>CAXAJV010000014.1:17809041-19041958 GCA_963969225.1 Xylocopa violacea
GCGAAATTCTTGCGCGGAACGACCCTGCTCCGCGTGGAATTCGCTTCACGGGGGTTAAACGAGTTTGGCCGTCTTAAAAGTTCCAGCATTCGTTTCGATCCAATTAATTTGTTCCTCGAAGCGGTTGCAATGCCTTTTTTCCCCGTGGCCCGGTAATAGTTTGATTGGCGTCCCAGGTGTCTCGAATAATTTCAACTTTTTAGCGGAGCCAATATTCGAGAAAGGAAAACCAAGGCAAGCTCCCTTAACGGAGGCGAAATAATCGAACAAGACCGCGAGCGTCGTACGTACATGGGCTTCCTGGTTGTTCTCCCGTTCCGTATCCTTTCCGAGCAGGCTAATGGTTTAATCCTAACACGGATGTTAACCAGATTACCGTCCAAGGGGAAAGGGAGCGGAGGGCCGCGCTCCGTACACGTTCCGTGCGGTCGCCGCGGAACAAATTAGCCGCGATTACCTGGATAACGGGAAAAAGGGTCGAACGTCGCGATTCACGCCGCCAACGGCCACGATGGCTGCCTTCTGCAATTTTCTGCAACGTCGCTCCCTTCTGCGCCACCCTTACTCGGATTGCGCTGCAACCTCGGTCTTTGTCCTGTCGCGCGTGTCCTGCGCCTCGGTTTTTTGTCACAGATTTGTCGGAAATATGGATGACATTTTTCTCGTGCTGAAAGAAGAACAGTTCGACGATAGAAACGAGAATTTTCAGCGGTGAATCAGTCGAATAGTTCGAAGAGGGTTAGTTTTTTAAAGACGTGGTAATAATTTATGTAGCGCAACATGCGTACAGAACCGAACAGAGATGTTTTTTGTCAGACGTCGAAACGGAATTTAATTTGCCTGCTGGAAATTTTGGAGTTAAATAAATTGAATAGCCATTGGAAAATTTGATGGCAATTGATACATCGCTCGCGTAAACGCGCGATGCATCTTGATCCATTTCATCCGCGGTGTATGTATTCCAGGAACCTTGTTTTGAAAGGGGGATTGTATTGGAATTACATAAATGCCCATCTTTCAATTCCGTGAATCAAATCTCGTTACTGGAACGTGGAACGTTTCGCGCATTTATCACCCTTTTAATCGGAAAGCGATAATTCGAAAGAGATGAAGCGAAATTTAAGCATCGCCATTTACTTTCACGGATTGAATCCACAGCTCGCGAGCTTCCATAATTACTCCACCGTCTCTTTTATCTGCTTTCATCACAAACAGCATTTCGATCGCTCTCGATTGAAAATTTCGCTTTCCAGAATCTCTCTCTTTATCTACGTACATTTAACGCGATTATTATACTAAAAGCCCGCGCAATTAATTACGTATATAATTAACCATCACCGCAATCCATCAAATATCGTCAATATGTTTACCATTATCGCCCTCATAGAAAATTATACTTAAATAATACACGAACCGACGCGTAATTCTATTTTAACCATAAACACAGTCGTCAGATGTTATTCAACGGGGACGCAGCGTGAGTAAATACAGCGTCGCATTAAAACTCGATCAGAATTCGATCACACCGAATCAGCATGCCCCAAATTATTCCCTCCGCGAAACAAAGTAGCCGGTGATGAGCCTCATCGTAAAACTTCATCGACGAGTCCGACTGCGCTCGCACCCGAAATCCTGCCTTCATCTCCATTCGTCATGAATATCACCGTGTCAAAAAAATTCCACGCATACCCACCCCTTTCATCGCTCCCCGTGAATTTATCGTCTTTTTTTCTCTCCCCCCTCTCCCATTTTTTTGTTTTTTTTTTTGCCTTTTGTTTCATTTTTTATATTTTACCCGCGACGACCGCAGAGGCCAGAGCGAAGGGCTCGCCACGGCTGGTGCCACCAGCCAGGGTCCACAGATATTATACTACCCCTGAATTATACCGCCATAAAAACGTGATGAAGCGGCCACGTACTGGCAGGGGCCGGCAAATGGCTCGAAAAATCAAAGAGAACGGGAATAATGGTCAACGAACGACCGGACAGGCTAATATATTCGTTTTTCTCGGTACGATTCGCGTTGCTGTCCACCCTATCTGCCCGTCCCTGTAGAGCACTGGGATACGACCATTATTCTTGTCCACGGCGACGCGTTTGATGGATCTCTCGGCGTAGAATCATGGGAGTCCGTAAATTTCTTCGTTCCTTGTCCGTGCTTTGGCTGATCTTTCGCGTCCTCCTCGTTTTTTTTCTATCGCGCTCCTTTATTCCCATACGAGCGGTTTAAAATGGAAAAAAATAAATTCCACCAGCCACATTAAATCGTTCGAGGGTCGGAATACATTTCGCGAACCACCGTCGTTTCGAGACACAAATCGATATCTTCTAGTAGAAGATGGAAAGATGAAATAAAAGATTCGACGCCGTTGAAACGACCATCTTTCTCGGAAAAATGTTCTCGAAGAAGCACCGTAAGCTTCGACGATGAAAGAACGAACTTGACGAAGGAAGCGTTTCTTGTCCGCAAGAAACCACCAAGCGGAAGGCGGTTCGAGGAAGAGAACGGAGCACAAATGACTGTCAGCATAGGTGAAGTGAATCTCTCGGAAGGTTTGATGGTATCTTCGCCGAGACACGCGTCAGTTTTTCCTTCACCTTACTCGGAAATTCATCCTTCACCCGTGTAATTACCCGCGTGAACAGGCTTGCATTGCGATCCACTAGGTTGCTATCGCGTTTACTCGTACACAACTATAATTACGGTTGTTCTTCGACTATACGAAAAGATTTGTCGCGATTGATATCTGCTGGAACCGATTCTAGATGAAATCGTACTTCTAGTCTCTAATCAACTAATAACTTTATCTATTGTAATTGCATCTAACGTGACAATAATTTCTTAGAAACACCGCAGTTCGAGATAAATTACATCGATCTATCCGATCTAACCGCTCGCGTTTTATCTCCACAGATGATGAAGCATGGCTGGGACAACTACGTGAGGTACGCCTGGGGTAAGAACGAGTTGAGACCGATCTCGAAGAGGGGCCACAGCGCCAGCATTTTTGGCGCCTCGAACATGGGCGCGACCATCGTCGACGGCTTGGACACCCTTTACATCATGGGTCTCCACGACGAATTCAAGCAGGGCCGCGACTGGATCGCCGAGAACCTCGACTTCGATATCGTGAGTACTCGTTTTCCTTTTGTTTCCCGACGAGCGTACGCGCTCGAGATAATTCGAAACGGAAGAAAGGTCTCCGCTACTACTTTTACCGAAATAATTTATCGGAAACGAGACTTTCTTTCTCGTTCTGAGAAACCGTCGCCACGCTGATCTCTGAATAAACACGAATATATCGAGGGAGCGGTTCGACGCGTGCATCGAAAGCAATTTCATCGAGTTTCCCCACGGTCAGGCTGTAAATCCCGCGCTGAAACGCAGACTTTCGTCTCGTGTGTGCAGACGGGGAACTCGGTTTTTCCACGCCAAACCCCGCGGAAATGTGTTTGCTCTAGCCAGTGGCCGTAAGACTCCGCGATCTACGCCCCTCGATTCCCCGTCGAGGATGAATTCGAGTCGAGACGGCTGGATGATCCTCGAGGACGTCGGATAACAATTTTAGCCGAGAGTCCTCGGAGAAGTGTAAAATATTGGAGACTGTCGATGGTATTTTTGACTGCGTCGTATAGGAATTGTCGCATTCACGATCGCTGAAAAGGAAAAAACAAGGAATTATTTAAACGTTAAAAAGAGATTTCGTTTTATGGATAAAGAAGATTTGATTAAACATAGCAGAAGTAACAAAAATGAGAGCACCTTCGTCATCGTGGGAAAATTCCCACGAGGATTCGAGGTAATCCTTCGAGCATCGAGACCATTCGCGCAGAGGAGGATCGAAGAAATATTCCGCGACCTTGACGGACAATGAAAATGTTATCTGCAGAGAACAGAAGCCACCTTGAAGCGCGTTTAATCCTAAGCCGGACTCGACTCCGTCCTCGAATTTTCCGTAAATACTGAAAGTACGGATTAACTCCATTTTTCTGGCACGCAAAAATGTACACGAGACAATCTTTTAACGGATTTAAATAAGCCTGCAATAATGCATCAACGATATTAATAGCCAAAAGAAATATTTACTGAGAGTACACAAGCAGAACATTCGCAACACACATTCACACCGTCTTATCCTAAACTGAAATGAATTATAACCCTTTGCACTCTGCTCCTTTCCGGAAGAAGAATAGAAACTATCGCTAAACTAGCAATATTTTATCAATATCTTAGCAATAATTTCTATTACTAACGTCTTCCAGCACTAAAAAATCCTCCGTGCGTTTCTCAAAAAGCTGCGGTGGAAAATAAGTTTATCCTCCGCGATCACTAATCAATCCCTCCATCAGAGAGGACATCCGAGTGCAAAGGGATGAAGGAAACCTTTTTAAATCGCTTTCCAGTATACTCGAACGCAGTGCAACGATTCATCCGCGCGATGCGCCCCGAATAGTCGCGTAGTTCTTCGCGAAAACCGCCTCGGGAGATAAAGGAAGCCCTCGAGGACGCTTTTTGTTCTCCAGCCCTTGAAAATGCTTTTTGTTCGAACCCGATATCTCTATCCGTTCCCGAGATACGACCGTTTGAAGTCGCGCGGCGGAATTATGAATGGCGCGCGAAATTCGGGTGACCCAGATTGTTTCCTGGAAACGCGTACGTCGCGTAGTAACAGCAGTAGTAGTAATAGTAAAAAGCGGCGCTGACTCGGCGCCAGGCGCTAGCCAATGGGAGGGCACCGCGCGGTTGGGGTGGGTCAGTGAATGGGAGCGAGCGAGAGGGCGACGTAAGCGCGCGACGAATTACTGCTTCCCTTCGCGGGGCGATATCTCCGGAACGGATGCTCGTATCGACGCGAAACGAGAACCGTTTTAAAGGGGAAGATCCGCTGCTTCCAACGGTGCAAACCAGAACGCTCTATCGCGTTCGGCTGAGATTCTGTACGGGTTTCTTTTCACGGTTTCTTCAGCGAGCTTTGAACGAGTTTAATCGGGGAATTGGATTCTGACACGAATTTGTGACGGTGTAATCGAGTGTTATCGAAGTGGTTAACACCCTAGCGTGTGATTACGTTGGATAGATGAGAGATTGTGACGGAAACAAGCTTTATTGCGGGGCACTGTGATGTACGCGCACGCGAATCTGGTTTTTGTCGCGAAGTCTGTAATGCTGGATTATACAGCTTTGAATGCAGCTTTGCGTATTATCAACGACTAAAAATCTGTACAAATCAACCCGTTTGAGAAGTGTAGCGGTGTTAAAGCCTCGATTGAGGTGCGACGGAGAATTGAATGCGGTGGCGAACGTTTTCGCGTATTCACGGACACGAACGAGAGGCAATGGTGGATATTGGGCACGACAACGCGGAACGCGGAAGCACTCCGAATGCACAGGTAGCGGAAAACGAATCGTGGCAGTTTCAAAGAAATTTAATTTCTGTAAGTTCCGCGCACCGGCGCCAAGAACAATTTTGTCGAACCCGCGTGCCTTTTGCCTCCACGGCGATATTAATATCGACATTCCTTTGTCGACGTTGTTCTTTCGCCCGGTTGATTAATAAAAATTCCTGGATATAATAAATGGCTCGCCGTCCGTGAATATTGAGAAACGTATCTTGCGTCGCACGGTTGCTTTATCGTTCCCTCCGCGGCGTATTTTAACGTCTACACATTTTCCGGTTCACTGCATCGTAATTGCGCGACCGAGAATTATTTACCTCGTGTTAAATAATTATCGGCGTTCGTTTCGTCATTCAGCTTCCCCGCCATTAATTAACGTCAAATCTCGTGCGCTTCAATTCGATCAGTCGATAGATATTTAAAAGCATTTGTTGCAACCATTACGGATAATCCGAAGCTGCTCCCAGCCTGGAACCCTGAAACGGCCCCAGTTTTCGCGCGTATCCCTTAACCAAATGTCCCCCCAACACCAAAATCATTGCCACCCCACGCGGCGTTCAACCGATCTAACTTCAATTCCCAGTTAACACCACCGCGAGACACGGAAACAGGATCGATCCTAATTTCCCGCCGACTACAACCTCGAAAACACGTCGCAGCCGCTACACACCGCTAAATAATAATTCTCCCCGTTAAACGGGCAAACGCCAGGGGGGATGGTGGTTCGACGCGTCGCGTCCTTTCGCGGCTGCAACTAACAATCCGACTGCGGCGGCTGCTCGTTAATTAACTTAATCGTTATGTAAATCAGTGTCCCGGCCGTTCCTCGCGGGGTTCGCGCCATTGGGAGCGGGCCAGGGGCGGAGGGGCGGTGGAGAGATCGCGAGCACCGGGAATAAACTTCGTCCGAGCGTTTTCGTCGCTAGACAACCGGTCCCGTAAGTACCAGCCAGGCGAACTTAGCTCGGTTTATCCGAACTTGGTAACACTCCCGTTACTTCTGCGCGGGCGAAACTCTCTCACGGTTATCCAGCCTCCCGGCTGCGACTCTCGCCAACCCCCGCCCATCCCCAATGATGATTGTTCCACGAACACCCAGGCCTGGCATTAGAGCGTATTCCTAAGTGGATAACTTGCTGTATTAACGGGGTAACCGCCCTGTAGGCGGAAGTAGCCGCCTATCGGCCAGCAGCTGGTGTCGCAGCCGCGCGAATTTTATCTCGAACGACGATTAAAAGCGCGCAGAAAATTCGATCGCGGAATTTGATCGCGAGGGGACGAACGGGGACGATTTTCACCTCGATTAAGGAATCACTGTCGCGAGCGAATGTTGCGTCATGGTGACACGCGAGATGGCTTCGATCGAGATCGCTGGAATATCGATTGGCGAGCAAAGAAGCGGTCTGGCGAGAATCAAGGGTCGTTCGGACGTGACGGCAGATAGGGGTGAATTGATTAATACAGTCGCGTTGGAGGGATGGAAGTTTTTGGCAAGGGTTCGACTCGGTCGCAACTCGAGAGTTTCAAGTGTTTTTGTTGGTTTGTGTATTTTGTTGGGAGGCGGGGGAACCTGCGGATGAGGAATTTCGAGCGCAGATTTAATGTAGAAGGGACGTCGGGCTAGACTGAGTTAATATTTGTACGATCGTCGTGGGAACATAAATAGTATCCAGAGTAAATGTTGGCGTTTAGATTCGAGGTTCTTTTAAACTGCGCAGATATCGTTAAATAATCTTTTGGAATTTGATTTCAGTCCAGAAAATGATTGTCTGTTTTTCTATCCTGTACGAAATTCCCTGTCGTCCGTTAAATTCGATACGCAGTGGCAAAAAAGTTCGTCGATATAGAAGAACACGCATGGGTAAATTACGTTCCTTAGCTCGTGTTTCCGGAGATGAATCCGCGGCGGTCCTCAAATATTTGGCTTCTCCGAATAGTATTCCCGGGGGATTTCGATTCCTGGCATGGATAATAGGACGTTAAACATTTTCCTGGTCTGTGCCAACCTCAACTATTTATGGTGGATTCCTAAACGGATAACTTCTCGTATTAGTCACTTCACCGCACTGCAAACTCGTGCGCGGAACCTGTTCCCGTTGCCTCTTGCCAGAATTTCTGGATAATATTTCACACCTGTGCAATTCACTTACCATTCGTCGTGCTAGACTCTTAAGTAAGCTATTACTTCGGGTATTATTTAAAAGCGGACTTCCGCGAAGAGTAATCGCGAGATCAGCTCGAGCTTTGTCGCTAGCAGTTAACACTTTCGTCGCCCATTATCTCCAATGCGCGAAACTCCTCGTCGTAAAGAATTGAAAAGCCCTTCTAAATACTCTGGCAACTTCCACGCGACGAACGAACAATCGAAATCCATCGCGTGTCCCAGAAGAATAGGGCCGCTTGGAAAATCGTGAAATCGCAAGCGAATGGGTCCGCGGAGATACGCCGCCTTTTGGATGGAAGCTTGCTTTTCCAAACTATGGCCTGACCGCGCTCGAATAACGAGAGGGAGGAGCAGAGAAAAAGAGGAGGAGAGAGAGGGAGGCAGGATTAAAAAGCAGCGAGCAAAGGGGTCGCTTCGGGTATTAATCTTTTCGTTGGCCGTCCGGTTGCGCGCACCCCGTGCGTCGGCCCGCACGAAATCAATTTCAATGCGGCCCGCGTATGCAAAAAGGGCTCCACGGCCGCATGAAACGCGGCCTCGAGTGAATACACCCGGTTACGCCGATATATATATTACCCGCCGCGAGATTTATAAAAGAATGAAAACAGTGCCAGCGCGAGGAGGCAGCGACGACCGAACGGAAAAGAGGGTTCGAGCGTCTTCCGCGCGCTCGTCTCTCCCTTTCTCCCGAGGTGGGAACCGATCGCGAACGGGTTATATGGACTGGCCCGCGATTTGGACGGGCGATAAATTCGACGTGGATGCTGCGCGCCGGCCAGAGGGCTAAATGGCCGCGGGTTAAAACGAAAAATCCCATCGCATTATACGCTGCCGCGGGAGCCCGCGCGGATGGGATGAAAGCCGACTAATACCAAATATGGTGTATCCGTGCGCTCGCATTATCGTTCATACGCATTTGGACGCGCGAAGGAAACGTCGGTTTGGTCTAACAAATACGAAGAGCGATGGCAAGTATAAATAAACGAGCATCGAAATTGAATCTTACGGTCTGAGAAATGTCGGTTATCGCGCGAACAGGTCTTCACATTTTTAACGTGAAAAGATGTTCTACAGATAATAAATATGTCGCTGAAGCGCGGGATACAATGAAACGAATAGAAACTTACTCTCCTTTTGTAAAAAAATATCTCCAAACGCGTGTATTCTTCGGAAACAACGTTTCGCAACCGGACCCACGTACTCGCTCTGTTCCTCTTGACGCCAGGCCGCATATTTCGTACACGCATTGTTCCTGGGGACAGTGCGTGCACTAAAGTTGCCGGTGAATTTTTAATGAAGTCCCTTCCTCGAGGAGACCGGCCGTTTTCGGTGCCTTTGTATCCATGGGCCATGGTCCGGGCGCGTCTCTAAAAAGAGCAACATATTTTATTCACCGTTCTCCGGAGACACCTACTACCCATCGAACGTCGACCTCGTTAGTCTCTCCAAAACATAATAAAGTCGCGAGTACGCGTTCAAACAGTCCCCTCCCTTTCCATTCAATCTTATTTCAAAAAATCCTGTACGAAGCTAGAAGAAAAATTCATTACGATTTACGTCGAGAAACGTCCAGAGAAGAAAGAATCGAACGATCGCTCCAGCATTACGCGGCTGAAACTGTCTCGAAACCTCGTACAACACGCGCACCCTCCTCACCCATACCACTCCGTCTCAACAGGCACTCCAAAACATAAAGTCGCGAGTACGCGTTCAAACAGTCTCCTTCCTTTCCATTCAATCTTATTTCAAAAAATTGTACGAAGCTAGAAGAAAAATTCATTACGATTTACGTCGAGAAACGTCCAGAGAAGAAAGAATCGAACGATCGCTCCAGCATTACGCGGCTGAAACTGTCTCGAAACCTCGTACAACGCGCGCACCCTCCTCGCCCATACCACTGCGTCTCAACAGGGACACCTGAACATAATAAAGTCGCGAGTACTCGTTCAAACAGTCCCCTCCCTTTCCATTCAATCTTATTTCAAAAAATCCATTAAATCCATTATCCAAAAAATTCATTACGATTTACGTCGGTAAACGTTCAGAGAAGAAAGAATCGAACGATCGCTGCAGCATTACGCGGCTGAAACTGTCTCGAAACCTCGTACAACACGCGCACCCTCCTCGCCCATACCACTCCGTCTCAACAGGCATTACACGCGTTCAACCCTTTAGTAACCGCCCCCGAAATTGCCGTGATATGCGCCGGAGAGGTATTTATCAGCCGGTTGAAAAGGTTAATCAGGATCACGTCAAGCCCAGGCCAGGGTTACGGGGCCACGGATGGGTAGGCTAATCGCGCAAAAGCTACGGGACACCGTAACATCGACTCCTGGCCGCGTTCTTGTCCGGCCAGCACTGTAATTAGCCGGCGTCTAGCGGCGCCGTCCGCGAATCGCGTGGCACGCCGTGAACGGGGCCGTGAACGGGGCCGTGAACGGGGGCCCCGCCGACTCATCAACTCGGCTAATCCTCCGTGTGCCCGCTTTAATCAGGACGACTCTTAAAACCAGTCATCAGGGCCTGGCTTGCGCCGCTCGACGGTGTTTCGTTGATGTTCTCCAATTAGCCGGACGATTATCCGGCGAACGGACGCGCGCGACTCGTTCGTTCAATGGGACCACGCGCCACGCCGCTAATGAACTCTTCGCTGGTTGGGACTGTTTCGGCTAGTTGCGCCTCGTTTCTAGCCGTTTCGCGGACAATCGGATGCTAGTGGAATTTATTTCGTTTGCGTATACCGTCGCTGATCTTTGCCTTTCGATGGAATTATCGGATACCGGATATTACCGCGCTAGATTCGCGGAGATATACGCCTACGTATGTCGCAGACACCGGTGTCGTGGGATTAAACAGTGGGAATACGCAGGAAATTGTTGTGGACCGTGGATAAAACATTTCATTGGATATTTCAATATTTCGGGGAACACTTCTTTTGTCCGTCTGTTCACCATGCTTCAACGAGGCATTCTGAACCGCAATCGTCCACGCACGCGAGTCTCCGTTCCCCCGACATTTGCATCACAATTTCAGCGTCAATTATACGCGTTATTTGTCCCCGATTTCTATGCCCCCTCGTATCGTCGTACGATCGCGACGGCGGCCACAAATCATACCAGCTTGTATACAACGTAGAAACATATAAAAAACCAATAATTCGTGCTGCCGGCCCCGTCCTGGTTCGAAGAATGCCGCGCGTAAATCAGGATCCCCGTGAAATATCTGAAACTTCGATTCTTCGAGTGCCGGCGCGAATAAGAACGAGGACAGGGCCGTGGCGGACCGTCGGATGGTGGAAACAACAATCGACCGGTCGTTAAGAAGAATAACGACATCCTCGAGTCGTGTAAACACAAAGGATCAGCCTCTCGATTGATCCCCTCGATCGCTTCTCAAAAGGAGTGTCGCGCCGCTGTGATTCAGCATTCGATATCGATACGCCTACTCGCGTCGATACGTTCCAGCAAAACGTGAGACGCCTCGCGCTTCAACTACCGTCGCTCCTTTTAAAACGGGAACAGAGAGTTTCGAAACGACAGGTCAGGTCCTTTATCTCGCATCGCGGGTCTATTCGATCGAGATCATAGGATGCGTGGATTAAAACTATTTCAAAAGCTTTTACAGATCATAATAAATTCTTAATTTCCCGATCTAATCTATCACGGAAAAACTTCTGTCCTCTTACTTATTCGGCGTATATTCAAACTTACTTGCTTGCGAAGCAACCCCCGATTTTAAACAATAGTTTCCAGTTGGTGCACCGTTCCTTCCAAGTATTTCCTCAGCATTGTACCGTTCACAAATTCGTATCAGCATTATCAATCGTCTCTCGAAAACTCGAGTAATGTATACCACCATGTGTGATCAATCGTCAAATCACCTGGAGAATGCGATATGTTCGAGAGTAGAACGTGTACTGAGCAAAAAAGTGCGAGCAGCAATTGCAAGCACGCCTGCGCAGTTTCTACAAACGCGGGGGACATCTGAAACAGTGCAACTGTTGCTGTGAACGACCACCTGTTTACGCAGTAATTTATTTGATATGCTTGACATCACGCACGATCGATTCCACCACCTAAGATGAATTATTTTTCTTTTTTTTTTTTTTACTTGGAAGAAAGGGGGTTGAACGATATTCTCGCAAAGTTCCGCGTCAGACGTTCGCCAACGTTCAAACAACATGGATTTCTCTAAGAACAAATACTATAGCATCAATCGACAACTTATGCTTCTTGTTGGATTGTGGCCATACAAGAAGTCGAAGCTGACTCTCCTCTATAATGGCTATATTCTGGTTTATTTTCTGATTTATCCAGTTTCTCAGGTATCTATTATTTCGTTAATCGATGTGAGCATCTTCACATAGACTTTCGTTTGCACGCCTCATTGTTATAGCTCTACCATTCGTTCCAGTGATAACACGTTTGAATGGGAAGAATGTTTAGATTCAAATTGAACGAAATGTAATCAAAATCCAGAATAAAACTTAATTTATTTGACGTGAACTCTTTGTTGTAAGACGAATGCATCACAATTTAACGATTGTTACAGATAGTGGCAATTTTCTATGGGGAATACGATATTAACCAGATTCTGCCATGCTGCACTTACATGATGCTATCAATTATATTCATAACAGAATATTATAGCTTCTACGTGCAATCGAAAAATGTAAGTTAGGCAAGAACCCGATCGACAGCGGGAAACTGCAACAATTTAAGGTTCTTCGTTTGAAAACGCAGATCAGGATGCTGTTAGAATACGTTAAACGTGACTGGAACGATATGCAAGGCAACGAGGTCGGATCGAGCATTTTAGGGAAGTGCATGGACGTTGGAAGACAGTACACAATTTTCTGCACAAGTATATTTGTGACACGATTGGATAGATGTATAGATAAGTCAAGCACACGCGGCTAATTTTTGATAATAACTTCAAGAAAGATTCTAACCATCGTTATAATCATTTCAGCGGCAGTTACTTTGTTGATAATTATGTTTACTATGGTTCACCTCCTGCCACTGATACTCGATGTGGTGGTTCCTTTAAACGAGTCTCGACAACGCGAATTAATAATACCAATGTCGACCTTCAATCAAAATAATTTCAGTTTTATATTTATTTACCTGATCATTGTTGTTACTTTCGGAGTTTATGCATTGATAACTGTTGAAACTATTTTTATAGTATTCTTGCGACATTGTCGTGGATTGCTGAAAGTTACAAGGTAAGAAATGCTAGATGCTTGCTTTTAGAGTAGGGACACAAAATTTCAACTTGTAATTTATAGATCGCAATGCTTATCGGGACTTCTTTTTTATTTTCCAGTTACAAAATAGCACATTCGCTAGATTGGGACGAGAATCAAGTTTCTAAGAGAGAGAAACGTACCGTGATTTATTTGAGAATAATTGATACCGTGAACATGCACAGACGAGCTCTCGCGTTAGTACTTAGGAGTCTGTAACGTACAGATCTTTCACTCGTTTCTGTACATTTTTTAACTTCCGTTACATGTTTTTTGATTTTCTAAATTTTTTTAAAGGTTTATCGTAGTCATGGAAAATACTTTTAAAATACGTTACATGTTTCTACTTTTTTTGGGTGTTGGCTCGCTTATTCTTAATTTGTATCATGCAAGTAACGCCATGTTTAACGAATTTAGATCGATTTTGCGTAGAATCGAATATATTATGGTACTCGCATATTGAGCTGCGTATGCCCTTAAGGCGAGGTAGCAGACTCGTGTCCCTTCCCGGGGCCGGGTTCAGAATATTCTACTCGCATATTGTGAGATTCTGCGTACATGAAAATCAACATTTTCGTATCGAGATATACACAGTAGATTTTATTTCGTTAATAACTTTTCCAGATATTGGTGATAGTACCCAATGTAAAGGAATTTGCGATAATTTCATTCATAATTATCCTTCATTTTGTCATCATTGGTTTTATTAACTATAACGTGCAGAATATCATAGACTTTAACAGTGACATTTGCGTTCAAACGTAAGTAGTTATTCTATCTTTTTGTCAACTCCTTCCGTTCAATTCTATTTTTTCTTCAGTGTAACCCTGCTAAATATGACTGGAAAAATGAACATATTTTTAGGTATTTCGTAAAATGGTACGCGGCACCTGTATCTATACAAAAGTTGTATTTATTCTTGATGCTAAAAACGACGAAAAATATGAAGGTCGTGATTGGTTTATTCGCTCCATCCATGGAGGGTGTATCCAAGGTAATAAAATTATTTAAAACAATTATTTTCCTTCGCGTGAAAACCAGGTTTATTGATTTCTTCTAGCTTTTGAATATAACGTTCAGCTTTATTACGGTGCTTTATTCCTCTCGAATGGCGACATAAGAAATGTTCTAAGCGCAATGATGTAAACTTTCTAGTTAATGAAAAGAATTCTATGCTTCTCTGTATTCATCAACGTTGTACGTTACAAGTGGTAAAATAGTACTTTAATCTCAATCACGTAGTTTATCTTTTATCTTAGAATAAGAGAAGCGAACAATTACCCCTTTGCGCAAGGTCAAGTTCCTCGCTCCTAACGCGTTCATTGTGTCACGACTGCATATCGATTTTCCCTGACAGGCTGTCTTCCCCATGGCACATTTTTGCATCCCCTCAGAAACAATCTGTATTTTTTACCACGAGTAAAGCACCGCTTCCTATACAAATTTCTCTTCCACACTTTTCCATACTTTCAACGCATTATTTATATGATACCAGAAGTGTTGTTTGCACCAAGAGTAATAGTAGAAATAATTCTTTAAAATTTTTCATTCACGTTGGTCGTAGCTTCCATATTATTCAGCTTTAACACGATAGAAGGTACTGGACGCGAAAGAAAAATTAACAACCTACTTTATTGGGAACACTGGAATCTACGTCATATTACGCCTCGCATAATTTTATACAGTGCTCTATAGGTGTCATATGACGTGGTTTAAGGCGTAAAGTATAACAGAAAAAAAATATGTACTATTCATCTGTGTTGCTTCGTTCGTTAGTAAGAAGTCTAGTCATTGGTCTACGAAACATGTATAATAAGACATGGCTGAACACTAACCCGTCTAGACAGAAATGACAAGTCTATCTCAACGTGTGTAACCGTATTAAGAGTGGCACGAGTCAAATTATAGTTTTTTTCGTACATTTTCGACAGTTCGCTGCGGAACGCCGCACAAATCATTAACTTCGCGAAATGGCCGCACGAAACAAGGACGCTCCTTTAATCGGCAGATTACAAGGAAGCCTAAGGAATCTACTCTTTCCTTTTTCTACTCTACCGAAAAGCCACATATTGCGAATCGTTAAAATAGCATAAAGGTCGCAGGTAAAATTGTATATTCGGTTGTAGAAGACGAGACTTCTTGTAGCGAACATTGTGATCTTCCCGAGACACGTACATTTTTAAACTTTTACATTTCGTACCCCACATCAGGAGCGTTGTAAGGATCAAGTATTATTAAACGAATATCAATACCTGAATTATTTTCGATTCTCGATTAATACTTCTTTGCTCGGGGATTTTTCGAAAACATTCATCTTTCGTGCGTTGTCGTTGTTCCGAGATACGACGCTTGAACTCCTTCGATCCGTTTACTTTTGTACGAAGAACATCAACTCGATCAGAACACGGCATGAAGTGTCTGTGGCGAAGTCCACGTCAAGTCTAGGAATATTACTATTACGGCAATACTTCTGTCCTCTTACTCATTCGACGTATATTCAAACTTACTTGCGTAGCAACCCGTGATTTTAAACAGTAGTTTCCCGTTGGTGCACCGTTCCTTCCAAGTATTTTCTCACCATTATTCTCAGCATTCGTCTCTCGAAAACTCGAGTAATGTATACCACCATGTGTGATCAATCGTCAGATCACCTGAAGAATGCGATATGTTCGAGAGTAAAACGTGTACTGAGCAAAAAATTACAAGCTGCAATTGCAAACACGCCTGCGCAGTTTCTACAAACGCGGGGGACATCTGAAACAGAACAACTGCTGCTGTGAACGACCACCTGTTTACACAGTAATTTATTTGATATGCTTGACACCACGCACGATCGATTCCACCACCTAAGATGAATTATTTTTCTTCTTTTTATTTTTACTTGGAAGAAAGGGGATTGAACGATACTATCGCAAAGTTCCGCATCAAACATTCGCCAGCGTTCGAACAACATGGATTTCTCTGAGAACGAATACTATAACATCAATCGACAACTTATGCTTCTTGTTGGATTGTGGCCATACAAGAAGTCGAAGCTGACTCTCCTCTATAATGGCTATATTCTGGTTAATTTTCTGATTTCTCCGGTTTATCAGGTATCTATTATTTCGTTGATCGATGTGAGCTTCTTTACATGCGCTTTCGTTTGCATACCTTGTTGTTACAGCTCTACCGTTCGCGCCAGTGTGACACATTTAAATGGGAAAGAATGTTTAGATTCAAATTGAACGAAATGTAATCAAAGTCCAGAATGAAACTTAATTTATTTGACGTGTACGCTTTGTTGTGAGACGAATACATCACAATTTAACGATTGTTACAGATAATGGCAATTTCCTATGCGAAATGCGATATTAACCAGATTCTGTCATACTGCACTTACGTGATCCTATCACTTATGTTCATAACAGAATATTATAGCTTCTGCGTGCAATCGAAAAAAGTAAGTTAGGCAAGAACCCCATCGACAGCGGAAATCTGCAACAATTTAAGGTTCTTCGTTTGAAAACGCAGATCAGGATGCTGTTAGAATACGTTAAACGTGACTGGAACGATATGCAAGGGAACGAGGTCGAATTGAGCATTTTGAGGAAGTGCATGGACGTTGGGAGACAGTACACAATTTTCTGCACAAGTATATTTTTGACACGAATGGATAGATGTATAGACAAATCAAGCATACGCGGCTCCTTTTTGATAATAATTTCAAGAATGATTTTAACCATCATTCGATTTAACCAACATCGTTTTAATCATTCCAGCGGCAGTTACTTTATCGATAATTACATTTACGATGGTTCACCTCCTGCCATTGATACTCGATGTGGTGGTTCCTTTAAACGAGTCTCGACAACGCGAATTAATAATACCAATGTCCACCTTCAATCAAAATAATTTCAATTTTATGTTTATTTACCTGATCATTATTGTTGCTTTCGGAACTTATACGGTGGGAACCGTTGAAACTATTTTTGTAGTATTCCTACGACATTGTTGTGGATTGCTGAAAGTTACGAGGTAAGAAATGCTAGATGCTTGCTTTTAGAGTAGGGAAACAAAATTTAAACCTATAATTTATAGATCGCAACGCTTATCGAGATTCCTTTTTCATTTTCCAGTTACAAAATAGCACGTTCGCTAGATTGGGACGACAATCAAGTTTCTAATAGACAGAAACGTACCGTGATTCATTTGAGAATAATTGATACCGTGAACATGCACAGACGAGCTCTCGCGTTAGTACTTTGAAGCATGTAATGTACAGCTCTTACACTCGTTTCTGTACATTTTCTAACTTCCGTTACATGATTGTTGATCTTCCATATTTTATTAAAGGTTTCTCGTAGTCCTGGAAAATACTTTTAGAATACGTTACATGCTTCTACTTTTCTTGGGTGTTGGCTCGCTTGTTCTTAATTTGTATCATGCAAGTAACGCCATGTTTAACGAATTTAGAACGATTTTGCGTAGAATCGAATATATTATGGGACTCGCATATTGTGAGATTCTGCGTGCAAGAAAATTAACATTTTCGGAACGAAATATACACAGTAGATTTTATTTCGTTAATAACTTTTCCAGATATTGTTGATAATACCCAATGTAAAGGAATGTGCGACGATTACCTTCGTAACTATCATTCATTTTGTCATCATTGGTTTTATCAACTATAACGTGCAGAATATCATAGACTTTAACAATGACATTTGCGTTCAAACGTAAGTAGTTATTCTATCTTTTTGTCAACTCCTTTCGTTCAGTTCTATTTTTTCTTCAGTAAATATGATTGAAAAAATGAACATATTTCTAGGTATTTCGTAAAATGGTACGCGGCACCTGTATCTATACAAAAGTTGTATTTATTCTTGATGCTAAAAACCACGCAAAACATAAAAATCGTGATTGGTTTATTCGCTCCATCCATGGAGGGTTTATCCAAGGTAATAAAATTATTTAAAACAATTATTTTCCTTCGCGTGAAAACCAGGTTTATTGATTTCTTCTAGCTTTTGAATATAACGTTCAGCTTTATTACGGTGCTTTATTCCTCTCGAATGGCGACATAAGAAATGTTCTAAGCGCAATGATGTAAACTTTCTAGTTAATGAAAAGAATTCTATGCTTCTCTGTATTCATCAACGTTGTACGTTACAAGTGGTAAAATAGTACTTTAATCTCAATCACGTAGTTTATCTTTTATCCTAGAATAACAGAAGCGAACAATTACCCCTTTGCGCAAGGTCAAGTTCCTCGCTCCTAACGCGTTCATTGTGTCACGACGGCATATCGATTTTCCCTGACAGGCTGTCTTCCCCATGGCACATTTTTGCATCCCCTCAGAAACAATCTGTATTTTTTACCACGAGTAAAGCACCGCTTCCTATACAAATTTCTCTTCCACACTTTTCCATACTTTCAACGCATTATTTATATGATACCAGAAGTGTTGTTTGCACCAAGAGTAATAGTAGAAATAATTCTTTAAAATTTTTCATTCACGTTGGTCGTAGCTTCCATATTATTCAGCTTTAACACGATAGAAGGTACTGGACGCGAAAGAAAAATTAACAACCTACTTTATTGGGAACACTTTGGAATCTGCGTCATATTACGCCTCGCATAATTTTATACAGTGCTCTATAGGTGTCATATGACGTGGTTTAAGGCGTAAAGTATAACAGAAAAAAAATATCTACTATTCATCTGTGTTGCTTCGTTCGTTAGTAAGAAGTCTAGTCATTGGTCTACGAAACATGTATAATAAGACATGACTGAACACTAACCCGTCTAGACAGAAATAACAAGTCTATCTCAACGTGTGTAACCGTATTAAGAGTGGCACGAGTCAAATTATAGTTTTTTTCGTACATTTTCGACAGTTCGCTGCGGAACGCCGCCTAAATCATTAACTTCGCGAAATGGCCGCACGAAACAAGGACGCTCCTTTAATCGGCAGATTACAAGGAAGCCTAAGGAATCTACTCTTTCCTTTTTCTACTCTACCGAAAAGCCACATATTGCGAATCGTTAAAATAGCATAAAGGACGCAGGTAAAGCTGTATATTCGGTTGTAGAAGACGAGACTTCTTGTAGCGAACATTACGCGACCTTCCCGAGACACGTAGATTTTTAAACTTTTACATTTCGTACCCCACATCAGGAGCGTTGTAACGATCAAGTATTATTAAATGAATATCAATACCTGAATTATTTTCGATTCTCGATTAATACTTCTTTACTCGGGCATTTTTCGGAAACATTCATCTTTCGTGCGTTGTCGTTGTTCCGAGATACGACGCTTGAACTCCTTCGATCCGTTTACTTTTGTACGAAGAACATCAACTCGATCAGAACACGGCATGAAGTGTCTGTGGCGAAGTCCACGTCAAGTCTAGGAATATTACTATTACGGCAAAACTTCTGTCCTCTTACTTATTCGACATATATTCAAACATACTTACTTGCGTGGCAACCCGTGATTTTAAACAGTAGTTTCCCGTTGGTGCACCGTTCCTTCCAAGTATTTTCTCACCATTATTCTCAGCATTCGTCTCTCGAAAACTCGAGTAATGTATACCACCATGTGTGATCAATCGTCAAATCACTTGGAGAATGCGATATGTTCGAGAGTAGAACGTGTACTGAGCAAAAAAGTGCGAGCAGCAATTGCAAACACGCCTGCGCGGTTTCAACAAACGCGGGGGACATCTGAAACAGTGCAACTGTTGCTGTGAACGACCATCTGTTTACGCAGTAATTTATTTGATATGCTTGACACCACGCACGATCGATTCCACCACCCAAGATGAATTATTTTTCTTCTTTTTATTTTTACTTGGAAGAAAGGGGATTGAACGATACTACCGCAATGTTCCGCGTCAAACATTCGCCAGCGTTCGAACAACATGGATTTCTCTGAGAACGAATACTATAACATCAATCGACAACTTATGCTTCTTGTTGGATTGTGGCCATACAAGAAGTCGAAGCTGACTCTCCTCTATAATGGCTATATTCTGGTTAATTTTCTGATTTCTCCGGTTTATCAGGTATCTATTATTTCGTTGATCGATGTGAGCTTCTTTACATGCGCTTTCGTTTGCATACCTTGTTGTTACAGCTCTACCGTTCGCGCCAGTGTGACACATTTAAATGGGAAAAATGTTTAGATTCAAATCGAACAAAGCTTAAAGTCCAGAATGAAACTTAATTTGTTTGACGTGTACGCTTTGTTGTGAGACGAATGTATCACAATTTAACGATTGTTACAGATAATGGCAATTGTCTATGCGGAATACGATATTAACCAGATTCTGTCATGCTGCACTTACGTGATCACATCAATTGTGTTCACAATAGAATATTGTAGCTTCTGCGTGCAATCGAAAAATGTAAGTTAGGCAAGTACCCAATTAACAGTGGAAAACTGTAACGATTTAAGGTTCTTCGTTTGAAAACGCAGATCAGGATGCTGTTAGAATACGTTAAACGTGACTGGAACGATATGCAAGGGAACGAGGTCGAATCGAGCATTTTAGGGAAGTGCATGGACGTTGGAAGACAGTACACAATTTTCTGCACAAGTATATTTGTGACACGAATTGATAGATGTATAGACAAGTCAAGCATACGCGGCTCCTTTTTGATAATAATTCCAAGAATGATTTTAACCATCGTTTTAATCATTCCAGCGGCAGTTACTTTGTCGATAATTATATTTACGATGGTTTATATCCAGCCACTGATACTCGATGTGGTGGTTCCTTTAAACGAGTCTCGACAACCCGAATTAACGATACCAATATCGACCTTCAATCAAAATAATTTCAATTTTATGTTTATTTACCTGATCATGATTGTTACTTTCGGATCTTGTACATTGATAACTGTTGAAACTATTTTCATAGTATTCTTACGACATTGTTGTGGATTGCTGAAAGTTACAAGGTAAGAAATGCTAGATGCTTGCTTTTAGAGTAGGCACACAAAATTTTAACTTGTAATTTATAGATCGCAACGCTTATCGAGATTTCTTTTTCATTTTCCAGTTACAAAATAGCACGTTCGCTAGATTGGGACGACAATCAAGTTTCTAATAGACAGAAACGTACCGTGATTTGTTTGAGAATAATTGATACCGTGAACATGCACAGACGGGCTCTCGCGTTAGTACTTAGGAGTCTGTAATGTACAGCTCTTTCACTCGTTTCTGTACATTTTCTAACTTCCGTTACATGTTTGTTGATCTTCCATATTTTATTAAAGGTTTCTTGTAGTCCTGGTAAATACGTTTAAAATACGTTACATGTTTCTACTTTTCTTTGGTGTTGCCTCGCTTATTTTTAGTTTGTTTCATGTAAGTAACGCTATATTTAACGAATTTAGAACGATTTGACATAGAATTAAATATATTATGGGACTCGCATATTGTGAGATTCCCTGTGCAGGAAAATCAACATTTTCGGAACGAGGGA
Source organism: Xylocopa violacea (assembly GCA_963969225.1). Lineage (NCBI taxonomy): Eukaryota > Metazoa > Arthropoda > Insecta > Hymenoptera > Apidae > Xylocopa > Xylocopa violacea. Next base: position 17,830,325 of record CAXAJV010000014.1, read on the forward strand.
GATGTAGTAGGTTTTATTTCATTAACAGACTTTCAAGGTATTGGTGATAATGCACAATGCATCACAATTTCTGTTAATTTCCACCATAACTGTCCCAAATTTGTTCATGATGGCCTTTCTTAACTATAGCGTGCAGAATATCATAGACTTTAACAGTGACATTTGCGTTCAAACGTAAGTAGTTATTCTATCTTTTTGCCAACTCCTTTCGTTTAGTTCTATTTTTTCATCAGTAAATATGACTGGAAAAATGAACATGTTTCTAGGTATTCCGTAAAATGGTACGCGGCACCTGTATCTATACAAAAGTTGTATTTATTCTTGATGCTAAAAACCACGAAAAATGTGAAGATCGTGATTGGTTTATTCGCCCCATCCATGGAGGGTTTAGCCAAGGTAATAAAATTATTTAAAACAATTATTTTCCTTCGCGTGAAAACCAGGTTTATTGATTTCTTCTAGCTTTTGAATATAACGTTCAGCTTTATTATGGTGCTTTGCTCCTCTCGGATGGCGACATAAGAAATGTTCTAAGCGCAATGATGTAAACTTTCTAGTTAATGAAAAGAATTCTATGCTTCTCTGTATTCAGCAACGTTGTATGTTACAAGTGGTAAAATAGTACTCTAATCTCAATCACAAAGTTTATCTTTTATCCTAGAATAAGGGAAGCGAATATTCACCCCCTTTGCGCAAGGTCAAGTTCCTCCCTCGTAACGCGTTCATTGTGTCACGAGGGCATATCGATTTTCCTTGACACGCCGTCTCCCCCATGGCACACTTTTGCATCCCTTCAGAAATGATCAATATCTTTTACCATGGATAAAGCACCGCTTCCTCTACAAATTTCTCTACCACACTTTCAACGCATTATTTATATGATATCAGAAGTGTTGTTTGCACCAAGAGTAATAGTAAAAATAATTGTTTAAAATTTTTCATTCATGTCGGTCGTTGCTTCCGTATTATTCAACTTTAGCTTATTAAGAGGTACTTGACACGAATGAAAAATTAAGAACGAACTTCTGTGCAGTGCCCTGTGGTGTCATACGACGTCCTTTAAACTTCAAATTACCGCAAAAGTAAAAATTGGACAATATCATCGAATGGATCATAGAATAATTAATATAATTATTGAAAATTCTCCAGGACACCGTACACATGTATTAAAATGACCAACGCTCAAAATGTTAAAAGTCGTCGCAAAGTATACTTCCCTGACAATCGCAATCACGATCACTTCGTTGCATCCACTCGCATTCCTTGAACACTACGAATCTTACACATTCGCGGCAACAAAGCACAGCACGATGCACACCATGCAACTTTCCAAGCATCAATAGCCGAAGAAAGCGAAAACAACGACAAGTTTGCGCCTGCGTGAAATTCAAGGACTTGGTGGGGCTGCCTAGACACCCTTGGCGCGACATAAAGTCTGCTCCGATGCAATTTCACCCTCGAAGAATTCTTTTCACCCCTCGAAGAATTCTTTACGCCCTCGCGAGGGAAGAAACTCCCGTGGCTATCGACCCCGACAAATTACCCGTCCCGTCAGTCATCCCTCCCACCTACGGCGAGGTTTTCCTGGAAATTAAAAAACGGGGGGTGGCAAAGTCGTCGCTGCGCGGATCGATCGGGGATGCAAACGTACGTTGGACTTGGAGCTGGAATGACGTGCCACGGAAGGAACGACTACACGTCGAGAAAGAGTGGTTTCTGTTTCTTCTTCGACATTGGCTGAGTCTTCGTGAAACGTGTCAGGTATTACGAATCGTCGTTTTGTGCATTTCAAGCCTGGTAATTGCGTCGGAAGCAATTGTCGTTCGACTGTTCGATTAGAAAACTGATTCGGTTAACTTAAATTTATTACTCTGAGTGTATCAGTGTTCCGTTCTACGCCACGCTTTCGTTTGCCTGTTGTGTTTGACTTTTTGGATATACGGGAGGCATAAATATTTCTTTGTGTGTTCTGATGATGGTTTTTGCATGTCGTGGAATACTTACGCGTGTGAATGTCCACGAAACACGGGCTTTCAGTGGTATATCCAGTTATATAAAAATTTTAATTGAAGTATCATCATCTTAGGTAGCTTCCTTTTGTTCTTCAGATCATTTTGATGTGCAAATGGTGACCGTGCGAACGAAACTGAAAATATATGTTTCGCAATTATTGTAATTATTTTATGCTATGCAAAAAATGGTTGGAAGAAATACAATCGTTCGTACTACTTAAAGAAGATTAAAATTCTCGTGTTCACTGTGTCAAAGGGTTATATCGATTTTCTCTCGCCTGTCACGTTTACCCCGTAACATACTTTTGCACCCTCTTATGGGAAATCGATGCCTCCCTTGACACACTTACGTGTTATCTTTTCAACAAATGTTTTTTCTATTCTATTATTATTTCTTTCGTTACGCATTGATATCTCGTTCCTGAAAATTACCGGTACGAGAATTTTAGTAATCGCTGAGGTTCTATCATTTTTTCCACGTTTTTTTAATAACAACTACTGTTCTACGTGACTTTTAAGTTACACGAAACAGCCATAAGATTAAAGAAAAAAACAGTGCATAATGAATGGAAGAAAAGAAGTTGCTTTAATTGTCGTAAACAAGACTAACTTCCTACCCCGCTGGACTGTTCTATATATTAAGAAAAACGCTGTCTCGTACCTCGACCACGAAGTTTCCTGGCCAGGAAGACACTTCCAAACTGCAATAAACGTCGAATAACAGCCTGGATGGTGTACCTGCTGCACCTTCTTCTAAAATTTGCAGCAAAACTCCGTTTTACATTTTTTAGGTCGATTAACTAAGTCGTCCAGTTGAGTTTCACTGTAAAACTATCATAACATAACAAAAGCCGTAATCGTAATCTTAATATTTACTGCAGAATCTGGTCTTCTCACGAATTCTTGTACAAACATTCATTTTTCTAGCTCGCACTCTGCGCACGTTAAACAAAGGGTGCACGTGGTTGCACCAACTTGTACCAGAAACAAATGTGCACCCTCTGCACGCAGCGAACCTAATCGCTCCACGTTGGGAGCAAAAATGAAAACGTGTCGCAGAACAAAGGTAAATGCTTCTATAAAATTATACGTGCACGACTTTGAGATATATTTTCCCTCAAAGGGATGACTATACCTTCTTCCCTCGTGAGAATTACTTTTTCGCAACATTCCTTGGTGTGGCGTGTTACGTTCTCGCAAATTCATTTTTAATATACATCGATCTTCAAAAGAAATTTGCGTATACTAACGATACGTTACCAAAAGTATTCAGCACATATGTACGTTCAGCATATGTTGGTCTGTAATGTTCCTGGCAACACCAAGATTGTTATTGTTTCTACGCAGAAAACCAATAAGGAGCGCACGTGTTTACACCAGATGGTAAATTTCTGCCGTGGCATCCTTAACGGATTTCTGCAATATAACACGTGCCTGCAGCACCGATATTATACATGTAGACACGTGTCCCACTTAGTGTAACATCAAAGTCATTCGATATTGCTGCCGTCAGAGAAAATCATCTCTTCGTGATTTAACGAAATTCTACTTTCAGAAGATATTACGATTTACTCTAACGGTAGTTCGACCATCTCTAATGGCTCGACAATACGAAAACTCAAGCTTGAATCACATTTACCATTATTCTTTCAGCCATAGAACGCTTTCGTGTATCGTTTAGATTTCTCAAAGTCTACTGGACGGTGTTTCGTTGTCAGAATTATCCAGTAAAACTTGAACCTACTCACTTGCACCGTGGTATAGTCCGACTGCGATCGATGTCCCTCGAAAGGGTAGACGGAAAGAAATGCGAGGTTCCCAGTTTAGCCTTCGAAGGCGGACTAAAGAACCCTCGCCTTCGGTTGCAACCTGTTGCGGCCGCGCTTGCGTTGATTAAAAATTCATCAAGGGGGGATAACAGCGAGAGGGTAAAACCCTCGTAATAGCATAATCTCGCAGAATACCGGTTTCATTTTTTATAAGCGGGATATTAACATCGAGGGGTGAAAAAAAAGAACGTCTCGCGGGTAGTTTCCCCCGTGCCACGCGATCGATACGTCAATCATTCCGGTTGTTCCTCGATTTTCTTCAAATTTCCGAAAAGAATACCGTCGAGCTAAGAAAAGGTGTGCACCGTCGCGTGCTTCACACGGGTTTCAATCGTCGAGCAAGCATGGACTTCTCCGGATACCATTATTACAAATTCACCATTGATCTCCTGCGACATTTAGGACTGTGGAATTTAAATGCTGGATGGCTCGAGAGATTTCAGAGACTCGCCTTCTGTGCGCTTTTCACGGTAGGCATTTTGTGTCAGGTAAGGGATTTCCGTTCTTCCTCGATGCGTTCCGTCCGCTTACCAATTCGTGGTCCATTGATTGAGGAAACGATAAAATAATTTCCAGATCACCGCCTACTTCACCAACGAGTACAACTTGCAAATGATCTCGAGATCCGTGGTGTTCATCGTGGGAGTGTTCATGTGTTTCGATCAATACCTGTTGTTCTACGCCAACATAGACAGAGTAAGCAGTGAACGATTAATAGCACGCGAGGGCTCTCTTGCTCTGTTAATTTGTACACTCCGTGTGCGACAGATGAGGACGCTCTTCGCGCGTCTGCGTCGCGACTGGAACACGGTGCGAGGCGCTGATGAGTACAATATTTTGAAAACATACACCAAGAACGGTAAATTTGTCACCAACTTACACTTGGGTGAGACTACCATTTCGAATACCCGTCGAACGTCTTTCTCGTACATTTTCATTACCTTTGAACAGTCGAATTTTCAGCATGCTTCGTCCCCATTTTACTCTGCATCGTAGTCCTCGAATTTCTACCGAACATCCTCGACGTTGTGGCACCCCTCAATCAATCTCGATCTCATCAATTTCCTATAATGGTGGAATTATTTTTGGAGGACAGCGCATCGAAACATATACTCATTTATGCGATGGCGGACGTTACACTTGCTGTGGGCGCAGCCACGTTAATAGCTTCCGGATCATTCATATTTATGTTGATAGAACACGTCTGCGCCATGTTCAAAATCACTAGGTGAGATATCTACTATTAATGTTATTGGCATACGTAGTAAATTTCTTTTTTTTTTAATACGGTATAAATGAAGTTATACGTTGTTCGAGTAACTATCTATAAATTTTAATGGCTATTATCGTTTCGTTCTCAGCTATCGCATACAACGTGCAATTAACGAGCAGAACGAATGTTTGATTTACGTTAGATTGCTTGATGCAGTATTAGTGCATCAGCGAACTATCGAGTTAGTATATCGTGAGCATTTTTGTTGGCGGTTTTCTTTTAATTTTCTATTAAATATTCGTCCTGAAATTTCGAAAGGTTTATCGAGCTCTTCAAGGACACTGTCACGCCTTCTTTCTCTTATTTATTCGCGGCTGGCATGATTTCAGTACTTATGAATATGTATCACGTGAGTAGATTTCGAGAAATGATGAGCCTTTCCTTTTTTTGCTTTCATTTATACATTTTTTGTCTTCAAAACGTTTCTCTTTTGGTATAATAGCTCTCTCAGGTAATAACGGTGACTAGAGACATGAAAAACTTCGCGGAGGCAGCTTTATTCGTGCTCTATCAGTATTTCTACATGTGCGCGACCCACAATTTGGCGCAAATGACGATAGATCATAGTTCTGACATTTTCACAGAAACGTGCGTATCAAAATAACTACCGTGAGAAAGATTGTAAGTACAAAAGTACATTGCATATCGTATTTTACGCGTCGTAATAAAAAATGTGCTGTGGTCACTCCGTTTTTGTTTCGTCTGAAAAATTCATTGTTTACCAAATAAATTGCACGTTCGAGTCACGAGTAGCGCTCCCAGCTTATGGCACAATTAATCAAGTATTCTCTAATTTCTAATTCAAATCTTGTCCCATAGATACGAAACACTGTGGTATAGAATTCCTTTATCCGCACAAAAGCTAATCATTTTCATTATGCAACGAAGCATGAAAAGTAGTACACTGATGCTCTACGGATTGTACGTTCCATCGCGACAAAGTTTCACGGTGGTAATAGCGCATAACAATCTAGTCTCTCTTAATTAACATAATTTCAGTCTATTAACTGGTCTTTCGTTCCAGCTGTGCAATACCATGATGTCGTACCTCACATTTCTATGCTCCGTCCAGAGCTGAACGAATTTACATAATAGTAGAAGGACAACGTCTCTTATGTAGAATATGAAAAAAATAAACGCATAAACACACACAGCAACCGAAACGTGAAATTTACTATTCAGTCACTGTCGCATTTAGCTAATACATGTAATTAAACACCGACAATTTGATCTGCGAGGACTGCATTTTCCAATTCGAACGAATCCCAGATTCGGAGAACAACAATGGCCCGTTTGCCGCGGAATGACTCGTTTAAGCGTGTATTTGTACGGCCAGCATTAATAAACGGCTCACCTTTGTCTCTGCCTCCGCAGCCGAACATCGAGCATCCATCGTTCATCCAGCAATTACATATAGTTATCAAACGAATCGTATAGATGTACGAACACACGAGCGACTCGTTCCGCGAGCGCTGCGAATTAGCACGATCCACCAACACCTGTCGTTGCCAAACGAATACCTACGAAAACACCCCGTAACGCTGATTCAGTGGTGCAGCCAGCGTATAAGTCAGCCGTACAAAAGCGACAATTATTAATCTCCTTCCATTCAGCGAAGTTCGCCATTCGAAAACACCCGCCTGTCGTCGTTCCCTCCCGAACAGACACTGCGCGTAGACGACGCATCGTCCGCGAGTTGCAGGGTGCAACTTGTTGCACGGTCGCGCGTCGACGAGCAAGTCGAGTGCAACGAAGGGGCCACGCGTAAGGCAGACGAACGCGGAAGGGAAATTGACGGCATTAAATTTCCATAACGCTGGGAGTACCGGACATCGGTTCCGCGCGCGTTCGAGCGTAAAAGCGTCGCGTCTCTGGTACCGAAAAGGGGTGGGCTGCGCGCGTTCCCACGTTCGCCTGCAGCTCGACACCCTACGCACGCACGAGTCGCGTATCGATCGATTAAAAGCAAGCAATTTGTAAATTGCTGTTCTATCGTTTCGTTTTCCCGCTGCATTAAGCTCCGCTGGTGCTCATTAATTTTTTAAGCGGCGCGGACAAGAGCAGGGTGGCGAGGCTAATGCATGTGGGGGGCGGAAGGAGCCAGGATGGCCACTTGCTCAGTCGATGATCTCATATGGGTTTGAACGCTCGCGGAGCAATGGGCGATCCGGATCTTTCTAATTATAAGCTTAGCAAAACTTTGCTGTCTTACGTTGGACTCTGGCCGTACGATACGACGTGGCTGGTGTACGCGAAGAGAGGGTTCATGATGATGCTTGTTGTCTCCTCCATAGTGTTACTGGTACTGGTTTTTATCCGATTAATTTGTTGAAATGTGGTGAGAGTTTCGTGGTCGAATTAACGAATGGTAGAGTGTAGGGGGTTGCTTGGTTTTTTCTGTGAGTGCGCTAGTTTGCAGGATATACAAAAGGTATAACGCAGGGGTGGGCGAATTGTGACTCGGGGATAATTCGAGTAAAAATTTCGTGCAAAGAGACTTTTCGCGTATTTGAACGATGTTCTTTTATCTAATTTTATGTCGAAACCTCAAGCATCGTTTGTTACAGTTAGCATCGTACTTTTTGCATTATGCAGAATGCAGCGAGAGTATTCTCATAAACACGGTGTCGTACCTAATACTCGTGTTTGTCTTTCTGCTGAAGTACAGCGTCTTCTGGTATAAGGATAACGATGTAAGTCGAGAGAAAAAGCATCGAATCGAGATGACAAAGATTTCTGTTCATTTTCAACCGAATCGTCCGAATTTCTAGATAAAAGAACTCATAGAAATGGTTCAACGTAACTGGCAGTCTTTGAATAACGAGGATGAGCAACAAATAATTGCGAAATATGAGAACAAAGGGAAAACTTTGAACACGATCTTTACAAGTGAAGGAATACGCTTCAAATTTCGCACAAAATACATGTTGTAGTTCACATAATTGTTATATATTTATTGTTACAGTAGCGATATATCTGTCGGCTAGTGGCTTTACGTATCTGACAGTCACAAAGCCTTCGGCGTTAACTACCGATATCTGCGAATCTTCGCGAAATTTGTACATTACGATAGATTATGTCACCGATAACGAAATATATTTATACATTACGCTGATCCAATTTGTTATTCTGCTTGTTAGCGGAGCAACAACCGTTTTAGGAACCGAAACAGCAATAATTATGTGCGCTTATCATGCCAGCGGATTGTTTCAGGTGGTCTGGTAAGAAAAATAAAAAATATAGACTTTTCATATAAAAAAAAAAAACATGCACGTACGAAGTTTACGAGGGCACGAACCGTCAGAAATGTTACAGCCACTGAATATTTTATTGCCATTTTACTACAGCCTCCCTCTAATTATTCTCCTTTTTCACAGTTATCGCGTACAGAACGCGCTTAGCGACAAAGTCTCGGACACCTCGAATACAAAGAAAGACAGTGTAATATACAAAAATCTGATCGAAGTTGTGGAACTGCACAATCAAACGCTAAAGTCAGTATCGAATCGATTCTACGCTACTGAAAAGCTGCGTGTCGTAGTGCGTATCCAGACAGATGTAACGTAAGATGGACATCCACTTGTTGCGTATCGTCGCATCGTATCATCAGTGTGGACGATAAGCGTTGCGTCGTCGCGTATCGAAGCACGTTACATTACTAAATGACACGCAACGCTTTGAAACGTCCACATCGAGACACAACGGTGATACGATACAAAGATACGCAACTGCAGCTAGACCACGTTGCATTACACTTCCATCTGGACGCGCTGCGATGTTTATTAGATTCAAGCCATAAACGTATCCTTCTTAAAGATTTTGCAAACATATGGGCGATTCCCTTTCATTTTCATACCTTGTACTGCTCTCGTTGGGGGTGGCTTTCTTAAGTATCAATCTCCTGCACGTAAGTATACCGAATCGTGATCAGGAATTTCAACGAAACGATAAAACCATTGAACGATTGGGTTCTATTCAACGTGTAGCTGTCTGATATTATAACGTCGTCGAACGGATTTGAGGGGCTCGTACTCGAAGTGCCTCTGATCCAAACAATATTCGCCTACTTGTTTCTATCGAATCATATGGGACAAATAATCATGGACAGCAGCGCGGATATTTTCACGGAAGTGTAAGTGGCAACGAAAGCTTTTGACACAGTGTGACTATCTAAGAAAATTTGATTACAAACTGGGAGGCGAGTGTGCTTGATTTAATAGAACAATATTCGTTCGTTTTATAGATATACTACTCGATGGTATAATGCTCCTCTGTCATCGCAAAAATTATTACTGAACATCATGCATCACGCTATGAAAGCCTATACTTTCTCTCTCGGAGGCATAACTGCTCCAAATTACGAAGGATTTTCTACGGTAACACGCTGCAACGAATGGTTAAAATTTATATTATCTCAACTCCAATACGTACACCATATACACTGTATTATTTTCAGATGATCCACGTGTCGTTCTCTTATTTCATGTTTATTCGTTCTGCGTAATCGTATTATTAAAGGATTTCATTCGAACGTATCATACAACGAAAATTGTGTGACGCATGTTATAAATTAAAGATGTTATACCGTTCTACCGTGTTAAAGGTTTTGTACATACATTTTTGAGTCTCGCCCAGAATTATGTTAGTATAGCAAATTTAAGAAACGAAGTATCGTACGTACGTGTGTGTCTGTAGCAGTGTTGATTGCATGAAAGTTTCGACAGCACTGCATTCTCAGCCATGACATTCTTGCACGTCTCGTTGCAATTTTTGAAAATGCTTAAGACTTTGCAAGACACTCGAGGAAGCAATGCTTACGCTTTGGCAAGTTCATTCAGACTAGATGCCACTGACTGTGACACTCGGTAGATTAGACGGTCACTTGTTTAAAAAAAACGGAACTCTTTCGATTCGAACCACGATCTGCACTCTACGCGATTTGCGACAGAAATGGGAAAAGAAATATCACTTTTAGCGATATTTGCTGGAACAAAGGCGGAAAACCGTGGCACGGAATTTCTTCTTCCCCGACAGCGTATAATCTTCGCAATTGCCAATAAATATATAATGAGGGGGTGTTTTATCGATCGATTTATGTACCGTCTCGCGCCTCCGTCTACGTTTATTTATACAATTTTGAGATTACAGCTTCTGTCAATCATTCCACCCCTATGCTCGTACGGTCTCACTGTCAAGAAATATCGCGTGCACGAAATGCAGAGAATAAACAACTGGAAAGGGAAACTTCTATCGTGGAGGAGCTTGCGGTCAGTTGCGATTCAGCAGCGGTACAGTATGAATCGTCTAATGTGGAAGTATTACAAACTCAGTGCGACGATGTTGTCAATTACAGGCCTTTGGCCCTATACGAAGACGAATATCAGGCGATTTCAAAATTGTATAGCGAGCATCGCGATTGGAGCGCCGGTGATTCTCTTGGTATGCCTATCAGCTATAGCTTTTCATTTAAGTCATTTTACGCGTACGTTTTAAATCGAAATTCTAGCCCTTTGGAATTGATACGACTTGTAATCTGTAAGATAACTGAAAGTTGACCGATGTGGACAATTTCGACGCGTTTTTACAATCAGGACTTGTTGCTTCCAGTTCATAACTGTGATCAGAAAAAGGTTCACGCTACCAGAGTTCGTACCGAACTTGACCGTGTTTGTAATATCAATAGTCACCTTCTGCAAATACTTTACGTTCTGGTATTACAAAGACACAGTGAGTCAACAAAATTACGATTGTGTATACTTACGTTCCACCAGAACGAGGTACGAATGTAATTACGAATTCAGATCAAGGGAATGTTGGAGGAAATAAATAACCATTGGACGAAGCTGGGAAAGGACGAGCTGGAGCTTGAGATTTTAAATAAATATGCCAATGCTGGAAAACGCTACGGGATGATATTTTCACGTAAGCTGAAATAAAAACAAAACGGTGTTTAAAAAGGATGCAAATTACTCGTGTATTCATATCGTTATAGTAATGCTGTATCCGATAGCGGTTATTTCAATAGTATTTCACTTCTCGTCCAAGATTCTCGACATCCTGGCACCTCTGAACGAATCGCGTCCCCACTTCAGTTACATACAAGTTGAATATTTCGTAGATCAAGAGAAATACTTCTATCCGATCGCGATCTTTCAGAATATGATGTTCCTCTTTGGAGTCACGGTGCTCGTAGCCACAGAAGCAATTAATACTATGTGCATCCAGCATATAGCTAGTTTGTTTGAAATTACAAGGTAAAGGAGAATGTACGTTCATTTGGATCAAACATCCTCTCGTTTACAAGGCGTAATTACAATGTTGAGTAGTACGTCGTACCCTTGAGTTAATAAATGTCATTTCTAGTCACCGTATAGAGAAAGCGGTTCTACAGTGTAGCAAGGAGACTCTAATTACGGCTGTGATTATACACGCGGGAGTAATCAAGTTCGTATCTTGCATGACGTGAAAAATTAGTCGTATCAGCTTCTGGATGTCAAGATGAAGGACTCGTCCAATTAATTTTGATATCCAGAAGCAATTTTAGTGCCTCCGGTTTTCACGATCGATACAACTTCAAATTTCTTCAAGGTTTAACGATACATTGATGATTACCTTTGCGACACCGTACTTCCTCCTCCTTGTCTTCAGTGTTGTGTCCCTAAGCTTGATGCTGTTTTGGGTAAGTTTTGGGTATATCTCGCATTCATCGTGGAATTGTATTGGAAAGAAGAAGGTTGACTCGGAATCTAGGAAATTAAACTTTTGTTACACACTTTTTTAGCTGTCGCAATCGATTGCTTTGGCGAACGATATCGAACAAACGCTGATACCTCTGATATTTGTTTTTACCACGGTAGGTTACATATGGGGCACAAATTACGTGTTGCAGAAGTTGTTAGATTGCGGTAATGACATTTTGTCGACTCTGTAAGTGGCAATATCGATTTCTTCCGCTGTACCGCACTATCAGATGCTATCACGATTATGTTAATTCACTTCTACGCTCGTTTGAACACCAGATCTTAATGATCTTGTTCATGAATATTTATGTACGTCGTGTTTTTATAGATACACTTGCGAATGGTATAGAACGGCATTGGACATTCAAAAAATGTTATTGATGATGATGTTAAACAATAATCGAATAGAAATGCTCAACAAGTTGATCACATTTAAACCATCGATGCAGGGTTTCCTGGCGGTAACGATCACCCGATTATTTCATTTATCGTTAATGCATCAATCTCTTTTCTAAACAACCCATACGCATTTGCAGATAATAAATACGTCAGTCTCGTACTTCATGATGATGCGCTCTATTCAGTGAAAATTACGAAACGACGATAGAAAATTAATATAGCGTGATGTTGTTTACTTTACTGTTCAATAAAGTCTAATTTTCGGACTACTTTAGGGGTTTGTTACCCTTTAGGGGTGGTTAAGCGTGGTGCAAAGAGCCAATCGCGTTTCCTTCTCACTTTATTCCCACCTCGTTTCGTTCCATTTCGTTTGAAACGAAAGTACCGCAGCCCACAAATTCTAACACTGTAGGCTAAGAAAAGGAACGTCACGAAGCGCATGACAACGGGGATAACGACAGATTTTCAGCTGAAATACGCCAGCACACTTTGCTCGCATCCGCAAATACACTTTCTAGCCGACACTGGTGAAACTTGCCCGACTGAAACAGAACAACGCGAACGAGTGACTGCTACTTGGTTCCTCTTCGACCAGACTTAAGCCGCCTCGGGAGTATTCCCAGCGCAGACGGAAGAGTTTGCAGCGGCAGAAATTGCGGGGAAATTGTGACAATTCCAGCCGAGGGAACGAACGTACAGGCAGCAACGGGTAATAAAAAATGTACGTAGAATAACGTTCGAACGGACGGCAACGCATCGCGAAACGTCGGGAAACGTGAGAAAGAAAACATTGTTTACCCTTAAACGCACTCTATAGGCTGCTTTTAACCCCCTGCGACCGTTCTACCGTGCAATTACCATAATCGATCCCCCACCTCCGCAATTCTAAGTTACGACCGCTGTCTATCACTTGTCCCGTCAACCACTGGCGCTTTTATTTCCTCCCTCTGGTAGCTCTCTCGAGGGTATAGAAAATATTCGAAAGGTAGAGAAATGGCGAGAATATCCGACTAGCTGAGGGGATGGTGGGTGTCGCGGTCCGCTCAGCCGTCTGATGGCCGCGTGAAAACGTTCGAAAACGTGATGGTGATTTCATTCACGAGGATAATGTCACAAATCGATAGCCCCTTATGGATTATGCCTGCACAAACATAGAACACTGACGAGTGTCTGCGAGTCGTAAGCACTGGTTCTATAGCTCTGTATCGATCGTGCGCGGGGATAAATGGGTCCGTACGATGACACCGACACGATCGAACACTCGCAACAGGTGGTTAGTTGCGACAAGCGTTCGCTCATAATTCGTGTCCTCCCGCGAGACATCCTTTTCGTCTCGTTAATCACGTTGTTGCGAGAAAACGGTGGAATACTATTTATTTTCTCGCCTGATAATTAATACGTAGCGAGACGGAAATTATTACTGTTCATCGTGCAATGAAGGATGACGTTTTCGTAGCTGCAGACCTGTACGTTTCATCGTACCAATGGCTGTCTACGATAAACGAAAGGACAAGATTTTTAGATCGTTCGCACGATCGAAGAGCGCAAATTCTTGTCCGAGGACCGTCGTCTTACAGTTCGTACACGTGACGAAGAAATGAAGTTTCCTTGAATAAAATAATGAGACTTCTCTAATCGTTATCATTTGAAGTTATTTTATTCCAGCTAGGTTGCAACGTGCACTTAAAATCGCGTTTACACACCTGCGAAACGAGGAATGGAATACATCCCCTTAATTCCACGGAAAGAGTATCCCTCGCATTAAACTTCCCATCGAAGTAACACGCGCGGACCCCCAAAGGAAACGAAGTATAAACAGAAAAACATTTAATGGTAATTTAGAGGTAATTCATATGCACCCCTCGGTAGCTGAACGTAGCTGCAATTGCATCGTCCAGGAAAAAAGCCTCCCCTTCGCGTGAACGTCGTTCGAATTACACTTGCCGTCGCTTAATGCGAGCCAACCCTCGAGTTCGCGCAATATCGGCAAAAAGTTGACATTACGAAGGCAGTGCATCGGTGTGAGTTACGTTAGAATTTTGTCAGACCGCTCATGAACTGTGGCTGTTCAGTTTCGATTTTCAGGTAGGAATGAGCGTCGTTGGAAGAGATCGTTGTATATCCAATTGGAATTTGTCGAAACTGCTAGATTCTGAAATATTACAAGAATTTGAAAATCATACCAATTGAGGACGCGCGAGAAAGTTCGATGATTTCTAAGGATTGTTGAAATAGAAGGAAAAGTCGGACACGTCTGTACAACTCTGATTATTGCAGGTAAAATGTACATTCGTTATTTCGTGAATTGATGTTGTGGCTGCACCATTTTTATTGCACTCCGTTCAGGACCATTTATTGTTAACTGCGACACGTGAACCATTCATATGGTGTATCGATGGTACATTTACGATCATCAAGGGATTAAAAGAAGGGTTTATAAGGAATGATAAGGCGAATATCGTCCGCAATCGCGATCGTAACCGATAGTTCACCGCTCTCGGTACTCGCTCGATATTCACCGTGGAAAGTCGAGTGGTTTGCGTTCAATGCGCATCAATTCCCGGCGAATCCTCTTTTTCATAGATACAAGTGGCACTCGGATTACCGTTCGGAAACAATTTCAAGGGTTGCCCGCGCTGAAAAGGGATCCCAAGGCGCAGAAATATCCAGCTCATTGACAGGGAAACGATCAACGGTGTTCCCGGGCTCGAAGCGCAAAGGTGCTCCAGCTCGTGAGTAGAATCGAACTTCTCTAAAAGTCGTTACCTAAAGGCCGATGGTGTTCCTTTAACTTCGACTAGCTCCAACCGAGATTACTCCTTTCGTTGGGAAGCGCACCAACTTTTTTCCGCTCCCTCTTCCGTACTCTATCGACCTCGCACGTTAAACACGCTGTAATATCTTTTTGATCCTTCGTTCCACTTCTGTTTAGATCTCATTGAAGATACAGACGAAGACACGGTCAGATCTCGTGTAAAATACAGTTAACAACGCGGAGAACGTTGCGAGCTGAACTTGATTTGAAAGAACCGCGACGATCTCGATGCAGCTCTCCTCTGCTATCGTCGTAACGGATTTCCTGCTGTTGAAACAGTCGTTTATGCAAACAACTCGTAGATCCCCGCAGCAGAAACAAATATATCCAAAAGGACTAGCTCGTAGAGCATCCCTCGATAAGGGATCGGGGACTTCTTCGAGGCCTCTCATCGTGGCGGCACGAGCGCGGCAAAAAATCGAATCGCCACGGTATCTGGTCGAGGGCGAGGAAAGTCGAGGCAGGCACGCAGCGGCGTGAAATTACAAGCGTCCGTGGCCCGTCAACCTCGTACGATCTTCGACGAAATAGGGAAGCAATTGGCAGCAAACGATGCGTGAAACGTCTTGCACGGTAATCAGCGAACGAGTCCGCGACCAAGATCGAGTCGGTGATCGCGAGAGATCGCACGGCCCATTTGCGAGCAGCGAAGAAAACGGCGAGCCTCGGAAACAAACGAAACTCTAGATAGATCGCGGAGATATTTGCTGGGCGAGAGGGAAGCTTTGCGATGCGTACGCGTAGGATGATGAGCGGAAAGGAGAATGGCGGTACGCTGGTCGCGGCCATTTTAGAGTCTCGCGTAGAATATGTTTTAGGTAAGGACGATGGTTGGTTCAGTTAGCTAAGTTTCGTCTTCATTTCGTACTTTTTGTGCTTTTGTCGCTTGTTAGCTCCACCCCTAAGCAGTATATCGCAACTTGGACGAGAATCGTGTTCGAAATTGTTAGTTCCAAGTACTGCTTTCTTGACAGAACTGAACCATTGCAATTTTAGATCTGGGAGGGCTGAAAATAGCGATCCAACATTTGCGAGAATTTTCTAGCAACAATGATCACCGCGTAACCATTTCTTCCCTATATCTACGCACTCTGATCGAGGATATCTTTCAAATCCCTCTGTTCGCCACTTTCCAATCCCAGCCCTTCTCTAAGACGCTTCACTTTTGCCCGGGCAAACTATGCATACGCGGCTTTCCCTACCGAACAGGAACCGTCTCCCTTATCTAAAGCGCGGGCACGATGTCTCTATCCCGTCACTGGCATCGCTGCAACCTCTTCCTTTCAGTCGCCTATCAGCGCGAGCATTATCGCTCGAGACGCGAACTTACGACGATTATCGGCTGAAGTCCGTGAAAGGGAATCGTTCCGGACGTCGTCGACTGTTCCGCGTAACACCACCAAGTCGCAGGAAGCCACTTTCTCTGTTTTTGCGGTCGTTTGCCGCTCGTAGACCGCTGGTTTTAATGCTCTTCTTCCCCTCGCGGTTTCGCGAGGAGATTGTTTTTGTCCTAGAGGTTCTTCTCTCCCGGCTGATTATCCGTACGACGGCTGAAGGAAGCCGATGTTGAATCGAGTTCAAGGATTTGCTTGTTTTTCTTCATCGCTCTGCGGCGGATCTGCGGTCTCCTCCGAGTTGTCCGCCAGAAGTCTACTCGCGCAAAAACTGTGCAGTACTTTTCTAAATATAGTTATCATTTTTTCTTCTTTTTCTCTATTTACTTTTGCACGCTACGCAAACGAACCGATACACTCTGATACCGTTTAACGCGTCCTCGGTCGTGCACCGCTAAATACTACCAGTAATTATACCGGAACTCGGTAACCCATTGATATTAGCATCCGTAATGACTACCGTTCCTCGATAATCCACGGTTTAGGAAGCAGAAATTCACACTTCGCGGTCAAATTAACTAACACTCGGATCCAATTATGGAGCGGCGGATTCACGTGCACCGCGTTAACATTCCTGCGTTAGCTTGGGAACAATTCCTGTCATCAAACGACGACCGAGTAACAACGGCTGTCTGTCGTTCAGCCCGCCACTTCCCCCCGTCGCTGAAGCATCGTCAGCAAGGATCGACGGCACACGTATACGAGATAAACGGCGGATAATAAAAATCGAACCGTGAAGCGACATACCTTGTCGCGCGAAATGGAGGGGGTGCAAAAAAACGCAACGAACGTCCCAGGAACACCAGCTGTACACGCCCATTCGGCAACAAAAGGAACGCGCGTTCCATCGTGCTCTGTAATGCACGCTCGCGCCCCTCGACGCG
This sequence comes from Xylocopa violacea, assembly GCA_963969225.1. Classification (NCBI taxonomy): domain Eukaryota; kingdom Metazoa; phylum Arthropoda; class Insecta; order Hymenoptera; family Apidae; genus Xylocopa; species Xylocopa violacea. The sequence continues at coordinate 17,847,671 of CAXAJV010000014.1, forward strand.
CTTCCTTCGCGATATGCAGCTACACGTTTCGGTTTATCGTGCAATCTCGAGTTACCCCATAGAATCGGAACGAACGTTAACGACCGACAGTTTCCAAACTTGCACGCGCGCCACCCCCGAGCGCTGGCCCACCCTTTCCAGGACGCGATGATCCAATTTCGCCGCAGCCTAGCGTCGTTCCAAAGACGCCGCGAAAAAAGGAGAAAAGGGAGGAAACAAGGAACGGTGGAGGAAAGGGAAGAAAGTCGCGGCGCGCACCTGTCGCGTCGCGTCGTTCGCATTAATTCGAGCTAATCTCGGCGGATCGTAAGGAACGATGTTATACGCGAGCATCTCGTAACGGGACGCGGCTCTCCTCCGGTTCCGACGTAAAAACCACCGGATAGGACGACCAACTCATTTCCCTGTAAACCACTTTTCCGCCACCGCTCCCCCGTTGAAACGCGGACGCGCGCGCACCCGCGAAAAGTGGAGCACGCGAAACGCGCGTCGAAACTTGTTACTCACGAAAGTGCTTCCGTGACTATCTCCAGGCCCGTACCACGGACCTACAAGTGGCTCGGAAGCACGCGAGTGCTTTCCGACGAGGATCGCCGTCCTTGTTTCGCGAGCAACCTGGCTGCTAATCATATCCGCGTAATCCGTCCGCCATCGTTCGTTGCTTACCCGCGAAGCTTTCGTCGGTGGATATTGTTTTCCGCCCGCTGCTGTCTTTTTGCTCGCGTGCAACGTTTCGTTCGCAACGGCACTGCGGAGTGTTCGTGAAAATTTTGTACAGAGTTCAACTTTTACACGAACAGAAATGGAATACAAACGACGGACGCGGAAATGTGGGTTATCGCGGATTACTTTATGGAAACGCGACTTCTCGTATCTAGGTCCCAGCTAAATTCTCCTCCGTTCGTTATTCTAATCGATAATTCAATTCGCGCTGAATCTTCGATGGGAAATTCCGCATGAAATTTGATTCTCCGTTGCGAGCAACTTTGTGCCTCGGTGAACCTAACCGTTTTTCAAATTCAGAAATTTTCATTGAACGAAAGTCGCGAAGAGTAGGAGGGCGGAAGAATGGTTAATGCGGATCCGCTTTCACGACGTTTTCAGCCATCTTCCTCGTACAAAGGCGGAAGGAGATTTTCGCGTCGAGTGAGCCCAGCTCGGAGCTTTATTAAGAAGGTCAAAATTCTTCGAGGAGGAGCGAATGCTCGGTTATTACACTTAAATGTATGTCCGTGAGTGCTTCCTCCAAAGATACTTGGCTACTTTCCTCTCTTTTTTTTTGGTTTAATACACCATTATTGCCTCCTCCTTATTGCTACATGATGCGATATCAAGCTGCTGCTGCAACTCTGCTTTCTCGAGCACCTTCGCGAGACGGTGGTAAATCTACGCATTATTTAAACCTCAGTCTTCTGTGAATTCCTCTTTGACAATTTTCGATGCTAGATAATACAAAGATCGCAACGAAAAAGCCATAATAGATTTAAATTTCTAAAAGTGTCTCAGCTTGGTTACACTTTACACCTCTTCCACGATCTTCCACTTTCTGACTTCTCGTAACTTCCCCCGCAGCACTTCCCGCCCTCGACATCATCTCCAAGGTTTCACTCGGACCGCTCGACCTTCGCTCCCTTTCGCTCCTCATTGTTTCCCCGCCGTTTCCAAGTTTTCTCCCGATCTTATCGCACGATTTTACCCCGCAGCGCTCACGAGTCGACCGAAAGGCGGGTTCTTAGGTGTCCGTGAATCATTAAGCGACCCGTCACGTATCTCATAGTTAAGGCGCCGTTGGGGTGAGCGCAATATCGGCCAAGGACCAATTTCGACTCGCCTCGCCACCTGATCCGCACCTCTCGCCGTGATTTCCGTTAAGCAACGGCGCATGCACGATCGCGGACTTCGTTTCCCTTCTTTTCCTCTCTCCTCTTCCTCTCCCTTCGTGCGTCCAGTGGCCAACGCGGTACCAGCGACAGCGCAATAATCGTCACAATTCCATTTTACTGCCCCCGAGCCGGGGTTGCAACGAGCAGCCCGAATAAACGGAATAAGAGACAGAGGGACCGGAGGATCTTCTCCGCGACCTCGTCTCTGCGACTGGGACTTCCTCTCGTTGGAAATTAGGTGGACATGCTGGGAGCCCGCCATCGAATGGCTCGTTTGCCGGAAGTGGTTGCTTCTTTTTTTTATGTACTTAAGAACGGACGATGTTTCCAGGGGATTGGATCGAGCTCTCGAGGGGGAGGGTTGAACCAGTGGCGGGTCGCGCGATGAGGATAATCGCGATGAGTTTTCCAGGGAAAATTCAAAATCAGAATAGTACGAAATTCATCGTGGTTTTTATTCCTCGTATCGTTTCTGTTACGGGAGAACCGTAAACTCTCGTTAAACACTGGGGAACCAAGGAAGGTCTAACGTTGGGACGCAAGTTCGCCCAGTTTCCGGAATCACGAACGCTCGCGTATCTCGCGTCAATGAAAAAGTAGTCGCGGTAAGTTCGCGGTGATGCACTTAAAACTGGAGCGAACAATGCGATGTATCCGAGTTTATGCGCTTTAACGCCCCGCCTGAACAAGCCGCCGCGCAAGGAGAGGCCTTAAAACGCGTGGCTGTAAACTAAAACCGCCCACGGTGTACCGTATTCCCGCGAATGCGGCGATTAAAAAGTAGAAGGCGCGATGATAACAGGATTACCGTCGTCTATCTCTGTCCGTTCCCACGCGAAGCTTGTTATCGTCGCTTCAGAAGCAGGATTCTAGTTCCCAATCCTCCGAGTTCCCGCAGGACTGTTACAGTAGTAGTTACACGAAACGCGCAGTAAAATCTTTTTGTCGTTCTTGGCTTTCGTCTCGTTTTGTTTCGTGGAATCAGCCCTAGAATTAAGGCATAAATCTGTGCACGAATCAGCGAAAAACGTACGTTTCTGTGCATCGAACATTGGCATCGATTCTTCCGCTCGAAACGAGGGTAGCAAAGGCAAATAGATAAATAAACGAGAGGGGAGTAACGCGAAAGAGTTCGATCAGTATTCGATCGCGGGCCCAATCGACGCAACACGTCTGTAATATATTAATTGAATCGGCGCTGGGTGGGATTTAAAAGATCTCCCCGCGTCACAAATTCGGAAGAGGAGTCATTTTTTTAATTAATCCCCGCCGCGCGTTGGCCAAAGGTTTCAAGCGAACTGTAATTGAAATAATTGAAAAGTCGTTCCGTGTTATAGCTTTTTAATTACCAAATGGCACGCTACGGGACGGATATTGGTGATACAGGAAATTCTACAACCCCTTTGGTAAAATGTATTATTTCATTGTATCCGCTCTTTCAGTCGATATCGAACGTTATCGTCTATGCGTATTACGATCGAATAATCAGGTAATTAATAATAATAAAGTAACCATGAACTACGTTGTTTTTCCTAGAAGAAAATTTTTATATGAATTCAAATATTGGAGCTGAAATTTATATCAAAAGCATTTTTCAATAAAACTGTTTGCTTGAGCTAATTGGAAACAGGCCGATGTACGTGGAAATGTCGATGGACGAAGGGAAAAATATTTGAAACGTCATATTCGTTGGCTGTCGATAATTACTTTGAATCTTTACGCGGGGAACGAGATCTGTTTTTAAGCGCGGGAAGTTCGCAGACAGGCATCGGGACAAATTGTCGAGATATCGCTTTCGCGTGGCCGGTCGAATGGAAATCTCAATTGTCATCGAGTCATCGTGGAATCCGACGTTTTAATTAAAACTTCTCGCCGACGGAGTGCGAAATGTTTCCCACGATAACGCTGGCAACCGTCGACGAAGAAGGGGACGAGACAAAAGGAAGCCAAGCGGACTAAATCGGCGATATAACGTATCGGTTCGATCAGCGCCGAAGTTCACGTCGAGAAATCAATTAGAGGCAACGATTCAATTTAAGAGGAACTACAGAAATAGAAGAAATTGATTTTTATATTAGATATTAACGGCGACGAAAGAAGTTGAGAATAAAAGTCCGAAAGTACGGATTCGCTGTCGCGATACTCGACAATTATTCCCATCGAAAGAGAGAAATCAAGAAAAGCCGATTCCACGATCGATCAAGAGGACGGCGAGAGAATTCGTTTCTTCGTACCATTAATTAACCTTCCCCTTAACGAACGTCGTAAATCAAATACTCGATCGAAGTAGCAGCGAGGGAACGGCTGATATCATAAAATCTCCTCGAGCAAAACAAAAACCGATAATGTGGTACGAAAAGAAATGGAATAAACTTAACGAAGCAAAAAAAAAATAGTGCAAAGGGTGAAGAGCGTGTAGAATAGATTGGAGGGGTGTTACGAAAGCAGCCACGTTCCCTTTTTAACGAAGTACCGGTTTAATAAGAAGGTTGCGCTATTAGGTCCTAAGTAAACGAGTTAATCCGGCACACCTGTCGAATCAGAAGGTGTAGCAACATCCGATGGACGGGCTACGTCGAATCCTTTCAGCTTAACGACCCAATAAACCAGCCCTCGCGTTGACCTATTACTATATCGAACGGTAATTGCTTTCTTACTTTTTACTCGTTTCACCCCCATCGTTCCTCCCCTTTCGACGTTCCTTTCTCGCCCCGAAATTCCCTAAAGAGCGAAATTTTTCAGTTCAATTTCGACATACTCAGTCGACTCCATGCAAAATAAATTTGTACCTCGATAGAGAGGTATCGATTCGTTTCGTTCGAAAAAAATGAAGGGTCTCGCTCCACTTTTTGGCGTGAATTTGGCAACCGTCTGCAGTTCACTCCAATTTGCGGAGAAACAAATAGTCTTTACCCCAGAAACGTTTTCCCGACACCTTAACGGCACGCATCTAGGTCGTTGCGTTTGTAATTACGCGAAAGTGTTGCAAAAACTACCGAGAAGTGGTGTTATTTTCAAAGCTTGGTTTTCAAACGGCCAAAAAAGAGCACATTTCTCTCGAATTTCAAAATTTGTATCGTTGAAACATTATATCGCGAACGTATTGCGTTTCATTCGACAGGGTTTTCAAGAGCGCGAAAACCGTGGCGCCAGAAATTATCGATGGAACGCGCCTCGATTAAAAATTACGTTACCCACGGGAGTTTGAATAATTATATGCGCGGGGAATATTGTTCGCTGCGAACAATTATACGAGCGTTCTACTGACGCGAGTCGGTGCGCGGCGTAGTTTGTTGTATATTATGAACGACATCGGTTGCACGTCAGTTTTCACTACCCCATGGTGCAACGAAATCTCGATTATGTAGATTCAATTTCCGGTATTAGAGAAATTACAGAACGAAATTGAGTTCTCCTCCCAGTTTCCCCAACAGTTGCGCGTAATACGAATTTTCGCACGATGCATTCGCGGTATCGCTGGCTCGTTTTTAAAGCGTGTTACACACGGAAAATTTACCCTTTAAAGCTCGCTCGTTTTGTCCACGATTTCAGTTTCAACGAGCATATTTAGCAACTACGAATAGGACCCGGAATTAAATGAAGAACCTCAATTTACTTTGATACAGCGTGGCTGCAAAAAAGATAATTGAATTCGAAAACTTTTTCGATATTAAAACTGATAACGATAATATCTCCTAATTGAAATTGTTGTAAAAAAAATTTCAAATAATACGTAACGTTATCGCTTCCTCTATAAAACGAAATCGAAATCCGAACGCTCGCAGATACGCAAGAAGAGGATCGTTACGGTTCGCGGCAATTTACTCGGACGCGCGTATATCATGGAATTGAATGTTCCGATTACCTTATTCCACGCATGCCCGTTACGAAACCGATTATGTCTTTCACCTCGACACCGCACCTCTGTCTACAGCGTCTCGCGTATTAGGATAAACTGCCGCGATTACGACAGGTGGAGCCGGCCGTATTTTGCAATTTTCCTGTCTGGCGAACGGCCGTGCCGAGATGCGGCAAATTGCTGGCGTACTATTTATGACCGCCGTACGCACATTTCGTTACATCACGCCGCTTCAGACGCCCCGAAATGGCGTCGATACAGGCCAGGGAGAGGTGACTTTCGTCCCTGCGAACCAGCTCCCCTCGGTTCCTGACTCGAGGCGAACGAACTCCTTTTCGTTCTCCGCGCGCGACTTTAGTATCGCGTAAAAAGCGCCTTTTTTTGGAAAAAACAATTAGTTCCAGATTTATTAACCCTTTGCGTTCGAGAGACGACTCTTCGTCGACCGATTTAAAGCCTCGAAGACCTGCAAACGTGGATTTGAAAAGTGAAATTAGCTCGAGCGAAGATGAAGTTGGGGATAGAGAAAATGATGCACCATCGAAAAAGTAGTCGAGTGCAAAGGGTTAATAAGTGACGTTATTGAATAGGAGATCGGAACCGGTTTTTAGAATACTTTTGCCAGCCAGCCCAGCTTTCATTTTGCCTCTTACGTAATTAATAATCGTCTTCCTTGATTCACTTTCATGGCGTTCGACTCTGAAGCGAGTTCGCACGTGAACATTGAAGAAAGTTAAATACGAAGCGTCGAGCAGAAGCGAGGGTTCGCCAGAAGCGTCTAGACCTCTCATCACGACCACGTCGAGTCGTAAATGTCAATTAACCGTGTCTCTAACTGTTGAAAAAGAAAAGGCAGCGCCGATCTGGCCATTATAAGCGCGATGCGTTATTATCCTCTCATCTGTTTCCGATGCTATCTTCATGTTCCTGCTAATTAACACCTATGCCTCGTTCATTGTAGCCTACGGCGGAAGCAGAAACGCATTCAAGCTAAGGCACTGTTGGTCTATTGAAAACGCCGACGAGAAGCTGAAGAACAATAACAGCGCGAACGACGTGCAATTAAACTGGAATCAAATTTCTTTAATCTCCTCTCTCCAGAAAAAATGTTCTACCGCCAAGAAATATTATTAGAAAACGTGGAAAATTATTTAGTACAATTACGTTCCTGTTCAATAACTCTTCACGAACGATTTTTCAGAAATTTTGCCAAATTTTCGACACGTTTCTTACTACTTATTACCAAAATATTGCGTTGCTAATTTAGTGTAATATAATGGTCGCAAGTAACTCAAAGAGGTGCACGCTATTTTAAACAAATACGTGTGAGCGTTGCGTGAAAAGGGGATGAAACGAACGCGCGTCGCGCAGGAGATTAGCTCGTAAAGTACCAGAGATCAAGCTCTGAAGGCGACGCACAAAGAAGAACACGAGGAGGCGTACGAGTTGCAGCTGGTTGGTCGCCGCGAATAACTTTGTAACTCCCGCTGAACTAATAATAATCCTAGCTCATTAAACACCGGCTGGAAACTTAATCGGCGAATTTCCGCCGGCTCCCAGACGTCTGGATCCGCGGGATGCGCGAAACTGGGATGCACGCGAGTTCCCGGGAACTTTAAATCTAGCGAGTTTATCGCATTCGAGCCGTCGGAATTGCGTTTCTGCGGAGACAACATCGAGCTGCATTGCAGATGCATTGCGTGCAGATACCGACTGTTATTAGGAAACCGTCTATTCCTGCGTTTGCACGTATGGCTGCCTTTGTTGGGGCCATTTGTTAGTTTACGTAAAATTATTCCGTTCTAAAGAGACGCTGTCGAACGTTCGACGCTAAATATCTTTGAAACTACAACTGTTATCGTACGTTTACGCATGTGGAACAGAAACACCAGTGACGGTACAGATACGTGTCGTATCAGACAGTAAACCGGTCCTGAACGCCAGGAATTAGGTACGCGAGCCAACGTGGCTTAATCTCTTTTCCCAGCCGGCGTTTCTTTAAGTCTCAGCCGAAACATTTATATTTCCCCGGACGGAGAACTCGTTAAACCGTAGATACACGGATTTTCAACGCTTTCCCGGGGATGAATCCTCGAGCCACCGTAATCCCCCCGAAAAGATTGAAACGAATCGAAGCCTACGTTCCTCATACTCGCCTCTGCGTTTCCGTATCCGTCTGGCGCCTGGCCAGACGAATTAGCCATCCACCCCCGCCCCCAGCGAAGAACAGACGTGCATTAACGAAAGCGTTACCAATCTTTCGTTTCTTCTTTTTCTTCTTCCAGAACTCCGAGATATCGCTCTTCGAGACGAACATCCGCTTCATGGGGAGCCTGCTGGCCTGTTACGCTCTCACCGGGGACGTGATGTTCCGGGACAAGGCGGCTCAGCTAGGCGAGCGGATGTTGCCTGCTTTTCAGACGGAAACCGGAATCCCTCACTCCCTCATCAATCTCCATACCGGGGTAAGTTCGGGGATCCTCGCGGCGGCGCCTCGACCGCCGCGTTTTAATGTTAATTATTTCCGGCGTAACCACCGGCTAGCTTAAATATTCACGGGGAACGAGAAAGATTTACGGCGTCGATTGCACGGTGAATCGTTCGCCATTCGTCGAAACGCGCGGTGCCGGGCTTTAACCCTTCGCAGTCCAACGGTTCCCTCAAAACCGTCCCAGCAAGCCATTTTCAGTGACTTCACTGATAATTGCATTTTGAGGTAGTTTAAAGTATAAAGAAAGATTTCTAATTAACGAGAACAGTCTTTACCTCGAGGTAGGACTGCAGAGGGTTGAGCGATTAGTAAGAGCGCCGCTTCGAACGCGACGCCATTTTGGTACCGCGGCGTCCGAGCTCTGCCGCGCAATGATACAAATTTCCAGTTTATTCTTTCGTTATCCCTCGCGTAACGTACAGGAATGTTACAAGGTGCGTAAAATGGCGATACATCTTGTAAAAGCATTAAACAGCCAGTGTTGGATCGCGAGTACAAATAGAACCGAAAGAAATAGAAGCCTGTGCAGCCGTATGTCAAAGAGATCTCCGCCGTGGAAGACGCAAATCTCGCGGCGGAGAATCGGTCCGTAAAATAGCAGCGTAGCGCTCCTCGCGACGCAGAAACGCGCCTGTGGCGGTGAAAAAAGACACAGTCGAGGATCTAGAGAGGAGGCAATAACCTCGGCGGTTTTTGCACGCGCGTTAGAAACACAGGAACGATGCGTCCGTCGGTTTAATTGAAACGATTCCGTCAAGTCACGTTCGCCAAAAGCGGCGGGCCGCGATTAATATGCAAATTCTTAATTGGACGAATAATACGGCCGCGGAAACCGGTGTTTCATCGCTTTGTCCATTTTACGCTATTCCCGTTTCGCTTCTTTCGTATCCTTTAATCTCTTCCTCCGCTTTGTCGTCGTTTTCGCGCGCGAATTTTTCAATCCTTTCCTTTCCGTGCCCACTTTTTGCTCCCCTTTCTTCGCCGATTTTTTCCCGCCCCCATATTCCCGCGCGTCCAGTTCGCTTTTGTTTTTCGGACTTCGAAATCTCGACTTTCGTTCCATATATTTCGCGTGACATTTTGAAGTACCGAGTTTGAAAAAAACCGTCCGCTCTGCCCCCTCCCGCGTTCCTCTGTTCCATTCCGCGATACTTTCACCGTTCCCCGCCCTCGTCCGCTGTTCTCGTCTCCCTTCGATCCAATTTTTCCACGCTGCCCGACACGAATGCCCATTCCGACGGCTTTTTCCATTCTCCCATGGAGTGCTATAACACCGTGAAAACCGGCGGCCCCGCGAATTCGGTTTGGGAAGTTCGCCGCTTTCAATGGAAATACAGCGGTAACTGTTTCGTTGCCCGCGACACGTGAATTCCGCTAAATAAACGCTGACTAACGAAATTCCGCGGAATTTTCTGCGAGAGCGCATTCAAGAGTGGTCGCTGTTTTAATTAAACATCGCGAAAATAATTATTCGAGCAACGTATCGTCTCGTAGTTGGCGAAAAGTTATTCAGAGACAATTGCGCGCTCGTTTCTACCCGAGCAAGAAAATCCGCGACTCCGTTGTTTTGTTTCAACCAGACGAAACTAAGAGAAGAATAAAATGGCCCGGAAATTAGATTATCTCAAATGATTAACTTCTATACCTGTTTTAAATCGATGTCCGCGCCACGATCCGATCCTGTCTGTCTGGAAATGAAAATTAAAGATCGATCTCCGTTGACGCGCCCAATTAAAGTCCGCGGTGGCACGGAATCGCGATTAATTTCGCCCCGTCGAAGCTCGATGGGCACACCGGGAGAGGAAACAGTTTCGCAATTATCAGATTTCCCGTTGGAGTTTTCGCGAAGCAATCAAGGATCGCTTCTTACGATTCGACCCGCGAGCCGGAGGCGAAAATTCGATTAAATTCCGCTTGGGAACCGAACGGTTTCATTATAGTCGCGGGGCGGCTGTGGCTGTGGCGGCGCGGTAATTTCCGTGACAAAGGTTAATATTTATCTTGCAGCCGCGAAGAACGGCGCCCGTGCTCGTACAGCGGGAACCGTCTCTATAAACACTGGCCGTCGTCTCTGTTATTTTCGTTTAATTGAACCCGTTTGATTCAATCGCGGCGACGACTTGGCCGCGTTTGTTTCTTCCGCTCGCTCGCTCGGGGCGGAAAAATCCCTGCTTCCGCGCCGCCATCGCGGCTGATCTCTTCGCAATGATCCGACGGGTGGATCCGTCGTTGGGAATTTTCAGGCGAGCAAGAATTACGGCTGGGCGAGCAGCGGGTGCAGCATCCTCTCCGAAATTGGCACGATGCACCTCGAATTCACCTACCTAAGTGACATCACTGGCAATCCGGTTTTCAAGAGCAAGGTGGAGAACGTGAGGAAAGTGCTGAAGAACCTGGAGAAGCCCAAAGGGCTCTATCCGAACTACATCCACCCGAAGACCGGGAAATGGGGCCAGCGTGAGTTCTTCTTGCGATATCTATTCGAATGATTTGCGATAGAATTGTGAAATCTTGAGGAGTGAAGGGTTAGAGGATTGAAATTACCATTTCTGTTCCGTCAGAGGCGATTCTCCGTATACGAATGTACGCGTGTTGCGTAACGAGAATTTGTGAACCCAGAATTTAATAACCCATCGCGCTGGTTTATGGCCCAATAACAGAAACGGAGACATCGCGCGCGTCTCCGTTTTCACGTTTCGTTGTACGTAAAATTGAAACGGGGAACCCAAGCGCGCGCAGTGGCAATGATAAATCTTGCAAGCTGGATACACAGTATCTAACATCACCCATTAACTACGTGCCTAAATTATTGTCCGCGTCAATTCCTGGGCGACGATCGGTTTGCTGGTAAAAACGGGAAACTAATTATTCCTCCCATGATACGTCTCGCCTTCATAAATTTCGCGCGTGTGCATATAACGAGCGGAGACTGTCTCTCAAAGAGCCACTTTGAGCCCCGAACGCTCGTAAACCGGATCTAAATAGAATTAAAAATCGAGTAACCGCGCGGACGCTTTGGTTGCGTAAAAAATCACGAACGAATGCAAATAGTTTGGTGAAAAATTGCTCGCGTAATTTCTACCTGCCGCTATTACCACCGCGACGCAAAGATTCCTTCCACGTCACGCTCCATCAAAGGAAGCGACGGATCGTCTCCGAGAAGACGAACAGCCAACGACCGATATCGGACGTGGACGCGGCCGATGTATGCGCGCGCGTACATCCGCGCGTCGTCCGTACGTGACCCGTGCTTTATTACTGTAATTTCATTTAATAAATCTTGCTGCGCCCGCAGAATTTCGTTGCAAAATAGATTTTTAATTTGACGGCTATCAATTATAATCGGTGGAAATAGTTTCGCCGCGACAGCGTGGAGGGGGTAGGCGAGGCAGGGGCGCCAAACGGTGTTGCGCTCCCGCTCCAGCGCGAGCTGCGCGCCCGACGTGTATCCCTCGGCTTCCTTTTGTGCTCCCGTCGCCTTCCGAAGAGACGGGCTGGCTGGCTGCTCTCCGTGGCCGGCGCTCTTTGCGCCTTCCACCCGAATATCGCATTTATCATGCCTCTGCATCCCCTCCGGGTGCTAAATCCTCTGCTTCGCCCGTTGTTCCGCCGACTTTGTGCACCTCCCGTATTTTCCCGTTGCGCGTATGACGATCCCCCGACGAATATTTATCATCGTCCCCAGCCCGACCCCTCCCCTTAACCCTTCGTCTTTTTCCATTTTTCTTCCTTATTCTCGGGGCCTCTCGCGCGTCCTTTTCTCCCGCCCCTACGCGCGTCCAGGAGACCGTCAGCCATCGAGTCTCCTTAAAATTTATGGTTCTATTGAATCTCGAGAGTCGTAGGGCTTTCTGGGAGAGAAAGAGAGAGGGGGAACTCGGGTCAGCTAATTACCCGGCCGCCCGTATTCCACCTCGATGTCTGAATAGCCGATGAGCAGCTGGAGAACGCGAGACGACGCGGGAAACGCGTTGGAACGCGGCCCTCGAGTTTTATAATATCGCGTCGAGACAACGCGGTCGACGGTGGTTCGTTGTTTCGATCGATGAAATTTTATTCCAACCTCGAAATAATTCCATTAACCAACGTTTAAGAGGAGAAAGACGTTCGACGGTGAATCGCGTTCGTCACGATTCCTGCCAGAGACAAATTTACTTTCCCACCCCGTCTCGATCGGAGTCACGTTCTCCCCGAGCACATTTCTAGTTCACCGTCAAGAGCAAGAGGAAACGGTGGAAAACGAAAGTGCTCGATGTTCATCGCACCGGGAGCAGAAGGGTCGCGAGAGTGAAACCAAGCTCGAGCTCTCTTTGTCACGCGCGCTCTCTCAGACGAGAGTCGTCCGGAGTAGCACCCTCTTCATCGTGCAAAAACCTCGCCTCGATAGTCGCGTGGATACCGCGCTCAGCCATGGGTGTCCTCCGTCGCCTACGAGGACCTGTGGAGTCCAAGTGCCCGATCGTTTCGCTGCCAATTGTTGCAACGAAGCGACCTTCGCATCCTCGATTCCCCATCAAGAATGATTTCCACCTATCCACTTCAAGTTACTGATTTCCATTCGTAAGTTTTAACCCAATACCTGCGACATCGCAGCACTATTTAAACAGTCGAAAAATACATGTTCCACATTGTCATCTAATTATTCGCGCACGATGCAAGTCGCTTTGCTCCCGTATTTACGAATGCGCGTCCACGTCGCGTGCGACTGTCATACCTAATTTCGACTAAAGCAGATGATCTCCTCTTTGTCCACGAAGCTCTTTGTAAATCTTGAACCCGGGCTATCTCGATGAATACGATTTCATCCGCGAGTCAAGTATTGGAACGGTGAATGGCGACTGTGCAAACAGTCGAAGAGTATCGGATCGCAAATACGGAGTGGAAGGAGCTCCGCCTCAAAGCAATTGTCCTGTCGACTGAAAGTTCCACGAGAGCGTCCCCGCCGTCGGTTTGCCTCCCAGCTTTGTTTCTACCTCAATGGGAAGTTCTTCGTGGTGGAAAGCTGAGAATTATGAAACGGGTAATCTTACTTAGCGCTAAGATGCCTGGTGTTTATTAAGACTGAATCCAGTCGGCGTGGGTATCGCGGGTTTTCCAGGTTTCTTTATCTTACAAGTTTTGGGTCGTGTAACGAGCTCGAGGGCCGTCGTACAACGAACCCGCGAGCTGTCCTAATGAAAATACTCTCTTTCTCTAATTATTCGGCACAAAGGAAATGCAAGGAAATAGTAGGGATTTTCTTGTACCGCTCCCCCTTCTTCGTAGAATTCATTTATTTCTATTATCTTGGTAAACCACCTTTTGTGCACGGAGTGAACGAGATTCGAGGTTTTCACGACCCAGCAACGGATAGTAATCGCTATACCATACACTTTTATCCGTGTCGATTCAAATATTTGCGGATGCAATTAAAAAATCTAGTTTCTTTACTATTAATGTTTTCAAATGTAAGTCTTTTCCTTTTAGAAGAATTACCCCAACGTGCCTTGCGTATAACAAGCAGCTTCGTCAAGGATCGAATAACGCTGACAATTAGTGGGCAATTTTTTGATGTCTCACTGGTACAGCTAGACCTACTCACGTTCGCCAGTTACTAATCGCAGAACTTTTAATTAGGCAACTTAGCAAGTTCTCTGATTGCTAAATAATGAACAGGAACGCGAGTAGGTTTCGCTGGAACAACTAATCACCGCAATAGCACAGATCGCTGTTCAGCGTGTAATTCAACCCTTGAGGGTGCTATCCGATAATGCTTGCCAAACGTTGGTATAATTCTTTCGAAATAACACGAGCGTTGCGTTCGTAATCCTTGCGACACTGCTAAACAGCGAACGAATATAACATTGTTTAAGTATAAAAGTTGTAACTTTGGGACATTGAAAACATTGAGAAATTTCCGTTCTCGAATGCAGATCACATGTCGCTGGGTGGTCTTGGCGACAGCTTCTACGAGTACCTGCTGAAAGCTTGGATCCAGTCCGGCAAGGAGGACGTCGAGGCTCGACAAATGTACGACGAGGCGATCGCGGCGATAGATCAGCACATGATCAAGACGTCGCCAGGCAAGCTGCTCTACGTGTCGGACCTGAAATACGACAGGCTGGAGCACAAAATGGGTCATTTAGCGTGTTTCGCTGGTGAGCTTCGAAAGAAATCTCGCGTTTTCACCTTCCACCGTCTGTCGCAGACGTGAATCGCGAGCTCTCTTTAATCCTTCTGTACTGCTCTATGATCGCTACAGATTATGCGAACCCCGTATCGAACCGTGGAAAACCGCTCTGTCCATTTTCAGGTGGCATGTTCGCGTTGGGCGCGAAAACTCTGCAAAACGAATTGTCCGATAGATACATGACAGTAGCCGCTGGCTTGACGAACACATGCCACGAGTCGTACGACCGTAGCTTGACCAAACTCGGACCGGAAGCCTTCCACTTCATCGAGGGCAACGAAGCGAAGAGCTTGAAGAACGGCGAGAAGTATTACATCCTTCGACCGGAGGTTAGTTTCATTTAATTTCATTCAAACGAAACAAGAACGCAACGCAAGAAAAACACTTCGCGCGTCTCCTGTTTGGGGAAGGAATAAAGTAAAGTATGAAAGCGTATGCGAAAACGAACGAAGTTGGTAAACGGGAACGAACGTTTCACCATTTATTTCCGGCTGTTTTCGCCGTACGGTAACGGAAACTGAAATATTCAATCCGACCCTTTCACGCGCCATCCGCCATGGCAAACAGAGCCGGGTCACCGAATTCCGTGGTAAAACGGTTTCTCTTTCAGACGTTCGAATCGTACTTCGTGATGTGGCGGCTGACAAAGGACCCGAAATACCGCGAGTGGGGCTGGGAGGCTGTTCAAGCGCTCGAGAAATACTGTCGCGTTCCAGGTGGCTTCACAGGGCTCCACAACGTTTACCTGGCCGATCCACCCCAGGACGACGTCCAGCAGAGCTACTTCTTCGCGGAAACTCTAAAGGTACGACGAGTCCCGCTGCGACTCCTTCGATTCCCGAGTCGAGTTTCTTACGTGTCGCGCGTTTGCGAGAAAAGGAGCAAAAGTAATCGCGATTCGCATTATTTCGAAACTCGTCGCGGCGCAAAAACGAGCGTCAAGCTCGCGGTCTAAGCTTTCCGCGTCGTTTCGCCGCTCGCGATCGCGTCCACAAATTTTCGTTTAACCGGTTCGCTTAGAACCGCGCGTCCCCGATGAAACATTTTCCGGGCATTCGCAACCCGTTTAAAGTTGCATTATCCTCGAAACGCGTGGCCGTGTCGTTAACTTCCGGTTAAACGGGACGGTTCCGACCGAATTCCCGCGAGCGGTGCTCCTAAACGTAGACGATTACGGAACGAAACGCGGGCTCGAACGTTATCGGTTGTAATTAATCGATTTATCGGGGGGACACGGTTCGCGACTAACGAGTCACGAAAATTCCGAGTACAAAGTATAGAAAGACCAATTGGTAACCAGAGTGAACGGTACAGCTAAATCGTGTTTCTCGTCGTTTTCAGTACCTCTACCTGCTGTTCAGCGACGACGATCTCATAAGTCTAGACGAATGGGTGTTCAACTCCGAGGCGCACGTACTTCCCATCAGAGGCAACCCACTGTACCGACCAGCCCCTCCTTTATAATTCAAAAGAAACCCCTTCGCACCAGGATGAGACGACGGCGGCAGGATCTCGGTTCGAACGGCTCGGAAGTTCTCCGTTGTACATAACTCGACGAGGCGAGAGCGAGGCGAAACCACGAGGAACAATCAGACCAGCTCAGCCGCGCGGATGAAGAGATCGCAACTCGAGGACCCGCGACACAGTGCACGCGACGCGAGAGAAAGAGGATACGAGGGAAAAACAGTGAACGTTTCGATAGTTTAAAAATGGAGAACGAGAAAGCAAGAGACGACGAGCGAATCGGAGGACACGTTGCATCGTCTGTGAAACCGATAGACAGATCGATGAACAATGAAAAATAGAGAGACGGAGAGACGGGGCGAGCTGCGTGGCGACTCACAGCCCGGAAGGAACCACGTGCCCTCGTGATTAATACAATTAAAAATAATTATTTTAGGTAAAACGAAGATAATAGGGGAGGGTGGAGATGATGACGGACACTATTTAAACGGAGGAATATATACACACCCAGACATACGCGTACAGTACGTTTGTAAATAGCGAAGAACGAGTGAGTGCGTGGACATACATATACATAGAATAAATCGCGAGACAGGGGGCGGTAGTGAACGAGTGCGAGGTAGCAAGAAACGTACGGATGGGGAAAAGGAAGGACATTAAACGGACTCTGAGGGGGCGGAGTGAAAATTGAACCGTTTGCCCGAGTGCTTCGCCTATTCCTTTTTTCACAAAAACAGATCCAGCCAGTCGAATTTATCGGTGGACTCCAGTCGGATGTATCGGTGATTACGGCGATACAGTCGCTGGTTTAACCGAGTTTCTCTTTTCCTTCTTTCTTCCGTTCGAGTCATTTCTTTTTTCACGAAGCGCGCCGCGTTAAGGTTCGAAAGGAAACAGTTAAAAAAGATGGAGCAAATGCGAAAATTGTCTATCAGGTGACACGCAACGCGATAATTAGCACGATACAATTGGTTTTTGGGTTCCGTGGGAAAAGATTGGATTCGAGTAACGAATCGTTTTCAGTAAAAAGTCGCAAGCGAGTACGTTGGAAATGTTTTTAAAAATGGGAAAAAATAACAGTCCTCCAGGAAGATCGATCGGTGGATTTGCAAATCTTTCTCTGCTTGATCGACCACTTTTTAAACTTCAACTAGACGTAACTTTCCAGTTTTTTTCTACGTTTTTCTACTTTTGAATAAAAGACACACCTGTGTGCTTCGATCGTCTCGGTGGCAGAAAGCGCCGATGGAAATTTGTTCGATAAATCGTGCTCGCCTTTTCGTTCAATCGCGACGAATTTCATTTTCTTCTCTTTCGTTCTTGTTCTTAGCCCTCTATAACTCAGTTTTTCTTTTCGAACACAGGAAGAAACTTCGAATACGCCAAACAGTAATTAATACTTGCAAGTTGCCCATTTGTAAATGAAATATCGTTCGTCACGAATCATCGATTTATTACGCAGAATTCTAAATGCCGCGCCATTATTCAAAGGATTAATTTACTTCAATTTAGACTATACATAGCGTTATAGAGGGTTATCACTAGTATTCGCGTTGAAATCGTGTTTCGTTTGTTTCGTTCGTCGACATTTCAATTTGTTCGAGTTTTAAAATAACGTTTCAAAGTTCCGAAGGGTAACTCTCTCTCGTTTTAACGAACAATCCTGACCTTTCGACGGTAAAAAGAATCAATAAACGATATCAATTATCGCATCTTACATCGCGCGATCGTCAAACTCATTTATGCTTGGAAATAACGCTCCGTTGCCGATCGGTCGCTCGAGTCGCTCCCTGTTTAGAATAACGCAGTTTTGCGATATCTGCGATGAGATTTGGAAATCCCCCGAGAAATACGGGTGGCAAAGTTTGCGGAAACGGAGAAGGCGGCGCATAAATGGGTTACGTTTAAAAGTTCCTTATATACACCCTTTGTTTCTGCGCGTCGCGTTCGGTCGTTCCGCTGAATTTTAAAGCGAGCCGCGCTTGCTTCCCTTGTAACCCGCTCGATGAAGTTCCGCGAGAAGTTCCGGTCGAAACTTTTCGGAGAAATTCCAAGTTCGAATCTTTATGAACCTAATATCGGTGAACGAGCAAACGCGCGGGGAATCGCACGGAAGGATTTCGCGTCGATCGGACGCACAGCAGTAAAACACGATCGATGGGATCGCGCGCGACCTTGGATCACTGCTAACGCGTTTTTCTAGAAGTCAATTATTCGTTAACTGCCGTGCCTATGTGACGCTAGCGAACGAACGAACCAGAGGAGCCAACAATCCCATAATTCAAGCTCGAATGGCGAGCTTTGGTGATTCTGAAGTCAGATTTCCATCTGCGAAGATCATCGCAGTTTGGCGTATACGTGTTAATTTAGTAGCGTCAAAAAATACTGACGCGGTAATTAATTTCTATACGACCAGATCGACGACGATGATCTTTGCACGTAGAAACCTGGATTATCTAATCCCAGTCGCGCAACGAAGCAGGTACTCTTCGTTTCTTTGAAAACCTCTCGAATGCCTGGCACAATCAAAAGCAACACCGACGAGTATCAGTCAGAGGGTTACCCTTCGATCGATGAAACGAAGCACTGTCTATCGAGTGCTCGTCGCGGAAGATTTTCAGCCATCGAGCGTTTCTTCGAGGTCAGCCCGTGATCAGAAATTTTTGGTGCGTGCGCGTACGCGTCAGTCTTTTGTTGTTTATTTACGCGCACTGAAGGAGTTTAGGAAGCGCGAGCCACGTCGACGATAACAAATGACGTAGACGAGTTGCTCGCGCTTTTAAGGTCGGATGCAGACGATCGTGTTTCGCGAGCGAGCGATTCGGCAGTACATTCAGCAAAATGAACACGATTTCGTAAGAACCGCGTGTTATCCGTGCAAAATTTAACTATCAATCGTATTGTGCAGAGCGTACGCGAGCTGGTGGTACCGTCTGCAAGAAAGATATGAATCTCCGTGAAAAATATGGCAGAAACTTGGAACAACTTCTTATTTTGGTTCTATTCTCTAATTTGAGACTCGTTTTTAATGTACTGCTGTGACGCATACGCGTGTGACACACGCTCGATTGCGAATCGATTGCGAATCGCGACTAACGAGAAGAGGAGATTGTGGAAAAATGGCGCGCGATGTTAGTCGCGCGCGGGTAGTTTAGCGATCCGCGTAGCAACCGATAAACTAGCGTGTATATATATACGAGGAGATATCAATGGAGAAGAGGAAAAAAAAAAAAAGAAAGTCATATTCTGTACGAAGTGTGAGGTGTAGAAAACAGAGTTATATTGCTGGTGTGCGATTGTATAGGCTTTGCAACGAACGAGAAACAGAGAGAAAGAGAGAGAGTGCGTGTGTGAACGTGGAGAAACGAACGTGCGTGGGAGTTATTGTAAATTAGAGCGAGACGCGTTTCCGTCGAACGTGATCCGTTCGAGTCGGATGCGTTTCCGCGTGGAGAGGCTGCGTTCGATTGCGGGAAACGAGTGGCGTTCTTGTAAAACTGAGAGTAATGCGAGGAAGAGTTTTGGTTCCGTCGAAGTTCCTTGGTTTTCACGGTTTTAGAAAAGTCGGGGGAAATTTTGATCCGCGTCGAGGAAGCGCGCGCGGATCGATTTGTTACGACAGTTTCTACGAGAACTAGCTTCTGTTAAGACACAAATCCCGATTAGCAAAGATCGATTGACACGTACATATATCGAGCGATGTTGATCACATTTTGAGCAATTAAGCTTCGAACACGACACCAATTAGCCCCAGGGCTGTCCAAGGTAGACATTAGCGCAGTGTTCGGAGCTTAAGAATTGAAAGAGTGCCTCAGCGCCGTTGTTGTACAGAAATTTAAATTGGAAGGCAAATATTTGCGGAAACGAAAATGAAAATCGACGATTCCTGATGAAGCAGGCCCTGTTCCATTCTCAGCAAAACTTCTAAAGCTCTTCGAAATTCTAATCACTGCCCAACTCGTCTTGCTCCTCTTCTTCCAGGAATCACACGAATATTTTTCCAGTTCAACAAAGTTGTTGCCAAACAAAAAGAAGGTCGCGTGTATTTTTGCTAACAAAAGAGAACGGACGAACGGACTGTTGACGAGATCAGTTATCTTTCGCGGGCCGACTATCGTTTTTCGCAGTTCGACGTAGCACGCGGGGCGAGAAGCGTCGAGGAATGGCTCCCGACGAATCTCCCGCGTCCACTTTCCATACAATCAGCGAGCATCGCACTCGTCGATGACTAAGACGGCCAGAAAGTTACTTAATGTATCATAATAATAATATATTCCGCCTCTTGCCGTTTCCTTCCTCGATCTAAGATGGCCGCTCAAAAATCCACGTTTTCTTCCCTTTTTTTCTTTTCCTTTTTTGAGCGCTCATCCTCGGAACGGAAACAAGGCACACCATCGAGTGTACATCTATATCCGGAGAGGTATACACGTGTTTGCGTATAATTTTCGTACACAATGAAAACGAATCGCTTCGAAGCGGAGGAACTTCGCCACGACTTTGTCGCGAGGATTAACTTTCTCCGTTACACTTTGTGATGCATCGATCTGTGTAATGTAAGGAGATTTTGCGTTCCTCGTGATCATTCGTCGTCCTTCCAAGAGATTCGTTGATCTTTTTATATAATTGCAACTGTTATTCGTTCGCGGACGCGTTCACTGTTACTAAAAATCTTCAAGAACGATTCTCTTGACGGAAAACAGAATCAAAAATGTTCACAGAAATATAGTATTTTTAGAAAGAGTTTAGAAATCCTATCCAAATACAAAAATCGGACTTCTATTTGCTAGCAGTTTTGTACCTGCGTAATTTTCAATATACAGTCGTTTGCGGTACTATCGTCTTAGCGTGAAATGCAAGGGTTGTTAAACAGAAACTGTATTTTATCGAAAGGACAGATTGAGGAAACAACGAACACGCCACTTAAATTTCATTTCTGGACGAGTAAATTGGTTCGAAGATTCGTTAACAGTGGACCGTACCGACAAACTTCAGTGTCTTCTAGCGTGTGAACCAACTCCCTCGGAATTGGACTAAGCGGAATCTTCGTTTTCCTCCCTCTACGTGCGAATAAACCAATCTAACGGACGAAATTCTATTTTGCTGCTGATATACTTACACGAGCAAAACGACAGGGAAACTCTTTAGTAAGTCCTTGTATAAAGAATACGTACTGTAGAACGCAGAACGATGGTATACGTACAGAGGCTTCGCTCGACGCCATATTGGTCGCCAGTTACCGCTGCTGCTCGAACGAGCAATGGAATATTCGCGTTGGTGTGCGTATTGATTCATCGAAATATTTACTTTACTCTTACTCAGTTCACGCGTACGCCAATGCGAGGAAAGGGTAACTCGTTGCTGCCAACGTGAAGGGTGAGACTTCTATTCGTGTCGTTGTTCTGCACGTAGAGTAACAAAAGTGGTGACGATCGGTGGCGATGAAAATGGCGACGGATGAGATTCGAACGATGACGAGGATAGTAATAAACGATAATTAGTCTATGCATATATTTGTGAATAGATATTTAATAATTTATTGTTAACTAGAGTATTTTATTTGAAGGATTTTCATTAAACGGGGTTTCGGGTACCAATAATATCATTTCTTATGCCAGAAGGGGGTTAGAGAAAGAGAGGGAGCGAGAGAGAGAGAGAGAGAGAGAGAGAGAGAGAGTATCGTATGCGAGAGAGGGAGAGCGAGAGATCGTGTGAAACAGTAAATAGATACAGAGACAAACACAAAAAAAAAAACGAATGAAAAAGGACGACAATTTCTACGTGCGCTTTTGTCGAAGAACCGGGAAAGATAGAGAGAGAATTTTTAGCTTTTACTTACCTAATTTTTGTAAGCAGAGCGACACAGGCACGCCGGTCAAGAGGAAAAAAAATGTGTAAAAGTAAACAGAAAAAAATTATATATATATATATATTATATATTTATCGTTGGTTGCGCGATATGAATGGAGAATGGAGAGGAGAGGTGGATGATAAATAAAATAAAAACGAGGGGCGCGTCGCGCGCGAGCATTCGACGGACGCGAGCTCTATAATTATACTTGTAAATATAATACACGATTTAGTGATAACGGGGGTTTTACTTTTAACAGCTTTATGTGATTATTACTTTGTCATGATCAGTGAAATAAATAAATGATGGTAATATCATCGTTTTCGTTAACGTTAGGAATTAGATTCCCGAGTTTCGTTCTAATTTCTCAAGGGGCTTAGGTACGGTGAGTCACAAAAGTCTACACTCGACTCCTTTATTTATACCAAACATTGTCATGTCCTCACAGTCTGTACAATTTGAATAAACACATAAATTAATAACAAGCGGGTACGTAAATCTTTGTGGCCGATTGTGCTTCACTATACCGCTGGGATCCTAAAAGATTCGAAATTTGCACGCTTTCTTACGTCTGTATCTCCTAATTAATAATCCCCTTTAATTGTAACTCGGAATATGGTAAACATATTGAATTTCTCTCAAGAACGGCGATGAACATTCGACGTGAAAGATGGATGCTTGCACACAAAGCCGCATTTACACGTGGCTGAATGGGTATTGGCAATAGCCGAATGGTCATTACAATTATTGTTCAATAATGCAAATCAGACACAGCTGCCTCGCGCGCTAATTAGGTCCACGGGGGGATGGCGAATGTCCGTTGACTTCGAAGTAACAAATCCCTTTGATGGGCGGCTGAATCCTCTTAATGGTCATGCCGGCGGCCACTGTTAATAACCAATCAGAAATGACCCTTACGCCGGAACACGTTGCTCGGCTAATTGTTAATCGATTCGAAATTCGTGCACGGCATTTAATCGCGTGAGTTAGAGGCATTGTAAAGCCCGTATTGCAATTACAAACGCTGCTTTACATACCACACGTCAACGACAAAAATGTTCGTATTTTACTTAGAATAGGTAATCCATAGTAAAATTCATTGGTACTTTCTTCGAATTATAAGTTCTTTATAGTAATTTTAATCGTACAAAATTGCCTTTCATCGATTCATTTCCTGTTCTGTTCTGAAATTCAAATAAAGACTGTCGCAAACTTCAGCTATAAAAGAAAATGAATACAAACGAAGAGCAACAATTCCAGAGACACCATTGCGCCACTAAAGACCGAGTCCTACATCTGCAGTATTCCGAAGCACACCCACGCATAAGCCTCGAAAGGGGTCAAATTTCACGGACCCACTTGCACTCGAGTGTCTGGCCCTCCTTCAAAACCGCGCATGCGAGCGCGCGAATGCGAATCTTCAGGGTGCACGCGAGTGTGCCCCTGAGCCGTTCGCCAGCCAAGTAGCATCCCTTTCGTCCTTGCAGCCTTTCTGATGACCTTACACCTCCGCTTACATAAACGCCATCCCTTCGACGCGATGGCGACAGATCAGCAAAGGTTGCGACGAGCCGAGAGGTCGCATCCGAGGATGCGCTCGTGTCGCAGTGACAACGAGCATCCTGAACGAACTAAACACCGGCAGCAACGTGGCCGACATTAGCACAAGCTCCCGCCTTCGATAACAGCAGTGGTGGGAACGCTGTAACAGTGTGAGTTACAGGCCCGTATATTATGCTTGACTAGTTCAGGGTACTCGTGGCTAAGATTGGTATCGTGTGTCGTAACACGATTAAAAAGTCTGGAAAGAAGTAGGGTAAGGTAACTGCTCCATGAAACCAAAATTTGCGACTGATTCGATGGAGTGTACCAAGCACATACGTGTACGCTATACAACAGACGAGGCCAATGCGTATCACAGTGGGACCATTGTTGACCAACCCGCAGTGTACCAGCGATTTCAATTCCGTGGCGCAGGCGTGAGCAACGTTGGTCCGTGCGGGTTGCCTCCCCATCGTGGGTAAGGGTTTCTTAGCGGAAGAATTTCTGCAGATAGAAGCCACGCGTCGCACGAAATTACTGGGCAGAGATGAAGAATTGGTCAAACAAGATGAGGGTTTTGTAAATTCTAGATCTTGCTATGGGCATCTTCATAGACACAACTGTAGAAGTCATGGAAGCCTTAGCATTCAGGGTGGTTACCGCCGTAGCAAGAGAAAATGGTAGAACAAGAGAGTTCAACTGTTTCCTGGCTAAGTACACTGTGTGCTCGCAGTGACGTGTAAGGGCTCGCATAATCGAGCAACTAAGTCGACTAAAAATTTAGAAAAATATAGGAATCGAAAAAAAAAATGGTAGGAACGTGAAACGTTTTGGAGCGTGGTAACGAAAAAATCTGCTGAAACACGTGGACGTCCTATGCGTTACTACTCGGACGCAGGAGCAGTGAAAATAATTAGTCAGGCGCAGCGTAGGTACGGACCTGTATCGCACACTACTACTGCGTTCCCACCACCGCCCTCGCCAAAGACTTAGCCCGCGCGGGCCAAGGTTGCCCATGCGTGCGCTAGCGGAACGCGTCGCGTTTCTCTGCTGCGTTCTCCAGTTTCTCTCTTCCTCAACGTGGCCGGTGCTATTATTGCTTGCGCCGCCTAAATGTAGGTTGATATAAATCGAGAACAGAATCTGTAAACGCGCGTTCGCCTCTCGCGTGAAAAAGTTTTTTTTCCTCCACGGTTCGAACGGCCGCGAAACAGCCAGTGCCAGCCGAGGACAACCGACGACGCGATGAAGAAGGCTTCGCACTGGATACTGATCGCGTTTTGCGCCCTTGGTGAGTACCGTCTTCACTTCCGCATCCATTTCTCGTTAACAATCGTCGACGACGCTCGAAAAATCGTTCCGCACCGCAGCTATTTTCGATGACACTGTCCGGCGTCGAGAAAGTTTTGGTCAGACGTTTCGACTGGGACGGATCACGATGCTTTTGTACTCGAAAATGAACGTGTAATTAATTTTTAAATTAAAATTCATCGATTGGCGACGGGAAATATTAACGAGGACAAGCTTGTCCTTTCGATCGAGAACGAACAGTGTCGTCGAGCTGTTTTTAGAAAGGCATCTATGAAAAGTGTCGGCGATACCCATTGTAAGCAACAATCATGAAAGAGAAAGAGAGCTTACGCTAATAGTTTATTGTTCAAGCAAGAAGGAGGGACTGGGGATTTCATAAGAATGACGACATTAGATATCGCGGTGATACGTTGGTAATTAGCTCAACAGTAACAAGATTCTAATGGAAGTTCGATAAAAATATAAACTGATCGATTATTGGTTAAAGTTGCACATTTTGCGTTGTGTTTATTACTTGATCACTTCGTAATTGGATCAGTCTTCATCGATAAAAAATTATTCCACGAGTTACATTCGTAAACCAACGAGCAGCAAGTGATTTCCTACTTTATTACTTCCAATAAATCGCACGGAAATTATCGTAAATCACTTATGTAACGATCTTTATCATTCTTTAGTCTCATTATTGCATTCTCAGTAAGGACTTTAATGGCACCCCGGAAATATCGCGCAGATCTCACCGCATATCTCGCATACGCGACAATGTTGTTCTTCGAACAAACTAACCAGTAGGAAATTCGCTAATCGAGAAACAGGAAGGAAAATTTTCAAGATCGACGATGTAAAAGACTAAGTGCTATAAAAATTTCGTTCATGTCAAGTGCTTCCAGCTCTCGTATTGGGAAATGAACGATCGCAAAACGTTTTTATTGAGAAATTGAGAGAACAAAGAAATGCGAGTTCCTTTTAGTTATTCATATGAAACGAATATTAAAGAAGAATCTTTTTTCTGGCGCCAGTTGGTTATATCACAGCATCCTAATTCATTAAATACCATTTCATTCATTTGGAAAATCGGGTTAAGATGCGTCTTCTTGGCACGATGCTGCTCAGAAATTCTGCTTCATCACCGCGAGATATTGAGAGTAGACTTCTAAAGCGTGGCGTATCTTCTGGTAATCTTTTAATTGCATACGCGATATTTTGTATGCTTCGCGACAACGTTAACGTGTTTATTGACACGATAAATCAACTGAAATTGATTGTAACAGATAGCAACGTAGCTATAAAAAGTTCAGTCGATCAATGCTGAATGCGCCAAGTTTACTCGTCCTCTTCTCGAATACCATTGATTATTTTCGCGTACACTCGACAATGCAGAATTTTTGTTTTTCGAACGCTACAAAAGATTGCATAAAGGAAGGCTGCGACTAACGCATTATCATTCCTGCAATAAAGTGATTTTTACTATCTTCAGTCGGCGAAGGTTGTTGCTATAGCGTCATATCGGCACCTGTCAGATAAAACAACTACATACTGTCGCACAGTAATGAGAAAACCGTACGAAAGTTTTTACTTTATAAATAATGCATCGTTTCTTTTTTTGCTTTACTTTGTATACCAGCAAAGAGTGAATGACAATAACAAGTAACAACTTTGATCATCGATGGAAAAATAATCGTATCGAACAATCTACTTCAGAATAATTTAATTCAATGAAAAACATTCTTAGAATCGTACGCAACTCCGCAGAAACAACGATAGTTATCGTGCTTCTTTATTTCAAGGTTCTACGTTTAATTCGTACACAGAGTAATATCAAAGTAGTACATCTGATTGAAGTTCACTCGAGTTTTACTTTTAATAGCACATCGTTTAGACCGCTGCTGAACTTGTTCCCCACAAAAATGAATAAGAACCATTGATTAGACAAGTGTAATTCTTCTCGCCAAATGTTGACGCTATATCAGACTGCCTTAACGTAAGGTAAATAGTATTTCGCGTATGAAAATAAACGTTATCTCGGACCTAGACGAATGTTACGAAGACAGATATTATATACACGCTCCTGATTATTTTTAAGACCTTACAATTTGACTTATGTTATAGTATAACAGTAGTGTAGCTGTAAATCACATTTTTCTTTTAGTAACTCTTTTGTGAATTATAAACTCTGAGTTGACCATTAATTACTCGCGTTATTCAGGCACGTATCATTTTTCGAGTTCCACGTAGCCAAATCTAAATTCCAACACTCAAATAAACACTCCAAAAATGGTGACACCAATTTAGAGTCAGAACTCTCTCAGCGTGCCTTTAAAAACTATCCTGAATCTATATCTTCCCAAAACAGTAGAGAAAGCAATGGCTGCGATTGACACAGGTGGCACGAAATTGATTTAAAAAATAAAAAAGTTACAAAAATATACATATATTGAATATTCTCGCTCGGTTTGTTGCTCGTTCGTCCCGAAACGCGATGGATTCTCGTGGACAAGCTTTTTCCGCGGCTTTTTTAAATCGCGACGATCGATAGGGAGTGGACAACGCGAGATCCTCTCGGATGCTGAGCAGAAATAAAAATAAGTAAGGATAAAAATGGGGGTGGTGGCGGACGAACCGACCAGTGGAAGGACGATTTTTCCGCAGGGAAAATCGGGTTCTACGATGGCATGCGCGACGTTAATCCAACCGTTCGTCACTCACTTTCACAGCGTAAAAGTTTGCCTTCGTCACGACTCTGCACTGCGACAGTTAAAGAATATTTATTGAACTTTGGAACGAAAGGGCTGCGCCAGTTTTTCGACGCACGGTGACCCCTTTGCATTTTTTTACACATCCGTACGCGTACGGATAAATAAATAAAATGCGTTATATATAAATGCAAATTACGTACAAAGCGTGTAAAAATAAATCCAGTATCGCCACCATATTCTTAAAATCGAGGAAGGAGAGCATCGAGTACTTGTTTCTGTGATTTTCAACTTCCGTTTTATTTTTGTTTGTAGAATCATGCTTTAAAATTTGATCAGAATCTGTAGGAAATTCCGTGAATCATTATGACTCATCTGGTTCATTCACGGCTGATTCACATTGAACACAACTGTGAAATGCTAGTTTGCAAGCAGAAGCTTTGTATAATATCCGTTTTTTTTTTTTTTAGCTACGATCTCGAACGACACTTCAGTTAAAAATTCTTAAAACAACTTTGGAGGTATCTTCCTGAAACCATATTTTTAGCGCTGAAATTTCTCCGAAGCGTCTCCTTAATTTGTAAAACTAAGAACGACAAAACAGCGAGAAGAATACATTTATATTTTCGTTATAAAAGCAGTCGTTCTTTTGTTATAAAAGTTTGTTTTCCACGTGTTTCACCTAATTGCAACATTGTACAGCAATTTCAGATGTCCCATGCGGATCGTTTATGAAGCTGACCCCTCGTCATCTGTCATACTTAAACTACCCACACGCGTGTCATTTTTTATTAACGAGAAAAACGCGACAAGTGTTTAACTACCGATTTGTTACACGTGAGCGAGGTGTTAAATGGTTTCATTACTTTGGTACACGTGCAAATATGAAAACGAAAACGTAGGG
This sequence comes from Xylocopa violacea, assembly GCA_963969225.1. Classification (NCBI taxonomy): domain Eukaryota; kingdom Metazoa; phylum Arthropoda; class Insecta; order Hymenoptera; family Apidae; genus Xylocopa; species Xylocopa violacea. The sequence continues at coordinate 17,875,835 of CAXAJV010000014.1, forward strand.
CAAACGAGGATTTATAGCACGTATATGGTATATCTGTCTACGATGTTCAATTAAAAATACAGATTTAATGGTCCAATTATAGTTAAATAATGGTAAATTCAGGGAAATGGTATAAAGTAATCGTTATAATTTATATACAATTGTATTCGTTTACACTGGCCATCAGTACTCTTCAACAGCTGAGTTTAACATGTGCAGAACTTTGTAACATTGTAGAAGCTGCCTCACCCGCATGAATAGCTGTATCTAGTATCAAATATAGATATGAATCAATGGATGGAAGTAATCAATCTGTAGCTACGAAACTCTTTTACGCAGTTACTAGTGGTTATCTGACGTTGCAACTTTGTGGCATCAAAAGATGAAAAGTTCGTCTATAGATTATATCTAGCCGGAGGTTATTAGCCAGTTAAGTTCAATGTTACATCCTGTGCGAGTGTGATAGAAGGTCCCAGCACTCCCCAGTCACCTTTTGACGTTGCTCAGATAATCTGTTATGATCACGTCACTTAATTCCGTCGATATTGTTGTTTTATCACATCCGGAACTCTCTGTCGGACAGGCAAAAGGCAATTTGCGTTGTCAGGCAGAGTATTTCTGTTCGCTCGACACGTTTTACATCTCATATCAATGTACAAGTAGCTACGTATTCGTAAATGTTGAAAATTTGTCGCTTTCCCAGTCAGAAGTCAGGTGCTACAAAGGAATTACAGCGAAAGAGACTATTCTACGAGCTGTAGCGAGACGAAAATCAAAAGTGACAAAATTGCGTTTGATGTTTCACATCTGAGAAAAGCATTCTCGAAAATCCTTCTGGTACGCGCGCACTGATAGCGAGATCCCATAACTCGATGCAACAGAGCTGTCCGTGTGCAATCGTGTAGCATTACGTCACACAGCAGCGACCATTTTTCTTTCTTTTTTATACTTCGAGCACTGTTTATTTGGGATTTACGTCATGGATATCTGACTGGCTACCAAATGTACCAGCCTCAGAAATTTGCCTCTAAAAATAGAGGGTATGAGAAAGAAAATTTCATTTGCTACCAGCGAGCGAATGAACCAACAAAAATACTATATACTCCGTAACACGTGCACTTCTGGTGTCGATTAAGGTTACGTTTGTGTCGATCGTAATTCCAATAAATTCGCTGGACGGTGCGCGTGGAAACTTGCAATGCATTAGATAATGCGAGCAAACGGCGGGAAACGAAGGCGGGATGCAAATACGAGTGATGAAGATACCGCGGACAGACAGAGCGTAACATTCATCAAGCTAGACCGAAACGTTGGATCTGGATACGATTTTGGCCGGTGAATGCACCCACGGCAGATAGTTGGCCAGATTCTACTATAAATAACGCAAGTTTGCAAGCGCGCTAACGCGTCGAAGGTATTCGTGTGGCGCCTCGAGCCAGACATGCACTTGACTCGACAACGCTTCTAACATAGTGACGTAACTTCCGCCACGTGTTCGACAGGTTCGATCTTCGGCTAGGTTTCCTTCGATCGATCGCCAGGCTGTTCGAAAATGTTTAAAACCAGAAACGAGAGTATACGATCCGTAATTCCCTTCTAAACTCGAGCCGCCGATTACAGTCGGGGCTAAAATAATCTCGAACTCTACGCGAATCGTAGTTTTCTATACTTAGAAGTTAACGCTGGATTCACTGAACTCCCCCGTGAAAATTTATAGCGGAATCTATGCGTGTTTGTATCTCGAAGCTTCGAAATTTCAAGATTTCGAAGTTTGAAATTCCGTTCTCCAAGATTTATCAATTCAGAAGTACGAAATATCTCGGACACCGCGTCATTTCAATGGAGCAACGTAATCGTGTTGCAGAGATGATTGCAGCGGCACGAATTATATACTAATCTCGCCCCCGCTAGCACTGTTGCACCAGTTTGCAGCATGCATTCAAATCTGATAAATGCATCTCTGTCACAGTCATTGGCAACGTTCGCTAAGTTAAATCTGAAACGATTTAGAACATACAAATATCCGTATCGCGGTGACTGTGCAGATTTTCTCATCTGTTTCTGTTTCGATGGTAAGAATTTTTGAAGATACAAGCGTACGATAACTTTACAGAGGCTGGTGTAAGACCTCGACCACGTCCGCGTTGGAACTGAAACGTGGAGCTTTTTTTGCGATTTACACCAGATATGTGTGGCATACTGATAGCTGAATCACTTGTGCTTTAACCCTGGAACCGTTCACGTTGGAAACAGGCATACTGTAACTTCATTAAGCGTGTAATAAGCAATTTAAAACGTTAGATGGACTTTGCGTTACATAATTGCATAATTCCCTGATGAAAAGATTGCATTGTCTTCAGAGATATTTGCGACAACCAATTGGAGTCTAAACGATTTCTATAATGGCATAATAGCCCCATTAATCAAACTGCCAATGATTTCTGCGCGTTAATTCCATCGAGCTTTGCAGCCCAGATTTTTATACAAAACACCAACTCGAGGATGATCGAAATTTTTTACCATTTCCCTTTATTTTACGTCTATTAAACAATGTTGCATGGTTGTTACGTAATCAAACCGCACACTCGACACACGTATAACGCTACGTAGCAACAAATTTGTTGGTTCTGCGTCTATTTAGATAGTTCAGTGAAGGGTGCAAACTTTGTACTACATAGCAGTGTTGGTCGAACTGAAAAGCTGGATAACTATGTATATATGTACAACAAACGAACCAGAAATTCTGTTGGAAATGTAAATCATTAAGACACACGAACGCGCGCAATGGAGACACGAGTTCGAGACAGGGGGTAAAAAAGTTAATTAATATTACTTCTAAAGGGAACTTCGAAGTCGAGAAAGACGAATGGAGTTTGCCGATACTTCCCATTCTTCTCACTGTTATTTAGATTAAGTAGAAGTAATCAGCCAAGAGTTCAGACTTCTACGACACAGAAAATGTGAAAACTGATTATTTACTTTCCTTTCCGCACCGTTAAAAACGTAATACCACTGCGAACCTCGCTGTTAGGAATTTAGCACTGTGCAGATTGAGGACACCAGACAAGCAACTCGAAACAATTCCCTGACAGAAATAGTATTGTCTATTTTTACTAATGAGAGTCTCTTAGGCTAAATGCCACGACGCTAAAGCAATGTCTGCGTACCTACGTCACAAACGCATTCCTTGAATTTCCATTAGATAGGGCCATTATTGCGATACTTTAACTGGAATAATCTGCCGCTCCTTCCAGTGACTCATCCCTCTGTTGTCATTGTAACATAGTTTCAGCGTCGCAATTGACCGTTGGCCAACTAAAATCGATCAGCGATCATAAATCAATTCGACGCGCTATGGCTCGTAATCCTCTCTCGGTTAAAGAAGTTACCTAATGCGATACACAGCTCCGACTTCGTTACACTGATCGCATTACAGATTGAATGCTCCATTATTCGATATCCCATATTGCAGTCGCTTTAACGTCGCCATCGTACCTGCTGATCGTGGTGTTGCGACATCCCTAAAAAAAATCTGAGTTAAGCGAATGACGCGAGCAAGCTGCGTGGGTAAAAACGAGGAGGGGATAAAAAGAGAGGGTGGACGGTAGTATCGGAAAATAAGAGCAAACGGTGAACAGGACCGCAGCCATCGGAAGAAGCCGCGATGGCGGCTGCCGCGAAGCCGTAAAATCCAAAACTTCTTCCGCCAGCGAGCGTCACTTTTATGTTAATGAGGGGCAAATTATCGGAAAAGAGGGTTGCTGACGTAGCAGGCTGTCATAGGAGGACAGAGATCCGCGGGACCGCTTTCTCTTGGTCGCACTTCCGCTGTCCGTATCGACCATCTCCTCCCAGCGTCGCCACCACGGCATCCGATGAGCGTGATTTCGTTTATGGTCATCGAGAAGCGATGCTGTTGCTCCGTTTGCGACGATAGCGGGGAAATCGAATATCGAGGCGATACGATATCGACTGTGCGGCCCTGATCGACTACCCACCCCGTCCTTACAGCTTCGTCCATCGCCATTTGGTCCATGTACTCCACCTCGACCACTTGTGACCCCGTATTAATCTCTCGGATTCGTGGTTTCTCGGCTGCCCCTAAAAACATGTCGATGAAACGAATGACACGTGATAGTAAAAAAAGGAGAAGCTGTACGAATAATTTGAACTGTGACGGATAAAGGAAGGACGGTTCAAGATGGAAATTATAATTTGTTTTACTGCAATTAATATGATTTTGTAATAAGGAATTTTTTTAATCGATGGTAATGACTTGTCATACCGAATTTGCTTAAAAATGAACAGCGTTAATATCTCGCGATAAGATATATTGCCACATCGGTATATACGTACGTACTGTGACGTATATACACGAAGTTCATCCTCCTTCGAGTTTCTGCGATCCTGTGAACAGAGTGGCGCCATGTGGTCAAATGAGAAAGCAAACGAAACAAGTGGGGGATGAAGTGAAGACGCACCTTGAAGGGCAACTAATTTAATTATGAAGCATTCCTGCGCGTAACTCGAAGACCATTATCGCGAGATTTTTTCATCGTACAAAATCCTAATTTTTAGCAAAGATTTACTATTCGTTAGACTCGAAATGACGTTGTCTATCGCTTTATTTAAAATATATCTTCATTTTATAAAAAAGGAAATGACTTTTCATATCTCGAACTGTAATTAAATATGCTAACAGTACAAGTGAAAAGTAGTAACACTGATGAATAACCAGCCGCACTTCTAATCGATGCATTGGTACAAATTAGCTCTGCTAGTTAATTTATTGCAAACGATATGGTAATTAATGTTTATTAACATAAATGGCAAGTCTCGTGAAGTGCAGATATTGCAGATTTCATGTCAGGGGGCGTAGCTCAGATGGTAGAGCGCTCGCTTAGCATGCGAGAGGTACCGGGATCGATACCCGGCGCCTCCAAATCCTATTTTTATTGCAAATATTAATATTTTTTTATTTCAAACCATTCCTACAACTATAGATCTTTCATTTTTTACCATAAACAGCGAATGAACCCGCACGATCTGCATTTGATAACATTTATGGACATTGAAATAATCATATTACGTATTACAAGTACATATTTTCATTACACTTTTTGTATTACTACATTCTCATGTCATCATATCTTCATTTAATCGCTCGATATTTTTAAACTATAATTCGTTCGCAAGTTTTGCTAGAGATACCAGTTATGATGTATAAAAAATTATGAATCGCACGATTGACGCCGGAAGAATGAGAAGTGACCAACCACAGAAACGTGTTTCGTAGTGCCGTGGTATAGTGTGCGTGTACACACGTGGAACACGTAGAACCAGCGTTTAGACGTTCTTCAGGGCGTTGTCCTAAGCTCGTTTAGCACCTCTGGCTACCTCTTCGGCCAGTCTGTTTTCCGGTTGATTCTAAACCATGATTTACCAACAACTGGCAGAGAAACTAGTGCTGGTTCGCCGTCCACGTATCCATCCTAATCGCCTTTCTAATCGGCACACTCTCAACCCCACGCTGCGTGGCCAAACGCCACTACCAAAATGCCTATTCTTCCCAAACTGAGACACAAGAACACGTGCTATCTTTCCGTGATAATTTAGTCAGATGCAGGTATTAATTTTATTTATTTATTCATCGATAAATTACTTATTTTATGAGATGATTAAAACACAAGAGGATAGATCAATTTCCTGTAATTATATGGCTATAATTGCTATTTCCTCGTACTTTATTCTTGTCATAAATTAATATAAATGAGATGATGTAAATACCTCGTGGTTTGAGCCGTTTAAGTAGCTTAGACAAACCCTGATAGACTTTTAATGAATTGGTACCTACACATGCGAAATCAGCACGTGCGTGTAAAAAATTCGAAGGAAATTACTATTTTATAGTTCTCTGAATAAACATTGATAAATATATGATTCGATAATTCACCTTTCTGTCAAAATTTTGTCGATCTCACTATGGACGATACAGTTCAGTGCGCTTGATTCTAAATGTCGCGAATATGATTCACCCTTTGCCCTTGAAAGAAATTATACAGATATAACAAAGGAGCTGCAGTTTCGTACATTGGTAACCCAACCACCCTCACTGGTTTCTGTGATCCTGGTTCCTACCCCGTTCTATGTTCTCAGAGCCATTGTTCGGATGCGGTCAAGCGTCCTCTTGGTACCACTCTGCGTGACCACTGAAAAATCAAGGCACGTAGCAGCTTCTATAGAATACATTACTACTGCCTTTCCTCCCATGGGTCCTTCATTTCATTTCACCTCACACAGGATCATATTCATCATCCATTGCGTATCCACTGCGTGGCTGTTTTCTGCACGGCTCTATCCACTGTGCGGTCGTCCAATTCGAACTGAATCTGCTGCTATAACTCACTAAACCAACGCTACAACGTGTTTATACACCTAATCAGAAGGGCAACAATCTCTGCTCCTGTTTAAACCGAAGAAAACGTCACATTTGCGAATAATATAATAATTTCAATCAGAATATCGTTCATAAAGTTACTTTTAACGTACAAAATGGATCGCTAAAAGGGAAGCTCGTATTCTGCGTTACAAAGGAAAACGTCCGACCTTCTCGTTCGACCCAGTTAGGGCTGAGGAAGGTCACGATAAAAAGAACACCACTACAGAGGCGCCATGCAACCCCCTTTCGCCTCGTGTTCTCCTGCTGCTCCGCATGTTTTTTCTTTGTTCAACGTTTCAAAATTCACCACCCTTTATCGTGGCCACGCGTACACACGTGTGCACACGCACACGTACGCACGCCTGTCACGTATACCCTCGGAAAGGGTGTACGCTCTGCTCGCTAGGCCACTATATACATGCACCCGATGCAGCAGCGAGCACGTCATGCAACCCTAATAATGCGTGTGTAGACAAGGTGACGTAATGTGCGTGCCACGTGTACCTGTCGTGAATGGAAATGCGTTTCGAGCTGCACGCCCATTCGTTTCTTATGCGCGTACGTCGCACATTGCCCTCCATGATGGTGTTCAATGAAGGCTCAACGTCTGCATATACTCTTCGTTCTATCATTTTTTGGAACTCGAGCAACATTCGAATCGAAGGTTTTTCTAATTTACTAGATTCGTACTCTTCGATTCCACCATCTTGGTGTTGTTAGAAACCATTGGAGTTTTGTGCTCCAAGTCGAAGTTAAACTGAAAGATGGCCTTCCTAACAGAGTTGACACGAACCTTAGGTACGTAAGACACAGGAACAATTAAAAACTCGTTAAAATTGTAGAAGAAAACGGATTGGATGCGACACGACCCGATTAAAGGGGTGCCAGCGAGCGCACGCGAGGGGACATTCCGCGGAAACGGATGTCGCGTAACGCGCCACAAGGATACTTGTTGTTTATGCGTCCCTTGCACAGTTGGACCGCGGTCAGGCTTTGGCCTCGCTATCAAAAAGGAGTAAAGGAGGAGCCACAGGAGCAAGGCAAGAGATTATGCTACCCCGATAACTCACGTTCGTACAGCAGTGCGTGAGCCTAACCAGTTCGCCAAACGTGGCAAAGATATGGTGATGCCGTGTACAACTCGTACAGCCTCGGCTGAAAGCTCCAAAAACCGAATTGCCGAAGAGATCGATCGGTCTGCGGCGTCCCCTTTGACGCAGCGATTCGATAACCGACGATATCGGAGAACCAATCGATGCGGAAGTCTCGACGATAATTGGGGGATGAAATTGCTATGAGGTTAATCGCAAATTGCTAATTCTGCATCAAAATTCATTGGTACAGTTTGTTGGTATTCAGGGTTGATGCTGTGATGAAGAAGAAAGAAAATGTGTAACAAGTATGAAGTATTTTTTATTATCTTCTGCAATTTATTGAAGCAGACAACTGGAATTAAAAAATCAGTGCAACGTATGTGGGACTTTTAGTCCAACTGCTAGCTTCAGATACGCTACTTGTAATATTTTTGTTGAAATATTGAAATAAGAAGTGGGTGGTGGTGCAAGGAATCGTTACGAATTTTTATTCGATACTGTACGTCATAAAGTGTGCGTACATGCGTGTACCCATTGTATATATTTATATGTGGAACACATGGGAGGCAGTCGGGCCCTTTGGACACTCCCTATAGGGGCTGATGCCTTGGTAAGACCACGCATTGCCCCTCAGGCCCTTGAATCCTTCCTGTCCTTAAAATAATTTAATTCCCCTTTCAATTCGTATCGAACTGCAACACGCAAACTATATGTAATCGCATCAATTTTTTCTTTCATTGATTGTACAAAATCAATGAACACATACACGATATATTTTGAAAATGAAAAGGTTCAAACATATGAATCACGTTAATATAATAATAATATCAAATATAATTAAAACAAGTTTCTAAAAGTTCATTAAATTTATTCATTTATTCCTAACAACTTGCAAAAGTATATTCAATTAATCCAAATTCAAAATCTGCTTTTATCACTCGCAAATGCTGCTCTTATCGCTCTCATCGTTACACTGCAAATCCAAATGATCGTTTAAAATACAATAAATACAATATCAAGTCTATATGATACAAGTATTCCTAAACAAATGTGAAACCAATACAGCTCGAAAGTATCGGATGTACTGTAATCAAATGCGAAGTGATATTAAAGACAATGCGACAATCTCGCGAGAATCGAAGCAGAGAACGAAAAGGAGCGTTTACGCGTCGCGGAGGAACATTCGCGATAATAAATATGAAATAAAACGCGATCGACACGACCGATCCGTTCGCTCGAACCGCGAGCATTCGATTTTACCCGCGCCGACTGCAATGCTACTCCCACGCCTCGATCTCCTTCACGCGATACTTGCCTGGTAAAAATTCTCGTTCTCTATTGTTCCACCCTAATTAATGTCTGCAACAACGATCTACGCCCCCTTCGCCACTAGACGCGGACGCCTTTAAGTGTCATACAACCCTGTTACTTCGCGCTGTCACTTATCCAATATCTGTGAGCAAAAAATGGTCATTGACAATGGGCTCGGCGAGATGAATGGGTTCCTGTACGAACGAACGTACGTATAGGTGAATGGTGCGCGTCGTAACGCAAGGGGTCGATCAGGCATAGGTAAGAAGACTTCCTGTCGCTCTTTGACCCCTATGTAGGAGCCCTAAGAGATACGATAACCCTTTTGCAACAGGAAGTAGCTTCGTCTTGTCGTGTCATACCATAACTTAACCTCATCTTCGAAATGCATAAACTAAAATTGCTTTTATGAACTTTGGTAAACGCATTACGGATAATAAAAGATTTAATGAGTATGAAGCGGATTGTATTATTAAATAACGACAGCACACGATAATCTCGTAATCCTTTTTATAGCCTACGTCGAGTTGGACTTCTATTCCGTTCCGCCATTATTGATTGTTCCAGAGCAAATATCGAATTTGTTTCCACATTGCCAGGAGTTACTGTCCATCGATTGATACAACTAATTACTATTTGTCGTTACTGTTGCTGTTATTTAAATACCCTGTTAACAATTCTCAGCGTTTATGAAACAAACAGGCATCGCCAATTGAATCGCGCACGTTCAACGAATATTAACGGAGAGGTGGTTATCATTATCGCAGCAGCTCTTTCCCACGCCCAATTAGCCGCTAATAAATGGCGCTTATCGAGTGGAAGGTTAATGGAGCCGCGTCGAGTAATCAGGTCGCTCGATAATTGGTGCTTTTTTAAACACAAAATGTCGCAACGCGTATCAGGTTAGCAGGCGTCGAGTAGGTGCACTTTACAAATGTAACGCGGCCAGCTTATCGGTAATACATCACTGTACCTCCTGTTTTCCTGTGTAATTGCACACTTTACTTTGTTTACAACGATTTGTTGCAAACCCCGCCGCGAAGTAATACAAAACCACGACGCGTGTAACGGAGCTGCCTTCTCCACCGACAGGGCAGCTTCCTTCGCGAAAATTTACTAACACATCTCCTCCTATCTCGCAGCACTCCTCTATCATCGTTGCTAACTACACAACATTTGCAAACACGCGTACTCATTTCAAGATACAGTCGCGCATTGCAAATTATGCGAGGTTAAACGTTTAACAAAAATATCATTAATGATACAAAATTCAATAACTGGCGTGCAGTGTAAGAAAGCATTCGCCTACCTCGAATTCTTAAACGATACCAAACAATTGACCTAAAACTTTAACGTTTCCATTGGTAGTATATTAGAGTACGTAATTACAAATTTGGACATTGTATAAATTTATATAATACAATTGAAATAACGATCTTCATACACAAATTAAATATCTATATGGATATCTGTGTCGTCTGATGCATTTCGATCGATTTTCCATGTTAGAAATCGTATTTTGCAAATAATGGACGGTGGTTACCATCCTCTGAAACTTATCGTTGCTTTTTTCGAGTTTCGCAATTCGATCTCACACAGAATAATGAAATTTGTATCAGAAATAACCACCTCAGCTGAACGACTTCGTACTGACTGACTCACAACAATGGAGGTTCCACTGGCGTCCGCGTATTAAAGTCCTCGCGCATAACTTCGATCGAAATCGCGGACAGCCTCGTTTCTCGAGGCTCCTAAGTTCCTAATAATCGCGTGTCTCGTTTGTTCTAACCCATTTCTTTCCATGAATGGCCCCGCTTCCGGTTCCTCCTGCCTCCTCTTCGTCGCGCGGTTCTACGCCCGGAGGTGGGCTCACCCCTTTCGTTCACCGCGACGTCACAGTCGTGATCGGGCATTAATTCATCGAAGCGGATCAGAATAAACTCCCGCGATGTTGATACTCCTCTAATATCATGGCAACGTGCTCAGGCCACCTCCTTACCGTCGTTTAATCGATTTGGCAGGGCCTCGCGTTCGCTTTTCAAGATCAAAGAAACATTAGACGACACTATTCTCGATATTCGCCGCCACGCGATCGACAGAGCGCTTTGGTACGCTGTTTATCTTGGATCTCCTCTCTGACGGCAACTTCATTCAGGAGATTTTATTGGTGGTCGTTCACGTTTACACGAGGGCACTTTTTATTGGACAAACGAAGTTGAATGATTCTTTATTCGTATCCCATACGAGTTCCTTGTGGTGGCTGCTGCGAAGGGTGGCTAAGGACGAGCAAGCTTTTAATATCAGGTTTTAGAATACTCAGTGTCATTGTACTTGTATTCAGGATGCAAAGTTAAAACTGACCCTTTCGAATAACTTTCTATTCAAATTTAAGTGATATATTATAATCTTGAATGAAATTGAATAAAAAATTGATGAGATCCCACCCTCTAAATATCTTTTAATGCAATGCTATAGTATACAGGAGAAGTGATTAGTAAAATATATTCTTACTACGGTGCAACCAAAATTCGTCATTTGTATAACCCTCCACTGGATCCCAGCACACAATCGAACCACTCGTAGACGCCCCTAAAGTTCAGAAGCCAGCTGCGCGAAACCCCTGCAGGGAAACAGGATCCGCGAGCCAGTAACCAGTCGATGACGGTTACGTGACTCGTTTAATGAATAACGGGAGCAAGCAACCCTGCTTGGGGGTTGTAAATTATCCCCTGCGACCTCGTGTTATCCTGCTACCGAACCGCCCTTGTTTTCCAATAAATACAAAATGCGCGACCAGAGAGCGGATCGTTCGACAAGACGCGCTCGTCGAGCCAACCCTTGGAGGAGACGGGACGCGTTTCCCGCGATGGCCACGCGCCATTGAAAACCGATAAGACGACGATATTGGAAATATCCGACGGACCTTCTGGGAACGATGCAACCCTGCTACGTTTCCGGTCGAGTTTGCATCGAGCTTGCGAGCGGTCGCATTCGATTTATCGATTCCACCAGCGAACGGAGAACTTCTGGCCCCGTATGCAGCCCCGTTCCGCGAACCAATCGAGAATTCCTATTCCCGATCGTCGAGCACCCTGTATTTATTGGCTATCGAACCCATCGATACGTACCCCCGCACGGTTGATGAGCTCTCGATACCTCAAGTTCTCCCAAGATATTTCCCACGGTCTGCGGTTTATCTTACGTGGATGACGTCTTCGGCTGATCGAGCGTGCGGGATGGGGGACTAAATCGAGGGGATGGTGCGAAGGGATGAAGGTGATTGGTGGTTTTTTTTTTTTTCTTTTAATAATTTTTTTGTCGCGGAAGGGGGTGGAAGAAGGACGCAGGAGGTTGTGATGTGCGTTGCAGGTACGCGGGGTGAACGCATGCCAGGTTCATCTGGTATTTTATCTCGTTGCTGGGTAATTGTTGTTTTGTATTCGTTGCATAAATTTATTTGGATACCTCGTTCGCTTGGAGATTAAAAGATTGGGGTGGTTTCTTTGGTACTCCAAGAAATGCTAGTAGACAGGAGGAACTCGGATATGTAGATAGTGGGTAAAGGATATTTTTTCAGTCGTTTCTAATTGTTGATTAATTTAATGTTACATGTAAAGTAGATTTTTATCACGTCAATTTTGTGTACTCTGAAATAGTACATCTGATTCTCGCATCAACAATTTGATAACATCGAATATCAATTTGCCAAATTAAACGACACTTTTCAAACAACATTCGTCAAGATATTATTGGAGGATCATTACTCTTGTTAATGGTTCTGTAATCCTGTTCAAAAAGCAATGCCATCAGCAAACCTCCTTGTCGCATTAGTTTCCAATAATCCTCCATCGCTTCCTCCAGCCAATCAGTCGATTAGCAAGCCAATTAGTAAGGTCAGCAATTCCATCGCTCTTTCATTAACCTCAGATAAAAGCAGACAGAAACCTTTCATATTACTACTGCGACGTTTCACTGAAGAAACAGAGGAAAAGACTCGATAATCGATTGTTTAAAGAATAATTATAAACCTGCTGTACATCAAACTCGCTACCAAACTCCTCCACAATCCCAAGCATACACAAGAGCCTCGCTTCCATACGAATCCACCCAAGTCCCAAGACACGTTACCAATTAAAAAAGACCGTCTAACGACTTCATTCCTGTCTAAACGAATCCTCCGCATGTACGCCAGACACAAGTGTAGCGCAACTATGGCTGGCACCGGAAGCGCTCAGTCTCCCGCGAACCGCAGGGTGGTTTTGCTCCCCGCGTCGAGGCGCATGGCGCGCGTGTCCCCTTCCAGTGAGCCGCAGGAGAGGCGACCTCCGCTGGCGGATGATCGCCTGGCAGGGTGGCGGGCAATGGCGACGCTTCGTCCCTCAGAAGGAGCCGATAAAAACCTCCGCAGCATCTTTTTCTCCGGCCGACATTCGACGGGCGAGCGCCTGGAGACAGGGCCCCGGGGACCTTGGGCAGAAAGGATCGCACGCTTAAGCAGCCGTCCGTCTCACTGCGGCCAGGATCGTATGGCGAACGAGAGGGTTGGCGTTCGCGGGGAGCTGAGCGGATTTATGATGTCTTTTTACGCGCGCGCCTCCTTCGTTCGTTTTTCCTTGGACCTTTTTTTCGTGTTCCGTTCGACGGGCCGCGACCGTGTGCACGCACACAAATTCCGGGGCTATCGATCTCTGCCGATGATGGCTGACAGCGCCACCGCCAGTCACCCCCGTCGCGCGCATATTTCCACGTGCAGCCCGCCTCCACGAGCGCGCAATCGGTGCGACTGTGTACACAGCGATCGATGGGTTTTCGATGCACGCGATCGCCTTTTGGGCGGCCAGCGATGTTTCAAAGGTTTCCTTTTGCTCTTGGTCGTCTCGTCGTATTTTCGAGACGACAGGACTCGAGCGGTAATGGCGTGAAGCACCAAAGATCAATCGCGTCACTTGATTTTAAGTAATTTGAATTTGTCATTCGTTCGACTTGAAGTGTAAGTTATTTCATGTTTCTACCCTGGACCCAATTAGTCAAGTTTGTTTTCTTTGTGTGTGACATCAGTTCGTGGTACTTGAAGCCACTTTAGCAATGTCAGCCTGGCATTTCATTTAACTTTAAACATTTTCCTTCGAGTTTTATGCGAAGTTGAGATATTCGTTCACCCTTTTCCTGGTTTTTAAATATAAACTGCACTGTTGGATATGTAGTGTTGATTTGAAGTTAGGTATCATAAATGCTTTTTGTGAAAACTAATGTTATAACTATAAACGAATGAGTACTTTAGTTATCGACTATTTGAAACTGAGTTGCTTCAATCGAAATGACATCGAGACGTAATGCTGCATAGCCACTAAAGTCGGGTTACAAAATTTGAACAAAGCATTAGGTAATTGTTGATGAAGAACCTGTTAAATGTTGGATAATGCGCCATCGCACAGAACGAAATTCTTTACGATCAAATGACCGACATTCCAAAGGAAATAAACGATCGAAGACACCACGATGGAAAAACAACCCTTGAGAGGTACAACCCTCGTCTGGTTCTGGTCTCCTGTTGTAAAAAGCCTCGAGCCATCCCAAATCAAAGCACGTTTGATCGTGGCGCCGATATTACGTCTCCACTATGGTTGGACGAAGAGGAATACAAGAATTTTTCAAGCAGCTGATACTTTCTCGGCTGTATAAAACGCTGATCCAACATTCCTTCTTTCGTCTGCCGACGAGTTTGTGGATCTGATAAGAGAGGCATGTCCAAACGAAGGCTGCGAAGTCAAACCTTGGTCCCCACTCTCTTCCACTACCATGATGAAGCCAATCTGACGCTGGTCTAAGTACAAACCTAAGATTAAATATCAGAGATGTTCCACTCTTATCTCATTTCGTATCGCAGAACAAATGGCGTTACAATACCGTCACTAAAACCAGGAAAGACAATACCACTGTATAGATATTTCATATTTACATCAATGGCGAGCAGCGTAGTAGCTCCTCGGACATCTTGCTGCCCCTTGCGAACCTCTTTTCGCGCGGTATCCCTTGCGTCGTTGAGGAATCTACAGAAGGCTAAAGAAGTGTTTACCGCCACGACAGATCAGACCAGACTCAACACGTGCTACGTCAAGTGAGTTTTCTCTCCATGGTAACGTCGAACGTGACGATGGGTACAGTGTTTGTCTCCCAAGAGCCCAAGCTTTCTCAACGTTGATTTACGTCGAGCGAGCGAGAAACGAACAGGAAGAGGCCGCAGAGCGAATGAATCGAAAGAGGTAGCACGCGGGAAAACGTGGAACAAGAAGCCAGAGGATATGAGAGAAGAGGTCCAACCAGACGGGGCGGAAAGTACACTAGATTTCATGAAGACCTGTTACGAAGAAGCTGAAGATCATCTCGACGCGCTGTCTGTTGGCGTCCTCGAGCTACAAGTGGAGATTGTACGGAATAATCTGACTTTCCTTGATTATACGATGAAGAAGAATGATTTATGTTGTATTATGTCGTTAAATGAAGAAATAAACAAATTAATCGTATAACAAATGTCCCTGTTCTATCCAAATGACTGTTCTACATAGAAAACAAGTTCAGCAGAATATCGTTCACGCTCCTTTTATTATGTCCGATCACACGATCCTATTGTCAGGTCCTGCAGCTCGATTCCAACACTCTTCTTTCGCACCTCAGCATCTCGAATTCGATCGCACGGAGTCACTGTATTTATTTCCCTCCTGTCCTTCTAAGTTTCCAGTCATACCATAAATCCATTCACGCTCTACAATATCAATAACGCGTTGAATGAGATGAGTAATACGAGAGTCGTACAATAAGAATTACAGTATCGTTGAATGAAACAATGAAATTGTGGAGCACCGGGAAGTCGTGTAGGTATAGCACACGTAGATGAGTACAGACACGTAAGACTTGAATTACTATAACTGTTAGCAGACCTCTTTAACTAAACTGCTGCCCTATTACGATGGAAACACGAAAGTGAGTGACGAACAAATGCGACAACATCGACCCGGCGCGTTTCTATTGACACGTAGAGGAAAACGCATTTTTTCTTGCATTTCCCGTTTTCTAATGTTAATTTCAATCCTACTGGTAATTGCCCCGTTTACCGACCACACGGCATTAATAAGTTCCACTGCAGTTATTTCTCAATAAGTAAATGGCATACATTTACGGGGCTTAATGCATCGGCTTATTTGATAACGCTGATTAACACCTCGTGCGAGCTGCGCAATTATATATGCGTTAATAATTGAACGTGTTGAATCTCAATCTGTAAGTGAGAGATTAAACATTTGATTTATTAAACTTTATACAGTCACGATGGTATGTATGACTTGATATTGTCATTTAAGAGAAAGCTAACAGCTCGTCGCAATAATATATGGAAATGTCGTTTACTTATTTAGGAAAGAAAGTGTACACTTGCACAGTTCCCTTGAACCAACCCTCTGTGCTATATACTATCCGAATATTCCATCTGGGCTGCCAACATTCATCCACCATTATAAAATGTCCATTTCCTCTACGCAACTTACTTATGTAAATATTATAAAAAGCATACGCGTCGCCAATTTCTACCTTGATTACCACCAAATAATTGCAAAATTAATTAGTTAAAAGTACAGTCATAAATGAACGTATCTCTATATACGTATAATATAATATCGTATAGCTTGTATAGATAAATACAAAAAGATGTAGAATCATATAATTACCTTTTTCCAAGATAAAAATTCTTCTTAAAAAAAGTGATCCTAGCAGAACATTTCTTTTAGTTATTAATTGTTATACAATTCGACAACTGAAATAAAACGTAATCGATTTAAATAACTGTTGGGATATTTATTGACGCGACACTTGGTACGTTTGAAAGGTGGTGGGGGAACGAAAGGGAAGTGACAAAGCATCAGCAATCAAACTGGTCCAGAGATCGCGTAAGACGAAATAAATACCAGCTACCCCTGCATAACAGCCGGGTAGAGAGATGTTGAAGATCATCTCGAGAAACGGTCCACCGTTGCAGCATCTCGATCATCTGCTCTCGCACAGTCGAGGTCATTCGACTCTTCCGTGTCTCTCGATAAAATCGAATGACTTGTGTCACTCGGAGACGGCGCGTAAATTCAATTCTTTCAAGGTACTGCACCTTCTCTCTGCCCTCGTTCCGTCTTCGTCGAGTATCATTACTACTGCTCAATGAAAGATATAGCACGACAGAAAATTAAAACATACAACAAATACTCCATCGACTCATAAATACAGTACAACATATTTTAATTTCACCAAAGTTCTGGATATTAAATACAATCGATCACCCACTTGGCTAGATATACCACGAAATGCTGCATTTAAGAAAAGACTAATGACTGTCGTCAGTGAAGAGGTGTGAAGCTCTCTGTTCGTTATCAGCTCTTAAAACCTACGCTCCACGCCTCGAATCGACGCGCGACGCATGAATGAAACTACTTCAAGTAGTATGTGCCACGCTGCACGCCACCCTTCGTGGACGACCACGTGGCTGCGGGTGAAACGACTCCTCGCTCGGCTGCGATCCTGTTGCGAGCGAAGCATAAAAGTGAGTGGTGAACAAATGGTAGACGAACGACGGCAACGTGGTGACGACTAAGAAAACGAATGACGTTGGTCAGTTCGCAGAACGGTTAACATGGCGACTCGTTTTCTCTTCTTCCGCGTCTTCGTCGTGATTTCCGCGGGGCACCGCGCGTGGCGTGTTCGAACGCTTCACCACTGTCGCAGTGGATTGTGCCTGGCAAGCACAGCCAGGCGATTGGTTCACGCGCGGCTGAACGAGGGAACGACGCGCTCTTGGCGGGTTATGCGAGCCTGGTCATAGCAGGACAGGAATGCGAGTGGTGAACCAATAGCGAAGAACGAGGCGAGACGAGAAGAACGCAAAATGGTGCTCGACGAATGGAAAGTAGGGAAGCATAATACAGTTTGATAATAATGCGACCGAGAGTCGTCTGAATGAGTCGGTGATGCCTTGCTGGATTAGCATACATGTTGTATAATGAGTTTAATGCTGTGAGAAGACAATTGGAACCGGAATCTTTAAGATCTCTAAAATTATTCTTTGTACTTAACGATACTTCTCAACTTTTTTTTGAATTTTAACACTGTTGTAGGGAGTGTATGCTTTTATGTTAGCATTATATTTTATATTGCATTTTAATCGTAATAATTATTATTACGTTTATATAATTGATAACAATTACTATTATCTACGTTTATGGTTTAATTATGCGGATCTAATACTGAGAATGATATCATAGGTATATAGTTCGAAAGAATCAGGGCATAACATTTTTATACTTGTTCTTCCAGTAATCATACTTATCTCGCATTAGGTTTTTCTCCATTTTTAATTCTTCGTTTATGTTCAGATAATTATTGTCACTTCCCATTTGCTCCCATTTCAACGTGATATCTTCGTCCAATCTTGGTGTTGGATTACTGAAAATAAAGATAGAATACATTTGATTAAAGTAAATATAATTGTAAATAAATCCAGTTTAGATATTACTGGTCTTTGGCAAAATTCGTCCATAGTTTTGTCATGATATTTATCATCTTTGCTGCTGAGGAATCTGGTTCTGGTAAATTCTTGAAAGCGTTGGAGTAAAATAAATAAGTTAGATCATCACCGTGTGCAACACCTGTTAAACAAACGAATAATTTTACGAAATTATAGACACACTTGTAGGGTTATAAATAAAATTTCAATGAAAAAAATAAGAACTCACCATCGCTAACACCAAATAAATTTTTCATAAAACCAGTTGGTGCCTCGTAGGAGAATAGATATTCATAAATAGGAGAAGAGAGTCGCTTTTTCATGATATCGAGTGACAACAACTCTCCAGCATCAAAAAAGGTATCGCTCAGCATCTGCAAGATATATAAAAATTAAACACAAGTATAATAATATTAGAATAGCCTTCTTCTTTCTCTGCTAAACAAATTATAATTACCGCGGTATATTCGTTCAAATCCTCCTTTGACACATGCTTATCGCCAAAGTAAAACTTCTTCAAGCTTTGCCCGGCCTCCTTCTTCATATTCGAGTCAGTGAAGTTTAAATCATCCGGCAGAAACTTTTCTGGTTCCGTGTTCAGTACTTCAATGCCATCGATCATTACTGCAGAGTTGGAAGTGGTATGGTTAAAGGTTGACAAATTAAAAAAGAGTACAAAGGCACCGCTTCCGTAATTAACGAGATGTATAATTTGAACTGTGACTCATCGAAAAATAAATGTCCCGTACTTCGCGAAAAAAATGCACACTCATCAGCGTGGATTCCAGACATTACAGGCACATCCGCGATCTTTCCAGATTTTAACAACGTCCAAGGATCGGCTGAAAGGAATATGTCCTGTCCCATGTCAACTTCCACAGTCGGAACGAAAGGTTGCATGTGTCCTGACAGCATGTTCTATTATTACGAAAAAATTAGAAATGTTTTTAACGCAAAGACAATAAATTTCAATTTATGCTGTTCAGTAAATACCTCACCTGATTTTTCATTATTTCATTAGTGGCTGTAATGATGTCCTTGGGATGAAATTCGCTCAGTTTTCTCACTAATTCACCGGAATCTGTGGTATGTATTCCGAGGGCTTCGCCTAACATGAAAGCTTGCTCTCTTGGATCGTATGTCATCGCCCATGGATTAAGCACCGTTCCACTTTGTTGTATGACAGAACTGAATAAGCCTAGAACGAAAATCTATTTTATTCTGAGCAAATATTATTTACTCGAAAACACTTTTCGCGTGAACAAATATTTGCATTACCCTCGGACATAGGAGACAGCATATGATACTGAACAGATGCGCCACCAGAACTTTCGCCAAAAATAGTAACCCTATTCGGACAACCCCCAAAGTAGTGTATATTATCCTTTACCCACATCAACGCCATAACTTGGTCCTTCATACCAGCGTTTCCAGGTGCGCTTTTATCTTCCGTGTTTAGAAAGCCTACAGTAACAGACGAATTAATAAATTGTTTGATTAGTTGATAGAAGATAAGTATTCATACCCACCAAGTGCTCCAAGCCTAGAATTAAATGTGACAAGCACCACGTCATGCTCCACCAGAAAATCTGGTCCAAACAACGCATCGTCTCCCATACCAGAATTCCAACCACCAGGGTGTATCCATACCATAACAGCTTTACGAGCTTCCTTGTCCAAAACTGGTGTATAAACGTTCAGATATAAACAATCCTCCTCGCCAATTAGACCTTTCTGAATCATGCAATAAAACGGACACGTAGCACGATGCTTGGTCGCATCGTATATGCCTTCCCATGGATCAGCTGGTTCTGGAGACTAAAAGATTTACAAATATTAAATAAACCTTTGATTTTCCATGTAGCCACATAATTTTACTACTTCGTTCCACTTTTTGCATCATAATTGTACCTGCTTGTACAGATTGCATTCTGCAAACGTAATACTGTAAGGGATGCAACGAAATTGTTATTCCTACTTACTCGAAATTTATCTGGGCCAACATTCGGTTTCGCATAGGGAATACCTTTGAAACTGTAGTACGGACTGTTGTGCAGAACAGTTTCAACCTTCATTCCCTTCAGGACTCCCTGTGGAATCTCGAGTTGCACCTCTTGATCGGCATGCACCGAGGCAACCGCGAACCCATAAAGTACAAGCATAGGCCACCACATTTCTAAGCTTCTAACCAGTCGCAAACAGATAACGTAGGTTTTATAGATGATACCACATAACGTGCGCAGACTCAGTCATGAGCGCTTCAAATAGGCAGGCCTCGGAAAAATAGATTATGTAAATCACGTGAAAACGTGATCATGATCAAGCACAGATCATCCGCGGGACGATTTTCTCTCGACCGTCGATCATAGTAATCGTGCAACGGATGATTTTTTCGGATAGCTAATATAACTATCGGACATCCTGAATTAATCCTGATCGTTGGCGAATCATGCTCCATTGTGAGTGGACAAAACACTTCCGGAATTATCCATCAAAATGGGCGAATACGTACATCGACTTAAATGACTTTTTTCTTTTCCAAGCGAATTGTCATACGTTTTATTCGGAGCCACGATTACGTAGACACGCTTGTATGGTCGCGCATCGAGACAGTAACGATTCGGAAACAACAAGTAAAATATTTTCTAGGGATGTTCGAAATAATTCGCTCTTTTTTTAAATATGAACTAAAGCAAAAAGTTACATAACTTAAAGAGGAGGAAGGAGAAACAATAGCGATGGTCTTCGTTGGTCAACGGAAATTCGAACAAAACCGCGGTAGAGTGTAGCGTTTACTGCGTTGGTGCGCAGGGTGGAAAACTCGCGGGGTGAAAATTGTAAAGTTACAACGGAGTAAAACCCACCTCCCACGCGGTCCTACTATCCTAGTAACATATTTAATATTACTTGATATTTACGTTAAATTATTAAATTAAACAATTTGGTAACCCGGTTACCCAGAATGCCCAATGCAACCCCGACAGAGAAGTTTCGCGTCGTCCTGCTTCTTATACCTCGCACATCGATTTCCTCTGAACTGAATGATTATTTTATTTTTGTGTATGTTATTTAAATAAGATATAATACGTATAGAAATAATTGAATTAATAAATAATTATTATAAAGATATTGTGTTATAAAATATTACATCCAAGTGAATGTGTTTTTATAATGTAATAATGCAATAAGATGGAACCAATAATTTATTAATCATGGTACGTTAAGGGTCGATACTGAAACCAATCGAAACGTGGATTTCAGACCGACTGACCTCTTCGTGCACTTTGCTTTCCTGCTGCACGAGCACCACTCAGCACACCCTCTGAATTCCCACAGGATGTGCGTGTGCCTTTCCACGAACCTTCTTGTCGTTTTTATACGGACCAAACCAGTGATTCTCTTCAGAATCACCAGGAATTCTCATTCCAGTCGGTATCATTTGATTAAATTTGTTAAAATTATGATTTAATTGAAAGAATGAAGTAAAAAGTATATATATATCACGTTATACAATTGGTCTATATAATAATAAATGTATTACATTAATGTAAATAATCTCATCTATAATTTGTATAGTTACAAGGTATATCATTGATGAGTAATTAACTGTTTTAAGAATAAATGGTGTATAACTGTAAAATAACGTGTTTAATGGAATTATTTTCATAGGTTTCTTTATGTATAATTATGAAATACTTCGCTAAATATATATAGTATTTTATAAATCACTTTTTCACCGGGGGCGTAGCTCAGATGGTAGAGCGCTCGCTTAGCATGCGAGAGGTACCGGGATCGATACCCGGCGCCTCCAATTCAGGTTTCATAATTTTTGTTTTAATTAAAAAGTAATAAACTATCATCAAAAACAAATTCATTTATCATTAATTAAATTTATTTTAGTCTAAATTCTAATTTTACGCAGGTCTACCAAAGGCATACTATTTTCAAACCAAAAACACCGAGCCACCCGTCAATTATAATGGAGCGAAAAGATCTTATTGCCCAGCTACGGCATACGAGCAACCACCTAATAGACAAAATACTTCGTTAAGATTAAAACAATTAAGAACGGAAATGGTTCGGCTGCTGTCCGTTCAAGGACCACCTCTCGATGGATACATTGTCACTTCTGATGACGCGCATCAGGTAATTGCAATACTAAATTACGAACACAGACACATTATTTATGATAAACCATCGATTTAAAAAAATGTACTACTCTTGCTTTTTTAAAACTCATTACTCTTAATTAAAAATATGCTTCTATACTCACTCTCTGTCGATATCCTTAAACTTTCAGAGCGTGAACTTTATTTATCATGGCCGTGAGGGCCCTTCAAAGGTACATATATGGTACTATCATAGTGTGAGATTTCGCGTTTGCAAAATTCCAAAGCTTTCCCCCCGTAATTTCTAAGCTAATTTTTAACGATATTGTTTAATTACAAATTTACCAAATTTCTCGCCTTACAGAATATTCCCAAAGTTATTGAAGCTTTTATCTAGTAGCTCTTACCTTTAGCTTTTTTTATTATGAATAGTGTTCTTAGTTTGTGAGCAAACAAAGATTGAAAAGCAAGTTTTTATATGTAATTAAATGACAATATTTCTCTTGGTCAGAGCAATTCTCTGGATCCTCACGATATGAGGAGAGAATTCATCAGTGGATTTTATGGTAGCTACGGACAGGCTGTCATCACCTTAGACAAGGCAGTATTTTGGACCGATGGGAGATATCACATTCAAGCAGACAATCAACTTGATTGCAATTGGATCCTCATGAAGCAGGGTGCCGAAGACGTAAGTTCAGGATGAATCCAAACTGAATCCAGAAAAATATAATAACAAGCTATACATATTAATAATTTTTTGTATTAAATTAAATGTAAATCGTGTATATTATTGTTGTAATACGTTACAACAATGATATTGATTTAGTAGCAATTTATTATTACAAGGAGTGCTAATCGATATACATACGTAACCTAACTCGAGTAGTTCGTAGTTCTGACGCCAGATGGCCGACTGGTTAACCAGCTTCTCGCAGTTAAGATTGCACAACGAATATGATATAAAGGCTGCAGCAACATGGGAAAATTAAGATCATACTTCACAGGATCATTTCTGTAGTATATCTGAGCTTCTCTAAGTCCAATCTTAGAGTCGATGCAGCCACGATGACGAGGAATGGTTCCGTTCCCTGAGCGTGAGGAAGACTCGAGAAGTTAACTCTGTTTAATTTCTCGGTCATCGATGATCGTTCACCCTTCGTATTCAGTACGAGGGGGGTGGGGAAGTGGAACTTTCTGAGTGGTCGCTTATAATTAAACCAAACAAAATTTTTAACTAAGAAACCTCATTCTTGAACTTACATTTAAGAATAAATTTGGAGGAAATTTATATCTTAAACATTCTTAGAAGATTCGTGAAGAACTAACACTACTACTTCTAATTTATATTACGTATTCTTGGAACTTAACCCTTTGCACTCGAGAGGTGATACTCAGTCACAAATTTGAACCATTTTTGAAAAGTCTTGAGTGCGCAAAGGGTTAATTTCGACTGTTCACAACTGTTTCTTCTTTATCGTAAAATTTACTTTCAATCACGCAGGTCCCTAGCATAACGGAGTGGTTGGTATACGAGTTTCAAAACCGAACAGATAGTGTACGTATTGGCGCCGATCCAACCCTTGTATCTGGCATCGTATGGGGAACGTGGAAAGATGAATTAGAATTAGGTAATGAAGTATATCTCGAAGAACATTAATCTAGTCAGTGCGCACCAACAAGAAATTTATATGTTTCATTGTACATACCATTTGCTACTGCAATACGCATATATCATCCTGACGCAAGAATTCTAGTAGAACACATTGCACGCATCAATCTAAACGAACGACAAATTATGGAATCATAATATGTGATCACAATTTATTATCTAGGCAACTGAAAACGATAAATAATGCTCTGTTAACCCTTTGCGTCTTGATGGCCCCTCTGAGGGAGTAATCAGCGTTGATTAGTGATTACGGAGGTTAACCCTTTGCGCTCGAAAGGCGACTCTCAGGCGCCATGGAGTTTCGTGCAACAACTCGAGTTTTTCATGATTTCAAGCTTTGAAGCCCCACAAAAATGAATTTGGAAGGTGAAACTAACTCGAGTGAAGATGAAATTGATTATCAACTGTTGAAAAATGAGATTAGTAATAGATTAAATGATAAGGGATAATTAGTAATAGAAAAAGTCATCGAGTGCAAAGGGTTAAACTTATTTCATCGCAATTTTGTGAGAGACGCATGTTTCCCTGAAGTTAGCAATAGTACGATATGCATAGTAAATGTCTCTACACAGCTTTTTTCATTCGATATAAAACATGCCTCCGATACGTATGCGCTTTCGAATTAACAATAGCGTTCGTGTCCAGCCGGTTCGACCATAACGTTGGTTCCTGTGAGTAACAACCTGGTGGACTTGATCTGGCAGGTCGGACGACCGAATTACAACACGTTCCCGGCGTACCCTTTGTCGGACAACTATTCCGGGAGATCCTGGCAAGACAAGATCAAATCCGTCCGTGACGAAATGAAGATCACTAACGCGGACGCGCTTGTCCTCACTGCTCTCGACGAGATAGCCTGGTTGTTCAATATCCGTGGATACGATTTACCGAACACGCCTGTTCTTAGGGCCTACGCCATAATCACTCACACGTCGATAGACCTGTTCGCGCCAGAACACAAGATCCAACGATCTGTGGAGGAGCATCTGAAGATGGACCTTTGCTCGAACGCGAATTGCGTGAAGTGAGTACGAGAGAGTCGATAAGAATGTCGCTACACGATTTTCTAAACAATCTCGATGATCTCGAAGATAACAGATATCTGACCAATCGTGACTACAAAGTGAATTAATAATATTGCTTGCAGAAAGCATAATTACACGTCTATATGGAACGAGTTACGGACGATGTCCCAAGCTTGGAACCTGGTCTGGTTACCGACCCAGTGCTCGTACAGCGCGGGTGCGTCTAAGGAAATATTCAACTCCGTGCGTACAAGTTCTGTTTACTTAATTATCCCGAGAATATATAAAAAGGTCGAACTTCAGACGATACTTGAAACGATTCCTGCGACCCCCGTTCCCGCCATCGCATCGCACCGAATACATGCCAAACGCTTCCATACGACGAGGCTCTCCCGCGTATTAGAGCGGATAATCCTAGGCGAGAGTACATCTTCCGCGGCATGTTCTCCTGCCCGTATAGAGCTTGTTGAGCTTAGCTTGATCCCCACGTGACGGGCTGACACACCTCTATAGACGTAGACCAAACACGAACGCCTCTCCCGTCGTCGAACGCACGATATTCAGATTGCCACGTATCGTCCAGACACGGACGGCGGTCCGTGTTGATAGACCGGATAGGAGCACGTGTATGGAGGCAATAGAGGCACGGAACGCGTTCTCTAGTCGATACCCATGGTGGCGAACGGTTTCACCTTCTTCTCGATATGGTAGCCGGTGCTTTGGGACGCCTGGACGCCCGCGGCACCAGAAATCAGAGAGCAGTTTCCTCTCGGTTCGTACGAACGATCGTGTAATAGCGTTTAATAATACCGTTAGACGATTTGCAACGAGAATTCCAGCGTTCTCCTTTCGTCCAAAGCTATTCGTCGATGGAGTATTTTCAAAATTGATCGTTCTGGCGCCATTCTAATTAACCGAGTTACAACAGGGTTGATCGTATCTGTACTTCAATTTTATACTACGATAAACATTGAGCTCACGCTAATCACCGCGAATATCCTCGCAGGTCCCCGCAAAGAAGCAATTGGCGCAGCCATCGCCAGTACTATTTTTACGAGCAGAAAAGAACAAGGTCGAGGCGGAAGGGATGAGGAGGTCTCATCTGAGAGACGGCGCAGCCATGTGCGATTTCCTCTCGTATCTGGAAATGGAATGGGACGCTGGTTTGGACGAGATGAAGGTGGCCAGGCTGGCGAACGAGTTCCGTTACGAGCAGGACCATAACAAGGGCATCTCGTTCCCTACTATCGTTGGATACGGGCCCCACGCTGCCATTCCCCATTACGAGCCCAACGACCAGACCAGTATCGCGATTGGACAAGCGTCCACCGTGGTGGTGGATTCAGGTGGACAGTATTTGGGTAAAGGGATTACGTTGCTTCGTATTTCAGCCTTTGTGCGACCCAAAACTTGATCTGAATCCTGATATTTTAACAGACGGAACGACTGACGTCACAAGAACGCTGCATTTCGGTACACCAACGGAAGAGCAAAGAAGAGCGTACACGTTGGTATTAATTGGAGCGATCGAGTTGTCCTCCTTCATTTTCCCGAGCACCTTGAACACCAACCAGCTGGACGTTATCGCGCGATCACCGTTGTGGAACATCAGCTACGACTACTTGCACGGGACTGGCCATGGAATCGGCCACTTCCTGTCTGTCCACGAATGTTTGTCTCATCACTTTGGAAACATTCAATATTCACTCACATAGACGATCAGTCTTGCGATCTGCGATCTTCCGATTAACCCATTCACTGCCCACTACGAGGTATCTCGTAGCAAAGGACAAGACTCTCTAAATTTGCCTGGCAGTGAATGGATTAAAATTATAGTTAGCTACAATCTTCTCGCTCGATCATTTAACAATGAAAATAAAAGCTCTTCGAGCTTGAAACTTCGAATAATTAGAAGATTTCGTACGTCACATTGCATGTATCGTTTCTTTCAAGTTGTTAATCGCTTTTGCTAATCGTAGTGTTCGTGGTTTTAGCACCCATTAGTGTATCGTACATGCAGGCAGAACGAGTTTGCGGGTCCATCGAGTTCAAGCCAGGATACTTTTTGTCTAATGAACCAGGTTATTACAAGGAAGGCGAATTTGGCGTGCGACTGGAGAATATACTCGAAACCGTGGAGGCAAACACCTCTCACGTGAGTAGTTCAACTGGAACTTCAGAAATTCAAGAGATCCTCCTTAAAAATATTTCTCACCCACTCCACTTTTCTCGTTAGGAAGACTCGATAACGTTCCTGAAATTCAGGGACGTCACGTTGGTTCCGTACGAACCGAAGTTGATCGACATCAAAATGTTGAATCCTAGCCACGTGAGTACTTTTATTTGTGTACCCGTGCATTCTTATATCAACCGTGAGAAAATGTAAAAGGTAACTTTAATCGCAATCACAGATACGATGGCTGAACAATTACAATCGTCGTATCAGAGACGAAGTGGGCCCAGAATTGATCAGGAGATTGAGAATGGACGCTTACAATTGGATGTTGAGGAAAACTAAACCAATCTCGGTCGACGATGCTTCTACGCTGGAACAATGTCACATATTACTTTTCCTTGCGTTTACTTGTCACACTCTGTTCGGTAAGTGCACGAAGAGAGCAAACTATTTTCCAGGATGAAGAACTTTTTACCTTATGTCTTGGCATTTCCTTCTGCGTCAGGTTTCTCGGGCACGTGGAGTTAATGAAAGTCCAGAGAACGATTAAAATGTATAAAAATCAGTGAGCAATTTGCTGGTATACCAGGTCCGTAAAAAGACGATACATAGATTGCAGTAGAGGAGCAAGCTATTGATGGGTGTACTCCTACTTGAAGCCACGGACGACGTACCTTACGTGGTGTGACATCAAAATTCTCAAACAACTAAGTATGTACAGTAAATCCTGCGCAGCTACGTAGAACTCGGAACCTTAACTCGGACTTAAACAGAGGTGGAACAGTGACAGAGATAAGTAACACGACGCAAATAAGCATACGGACTTGGTTCGCAGCAAAATCCGTACAGTGTATAGATCTACCAAGCATTGCGCCAGCTACACGCGCTCCAATAATCCTATCAACTGTGTCTACGACGACAGAACTGTATAGATCGAACTGAACGTCTGCAGCTGGCTTAGATATCCCTATAAGTCGTTCGAATCTGATCCAGTCAATAAATAACTAAACATTAAATATTCGTAGTTATTGTAATTACGCGTAGTTAGTTCGCATTGTGCAATAAATCCTCCTCTAAATAGTGACGTGAGCCCCTGCAGGTTGCAATCCGTCTACACGCAAAGAGCGCAGTATCTGCAAGGGGTAAAGCTGAAGCGAAGGAACAGTTGGCCCATATGGGCCCCTACGATCATGCAACAAACAGACTGCTTACGCTAGGTAGATCTATACCTATTGACGCCGTCCTCGAATAATTAAACTACTGGTTGGTAGTCATTTAGAGCGTTAAACATAGATAGATGTAAATTCTTTTATTTTTCTATTGAATATGTAGGTTGTATTAAGTGTCAGTAGCGCAAAAATACGATCGACTCTGAATGAATGCACTGTATACTGCTTCAATTTTCAAAGTATTTAATATGAAAGTATTACTAAATATTTCTGGGTGTACTAGCCTCGATGAGGCTGAGTACTTGGATTAATAAATCTACTCCCTCTATAGTATAATATAATATTCTGAAATACTTCAGTCATGTGTCACACTTTACGTTGTATGTATTAATAATATCAGTAAGATTTATATATATTAGTTCTATTATATTTGCAAGTATAATTCGTGTATTATATTTTTGCCATATTGCTTGCATATTATTTAGTTTTATACTCTATTTCCGAGTGCCGTAGCGTTATTTCCATTATTTACTTACGTTATGTTTGTATTTGTTATGTATTACATTTAGTATGCACTTCTATTATAGTTGGACCTGTATTCTTTATTCGTGTTGATTTTGTTATTTACCTTATCTTGTTATAAATTATAGTTTCACTTACATCATTTACTTGTACTTATATTATGTACTACGATTAGTATTTACAGCTATTATAAGCTTCTTTGTATAATTTACTTGTATATTGTACACCTACTTACGTACAATAGATATATCTGTTTTATATTTCTATTTGTTATTTATTGAAATAAAACTTTGATCCTGCGTCAAAAAATACTTTTCATTTCTAGACGTGCTCAGAAAACGAAAACGACAACACTAAATCTGCACGGTACACCCACTCCGCTTTCACGAATTTTAGTTTAGTAAGAAACGTGGTAAATCATTTATATTTCTTTTCTTTTCAATTATATATAACTATATATAGCGTATGCGATTAATCTGGTCATCTAGATGAAGCCTTAATACAGGCCACCGTTTTTGCATCAAATTCTCTGTTACCGACCGTCATCAATAACCAAAGAGTTACCACCGATGAGGTATGTGAATAAGCTATTGATCTTGTGAGATTTCCAATCCCATGTTCTGAATTACTGATCGTGCAAAAGAATCACACCTCTTGTGCATAATATATGTATATGTACGATAGATACATTTCTCTCTCTTCTTAATCACTTAATTTTGCAATAACGCCGATTGATTGAAAAGATTTATTAAACTTCATTGATCCCTCAAAGTTCTTCTATATCTTCTCTCTTGTGACATCTGTAGCAAAAAGAAAAGAGCAATCAACATATTATTATTTTAATGTATTTATTGTATGCAGCATTCTAACAAGTTTTAATAAATGTAATGTACCACAAATGACACTAAAGGTTCTTGAGCCCCCCAATTTCAGAAACACAAGATTGCATTGGACGAGTGGTCTGTCCTATACTTCGTCGATACTGTTACCTAGTGTCGACAAATTGGTAACTAACATATCAACTCCAGTTTATATTGGTAACTGATATATCGACATTTTAATTAGATGGCCACAGGAAATGTTCTTTAATATGTATAAAATTAGATTCTATTCTCTAGTTAATTAATCTAGTTAATTAACTTTTGGTAACTAGAACATTTGATACATTATATTTTATTTACACTACCTACATGTTTCTGATTAAATACACTACAGAAAAATATTACTGTTTTTTTCCTTTAATTATTTCTTCTGATTCTGCATTCACAACATGAAAGACCTTAAAATTCGTTACGATATTTTCTGAAACAAATAATGAATATGATAAACAAAAATCCTACTTACAAGATATCCATATAATCATGAACAGCAGAAATTAGAAAAGAGATTTACTTTACTCCCAACAATGTGTTGTAACTATGTATAAAATAAATATAAATATAAAATATCTTTTTACAAACAAATCCTACTAAGCACTATAAGAAGTTTATTTTAAAAAATGTAAGTCCATTTTAATAACCAATGCAAAATGTACGTTTAAAACTTTATACTCACCTACTAATTGTTTATCTAGCTGGTACTCTTCAGATATTTTTTCAATAGAATATTTTACAGGGTCTTCCTTGTGCATTGTTAAGAACTTAATTGCTTGCTTTAAAGAACATTTACCACTTACAGCTATATCATTATAATAATCATAATAACCTGCTATAGGCTCACCCCTATACTGTGGTAATGATCTAGATGAAGTCTAATAATGAATTAAAATAAGTTTATTACAAATAAGTTTAACTGCAACTAAATATAATCTTTTTCAAATTATATATAACCTTTGGAGGACCTATATCCTCGGACTCAACATAGACACTTTTCAAATGATCATGTAGTTTTGGATCTTTTTTGTAATGCTCTGCCATAAAATTTGGATTTACTAAAACAGAAGTAATATTATAATATATTAATATAAATATTAGATGCTATTATATCGTAAGGCATATAAAATAACAGAGTATAAACATAACATAGATGTATAATCGAATAATTCATATAATTTACGCTTAGACTTTAAATATTAAGAAAGCAGTCAAAAGAACTGTTTAATTAATAGAACATATTCTTTTATTATGAATTCTAATGACAACATTAATTCCACGTGATGCAATTTGGAATGTTAAAACTTACATTTTTCTACCATCATCCTCTGTTTCTCTACAGAGGCATGGACAGGAGCTGGAATTGGTTTCTTCCTTGAAATAACACGTCTTGCACGGTTTTCGATGTTAAAATTACGGATTGGTCGCGTAAGAATAGAATATATTTTCCCCATTTTATTAACTTTTCAATGGAGAAGAACAAAAATCTCAGTACATTTATATACCTAAAATCATAACATAAATTACATTTAACTTCTCATTCTAAAAGACAATAATTGTCATAAACATTTCATACTTTATATAAATTATAAATATATATATATATATATATATATATATATATATATATATACTTCCTATATATTTAAAATAAACCCTTATTTCAAGGTAAAGGACTGTCCCTTTTCTATCATACCAATTGCTTGGTTATGATTGCGATCGATACCGGGACTCACTACCTTTGATCTCTTCTCAAGAATAGTGACTATTTAACAACTATACAATCATTTGAATGTAGATTATTCTTTTCTATTTATAAGAAAATTTATTTATTTTATAATGTAGATATATTATTAGAAACTATTATTATACTGTCCAAAATATTTATTATAGCGACCATGTAAATCGTGGTTACGACATGCTGTTAAGCAAGGCATAATTTTTTTATTACTGAAACATATATAATTTTGTTCCTTAAACTTTAATTGTTACAGTTCTATCATATTTTTTATGGCAATGTAATTAGGCAAACTCGTGTTACATACATATTTTATAATAAAAATGCATTTCTATGAAAATATATAAAACTATGAATGCTATTGGTTAGAACTTAGAAACTGGGAATCGACCTAAATTAAAAGATTCAATATCAGTGTATGTTGGAATATTATACAACCAATAAAAGAGACAAATAAATATATTTGCTTGAATACTTGGTAAATATTCATTCAAACGCAGATAAAGATACTACAAAGACGAAACATTAGATTTTGTAAATTTATGAACACAATTGCCCGCCATTAGTGGAGGGAGTTTTAGAACGTTCAGTGAAGTTGCAGATGGTTGTGAAGACGCGGTGAAAAGAAACGTACCGTATGTGTCAACAATTTGATAATATATCAATTAAATGTGATATTTTTCGTGAAATATGGAAACAACAGTTTAACATTTCTCGATAACACATTGTCGTAGTATCTCCTATGCAGATATTAGTAAAACACGATACTTGTTCAACAGCTTACGCGTAACCGCCAAAATTACGGACAGAAACGCCATCTTGTGTAAAGATGTTGACATTTTACTAAATTGAGAAAGATTACATGATTGCCGTTTATTCGAGTCCCACGACTCGATTTGTATATTTATAAATGTTAAAAAATGCTAACTTTATATATTAATTGACACGTCAACCTGTTTTTTCATTATAAGGTGATAATTTTATGTTGCTAATGGAAAGTCACGTTAACGAATTAGCTCGTCTATTTAGCTTTGTGTTTACAAACATAGCGTATCAAACCCTTTTTTACGAATTTCGCTAACATGACATTGATTTATTTACAGAAGTGCGTGTAATACGAATTAAAAATGTTTTACGCCCATTTTGTGTTGGCCAAGAAAGGGCCATTGGCGCGTATTTGGTTAGCCGCTCATTGGGATAAAAAATTGACAAAGGCCCATGTATTCGAAACAAATATTGAAAAATCTGTCGATGGTATATTACAGCCAAAGGTATTTATATAAAATGCCATTATTTCAATTCAATTGTTTCTATCAATTTCTCATAGTATAATATTCTTCTAACATAGTTTCTCTCAAATTAACTGTTTCAAATATTTGAGTGAAAAAGTTCGTTTTTAAAGAAAATTATTAATAATTCACTATGAAATACTATGTAAGATTATATTTTATTTTATATTTGTATAGGTAAAAATGGCTTTAAGAACATCTGGTCATTTATTGCTGGGCGTAGTACGTATATATTCGAGAAAAGCTAAATACCTTCTAGCTGACTGTAATGAAGCCTTTGTTAAAATAAAAATGGCCTTTAGGCCTGGCATGGTCGATTTACCAGAGGAGCACAGAGAAGCTGCTGTAACAGCTATTACATTACCTGAAGTATTTCATGACTTTGATACAGCAATGCCAGAATTAAAGTAAATACAAAAGAATTAAATAAAACCCCTGAGCATATTTATTACTCAAGTAGCACATGTTTTATAAATATCAGTCATCCAATATAAATGTTTTATTTCAGAGATGTTGATATTGAGGCACAATTTAGTTTAAATCAATCACGGGCAGAAGAAATCACCATGAGAGAAGATTACGGTAGTCTAGCTTTAGTTACACACGATCAAGGATTTGGTGACATGAGTTTTGATGCAGAACCTCCAGAATTACTCAGACATGCTGGTACCGTGGAACCATCATTAGACCAGGTACTGTTTTAAGCACTTTACATATTAAATTGGTTTATAAAGAATAAAATCTACATTATTTTTTAGACTCACATGTTATTCACTGATGGGCCAGGAATTGAAGCAACTTTAGAGCAAAAGGAGAAAGAACCAGTACCTGGTCCATCGGTAACAACGCAAGCTATGGATATAGATATGCCTATTAGAGATGACGGTTTTGGTGGTCATCTCGGTCAAGATATTATATGTAAGCAACCTAGATTAATACAAATAGAAAGACAATGGAAGATACGAGTAAACATTTTTAAAATATATTTACTTTTTAGCCGGAGGCTTATTTGAGGGTGGTTTATTCGATGAAGCACCAATGGATGAAGTGCCTGTACCTGAAGTTAGTGCAGTAACAGAAACACAAGAACCAGGTGCAGTTCCTGGAGCTCCACCCTCCGTACACGATGAGTCGGAAGAAGAAATGGGAGATCGTTTTGGTGGTCCAGCATCTCCTATGGGAGGAATGAGGTAACATAATATCAATAAAGTGGAATCAAGTGTTAGAGAAATAATTAAAAATATAATATAAAAGTTAAACTTGATGTCCTCGATATAGTACCGACGAATCCAGGCCAGTGTCTCCAGCTGTAGCTGGTGAAGAAAATGAGGGAAGAATAAGCGTTGCGAGCCGCCGTTTTACACCTGCTCCTCCAACTATCCCTGAAGAGCGGCCAATGGAAGCCATCGAAGAAGCGCCACCTCTACAGGATCAAACTACGCTGTTGCAGGATGAAGAAGAGAGTTTTGCGCTCGCACCAGTTGATACATCGGCTTTGAAAGGCTTGTCACATTACAATATTATTCTCCTTCGGTTATAACATTAACTGCCATAATCTAATTTTAGTAATGTTAATAGGATTCACAAAAGCAAAACGTAAGCGTAAGCTTATCGTAGATGAAGTAAAAAATATTTCCGGCGAGGAAATGAAAGCACAATTATCAGACACCAGTGATATTATTACGACATTGGATTTGGCACCACCTACAAAGAGATTAATGCACTGGAAAGAAACTGGTGGTGTTGAGAAATTGTTCGCCTTACCAGGGAGACCAATACCAGCACGAGTATTATTTAAGGTAAATTAAAGTTTTATTGCTTATAACCTATCCTGTAAAAAAAAAAACATCCGTTGACAATTAATACTTTACTTTTCTTGGAAATTAGAATTATCAGCGACATCTGACCAGCAAGTCTTATGATCATGAGGACTTCGGGCGTTTAGTAGGTGAAGAAGAAGGCATGTCTTTGGAACAAATGAGAGAACCTGCAGAACCTGACTCATTCGAACAAAGTATTATCAGTAAACGTATGGCTCGCAAACGAAAAGCACCAGCAGACGAAGAGGTATATTATACATTCCTTGTAATTCTGTAATTCTAATAACACGTTCAAATTTACTAACGTATTCTATTTTTATTTTTAGGTAAGGCCAGCACCTCCAGCACCAGCACCTCCTCCAGTAGAAGCAGCCCCTGAACCAGTGGAAGTTCCAAGTATAGTTCCCCAACCAAGTCTTCCACCTGCAGAATCACCAATACCTCCACCTGAAGTATCCTTAGCAACCGAACCATCTGTACCTGACATCAGCGGTATTGTGCCTGCCGTTGAAGAAACGGAAATGGCCCCACCACCTCCCGAAACACCTATAATTCCTTCTGAAATCCCTGAAATCCCTCCTACCGAAGTAGTCGCTGCATCCGAAGAACCAGTTGTTCCACCGGCGCCTGTAGAACAAGAAGTTGTTGCTGCACCAGTTACTGAAATGCCACAAATGGAAAACATGGGCTATGATCAGGTTAGTTTTACTTTTTACGCACATAAATAATTCAATAAAATATTACGTTACGTATGTTAATCCATGTTGATACATATGACAGGCACAACCTCAAGGACATTACGTAGGATATGATGAACATCATCCACTACCGCATACACCCGCTATATCAGAAAGGGGACCTGCGACACCATGGAATCATGAAGATTATGAATTTCCTCCATCTGTGGGACCTGTACGTATATGTGGGATTACATGTTGTTACATGAGAAGCAAAATATGTTTCTCTTACTTAGTAATAAAGTAAAATACTTAGTAATTTTTTTATTTTTACAGCAAGAAGAACAACAAGTAGATGAAACTTATGAACAGTTTGAAGAACGTGTTCTTAACAAGAGAGCATCGCACATGTATCATGTCATTAAAAGTAAACTAGATACCAAAGATAGATTAACACTATCCGACATGGCGTATAAAAACAACTGCAAACAGGTTTGTATTCTATGTGCTGTAATTAAAGGACAAATACATAATTTATAATTTACTACTAAACACGATTTTTTTTTCAGGTTGCACAAAAATTCTATACATTGTTAGTTCTGAAAAAGTTTCAAGTATTGGAACTCAACCAGGAATACCCGTATGCTGACATTGCAGTTAGCAAAGGACCAAAATTCGAGAACCCTGCATTATAAAGCTGTTAGGTATTTCTATCTTATATTTACTGTTAACAAATGGCGGACAAAGAAAATTGTAGCTATTTTTAGCCACACTACAAAAAACGAGCGATTTATCTAAATTCTTTTGACAGATAAATTGTAAAATAATATATAAAAAGCTATTGTAACTTGAAATATCTCCGTAAAGCAAAAGAATTTTGTAAATCATGTTTTAAGCTCCTATTTCAGGGATGTATACGTTTTGTATAAATCAGAGCAGAATTATTTTGGACCTTCTGCATTTTTATTGTGATAAAAGAAAAAGAGAAATTCAATTAAAGATACGCAAATTTATCATTCAAAAGTATATAATGTTTTACATCGGCAAAAGATCAATCGTCTTCATTAAATTTATTATCTATCCGAACAGGGTTTGTATATAATATTAATATGTAGTAAATATATATTTTATATCTTACAATTTACAAGCAAGTTCTTAAGTCTATACTGCAGGATGGTCCAAAAATACTATAATAATAATATTCGAAAATAAGATAATTGACGAGATCTAACAAAAAAACGAAAAAATTGTGTTAA
This sequence comes from Xylocopa violacea, assembly GCA_963969225.1. Lineage (NCBI taxonomy): Eukaryota > Metazoa > Arthropoda > Insecta > Hymenoptera > Apidae > Xylocopa > Xylocopa violacea. Next base: position 17,912,524 of record CAXAJV010000014.1, read on the forward strand.
AAATTTCATGAAATGAGATTACCTATGGTTTAAATCTATTGTAGAACATTTCAAATTAAAGAAGGATCGCGAACACATTACAATAATTTCCTCAATTATTTGTTATTGTAAACAATTATTAATGGAAGAATCAAGGCAGTGTTTTATGGATAATGCTTTTATGTATTGCAGTCTTACTTTAGGAATATCATTGTGATTAAGTTATTTTTTATCTATCTATTATATTTTTTGTGTACACTTGACATAATCTGTATAGTTGTTTTTCGTATAAATCACTACAAGTTTATGATCCGCTATAATTTATATTTACATTGTGACAACATTCCAAAGAGCATTGATTTAACGGTCACATTTTTGTCTTGCAATCTTTTATTATAGAATTTCTTTGTCATGCTTGAAACACTGAAAAAAATTTATTGCGTAATGTGACAAAAATTGTTTGATTCCACTATTTTCTCAAAGAAAATGGCGTTACGGTTAGTAATTTAATTAATCCAACCGTAAAAAATGTTCAATAATTTATTGTTATATATGTATACCTGTTTTATTGGGGGGTACAAGTGTTTAATCATATTAAAAAGAAAAATATACTATATTTTGTCAAACTGACATGTCAAAGTTCTCAAAAGCAATCATAATACATTGTAAATAAACATGCACAGTGAACAACGTAACTATCGTTATGCACGTATGTCTTGTTATAAGGCATGTCGCAAAAAAATCGACTGCTACAACATATACTTGAAATATACCCGATTGTAAATATCATGATTCACTAATCAATATACATCTGTTTTTAAAATAAAATAAAGAATTTCTGAACTTTCTTTAAAATTGGAACCCTAAAGTACATATCACATAATACTTAAAAATATTAATCCATTATTTTCCATTAATAAACTGTTACATACATATATATCTGAAAATTTATTAAATTAACTTAACAAAAAAAAAATTAATACTGACTTTAAGTATTTTCCTTTTTTTAATTATGTCCACGTGTGCATATGCGCATAATAAAAATAAGTTTTTGTATAACAGGCATATATTCGTATCATTAAATATATTTAAAATTGTTAAGTTAACAACAAATGTCCTCATTTCGATACTGTTGTACGTTATCTTTGGAAATTACACTTTAAATAATGAAGAATACCTTATATTCGATACCTTGAAATTCCCCCTACGCTAAAAAAAAGTAATATCATCTATAAACAATACTATTTTTGTAAATATATTTTAGATACATTAGAATATCGTCGTATTATCATTAGGAATATCAACTAGTATATTTTTTATGTGTAAAAGCATTATTTATTTGTTATCGACAAATTCATTTACGAAGCATCGAATGTAATACAAACATAACATATGAAATTGTTATGTACCTTTTTATCGCGCAAGTGGTATACATATAGCAAAGAATAATTTAATTTTTTAATCATAACGAACCGTGTGAAAAAAAGAAATGTATAAATGCGCTTTAATTTTATTCTTCCAATTCACCAGATTCCATTGCATCGCGATATGATTTATCCTTCGAACGTTCTGGATCTAGTTTGATCATATCATCGATTCTAAGAATAGTTATCGCTGCTTCCGTAGCGAATTTTAATGATTTTATTTTAGAAATTGCTGGTTCTAGCACGCCGGCTTTTTTGTTATCTTTAATAGTTCCTTCGAGTAAATCTAGACCAACCCTGTGTGAAACAATACCCATATTACATTATATTTCCATTAGATCATAAGTTGTGAGAGTCAATAGAACATTAATCCAGAAACATGACGACACCTATTGAATCACGTAGATAAATTTTAACATATAAATTGTGCTTTAAAAAATTACCATTTTAGATCTGCAAGATCTGCTTTCGTCTGACTTGAATTATGGTAAGCACGTAGCTTAGCAACAAGATCCGTAGCATCCTGTGCCGCATTAACTGCCAACGTTTTCGGTATAACCAACAACGATCTTGCAAACTCGGCAATAGCTAATTGCTCTCGTGAACTCTGTAAAAAGAGTATAAATGTATAAGTACACACGTAATTTAGTACTACGCCTCTATACTAGAAATAAACTTACTAAAGATGTAGCAAAGTTTTCCAAGTAAATTGAAAGTGCTGCTTCGACGCAACCTCCGCCAGCAACTACACTTTTGCTTTCTAAAACTCGTTTTACCGCGCACAATGCATCATGCACAGATCGTTCCATTTCATCGCAGTAGTAGTCATTTGGTCCACGTAATATCAGAGAACTTGCTGTTCTTGCTTTCGGTCTGTTAGCAAATAATACAAGTACATGTTACATGTTACAATATTAATTCTACTTTGGTTTTCTTTTCGAAAGAGACGCGTATTCCAAACGAACCCTTTAATAAGAATAAGCTCATCGTCGCATATCATTTCCTGTACTACTTCAGCAGCTTCTCCAAGAAGACTAGAATCAAAACTTTCTTCCCCTTCCATGTTAGTCAAAGAAGTGAGAAATTGCGCACCCGTAGCCTTCGCAATTCTTTTCAAATCCGCTTTCTTGCATCTCCGAACTGCCATTGCTTTTGCTTCGATAAAATACTATACAAGTAAAGAAAAAGAACGGTATAAATTTTATATCGTCTTCATCATTTTTATGCAAGTTACAGAAATATACCTTTAAACAAAGATCATCAATTCCCCCAGACACAAGAATAACGTTTGCACCTGCTGTAAGAATTTTTTGAATACGTTCTTTTGTGATATCTGCTTCACGTTGTCGCACTGCTTCCAGTTTCTCAGGGTCTGTGATCAGTACCTCAACACCTAATTTCATTTTCGTTTTTTGCAAAGAGAAATCTAAACACGCGATTTTTGCATTCACCACCCTCTTAGACATTGCTTGAGAAGCTACAGTACAATTCAGTGCATAACCCTGCACTATTACAGACTCTCTAACACTTTTACCATGAGCCTTTAAAACATTAACTGCCTTTACAGGGTACATAAATCCCCCCTTTCCGTCGTTGACTTTTATTGCGTTTGCAGCATCAACGACCATGTTCCCAAAGAAATCTGCATCACTATTAATTTATGAAGGATAATAATAGTATAATAACAACAAAACATTGTACATTTGTATAACTAAATGAAAGGATACGCTCCAATAATTTTACTGGACATGGAAGTTTTTGCTACATTAACTAAACAATCTCTTCCAAGCTCATCTACACTAACTGTTAAATGTTCTTGAATGTATTTACAGGCTTCTCTGAAATATATATGATAAATAAGTTTTTAAATTATTTTTAAACATTCTAACTTTTAAATTCATATTTGTGCTTACTTGCAAGCAAGTCTGTAACCACTTATTACAGAAGTTGGATGAATTTTTTGTTTTACCAATTCATCAGCATTTTTTAGCAATTCAGCTGCAACTATGACCTGTTTTAATAAAATTCTATCATAACATTTGTCATTATCTCAGACAATTTTATAGCATATTAAAAAATTTCACATTTAATACTTGAAAGGTTACATAAACAAACTTACAACCGATGTAGTTCCATCTCCAACTTCTTCATCCTGTAATTGGGCTAATTCTACTAAAACTCTTGCAGCTGGATGTTCAACTTCGAGCAAACGTAAGATAGTAGCTCCATCATTAGTAACAGTAACATCCTATATTATTAAGTCAAACATACAAATATATAAGAAATAATACAATTAATATAGACGTAATCATATGATTTATTTTATAAAAATGATTACGTACACCAATATCATCAACAAGCATTTTATCCAAACCAACAGGGCCCAAGGAACTCTTTACTATATTAGCAATTGCACAAGCAGCCATGACTAGAAAAAATATAGAATAGAATAACAGTAATTAATGCATAAAATTCATATTCACTCAACAGAATATAAGTCACAAAGTAATACTGAAACTGGTATTGCACACTTCTTTCCATAAAAGGTATAATTCTGAACATTATGCGTCAAACTTTGTGACACAGAACGAAGATGTTTTACTACTTTCAACTCGATCCAATGTAACATTCTCACAAAGTTATAATGATTGTAATCAAAATATTCAAGCTCGTTAGCCAGAAAATCACTGCCGAATTTTTTAATTATATCATTGTTGCAACAAATAGACGGTATAATGTTGCGTACATTGTAACGTAAAATAATTGAAAAATGATATTATTATCGTAAAAGCAAATTATATTACAATAAACATTCCCATGTATTTTCATATACGATGAAAATTGAGCGGAGATCATTAATATAATCAAATTCGTACATAGAATGTGCTAGCAACATACCATTCTGTGTTCTTACAGGTGCTCCGGACTGTCGGATGCCTCCAACGGCCAAAGGACTGGCTACTGTCGACATTTTTCAATGATTTTTTTCACTTTTGCAATATAATATCACAATCGAACGGCAATCGAAATTCCAATTGCCAACAAAAGTCTCGCCGCAAATCTAACCGCGTGTCACTGTTACTCTCGTCGCGTATGACGATAACGACCAGCGACGCCTATACTTACTTCCTTTTAGGGACAAGTTTGACATCACTTCTTATTGGTTAAATATGTTATGCTTTGATTTTCAATTGGTTGTAAAATTACAGACACAAATGTATTCCATTAGCTTCTAGAAGAATCTTCGCTTTGATGTTTCTAACGTATAAATTATAAACATAATAAAACTGCTTAAATATCTATTTAATGTGACTTGTAAATAAAAATGATTATCATTATAATCGACCATTCTACAGTCAAATAATGTAAAATCTTTTTCCATTAGATATTAAAATAAAATAGTAAATTAAAATATATAGTATGAGCATTCAAAACTTGTGTAATACCAACTATAACAAATGTTAAAAAATGTCAACCATTGTAATGCTGTTTAATTTTCAATCCGTTTTCACAGTAACAATTTGCAATAGTTGGTAATACTTTGCAACTCTTGCATATAAACTGAAAAGAAAGGTAGATATTTATCAAAAAATATGAATTTTTCCATTTAAAGTGACTGATATTGAACTTGAAGTTAAACTTAAAATAATTATATTGCAAATATGTTATTCTTAACACAACTGTTCGGTAGCACTTTAAAAAGTTCTAAATGTCTTGTGAATGCTGCTACCACTAATTTAGGTTAGTACAAACTAAACATATTCTATCTACCAATAATGAATGAATTCTACTTTAAAATCAGTAGATTACTTAAGATTTGGACCTTGATCTAGAATAATATTCTTTTTATTTTTTCAACTTAATAATTAATAGAGTGTGTGAGGTATGCATCCAAAAAATCTATGGGAAGTACACGTAATTCACCTATTACTAGAAGACCGAAACATAGAGGATGGCGAGTACAGGATGGTCATTATGTTCAAGAACGAACAATATTAGCTACACAGCTTAGACCTAGATTTCATCCAGGATTATACGTAAGTTTGATATTTATAAGCATATGTGTTATAATTAAATATGTGTTAATTATTTTGTTTTTACAGGTTGGATTTGGTAAAAATGGTACACTATATGCTTTAGAAAAAGGAAAGGTAGTAGTCACCTGTGAAAAGATTAATCCAAATTTGGAACGTACATGGAGTAGATTGAATTATGCAGACAGAGTAAACAGTGTAATATATAAAAAACATTTCAATATTATTCCTGAACCACAACACGATAAATTTGTATTAATCGATATTCTCTGAATGGAAACTTTCTTATTGTCTTCATGTTTTAATTGTAAACTAGAAATAAAAGTATAGAACAGTAAATTTAACTGGACACATTATTTGGAATACTGTCAAACATTTTCTGCCCATTGAAATGATTGGTACTTTATGTTATCATGCTTCTCAGAAAAGAAAGCGTATAATTGTGTTTTTCGAACATGACAAGCAATTCTACATTGAGCTGAAAGTGCAGTTATCGGGATTTCTTCATTCCTATCTTTACACAAAATTATGAATTGAGAATGAAACATAATAGGATCTCCTGTAAAAGAAATGAAAGAACAAATTAAGGCGTTTGTTCTTAATTATTATAAATATATATACATATACATGTATTGTATTACCAGGATATGCTAAGAAATCACCACCAAATTTTTCTCCATTTGTTATGTAATATCCTCTCTCCCATAAATCTTTAAATGTTTTATATCGAAGTTGCTGTTTATAATTTGAGGGGTATTCCCACTTCACTATTTCCACATCTTCTTTATTTGCCCACGGATATACTAAAAACAAATTTCTATAAAACAAATTATACAAAGGACATGCGAAATGCATACCGATTTTGAAGATGTATTGGGAGAAAGTATTCGCGCCAATCTGTAAGTTGATATAATTTTTTTCTTTACCTGTATGAGTTTGAACTAGTGCTTCACTTTTGTTTAATTTTGGCAATTTTGCCATTTCTTCTTCTAACAGGTCTTGTTTATTGACCTCAATATTATTTAGTGTTTCCTGTGTTTTTGGATCTAATGGTTTTTTTATCTTTCTTTTTCTAGTTTCTATTCCAAGTATTTTCCTTTTCTTTCCTTCCACAATTTTATCCATCATTCCAATCACCTACAATGATATTTACTTTAATCAAAGTGAAACATTTTACTAGAAATATTAATATATCTGTTTAACAACCTGTTTTTCTCTTTCCCTCTTCAAACATTTCTCTTGCTCAACGTACAAGGTGTTCCTATACTCTTCAAAAACTTGTCTCAGTGAATCAGATGGTGGTTGTTGCAAACAAGGATATTGTATAAGTCTTGCAACATTTTTTTCAAGTAAAAGAGATACTTCTTCTGGTTGTAGAAGTAATGGAAGACCTGAAAGTATATCTTGCCTTGGTTTCTTCGGAAGACAACCTATGAGTTCACCAATTATTCGGTAATCCTTACGAAGTTTTAACCAATCTAGAATTAAAGTCAAAATTGAAAAAGTATATTGATAGTATACTTATAATAAATCTTAATATAATCTTAAAATAATCTTATAATAAATTTGTAAAAATAATAAACTACTACCTTCCGCATTCCACACAAAAACATTATTTCTTGATGAAATTAAATCTATCATTTTTGAAGTATAAACTTTTAAAATATTATACAAAATATATAACACACAAAATTAAAAACTACATTTCACTATAATGCATTGTATATTCTTGTCTTTAATAACCAAATGAAATATTCAATGCTAATCCTCATTGCATACAATAATCACGTATTTTAGGAATTTTTTTGAACAGTAAACAAAGAAAGAATGTTTAATGTAAGAAGAGTATGTTTAAAATATTATTGTGAATTGAATTATTGAAAACAAAGTATTATAACATTCACGCATATAACACTCGTAGAAAATTTATAAAACGATATCTTTGTAAATCCTTTTATGCTACGAAATAAAAATTTTCATTGTTGTAAACACTGTTTTGCTCAATTTCTTCGATAATATTGGTATCGAATTTTCTTAAATTCAAGAATAGCGTACGATTAGAAGTTTGCGTCGTTTATCACCAATTTAAATTGTTGCTACAATATTGTATATCTCATTGCGGTACTGAAATATAGAAAAATTATTTTAATTCAACAGATGTCGCTATTCTTCATTTCTGAATAATTGTTACGGGTAGAGGGGGAAGGAAGAGGTTTGTCGAACATCTGTCACCAAGCGAAGGCTACGTCCGTTTTAGTCCCAAAAACCGCAATACCGTCATGGCACCCGGTTTTATAATTTTTTAAAGAAACTCCAATACATATACATATTTGCAATCGAAATAGTATTAAAATAGTGACTCTTTTTTTTCTACTTGAACATTTGTTCATATTTGGTGAGTGATCAAATGCTACCGATTATTCTTGTTTACCAATTGCATAATGAGCAAATAAATCGAAATTGAAGGGCAAGCCCTTTGATCGAAGGTGCTGCTCACCTTTGTGGCTAACCTTTAAATTCAAAAACGTGCATCGTTTTATTATATCTAAGGTAGACTTATGCACTTTAACAGTGGGTGTTGCATTTATACGGAGCATATTTTGGTTATAATATTCACCGTGGATAATACTTTTTTTTATTTAAATACATTTTAAAACTGTTTATAAATTATTACAGCGTACTTAATAATTGCATCGTTGTTACGTAAAGACAATTGCTTTTTTCGATTAATTGTTTACTTGAACGTTTTAATTATATCCACTTTTAATTAAAACACTTCGATGTAGCCGTAGTTTGCATTATTAGAAACAAATATTTTGATCTTTCCCTTAGCGCGAAATATTGTGAAGTGGAATATAACCTTACATAGTATCTTTCGAATAAAACCATTTCGATGTTAAAATAATAATATTTATTCATTGCTGCAGTATATTCGAAATATGAGTTCAGGTAGACCAATCAAATGTGTGGTGGTAGGAGATGGAACGGTGGGAAAAACGTGTATGTTAATATCATATACAACAGATAGTTTCCCAGGGGAATATGTCCCCACAGTGTAAGTAATATCTTTGTATAAATTAAAAGAACCTTCGATCATTTTCTTATAATATAGTATAATTGATACATGTGATACGACAAACAAAAAATGATAATAAAACATATTTGCATGCAACATTTATAAATTTAATATTTTTACAATAATTTCTTCATACACACATATGTACATATTTATTTCTTTCTTGGAGCAGTGAAATGGGATAGCTAATAATAGTAAAGTATTATTGGATACCCTTGCACTATACTTGCAGGAAATAATCCATTCTATATTATATTTTTCCAGCATCCTTTAAATCTTAAGATCTTTTCATAAAACTGTATTTATATAGCATTCTTTTAAATGAACTAGGCATTTGAAATGTTTTTTGAAATAAAAAATTAATGCATTTATGATATTTTTGCTTCATAATTTTGGTGTCACATAGGATTTGAGTCTTTAAATATTAAACATTATTATTTTCTACAGGTTTGACAATTATTCAGCACCAATGGTCGTGGATGGAATACCTGTTAGTCTAGGCCTATGGGATACAGCGGGTCAAGAAGATTATGACAGGCTTCGTCCACTTTCATATCCACAGACTGATGTTTTTCTGATTTGTTTCTCAGTGACTAGCCCCTCGTCCTTTGAAAATGTTACCAGTAAGTGGTACCCAGAGATAAAACATCATTGCCCGGATGCCCCAATGATACTTGTTGGGACTAAAATAGACTTAAGAGACGATCGTGAGACACTTACTGCCTTAGCTGAACAAGGTCTCAGTGCTATAAAACGTGAGCAAGGACAAAAATTGGCAAACAAGGTCACTATTAAATAAAATTTGTTATTCAATAGTTTTAACAAATCTTCAAACACTTACATTTGCAAGTTTTTTTGTGGAAGTAAAGTATATGCATGTTACAGAATCAGTTGCTTATAAAATATATCTATATTTCTTAATGGTCCAACTTAGCACTTTTAACTTTCAAAATAAATGTCACTTTGGAAGTAAATTTAAAAAACCATCTCTAAAATAATTTGCACACAATTAAAGTAGAGTCCTATTAAATATGTAGGATAAAAATGATTGTGCAAAAATTTTGGACGATATAGTCTGTACATATAGTTTTCTAAAAGTTACTAATATAATATCGAATCTTTACTAAATATATATCACTCTCTTGTCAAAAGTTGTAAATGTAAGGAAGATCAAATACTTTCATTAAACATTGTACATAATATTAAAAAAAGATAAGATATTATAACTTCCTAATTAACAAATAATTTCAAACATATGTATAATCCATAGATTCGAGCTGTGAAGTATATGGAATGTTCTGCGCTCACACAACGCGGTCTAAAACAAGTGTTTGATGAAGCGGTTCGTGCCGTTTTGAGACCCGAACCTCAAAAGCGCAGACAGAGAAGATGCATTATGTTATAAACAGTAAATAATCAAGATTCAATGTAGGTAAAACCATATATAAACTGACAGACTGAAATTAATTTTCTCACGAACAAATGGAAACGAAATGTGAATGTTTTTAAGAGAAGGTCAATCCATGCATTTCAATGAATCTCTCTGGCAGCTGCAGTTTAACGTATCATAAACGAGGGTACAATTTTGCAATTGACGATTTCTAACAGAAACTGTAAAATTAAAACTAAGAACTGAAGTGACAAGAAAGTATGGTACTATTACATACAGCATTTAATCAAGTGGAAATAATTATAAATTTACTTATGTCTGAAGTAGTGGTTTCAATGTGATTCTATACGTTAACGTACTAGTCAAAGGTTAATATATCTTATTGCCTGCCATTATTTTTCATTTTTTTTTTTATAAAATAGCAAATTTTTTATTTCTTTTTAATATAGCAATTTTATTAATGTTAAAAGAAAGTTGATGTATTGAAAAAATTGAAAATACTAAAATGTCGAAAAATCGCGAGAGCTGCCAGATCTCTAAATTTTTTATACCAATTATAGTAAAAGCATTCATTTAGTATACATATAAACATACACACAATAGGTGTAACAATCAATATACTAACAGTTTTTATAAAATGTAAAATAGCATTATAGTATTATTTAAACAGACAGTGCCATAGCAACGAAGAGAAAAAAATCAAATCAGTAATGTGAAATTTTTTGTCAGTTCTAGACAATAGATGTATGTATTTTATTATAACTTCATATTAGGAGAGTTTTAAAAAACAGAGAGAAGATGTAAAGGAATTGAAGAATCTTGTAATAAGAAGTATTTTGTATTTATTGTAAAATTTTTTATAAATATTGCAATTGCAATATTTCTTTACACTCTAACCGAAGAAGTATATTATGAATAAAATAAACTGCCAACAAATATTCATACACATTTTGTGTATAAAACAAATTTAATAGCTTTACATGGCACACTTTATTGTCTAGAATTTGAACATCTTTCTAATGACTATGTAATACAAAACATGCTGTAGTGTATTGTGTGTATATTGATATTTATTTTGACTACTTGCAGAGTAATCATACTCTAGAAAAGAATTTATTATAAAATCACTTTACTGAAACATCTTTACATCTGAAATTGTATTTCTGTTGTTGCATGTGGCAGATACAATTTTACAGATTGTTGCACTGGTGCAATCTGCTTAGCACCTGAAAGGCTCTAAATTATTTTTCATAAAAAAAAAAAACTGGCGCGAGTGCATTGTGAAAAGAATAATCAAAATATATACTGAATTATGTAAGAAAATATAACAACCAATGACAGACGTATGATGCAGAGTATGCCTATAATGCGGAGAATATAGCACAATTTATTTTAAAGAATAACCGTGACATCCTTAATCTTCGATTACTATTTTTATAAAATTCATTTATATCAATTTTTACATTAAAAAGGATATTAGTAACACCTTTTACAATAACCAATATGTTGTACAGAACAAACATTTTTTTTACGCGTAAAATTATTTACACATTCATACTTACAGTTAATTTATTATCATGGATTTTTTCCTCATTACATTGTAACATACTTCGTACACATTAATCTGTAATAATAAAATATTACTTCGATAGATATTACACATGCTCTCTATAAAAAAAAAGACTCGAAAACAAAAGAGTGTGATGATGAATAACAAATATTCCACACCGTTTGCAATGCTATTTTTTTATATTTGGAAAAAAAGCTTAGGATTATAGAAAAATAGAGGACACGCGTGCCATATGCTTTCAAATTTATAGAAAACGAATGTCGAATGTCATACCTTGTTTGTATTTGTACTCAATGTGAATTTCAAATGAATTAAAGATATGTTATCATATTTAACAAGAAAAAAATTCCTAGTATAAGTGAGGATGAACTAAGAACGAGGCATATTAATGCTTGCTAAGTGTACATACTGTAGCATAGTGGTAACATGCTCTAAATTTCAATCAAACAAACGTATAAAATGATTATCATTTTTTTCGTCTTTTTACTTGTGATATATTTCAGTATGTACACACATATCCATGATTTGAACATTATTAGTCGCATGATTGAAGTATAGAGTATGTCGTGAAATGTTTGCAGTAAGCTTTTTATACTTTATTATACTTACTGTACGATCTTCAATGACAAATTTATTTTGATATCTTTTGCTGCTAAAAATATTTTGTAAACTCGTGTTTTAATTAAGAACGTATAATGCATTTGTAGTTCCTGAGTAAAACAATTGTTTCTCTGGTATTTTAAAAGAGCACAATTTAAGACATCATTATTATTGTTCTATAAACAAACTTGAGCCTAGGAATTTTTTTAGATATGTACATACGTACATAAACAATACATTTATAGAAAATAATCAGATAACAGCAGTGTGTTATATAATGACTGTATTGCATTTATTGTAAGTAGTGCATTTATTTTACAATTATTATTAAAGGATAAAGTTTTTCGAGCAGAAATTAATCGAGAGTAAAGGTAAAACAAAGCACAATCTCTTAAATAGTAGACATTTACATGATATTTAATTTTTAAGACTTAATAACGAAGAAATTTTTTGCAGTATTATAATGTAAATAAAAATTTTATTCTATTACTTGAAAATATACTATTTATACCTGAAATTTTTCTTGTATACTACATTCAAACTGCGTGTATACCTGCAATTTATTGTAACGATAAATAATTAGAGTTATTCTATATAGCAATGAAAAAGTTCATTTCTGGCAGCTAATATATGCTAATGTGCAAGTATCTTTTTCTTTTTTAATATGTACATACAATATTTTTCATTTACTAAATAAAATCAATGTTAATAAATATTTGTATTGATAACATAATTCTGAATTTATGAATGTTGGTAAGATGAATTACACTACTTACAACTTGTGCATTTAACAAAGAACGTTTAATATTAACCTTTCTTTTGTTTAAACGAAAAAAGTAACAATAATGGATGCTACAGACCAAAGGTGAATGTTACTTTTAATGTAATGCTCGTAATTTTTATTACAATATTATTGCATATAAGTATACAAAGAATGGATGTATGAAGTGTAAAAATATTCTAGTCACCAAAAATTCTGATTTTATTTGAATGCGAAGTATTTTATTGAAATTTATGTTCAAACCACACTCGATGAATAAACATTTTTATTGAAAAATAACAAGGAAAAGGAAACAATCAAACCAAAATAATAAAATGAAAGACATGAAAGTATTGATCTAATTTAAGACAATTGTCAATTTACGAGAAGCAGAGAATAAACCAAACAAGGAGGATAAGAAAGCATTAGAATACAAAAATGTATGTACACGTACTAAGTAAATTTAATCGTCAATAACTTATAAACATAATGTTTATCTATTTTCTTAAAATTTCTGTAAAATCACTAATTTCTGTACTAATAAAGACAGCATAAGAGAGCATTTTGTCAATACAGATAAATTATTATTTTCATTATAAGCTCGTGAATAACAATATTTAAAATAACATTTCTTGTATTCTCATAAATGAACTCTTTTGCTGTCCATATAGAAGTAAATAGGAAGATAAAAGTTTTAACATTAATTTTAGCTATCCTATTTTTTTATGGAAAATTCAAATTACAATGCTGAATAATAATCAAAATGTAACTACATAAATGCATGTTCTACACATACCACTGAAAAGCATTTATTTTTATTTGTGTATTTTAAAAAGAATTTCTAAATAAAGATATGCAATGAGAAATATTTAACTTCTACTTGAAGTTTTTGCCTGATCTCTTGTTCAAGAATTTAATTACAGAAGTGAAAATTATTATGAAAATGTATGAGAAACTTCTGTCATTGCAATACATCAAATTGATTTCTATTATAAACAAATGGAAATGTTACTAATTTGTTGTTTGATCATCAATAATCAATGTATGCAGTAGTGTATATAGTAGTTGCATGAACTTTAATACTGATCAATTTATGTCTAAGGATACATATTTAAAAGTATATTCTTTTAATATCGTAATAAAAATGTATTGCTTAAAATTCATTATTTTATAATTATATCTTTTTTTCTATAAAAATCTACTTATTTTTACCAACATAAATTTTTAGCAAGATATTTTAATACTAAACAATGTACATTAAAAGCATAAGAGTAATGTTATAACATATCATTTTTATTGCAAAAATTAATTGTAGACTATATTTGGTAAATGTCAAATGCTTCCTATTACTTTGACAGATTGTAGCTACATATATGTACTACATATTGAATTTCATTGATTCTGACGTGGTGTATAACACTAACGCATACTCGGGTCAGAGAATTGGTAAATAAAAAACTAATCTATCGACGTATACATCATCGTACGAACGCCTACGTGAAATGTGCTGTTATGAAACATGATTAAGACGCGGAAAATCAATTCTTTTTTTTGCAATAAGAACAAACCCAATTTTCTAAAATTATTACTAATTTCGCTATACAAATTGAAAGCATGTATTCTTTTCGTCGTACATTGTTCGTAAGTTAACCTCGTGACAAGTGCCGATAGATTAGTGTTCTATTTACCAACGCAAGTAGTCCTTTCACCGCGTCCCCCGCGTCCCTCAGACTTTCAGTCTGAATATACGTGTTAGTGTCACACGTCACACCAGTCGACGAGACTCGGCGGACATTTATACGTATTAATAGAAGTATACATAACCTTAGCCTTTGAAACGTACAATTCGATATAATGTTACATAGAACACTTTTTAATATTGCACAAAGAAAAATATGTACAAACGTACGAATACTTCGTACCTTAGAGAATACGCCAAAGTTTAATTCGAAACAGTGTAGTTTATTCGTAAATCATTCCTATCCACAACAAAGCTTTACTTCCATAATATTGAAAAGATTCAAAAGTAAAGGAAATATTGCAAAGGATGTAAGATATATATATATATATATATATATCTTTTTAATAATTTATAAGAACAAGGTTAATTTAATTACAAATTTGCTGTACCTGTTACGTATACACATGTAGGCCAAACACGAAAAAGAAGAAGAAGAAGAAGAAGAAGAGGAAGACCTGCCAGATGTCGACGATTATTTAAAAACGGAAAAATCAAAATTAATTCAAACTTTCGTGAAAACCCTTCGGTTGGATGTTATCGCCAAAATGGGATTTGAGATGTCACGCGCGTACGTTAATATTATTCCCATTATTATATAGTTTATTAAGATATTATTTAAGTAAAAAATTCAATTACAAAGAAATGTTAAATAGTAAGATATATAAGTTTATAAATTAAACTGATGCAAAATAAAATTGTTAATATGTGTTGATTAATTTTCTTTTTCAGTCAATTTGAGAAGGAATTTTACAGTGGCAGTGTACGTCTAAACGGTCAAAAATGTATCAAAAAGCATGTACCGGTATGATATTTCTATAAGAAAATTTAAAGTATTACACTCTAAAGTACAGTATATTACAAGTATTTCAATCACATAGATTTTCATCAACGACGAAATAGATATAATTCTGAGCCGAAGTACAACAAATCCTAAGAACATTATAGTAAATCGATGTAAATTACTGGTAGCCAAACTACGGCAGGATAACCCTAATGATATTAAAATAGCATTACTTCAAAATAAGAATTTATTAATTGAGGATTATGATAAATGCGACAGTGATGATTAATGTTATGTAAGTAAAAAGTATATGAAATTTATTGATATGTAAAAATATGTATAGTAGACTTATAGCCTAATAAAAATATATAAATTTAGTAAAGTAATTTTTGGTGATGTAACAATCGAGTAAAAATAGAATTTTGTATGAAATAAATGCTATTCATATATCTTATTAATTTTTCTATTTTTACCAACATTGTTTCTATGATTTTTTTACACTGAAAAAAATTTGTACTTAATCTGAAATTATACAAAGTATAAGTGAAATAGTATGTATAGTAAATACATTTAATAAGTAATATAGTAATACTATGAATACTCACATAACCTGTACAAGGTATTCCATTTGGGAGTAAGTTATTCAAATCTTCTATTGCCTTTTCAATATTAAAAGTATGTTTAATTTTCTATAACATGGTAAAATAAATGACATATATAGTTTAATAAATAATTAGTGTAACACAGAAATATATATGAAATACTTATGTTCAAAACAAATACAATATCATCATCATTTAGAAAAGCTAGGAGCGCAGGTGCAAAATGTGGTTGTTGGGATTGAAAACAATACTTTACAATGTCATTAAAACTTAATATATATACAACAGAGCATGAATATAAAAGTTGTAAGATTTCAAGGCAATTCTCAATTTGTTCAGAGGTTGGATTGACATCCATTTTTCTCAATGGTTCTAAAATTACTAGTTTTCATGCTAAAAAATATCCATTAGAATTTACTATGACATTTATATTTCGTACATGCTGGTGTAATCCATTTTGCTATAGCTGGTAAAGATATATGTCCTGGATTACGACATATCTGTTCATCATATTCCATTTGTGTGGGTGGGCTAACAGAAAACATAATACGTCAAATTAGTCTGTTATCAATTTAATAAGTGTATTTAAATAAACTATATTAGGAATTATCTAATACGTGCATAATTTTGCAAGAAATAAAAATAATATCTATGCTCAATATTTTTGTCTTCTATAATGTCCATAAGAATTATATTTCATAATAATAAAAATTTAATTTAATTTACTAAAACAATGTATATATCATCATGAACATATTAAATCTGTAACATTAATAATACTACTTTCTTGTGAAAGAAGAGTTAGAACAGTTTTTTAAGGCACATACAGTAATTAGATTATTCTTATAAGAGAGACGATATTATGTGTGAATGTAATGCATTATAATTTACCAGGAATTAATTTTGCTATATAAAATTGTTATACAAAGATTACATCTCTAAGTAATGGTAATAAAGACTCATCAGCTCCTATTGGTAAATCATTATAGATTGTATATAATTTCCAGCCTGTTCTTGATATCCCTTTTATAAATTTACGGATTCGTCTTCTCTATCAATTCCTGACACGACTTTATTCCACAAAGCTAATTTACCTGCTAAACATTTATAAAGCATAGCATTTGCGTTGAAGGATTTGTATCAGTCGACCTCTTCAGGAGAATGAGTAAAGTAGTGTTTCAATGTTGTCATAACAGTAGACATACATAACCTGTAATCTTAATAAAATTCTGTGAAAGAAAATAAATAACAACAATAAAACATTCAGTGTGGCAGTAAATTTGAATTTTCAGTCAATCTTATATGCTTTTTAAAAGTTTGTACAACCCATTTATGTATGTGTGAATAATTTTTAAAATAATTCATTGCCCAAGTTCTATATGTGTGTATTTTTCATAAAGTAAAATGGATATTTTAAAAGCGGAAATAATGAAGAAAAGAAAGCAATTAGAGGAAAGCAACGTTTTGGTAATTTCTATAATCTGTGGCATTCTATAAAACAATTGTTATACTTTATCCCATTTATTATATTTCTATAAATATTTTAGCAAAATAAAAAATATTTTAGAAGGGGTGAATTAATAGCAAAAGGTCAAGAGGTAAAAGAAGTACAAGAGAACAAAGATGAAGATATTAAAGTTAACACCACTCAGCGGCAAAAGGATTCAGTAACTGATGGTAGCTCGGAACATTTAACCCTACCTAGACATGAAGTGATTAAAAGATTACGTGAAAGAAGTGAACCTATATTATTATTTGGAGAATCCGAAATAGAAGCGTTTAAACGATTAAGGAAATGTGAAATTCTTGAACCTGAAGTGAATAAGGTAGGTGTTCACTTTAGGCATAAAAGGTTAATCTACTTATAAAAATGAATAAAAAGTATTGAAAACATTTTAGTTTGAAAAATATTCTAAATCATAATTTCTTTTTAGTTTTTAACGGGTACATTTATAATTACAGTAGAACATTTGATTCCATAATATAACATTAAACATGTATAAATGATTTATATGTCTATTAATTTTGCATAATTTATTATAAATTAAAGGGATTCAGAAATGATTTTCAAGAAGCTATGGAACAAGTAGATCAAGCATACTTGAACGAAATATTAGCTTCATCAAAACCACAAGATCGTGATGGCAAAGGAGATGTAAATGTACCGGATGAAGGAGTCACTTATGAAGATCTTCAAAAAATGTCTATCAAATTAAACAAGGGTGACAGGGATTTTGATTTGAATGTTATCACACTGTTTATATCATTCTTGGTGCAAATGTGGGGTAATCAATTGAACAGCAGAAGTACAGCTGAGAAAATGAGTACCAGAGGAAAAATGGCTAGTGCCACTTATGCTCAAACAAGAGAATACTTAAAACCTTTACTTAGAAAATTGAAAAATAAATCCTTACCAGAAGATATTACTGACAGTTTAACTGATATTGTGAAACATCTACTCGAACGTAATTATATATTGGTAAATATGATACTGATACTGATTAGACATGAAATTATACACTTAGAATATATTTTTTAAAAACAATTTATTACACACATAGGCGAGTGACGCGTATTTGCAAATGGCAATAGGGAATTCGCCATGGCCTATTGGAGTGACTATGGTCGGTATTCATGCGCGTACCGGAAGAGAGAAAATTTTCTCGAAAAATGTGGCGCATGTAATGAACGATGAAACACAAAGAAAATATATTCAAGCATTAAAAAGGCTAATGACCAAGTGCCAGGAATATTATCCTACAGACCCGTCTCGTTGTGTAGAGTATTCAAAAACATAATATTTATTACATATAGTACATTATAATAAACAAAATTACTTTATAATGCGCTGTAAGATGTAAAATATTAAACATTGTACATTAATAATGCTTTTATTGATACTCTGTAGTAGAGCTATATCTAGGAAAAGGAATTGAGGAAAGTTGAACATTTATAATAGCTAAATATATAATTTGCTTTTACTGTAGCATTTTCGAATGCTCTACATTTAATAATAAAACTTAATAAAAGCTTAATAATAAGTATTCGAGATTATAAAAATATGAACGAAGATCATACATTTGGTCTGATCATCATTTTCTTTCTTCTACTACTAAACTTAATTTATTTTAGAAGCCAATTCATTTGACTTCTTTACTGCAGCTTCAACTGCACTCATCATAGAGGCTCTATAAATATATTTATTATATTACATAGTGTACTAGTATACATAATAACTCCATGCATCTTATTACCTGACTTGTCCGCATTCCATAGCATGAATTCCTGTAATAGTTGTACCTCCAGGAGAACATACTTCATCCTTTAACTGACCAGGATGTCTACCTGTTTCTAATACCATTTTGCCAGCGCCAACCAATACCTGAGCTGCAAATTTTGTCGCCATAGGTCTTGGAACACCCATCTTTACCGCACCATCCGCTAATGCTTCTATAACAAGATATGCCTAAAAATTTGTTTAATCTTAATGTTTGCTTTAAAAAAATAACTATAGTAGTGCCGATTATACATACATAAGCAGGACCAGACCCTGAAAGACCACCTATTGCATTCATAAGGGATTCTGGAACATTTTCTGTTACACCAATGTATGAGAATAATGTTTCTATCACAGTTTCATCTTCACTTGTTGTATTCATAGAACAATACACTAGACACAGTAAAAAGATATTAAATATAAGAAGTACATTTGTTTGGAGGAAAGCATAAATAAACTGAAAAAATGAGTTTACAAAAATCTGTATACTGTCATCACAGATAAATTAAACTGTACAAAACTTGTCATTACAATAATATTTATATTTTGTTGGGCCCTCACATATTAGAATTTTCTATAATTTTTAGTAGCATAAATAAAATATATATAGTTCTTTTGTTGTACAGTAGTATTCCCTTTTAAGTACTTGAAATTTGGAATATGCAAGTAGGCTATCCATATCCAAGCCTTTTCTTACCTGTTATACCTTCTCCAACCATCATCGGAGTGTTAGGCATACATCTAATTACTTTAGGATATGTAACAATAAATTTAAGTTTCTGAAAATATTATAAGCATTTAATCAATTTCACAGCTTCTCTTTTCAATATATGTAGCTTTTTTATATTGTGAATAAGAATGATTCTTACTTTAGTTAATGACTCCAGTGTAACTCCTACAAGAACTGACACAAAAAGTATCTCAAAATCATTCCTTGTCATTGTCCGTCTGATACCATCTAGCGCATCATCAAGCATGTGAGGTTTCATTGCTAAAAATACGATTTCACAATTATCTACCACTTCTCCATTTTTTAATGTGGCATGAGCACCTAGGTCATTCCAAAATGCTAGGGTTCTATTTGTACGAGCAGAGACCCATACGTTCTTCGGGTTTAAAATACCTATGAGGTAACAAGAATAATATTGTTAGAATAATTGTAAGCTCTTATTAATCTTGCAATTATCATTACACAACTTTGTTACCTTTGCGAATTAAACCAGCACCAATAGCACTTGCCATATTTCCACCGCCAATGAAACCAACTTTAGTCGCACACAAATTATATGTATCCATATTTATTACTAATGATTAAATAATTAACAGAAGTCCAATATATGTTGGTTGTTGTTAAATATGTTAAGTATTATAATTTTTTATCACTATACAGTGTGGTAAGATATGTTCGTACTTTTTCAAAATATTTTAATCGACATTAAACCACGCGGTCGGATATAAAATTTGGAAATTACGTTGGAAAAGCACAGGAAGATATTTAGATTTGTTGTATAATTAGAAAATATTAGTCATAATTTTGATAAATTTCGTAGATTAAAAGAAGGTTCGATTTTTGCACAATTTCTTGATACGATATCAAAATATTATTTTATGTAATGTGATACGACTTAGCAGTATTACACATGTGCACATAAAAGATAAATAAATGCTGATTATTTCACCGTGGCTTTTATCTGTCATTAAAATATACTCTATTCAACCTCTTTCGGTGACAACAATCAATAGTCTTCGATGATGTAAAGGAAGCGGCGCGCAAACTACTTGCACTTTCGAACGACGTAATTGATACTAATTAATATTGCAATAATATATAGTTTATATTTTATATAGTAAATCTACTATGTAATATAATACATAATTCTAACATTGTTATTAGTGCAGAATTATATTAGGTAGTGCTAGGCAGACGAAGGTTATTCTGACGCGCATACGATTGCCTCTCCTTTTCCTTTTTAGCAGTAAATTATTACATTTCATTAATCATTTGAAATTTGCACAAAATATTTTCAGAATAAAAAGTCATAGCCAGTGATGATTTTACGTTTTTTTTTTTAATTAAAAATAGTTTATTTGCTTGACAATTTCGACTCTACTTTAAATAATTGTGATTTTAGAAGAGAACGCACATTATTGTGCCTATTATTTTATAATATTTTGAGTATATTGGATTGTATAAAAGGTGTGGTATATTAATTATTTTTAAGTAAAATATTAATCATTTTAAGGACACTATCTGTAAGTGCTATATTTTGGCGCCGCGGTACCTTTCTATAACAAATCACATGGATTTGTTTGTTGACACCGAAGAGAAGTTGAATTTGCAATTGCGTCCATCTAACCGAACTATGGATTAACCAAACTGTTAATTTCTGCGTTTGATGTACAATTACCAATGATTACTGATTGCTTCTTATTGTTTTACTTAAATGTATTTAGATGTAAAAATATAAAGTACAACATGACATGAACGTTAACAGCTACATAATCACATTGATACAAAAAGTAAAACATAATCGTATTTACTATAATGGGTAATTGTATGCGGAGTGTATTAAAAAGGTTACAAAAGAAGAAATGTTCTGAAAAGTAATCAATTAATTTTGTTAAAAAATAAGACGACGACAAAAGAAATATATATTTTATATAATGATATAACATTTTAGGACTATTATTTTACTTATCGTGGGTCTAGATAATGCGGGAAAAACGTCAGTTTTAAACCGTATAAGCGGAGGTATATATGTTTGTTAAAATATAGAAAAAAGTTTCTTATTATTTATTTACTTATTTATTAATAATTGTAATTGATGTAAATAATATTTTTTAAATTTATCATCTGTATACCTTTACTGTAAAAAAATAGATTTTGCATTTCTTAAATAATAAACCAATTATCTCATTTTTCAGATCCAGACAAAGTCGTATTACCCACAATGGGGTTTCGTACGGTATCTTTAAAATACAAATCGTATATTGTAAAAATTTATGATGTTGGTGGTAATTCGCAAATTAGATCATTATGGCCAAAATATTATAACGATGTAAGTAACTAATATGTGTATAAATATTTTATAGATTAATATATATATGAATACTTGAATTTGGTATACTTATGTCACTTATACTTTATATATTTTATAGACATACAGTGTATATGATATTTCATACTTATCTTCAATAACATACCATTTTGAAATTGCTCTTTCTTCATTTTGCATCTTTTAGATTCATGGTCTTATATATGTGGTGGATGCTAGCGATATTTCCCGTCTTACAGAAAATAAAGTTGTATTTGGTGAATTAATTTCACATGAGTATATTTCTGGGAAGCCATTGTTGTTGTAAGAAAATTGAATGTATATTTGTTATGTTTGCATACATAAGTTGTTCATGCACAGAACATATTGTAGATTATAATATGCACCACTTAAGTTTACATAAAACATGTACATGTACATAATATGTATTAATTTTAATAGAATTATTACATATATTTCATTTCATAATAGACTTGCAAACAAACAGGATATAAATGGGGCTATTGATGAATTAGATCTTGTCGAAAATTTAGATGTAGAGCATGCTGCTAATGCTATGAGATGCCCTACAAGAGTGGAGATATGTTCATGTATTTGGACAGGAGATCAATCAAAAGATAATACTATAGGAATTAAAAATGGATATAAGTATGTAACTAACCTTTTATACCGTAACCCTCAAATGCATAGAGTGTAACAATTCGAAATGTGTAGAATTGTGCTATGTTTTAATAAAAATAAGAGATTCAAGAATAAACTGTTTATGACTTGTTTGTACATAACCATTTTACCTATGAAGCACTTTTTAAAATAAAATATAAAATCAGTCCCTATCATATTTTACAACTGTACTACATAATTTGATAATTTTAAACTACTTTATTTTTGGAAGAATCGTGCATTTAAGGGTTAATTATAGGAAAGATTAATTATATATTTTACTAAATAATAATAAAATATTTAGATGGCTATTAGATATAATAGCAAAAAATTACACAGCTTTAAGTAGTAGATTGAAAGGTGTTCAAAATGCTCATAGTGAAAGGAATTCTGAAGTACAAAGTGTAGTGTTAGATACACCATCAAGGCTATCAATTCATTCCAATCCATTTAAACCAATCAAGGACCTCATTTCAAAGAAGGTGGTATGATATTAAAAAATTGATTTACTTATCAAAATAATAATATTCCTAATTTTTTAGGAAGATATTCATGTAGCAAGTGTTTCACAAAATGGTTTGTAGTATATTTAATTATAAATAATATAAACAATTAATAAAATTGCTGCATATACGAAATTATATTTGCAGGTTTAGTAACAAATGGAAGAAAGTTCAAGAAGATGTTTACAAATAGAAATAAGACTGCACCACTTACTTCTGAGGAGTCTGTTATTGAAATTAATGATACATCAGAAAATGTTGAATTCACCACAAAAGCATTAAATCCTCAAAGGAGTTTTCAAGTACTTCCAACAATATTAAATCCAGCAGCACTAAATATGTATCCAAATGCAATTAGATTGAAAACAAATCGTCCATATACAGCTCCAGAACGTTCACATTTTGTAGATAAGATAACAGTAATTAATATTCCTGGACAAGTGACACAGGAATAACATTTTTAATTATACTTAGGTAATAATAAGGGACCATTATATTAAAATATACATATACAATGATACAAATGCATCTAAAAGATTGCACTGAGATCAAACATTTTAACAACGAATTTTTTATTTTTCGAGAAAAAATCGACTGATAATTTTAATTCAAACGATATACAAGTATTTAACAAGTGTCAGTTTCAGTGTCCTGACATAATAAAGAAATGTCGTCAATGTTCACTTTTTGTTATAATTCACTTTTGTTATTATTCACTTTTGTGAATAATTATTTATGGAAATAATGTCTGTATACACATCATAAAGTGTGTTAATAAAATTTTTTTAACACCTTTAATATAATGTGCCTATATAATTAATGTTATATGGCTAATTATTTTACGATATATGTTTAAAATATATGTTCTTATTTAATTCATATTAAACATCATGGTTTTTTTTTATTTTAACTTTATTATATTTCGCATATTTGTATACAAATTTGTATATGTTTAGCAAATACACAAGTTAGAATACTTATATATGAAAGACATACAAAATCTATAGTATAAAGACATTAAAATCTTTCGGTATTACACAATAGCATATAAAAGTATGTAAGAAAAATGTTATCGCATGGAGTATATTATCTGCATATACTTATCACGATTTTTGCAATACAATAAATATTGTATTACAATAAGTAGTTTTGTGACATTGCCTTATTGAGCAACTACTCTATAATTAAGTATGTGTCGATGTAATGAAGGATTATATTAAAAGTTGTTATAGTAAAGAACAACATATCATAATATGATGTAAAGATCATCAATACTTTTGAGCAAAATATTTTGTACAAATTACTCATATTAACACACCAATGAAAGCTTAGCGGGCAAACCATTAAAAGAGACATTAAACATTGTAAAATTGCATTAACTGATATTTAAAAATTATATACTTCTATTATGAAAGACTGTTATATCACGTTTTTAAATGTTTTTATAGGTCATAGATAATGCCATTTCAATTATAAATATAGCAATTTTTTGCTATAATATTAATATTTGATTTTATTAAATTCTTATCTAGTTATTTGACAATGCCTTTTTCAAATTATGAAGCAACATAACACTTTTACGAATCAATTAGCAATTCCAAAGGTATATGCAAATTGCCCTCCTTAATTTATACTTGTTTTCTTATCATTAAGTTTAAACTTAAATATTCGTTGTAATTGCATCCCATATAATTACAACTACATTAATCAGGCAAGTTATATTCATCTACTATTAGGTTGAAAATATTTCATTTTTTTATATATATAGCATTGACTATTGCTTGTTGTGAAA
Source organism: Xylocopa violacea (assembly GCA_963969225.1). Classification (NCBI taxonomy): domain Eukaryota; kingdom Metazoa; phylum Arthropoda; class Insecta; order Hymenoptera; family Apidae; genus Xylocopa; species Xylocopa violacea. The sequence continues at coordinate 17,937,769 of CAXAJV010000014.1, forward strand.
AGACACAGCTTTTGTCCTTTTGACTTTTGTACAATGTAGCAAGCGGTAAATATATAAATTTCTCAAGTTGCTTGCATTATAGTGATTAAAAAATACTTTTTTTTTCAATATATTATCGAAATTGTATGGTTAATATACAAATTACTTATTAAATTTTGTTCATAAAGTAGCAATCATGAAGGCAATTAATTTTAACTATATAATATCGCTGTTTTAATTTTACTTTCCATTTGTACTTACTTTGTAACTTATAATTATTTTATGAATAATATATTTTAATATACTTTGCATGACCACTATTGCATCCATTCTATGCAACTTTCCAATGGATTAAAAATTGCTAAACGTTACAGTTAAATATTCTATTATATTATGAACTTGCATTATCAATATAAGTCTTATAAAAGATTAAAATTTGTAAGATTTTTCAGCAAGTAAAAAATGTGTATATGGCATAAAATTTGCATTACTATATTGCTAGAGAGTTTTGTCTTATGGTGCAAAGTCTTGCATAAAGTAATGGTAATTTTCGTATAAAATAAATGCTATCATTTAAATGCAATAAATTGCGATCATATTAATTAGAAATTGAGTAGAGGTAAAATATTATCCTCCAATTTCTATTAACAATGTGATTAGCGCCACAAAGGTACAGAATGTGTATTTGCATTATGTTATATAAACCTTTCATATGTAAAACAGCTATACTATTCCATTTCTAGGTGGAGTAAACTTTAGCAAACGAGTTAACATTGTACTAATGCACGGAATTTGTTTTTGTTGATGCATTGTAATATTTTCAGGAGTATTCGATTCGTAATCGAGAGCAACTCGTCGGCAAACGAATGTGAGCAACGTTAACAAATCGTAACGAGTACCGTTCTCCCGTAATTCCATGCAAAGTGATTGCATGAACCATGAGCCACGAGTGGTATTCCTCCATGAATAATACCCTATATAAATGGTATTTTATTTTTAATTTAACTCTTTACATTCTTTAATCCCAAAACGAAAATTTTACTTAATAGATAGAAACCTGCTACTTCTTCAACCAATATTAACACATCAAGGGACAATATCATTTGTGTTTGAAAAATAAAAATGATAATGTGGAAATGTGTTTAGACAATTTTAAATAGTTCTTATTCTTATAATTTCAGATTCATGTTCATTTTTCATATATGAACACATGCAGCTGTTACTATAGTGTTAGTTAATAATACAACAAAAGTATCTTTGTCAAAATATATTTACCTGGTACTGTTGAGTAAGCGATTAAAAAGTCTGCTTGACATGGTATACGAAATGTAGAAGCTGGCTGACCATCAGTTTCTGTGCGTTCTTTTAACGTAGTACCACTGTCTAATTTATCTCCTTGACAAGCTTGAATAAAAAATAATTTTGGTTTACCAGCAAGTGTAGGACACTTATCAGATGTAAAGTAAGCCCAAATGGACTCTGGCTTGTAAGAAGTATCATGAGCATAGAGTAATCCTAATTCTCCATGGCTCAATACAGCTACAAGTAGACAATCTCGTTCAGAATGATTCATGCTAGCAACTGTAAAAAGGAATATAACTTTTAAGTATACACTGTGTATCCGGATTTGCATGCTACCATTTGGAGGTAAAAAAAATGTTTCATCAAAGTGAAGAGAAGTGTTCAAACTTGAGACATATGGAAGAATAACACGAATCAAGTACCTCTTTCTAAATTTTTCTCTATATCTTTGTGTGTGTAATTATGAAAATCATTTACTTCGAAACCAAGACCTCTCAATGTATTAGTCAGATTTTCACAATCTACGTTTGTTCCGCATCTTGGTCTAAGATGTGGAATAGTGAAAAATTCATGGTTAAAAATAATAGCTAATCCACGTTTTGCATGATTCATCTTATAATGTGTAGCATATCGCTCTGTAGGTGCTATTTGTAAATGGCCATTAAGGGGACTGACGCTGTTTCTGTAAAGTAAAAATAATGGCATGCTTGATTTCTACGATATAATCAACAAAATTTCCCTTGTTTAATAAACACAGAAAAACTGAATTCATAACAAAACAGGAGATTCAGTGTTGCATGCGAGTAGACAACTGATGTCAATGTACAATATGGAAATCATTGAGAATATATTACAGCAATAGTAACCGAATAATCAAAATACATTGTATGATTAACTTATTGTGCATGCTGATACATTAAATTTTACCTCGAACATCCGAACGCATCTCCATCATCGATACTATTTCTGGCCATATCGTTCGCAATATTAGTATTCGTGGAGCACATGATTAAATTTTGAAAAATGTTTTCACAATGAAAGAAACAATTCTCTTAATATGAACACTGATTAATACTTTATCACGCAAGTATCTAAATACTTGTGCACATAAAGGTAAATATGTGAGACGTACTACAGGCACGCGTTGTGCTGTGACTCATTTATGGTTACTACGCACACTAGTGTCACTAGTGTCAACAAATGCAAAAACATATCAGTAACGTTCGTGTAGCAACAGTAGCGCCATCGTAGTAACAACGTCAACCTCAGGAATAACCTCTAAATCGCAGAAACGATAAGCAAAATTTTATATTAATCATTTAAAAGTTAAGTATCTCATATATTATGTACTCCAACCATATTCTATATTCTGTATAGAAAGTTATTATCATCGTGTAATGACAAATAAATATTCTGCCTTGATTAATATTGTTGATCATTCAAGAAGAATAAGTATGTTACCATTTTCTTGATTCGATCTATACTTTCTTTGGTTAGACGTCAAAAAAAACTTAGTCTTCTCTTTTAATAAGTTATATTTGTTTTCTTAAAACATATATGAGTTGCAAATTTAGAATTAGTCATGCCTCAGTGAAAGTATTTTATGTAAGCATATTACAGCAATACTGTTGACACAAACTTAATAAATATAGTGTCATCGTATTTGCATGAAAACTGATATTATTTATAACAGTTACAATTATTTTTTGTTTGCTGTATTAACAAATTTTGATAATCCTTTATACAGTTTCCCATAAATTTTTAGATTTTGTAATGCGAGAAAGAACGTTATTAAAGGCAAAGCCTAAATATTGTACGTAAAGTTAATAAATAATTGAATTTATCGAATATGTTACATAAATACAACAATGAGTTTTGATTATTCTATAAGAATTTTATTTATATTTTGTCAAGACAATTTATTTATAAAATATGCTTTTTCTTGATGGATTGAAACTATGGGAAAAGAATGATCTAACAAGAATAGTACGAGGGTATTCAATATTTTATGACTTTTTTATTGAATGTTTCTAACTGTTATTGAGAAACAATGTGGTGTCTGTCATACATATTATAAACTGGTCTTTGTGTATTAAAATTTTTTACACAAACGTAACCAATGATATTAGTTTTTTTTTTTTCATAACATATAATTATTTTTGCAATATGTTTTTACACAAGTCTGTACCAATCACTTATGGCGACCGTGATGAATACATATAAATTGTGTATTGATTAATAAAACATCATTTAAGAAATATTTAAGTGATCTATGAAAATTTTCAGGTAATAATCATAAGTAGAATTATAAAAATCTTATCAGTATAAAAACATTGTAGGTAGAAACAAATTGAACCACACAATATACTAATGACGAATTTGAAATCTTTTCATCATCTGATGAATATTCTAATCAATTGATTAATTAGTTCCTGTATTTTCAACTTTATTCTTTAAATGTAAGTCGATATAATTTGAACCTTGTATTACAATTGAATAGAATAGTTATCTAAAGGTGAAAAGTTTTAAATTCAAATCCTTGATTAGTAAAATGTTGGCTGTTCTTAGTTTGTCTAAATTATGATCACGATTGTAAAGTAAGTTTGCCCATTTTATTCTACAATTTCAATTTTTGTATCTTTTTGGCATTGCTTAAAACATTTGTTCTGTTTCTAATATGTGAGACTTTGTTAAAGCAATCCATACAGTATTCAATGTTTTATACACTCAAAATATACAAACACTTGTTATTCCTGAAATTCAATCGATTTCTATAAATTCCATATGTAATCAAAATTTGGTCCATGTCCAGTTTTCATAGGTAATTGCTAGAAGTTATGAATATCTATAATGTATACAGCATGTTTAAAACTGATGATCTAAGCTACATTAGATTTGTAACAGACTGAAAATAATACGCATTGACTTAATAACAAAACAAAATTATTATTTATAAATGCTTATCAACAAGCCCTTAGCTTTGTTGGATCCATTGAATATGTCTAATGTGCCATAAGTAGGTACAGATGTGTCGTATTACAAGAAAATACTTTATTTTCTTATTGAAGCTTTTTTTTCAGGCCTTGGGACAAGACAACACACATGACATTTGATCATTTAAGTCTTCAATGGCGCACTGTAGAATCAAATCATAGGCCTCCTAACAATAGATAAATAGGTATATAATCATAAAGTTGTAGAGATTTATAACAATCTAATAGACTATTAAATTAACAGTAGAATTTATGGAAAAAGAAAACTGTTACAAGCAGACTACTTAATGTTCATTGATCAAGATTTACCATATGATTCATATTGTTCACTGATAATGGCACCTTCTATGTAAAATTTTTCATATTTAAATCAAAACAATTTATTGTGAAATATTTCATTTCATTTTATCTTTAAATATAAATAATTGATAACATAGTAGTTCACATGCACATACAAGATGACTTGTAACATATAGAACCCATTTAAAAAATTGGTGCAGCATTAAAAATGATGAAAATGTTCATATAAATATACATTCTTGTAAGTTTTACATTGAAATAATTTTTTTGGTAAGCAACCATGGTATTGCTTTTTCCATTGAACTGTTTCTAAATAACGTTTATATGTGTTCTATAACTTTATCTTAAATCTATCCCTAAACTGAGTCCTATGTGTTACTTGACACTTTGTATATAGATATCTCGATAAAAATTGTACTTCGTAATTTTTATGCGTACATTTTTCACGATAGAATTAATAAATTTGCGCTATTTTACCAGACGTTTATAAATCTCTGCAACTTATAAACCAAGACCGTATATCATGTATTTTAGGATATTATTAAGTAGGTATAGGTAGACATTGCCTATATACAACTGCAACAACGTTGCATATGCCTACTTTCTGGCAATCCTAAGTAAAGCTTACAATTTGAATAAACTTTTTTTTTGTCGATAATTATGTCTTTAATAGGTAAGTAATAATTCTATTAGAAATAACAGTTACAGTTGTTTGAACTGTTATTATCCTGTAATCCATTTACATATTACATTCTCTAGTATTTAAAGTTATTCTCATACAACGCTTGTATGTTTTGGTTCTGAGAAATAATTAAGATAATTATTTTACTATTATAACTGGCCAATAAGTATCTGCCACTTTTCTTATATTATTAATCTATTTATCATATATACAGGTAATATACAATAATCTCGCTTAATATAAGTAATATTATTATCCTATCTCTCAATAATGTTATAATAGTTATATGAATAGAAACTTGACCGCATCTAATCCGTCAATGTGCGCTATTGTTTGCACACTGGAATATAAATACACTTTTATATAAAATTTGTATAATCTACAATGAATCACTTTATATAAGTATATCTTCTCTTTTAATCACAAAAGATATAAATGTAATAACTACTATGCAAGCTGGGGGCCATGGGGGCGGTTTTCACTCTGGCAGTAATATAATACAAGTAACACTAAATCTGGGTTTCAGTTAAACAAAAAATCAATTTCTTCTATTTTGAAAATTTGTGCTAAGCCTGTTATACAGAATTTATTTTCTCGTACTGATCCTACATAAAAATTAATTTCCTTTAACTATTTGATTTTTACGACAATTATCGTTTGTGTTTATCGTTCGTTATGAATAATCCGGTTGGTTAATACAATTCTTTTAATGTTATTAAGTTTTTTCGTTTTCAATTAGCACAAACCAAAATCACATCTCCATTTTACAAATACAGATGTTAATACAAATCATCTATATTAAAATGTGAAAATAAACCCTATATGTATGAACGGTTTTGATGTATCTTCAGAGTTTTGTAACATGTTAAATGTTGTAAAAAATATTTTATTACATGTACTTTAACATATATGTTTAGATAACAAATTTTTGTTACCACGAAAAAGGATTATACACTCTTCGAATTTTTTGATTTTTTAAAAACATATTACTTCAATACATAAACGATGAGAACAATTTATAGCCCGTAATTTTTACAACAAATAAAAAAATAACTTCCTTGTAAACAAAAAAGAAACATAATTCATAAAACGTAACTTAGATATCTCTCATTACATATTTTTTATCAGAAGCTCAGGAGATACATCGTAATAAATGTAGTTATCCAGTGTGAAGCCCGATATGCCCTCGATTCTTTTCATCTGTTGTCACTAATCATCTAAAGGAAAGGAACACTATATGCGCTATATCCATCAATAAGCAGGGCAATTCACAACAGATGAACGTCTTATCTATTTTTGTTTTTTTTTTCGATTAAAACTTATTTACAAAAGTTTACTGTACAATCATAGTTCTGTTGTGATGTAGGTCCATCATAGCCTTGAATGCGAGTAGACCGGTTCTGAGGTAAAGATCGTATTGCAGGGAGAACTTCAAGGTGAAGTCCTTGAAGCAGTAGCACAGCACATTTTGTCAAGCAAATATTCCAAAATCATAAATTCGTTTAGAACGTTTTACATTATAATGCCATTGATATATTAATGTGAATAGATCTCTAAAATCATTCCGATGTTGTGCTGATATTAGCGTCATGAGGCTGTATTTTCAATATAAAATTTTATAAATGTGCTATACGATTTTTGTTTAATATTCATTAATGAAAAATTATACCAAACACAATATATTAGTAACGCTATCCTACGGCATGTCCTTCAAATATTGTCTGTGTAAAAACTTATTACGGAATGAAAAAAAATCGATAAATGGCAATATGTGTATAAAGTATGTGCAGATTTCTTGATCGTATTGCACATTTATCATATCAAACAAACAATTTTCCGTAATATTAATCTATATGTAAAATCCCTCGTGGAAAATATTACTCTACATTCGGTATTAAAAAATTCGATTACCATTGTTTTTTTTCCTTTTTTTAACACAATTAATATAATTGTGGTATATTTGCGGTGATCAGTTCTGGAACATATGCCCGGCACAATGTTATAATATAACGCGTTTTTATTGGAAATGAAAATTCCCAATATCAAAGGACTAAAACATAATCCGTGCAATAACATCTTTACAAACAAGCACTAGTACCACCGTGGTGTGCTTTATATTAGCCTATTAATTAAAAGTCATCGTCATTAAATCTAATAATATGCCCTAACTTCATCGATAGGAATATTGTAATTAGAGCTAAGATTTTTTGTACCATTGAATTAGGTGAAAGCACCCAATAGTAACCCCAATACGTTCCTTGAAATCGCTTGACTACAAGTATTTTCGTCCGATTCGAAATACATTCGTAGCAAGCAAACCTATGCCGATATCGTTTTTTATTAGTTTTTTTCTTTTTTTAACGTCAGGGTAAGCAATTTGATTAATTTGTCTCTCACGAGTTGACCGCGTTCTCTTTTTATTCGAATAGCGCTAGTATGTCGTCGCTCGACGAGGGATTACCACTGCTAGCTCCACTACTTGGTGGAGTATTCAGATCTGGTGGATCTAGGTATGAAAGTAATTCCATCGGATCCACAACATTATCTGGCAAGAGCTGTAACATAATATCATAACAAAAAATTAATACCATATGAATGTCTAAATAATTGGAACATTTATTGTGTTAGGAATAATAATCGATAAAAACTTTGCCATCTAAGAAAATGTTTATCCTGAAAAAGAGAAGAGAAACAAAGATGAAAATTATTACTCACATTCAATGCTTCTTGACCTGTACCCTCGCCGTCTATCACTGCAGCTGGGTCAAAATTTAAATCCGATGGTATATCTGCAGTATCGTTATTGATGTTCGTATTCGTATTACCAGATGCGTTGTGGTTTCCAGTGGATTCCTGAGACGCAGGAGGAACACTTGGTGGGCCACTATTTCCACCACCTGGTGTGTGTGGTGTATGAGGAGTATGAGGTGTATGCGGTGTATGAGGCATCTTTAAGTACACAAAAATGAAAATATTTACATTAGGTTGCAGTTATTCGGTCTGTATTCAATTTGTATTGAGCTGAGCACAAAAGCTTAACACCTAGAAAGCCAGGCAAACTGTCGAAATATTTTATGCGCTTACACGGTATGTAATCTGCTAAACAGCAAAAAGGTTCGCTTCGCTCATCTCAATCGTTAATAAACAAAGTATTGTAGAGGTTGTAAAGTTCAATAATTCTGAACTTACCTGATCATTGAGTGATTTCTCCATAGCGTTAAGGGGATCTAAAGAATTCACTGATTCGTTTAAGTGCGAAAGAGGACCTGCTCCGTTAGAGTAATCATTATTGGTATTCGCATTCGTCCCAGAATTAATATCGAAAGATCCTCCCGACGAATTCCGATGATTGATATTATTGTTTGCGTACGTGGTTGTTGTATTATTCATCATAGAGCCGCTTACGATGCTGCTCATGTCAGGCGGTATGTACGGGCTCATTGCCTGGTTCATATCCCAATTATTCATAGTAGGCATATTCATACTACCAGGTGACATTGCTTTTGTCATTCTCTTGCAGTCGCTTTCTTCTTCAGATTTAATACCAGTCATATTCTTTGCTGGCTTCCAGTTTGCCATCGAATCTATCGTAACTTCTTCCACTTCAGCAGTGTTCAATGTGTTCAAAATACCCCACATGTACTGATCAACTTCTAAACCTTCCAATTGTGCAGGTTTCCTGTGTAAACGATGCGTAATGAAAGATTTATTTAACAACCGGAAACGATATTCGAAGAGTGAAATTTATGATCAAATGAGAAAGTGTTGGAAAATTACTCACGTGCATACAGGACACCTCCAGGATCCTCGTTCACAATTTAATTGCAGGTATGACTCCAAATCGAAACACTGAATGTGTTTACAATCGTGTCCCCTAGCTGGCAGTGTAATACGTTTAAAAGTAATAGGACATTTTAAGGATACCTGTAAGTTAAAAAATTGCATGGTAGAGGAATGTTGCGGAAGGCACAGAGTGCTGAAGCACCTTTTTACAAACGCGAATCAATAATTTCAACTACTTACCTTAAGTGCTGTTTGTTCTACGACATCTTTTTCTGACTGTATACCGTTATTTGAAATAGTATTATTAAAATTCCGTTTAATTTTAGTAATACAGTGTTCCGCTGTGAGTAGTCTTTTACGTAACAATCCATGAAGTACGCTTCTCACGCTTGGTCGATGTACTAATTGTAGCACGAACAAATGGGACTGTGGATGAAACGATAAAAGATGGATTAACTCTTGCGATTCGCTCCGTGATTATTGAAAATATTAATGCGAACGTACACAACAACACGCCGATACAGTGATTTGTATTGTATTTCTTCCAGGTTGACAAACGTCCTTCAGGTATAAGGGCTTGTGAGACGTTTTGTTCTCACCACGATCGATAACCAATGGTGTAGCGTTCACGGAGACCTGTACGCTCGCTGGCCAGTTCGTGTTCATCTGCCTGTCCTCATGGTGGAAACATTTAAGCTGCAGCTCCAAGTCGGACCGCCACATCAACGTTTGATGTACCGTGGACTTCAATTGGAATACATGGTTGCTTACAGCCAAATTATGTTCTAAGCGGAAGGGTGGAAGAATGATGCCATCCCTCACAGGGAATGTTAATCTTAATTCGTCGTCCTCTGCGCAGAACAAGAAGGAAAAATGCATTGTTAGTACTTTATAGTTTTACTTTTGAATCTGCAACAAGCTCGACCGACTCTCGACTTACTTTGGATGTTAACTGGCGACTTCATCTCATTGAAATTAGGCTTGATGTCCGGATTCGGGCTAATGTAAGGGGGCATGCTGGTGGCTGGAGTTAACGGCGGGGTTGGATTACCGGGTATAGGACTGTGCTGGTAATTCAAACTCCCTGCGCCCGTCGTTCTCATCGATGCGACGTCCTGTTGGTACTGGTTGCTCGCAGCACCGGCCGCACCGTACGAGGACGCGCCGCTGGCGTAGCCTGTGTTCGGTTGATGACTGACGAATTGATTGCCAACCGTCGTAGGTCCCATGCTAACAGGTATGCCGTTGGTACTGTAATATTGGTTGCTCGCCGCCTGCGTGGCGGTGTTGTACGAGGGCGCCGTTTGCCTCATGTTGCTGGTCCGTATCATCGAGTTAGGCCCAAAGCCGGCAGCCGTCGGGTTCATGCTCTGCATCGGCTGATACTGAGGTTGGAAGTTCGGCCTCGCTGCCGCTGGATAATTGGTCGGATACTGCGACGATGACATGCCGTTGAAGGCTGGCTGCATTGCGGCGGGGTTTGGGCCCGCGTAGGGGCCTTGTTGCCTCTTTTGCGCCATGTGCATCGCGGGGTTTGGGTAGGGCGCTAATCTCCTCGGATAGCCTTGGTGAGGTTGAGCCTAAAAATGTCGATAAAGTGAGCGTTTCGAGGTTTCCGAGACAGACGACAAATTTCGAGATAAACTTCGTATTAGTTTTAGCTGTTGGAGAACACTCTATTATGAATTCCACGTGTTAGAAAAATACTTGGCAAGTGAATTCGATACTTTACGTACCTGCATGCTCATCTTGTTCATCTGCATATTGTTAGGTCCCATCATATTGTTCATGCTCATGTTACCCATATTACTCATGGAGCTCATGGGCGTCATCCCGCTCATACCATTCATACCGTTCATACCTCCCATCGACATAGGATTCATCGAGTTCATGCCATTCATACTGTTCATCGAATTCATGGAATTCATAGAGTGCATCGGGCTCATCGTGCCCATGCTATTGAAGTTGCTCATCCCGACTGGCCCCATTCCGGCCATTGGTCCTCTTTGGGCGTACCCTGCGTTGTACGTTTGGTGGGGTATTCCATGTTGGCTCTGCATCTATTATCAAACAAATAAACCGTATCTAAACCGTATTCTAGTTTCAAAATAAACGAATCTATATCGAAGATAAGAACCAGTCGTGGTCCCAGAAAGGTAAACAGGGAAGGAAAAAAAGCTGTACCTGATTGAATTGCGAGGGGATGTCTTGGCGGTCCTGCATGGCCACCACGCTGGCAGTGGCGGTGGCCGTAGCGGTGGCAGCTGCCACCATCGCCGCGGCACTAAATGTCGAACCACCACCCCCGTTCTGGGGTGGCACCGTGCTATGATAGCCGGATGATAACACGGGCTGCACCCCAACGCCGATCGCCGCCGTTGTTGATGGTGTTCTTGAAGCTAGTCCTGATGAAAACCACGAACGCGTGTACCGCGTGACGCAAAACGATTCAACGAAAACCGAAGGGCTGGAAAAAGAAAACGAGACATTTATTTAACATATATATACAGAGGATTAATGACTATCATTTTTACAATTGCTCTTCTAATTAAAATGTGTATACAGGAACAAAAGATGTAGCGATTACGTTCCGGATTTGCCTTTGGATAAGGAAGCATTTATCGGAGAGCCACTTTTGTATACAGTAGCGATATCGATGATACTGGAGAAGAAAATAGAAAATTTTTTAAACGATATGTCGTCGAAGCATCAGCAGGGAAGTAAAAATATCTGTCGAGCAAAAAGTGGAAACGTTCACGAGTGAATCGTCGCTGTAAACCTATTACAGATATTTCCTTTTTAGGTCAGATTCGTATTCGAACTGTGCCTTACAAACTGATCGATTGTATCGCAACGTTCTTTATTTCCCGCGGTACAATAATATATGTCAGTTATTCATGATCGCTGAATTATTTGAGAAGGTCGCCAATTGAATTCGCATCGCGTGGCCACTGGTAAGGCCGCATTTGTTATTGGCAATTTTTAGTATTAATCCGTCATTAACACATCAATCTGCTTAATTAAAGTTCGCGGGAATTGGGAAACTTCGCAGACGTTCTAAGCAATTACAAAATAAAAATACAAAAAAATACGCTAGCATACATTAGCCAAGTTGCAATCTTCAATAGAGCTATCTTTGCTCGCTTAAGCTAGTATCGTAAAACTTATCGCCACTATAAAAAGAAGGAACAAAACAGCAAAGAAAGAACGAAGAATAATGAACGCCAAGCATACTATCTACGCTAATTTCGAACTACTGATTCCATACTTTAACCCTTTCGTGATTACGATAACTTCCACTTAAAAATTTTCTGTTCATTTATTGATTATCGTTTCTGTGATGAATACTAAAACGAGATCACTTTTATAGCGAAGAAAAATAGTAACAGCAAGAGGAAAGTAGCTGAACGCCAAGGAAATGCATTCTAGATTGAACTAATTTCGAAACGAACAATTCGATACGCTGTCCATAGATCGAATACTCGAGAGGAATGCCAGTCACGAAAGAGTAATTCAATTCAAACTACCAAATCGCTATTACCCTGAGCATCAAAATAAGAAAAAAAAGGCCTACGAAAGAGAAGAAAGAGAGTGAAAGAGAGAGAGGAAAATCTCGTAATTTTTCTAACGCCTTCTAAGTTCACCTCTGAAATCGATTTACCTGCGAGGCCGCTCCGCCGGGGCCTTCTCTCATTTTACGGGCGCAGAATTACATTTAAGATATAGGAAAGGAAGTCGGACGCATTGTCGTGCCCTTCTATCGATACGTTCCAGGCCCCGAACATTGTTCGTTCTTTCGAGTAGCCTTCGTTCTCTCGTCTCTGTCCCCGTTCCGAGGCGCGCGTAACCCCAAAAGATCGAAAGACAGACCGAACCCTGCGCGCACACCGTTCATATTCCCAGCTGGCCAAGGCCCCTATTGGTTTTCTGTGGGAAATGCACGTGCTCGCTATTCACACACCGCCGCTGCTCTCTGCTGCTGCTGCTGCTCTGGCTCTCTGCGCCTATAATACCGTCTCTGCTACGAGCACCGATTTTGCTGGAGCGATCGTGGTCCCGGGGAATCGTCGCGCCTTGCACGACGATCACACATTTTCGGACTCGTTCGACACGTGAACCACGACTTGAAAAATCTCGTGACAGCGGGGCATCCGCGAAACCGTCGACCCTCTCTGCAAACGGAAACATCACGACACGAGTGGAGGACCAACAAGCTTGCTTCCGATTCTCCTTTCGATCCGATGAAATATCGCGTTTCAGCGTGGCGGTTATCGCTTGGAAGTGCTGCTTCAATGATACAGAACTACTTGTTGATAAAAAAGGATATCAGCCACTAAAGTATTTCAACATCGCTTAGTATAATTTTTACTTTGGTTTGAGGTCATTAGATTACTCCGTGGTGACTCGTGATGTATTTTGCAACATTCTAAATTGAAAATTCCTGAGATTTCAAGTTGGATTGCAAAGACGAGGAAGTTGTACGACTGTTTAGTAGAGTTGCGAGGTTGTAAAGAAATTTAACTTGGAATAAGGACAATACTTGGGGAAAAATTGCTTACAGACGTGGAAGAAGTCATGAACAAGGGTATACGGTGACCATTGTTCTCCGTAATGTTCGAAACCCGGAGAATCTACGTGAAAGAGTGCATCGTGTGTATCGTAGCGTATTCTGCGGCATATCGCGTTACCATACGCGTAACTAGACTTTTGCGCATGTTTCTGGCAGTTCTGTAAAATGGAGAATACACGCGCGAAAGTGGAGTTGTTTCATTTTATCATTTAAGGAGCTTTGAATCTTTTCAATCGGATATGAATTTGAACGGGTCCTTTCGCGCGCTTCTCGGCGTATGTGGCGCCATCTGCAAGGATTTCTTCCAACTTCAGTTTGGTTTGAAAATTTTGTGCGTAAAATTTCTACACGCATTTGAAATAACAATATATCTTTCGTTATTAATTTATTTATATTATCTTTGGTTCTTAATTTAGTTTCTTAACACCCGTATTATCAGCCAACGCTTCTAAGATAAAATAAGATCTTGTTCTAACTTTGCTGAACAAACGTTAAGTTATAGAAAGTTATTTTTGTAACGCAAATAAAAGTTTCGTTGCATTCCAGTTAAAATCTATGTTTCGGTAGCACAAGTTACGTTTAGTTATTGCAGACCTTGAATTTAACCTCGACAGACTCACTTATAGAGCGAGCAATCGATCGATTTGATAAGATACCAATTTATGGACATTTGCTTTTTACTCTGTCTTACAAGATAACGATTTTACCTTTTAACATATAGAAACGTAGTCATTTATATAATTGAAAATTCAAAAAACGATGCGAACTATCCGTCAGTGTATCTCCTACAAAAACGAAATTTATACACAAAATTAACGATGAACTAAATTTCCAAAATTATTAAAAACTTAAAAGGAGTCGCTTGTATTGTCATCGTTACCAGTGAATGCCGCATCGTGGAATAAAACCGTCACAATCGACAGACGCAAGGAACGTCCTCGATTAGAACTACAATAAAAAAAAAAGTTATAAAGATCTCGTTAATCATTTGCTAAATAATTTTTTTCACGCTCGCTCGACCCTACTAGCGGTTTTCAAAGTCAGCGGAAGAGGGGCACCTTCTCTCGTCGCTAAAACGAAAAGAGAGCCTTCTCTTCGTGCGTGGTGTCCTCGAGACGCGATTATGGCGCATCGAACAAAAACAAATTTCGAATAATAGCCTCTCAGTCGAATTCAATACGTCAACGGGAGAGGAACACGTACATGCGTTGCACACATGTGTGGGTATACAGGGTGTTCATAAACGGACACATTGGAGGACATTGTTGAAACCGTTATAAGGAAGTCTTTTAATATACTACACGAAGCAATTACATCGGGTCATAAAAGCATTATCTCGTTCGAAATATATTTTCATTTGTATAAATATTTTAAAAGCATCGTAAATAATGAGTTCCTTTTTCTGTTTCAGAAACGAAGCATCGAAGAAGCTAAGCTATTTTTTTTTTTTTTTATTTATTTTGTTACGTCTTATGATATATGGGTAAAAAGTAACGCGTGTAAATTAAGAGTGTCATGATAACGACGTCTGTCCCGTTCCCAAGCTAAAAATTCCATTCATCTCTCGCTTCGCCAGTTACAACCGAAATCTTTCCACGCGTTGCAGAGCATTCTGTTATTGAACGTGGTTCAATACACCAGTGTAAACAGATGGCGTACACGTAGTCGATTATAATTAACACTGTAGCAGAATCAATACCGTGCAACAGCCGAAAGGACTCCTTAAAAAAAGCACATCTTCACGCGCGTCGATAAACAAGCCGCTATCGACGAATCCGGTCGCCCTGGAGTAATACAATTCTCTATCGCCTCTCTTTCCCTTGTTCATCGCGGTTATTGTTTCGTGTTAGATTTCCATGACGCTCTGTACATATGTATGTATATATACGTAACGTACTTACGTCCAGATATAGCGCGTACAGGGAGCATTTCGAAGGTTGACGTCATCCGAGTCCCACCCCCTTTAAATTTGTGCTGAATGCAACTCTGGGAGAAAAAGCGAGAGAAAGAGTAAAAACGAGAGACGGCGATAGGGTAGGCGAGAAAGACGGAAACCCGAAGAGAGGGAGACCCCATCGAACTTATGCCTTTTCCCTTCTCGACGCTCTCTGTTCTCCCTTATCCCGATCGTATATTCCTTCTCCCCTTCTGGCCTTCCCCTCTGAACGGCAACCAGGGGCGGGGTGAGGTCCCTCTGTAAAGCCCGTAACGGGTTTCTATTCTCGGATGTCAATATTTCGTCAACTAGAGCCCACTCGGCACGCAACAAAAGCCCCTGCATACAGCTTGCACGACCGGCGTGAGAGAAAGAAAGGAAGAAAGACCCGTCGGAGCGTCGGTGATTCGTTAGATGGCGTGCTTGGAAGAGGACGCAGCATAGCGAGAACGAGGAGTCCGCATGGGTGCGAACGCGACGCCTAGCGGGGAACCGAATACGAAATGCATTAAATCGCCGTTTATTAGCGTACCCCGGCCGAGAAATTCGAATATTTCGCCAGGGAAACGTTTAGCAACCTTCATTGTATTTTTTTTTTTCTTCCAGCTTTCCTTCGAGATAACTTTTGCTACAACTGAATGCACTAGTAAGTGGATCGATCTCCCCCTTTAAAGGTACAAAAAGCAGATTTTTGCATTTAAATAATTCTTCCAAGTGCTCCGTTCTTGAGTAAAATTATCGTCGCTTCGAAACCGTTCACATATTCATGGAACTTAGCCTAAAGGCTGTTTCCCCATTTACAGAAACCGAGGAGGCGACTAATGCTGGTGATACGTGTCGAGGTGGAGGCGAATAATATCGACCGAGGAATCCTTGTACGAGATAAAATGGGCCTCTCACGGTCGTCGTGCGTCGACGTATAATAGCCGCGTTCTCCTCGCTTGGTACATCGTGAACTCATATACGAACCTTGCCTTAACAAATTCAATTGCGATCATCGGCAATTTTTATTTGTAATTATACGCTGATGCGAGTGAAATAACTGACAAATTGGCAAAAGTAACGCTTAATGCTTTTCCAAGCTGACTAAAAACTTGCGATTAATGCATAACTAAAAAGAATGTGTACCTTTCTGGAATTTGTTAAATGTTATAGAAATCTGAATGCGCGCGTGGTATCGTACACATCCTGGTGAATTTATGTTCCTAACTAATTTTCTAAAACACGTTTTTTAATTTCATTAAACCAAGTAACTATATTGCCACGTTACGAAACCACAAAATCAATACGTTGCATTTCCAAGAAACGTTCGATTTACTGTCAGTTACATCACTCGCATTAACGGAATTCGAAAATGGAGGACACAAATTTTAAATTTATACACCCACGATTTACCATCGAAAATCATTGTAATCGACGTACTCTTTAAGCCGCTTCATTTTTGGAGTCCTATCGACTCGTACGATACGAAAATCTCCAACGAATGCATGTCGAAGACGTAGAAACGATTAATCGGGACTAATATTAGTAACATAGATTGTAATTCACCCGTTAATAACGCGCAGAGGCATATGACATAAACCTCAAGTAGCGCGCCGTTAATACGCATCTCTAGGTCGCTTTCAAAGTGACGCGCGCAGTCTGTGACCGTCCGCGCAGCGCTCAGTGTTTCTCATGCGGCTGAAAGAGTAGGACGTTTAGGTGAACCGCGGAAAATTTCTGCTGCTTGATTACTACCTTAAAAATGTCGACTAACTGTCGCGTAGTTATTAATGGGAGTATATGCAATTAGAACAACGCGAATACAAATATTCGAATTGTTTTTAGACACTAAAAACTCAGAAAATCTTATTGCGTCCACGTAGCAGGAAACGCCATGATAAAGCTGAACGCTTGCGAGTGCTCGCATCGTACTGGAAAGAGCCTTAAAGTTAATTGCGAGGGCAGAACGCAAGCTTAATTGAATAGATCGTATCAGCCGTGACAAAACAAACGCATTAAAATAATTGAGAATGCGCGCGCGCTACAAGCGAAGCATATGCCGGTTGATTTTTATACGAGTTCGTTTGCTATTACCGATGCGCAAAGGCGTAGCTCTGTTTCCAGTACGCGCTTGGTGTAAGGCGGGTGACAAAGAAACTATGAATAGGCGCTGGAGTAAGGAGGACAAAAAACGAACACGCCGGATGCCGATCGCAACACTTGACTAAAATCAGGACAAGCGGAGAGAAGGAGGATGGGAACGAGGATTCGAGAGTCTCGAGAACGTTCAGACGTCGAGCCTGCGACACGTAAACAAGAGCGCGTATGTCCGAGGTCGACTTGCCGGGAGAATCGTGGGAGGAATTCCTTCTTTTTTTTTTCCCTCTTTCCTCTCGGGAGAGAAGTCGTACGCGGAGAGGAGTTGGGGAAAGAGAAAGGGAGGGACACAAGGGGCTTTGATCCCGTCCGTTGCATCGTGTATCGTTATTTTCGGTACTGATCGCGGAGACAAAAGCATTTTCGCGGAGGACCTTGCTTTTTGTCTGGCAAAAATTCCTGGTCAAGCTCGTAAAAATCGTTTCCCATTAACTTTGCCCGCGCTTACGGATTTTTCGTTCGTTTTCAGGCGACCGGACCTCTGACTCGCGACTTTTAAAGGGACGACTGGAACCAGAACCGAACCAAGGACTTCTTCTTTTTCCGAAAGGTGTTCTTTCGAATTCGAGCAAATTGGAGTGAAACATCCGAATTTGAGGTAACTTAGTATATAAGGGTTGCTATCGATGCTCCAGTGTCGGTTAAATTGAGAATTGCGTATTGGACAATAGAAAGTATCACAAGCCAGCAAGCGAGTTACATAAAAATCAAGGCAACGAAGAGGAAATCGAAGTTTCGTGTCGGACTCGACACGTGCCTGTTACCTAATCAGACCTCGCGTCATTATTGTAAGTATTTTCATTTTCAGTTGGTCATTCTCGACGACTTCAATTCAAATTAGCCGTGGGAAATCGAAGACCGTGCAGATTATCGCAGCGTCTGACAAATGCAACCAAAGAACAGAATTAATTGAATGACGCTCTCGATCATCCAATATGGTTTGAAAGGTGAATTACCACTAGCCTTTTTTGACGATTTGAACTTTGTTTATTAAGTCTAACAAAGAAATTGCATTCGAAATCACTAGCGCATCAATCACTCAATGTTTGTTGGGAAAATATCGATTCGAATCGTATCTGCTGGATGAGTAATAACTACCGGTGTCTCTTCTTTAGAATACTACTACGCGTTTCCTTTACACACGCGTCAAATTGTTCTTCGAAACATTTTTTTGCACAGACGACAAAAAGACGTACACGTCAAACGATCATTGCATAATTAATTATGCAACCGAGAAGGAAATCTTATGAAATTCCTCCGATTGCGTGACGACTTATTCAAACAACGCTAAAATCACGATGTAAAAGAGATAAGGTGTTCTCCCACCGTGGTCTTGTTTTTCCTTTCAAAATGCCGCCATATTGCAATGTGGTAGCATTTTTGTTAGTACTAGTGTAGGCTCTGTGCATTTTTATGAACACGAAACGAATTATAAATTTTAGTGAAAATCGTACGCGCAGTAACGCACACGTAGATGATACGATATTCGCGAAATGAGAATATCAGTTTAAAGTGAGCGTTGTTTTCCATTGGGCTCGACCAGTCAAGAAGAATTTCTCTCATCTGCTAAGCCGTCTATGAGAAGATTCTGTCATTCGCAGCAAACGTTCGTGGCATTTCGAGCCTGGATCGAACAGATTTTTCCCGATGCCTCGGGAAAAGGTCGAACGACAGAAGATGTTTTAAACGTCTCCGAGTGAAGAACTTGGCGGCTTCTTTCTTCGATCAGCTTTTGCAGCAACGTTGATCTCGACAGCCAGTGCCACGCTAGCACGTGCCAGCGCGCTTCTCTGCGCTCACCATTCGTTTCGATGACAACAATTGCGCGCCTCGCCTTCGAATGATTAATTTAAGTTTCTATCGTATATCCTGTTGGTGCATCGCCGGTGTGACCTTTAATTGCCGCGCGTTCCTTTCGATAAACGCGAACGGAAATGCTCCTATACGTGAGAAGAAACGACGATCAGCGACGTCGTCCACGAAGTCCTCGGGATCAGCCCCTTTGCTTTCGTGACGTACTAGTGGAACTGATCAAGAGGTCGCAAACTAGAGGTAAGCGTAATTGTCGTTAGTCAATTTGTCGTAATTTGTGATTTTATTAAGGCTCTTTTATATCGCTTGATACCCCTGCAACACAAATTAGTCTATCATCAGTATTCATTTATATACGCACGATCGCTTATTCACCATAATTTCCTTATAACGATTAAATGGACTTGACTAGTTACATAACAGATATACGCCAATACTTCATACTGAATTTTAAATCGAGCCATCGATCTTATGCATTTCGATTTTCGTTCGTGTTTGTACTTCGCGTATTGTCGTTCCAGTGCTACATATTAACGTTGCATCGGTAAACTATCAATATTGACTTGGAGTCTCTGATAATTCGAGAATGGTCATTTTTCATTCATCGTTCTCCATTCTTGTTCCATGAATGAATCGTTTCAATTCCAGAGTGCGATGTCTAGAATACACGTTGAACCTACGAATTGAGAAATATGAAATATATGATTTTCCTATATTTAAAAAAATATTTGTCGCGAAGAGGATTAATTCGAAAGTTGAAATATGTTTGCTACACGAGTTCGATCAAAGAAGAAGTTTGCGACGCTTTATACATTCCAAAGTAGCTTGTAATCCGTTTGAAAAGGGTCAAGGATTCTCTTCCCTTCCGCCATCTTTGCCTGATCGCTTCCGACACGTTCGAAATCATCGGAAACACGTGCGCGGCACAAGGGTCGTTCGTATATGCGTGTATAAACGGAAACAACATCTGCCCCCGGTTACAAAGAAGCCGAAAACCCGAAGATTCGACCGCGGAGGACTTCCACAGATAACTTCCTTCCGTTTGGACGCGGGCACGAGAAAGCTGTTGCGCGCGTACAAAGGAATGCTTCGTCGTCGCCCACAATGGCGGTCGATAATAAGAGCAAACGCAAGCAGAAGAGAAATCTTGCTTTTACTCTGCGAAATTATCGAGCGTGTGCATTCCTCGAAGTTAGCTCTCGCGTAAATAAAGATCGGACTAATTAAACGAAACATCGAACGAGACTTGTAAATTTTGTTCTGTTGAGATGTTCGATCAGAAATGAGTACTTCAACATTATTGAACGACGAATACGAAACTCGACGTAAATTTTTTCATTTCGAGGACACGTTACGGTGTTTTATGGTTATGTGTCCACGAAAAATTTCAGGATCTTTTATCGTGTTTCTTTAATGCGCTCGTAATGAAACAATTCCTAGTTAAAATATTCAGAACGATCGCAACAGCGCAAGAAGAGATTATGCAACTGGACGATATGCCTCGTATTGTCATTATGTAAGGATCACAGTCCAATTCTGGAACAATACTACGACGATTTAATAATTACGACCTATAATATATGTGACGGCGCATAAATGGGAAGCGTCGCAAAAGAGTTTTGTAACAAACCTCAGTGATTGGTATCACGTTACCGTTCCACGTGGGATACTCGTCTCGTTTTGTTACAATTGTTATCCCATTTTTCGAAATACTTTTAAAACAATTGTAATTTCAAAAAACCGTCAGTTGCAATTTAAAAAACGTAGTTTTTTACCCATTAGAATGTGGCAATGCTTATACAAGGGAAATCCAATTGGTTCTTTATCAGAGGTATTAATTGAAGGGGGAGGTCTTTAGTATTGCAACTCATCGAATGATTATGAAACATTTGTTGACACTCCAACAGTTTTTGGACGTGATCTACGTAACGTCGCAGAAACCGCTTAACATGCGTTATCTTTGTGTCAACTAAGGCGTGGGAGGAATACGTTGCGTTGTAATAAGTGTTAATTGAATTCTTGATCGTTTCAAGTATCGATCGTTTGGAAACCATCGAAATTAGAAGAAAAAAGTACTCTTCATATATTGTCAGAGAGACCAAAAAAGGTTTTTTCCTGCAAAAGTTACATCATGCGTGTTTCCGAATATCTTGAAATACGACGGAAGTAATTTATCAGTGATTCAGCAATGGCGTAATATCCGCAGCTTAAATATTCATCTTTTGTTCTGCTACGTATATGAATTCAAATCGAGACGAAATATTCTTCGAAATTAAAATGAAAAAAAGATAGAGATATACGCGTGTTTGCACAATTTGACTGTCCGTGACATAAAAATGGGGTGACGCTCTCAAGCGCGTCAGGATAAATTCGATCTATCAAAAACTATTTCCCCCTTCGGTTCCACATCGAATTATTCAATTAGACAATTCCAAAATTGATTGCATTAACCTTCCGTGGTCAAAGGTCGTAATATTGCTTTCAACTCGTTCGTTTATCGATCACGGAACTCGCATCTTTCTGTTTTACTGAACAGTAGCTTCACCAAAAGAGACATTTATATTTTTCCGCAGGATTGATACGCCGACAAATGATTCAAATTTGCAGAATTGCGCCTATTATCGTTTCAAACTACCGTTCGTTCGCCTTGTGATCCCAACCTGTCGCGAAAGTTCGAACTCGGTGAAAAGGAACGCTCCCGCGCATCGAATTTCAAATGAAACTCCCTGAAAAAGTGTTGCCAACTTTTGCATGCCATGCGCGACACTCCATTTACGGCGTTACCAGCGTATCCCAGGCGGCGTTCAATGTCGAAATCGGTCTTTGTATCGGCGAATTGTTACACGCCTTACGTCACGCCGTTTTTGACGTGCAATAAATCCTCCAGGAGGATGCATTTCTGCGAATAGAGGCGCGCGCGGGCGCAGCCACGCGAAGGAAGGCCCGTCCTCTGTCAGGATTCGGAGAAAGTTGTTTCGGGGCGTTGATTGGCGGATGACGAAATCACGGAAGCCGCCGGCCAATCGTTGCTCTGGAAACTTTCCCAGAACACTTAACCCCTTTGACCGTTACATAAATATCGCCCGATCCAGTGCAGCGTGTTACAGCAATATATCCTGCACGATGAGATAAAGGGAACGCCGGGCGACAACAATTCGTTGTCAGCGCTCTCTCTTTCTTTCTTTCTCCCACGCAAAAGTATATACAACGGTGCCCGTACGTGGTTTTTAGAACCAATAAAAGAGCCAGTGGTTACGTGTAAAAACCGCCGCGAAGTTGCAGTAATCGGGTACGATTATCGAAAGGTGACAATCTATTTCCAATTGTGATTTAATGCTTGCTCTGCTCACGGATTAAAAAGGATCTCTAATATTTCAGAGAACTTGGTATAAAGGATCGATATTAAATGGAAATTGTATGGATTACCATAAATATGGGGCAATGAAGGGCTATCAAAAAACAATGAGCCATTCTTTGGCCTCGCGTTGAAGCGTAAGGGCTCGAGCTAGGAAGTATTTAGAAATTAGAAAGGTTGGAAATCACCTTATTACCGGAGAAATCGAGACAATTGTTTCAAACAGTAATGTATGTACGAAGTGGAAAGACATACTTTCTTCAGAGGCCATTTATAGTTTGACACGCATATAGTTGTATATACATATATATGTATATATGTATATATAGGGGCTTGGAAACAAGGAAGTGAAGAGAATATACACGGCGCCTATAAGTTAACTCGAAGAACCAAAATAACATCGAGCGTTTCACCGCCGACTGAGGCGAAACGAATGAACATGATTCTTGTGGAAAACTGTGATATAGTTTATACCAGTGCCTGGTAACTTGATGTATGTCAGGGTTAAACTGGAAGGCATTGATGACGGAGACCGTCTAGAAAATATTTTTCACGGAAACGCCCAAGGAGGATTTCAGTCATGGCTTTTAAAGGTGTGGATCGTAGTAATATTTTTTTTATTGCCCGTTTAAATCAAAGTACATGTATTAATATGTAAGTAACAAGTAGAATTTCTATTCTGATTATGGAGTAAGGTGTTTAATAGAAATCTTACCGTAGTGCTATAATGTACACTCGTATATTTTTTTAATGTTATACACGTATTAGATGACATTATCTAATATTAATGCATTTAAAGCAATGATCGCATCGTCCGATACAATCTTTAATATTTCATTTACAGCGAGACGCTCGTTAATTTCAAATAATCGCGGGCTTATTCGCACGTGCGCGGAAATGGCTGTTTAAATATATATCACGAAAGACGTATATCCACCTGCTCTTTGCATTAATTATCCGAAATTGCAAAGTCCATCGCTTTCTTCAAGCTTTCTTTTAGATAAAAGCTGTATAATAATTATGTCTACGACGCGCGTACAAAGAAAATAATTAATACGACGCGTTAAATAAAGATACCAGCCACCAAGCAACCAGCAAGGAATTCTAAGACACTAGGAACCTATAAATATCTCAACTCTAATTATAGCACTATCTCTTGATCTAGTATTTAAAATTGACAAGCAACACCTTGGCTGTGCTTACGATAGTACGATGAAAACGTTTTTAACCTTCTTTTCAGCTTCAAAATGAATAGAAGATACACGTATTTTTGAATTTAATAACAATACCATTTTGAAGTATACGTTACAAATTTTATTCTTCACGTATTGCCGTGCGTATTTTAAATAGTGGGCCGTGTACATGAGTATGAAGCACGCAAAAAATAATTAACACTTGCGACTGTCAATGATAACTGATAGCGAAAAAGAATAAACGAGCAACTTAAATTTGTGACAGCTGATATCAGCATGTCTTCCGGAATAAGGTAAGTTGCGGCCTTGCCACGCGCAGTCGCTTCCGGCCAATCAACGCACCCCGTTTACAGTCGTAGTTATTTTATTAACCGATATATCTTTTCTCTCTCTCTCTCTCACTCTCGTTCTATCTGATGCTTTTCGTCGCTTTGGTGACATGGTTATTTGTTCTTCCTTTTTTTTAGCAGCTAAAGTATTTCTAAACAGCGTAATAAATCAGAAAGCGCACTACGTTCGTATGTAACGTTTAATCTCTTCGACAGAAATTCGATATACGAAGTTCTTACGGCTAGCACCGGTAACCATGAAGAAACTGGTGTGAATTATATTTCTCGCGGTAAACGTGTTTCAAACGACGGTCTTTTATGTACCGACTCACGGGAACAACGATTAATATCTGCAATACGTATGACGGCAGATACATAGTTTGTTGCCTTCGTGGATAAGGTGGAACGCCACCTTGCTGACACGCTGTGCGCGATTACTTCTGACTAATAGACGCATCTCATACGTGCAAAGGAACTGATCATTTAGCCATTCTATAGATAATTTATTTCGTTGTAATTAAGTGCAGTATAATGCTAGGTGCACTTCTCTGCCAATTGTCTAAGATCTACGAACTTGTTGTAGATTGTTTAGGCATGTAGTGTTGCAACGCTTGTTTAAAAGTTTCGTTAGAATCGATTCTTAACATCTAACAACAAATAAGCGGCTATACAATCATTGTAACGATAGACTTTGCCTCGAAACTGCCCAAAGCAAGTAAGTTAATGTGTTGTCTATACATAAGTAAGAATATTGACTTTCTTGCCTGGCGTTTGACATAAGTATGTACAGAGAACGAAATTAGGCGGCTGGCGCTTTCAGCGTTTCCTGCACACGCATGCGCAGTAGATCGTTGCGTCCCCGTACGCAGCGGACAATTCTTGAAAGGAAATGAAACGTATCAACGCGCTGCTTCGGTTATAATTAGTCGCCGATCTTTATCATCTTAATCGCTATATCCAAAATATACGCTGCGACCAAAAATAAATTATCCACAAACATCAGATACTACACATTGCTCCAATATACACCGCTGAAGAAACTGAATACAAGATGGATATGATAGACGGTTTTCTTTCTTCTAAGTAAAGTCATGTCTAAACGTTGAGCGAGACCCTTAACAAAAAAAGAATAAGGCGGAAGGTTATCCTTCGTTTGTTTTAAACGTTGTATAGCCTTTCAAAGCAAACTATATGTAATCAGTTGGATAAAAGCAGGTCCGTGGCGGCGATAAATGATTCCTGGAAGTCTTTCGTCGGCCACGATCGGCGCACGAGTGGAACAGCGCGGTCGATTCGAATTTTGTTCACCATTTTCTCTCGCTTCGATTGACACGCACCGTACGCGTCAGATGAGACACGCGCACGAGCGCTCGTCCCAAGACCTCATTATGCAACGGACAATTATGAAAATTTAATTACGCCTCACCTTGAGCGCGCGTGCGGGGATATAATGTTCGAAGGCTGCACCATTGTCGCCGGTCCGCCAGCGTTACGAGCGACCGCCTCGTACCGGCAAAACAAACCGTTTCATAATCCAACCGAGCGGATTCCGTCGCGTGTAAATCAATCGTTTGCGCAAGCTATACGTACGCGCGCGGCCGTCTTCGAAGGATAGGCTCTCGTTCCTCCACGAAAGTTTTCCTTGTTTGCGTTTGTGATTTCAATGAAGGTTCTCGAGCGTCCCGCTAGCCGTCTGACCGTATCAATTTCGAAATTCACGTAGGAACGAAACGTCTGACGTAGCGATGAAATGTTCGACGCTCGAAATATATATATGTATATATATGTACCCCACCCTTCCTTGTGTATAATTTCTGTTTTAAAAATACTCCGAGAAAGTGAGATATGGAAGATCGCGATTCCCAGGGAGCAAGTTACGCCGCGGGTACGAAAATTACGATATTTGTCCACAATTTTCTACGTGCCAACGCGCCAAGGTGAATTTATAATGTACTGCTCCTCTGACATAATTCACCGTCAATTCCGAGGCGTCTGTCCGTCGTCCTTGACAAATAAGTGTACCCTCGCTCCGCAAGAAGAGTGCGCAATCAAAGATGACGATATATTCCCGTCTCGCTGATATTTGCCAATTTGGTAAATAGCGGCGACCCCCATTTATCGAAACGGCTGTAATCTTCCCGGGATCTAC
Organism: Xylocopa violacea; assembly: GCA_963969225.1. Classification (NCBI taxonomy): domain Eukaryota; kingdom Metazoa; phylum Arthropoda; class Insecta; order Hymenoptera; family Apidae; genus Xylocopa; species Xylocopa violacea. The sequence goes on from CAXAJV010000014.1 coordinate 17,964,291, forward strand.
TTGTACGCTATGCGTGACAACGCCTTTATACGAAAGTCACGAGAAACTTTCATAAAATTTTCATGGCCGTGCACATGTCGAGAAACTACGGCACTCTTGCGTACGCGAACTTTTCAGGTTAAATAATGTCGCGGAAAAATTCGATAGCTGCAATAAAATTGATAGAGAGAGAGAGAGAGAGAGAGAGAGAGAGAGAGGGGGGGGGAGAGAAGGAAGAAATGGCTAGTGGCGCGCGCCGCTCGAGGAATCGCAGGCTCGCGCGCGAAGTATGAATCGGCGAGTCGACCTCATTTATTTGTGGATAAGGGCAAAGTGTGTGCAGCGCGGAACATGGATCTCCCTGCTGCATCCCCACCAGAGATCCGCCGGGCGATTTCCCCCCGCTGTAATACGTCCCTGGGAAGCACGGTATGCGCCATCGAGTGTACGCTTATTTTAACAAACCTATTTCTGATATTGTGCCACCGCAACGGGGCCTGTATCGAGATTAGAAGGCTTTCAACGGAACCGACTTCTTGCGCTCGCGCTGCGAAGACGCAATAACGCGAGAAAGAGAGAAAGACGGAGATTGAGAGAGCGATAAAACAACGAGCAACCGCGCCTCTGCATATGGCCAGAGATCGCATGTGTTCGATGTACGTACGCGTACTCGTGCACCGAGCAATACATTCGACAAGTACCCCCCTCTTCCGCTTCTTCTTCGTGCGCGGTTGTAACAGTGGTTCTGTCTCTATGGCGTTAGGTGAAAGCTCAACGTTCGTAGAAGTAGCGCTGGACACCGGATCGGAGGTGTATGCGAAGCAATGCCAGCTATCGATGCAATGCGTTCAATTATAGAGTTGTTTGTAAGCCGAAAAAAAAAAATTGAAACGTAAAAAGCATATCGGTAAATGCTGTAGTACGCGATCGCAACACGATAGGTACCATTCGCAAAACGATGCGACTGATAATACAGCGATCTATATTGTTAACCAGCGAACGGTGAGTTGTTGGCATAAAAAATGATATTTTGAAATGGACGAAAAAAAGTTGTACATATTTCGAAACAATAGCGAAAAACAGACTAATAATGCTGGCAGTAAAGCGGGGCGCCACAAGGCTGCAGCCACGAAGCAACGGCACATAAATGTCAAGGGATTCTGACATAGTTTTTAAGTTCGCTGAAGTGACTGGTTATTGGGAGGAGAGCTGTACACCTTTTGTCGATTGTATTATACGCTGCTATGATACAAACGAGGGTCCAGTTTCGGCAAACTATAGCAGTGATAATACTGTGACTTGGCGTATGACTGTTGGCGATAAACGATTAGATACCCCGGGCATAGCGGAGCCTATTGCGCGTTTAATATTGCCAAGATTATCTCAGCGTAGACCAGAAAGATGGCATCTACTGTACACGGTATTATATATGACATGCAGAGTAACTCGTCTCCTTGTTCGATCAAAGAAATTTGACGAATCTCTTTCTCGCCTCGCTGCCAACCTCTTCTTTCCTGTTCTTTTCCTTTTCTCTTTTTTCTCCTTTTTTTTTCGTCGACTGATAACAACACCAGTGACAATGTCATACCGATTGTCGTCATGGTATACGAGATACCGAATGATCGAGAAAGAGAGGGAGAGAGAGAGGGAAAGCCTGTCCGTTTGCTCGACTTTAAATCGTTCGCTTACCCTCGAGTCACGCGATCAACCGATAACATTTACTTTATTCTCTTCGGTCGCTATTCAGACTATAACAAATATTCGCGATCGTGCATCGATATTCAACGTGTAACGGTCAAATGGTCTCGAGCTTTTTTCCGTAATGAATTATTAAAGTTGTACGTTGGATTACACGTACTGTTGCCTCTTTGTCGTAGATTCTCTCGATAATTCGTTGCTTATCGATAAAAACGCACGGCTCGCTCGAGAATGCACGGCTCTGTAATGAGTGTCGCGGGAATGAGATTTCGCGTAACGCGGTCTTCGAGAATATGTTACTTTCTGTCGGGAGTCGTAACGCATAACGGATTCGAGTATCGCAAGGATAGATAATCGCATTCGTAGCAGAATAGTAAAGTACATTTACTGGCTTTTATGGCTTATTCGGTAGCGCATCGTTCCGCGTCGTGCATAGTTGCTACACATAAAGGTGTTAATACGCCGAGTATAACGCGTTACGACCCTCTAGCCAATCGAAGATTATAGTGGACGTGACTTTCTGCCTCGCTTCTTGTCTCCGTCTATACGAGACCTCTCTATCTCTTTCTTTTTCCTCCCCCTCTCTTTCCATCTTGCCGTTCGCTTACTCTTTCTCTCACGGTTAACCGGGATCAGCTCGAGAAACGAGTAAGACAGAGTGACACATCTTTAGAACAATCACCCGTTGTGAAAGCGCCTTACCGGTTAGAATATCTACTACTGCAACGTAATAACGAGCAAGTGGCGAGTCGAGAGATCGTGAACCACTCCGTTCTCGATTCTTTGCTTCGAGTATCGAATTCGATGAATTTCGATTTTTCTCGTTTCAAATATTTCGCGCGCGAACATTTTTCTTTGAACGTTCGAAACGATCGATTCCTAATCGTTACTTCACAATAACCGACGAGGTGCCACAATTTCCAATAACCACGCATCGGAGTTCAATTTCACAGAATAAATGAATGAAAGCGTTCCTACGTTATACTTCGTTCACTATAATTTTTAATCGTTATCAACACTTGACGCGAGCAAATTTGTCAGGTTATCCTGAAAACCGACGACCACTTGCAAGAATGCGGTATAGCCGTAGCAATGGAACAATGCACTCACACTTACCTAAAGGATGACACAGAAGCGCATTATCCTCGGTCGATACACCTTGTTCACGGTATAATCCAATCCTTCTCGTGGTAAATGGAATAATGTAAGGAAAACACTAAATCACATCAACGAGCACACTTCCCCGCGTTCACGAAAACTGTCTACGTTTATCGTCATCGTCCGTCACGACGACGAGCACGGTCACCACGCTGCTCAACACTGCAACGCTTTCGTCTATTCATCACCTCGTCATAACAACGACAAAACAAGCAAGAACGCGCTCCACGGCTCAGGCTGAACGTGCGGAACCCACCAGAGAGTGTTGCACGCGCGTGCAACTCGGATGCGCCGTGAGAGAGGGTAAAACTCCTCTGCTCGTGGCCGACACCGGTGTTGTGTCCTTGCAGCAGCAGCGGCAACAACTTTATCGGGCAGAAACGTCTCTCGGAGTCGTTCTCGATGACACACTGATTTCAATTCGTCAAGACGAACGTCAAACGGATACGAAACACAAAAACCATGTACTTTTTCCTTGTTTCTCTGTTTTTTTTTCCTCTCCAACGTACAAAGTTCTCTCGTTCGCTCCTTCGTTCTCTCTTTCTCTCACACACTTCGAAAAACTTTATTTATATCCACCGGTTATGCTACTCGCGCGCCTTAGTCTGTCACGGACGTACAGCACGGTGACAAACTGTTAGTAGGATCGACGGTGGCATTGATAACGATGATAACGACGTCGACAACAGCGGCGACAGGAGCAGCAGCAGCAAGCGCTTCGAGGACAATGATGAAAACATTTGAGAAATCGTCGCGTGGATAGTCGTCGACGACGATACTCGTGAACCAAGAGAGAGCGTCCTCTCGGTATTCGCGGACGGCTGACTCTGACTGCTCGGCTGACTGACTACTCCGCGCCGGGTAGCATTGGCCCCGCTAAACGGTTGAAAGTAATACTGTCTAGTGAGAGGCTGTTGGGGCCAACGTCGGTCTTGCTTCCTCCCCCTTTGTCCGTCTCTCTTATTCACTCCGTGCAATCCCTCTCTCTCGCTCCACTCGCAGCGCTCTCTATCGGTCCGTTGTGTGTACACGCTCCGTGTATTCACGGTGTGTGTCCCTGTCCGTCGATTCGTCGTACGATCTTGTATCACATACGCGAGCCTTCTGTTCGTGTGTTGGTAACCTCACGTTGACGACGAAGAGTAGCAGGAGCAGCGAGCACGATGATGTCACGGTGGTAGTAATGGTAGTCGGTGGTGTTGGTATCGAAGCAACGAAGGTACTAACGGTAGTGGTGAGTTTGGATGACGCGGTGGGAGTAGTTACACGCGCGCACGTACACAGGCGCAGGCGCACACGAACGCCATCTAGCGGGAGCGCGACACTCGCACCCAACGCACAGACGCACGAACACTGCGCCACACGCGTGTGCCACTCCACGGTGTACGGTTGGTGGGGATACGGCTGACTACGAGTGACGAGTGTAGCGGCGAAGGGACAGGGGAAAGGGGCGAAGATGCGGTTCAGCCGAGTGGGAGAGGAAGAGAAGGAAGGAAACAGGCAGATGGATAGAGATCGAGAAGGACGCGCAGGGGTTGGGTGGGGTGAGAAACGACGGAGAGTGAACAGCGGCGAGGGGTCGCTCCTCCGACCGAGGGGTTGTCGTGCCGGTGGGGAGGTTTGACCTGAGCTAGTTCCCCTCCATTCAATCCACGGCCACAATATCGGTTATAGCGAGCCACTGTTGCCAGATTGTGCGCCTCGACGGCGGCGGTGGCGGCGTGTGGGTGGAGCCACGCGATAGAGGGAAAAGGTCCCCCTGTAACATCACCGCCGTCCTCTTCTCTCATCCTCGTGCATACTGCTCGATCCGAGAAACGAGCACGTCTGTCCGTTCCTCTTTCTCCCTTGCTCCCGTCGCTCTCTTTTCCCTCCTCTCTTCCTCTTTCTTCCTTTTCGCCGTGTGTCCTCTCTTTCTACACTGGCGTCCTCCGTCTTCCGTTCTCGGCTGCTCCCGCGCTGTTGTTGTCGCTACCGGGACGCACGCAGACCCCTTCGAAACCGAGGTGCATGTGGCATTTCTACGTGCACCGCCCGGAACTTATGTACCAACGGGTATGCGTGCCTCTGTCGATAGTGTGTATATCGTATGTACATACTACTCTGCGCTATATAGCCGATCGCCTCGAATGGGATGTTTAACGCGATCTTGTTACAAACAGGATCGATTAGTCGAGCAAATTGAAATTACTTAGACAATTTGTGGAGAATCTTGTAAATTGTTACGAATCACTTTTACTAAATATCCACGCTCTAAATACCGCTGTTGATAATGTTGATTATTTTTATCTTTCTTTGTGTTCGACATTTAATTGTCAATTAATTTGTATCGGGGAATCCCTTTGTTACGACAGTAAATTATCGGCACCAAGGTCGCTGTGAAGTATGTGTTGTATGTTATTTTTCTCTTTACGTAAATTTTGACGAATTTATAGTTTTCTCGCCTTTGAAAACACGTGTGTTCCGTTAATACGTTCCAATGTATTCTTCGACAGATCCAAACGTAGATTGGGAATGTTGAAACGGGATTTCACGTTAAGTTGCCGGAGCGTGTGTGCGTTCAATACGTCGGCATATAAATATACGTATATGTACCTACACACACACATACGGAAAGATGGTTCGGTTCACGCGTTATTTCTGTATTTGTGAGCCGATGAATACGAGGTTGCTCTTCGAGTCCTCGTTACGTGTCACGGATGTTTAGATTGATACGTGTGTGTATGTTTTAGACAATCACGGCCATCTCAAACGTCTTTCCAGCGGCAGCCTCGAAAGATCGGTCGCAGTGTTGCCTTGTCGCAGGTTATAGGCGTATCGATATACACATGAAATAAAATAAAACGCAATAAATCGAGTGATTGCGTTGTCTTGGGCCACGTTCTTTTTAGTCTCATTAGTCTATTAGCGTTAACAATTTTCAAGAATTTTTCTTCGATTTTTTAAAACTGTTCACAACCTTCAATCGATATTAGTTAGTTAGAAATTGAACAAAAATATTGAAACGCTATTTAAGGCAGTTATTATACAAACTGATTTCTCGAGGACAGCTTTAAATAGCCCCCCTCTTTATTTTGTGGGCTCGCTATGCTACCAATTCATTGTTCCCACAGTTTAAACCGACATTGTATTTGAGATTGTAGAAGTTTCGGACGGTTGCTTGGATATCAATCGGGCAGCTCCATTATGCATCACGAAGCTTACCCCAGCCGGCTCGAGAACAAACGTCGGGGAGGGTGTTAGCCGGAGTTCACGGCATAGGGGAAAGTTTAAGTATTTCAAGGCAGTGAAGTTATTATCCGAACATTGAGTTCACGCAGTCTTAATACATCGCGTAGAAATCGTAACGTGTTGTTTCCAATTTAATTTACCCTTTCTCGTGGTTAAAATGGAAAAATGCGCGATGCGTAAGTAAAAGGGGAGAACGTAACCTCTAAGTGGTAACGTGAGATTACGGTGACCTCTAATTGCATTACTACGTGCTTCGCGCGTATTTCATTTCATGTTTTCAGCCAGATTCAAAACAAATTTTACTTCACACAATTAACATTCTAGGTAGGGTACGGAAGACTTCTGAACTTTTTGAATTCCTCACATTCAAGATGGCGTCGAAGTAGAGGAACTGCCGTAATGGCGCGCAAATTAAATTTACGAACTTGTGAATGATAAATAAAGATGACGCGGAATATTTATTGCTATATAATCGACAACGTTCATAGAAAGTTTTATTACTATTGTTTACGATGGTAATTGTACGATTATTTGATTAATACTAATTCAACAAGTGCGTACAACAGACCAACGAAGTTTAAACCTGGTAGTTGCTGAATGCTTAAAGTCCTTGTTAAAAATGATTCGAAACGACGTGGAAAGGTTACACATTATAATCGTGCGTAAAAATTACTTGTACGTTGTGCAGCGTAGTGGCAAACAGGGAACTACCAGTACTTTGTCGTGCATCGAGAGCGAAAGGGCCCTCATCCTTACACCACTCTACCATCCCACGCCTAAATCCCTGCCTGGGAGTCGTTGCCATCTCTCTCTCCCTCTCTTTTTCTCTCTTTCTCTTTAGGCTGTTCTGTAGGATATTCCCTCTCTTCTCCCTTCCGTTAATCGCCCTTTCTTTTTCCTGTCCTACGCTTTGCTCTGTCGCACTTTGAAACGCACGCGCGGGCTCTCACGACCGCACCGAGTTATCCAATGGCGTCACCACAACGTATTAAACAATAGCGTTTACGCGAGCCGTTTAATTAAAATAATGCATGCGTGCTCCTCAATGGAACCCGTGATACGGGCTGTGGTAACTTATAAATTTATTCGGCGCTGGAAATGATTAAAGAATCGTGGAACCCTTTCCGCTGGTCTCGGCTAAGAATTCTTGGAATATTTTAGGTGGTTAGTGGAACTGATGCGGTTATTCTTATTCGCAGCTACAGAATACAGTAAAAATTATTTAGAAAGCCCGCGAATCTTTATAGAAATGTTAGGAACATTGAAATATTATGAAACAGTTAACAAATTTAAGTGGGGTGTATCTATCGTCGTACGGTGGTCGTATGACGCGGTGGTTTTGCCATCGAAATTCCATCGGGTTTCTTGAAAATTTCCCGGTCGAAAGGCAATAAGGGACCTCTAGCCGGCATAAGAAGGAAACCGAGGTTCTTGCACGAGGACGAGGCATAACGGTATGCTCCTTTTTTTTTCTACCTGTCGCGACCCTTAAGTACGAACGGTGCACCGAGCCAGGTAAATGTTTCCTTTATCTGCTCTTGGAAATGCCTGGATTTCCAAGCGATTCGGCCCCGGTTGCTATGCGTACCTCTCCCCCGTTCGGGTAAAAGCGTTTATGATGAAAATTCACCGGCGAACGGTGAACAATGAAGGCGTCTTGCCGATACGAACCGACCTGGGTCGAGTTGGCATCGGTATTGGGCATGGAATCGATGATAATTTAACGATTAGAAGCGTTGAAGTATCTCTAAAGATCTCGTTATATGTTTACGATTCATCGTCAACGGGAAATAAACGTAGCATGGGCTCCGATAATGATCCCCTCTTCACCCCTCCGCCCCTTTTGTTTGCTTCCCGTCGAACGATGATGATCGACGGGACGTATCACGTTCTACGATTACGGGATCGGAGACATGGGCGGACGATGATTCGCAGGTAGCGCATTGCGCGCGATAGATCGTAATTCGACTTTACTGCGAACGGTGTCGTGCGATGTTTGATCAAAGAATTCGCTTCATCTTAAGTCTGTAAACATGCAGAAGCGTTCGCCCAAGTTACTAGTCGCGTAATTTTGTTAACTTCAGTAAATAACCGATTGTCCGTGGAAGATCGAGAGTTATACCTCGAAGCAAAGTGTATTACGTGCGTACCTGAGTGATTTGCGTACTTAGAAGGACAGAAATTACTACCATTTAGCGAACTGTGTAATTTAAGAGCAAATATTGCATGCAGGACGCTATCGCGCTTTAGTAAGCCGCCCGTCTATTTGATAAAGTAATATTTTTATCGACTAATATTTTATCGACTTAATTAAGGGATCAAGTCTCACGAGTAGGTGATCCTCCAATTATATCGAATTGTGTTTTTTGTCTGACTACACCGTGGACAAGATACACCGTGGTCAGCCTTTAAACTGTTCAATTTACGCTTTTCCGCGAATTGAAAGGCGATTTATCACAGAAGTCAATAGTCAAAGTGCAAAATGCATAACAGGATAGGAAACAGAAGTTTATTTGAAAGCTAAAAAGAATGGAGAACAAGTAGGAAACGGTAAGGTAGATGAGAACATTGCTCCATTGTAAAGCGAAGCAGGCTGCATCAAGCTTGAAGCTTACCTAGCCCATACCGTACCAGGTATGCATAGTCCTTCAAATGGCTAAGATACCAACGTTTCTTCGGTAATGCATATACCTGCACACGATCGCCGCATCGGTTGCAACGCCGACCTCTGATAGCCACCGCGTGACGAAAACAGGCTGTAATTTCGTCGATTACGGCATCGATTGCGACGACAGGAGGGACAGCGAGTAATTCATCGGGTCCAGCAAAATGGAGAAAAAAAGATGGAGGAGGGGGCGAGAGGAAAACGCGGACGGTTGGTGAGAAAACTCCTTTTGCTCGCTCGCCTCTGGCTTGTAGGTTGACCGATCGAGTTAAACCTTCTAATACGTTAATCGCTTCAGTCTGCCGCGATTGCAGATAGAGTTTCATCACCGGAGAGGTATTGCTTATGGCCACGAGGCCTTAAATGGTCCTTCGCTACGAGCGATTTGATACTCGAGGCTATTTAGTCGCCGCTTGTGCGCGCGTTTTCTTCAGTTTTCCTGCATCCTTGCTACCAGCGAGCCTCAGTTTCTCCCATACTCCATTTTTAGTCCGTCACCGTACCGCTTTTATAGCGATACCACTTTCGCAGCGTAACGTCGCTCGAGTCCGTCCGAAAAATCGCCGATACCTGGACTAGCGACGCACGGACAGATTGCCTGGACTTACCAGCCTGTAATTTCTTTCGCTCGGACCGTGGAACTGGCTGTACAGGTCGTTTCACGGGCAGGATTAACGTTATTCCGCGGAATAATGGAACAATCGAATCGGCGGAATAATCGAGTAGAATATTCCGCGATATATTATTCGAGAAACGTTGATCAAAGGTCACGGTGGACGAAAATTGCCGGAAAAACGCACGTGCAGCCAGTTACACGTTTAATTATACATTCAGAAATCTTCCTTTATCGTATCTAACTAAGAGAAAAGAAACGGTCGGCCGTAGTTGCGTAAGTAGCGTCACATGTTCGCCACGTTATCGCTCTGAATGCAACGTCCATACATTCGCGAGGTAACGCTGCACACCAACTAAAAGTTGTTAGAAAAACGTGAAATTCATAGAAATGCTTTTCGAACGAACTTTTACTGGCATTAGGGAGTTAGTGAGACACTAATCTTCTTCTAATTACCTGAATGTAAGCTGCTTGAATTGAAGTAACTCGACCAATCTGAACGGGGCTTTACTGAAAGCATTTCGTCGCTGTCGAACAATAATTGCGATAGCGAGTGATCTTTGTTCGAGTTCGTAGGAGATATTCAATTATCTCCCCGGTTCAATCAACTATGTCAACTGGACACTATTTCCTACGGCCGTAAACAATGTCGTCGACGATTAGTGGCTGCGAATTCGAATGATTGGACGTGTTATCTGTTGCGTTATTCATACGCTTTCTAACTCTTAAATTCGTGACGTGATTCGATAAAATATTTATTTACGTTCCGTTGTACTTTTATTTTTCAGCAAACTGTGAATCAGTCGAAAAACGGATCAATACGTTTGATTGATAGGTTTAAAGTGGCTGGTCGTTTTTGTTTCGCATAATTTATGCAGATGCAGGTTCACGCTATGTAAAATAATTTATACTTACGTAACATTCTAGATAGAGTAATTTATTGTCATGATCTTTGGCTTTCTAGAACGTTAATCACAAGGAATCAACAATTAAGAGTCTGTCACCATCCGAGTAATTTATTCATTATCAGTATTTAAGTTAAACTTAATTTTTAACTACTTTTCTACTAATGCGTTAATTTTTAAGCCAACTAATTTTCGTTCAGGCCCGAGGTAGTCGTGACAAGTGTATGATTTAGTTCAAGTAGATTTCAATTAATCCCATAGAAAACATATAACTCGATTAACGCTCGACTAGTTTCAATGATTTCGTTGTTAATTCGAGAGTATCTGGACAACGTTCGTAAAGATAACGTCGAATAAGCTTGCGGTGTCTCTGAAATATCGGTCAAGGTGACGAGGATATGACGTGCAATGAGGTTATCCAACGAAATTGCGAACTTTTCAATAAGAAACTCCAAGGGCTCCCAATAACTGCATAAAGTGAAGAAAACGTGCAAGTGAATGCTAAAACAATCGCAGGAAGATATTTCAACCGCTCGAATGTACGATCCGTACATTGGCACAGATAGAAATCATGTAAAACAACTAAGAGAATTCCAATGATCATTCTAAACACAGGACCATTCGAGTCTTACCGTTTCTCTTGTATAATTTCTGCAATAGTTTATGCGATCTATCGAAATGTTTACAACAGCGCCATTGCGGAGGCGAACGATTTAACTACAAAATTCGCCACGAATGTAGGTTTCAAATCGCCGAGAGGGCAGGAAAATGCTCGCGTCCAGACGTTCCTCGTATCTACATCGATCGAAAATCCATTTTAACGTAGCTTCGGCAAATCCCCGTCGATATTTCAATTCGAAGTAATTCCAGGGCGTTTATACCGTCCGCGGTAATCCCTTTCATCCCCCCAAGTTCAATCGTCCTACGGGCAGCAATTTCCCGCGACCGCACGCGGCGGCCTGGAATCCCGGCTAATTATCAATCCCGGTAACAATATTTTGACATGCAGATGCCCGTCGCCCCGCGTGGTGGACGCGCGCGGATAACGCGCCCGTGCCACGGAATGATTTACCGCGGCTGCGCACCAGAAGGCTTTCAACCTTCGAAGGACACACCGGCGCACGCGCAGAACGCCGCGACGCGACCGTGGCGCTGCACCTTAGGCGCGAACTACGTTTTCCAGTCGCGCAAATCGACGGGGAGGGTAGGTGGGAGGAGGTGGAGGAGGAGGACGAGGTGGAGGAGGGAGGGGGGGAGGGAACGGGCGGTGATCGTGTGCGTGTCGTGCCGCGACGTTCTTACGACGTGTCAAAGGTCAGTGTCGTGCTCGTAAAAGCGAGCAGGCTCGCGACGACCGTCGAACCTGGCCGTCCGCGCGAGGCGATCGTAGCCGGATTCGAGCGATAGAATGGAAATTTTGCGAGCGGTGCCGGGAAGAAAACGGCACGGCGGTGTCGCCGCGAGACCAGGAACGTTTCAGCAATCGAACGGCCCGATTACCCAACGGCTAATTGGTGGTCGCCGAACAGAAAACGGGGAAACGAGCCGAAGGATAACGGGAAACCCGCCGCGTGGGAGTGGTTTTGGTAATCGTGGCGAAGTTATCAGTTAGAGGACGCGCGTGCGCGCGGGAGTTGCTAGATCGGGTGAGATGAGATTCGCGATGCCAGATACACGGAAGGTTTCGGACAGAATACGGTTTTACGTGGATGGAATAATATTTTTGCGACAGACTCTGTCGAGCCCCTAGAAACTAGAAATAGCAGAGGTCCCTAGAAACGCCACCCAACAATCGCCAATGTAGCTTCCATGATACTACTAGTATAGATCCCAAAACTGTTTATAAACGAGCAACCGGTCGAATATTCGCTCGAACGGGGCGCAAAAACGTAAAGTTAAATTGAAAAACTTCCCCGAGAAATCGGTTATTGCGGGGGTGAAGTGCTTAACCTCTGGCACGGGGCTGCAAGGCTGCATCGAACTGCAGCGTTCGCGTACGCCCTCTTCCTAGCCGAATCGATATTCCCCAGTAATGCAGGTAATTTATTGCTTAACACTCTGATTACCATGTGAATAACGGGTGGTACGCGGATAACTGTGCCCGTGTCGTCGTGCTCGCGCGTCGTTGACCGCCGCGCGTAAATTCGTTGCGTGTAAACGCGTGCACGCGCGCGCGCCACGCGATACAAACGCGGCTCGGGGGTTTCATTTTCGGAACGACGGAATCCCGCGTACACCTTTGCGTCACGCTCCGCTTTTTCTCCGCTCGCGTTCGTCACGACTATCGACGGTCTCGATCGCGACGGCAGATCCTATCGGCGAACGGTGTTTCGAAACCGCGCAGATAAAACGTATCGTCCAAAATTTTATCGCGCCCTGAATCACTCGCTGCGAGGAAACGCTCGATCCTTTGTTCGAAACCCTGGGAACCGCGTCCGAGATCGTCGCGTCTTTACCGCGCCGCTTCGAGCCGTTATCGCGCTCATTTAGGGGTGACGATAAAGAAGCAGCGTAAAACTGGGTCTCCATGTTACTGCACGAAATTACTTTTCGTCCATTTTGTCTCCCGTCGATAATCGCAGCCCGTTGCGAAGGCAACCACTGGTACAATGCGAAACGCGTCACCGAGGAACATCGAGAGCCGCGGCAAATTTTATCAATTCTCCGACCGGGCAACATTTTATCCGTTCTCAATGGCGCGCACGGGCTCGGTTCAAAGCGTGCGCCGCGCGTTTACGCGCGCTCCACGCTATTAATTTCAATATTTCACCTTATCGCCGAACGTATCTCGAGCCCGGCGAGGACCGAGCGTCCGCACGCGAAAAGATTGTTTGCTTTACGGCCGCAAATAATAAGCCGCGGGCGCTCGTTTGCAAATTGTCGTAGCCGCGTTGCATCAGGTCGCCCAGCGTCAGTCGGCGGCAAGGCTGTTCTCGGATGGCCGTTGAGGGCGACGGACTTATACGGTAGGAAGTTATTCTTGACCTGTAATTTTAATAATGCGCGGTGCGAGGAGCCGTTCATCCTTTTTGCACGGTCCGTCCCGCCGACTGTCCATCGTCGAGTAGCCTACGCGTCTTGCCAGTCGTGTGACCTGCCGTAACATAAATTTCTCGCCGATGCAGGCACCGCGACTTCCTGCTCCAACTTCGAACGGATCGTCGATGACAAAGAGGCGTTCACGCCGTCGTCCGTATTTTGTCGAATGTTGTATTCCGCGAAATACGCGAGCGTGGAAGAACGGTTTGTTCTCCGTTTGTCTTCCGCGAAATGACGCTCCCGGCAAAAAATTAGCAGGGGCAGGCTGGGGGTGAAAATTAATTGCGCCGATGGTTCCGCGAAGTCTTTCAAGCCACGCGTACCGCGAACGAAAAAGTCTCCGGGCAACCGTAACGAGATAATGCAGGCAAATGATTTTGTGGATATTGCGCGGCTCTGCCTAAGTACACCCTGCAGATAAACACGAGTTCACCCCGTGTAAAAGCCCCGTTCTCGCTCGTGAAATAGAAGGGGGGAGGAGGAGGAAGGGATGTTTAGCAGCAGCAGCAGCAGCAGCAAGGGATGATTCAAGCACCCGGCCACCGACTGGCTCCCACTCCCTAAGCTGTGAGCTGTCCATTCAACCGGCGCTGTTAGGGCCGTCTTTCAAAGTGGGCTTTGTTCCAGTTATTGGTATATATACTGCGCAGTAACCGACCAGAAGAAGAGGAGTTTCGTCTTTACAGAATTTTTCCAACGAAAGAGGCCACCTCTGGCCCCGTTGCTATCCGCGTTACAAGTCTCGAATTCCATTTCTTCTTCGTTCTACCCTGCGCCTCGCGGGAGCTTAATTAATCGGGGAACCTCTGGTGCTTTCAGGCTATCCAGGTTTTGTAAATAAAGCACGTTTTGTCGGAGACGTACAGAGTGGTTCGCTTAGAGTAGCGTAGCTTGGTTATTTAAAATTGAAACAATAATAATAGCGAAGTTTCTTCTTTTAGTTCGTAACCTCGAAAGTAAGCGAGATTCTGGTTATAGAGAATTGTAAGGAAGGTGTTTTTTTAGAAGATTCGGTGAAGGTATACTTGCTGGGATATTGATATTATTCGAAGAAAAGGTGGAATGAAGATTGACAGCGATGGAACAGTGGGTTCGCTCGAAGAATCACTCTCTGTTCGGAGAATTGCATCGAAACTTGAAGTTGTCGAGCGATACGTCTACATAAAAAGCAGCATTTACCTACAAGCACGATGCGACTGAATATTCTGTTTTTGTAGTGCAATAAATTAATGTGTTACTTGACTTAATCAGTTACACAAATATCTATGCTGTACATCTCGTTCTGATATATGATATATGGTTTTTGCACAGGTTCCCCAAACCTAAACAAACAATCTAGCACGCAAAACCCACCAGCAGTAATGCCACCATCATCCTGCACCGCTCTCGGTGCCGGAAGAACTTGGGTATCGATCCACGGGCGATGAAACCAATCAGGCTGGTCAAGTCGTTCAGTCGCGCCAGTCGCAGCCGAAAAAAATGTCAACTTCGCCAGTTTGACCGCCAACGCTCGCAATTAGTCGTCGGAGAACGGGTTGCGCCATGTATCGGTCGCACTCGTTCTGTCCTTGATCCGAAAATTTCCACAGAGTCGGGAATCGGAGGCGGGCCGCTTATTAAAAATGGCAGAAACACTGACCCCCGCCAATTATTTCGGTGGCGTGCACGTTCGTGGACGTTTTCAGCGGTGTCGCGATCCAATTACTCGACGCCAACGTTTCGCGCCAGGCATCGAGTGTTGCGCCTCAACGACGACGACGACAACGACGACTACGAGGACGACGACAATGCATCGTGTGATTATTTGTCCCGTCTAAGCCACGATGTCGGGCCTGCAGCCAGGTAAATTAAGCGTGAAGACGAGGAAGAAAAGAACGGTGCAAAGGGTGGATTTCGAATGCACGTGAAAGGACAGCCAGGACGTCGTTGCATGTTCGAGGGATCGGTTATTGGGATGCAACGAGGAGAAGGGAAGAAAAGGCTTGGTTAGGAGGGCCATGAATGGCTTAGGATCAGGTGGTTCCTCTGTTGAGATGTTTCTAATCGCCTTCGAAGAGTTCTCGAGGTCTGCTTCGAGGTTTTCGTACATTCGGTTTGCGCGGAGAAATCGTTCGACAGGATGGTTCGTTTAGGCTGATGTATCGTGACCGATAGAATTGATTTTTAACGAAAATTCGAGAACTGTACGAGTCGCTTTTTCATTTTAAGGCGAAATTACAAGTTCGCTTTTAAACGTTGAAAGCAGTATAGGAAAAATTGCTGAAACGACGAATGTACAGGGCACCAACGGAGCGAAAAACAGAATGGAAAATGGCTCGGGCGTGGGCAGCCCTGGTTCGAAGCGTCCGAAAATATTGAACGGTCCCTGAAACAGGAAAATGATAGCAATTGTGCGCGGACGGAAATTGTGTTCCGAAGCGAAATCGAAGGGACTCCCTACCCATCGGGCGAAATAATCCGATGAAATACCATGAAACGGCTCCTTGTTTGTCGTCACAAAGACTTCTTTGCGGACTCTGTAGTCCACAATTTCAACTCTGTGACGTCGATGACGTAAAACGAGAGCGCCGGCCCCTGGGAAAAATTGGAATTCTTCTGGCGAAAGAAAACGGGTCTAACGTGGGAAAACGGCGAGAAAACAGACGATGCGGCGAGCGCATGCGGGTATTACGTGGTAATTTAACGGAGTATCATTATTCGTAAATGGAAAAGTATTGATTAAACCGATAGGGCTGGTCAGAAATGAAAGGAAGAACCGCGGGGCTAGGAAGCTTTTAAAAAAATTAAAGAAACCCGGGTTAGAGGAGGTTCGAATAAAGATGGGGCTTTGTTAGAGGCAAAGAACCCCGAGATACTGCAAATCGGGGAAAGAAGTGCATTATTTCTGGTCTGCTTGAAATAAAGGATCACCGGCTCGAATTTAGCCGTGTCGCACGGTAATCGATATTTGGCAATCTCCAATGTGTTGCACAAGCTAGAATATTTAGCGCAAATATGAAATTTTGATTCAACGTGCATTCGAAGAACGGAGTTAACGAAATTCCAGTTTATTTGGTATTCCAATTCGAAAGTGCCTCTTTTGGAAAACCGAAATGCGACGCTTTCGATGTTTATGCACGGCTTTTGGAAAATTTGTCATGGGAATCGCTTCGTCGCGCGCATTTCTGGAAATAATAGTTTTCCGCGAGCAAACGTGTTTTTAAAGAAAGAGCATAGAGGAATGCGATTCTACGTTTTCCAAATCTTATTTGAAAATAGATACCAGAATTCATGCTCCGCAATGATGGCAAGAAGACAACGAAGAGAATACAAAAATTCCTAAATATTTTCTGCCTGTTCATCGCTCCTGTTTTCCTTCCAAGAATTCCACTTTTTCCTCGTAACCGGTATCTCCTTCGAGTTCTTTGTCCCTTTTCTACTTGGTTTGCGTCATCGACTGATTCGACTGGGAAACACGGATCGACTCCAGGGATCGCAATCTTCATTGAAACGTCTTTCCTCTAATAGCAACAACCCTCTTCTTCTTCAAGCGGAACAGCAACAACCATGGATTGGAAAGAAAATCGAATGGTTGAAAGGAGCCGTCGCGAAACGTCGTTAATAACCTGGACCTCGTGAGGACGATCGCTGAAGGAGTGGATAAAGAAAAGGAACAATCGAACACGTATCCTGTGGAACAGCAAAGAAGAAAAAGGATTGGCACCTACGGTTCTCGTCGGCTTTATAATTATTATTTTCTCGAAACCAAAACTCGTGGCCGTGAAAATGATTTTTCAAAATTACACTGCACGCGACAAGAAGTGGGTAGCGCATGGCCACTGCACTTGTATAACGAAGTAGGTTATACTTTAACCGCCCAAAAAGAAGAATAACGTTAAATGTGTCCAGTGCCCGTTAAAAGTTGCAAAATAAAATTATCTCACGATCATCTCGGAGGAATGACGAGCATATCTGGGTTAAGGCTACCGCAACAACTGCAGTTACGTGGGACCCACGGTTCGAGGATGCCCTGTCATGACCTCTTATCTTGCCCACTTTACTTACGCCATTAATTATGACCCACCTTGTATATTATCAACATTAGGCTAGCTAGCATACATCATGGAACAGTCTATTTCCTAAACAAGACGAATGCTGGGACCCAAAACGAGCCCAGACCCTTGTAACTTTACGACACAAGCTCGAGTCAAGTGTCGCGCACACAAAGTCCAATGTATCGGAAGCATAGCACAACTTTGCGCGAATACTTCCGCGTAACGTCAACGTTGCACTATTTCGTGCTTTTCTCGCAACGTACACGCGCTTACGTACAGACAACTACCTTGCACACAAGTACAGAGAGAGGAGCGAAGAGAAAAAAGGAAGGCGGAGGGGGGTGGGGGCGAGTGGATTCCGACGCAGCGTGGAAAAGTATGGCGAAGAAGGAACGGCAGGCAGAAAGCACGGAACTTTTCCAAGAAATGGGAGAGCAAGGCGCGTCGAGGCGTACGAAGGAGCAGGACGATGCCGGGAAAACGCGTCGACGCGACGAGGACGGGGCGAGCAGGGGTGAGGAAGAGACGCTTATGCGGGCCGACGCTGGTGGAAAAGGAGAGCGTTGAAAATGGCTTAGAGAGGAGAGAGGAATGCGATTTGGGCGAAGCGGAAGGGAAAAGAGGGACTCCTTTGGTGGAGAAGGAGCGCGGGCCTCGCCCGTTCTAGCCACGGTGGTTGCGAGGGTGAGAGACGAGGAACAACGACGTCGACGCCGAGTACGACGACGATGACGGCGACGACGACGACGACGAGGAGCCCTGGAGATGGTGAAGGGGGAGAGGAGGGGGGGGAAGGGCGAAGGAGGGGGTGGCGGCGTCGAGGGGAAGGGAAAGAGGGAAACCTTTCACGAGTCGAGTGTAACGGGGGTGCAGGTTTTGGTTAGGGGTTAGGATCGTTGGGCGAGAAGGGCCTGGCGATGGGATAGAGGGAGAGGGAGAAAGGAGCGTGCTAGTCGGTTGAAGAGAAAGGGGGAGAGGTTTATGGAAGGCAGTTCGGCCGAGAAAGTGAGACAAAGGGAAAAGGAGAGGTACACAGGGTGTTTGAAAAGTAACTTCCTGGTTTTACCTCGACGTAACCCTCGAGAGGCTAGAGGGAACGGAATTCAACCGGCTCGTGGCTGATTTTGGATTTTCTCATTACCCCTCGATCTCTCCAGCTTTTTCCCTTGCAATTTTATTAATAGGGTCTGCTTTCTTGCGAGTAGAAAAAAGAATTGACGAGGGTATTGAATAAACGAAGGTTCGAGTATCTGATCGACGAAGAAAATGCAAGTGTCAAGTAATCCACTGCAGCGCTGGACGAATCGCTTTTCAGCGAGCATGCTAGAAATAGTGTTATTTCATTGTTCGATGTTATGTAAACTACGCCTGTTACGTGAACCACGTACACTTTTGTTCCTTCGGGAAAAATGGGGACTGAGCGTCCATAAAAAGAGGGTTGGCGGTGCAGTGAGTGAAAGGAATACATATGTATATCGCAGAAAGAAAGCGGCTTGATTTTCTCGTGTACGAATCGATCGCGATTCCTACGTGCTTTTAAATATTACAACGATTAGTCGACTTAGAGGTGACTACGAAAATAACGCGTGGCAAAGGCCACGATATCGATAGTAGATCAAAATTCTTTTCATCTCTGAATCATTCGTATTTATTTACTCGTCCCCTTTATTACTCACCCTATTTCGTCATACTTACAGTGGCTACCAAAAAGTATTGATACGTAGCCGTATTTTTTATCGAGACGCTTTTCAATCGGGTTCCGAAAGAGCAGTAACGGTAAATTAGTAGAATTAACAATCTTTTTAATAGATTAAGCTTTAAAACGGACACGAAGCGTCTCGTCTCGATAGGCTCGATCACGATAAAGCTGATACGGCAAATATGTTCGTATCTCGCTCGTTCGAATAATCTTAGAAGACACCGTCGCGTTTATCATACTCGCTTCGTCACATTTTGCGCGTGTGTGAAACCGCAGCGTCGCGATATGTTTCATTAACGCGAATAACAGTTTTATCGCAACGCGTGCATAATCGAACAAAACATATTTCGCGGCAATACTTCCAATTCATTTTACAAGCGCATCATTTTTTCAAACAGCTGTCGGACGACGAATCGATACGAATTCTTCTCTAATAACGTTCCCCATTACTTTTTACTGTTTTTAAAAATATTCTGCGCCCCTCGTTTTCCTCTTTCGATATTGTATTTTTAAAATATCGAAATATCTCGCAAATTGCAGTCTATTCAAACCATGTGCAAGTGCAGCACAACATGGCGGCGTCTAGGATCACGTGACTGATCCTCCATTGGTCCCATTTCGTCCGCAGGACCGTACCTACTCGTAACAAACCCTAGTTAAAGCCTTTTATTGACTCTTATAACTACAATCCTACATTATTATCCTAAATAACACGTTAAATAAGCGATATCCATACATATCGATACATATATTCGCTAAAATATTGAGAGAAACCAAATCCCTTGCTTCCACCCCATACTCGCGCATCCATCGCGCCACGTTTCACACGTTATCCATCGTGCACGGTTTAAATAGACAGTAGTCATACCAAAGCGTAGTGCGAGATAAGATACAGTAGAAGCGCGAGTCCGAGATACAGTACACTAGTATAAATTATGGCAGGGACTGCAACACTATCGGCGCTCGTAGAGGGCGCTACGCGCAGCGATCGTCCCGTGCACGCGACGTTGCCAATGCATAGGCGGCCACGAGCACGGCGGTGCATATATATCTTTTTTCTTTTCTTTTCCTTTTTATCAACGCGGACGTCGCGTCGTCGAATTGATTCGCGCGGAATCTTCTCGCTGGCGGCATACTAATGACCGCGACGATGATCTCGCGCCCCGGGGGTTACCGACTAATTTGTTCCACGCTCGCCGCGCTCGTTAACGCCGATGTTACGTGCGACGTTCACCGAGAAGGGTATTATGCCCCGCGCGTTCCGCGAGCTTGTTCGCGCGTCCCCAGCTACGACTCTCCATCTGGAAGGCTTCCGTTCCACGTTCAACCGGATAACCGCGAAACGCATCGTCGACGAGCAGGCAAACCGAATCGGTTCGGCTGGAACTGTATCGTCGCCGCCGCTGGATTAAGTCGCGATTTATCGCCGCTCTCGGTAAGGGTTGACTAATTTGTGGTGACCACTCTTTTGGCGGCCTCGTAAGCGCGCTATCGTTCGCGCACGTCCCCGCCATACTGAATCTAAATCCGCGGATTCGTAACACCTATATCGATTTCCGTGTAAAAACCTCCTCGAACCAGCCGAGTGACACGGCGAATCCCATCGTACGTGACGACCTGTTGCAAAACCAAGCTTCGAAAACCGCCGCGATATTACTGACCGGCCTCAACGTCGGGGCTCCGAAATGTAGGGAAAAACTAGCATTCAACGGCCAGTGCATCGCGTAACGGGTTAAACCGTGACTGAAATCGTTCCCCGGAATGGTCGGTCGGCTCAGAATTCGCGGTTCGGTCAGCTTACACGATCGCAAGTGACCGTGAAGAGGCACGACACTGTAAAATAAGGACGCGCATCCACCTTTCTACTCGTGGTACCGCAAAGAAAACGGTGACCCGCGGCGCGGTGCATTCCAGCTTGTTAGTTTGGCTGCTGCTCGCCTCGCTCCGCTTTTCTTTTTCCCTCCGTGAAACTCCGCGAGAGCGATTCACTTTGCTTGAAAATAATACCGTCCACTAGCAAAGAAAAAGAGAGAGGGGAGAGAGAGAGAGAGAGAGAGAGAAAGAAAGGGAGCAGAGCTGGTTGGTGTTCCTTGCGCGCCGCTCGAAACGTTCGCGGGCATTCTTCCATGACCGCTCGATTAACGTACGCAGTCAATTATGCTAACTCCTACGGTATGCGTTCGTCAGGTTCCAAGTGCAGAAAGAGAGAAAACGTCTAGGAGAACGGAGACGCGTGGGGAAATGAGGGAACGCGAACGGGCGAGAGAGAAAGAACGCATTCTCCGCTTTATAAATCGTTAGATGTCTGAACGCCACTTCTTCAACTTCTCGGCTCGACTCGACTGCTTGCTTGCTTCCACATCGCTCTCACCCTTTCACGGGAATCCCTTTGATCCCCGTCCTCTCCGCCGTCGTACGCGCCGGATTGTTCTTGCCTTTCCGTTTGTCGATTGTTCGGTTTCGCGGATTCAATGTTTAGGCGCGTGTACACTCTCGGGTATGTTTTCGGGTCGTGCAGGTTCGTTTTGAAAGTCGCGAAAGAAGTTGCAATTGTCGAAATTGTCGTTGGTATGGATCGTAGGCGTTTCATCAGCATCGTTTAGGAATCGATGCCTCGCTGCGGTTTGTGTATACGTTTTAACGAGAAGAAAGGGTGAAATTGCGGTCTATCGGTCACACGAGCGTTCTCGATTGTTCGTTCCGGATCTCAGCCGTTCCTAATCGATGGACAACTGCTGATATCGTGCGCGCTTCCACTGATATACTGCCTACACGCGAACTCTAATAACAATAATGATAATAACGGCGAAGGCGCTACTTGAAAATGTTTTATCCAAACCAGACGGTTGTTCGCGCGAACGAACGGCGAATCAACGTGGTAAATATTAATAAAGGAAGATACAAAGCCCCTTTCCACTCGCGTCGTATCCACAAACTCGAGTATCGCCCTTCCAAGGCGTCGCAACCCTCCGCATTTCTGAACCGCACCTTAGCCTTGGACGATCCACCCTCGTGAAACCTAATTTCGGCGAAAGGGGGTCCTCCGAAGCGAGACCAGGCTGTATTCTTCGCCGCGTAACATTCATTCAAACGACTTGGCCCAACAAGAATTCACTGACGCGAGCCCAACAACCGTAACCAGACC
Organism: Xylocopa violacea; assembly: GCA_963969225.1. Taxonomy (NCBI): domain Eukaryota; kingdom Metazoa; phylum Arthropoda; class Insecta; order Hymenoptera; family Apidae; genus Xylocopa; species Xylocopa violacea. The sequence continues at coordinate 17,986,457 of CAXAJV010000014.1, forward strand.
ATAATCGTCGATAACAGGACAATCCAAGATTCCGCTGCGTCTGTTAAGAACAACGTCTGCGTACCGTGGAACGCAAACGAGAGGCGTACGTCGCGAATCGTTGGTAGTTTCGGACTCTCGGTATCAACGTCCGAGATGGTGCGACGTTGACATCGCGCGAGTGCGACGCGCATCGAACGGAACGAGATGCAGGCGTCGCGAGCGCAAGTTGCGCACTCGTCGCGAAAAAATGCGGCGCCCAAAGCGGACCAGCCGAGTTCTCGGAGCTAGCAAGATCGGGCTAGGCTCTCGACGGTGTACAATTCCAGGCTTTGTTCGCGACGTATCGATAGAACTCGTTCGCTCGCGAGATAGCCGGCAGGAATCTATCGCGTCGTTGCAGACTCGGGTGTAGATTATTCTGGTCCAAAGACACATATAGGCGGAGTTCAGGGCGGCGTATAGAAATACTCATTCTAATCATAGGAAATTCCTTTAACAGAGTGACTGGGAGCGGCGTGAGGGGGCGGGAGGTGGTTCGACTGTGAGAGATAGGAGAGGGTGCACCCCTCTCCCTGAAATTTCACCAAGGAGTCAAGACTGTCGACGACGACGACAACGGCGACGACGCCAACGACGACGACGACGACGACGACGACGTCGACGGGGCTGGCTATAAATACCAACCCCTCTGGCCTCTCTCTGCAGCCTCTCTCGCTCTCTCCGTCCTCTCCTGCTTCCCTCCCGAGAGAGGTGTCCTCATCCCCACTCCGGCTCTTCCTCTGTATCTCTTTCTCTTTTCCTGTTTCCCTTTGCTCGTTTCCACCATGGCAGAAGTCGTTTTCCTCTTTCTCGATTCTACGTTTGCTCCTCTACGTGGCTTCTTCCCCTTTCGCTCTGCCCCGTGTGCACCCTCTCTATCCCGCTCAGGCGATCTCGCCCATCTCACTCCCTCCTTCCCTCCTTCTATCCCTCTTTGGTTCTATCTCTGCCTACTCCAAGCTCTGCCTCTGGCTACGTCTCTCTTCCTTACAGCTGTCCTTACCACCGTATGGTTCATGCTCGTACGCCTCTACTCCACAATATGTATTTAAAATAGCTGCATGCTGCAAAATAACTGAAATAGCCGTGAAGGGTCGATGATCCCCGTGGCTCCTACTTCCTGGAACAGACGCATCTTCACAGATTTTCGACGACGGCCGACAGAGGCCTGTCGCCACCGGCTAGCGCCACTACGTCCTTTTTCCTGACCACTGTTCTTCGTCGTCGTCGAGGCGTCCTCCCTTTGCTTTTCCGCAAGTATGCGCGGAAGGAGGAGCTTGGTGGTTGGCGCGCGAAACAATGGGGGACCACCGTGCAGCGGTGAAGTATTTTTGAAAATTACCAGAATCGTTCGAACGGTAACGACGACATCTCTTCGAGGAGGCTGTCGCGGTCTGCCGATTATTTCCTCGAAATGGGAAACTGAAATCGCCGCGAAATTTTACGACGACAAATTCTAGCGTGTTTCAATAGAGGCGCATTAGCATAAACAGCGAATCGCATTATGTGTGGCAAGAAGTTACGAGCGGCACGCGGTGAACACGTAGGTCAATTCGATGAATACTTATCATTTATTGACTCTCGTCACTCGCCGCGAGAAAAGGCAGAAACGACGCCGAGTGATCCGTATCAAGAACCGAGCGAAAGAAAAAAAAAAAAGCGCCGCGAGCTTTATCAGCGGATGACAACGCGAATGATTCATCGTATTCCTCGGTGCACGCGTTGTTCGATACCAGCCAGAAACTAGCGATGCACAATTTATCGGAATCGATCGCGTCTCCGCGCGTATTTGTCAAACAATTTGGCGAGTCCGACGAATTTTCATCGGTAACGTTTCGTTCGATTTCGAAAAACCATATCGCATCATTCCGGATATAGTTAGCGGTATTAACGTCGACAAGGGACGTGGTTTCGCGGTGTATTTCTCAGCAGGTCGCGAATAAAATGAAGAAAAACGCACGAAACTTTTAAATAATGTATTTTATAAAAAGCGGAAGCGTTCGCCAAGGACGGAGGCGTGACGTAGAATCGAGGCGACAAACTTCCAAGAAACGGATCTCTGTTTAACAAATAAGAATCGCAACGATTCCGCAGAAAATTTCCAAGTTGCAAATTTCGTTCGCACTGAGGCAATCCAATTGCGTTGTCTTTAATTCTGCATTTTTCAGGAAGCGGATTTTGCAATACGAGGCGAGCAATTTCGTTAGCATTGCAATTTCCTAATGGTTGTTGCTTGTTTCGGAATCTCGTGGAACTTTCGAAACTCCAGAACCTTTCGAACGTCCAATCGAATGGTGCAAGGCGCGGTGCTTTCGGCTGAAATATTTCCAAAATCGAGGACGCCGCGGCGCTCTTAATTGAAACGTCATCTCCCGCGGATCGCCAAAAATTACGAACAATACACTCGAAGCGGTCGAAAATGACGAGCTTCCTAAACTGAGCGCATCCGCGATCGCACGATGCCAAAATTCGATAGCCTTAATCGCGAAGCCCCGGACGCACGATACCTGTAATCTCGAGTCAATAAATTTAGCGAGCTCACCGGTCATTCGCAAACCCCTCGATAACAAATAACGAAGGCGAAGAGCAGACTCGAAAATGCGAACGCGATCGATAATAATTTCGATCCGACGCCGCATCGCGTCGGACGCGAAGATTCTCGTCTCTCTCGATGGCGGAGAGGCCCCGCGAAAATCGATTCGTTACCAGAATAATCTCTGCCCTCCTCTCGGGGAATCGGAGCCGTTCCCTTTGTGGCGCGTAAAACAATTCGAATCTAAGGTCGAGCGTCGACGTAGTCGAAGCCGTCGTGAATTCGCGCGACATTAACGAACCTTTGTTCGACGCTCGTTCGACGTCGCCACGGAATTATGCTCGCGAGGATTTGTTGCAGCACCCGTGAACGAACGCGGCTACCGCTGCTGGCGCAGCCTTGACATTGGTCACGTTGCATTTGCATCGCGGAAGGTTGCGGAGATTCATGCATATGAGACCTGTTCGCGTTAATGTTTATCCGAGAAGGCTCCGCGGCGACGTAGCGACGCGACCCGTTGGTGACTTCGTCGTCTGGTCGTCTCGATGGCGAGTGGAACTCGAAGGACGCGTCCATTTTTTTCAGGCCAATATTAAGTTTGTATTTTACACCGAAGAAGACGGATGAAAAGTACGGAGGAATTAAATTCACCGTACAGCCTGTACACCATATCGTAATTGAACGCTACGTTGAAAATGGTACCAAATAAGTTGGAACATTTAACACGTTTCAGCTACTTTTTTTACCTCTCTCATCGTACTCGCTGATGCGGACCTCGTACACGTCCTACGGAACAATCGAGCGTATTGTTGCACGCGTGCACAATCAGCGCGTTAAATTAAGAAACGCGAGAAGCGTAGAGAGCGGGCGCTGATACACGCGCAGCAAATGGGCGGCGGGCGCAACACGTTCGGAGGTCGCGTGTGGCCGCCCATTGTCGAATTTATCTGTGCGCCCTTTGTCACCTCGTCGGTTAGAGGCGTTCGCGGTCGGCTGGAAGCAGCTCGATTCAATTATCTGGGAGCGTACGTAGACGGCCGAGCTGCGGTAAATACGCGTCCTTTTACGTCGCTGACGTCAACGACGCCTGGGCAAAGTAAATTTTCGCGATCAGGCTCACCGTGTGGGTGGCTGTTGCATTCTACGAATCTACGTCATAGTTCATTCACAGCCGGCGCTATTATAGCCAGAAGTACGGCCACCTCTAATTTTACACCCACCGTGGGCCGTATCGCGGTGCCGGAGATTCACCCGTCTCCTGCCTTTGCACCCAGACATCGAAGGCTGCTCTCTGCTGTTGATTCTTTCGATCCGACAGCCTCTCCCTTGACGGGAGGAATATCTTCGCAACGAGCGCAAACAACCGTGAACCGGAATCGTAAATATTGATACGCTTAATGCGGGACCAAATATCGGCGATCCATCACGGGAGGGAGGTTTGGCGAGCTCGCGTACGGTTTTCTATAAAACGCGAAACTAGCCGCGGTTTCGAGGTTTCGAAAAAAAAAAAAAAAAAAAACGCGAAACGCTTCGACATGGACACTGTTGGAGAGAATTCGTGCCGAGGTCGCGCGCGAATTCGAAGCTCTACCTGGAAGTCCCTTCCTTCCCCTCGCCTTATCGCGCATTTTCGATAAGGACCCGTGACGCTTGCGTTTGCGTCACTCGCAAAGTTCGAGCAAATACACGGATTAACTTCGCTAAAGATTTATTAAAAACAGGAAACGTTTTGAGACTATTATCTCTGCGAGATACCATCGTCCACCATTGACGTGTATCGATCTATAAATTACTTCTTCTTGTCTCCATCTAGTAGCTTAAACATTATCCTTACATCGCAATAAAGATACCATCATCTCGTGTTAAAAATGTCCGCGCGTTTTAGACGCAACTTAGCTCCCATTGCAATTAGTATCCAATTTCCCCCCCGCGAAAGTGCGAACAGGTTACCGCGATGCATCGATCCATGGCGTTTGAAACAATCCATCTTGGTATCCAACATAGTCCAACCAGAAATTATCGATCGTCAGCCAATCGAAACCGGTTCCATTTTAATTTCCACGTCGATTTTCCATCCAGTATGCGTACCTCGAGCGTCGTACGCCAGCCTCTTGGACGACTCTTCCAGTTCGTGAGATGTATGTGTACACAGGGTGTACTGTAATCGATGGTAAAAAGATGCTGATGGATTCCGCAATTTGAAAAAGAAGGCTAAAAATCGGTAATAACGAAATTGCATTTAACTCGCGGCGCTCGCGACGAGCCCTCGCTAATGGCGTACGCGCGCCATTCGAGGCGCAGCTCCGCCGTTCCTCGTCCCCGCCTGATTTTAATCCGCGGAGTCAACCCTTAAATTTTCCGGCAACAGTTGCCGTACACCCTTTATAAACTGGTACCATCCGCGTCCTCACGGTCTGTCGCGACGCGGAACGCGACCTCTAATCCCGCTCGCCTCCTCGTGGAAATAAACTCGAGGCTTCGGGGGGATCGCAGCTTCTTTCAATCCCGCCGGAACAAGGCTTAAAGACCGAAAGGAAGAAGGGAAAAGACAGAGAGTGAGGGAGAGAGAAGGGGAGAGAAGGAGTCCATCTCCACTCCCTAACGATCATTCATCCTTTCTCACCCTCGATCCCGGAATGAAAGAATACAGACGGCGAGAGAAAGAGGGCGACCGCGGCGGACGAACGAAGGGAAGACGGCACCGGGAGGAGGGTGGGTGCAAAAAGGGAAAGAAAGGAAAGAATAAGAAGGAGGAGGAAAGAAAGAGAAAGAAAAAAAAAAGAAGGAAAAGGGAAGGAAAAGAAGAAGCAGCGAGGAGGCGAAGAAGCAGCCAACGGGGCGAGGAGAAGGAGAGTAGGAACTCTCGTAAAATCGATTCGACCCGTGAGAGAGAGACCACCAAAGAGATAGCAGGGAGAGCCGCATCTCCAGCCGCTGGAGACTTCTGGATCGGCCGCGAACAAAGTCTCGCATTGTGTTGGCCGGAGCGTGCGCTCGCCCGGCCTGTTGGGTATGGTTAAGTGATAATAATAACAGTACGAATTTTTGGAATAGTTTATACACCGGCTGTGGGTACGGGCTGGGGACTCGGGACTTGGACCAGGGGAGGAGTGGCGGGATGCGGGGGGACCGCGCGCGTTGCGGAGGACGAAGGAGTCGATGAAGAAGAGACGATGAAACAGAGGAGGCAGGAAAGGTAGAACCAACAGGACGGAGAGCGCAGTACCTACAGGCAGTAGGTACCTATCGGAGGAGAGTACCAACAACGGGACGAAGGGGACGGTGGAGGAGAGGAGCGTCGTGGTGGTGAACGAAAGAATGAAAGAAGGAAAGAAAGAAAGAAAGAAAGAAAGAAGGGAAAGAACGATCGGTCGGGCGGAGGAAAGAAAGAAAGGAAGAAGAAAAGTAAAGACGGGGGTTGAGGGGGTGGGGGGGGGGGGGAGGGGAGAGATGGGAGAGGAGACGAGTCGAGAGACGATACCGAAGAGCCCACTCTCTGTGCTCTTATACACGAACGGTCGATGAGAATGTTCGGTGGGGGTGGTCGCGGTGGAGCCGACGCGAGAGGAGAGGGTGCGCGAGGGTGGCGCGCGGGTGAAGAGGTGCAGCAAAGCGGCAAGAGGTGAGGAGAAGGTGGAGAAGGTGGTGGCGGCGATGGTGGTGGCGGCGGTGATGGAGGTGGCGGAGAAGAAAAGAGGATGAGGAGGAAGAGAAGGTAGGAGGCGGCAGTACCGATGAAGGAGAAGGAGACACGCTGAGGATCGGGCGTGGATGGAAGGAAGAGTACGTATGTACTACGGAGGTTCGCGAGAGAGTCGCAGCAGGCGAGCAAGGGGAAGGAAGGCCTCAGGAGGAACGCCGTAACGAGGGACAGAGACGTAACCACCGTTGACGGACGGCGAGCGAGAGAGAAGCCCGAAGAGGGAGCCAAGTGAAGCCAAGTGAAGTGAAGTGGGGCCGCGGGACGGACGCGGTGGCATTGACCCCGTATAGTAAGTAAGGTAATGTGAACAGCTAGCACGCCTCACTTCTCTCCACCTCTCTTTCCCTCTTCTTCGTCCACTTCTTCTTCTTCTTCTGCTGCTGCTGCTGCTGCTGCTGCTGCTCCGCTGCTTCTTCCCTACCTCTCTTTCCATACTTACGCCTCTCTCCCCCTTTGTTCCGTTTCGTTCCTTTCCACCGTTCCTCTCTATTCCACTCTCTTCCCGTCTCCCGTCTCCGTTGCTCGTCCCGAGCGTTCTCCGTTTTCTCCTCGCGTCTTCTCGCTCGCGGCCAAAGGGTTCCCATCGGATATTGTTCGGTTGGTACAGGAGGGTGACCTCAGGGTGGACAGCGACCTCGAAAGCACCTTCTATCGGCTCGCTTCCAGAGTCATCATCGCCGCCCGGAACGCTAATCACGATGCGAATGCTCGCACGATCGGCTGGCTACGATACCGATTTTGCGTGCGTTTTCTCCACGGAGCGTCGATCGGGTTCCGATAGGGTTTGCTGAATCACGAGTATTTGCGTTAACGCTCGATCGATACACGATGACTTACAAGCGTACGCACGGCGTGTCTGAAACTTCAACTTCTCTATGGGCCTCGAACGGCGAGTCTCGTCTGATTCCGAGAGGATCCATCGTAAAAATCCTACTTTTAGTTCGCGACACTGTTACGTAACTCGAGTTCTTACTCGATCCTCCCACTGCCAGGTCGAGAAAAGGGCACAACCTCGTTTGTTAACGAAAAAGGCCAGGAACGAACCCCGGAGCGAAGCAAACGCTCCAAACAGTATCGCACCGAACGCAATCCCAATGCTCAGCCCGTTGCGGGCCAACCAGCGAAGAGTAAAGATGCGATAAACCCCGTTCGTTCGCGGCGAAGTCCGGTGGCGCGAAGATCGCGTGAAGTCATCGATAAACCAGACTTCCACGCTTCGAACCGAGCTTCCACGTTTCTTCGGTTAGAGCCTAGCCGAAGAAAAGGGTAAGGAGGAGTCCATCGTTCGGGGGTATTCAATTACTTTGGCTCACGGTTCGAGTACTTAACGCGGTGAAGGGGCCACCGATCTCCATTATATCGTTTCCAACGTTCCTGGAAAACAGGATTTCGTGGTTTTGCGCCCCTTTGGAAAAGTGCGCGGCCTGCGCAACGTGTACACACACTCACACACACACACACACACAGAGAAAGAACGGGGGCCACCACGCGCTGTGCGGCCTCCTTCAATCAGGAAAAGGATTCCCACGGGATATTGTTCACTCCGGTGGATATAGACGGTCGACCTTTAAGCTATTCAGTGACCTCGCCGGCTCCTGACGTTCGATCCTGAACGTCGTCTCTCCTTCCCGTTCCAGTCTTGCTGCGCGAGCGATAGACGGTACGAGAAACCTGAATTTCTCAATTATTCGTTAGCGGCGCAATGCAGGCTGATTTAGGATTCCAGATTGGCCTGGATAATTTTTCCTCGGTCCTACGGAACGAGTTCGAGTGCTCTCGATAGGGTTAGACAAGTTTTCGACGATTCCTCTTCCGCTATTAGAAGTATCGTGGTTACACGACGGTACGAGTGCGCGTAGAAAATGTAATACCGTCGCATTGCTGCTGAAACTCTGTCGACTTTAGAATCTCGATCGCATAATTTAACGCGGGTCTCCAAGTCTCCGTATCGTCGCTTCTCCTTTCGACGATCAACCACGATATCCCTTCTTCGAAATCTCTTTGCTCGCGTTCGATAAAACTACGAACCAGACGCTGGAAATTCGTCATGAAATCGCGTTTCGACGGAATCGCGTATCTTATCTCTGCCGCGTACCCTCGAATATCAGACACCTCGGTGTTCCCCGGATCCTCTCGAGATCGTTCTATTACTACGCGGGTCGCGCGCGGTGTCGTGACGAGGCATTTTAATTCGATCTGGCGCGGTCGATTCGCGAAGGAAAGCTGGTCGTACGCCGCGGCTTATCTGGTTTGGCGGTCGTTATCGGCGGTGATAGCGGGTCGCGGAGGTCGTCGAGGAGCGAGGAAGAGGAGGAGGAGGAAGAGGAGCGTCGCGCAGCTCGAGGACGAGGGTACGCGAGCACTCGCGGGCGTGCGCGGAGTTGTCTTTACGAGGGAATGATGCATGCGTTCACGTGAGCACCGACGCGAGAGCGCATACCAGGAAGAATCTCGATGCGTAGTACCGCGGAGAGCGGGCCTCGAGCTACTTGAGCGCGCACCGCGAGCGGGCGAGCGGAGCCCGCGTGGGTGGAGACCGTGAGACGCGTGCTGTGATCAACGGAGACCGTCCACGACGGCCTATTTAACGCAACGTCGTTATGGAACCGGTACGGCTGGAAATTGGAACGATTTCGATGCCTCGTCGACGGTGGCACTGGCGTTATCGGCCGATTTTTATCGCGCGCGAACCGTCCACTCACGCTGCGCATTTCCGCTCGGCTCTTGTCACCCGCGGGAAATATTTTTTCTAGAACGAAACGACGCGCATCGCGGAATCACGTTTGCGTAACTCGTCGAGCTGACGGCGAGAGATCACCTTCGAGCTGTTAGTTTAAGGTCGAAACGATAGAAAATTCCACGGAGCACACGTACAACGCGTAGCTTCATTATCTGAAATTCACTGATAATCGAGATTTGCAGCTGATTGCATATCTGCGTAATGGCAGATGTTTCGGAGCCGTTTGTTAACGTTATATAACGATAATGCGATAAAACGTTGAACGGTCCGATGAAAAATTGTATGTACCTTCCCGGAATCTATGTAGGTCCGGGACAACATCCAGGATCGAGCGGTTATCCGTCAACGTCGCGTTTCCGTTCCGCGTTTCCTCGTCCTCCTCCTTCGCGTCGCGTTTCCCAGGGCGACACCGGTTCTCACGAAGAACAGAGGCGTGTTTGCACGGCCCTGACGAGGCTCTCGAAGCCTTCAATGGTATTCCGTGCTCGTGCGCCAGCCGTTTCGTGTCAAAACGCATAGAATCGGAATCATAATTGCGATTCTTTTCTCAGACTCACGGTACTCGGTGAAAAAATCGCGAGAGAAAAACTGGATTACACGCGTATAAATTTCCCGTCCGCGCGCGCACGCGGAGACGTTTAATTCGCGTGGCACGGAAAAATGGTTGAAGCGAGTCGACGCGCCATCGCGCCAACCGCAGTGCCTCGATTCTGCTCGACCATTGCCATTGGTACCGGCCAGAGAAATCATGCTTACGTAAGAACGAGACGTAACTGGTACATTAATTTATTCCTCTTTAAAATCAAATTTTTAACTCCGTTCGTCTAATATATTTAAGCGTACGTCGAAGCGCACGTCGAAGCCGGTGTAACGCCACTTTGCGACGCTGCGATGGTAGACGAGCGACGCGTTCGACGCGCCGCTGAAAAGGGCACCAATTTATGTAATTCTCGTCACACGTCGCTATATAGGGTATTGTGCGGCGGAAATTTTGCGTGTTGCGTACACGCGTGCCGTATCGCGATGCGTTCAGGCCTTTTTCACGCGTCACCGTACCCGAGTCACTTTCACTTTGTTTCCTGCCGTTCGAGGCGCGCCTAATATTCGATTGTTCCGCGCATTTCTCGACGGCTGCGGCGGCGGCGGCGGCGGCGGCGGCCTCGACGTGTTTTTTAATGGGCGCCCATCGTCGCCGTCGAACGGCGTCCAGGACGACCCGATCGGAACGCGCGGATTAATTGAGCCTCTAATGTCTAACGTAACGCGCATTACGTAAGGGTTGGCCTGGGCTGCGTTGCGCAATGGTGAGCGCGTGCACGCGGCACGCGTGTCGAGATAACGATTCGGAGATCGCCACCGCGGCACCACGCGCCGCTTTCTCGCCTGGATCGAAGCGGAATGGAGTTTGTTCAGTTGGTTTAATCGGGCTTGCCGAGGAACACCGTTTGGATGATGGCTTCCGTCGAGTGGTACGCATTGTGCTGGTGAGGGACGGTGGTTGGGCTTGGAGGGTGGCATTCTTTGCTTCCTTCAGGAGCTGTGTTCCAGAGTTGTATCTTTCTTAATTATTGGTGGTGTCGTATTCGTGGACATTCGTATTACAGGTGTTTGGATGATGTTTGTAGAGGCTGTTCATCGTGATGTCGACGATAAAATTATTTGGACAGTTTGGATAAAAATGAAATTTGAACGAAAGTTGGTCAGCGTTTTATTAGTATAAATTGTAACAAGTTACAAATTGTATATAATGATAGTTACCCTCATTGTATGACGTATCAATCGATATACGAAAGTAAGTATAAATAACAGAGATTAGAGAATAACCAGATTCTCAATACCGCTTATAATATCGAGTAAATGAAATTATATAACGCTAGTCTTTACTTTCGAAAAAGTAAAGTCGATGCTAATTTTGTATTCAAGAAAAATTGTGCCAACAAGATGGCTGACTTAAATACGAAAGTACATAGGTAATATCCTAAAATATCTAATCGTATCAAACGATAAGGTTCTCCAAGCAATTGATTTCCTGGATACTAGTACCAATATTTTCTACAAGTTGCATAGTATTGCAAATAACGTCTGAATCATCCAATAATTCTTCTTCTACCCTATCCGTGTGGATACGCAGTCGACATGCAGTTAGTACTTCTTTTCTACACTCGATCGTCGCGTCGCCATCGACATCGTCGCGTTCGCGATCGTACGTATCCATTTTTTCACGTCACCGGGACTTAAATGCGCGCGAAACACGACCGCAAATATTCCTTTACGAGAGCCACGCATGGAAACAACGGACGCGATAAGCGGTTGATTCGCGGATAAGAGACGCGCGAACGACAACGTTCCCAGCGTTTGCAATAACCCAAAACGATTTAAACCCACGTGATATACGATCGTCTTAAACCAAACCGTGCGACGAACAACGCCTCGCTAGCGGCCATTGCAACAGCGTTGTCTCGCGAGAAGGTACACCTGCTTTTTCCGCGACTGGATCGGTCATTTTCAACGCGAACGCGAGCCATTTGTTGATTACAAAAATCCACCTTAATCCATCCGCGCGTCCAAGTGGCCATCAATTTGGCGCGAAACATTTTTATAACGCGCATCGAGTTACTTTACGATACTGTGTAACCAGTGTCGTAATTTCGTATGAATATTACTCAAAAAAAAAAAAGAAACAGAAAGAAAAAAGAATATTTTTCCAGCTTCAGGGTTGCACAATAACAGGCGCGATTATTTGGAAGCGAACGGTGCGACAAAATATAATTTTTTCTCTTTACGCAGCGACTGTCTTTTGTGGAGGAACACCTGTCTGTTGGATGCATGTATGTAAATTGGTATTTAAAAAGCTCCCGCCACCTGTTGAATCGGTTTAATTCAATCTGCTAGAGAAATGCGTTGATCGATTTTGTACAAAATGTTTTTGTTTGTATGGTTTCAATTATTTCGTGGCAGCGCATTCACGCTGGTTCCGTGAAAAGTGCTGTCGGTATAAATATTTTTATATTCGCTTAAATATTTCACTTCCAACGCGTGTGTGTCTCTTCGAATGCGAAAAATGGAACGCGACGTGGTTTCGTTAGAAGCATAAAGTGGATTGTATTTAAGACTGTTTTATACATACGCCTTCTCCGCTTCTAATTAAGTATTTTCGAGGTGACGTCGATAGGATGCGGTCGCGCTAAGCTGATTAATAAATAGACCGTCGGAATCAATATCCATTCAATTCCTGGAACAAACAAATTACATCGACGAACGTCATACTATTATACAGTGTGACCTATTAAGAGAACACGACAGCCAATTACGTTTAGTACCGCAGAGGTAAAAGGTGATTCGAAGGAGTACCGTATCCTTTAGCAGGACACTCTCGATTTTCTTTATTACACTACAAACGCAGTAAAAACTTTATATTAGAAACTCCAAATTTTCCATTTCTCGATTTTCTTGCTTTCCAGTCGCATCGTTATCCTCGCAAAACGAGCTCCACGATTAACAATTAACCATCCAAAGGAGACCGTACGATGATCCTTGGCGCGGCCGGTAAATTTCGATTCCGAGTAATAGAATTCGACGTCGAAAAGCGAACGCTCCTTCCTTCGCCGAAAAACGTCCGAACCGTTCCGTGTTTACTCGCCCCAAATGAAATTCGACTTTCCACAAAGAACAGATATACCCTCAGCCTCGGAAAGGCCACCGTTCATCGCGGTTTCCAGGCGAACGAGCAACGAAAGGCAGGCGTTCTCCTCGAGGCGCGTCTCTCTCGAACATTGTTTTTTCCCCGTGGCCAACGTCGACTGTCGCAACGCGGCGCGATTGCCATTTCTGGCCCGTTGCGATACGCGGGCGTATTAGTCATAGCGCGCTGCATACCGCACGGAAAATTGAGACATCCGGCAAGGACGGCAGGCCCCTCTCTGCGCCGTACTCGAGTTAGAAACTTTTATTTTGATCCTCCTTTTTCCCATTTTTTTTCTTTTTTAAACAATCACCGCCGCTATGCAAATGCGTAACGGGGCGCGCGCGCGTGCGCGCGCTACTGTAAAAGCTGCGGCTGCCAGCTTGTGCAACCTTGACGATCGAGAGTGTGTTTGACCTCCTCGCAGCGGATAATCCTGCCGCTCGGCACCTCGTTATTGCCTGGCGTGTCCTTAAAACCGCCGCCTTTTTTCCCCAGCCTCGTTTCCTCGTTTTTCTTTCCTCTTTTTCCATCGAGATTCGTTTTTTCCCCCTGTTTCGATCGTAGGAAAGTATTTCACGCGCACACCATTCCTCTGGCTCGATCGATCGTTCGTCGATCATTCGCTGAAGCGACGACGCGACTCGCAGCTCCTCGCTCCACGGTTACTGCTGCGAGACAATTTCGTCGGTTGTACGTCCTTCCAGGTGGACAGAAACATCCCAGCGACATCGGGGTCGTAAAGCAAAGTCTCGTTTCGAAACGCGAAAAATTTGGTGGCGTCGACGCGTGTACAGCCAACGAAGCTGGAAAGAATGAAACGTCGCACGCATGGTGTTCCCTGGTTTTTATCCCTAAGCGGTGGCCGCGCGTCCACGTATATCCCGGCTTCTTGAGGTCGAGGAATTTAATAACGGACGAGGTCGAAGTCGCTGGCTCGGTCGCGCTCGAAAAAACGAGAGCCCGGACACACGCCGCGCTGGTGACCAGAGAGGAGACGAGAGCGAGGAGAAGGTTGCGCTCATTCATAGGAATTTTACAGGTTGTCAGGCAGGTTTGACCGGCCTTTGTCACGGAGGTAACTCCGTGGCGACGCGGGACAGGGGACTACTCGCGCCCGTATGTATGTATGTTTGTTCGTTTAGGGACGGCGACGAATCACGGATGAATTTAGACGACGCGCGCGCGCCGCGCGCGCTTTTATACCTGCGCGACCCGCGACGAGGAGGACGCGACCCCGTGGCGCTCGTTAGCTGGTAACGAGATCGATATGGACGCTGCGAGAGGAAGTAGGTACGTCGCTGTCGAACTATTTCGAATTCCGGTGGAGGATTCTAGCGCGGCTCTTCGAGCGTAACCCGTAAATCGTTCGTCTCGATCCGATCGCGGGCCTCTCGTCGAGTCGCGAGCGTGAGAAAAAAATGCATAGACAAACGAAATAAGTCGGCGAATTAACGGCGACTTTCGAGCGGCGCGTAACGATCGGATAGGATCAGCGCCAACGGGTCTGAAAAGCTTCGTATTGTCGCGTGCACCTCCCCTTCGCCTGGAAATCGAGCGTCGAACGTGCCCGACAGATTTTTGCCGTGAAAGTGGCACGCAGCGGCGGAATCGCTAAACAGGTATTTAGCGCGCGGCAGCGAGCAATCAGGATGAATTCGGTCGTGAATGTGTTTCAACTTTCAAAATGCACCCGCCACGGAGCGGAGCGGAGCGTCGCGACGCCGCGTCCCGCCAGGTGGAACAAGGGGAACCGGTGCGATGTCTCGATCGGAAATTCGACAGATCGTTGCTTTCTACGGTATCGCGCGCGCGCTGGCGAATGGCCGCGAGAGTCGACGAAGAGATTTTATTTACTCGAAGACTTTCCCGATCACCGAGGCATTCGTCGAACCGATATCTTTTTGGACGAACGTCGAGAGAAACGTCGAGAGAAACGTCGAGCCGCTCGAGAGGTCCCAAGGTGGTTAGAATGTTCTTGAAATTTGAAATATGATTTTTTAAGTCCCCGCAGTTGACCCTAAACGGAGGCGCGCTTCGTCCAGGTAGCCGGGTTATAATAGATTCTATTAAGTCGAGGCCGTAAAAGTCGTAGGGAAACGTTCGAAGAAAGAAAGTGTCTTCGGTGCGTTGCCACGCTCGGATGTTTCGGTAACGCGAGGTGAAACGTGGAAAGGGGGGAAAAAAAGGAAAAGAGCAACGCAACGTAACGCCGGTTATCCCTCTTCCGAATGTTGTACCAATTTGTTAGCGGGCAATGATAGGCTCCCGAAGAGTTATTAGAAATTATTGGAGATCGTGGGGGAAAAATTTAGAGGAAGAGAAAGCGCGTGTCCGAGTAGTTAAGATATTACTACGTTTCGAGCGCGCAACGCGAAACAAAAGAACGCTGCCTTAACGTTACCGACGCTGTTCCAGCGATACAACGTACTCAGACGTTCACCTGGAACGACGTTTTACTTTTCTTGTTCATCGATCGGACAATTCCAGGTCTAATTAAACCAATCTCTCGTGTAGACCCTATCTAATCGCCCAATCGGTATCTACGTTTCCTAAAACCGACGTCTAAATTTTCCGCGCCGCCTCCCGATTCCTTCCGCGAGCGTTCCCGTTGGGGAAACCGAAAAATACACGAAAGCCGCCGTTCGTACGGTGAAAAACTCCACGATCGACCCGTCGATCACACGGAATCGATCGCGATCGCGGCGGTACGCGCGGATCACGCGCCGATTCGTTACGGGACCGTGGCGACCGGGTTCTATCGCCGGAGCCAAAGTACGTCGGTCGTATCCGCGTCGAGCGGCGGGCGTCGCCGTTTCTTAAATAGGTGAACACGTGGAATTGTGGGTGTGTAGAGACACGGGCACGGCTGCGATACATATCCCGTGTGCACGGCTCGCGGACGACTCGTGAACCGCCTGTTTTATCCGGGGCGCAATTGAGTCAACGGCCTTTCGAAAGAAGTAACGGTATACGATTATTACTCCTACCGAGTCTATACTCACGAAACTGAAACATTCGCGCGCGAGCGAGCGAGCGAGCGAGCCTGAGCGAGCCTGAGCGCGCGTGCACGCGCGCGTCGCGTCCCGCGATGTCCGGTTTTACTGCCGCGGATGACCATAGTGGCGCGGGTCTGGCTATCGTTTTTACGGCTACGGTGACAGATCGCCGCCTTTTAAACGATTCGCGAAGGGAAACCGGGACGCGTCCCGTTCCGGTGGTTCCCCGCGTGTTCTTCGCTTTTATCGAAAGGAGCGCGCGCGCGCGTGCGGAGGCTGCGCGGAGAGTGCTCTCCGCTCTTTCGGTGATAAGCGCCCTGTCCAGGCGGATGTTTTTATGAACCGGCGTCGATCGTGATTAGTGGCGGGGTTTTAAGAGGGGTCGTGGTCTTTTTTCGGGGATTAAGCGCGGTTTTAATGTGTTCGTTCGGGGTTTGGCGTCGCGGGACGGACTTCGCGCGCCATTGGTAATCGGTCGTTCAGAAGAGATCCATTCGATTCGAGCGAACGCATGGACTTTTGGGAATTGATTTATTTCAATTTCGACTCGAGTAATTATTACGAGTCGAATAGCCTGCTTGGCTATAGATATTTATTTAAATCTGCTCTGCTAAATTCGCTCTTACGTTATCTTATATCAGGAATAACCGGGGGGGTATTCGCTATTAATTAGGAGGTTTATGAAAGGTTAATACAAAAGTATTGATTTCGTCACTTCCTTTAGATATTAATCCTCCTGTCTGGGTTGAAAAATAAATATTGCATATATTTAGACGGCGTATCTACCTTTCAAGCTGGAGCCTGTTAAATAAAAAGCGTCCACGCGATCGAGGCGAGTCTCGAATTCCCTCTCGTGCGGGTACGATATACACTGTCCGACGATTGAATATTCATGACGGAATTAATCTAATAGATATTTGAAGGAGAGAGGAAGCAAATATTATAATTGTTTATGCGACGAGTCGTTTTGAGACAGCGTGGATTCAGCAATTCAAATTCGACGACACACGGGTTGACGAAAATCTACGATCTTTTCCGGTCGTTCGATCGTGCCGTTTGCGTATCGACCGCAGAAATCAGCAAACGATTATATAAAAACAGTCCGCTCTGCGATCCATTCAATCGAGCAACCGCGCACACCGCTGTAAATAATTATTTCTAAATTATACGTTCTGTTTGTCTTCGCTTCAAGTATCGCTTCCCGTTCGATTTGCATATTAAAAGTGGTCAACAATTTTTTCTCCACCGTAATCGCGACCATTAAGGAAGTGGATCGCTACAAGAAAATTGAGCTATCACGATTTTTTCTGCGGATAGCTCACTTTTCTGAAAATAACTCACTCCTACCGCGCACGCGCAGCGCGTTAATCGAAAAAAAAAAAAAAAAATAGGATATCGAGATAAAAGCCGAAAGATTGTAATGGCAGTGTAAAAGCGCGTAAAAATGCCGCGGCGACAAGTCTCTGGCGACAATTACGCGGCGCGAGGCGTATCCTTTTCCTCGTTCAGACGCGTTCGAAGGGCAGTGCACGCGCGGTATCGCGAAATTACGGTCCGCGGCTCGACGCGGAAACTGGTATTCGCTTATTTCAGTCCTTATACGCAGGCGTTCGACGCGTTTAACCAATTCGCGAAGTGAAACGCAACGTAACGCAACGCGGCGAGCTACGACTGGCCGCTAATATTCCATCTCTCGACGAGGAGTAAATGACTTGGCCCGTGGAATGCGCGCTATGTAGGATAGAACGCCGCGGTTCGACCGCGGGTATCGCGAAGTAAGAGAAAAAAAAAAAAAAGGCCCGTTCGATATTTTCGCTATCTTCGTCGTTCGACGCCCCGCGCCGCCTCGCTCGGGACAGATACCTGCGACGTGACGTATCGCTCGTATCTGGGCGTTTCGCGCCGTCGTCGAGCGAGATTGATAAACGAACCGCTCGATAATGCATAGCCGATGACAGAAAGTTTGGACGCGGTGCGATTCCAGCGGGATAAGTCGATCAAACGGAGCGACGAGGCGGTCCCGAGCGAAAGTGTCCCTCGTTACATCGTTTCAGCGAATTCGATTTTGATTCGCGAGATCGGACGTGCGTAACCGGGGGACGTTTCGAGTCGTGGGAGTGCTCGACTCGGGACGTGTTCGAGCGGCTGATTTTCTGGATTGTTTGACCGCGAAAGACCTCCGCGAGCTCTCGTTTCTCTTCTCGTGTCCCTCTCCGCGGCCGTGCGAATGCATGCTCTCTAATTTTACAATTATCGAGAGAACCGTGGAGGCAGCGGTGCGCGATATTACCCAGCGGCGTTGCGAAAGGGTCGCGGCTAGGTATCCCGGTTGTTCCGCGGATCGCGCGGAAAGGACACGCTCGCGAGACGTTCCCGTTTCCACGCGTCCTCGTCGTTACGCGTGGACCGTTCGATTTGCATTCGGCTTACAAATTCGCTCGATCCAGCCGAGCGAGTTTTCGACACGTCACCGCGCGTCCTTCTTTTCTGCTTCTCGTTTTTTGCCCGGCGACGAAAAAGCGACCGCTCCGGCCGTCGCGAGGTTGAACGACGATTGTCCGCGCTGCGAAAGTTTGGATATTCGAAAATCCGACGGTACCGCGACACTCTTAATTCAGAGCGCAATTATTAATGGCCGCGAACAGGTTTCGCCTCCGATGTCCTTGCAACGGAATCAATTTCTGTAGCGCGCTTACTTTCCGCTGATTAGATTCTAACAATGGTAATCTTTGGAGCACCGATTCTCCTCGACGATTCACATCAAACTAATGCCGTTTACGATCTTAATTCAATGCTGTTCGTGACTTTACGATATCTTTCGACAAATCGATCGAATCGCGGTATTTCTTTTTTTTTTTTTTTCGTTTACAATAAACGCAAAACACGGAGCTTTTATGTATTCTCCGGACTCGATCCGGTAAAAAGGATTGAATAAACGAAATCGACAAAGCGGAACGGTGTTTTTTCCCTTTTTTTTCGTTTGATCTGAAAACGCGTCAGGTGGAAAGTCGATGGGTATAGTCGTCGAAAGGCTGGTCGTCGGGCACCGATCGTTTTAGCTACGACACCGTCGTATTGTTATCCTCGTCGAGCGTTCATAGACATCGCCGCGATACTCGATGACCGCGGACAGGCGTAGAGCGAAAGGGGAAATGCTCTCTAACTGTGCGGAAAAAAAGAGAAATCGACGCCCAGATGGGAGATCGATGTCCTATAAAGAGAAATATCTGCGCCTCGACGAGCCTGGCGAACTGACACTTTTCATCGTTAATCAGCGGTGCGATTAATTTTTTCAAGATGTCTCGGACGCCTCGAAAGCAGCAGGAAAATGAACCATTTCTTCTTGCGATTTTTCAAACACACATTTTTATTCAAACGTACAAGGTTGGACAATTGCTTCGCGAAGCGAGATTCGAAAAGATGCTTGTTCGCGCTTTACATTTCTTACGCACAGCTGATGGTAGGTGTTCCGATATGACTCGATAGAATCGCTCGCAGCCTCTCGAACGGAAGCTTCATCCACGAGCCAGCTTCGTGAAAGGACCCGAGAAAGTAGAAAAAATGCTTCCCATGAATGTGCCACGCGAAGATAGTCCGCATTCCGTAGCATTTCCTTTCGAGAGCAAATCAGCTTCGTTTTAAAATCAAAAGTGTACACCATCTTTTATCCCCGATGGTAACGGGCATTGGAAACCTTGCTCTCAAATTCAAATCGCGTTCCCACTAGGCAACGCTCATTAGACGCGGGTCAAAAATTACCTCTTAACATCTCAATTTATCGTTCGCCCTTCAGCCGTCGAATTTTCTCGGCCACCGTGCTTTTAGCCGACCGTGTTCCAATTTACTCCATTTTAACGATCTGGTGGCCCAAACTCTCCTTCGTTTCCGCACTTACCTGCCGGTTATTCGGTTCCAATTCGTCGATGAACGAGATTTCTCACGATTTCGCATTAAGGGCGCCGCGGCGCGCGTCGCGACTTACATCCGAGCGAGTCCACTCGAGGAACTCGTCGATATCGATGCTTTTAACGCGTATATTTAACCGTTCGATTGTCATCGTCAATCAGATGCATCGAGAATTAAGATGGCGCCGTTCATTGTTGCCATCGCGGTGTCCAACGTGGCAACGTCAGACTGGAACGCCGCGTTCAGCTCCACCTTTTGCGTCACTGTCGGAAAATCGACAAGGACCAACGCAACGGTCTATACATAGACGATGATAGTTTTCCAGCGGTGAATGAGCGAAACGAACGTTCTCCGCGTGATCCTGCGAGTCCCTTTAGCCAACAGGCGAGCTCGCCTCGACGAGACGAGCCAACACATTCCACGAGGTCGTCCGCCGACGATCTGCATTCGCAGAAAAGGACGAAGAAGCCGTGGAAGCGAGCAAAACGAATTAGCATCCCGATCGTCCGTTCTCCGCTCTCTTCTCTCTCCCTCCCTCTCTCCCTCTCTTTCTGTCTGTCTCTCTCTCTCTCTCTCTCTTTCTCTCCCTACCCGTTCCGTTTCTCTTTCGCGATATACACGCTCTTCCACGGCACCGAACCCCTTCTTTCCACGTCGTACGCGGCTACGCGAGGCGTACGCACTTTCTTACGAACGCGCGTGCACAAACAACGGGCAAGAGGCGAGGCGTAGTCAGCGCCACGGTTAACCGCATAAATCACCGACCTTTCGATGGCTCGCGAACGATTCCTATAGATGGTAATAATACGGCTGGGCCACGATCCATCGACGCGGATTTAAATGGCGCGCGCCAGGCCACGGCTCCTTCGTTGCTCCGATGGCGGATGATGTATGTTGCGCACCGCTTACTCGGGATCGTGGGACGGGGACCCGCGAATTCGAATTTTCTGCCCTTGACGGGCTTCAACGCGAGACGATATCCCCCAGTTTCGGATGCCATTTTCTTGCGCTTTCGTTGCACGTGGCTTTCGTGCTCGACGATGTCGCGGTGCACGCGCGTATGGAAACGAGAGCCGTGGCGGCGCGGTAATTGTTGCTCGCCCGTTCGATGAATAATTAATTTTCAAGAATAGCAGCTTTATTAAATCGAGACAGGTCGGGCGGGTATCTCCTCGAGCGGCGCGTGTCGTATCTCCAGCGTCCTTTACACGAGCGTACAGTCTCTTCCTCCTAGATAGAATTCTATTTTTAAATTGAACGCAATAAACTTTAACGCGAGCTCGCGGTGTTATCGATGCGCGTGTCCGTGTAAATACACGTGCAAATGCGCGAGTATCCCCCTCCTACCTCCTCCCCTCTCCGCCTCGCGGTTACCTCGTTTCGTCCTACCTTCGCGCGACCCGTCATTCACTCCGTCCTTTGCGCTCCTACGCGGAAGCCTTCGCGCGCCTGTGGGAAAACGACAAATCGACGGGACGCCGTACCCCGTCTGCCCACACGTTCCACCGTCGCGCGTCGCGCACCGCTTCTATCTCGCGGACGATCCGCGAAAAAGCGGCGACCTCGCCGGTTTGCTCATTTTGGTGCACACGCTCTCTCTATTAAGGAGATAAGGTAAGTGGCTGATGGAGTAATTCCGAGTAATTATTATTAAACGTTAGATACGGGAGAACGCGGAGGGAAACGACCTTCGTCGGGCGATTAAAAAACTGGTCAATCATCGTGTACAGAGAGAGATATATACATATACATATATATATATATATATATGTACATACGTGAAACGCTGAAACGGACGCGATAGCGTACAAACACGTTTCGTGGCGCTGGTGTTACTCCCACCTATGCAGGCTGCTGTATTTTCAAGCGTGCTTCTCTACGCACGCGCCAAAAGGCGCGGATACCGCGGGTACGATCCACCAGGAACAAGCACGCGTCCTATGGTCCCCGGCTACAGCAATTTTCCCATACAATACACACAGCCGTTCCGCGTGCACAGCCGTGCTTAAATCTCCTCTCGTATACGGTATACGCTGGAAGCCGCAAGCATAAAACACACCGAGGAAAAGAGAGAGAGAGAGAGAGAGAGAGAGAGGGGGAGGGAAGGAGGGCGAGGTGGGAGAGAACTTGAGAGTAATACGTGCTCGCATCTACACGTACACGTTCTAATACGTGGTAGACGAATGCCTCCGCGGGACAGGTCACATACATATAAATGTCAAGATTCACCTATGCCTTCTCTGCCCGTCTCTCTTTCCCTCTCTCTCTCTCTTTCCCTCTTTCTGGTATTCCTCACACATTCAATTTGCAGCGGATAGGATAGACGTCTCGAGTAAAGAACACGTACTCACGGATACGTAGCTTCCACGTATACCGCCCGTCCTCTCCCGAGCGTATTCTACTCTTCGTGTTTATGTACCTGTCCTTCTTTCTCACCTGCTCCTCAACCTCTACTCCTACCTCTCCGTCCTCTGTGCATCCTCCAGCGCGCTTGTACGTCGTGCTGAAACGATTCGCAGAGCGGAACCAACGCGGTGGGAGTACTTGCCCAACCTTCGCTCTGTCCCTAGCTGAGCGACCGGTCACGTGCTGCGCGAGGCGGATGCGCGCGCCACACGGAATACAGATCGCCGCTTCGAATTTGTTTAACAAGCGCGATTTATTCCGTCGCGCGCGGATATTTTCTCGTGAAAGTCACCGAGAGGAGTCCTCGTGGCTTTCGACCAAATGTAACCCTGAAATTTCACGGTTCGAGCAACCAGGTTCGCTCGCGAACCTTCGAATTCGAACCCGATCGGCGTCTCTCCCCGACTTTCAGACCCGAAACGGTCCCGATCGGCGATCGTGGACCCAGATTTCGACCTTCCGCGGTCGACTCGTTCAGGGAAACGGAGGGGCCGCGTTCCCGCGCTCTCTATTCAAATCGCTCCACGACGTGCATGTGCGGAACGCTTTTGCCCAGGCGTAGTGGTGCCTCGACGAGAACCGACTAGCTCGGCCCGTTAGTCAGTGGTTTCTCTGCGGTTCTGCCAGGGAACACGGTCCACGTGCACGTGCACGTACACGCAGCGTCCGCTGGGTGTGAAAGCCGCGTAGGTGGCTCTCCTAGAAGGAGGACGAGGAGGAAGCAGGGTCGCTGACGTTCCACGCTGACGCCGTGTGCCGGAGCGACCTGCAACCGAACGCAGCCAACACAGGGCGAGGGCGGAGCATCCGCGAGCGTCGAACGCGTACCTCTCTGTCGCCGTTTGCATTCGTAAAACGCGATCGGAATCAACCGAGCTGTGGGATTTTTGAGAACGCTGCCGCGGTGGTACCGGTCTTCCAGAGGGGCTTAGAAGTCGGCATACGGCTCCGCGAACCGTACGATCGTTCCGTTCGAGGGGTTCGAGGGATCTGCTGATTGGTGGTCTCGCGATGTGGGTGTATTTCGATAGTCCGCCGGATTGATCGAGGGTTCGGAAAATTGGAGTCGCGACAGGGTCCTTTTGGTTTTTATGGCGGATTTAGGTGATTGTTCACTGGAAACTTATTAACCTTTTACACCGTGAAGTCACTGTTAATGTCGCGACGCTACTTTGGTCTGAAACTCTCGAGTCACCTTTGACGTGACACTTCATTTGGCTAATGGAACACACTGGTAGCGCGATTTTTGCATGTTTTGTATACTTTAGGGGAAGAAATATGCGCGTTCAGGTAGGTTTTCGTAGGTGAAGGTTAATCATCATGGTCTGGCAGTGTGTGAAAATTTATTTTTTCTTAACGTACTTGAACATTTCAGAAAATTGCGCGCGATGCATTACACGCACACGGTTGTAGCTCACGATTGAAACTCTTAAAACTCACACACTTGCGCTCGCAACACGCAGTAAGGTATCTGGAACAGAAGCACAAGGAACCAGGAACGCTTCCGCCATAATTATACGCTATTATTATATAAAACCGTGCGAGTAAAGTGATAGTGAAAGCACTATCCGTTTCATTGTTCCTCGATCCATCGAGCCAATAAACGAACAATAAAAGAAAGCCATTACGTAAAAAATATATTATTACGTACTATTTCTTCACGAGCAGCGTTCTCCAATTTTTCGATCATCTTTACAGCTCGTACAGACTCGCATCTGCAACACTCTCAATCGTAACTAAAGAAAACCAAATTCCTATTTGATGTTTTCTTAAAAAAAAAAAAAAATTCATCTAAACAATACTTAGTTCTTAATACTTATTCCTCGACAGTTCCAGCGTAATATATATTCCAACACGAACACAACACACACACACACACTGGTAGAATACAAGGAAAAAAAAACCCATAGAAAACGCTCATATTTCCACCCTTCTCGCCACACGGTTCCTTCACGAAGGGGTTAACCAACCCATCGCCCTCCGCCATTTCCCTCGACGCTCGAGCCCTCCGCCATGTTCCAGGAGTGGTGTTCGGAGACTTACCTCGGCGACGTATCCTGTGCCGTCGAAGGGAAACGCGTTCAATAATTCCCCCGGTGAGTGAAAAAAAATCGTTCCACGTGTTGTTCGTGGAATCGTAAAAGGATGCTTCCTTCGAGCCGTCGTTGGTTGTCTCCGGTAACGCGATAGCCCCTCGTGCCTCCTCCGCGACCTCTTCGCCGCCTTTCCGTTTCGTTCACGGCGAAACGCGCGCCGGGAATCCACGTTCTCCTCCCCATCGCGGCCAGGAATATTATATTGTAATATTTATCGCCGCGAACGACGAGCGTATATTACCAGCGTCCAATGGGTGACGTGCCAAGCTGACGACGGGACGACCTGCGAACACAACCACCGTGGGGTTCTTTGCATTCCACGGGCTGGCGAAGGCGCGACTCCGCCGCTTATTAGGCTCGGAGGAAGTAGAGGACGATGTTAAGTGTCGACTACGTCGCGTGAATATTGTCCGTCGCCCGGTGATGGGTGGAGGATATGGTGTTCTAGGGAGGTTCGCGTAGCTGGCTTTGAAATTAAAGT
This sequence comes from Xylocopa violacea, assembly GCA_963969225.1. Taxonomy (NCBI): domain Eukaryota; kingdom Metazoa; phylum Arthropoda; class Insecta; order Hymenoptera; family Apidae; genus Xylocopa; species Xylocopa violacea. The sequence goes on from CAXAJV010000014.1 coordinate 18,011,024, forward strand.
GCACGGGCTGGGCTTCGCCGAGGCGCTGGGGAGGAATCGATAGAAATTCCCTCGCGAAGGGAGAAGGAATTTTTAGAACTTTGGAGGACGCTCGGGTGACGATCGTTTAAGTTTGAACAGTTCGAATGGAGCGCGTCGAACCATTGGATTTAAATAGCGGAAAAAATTGTGTCGGAACGAAATCAAGCTCGCTGAAACAGTCCCCGATAAGATTTAGAGGACACCTATCGCGGTCTATCGGGAACGGGAAAAATTCTCATGGGAGGGTAATCAGTTGTTCTTATTTTTAGAACGGCTCGTCCAAGAGCGGATTTATCTGTTACGCTCCACCCGCGCACCAACGTCACACGCTAATGCAATAATTGACCTTTTCGCCGGGTCGATGGAGAGGAAGGCAAAAACGGGTCGACGCAAGAGACAACTATTTCGAGCGTGCGTGTCGGGAGCGTGAAAATGCGCGCAGCAGCTCGCGTGGGAAAGTTTCCGTGCAAATTGGGAAAAGCAGCTGACCGAGAGGATCCCTTCGACCGAGGGCCGCGCCTCCTCGAAAACTCTCAGCGCCTGTTTTTTCTATTTACTCGCGATTCGTTCGAACGCAACTGATCGATGATAAATTGCAGGTGAGCCCCTCCGCCGCGTCGTTCAACCCCCCCTTGAAACAAAGGAGCTCGACAAAATCCGCTTGGATCATCGACGACGAATGACGAAATTCGCGTCGAGGCATCGCTCCTCCGGACTTTCACCGTCGCTGCATCCGCGGTGCAATTAAAGACACGACCCACCTCTCCTCCCCCTCTCTCCCGGATTACCGTTGACCTCTGCCGCAAGGACGTCGCGGTTGCGTTCGCCTTATCAAGAAAAATCGTCGCGCGACGCAAGGGCGGAGCAATATCTGTGCCGCTCGACCGTGAGACGAACCCTGAATAATAGTCCCGCGAATCGGTCAGCTAGCGAAGCCGCGTGCACACTGATTCACGGTCGACAGCGAACCGTGCGACTCGCGTCCTTGTCGCGGCTGAAACGGAAAATTCATCCGCGACCACGGTCTGGCACGGCTTATTCCAAAAATTTGTGAAAACGAAGTCGTTCTCCTCGAGAGCGCGACTTTCTTTGGAACCTCCTTAAGAATGGGATAGCTTCTGTGACGTAGGACGTTGGCGAGAGGATCGACGAAGCGCGTAGAAATCGCTAGCTGCGAGCACCGCGGCGAACTCGAAACCGTGGTAACGTTTGCAACGTATCCGCGTGTAATTCGCGGTTCCGTGATTCGACGGCGATCAGCTCGCACGCGCTCGATCTCCGCGGAGCAGATCGTATCAGCACCCTCAGAACGTATCAATTGTACAACACGTGCGCTCGCGCGCGCCCGCTCGATAAATCAACATCAACCGGGCGATGTACAAACAAGTGTTCCGTGGTGTATCAAGAAAGGCGAGCCTTCGTTCCTCCATCTCTTCCCTTTTTTCCCTTTCGTCCTACTGCTCTTTGTCCTTTTTCACTGGTTCGGTCACCGTCGTTTCGTAGGGCGTACTAGATGCATTCCGTGGACGTGAATCACTGCGGCGGAGGCTAAAATAATTGGACGGTAAGTAGACTACAAGGCGAGACGTTCCCGTTCCTTTTTTCCCCTATCTTTCTTTACTCCTCGGGACGATCTCGTCGTCCATCGTCAGCGGTCCATTTTTTTTTCGCCTACGTCGCTGCGATCCACGCCAAATTTGGCGACGTGCACTCTTGCTTCAAGACGGTTACCAGGGTTGCTTGTGAGTCCTCGGATTATGACGCGCGGAATACTTATTGCTCGTTCAAGTATCCCGCCAAATTGTTCGATCTATTGCACCTTCTGGAACACCACTTTCACCTTTATTTTCTTCTCCTTGGACTTTCTTCTTCGCACTGCGCGTCTGCTCTTCGAGCTCGACAAAAGTTGTTTAACTTCGGCTTCGGTTGAACCAAAATCAGTTGCCGTTGTCTGTACATGTTTAATCAAGCGAAACCGTGAAATGGCGTCATCCGTAGCGAATGGTAAAGCGATGGCCTCTTTTCAGGAGCATGGGTGTCAGCCTTGATGGGTGAAACGAGGACTCGGTGCGTTGGTAATAGGTCATAGGTAGACCCGAGGATGTTCGCGATCGGAGATCGATATATTTTTACAACGCTCTCTCCGCTCGTAGCGATTCGATTCGCGTTTGTTTCTTCCGACAGCGAGCGCAGTGCGAGCTAACGAGTGCTGCAGTCTCGGATGAGCGAGACGCGGGCGTTTCGAGAAATTAGGTGAGAAACCCTAATAAAATGCGCGAGGCCTGTTTGGCCGACAACCAACAGCTGGCTGCTCGCATTTATTTATGCATACAGCGACGTGTTAATTTACAATTATTACGCCGTCAAGATGTAATCGTTTGTGACATAACGTTGCAATAATAATTTGTTACCGCGTCTCGCACTTTTGACGGAGTGCCCCTGGGCTGTGATTTATCGATTCACGGTTTAGAACGGAACAGCCGAAGAGTTAGCGCGGTAATACGCGGTGAATATAATTCCCGGCCAAAATGGATCGATTTACAAAAAGCTGATGGCTCGTCGACAACAACTACCAAAACTTTATCCATTTTTCTCGAGGCTCGTTCCATATTTTTAAATTGTTTAGAGGGAAGCGCGATACCACTCTCGAATATCCCTAACATTCATCCCATACGTAATCAAACGGAAATAACCATTCCAAAATTAGGACATGTCTGCTTTACTCGTATCGTCGATATTAATTTATCCGCGGTGGAAAAAAATCCTCTTCCTTCCTGGCGGCTATCCGTAGTGGATTACTCCATAAGTAGTCAGACCAAACCCACTCCCAGCCCACATGATCGGCGTCACCCCAATTTCCCCCGGAGAAACCTTCGTTTTCCAGAAAATTATTGTCGCGATAATCGCTCATAAACTACTCGTAAATCACGAACGCGATTGAGAAATACCGATGTGGGTGGCCAGCCTACGAAATAACAGATTTCAGGCGCGTTCAGGATTCTAGTGAATTCCGCCGCGTAATCTCAACGTCTGTAATTGGAAATTAATAATTTTAACGGCTAATTTGCAGCCTACGCGGATTATTAATTTCAGTAAACGGCAGTGGAAATCTTGCGTGTTCTTCGAATCAATTTACCTGTTAGCAACGTAACGACTTATTACGCCCGTTCGATCGGTTTCGATATCGTCTCTAAATGTCTAAATGAATCCGCGAGAGTGGCTCGCCTCGCTACCGCCTTCAACCCTGCCGATCGTTCTCGAAAACCAAACTTTCTCCGCTCCCAATCGTAGGCACTAATCGCGTGAATATTCAACCGAAACCAGCCTACGTAGAGGTTCCTCGACACTTTGGAATTGATTTTTCCCTCCTGCGTGACGGGAACCAACCGTGTCGTCGTGGAGGAGTAGCTCGGAGAGGTCGCGACAGGTTTTCGGGCGGATTTCTTGGTGCCTAGGATCGCTGCGCACCGCTGGACTTACGCGGTCGTTTGCAGGTATGCCAAGTATGTAAGGTCTAACGCTGACTCGCCGTGGAGAACGAGTGGGAGGATGGTCGTTCTCGGTTCAGACAGAGAGACGAAGAAGGAGCCTCGAGGTAGGAGCGACGTGGCGAAGGAAAAGGGACACGGGGAACAGAGAAACCGCGAGAAAGTCGATGGGAAAAGGGAGAAAAGACGGTATTGCTTTTCGGATGGGTGCGACGGATTCGTTCGGCTACGTCGACGCATACATATCGAGGCTTACAAAAAAGGGTTGGCTACATCGACGCGTATGAAGGAGGACTCTTAGGATGTAGAGTTGTTCTCCATGGAACGATCTTATTTAGGCTGACGATCGTTAACTTTGAAACGAATCGTTTCGAGTCGCTCAACCCCGGCGACTCGAAACCAGGAGATTCCAACGAGAACCCTAAACCAGCTCTCGACTCGAAACGGAGTCCAACATTCCTGTACGACGTCCAAGCAGTGTCCCAAAAACAGATCTCGATCTTCAATCAGATCTCATTGTCGGTTTCCCGGTCGTCCAACGCGTTTCCCTTCCAACGAGGCGCGCGCGCACACACACATGCAGACGCGGGCACAGTCTCGTCGAACCTGAACCCAGCGAACCGACCCACGAAGCGTAATACATAGGAGGACGAAGTCCTCCAAGTGGTGGAAAAGGAAGAAAGAAGCTCGGCAGCAAAGAGAGAAACGGATCGACAGGGGAGCTTGGGTGCTCGTGCGCGCGTGTACCCAGAGGCCGTAGCCAGAGCCTGTGGGAAGAAAAGGAGGCGCACGGTGACCAACGAAGAGAGAGAGGGGGAGTGAGGGAGAGACAGAGAGAGAGGGAGAGAGAGAGAGAGACAGACAGGGAAGGAGAAAGAGAGAGAAGCACGAGGCAAGGAAAAGGAAGAAAGAATGCATTTGGATTGCTCGATAGAGTAGGTGGGCACGTAAGAAGGCTAGGTCGGCCTGGTGGGAGTCCTGGCCACGGACTCGCCGGACAACCCGTGCAGGACGAACGGCAACTCTGCCTATATTATAGAACACCGGCATCGGGAACTTGTATAAGCCCCAGCGCCGCGCCACGGTGGGAATTCGCCTCGCTAGCGCGCGCGATCGCGCGTTTTTCCCCTCTTGCTCTTTGCCCCGTGCTTAGACGCGCTCGTGCGCGCGCCCTGTCCCCGCGACGCCAGCCCGACGCGGGATTCCCGCGTTTCGGGGACCAGGCGCATGGGAAAAGGGACGACGAACCGATGGGATGTTGGATGACTGGTCGTCCGACTCCGCCGCGCAATGATTCACGGTAGGGGTCAACGTGATAAGCGGTGTTTGTTCAGATGCATCCGAAACGAGACGATCGCCGGGCACAAGCTGGTAACCGCTCGAAGCGGCGTCCAAATTCGTAACGTTTCGCGAGTACTTAGTCACCCCTTAGTGACTAAACGATTACGGTTTGTTGCCGACCTAGGCGGTCGAAGGTCGGAGGCGGAGGCCAGAAACGCGCTGCCTCGTCGATCCTCGACGCGCGAGTCCCTTGTAACGACGAGCGCCCCGATCGCTCGATTTCGATGTTAATGGGCATCGGGATGCCAACGTGCGGGCTCCCAATTATCGACTGTCCACACCTAATATCGTGTATATATCATCAGGAGTCCGTGCGCTATTATCGTGCAGACGCGCTTCAGAATCGGAGCGAACCAATTGGGGTTGCTCCCCGTCGAGAGATTTGCAATCTCCATAGAGACACCGCAAGAGCAGAGAGATGGCGTGGTCCTGTTTTAATTCGGACTTCATTTTTCCGCGGTGCTCATCGAGAGGACACGGAGTTCTCGCGTTAATGCTTAATTAACGTGGACGGTTAAGCAGCTCCGCGTTCGCCAGCGTAAGGTGCATATACGACACGGTGCACACGAGGAAGAGCAGAGAGAGGAGTCGCAGGCGGGGGTAGGCGCTTGCGTATACAGGGTGAACCACCTAACTCGTAACTCTTGAGTAACATCCGAACCGTGCACGAGAACAATGTACGTTTTCGACAAACAAATTCCACGGTGATGCGTGTGCTTCGCTGGTAATTAACGACGCTTCAAATCAGCGAGAGTTAATCGTTTGACGAACGACCATTTTCATCGCGCAACAGGGATTCGTTGAAGATGCGCTGCGGCGTGACCATCTGCCAGAGGACCGTGCAACTTTCAACATCCCCAATAACGTTACCCGTGGCGCAGAATTTGGTGGCAGAATTTGGGGCGCGCGCGTCGGCCACGAGCACCCCGTATAAGCGGCGCATGCACATGCATACGCGTATCGCGCGAACGCTGCGAAACACGAGGGAACAGGGATCCTCGGGCGCGTAGGGCAGAAAGCAGATCCTGCAAAATCATCCGTCGCTCGTGTACGCGTCTAATGAAGATGTGGTAGGTGTATGAATAAGCGGATACCCGGCTGGCACGACGGTGCGCACGAGTGCTTGTGCTGCTGCTGTTCCTGCTCTTCGGCTGCGCTAGGTGTTCGTTGCCTCTGAAAATCGCGTGCAATGTCGGAGGACAGCAGGTGGACGGTGAAGGGAAAATAATGTTCACCGCGGCGGGTGATATCGCGGCTGCGAAATTCCTTTTGCTTTCTCTTCTGTTCGACGGACGGAGGGGCGAGGGGAGGGAAGGGAGAGAGAGAGGAGAGAGAGAGAGAGACAGAGAGAGGAGGAGGACTTTTAACTTCGCGGGTGGGTGTAGCCGGCTCGTTTGTATAGTCGCGCATTATTCCGCGACGTGACGGTTTAATGGTGGAGGCCCGATTTCTCGCAAGCGCGCGAGAGCGCCAGTGCGGACAGAAGCTACGATTGCGAGAGCCCACCGTGCAAACGGGGGGATTGCGAGAGTCCGATGTTGCATTGTGTGCGTCGCTTCTGTGCAGTTTCGTTACCCGTGCTTTCCTTCCTCTCCTTTTCCAGGCCTCTTCCCCTTTTTTCTTTGCGCCGTTTCGTTTCGTTAGAGAAAGGCAAGGGAGGACGGGGACGCTTCATCCCCCGGTTTGATTGCACGGGGTGTCGGTGGACCGTCCTCACGCTGGACCGGGTGGCTCGCGTATTGGAACGGGCGGAAAGTCTCTTTCGTCGATGATAAGGGGTCATTCGTTTAGAGTAGCTTTACGAATACAGAATTCGGAGTATGGAATTTCATTGTCGAAGGTAGTTCTCTCTACTACTGTAGGCACGCGTGTCTGTCGAACCCTTCGGGGTCACTGACACGTACGCGTATTTTCGAAAGCATTAATAAGCCGCAGTTTGAACCGAGATGCACCGCTCGAAATCGAACGATTAAAATTGCGATAATTCCGTGCGATTCGCGCACGGTTCGTTACGTCGGCGCGCCTTCGTTGCACGCGCGTACAAGTTTTATAATTTCGCGCGGACAACTCTCACGCGGTCAGAAGTGAAACGAGACAAACGCTCGGGGTCCACTCGAGATCGCACAATCTGGCCATGTCTTTAGCTGCGCGGGAATGCAAGGGAGAGGGCAGCTGGGTGGCGTAAGGTTCTCAGGTAGGTAGTACATTTAGACGGACGTGCGCACGTCGAGATTCGTGGCCGTTCGCCGATCGTTGACACGAGAGACCAGAGTGCTCGGCTGCATTATTGTTGGCGTGCGAACAGGTAACCTCGCGATCTCTCCTCCCCTCTCTCGCTCTCTCGTTCTCTCTCTCTCTCCCTCTTACCGCGTCTTTCTCTTCATCTTTCTCGCGCTGCCAGCTAAGCGTGTGTATATACGCGCGCGGCTATTTTGTTATGCAGGGCCCGTCCACGCGCTGCGCAAACAAATACACCGCGGAACGATCCTAACCGCGGCTCACGGCGCGCGCGACGATATCTGCTTTGGGAATTCTTGCTCGCGTGGAGAATCGGTCGGAACGGACGCGAGACGCGCGGACCCGAATAATTTTTCTAAACGAACGTCTCTCCGGTAACAAGCGTCGCGAATACGCGAGGGTAAATAAGATAAACCACAAGATAAGATTGCGAATAAAATACGCTCGATCGATCGTACGATCATAAGATCAACGTTCCCCGGCTCTAATCGTGTCCGTTGCCGCGGCATTGTCGCGACAAATCCACACCTATCGATTCCATCTCGGACTCCAAAAGCTCGTCTTCCTCGCGCCAACCGGCGAGAGGAGCAACGGCGACGGAATACGCAAGGACCTCCTCTGACTGATATCCAGCGCGATCAATACCCGCGCTATCGCCTCCTCTATTAACCGATATCGCCTAACAAATATATCCGATCTATTGACCCATCCGGCGGGTCCTCGTCCGTAAAAATCTCGAGTCCTCGTCCTGAACCAACAACCTGCGAACAACCAACGAACAGTTTTTAGGGCCTGGGAGAGTCGAAGGAGCGAACTGCGATAATTCAGAGACGTTTCACGGACGTTCGATGTAAACAGCATTTTTTCGGTGGTTGATCGATGGCAATCTGCGCAAGTCGGTGGCCGCAGCGCGACTACCGGGCAAAACGGAGCCGAGTAGCGGGGCGCAGGTACTCATCGGGCCGGCGAGTTTCTCTCCCCGTTCAGTTTTCCCGGATATCCTTTCACGCGGTCCGGCGGACGACCCGAACCGATCGTCCTTCCACGGGCCACGGGTCCCGGAGTGCGTTCGAAGCCGCCGAGGCTGTCTGTGCGAGGGAAGCCGGCGTCGGTGAGAGGCGAAAACGGCGGAGAGGCCTGGCGCGCCACGAGCCACGGCGACGAGGGGCGTCGAAACCGGAAGTGGTCCATCGAGGACGGGAGTTGCCGTGGCAACCGCGATCTGCTTTAACCCCCGGTCGATCATCGGTCTTCCGCGTCATTCGAAAGCGGTCTATTATTCGGGGTCGCTGCATCCTCTCCCGGCGCAGCAGCACAGCCTCCTCTTCGACTCGCCGCCGCGGTTCGAGCCGGGACGAGAGAGATCACGGGGGCTCTCCGCAGGTCTGAACCTGTGCGTTGTGTTCGTGCCACCGACGTGCAGCGAGCCGCCTAGAGGGAGAACGCGATAGACGTACGGCGGCCTGCACACAGCTGAGAGGCTCGAGTCAGCCCGAGCGCGCTCGAAGCGGCACGGTGATGGACGACCGACTCCGAAATCCCGCGACGAGTTGCACCGCGTTACGACGTCCGCCGTTGCACTTGCAAACAGGGCCGTGTCTCGAGCCTCGCCGCTGCCAACCATGATCTTATCGAGCCGATTGTTTGAATTTGTGCTGCTGCTGCTGCTGCTGCTGCTGTTGCCCGCTGTTGCCCGCTTGCGACACACACGCCGCATGATTTCTGCGCTCCTCCAGAGTTCCCTTTTCGTGCGCACACCCGATCCGACTTTTCGTTCTTCGCTCGATCCCGTTTCGCATCGTTGCTGTTATGCTGTTGCCGCCGTTGCACGCCTGTCATTCGACGACCCAGGAGGAGGATGGTTCCTCGAGTCGTGCGACGGAGGAGCTCTATTCTGGGGTAAATATAGCGTACGATCGATACGGATCGTATTTTTGCATCGATCGATCGGGACGCAATCGTTTCTGTCAAGCGATGCCAGGTTGCAACGCTTAGCGCATGCGCCAGGTGCGGATCAATCGCGCAACGAACCCGTCAACGTCATTTGTTTCTCGAAGGAACCGCAATCCACGGCTCCGCTCTTGATCCGGCGTACTTTCTTTGCGCGTGAAACGGTCGCGCGCGGAATCTTTCGGTACTTTCACCCGGTTTTTGAACCGGAACCTAGACCGGACAACGAGGAGTCCCGCATCCTCGAAAGTTCGTTAAACGCGCCTACGAGCCGCTCGGGACTCGTTGGATCAATTAGCAGGCTGGACTATCGGGCAGCCGATAGGTCGATCGGGGTACGAGGATAGGGGAATCGGTTAATAAAATTCGATTCACGAGGATGACTCATTTGTACCGATCGCCGGAGGTTGTGAAGGGCGACGGAGTTCCTTGATCCAACACTGCGCGTGTGTTCGTGCCGTGTAATGATGGGTTCAAGATATGTATGTACTTCCAGTTGCTTCGACACGAGCAATCTTTGACTCGCCTCAAAGGTTGTTTCAGAAGTTTCGTAAAATCCTCAAGGTTCCGTCGCAAATTCTACGCGACACGCGAGCGTCCCACCGAATTTCGTACCCGTTCCCCATCTAGGTGGATCGTCTGTATCGAATATTCTCGCGCGATTCTAATGCAGAACAAACACGCTCGGTGTGTCCGCTGCATATCGTTTTCCAAGTACAGCCCCAGTTAGTCACCCTGCCCTATGTTATTGACCAGGGTTTCTCGCCTCGTCACAAAGGGCATTTCTCACCGAAAACATTGATTTACTCGGACGTCGACCGGTCCTCCTCTAGCGTTCGCGCTTATTTCGAACCTATCCCGATTACGCGACGAATCCTCGCGCGGCTGGCGCGATTAAAAGCCGTCCCGTACACGCGAAATACGCTCGAAAATTCTCGAGATACAGAATCGAACGGACATCAGCGGCGTGTGTATTGTGCGCGATGTGTGGGTTCGCGGGGCCGCGTTGTGTTGTAGGAATGCTGTCGGCAGCCGGCAGCAGGGTCGCCCACTGTTACTCGTCGGGACTCGCTTTTGCTGCCTCTCTGCCCTTCCTGCGCCTGACCGGCTCGCTGGTTCGTTCGATTCCGTTTTAAAACTATATTGCCGTGGCCCCTTTGTACTTGCGGTCACTCCGGACGGGCTGGTGTGCGTGCGCGCGCCTACGTCGGTGTACGTGGCTGGCGCGCGCGTGCACGCACGCACACACGCTGCTATCGTATTACATATTTGTCCGGAGGAAGAACGGAGGTCTCGTTCGTCGTCGTGTCGTCGCGGTCTTGGCTTCGTCGCGCTTCTCACCGCGCGATACTCCGACTTTCTCGCACGGATTTCGAACGGCCGCGAGCGTGCGCCGCGCACTTTTTCTAGCGGTGGCGCTGACGGCTCGATCGGGAACGCACCTCGAAATCTCTCGGCTAGCGCCTTATCTAGCGTGTTTCATAATCGAGTTTAACCTATAAACGGGATAACACGGCTGTCAGGTCGAGCGTCGACAGTGTTCTCGCGAAACGATCGAGTATATTAAATTAAAAACGCTCCTGCGTTCGCGGGACGAGGCTAGATCGCGTTGGATGGAAACTTTCGCGGGCGCATAACTTCTAAGGTGACAGTGGTGGCGCTAGTAGTCACCGCTGCGCGCTCGACGCTACGAAATATAGGGGCTCGTTCGTCGGTTGTAACGCCGCGTGGTTCCGCGACCGATTCGCTGCTACTCGCTGATAGCTCGTGCCATTATCTCCCAGCAACGCGAACGATAACGTCCTGGAGCGCGTTGAAACTTGTACGCGCGTAAGTTGGCGTTAAACGGAGGGCCAGGAAACGAACGGGAAGGTACGGACGGTCAAGAGGTCTGTCCGCGGCAGCGATACTTTCTAGGTGGATTTTTTCGTTTGCGGACAGATACCGCACTCGTGTCAACGTACCTTCCCGATTCGAGTCATTGCTTTCCAACTCCTTCTGTCCCCCACTCCGACGGCTCTAATTAACCAACTACGCCGCTCATACCGACGATTACAGTCGGTTCGATTACAAAACTGGCGAGCGTAAAAACGTCCACGCTTTGCCCAATATCTGTTGTGACAGAGAGATAGCTGGCCGTGGGCCTGGCTGGGACGGAAACGCGCAGCCAGGTCCGTCAGCCCGGGTCGGTCGATTCGAAAACGAAGGTGTGGGTTCGTAAGTTCGACTCCTGCTCGGTCGAATTCTAGGGGATTCCCGAGAAACGTTGTCGGGGAAGGTTGTAGGTCCAAAAGCAGGCAAAAGAGAGCGAGACTCGACGGTAAGGTCTTCTGCTTTGGGATTAAGCTTGCCTCTTCCTTCTCCGCTCCGAGCGGACCATCTCGTTCCCTCTCTTGCAGTGTCGGCTCTTTCCACGAAACTCATCACCGTTCAACGGGCTTTATCCCAGCTTGTTTGCCTTTTCTTTCAACCGTCCCTGCTCCTTTTCTTTTTCTCTCACCGCGCCTCTGTTCCTTATCCACAACCAGGCTGCCTTCCTTCCTCTTCCTCCCTACCTGTTCTCCCCCTCCCTCTCCCTCTCTCTCTCTCTCTCTCTCTGTCCGTCTTTCTGTCTCTCTGTCTATCATCGACTCCTCTTTTCTCTCTTCGTTCCGGCCACGGTATCTCCCGCACGCGCAACCTTTTGCCGAATGGCGTGCCTTACGCCGGGCCACGGGCAGGTCTCGTCCGCCAAGGGAACACCGTGGTTCCGTTTTGGTCTTGCTCGTTTTCTCGATAATCGCTCGAAAGTCCTACCGGCCGGCTCGACTCTCCTCTTGTTCTTCTTCTTCTTCTTCTTCTTCTTCTTCCTTCCCGATCCCTTCGAGAGGCCACTCTGCCTACCACCTGCCAGGCCGCCGGCCGAAAACGCCCGTACCAAGAAGACCTCGGCCGTTCACGATCTCCCGGGCACGTCCACGGACCGATTTCACCCGTTTTCTCGCGGCGTCGCGATTGTTCGCGTGCACCGGATGCGAGATTTGCGAAAGATTCGCTGACCATCGACGCCGGTTGCGCGCGGGGCCCTCGCTAGGGGCCCGTTGCGCCCTCTGGCGTAACGAGTAACCGTGGCCAGCGAGAGATCCCCGAAGGGGATCACGTTGGAGATCCCCCTTCGTCTTCGTTTTATGCCGCTGCTGCTGGCTGCCCGCCGCTCTTTTCTTCCTGCTGCTCGTTTTGCGTTAGACGATGCGAATTAAATTGGAAACATGTATGACGTTCGGTAGGTGTAGCGTTCCTTGGGCCCGTGGCAGGTGGCCGCCACGATCAAAACGTTCTCCACACGGTCGGGGCGATTCTGGGAATGGCCCGTCTGCTACTTTGGATTCGGACAGAGAGGACTGTTTTATAGCCGTGATACGTATGAAATCGTCCTGGACAGATTCGCTTCGCTTTGCCGCGATGCTCGCCGCGGCGCATGTCGCACCGGTTCGAAACGTTATCCGAACTCACTCGATAACGAAACAGTTCGCGAGACGACCTGCGTCAACGATAGATCTTGGCCGCAAATCGGGGCATGTTAATCAAACGATCGAGGCCCCGCTGCGAGTCCTTAAAGCCAGCGTCGAGGACGCAGGACAAAGTGTTACAGGGTAACGCGCGCCGACTGGGTATCAATATCTAATTATTCGTCGAAGATGCGTGTCGGCCTGTTGCAGGCGACGTCACCTCGCGAGACGTACAAACGGAACGGATTCTGGGCCCCACGGCCGCCAAGGCTCATACATTTTAAAACGTCCTCTCCCGCGACACAATTTGCGCGCGACAAATTATGAACAGCGGTCGAGACTTCGGCTCTGGCCCGATTCCGCTAATTTCTGCGCGACGGAATAATCAGTCCCCGACTGGTCTGGATTATGAAACACATTTAATCGACCCGCCACTGGCTCGTTACACGGATTATCATCATCGTACGCTGGACTCGACGCTAGAACCGCCGACGATTCGAGTGCGTTACACATGGGAAGTGGGAACCATTTTTTTTAACTCGTTCGTTCTTAAGCTTCGAGCTCGATCGACTTTTTAATCGATCTCCGATTCCCAAAGGGAAGGAACGATCGATTGTTTCGAGAGCGGTGGTCCTTGGACCGCGTTCGCGAATTCAGTGGATCGCGTCGTTACGATTCTGACAGCATTTGCCGCAAAGATTTATTCGGGAGCGACAAAGAAGAATTCAAACCCTCGCGGCAATAAATCCAATCGGGGAATTCCGTAGGTGTCGCGCGTCGTGCGACCAGTGATCGATGAACGCAACGACAACAGGTTTGTCATAAATGAACCTCCTTTTATTCGCCAGCTCGTGCTAGGGTATGAACTTCGGGCAAAGTTCGCGGCAAGTGTGCATAAATCACGCTGGATGCAGATATTATTCACGCTTTAATCACATTCAAAACGCGTAGAACGAAAGCAATTATTCTTTTCGTTCGGGCGAATGAATCTTAGCAAAGAATAGTTTAATGATCCCCGCCATGCAAAGGGAAAATTAAATTGATCTCGAATATTAATTACCATCGCGGTACCGTAATAGATTTACTCTCCTTCCCCCACCTTTCGACCGATTGATATTAAAATTAACATCTCGATATTTCACATTCGTACGTAGACAGTCGATTTATGGATAACGGAGCTATTATTCAAGAACGCGTCACCATAACGAAATACCGATTCTGTGCGGCGTTTGGCGCGCGCGACGAGCGCTCTCGTGTTAAGGGCAAGTAAATCATTTCGGTAACGTCTATGCGTCACGATTTCTTACAACGTATAAGACTAGTTTGGACGCGTCTCTTTTCACGAGACCGCTGGATACCATAAAAATTACGTTCACAACAAGTGTTGCGCAATCTTTTCATCGAAAAGTACAAGATCCTCGACAGAAAGGACATCGAACGATACTGTAGGGCGCCACGGGTCCCGCGTTCGGCCCTGCGGCGTGAGCCGACCGTGCGTGGCGTTTGGCGCGCACGCGGCTCCATTTTGAACGCTCCCGAGGAGCTATGCGGCCCTAAGCGTCGCTTCGAGTCGATAAATGGAACCAGCCAATAACTCAATCTCGCGACAACCCGACATAGTTTCAACTCTGACATTAACACGCTCCTCCGTTGTCCGACTAAATCTATCGCGCTATCCGCCGTTAGAAAAAGTGGCTGAACGCGGTCTAGCCAGGCCTCTGGTTCTTTCGCCCGAACAACTGAAATAACCCAGCGCGACGCGAAAAGCCATCTAGATTAGGCTCGAGTCTGAACGGCGGTAAGAAGCTCGTACTTACTTCGCAGCCTTACTTACAAAGGCTTGGGACGGAGAGCGAGAGATAGCCGCAAAGGGGGCGCGACAAAGAGGGAACGGATCAATACCGTGCGATACACGCCGAAGTAATTTCATTGTCCACTGTTAGCGGCGGCTCACGTGTCGCGTGGCGCGGCATGGCGTGGCGTGCGCTCCTCTTTCTCTCTCTCTCTCTCTCTCTCTCTCTCTCCCTCTTTTTATCTCTCTCTTTCTCACTCACTCGCCCTTTCCCCTTTCACGGGGCCGCCACGTCGCCTCCTCTCTACGTTTCGCTCTTTTCTTCCTGCCAGTCTCTTTCTTCCTTCTCCGGCGAACCGTGCGCACCTTCTTCGTCCCACCGTGTCCGTCCCTGCCTCTCCGCGCCGCACCGCGTAGCGCAGAGGGGAGAAATAGAACCCTTATGGCATGAGTGATAGCCGCACGCTGCTACTGGGTATTGATCACCCTTCGCAATCAATGTTAACAACGCTGCTTACAGATGGCGAGATCAATTATCTAGATAACGCGCGGAGACAATCGGAGACTTCTCTAGGCCCGCGATACACAGAGGGAGTCGGGCTGGCTCCGTGCGGATCGGTTCCTGGCTGCCAGATCGAGGAAACCGAACTGCCGGAGGTCCTGGAGACTCTCGCTGGTTGTTGACCCAACCGAATGTTAGCTACAGGCTTTATGTCTGTAGAACAGTACTCGTGGGTCTCAATGTTTGTGGGATTTATACGTGCATCGGTTATCTTGGGTCTAAGGGTGCACGGCCACCCGAGAGTGAAACTATGGCGAGTCGTTCTCGAGTATTACTCTCAGGTGGACACGGTGTACTCCAAACGGAGAAATGGAGACTGTTGTCAGAACTGCTCATTCGTTATCGATACGATTGTTATGGATGAAGGAACGTTTGAACCAATGTTCCTCCGTACGTTGTTGAGGTAGGTCGTTGGGGTGCTAACTGTACAGCTTTCTTGGTACAGTTCTTTGACTAGGTCAAAAATTGTTGATCCAAAAGGTACCACAGTGGTGGATTTGGGATCGCGTATGTCGTACGCGATGCTCGCTTCTCGCAAAGGTTGTCGGTTCGCGAAAAGCCTGTAGCGAGCGATCTGAACCTTGGCTACGATACAGATGAGACAGTGCTCTCGTGAAAGTTTTTAGAGAATGCGTGCGCGCCGTTTTGCTCGGGTTAGGAGCGTAGTATAGGATCAACTGAAAATAGGCGAGCGATCGTATTGGTAGAGATCGAACGGAGATCGCTCATAGCCGCTGGTTCGACGATGCAGGCGAGCGATGGCAGAGTTGGACAGAGAGCGTTGAACGATTTAATTGCAAACGAGGCCAATAAACCTCCCTATCGAAGGGGTGGGGGGAGAGGGGATGGGAAAAAAAAGATTAGTGGACCGTAAAGTAACTTCCACTTTGTTAGGAACGTTTACTCGCAAACACGGAAAGCCCTCGTTCACTGTCTCTCTCTCTCTCTCTCTCTCTTCCTCCCTCCCTCTCTTTAGATCGTTGCGAGACGGGCTGAAACGCGAACCGAACGCGACTCTCACGGTCGATCTTTCACTCTCGGACATTTAGAGCGTTGACTTTCTCTCCTATCGCGAGTGTCGTTCGTGCGAACCGCGCACGATACCAGCGACGCTCGTGACGACCAATCATGACCTTGTCGAGATGGATTGATTGCGAGCCGGAACGGGGCGCAGCGTGTCGCTGCCGCTATTTAGGTGAACTTTGAACGGGGCTGCGGAAAAAGGCGACGATCGTGTAGATTATGCCCGGGTCGTGATCGTCGATGCCTGGAAACTATCCCATGGCTGAATGTGGAATCGGGGGTAGACTCGATAACGTCGAACAGGCGCCTCGATAAGTTCCAGCTATTTTTCCACCAACTGTCGACTGTCGCGACTGTTCACCGCGGCCGATTGTGCAATATTTGTACAATTTCGATGCGACGTACTCAACATTTTGCCGGGATGAAGTTAAGAAAATCGAGTGTCACGCGAAGCTCGCGTACGGCGTGGTTAACAAGTGGTTGCGTTCGCTGCTGCCGGACTTTTTTCCACGACAACGTCCGAAAACTTTGCGCGACGACGCTGACAGTGATCGACTGTCGGGGAAAGGGAACGAACGCGTCGTCGCGCGGCGATTTGTTTTACGATTTCGATCATTTTTCCTTGGTTCACGAAAATCTGACCCCGAGGAGGTTAAAAATCGGCCCGTGGAACGCGTGCGATAATAACAACGATCGTTTCCAGGTCGTCCCTCGAAAAGCCGCGATACGATCAGCCGACAGGCCTCGTTGGGCCCCGGCGCGGGCCAAAGATTGTCCGGTCTCGGTGTAGAAAGTTACGCGGCAATTACACAAGCGCGCAACGTTATTTCCACGGTAGCTGTTCGCCACGGCGAGGTCCCCGCAGCCTATCGTGATCCTAACCTATCCTTGCGTCGGTCGACCGATAGTTCCTACCGGAGAAGTATGCATTTTCTACCAGCACACGCGAGCCAAGCCCCGCGCTCGCGTGCGCCCCGCGCGCTGCTTGGCCAGCGTGGATGAAAACGTTCACTCCGTGTACGTATGCGTGTACGTATGCGCCGTGTGGTGGCTGGCTGCTTGTCAGAACAAAGTCTTTTGCGCGAGAGCGCGAGCTAGCCGCTGGCCAACAAACTGCTGGTAGCAACAGGCCAGCAACGGTCATTTATGTTAGAGAAGCGGCCGCGCACACGCGCGCAAACACGCACAGGGACGCGTGCGCGTTCGCGTAATCGCGTATTCCGCATGCACGCTCCGACAGTGATTTCTAAGTGAACGATACGACGACGACCGACGAGGAAACGCGGGGAGGAGGGAGGCAGGAGGGGGCGGGAGGGCGGAATCACGGAGAAAGAATTCTTTCGTTGGACATCGGCTCGAGAACTGACTCACGGCCTACGGTTGATGAGCTAATGACGAACATATGCAACGGGGACCCCGAGCGAGCGAATAAACCCGTCAATAAGAGCGTTTTATGGCAACCAGAACGGACCTCGGGGGCTGTGACCGGACCTATCACGTGACTGAATACAAAATTAGGAGTAAACTAGATTGTACGCCGCCGTGTACCTGTGTTCGCGTTGATTTTGTCTTGGCTTGAAATATTCCTCGCGGAGTTGCACAGCCGCTCGTAATAACGCCGTTCAACGTTTCGCAAAATATGGGTATCGCCATCTAGTTGGCAACCCGGTCCCTCGTTCGGCTCCTCCAGTTTTCGAACAATTATCAGGTCGTGACGCACGGAACGTTCGCTTCCTGTACTTGAAATAAATACGCGCGCGCTTCCGTTACCGCTGTCATTTCTGGCCTTACGGGGACGCGATTTTAAGAATCGCGCGCTCCCTCGGATCGGAGCGCGTTCGCCGATTGGTTGCCGAGCGCTTTGTCCCTGTTTTTTGGAAAATGTCGCGTTTCTGGATTCTACGGTGGGCGACCGTAGCGTCCGTGCGACAAATTTACACAACTTTTAGTCGGTAATTGAAAGTAGGTATTTTCGCGGTCGGGAGGAGTTGTTGCGTTTATCGACGCCATGATTGTCGGTGTTGTTTTCGGCTGAATTGGTTGGAATTGAGATATTATTTTAATGATACGAGGGAGTGTGAAAATCCCCGAAGAGATTGACCGTATAAAAAAGAAATCTCTCCTCCGTCGGGCTCACGGACCGATCGGTGCGCGATCGGGTTCGGTTAACGTAATTTGCTCAATAACAGGACTCTCGATGGCTCATTGTTATTTCGATAAAGCAACGTCCTTTCCTGCTCGCTTCTGCTCGTTTCATCTCTCACTTTCCCCCTTGGTCCGCGCCGCTTTGCGGCCCGCGCGAGGAAGGGCAATGGAATTCGAGTCTGTGGATCTCGCAGACGCATCCTCTCACCCTGCCCCCAACCACCTTCCTGCGGCGTCCCACGCTTCGCTTCTTCGCGCCCCGCTCTATCCTCCCTCTCGCACTCTCTCTCTCTCTCTCTCCCTCTCCTCCTCTCTCTCCCTCTCCCTCTCTCCCTCTCTTTGTCTCTCATTCTTTCTTCGTTTCTCCTGGCTCCACCGCGCGCAAGATACACATAGCCGGCCAGATAGAAATAATACATTATTTAAATAGTGTGGCGACTACGGTGCGTGACCTTCTCGTCGACGTCGCGCCTGATTCCCCTCTTTAACCTCTTCTCCTACTCTCGACCGGTGTGTGCGAGTCGTCACCCTCCTCTTCTTATGTCCGATCTCCCACCAGCGACGCCGTGGTTCACCCTTACGGCTCGATCCGTCCCCACCGTGGCGGCTCGTGAGCGCGCGAACGCATCCCTACCACCGTCTCAGGTCTTCTCTGTTCCTCTTTCCTCCGTTCCCTTTTCTCTTCGCCGTCGTCTTTCCCTCGTCCGGTGTCTACTACTTTTCGCCCCCTTGTTCCCTCTGTCTTTGTTCACTGTTCGCTCGATTTCTCGATGCCTCTGTCTCCGTTCCACCGCCCCAACCCCCCCGCCCCTTCGCCCTTCGTCGTCGTCGTCGTCGTCGTCGTCGTCGGACCCTCTCTTTTCCCCTTTTGTCATCCGCTTCGCTCGGATTGCCTTGTCCTTCTCCATCCTCCGGCCCCGCCACTCTCACGACTCTCCAGCGACAGTTCTCCGGCGGCTCTACTCTCTCAACAGCGGCGGACCCGTGGCTCGCTTGTGTGCGCAATACAGGGTGGCTTGCAAGGACGAGGAATTAAACAAACTCCTTAAGGCGGTTACCTGCTGTAGCTGCTGGCGTATACACCTAAGGATACCGATGTATACACGGCCCGCGTCACTGGTGGTGGGGCCCTATACGGACGCGGTACACCTATAAGCGGCCGCGTTCACTGGTGTCCCGACGGTCGGACGGGCGGAAGGGCGAGGGGCTTTTGGGATTTCTTTTGTCCGAGAAACCGTTTTTTCGCGATCAAAGGAACGATCGTTCGAAATTCGTTGAGGCCTCCTCCCGAACCGGCCTCCACTTTCAGCTTCTTTCGTAATTAGTCGCCGAGATCGTTTGGAAACGGACGGGCCCGCGGCGTGGGGACGAGCGGTTGCGCGGTTTATTGTTATGCAATTCGAACGATGCATCGGAAGTATGCATTGTTTGTGAAATACGCGCGGCGATGTGCTTTAAACCGAGGTGCAACCTCGATGCGAGTACACGCCGCGGACGCAAGGGAAAATTGTTTGCGTTAGGACCGGAGGGAAAGGCAGCAAGTGCTTTAACGACTGGTTCTTACGATAAGTTAGCGTGAAGATTATAGTAGGGTTGAACGCGCGCGTCCTTCCGGCCTTTCGAAACGTGTTTTCTCGCGCCAGACATTGCACGCAGTCCGGAAACTTCGGCTGTCCGCCGTTAGGTCGCAGCACACTTTGTCTCGTTCCTCGGCTAGGGGATGCGGGATACAAAGTTTTATACATTTTCATTTCGTTTTCGACACGCCATCGTCCACGCGTCTTCGATCGTTCGACACCGATCGAATCGTACGCGAATCAGAAAGAGAGAACGCCGCCTGCGCGAGTTAAAACTGCGTGCAAGTTTCGCGAGAACTTACTGGAAGCAGGTATCGTCCGTACCAACAGAAAAATCAATAAAAGTTACTTCGAATCGTCGCGTTTCGAATACGAATCGCTGCCTAACCGCGTAAAAACTACGTAAATACTGAATTCTGTTAATTTAGCTTGGTCGGATGACGCGAAAGTTCGCCGAAGAACTTCGCCAACCTTTACTTCCTTTTGATTCCGAAGTCGCGTTCACCATGATGGTGGCGCTTCGGACGCTTTCTCCCCTCCATCGGGGCTCGGTCTAGCCCTATGCCCAGCCTCCATATGTCGCTCGAGCGTACGAGGAAGGAAGAAAAAAACGCAACAATACGTGGCGCGGGTCGAAAAAACATCATCGATTTCCCTCTACTCTCCGATAGCGCTGCGACGTCTCGCCGGCAACGGGAACACCCGCTAGAAGAGCCGAGCGTGTACGAGCCGAGGCGCACGTAGTACTCTCTCGGCACTCGTGTTGGCCCCTTCGTTTATCCGCTTCCAGTTCCTGCACCCCTCCACGGGCGCACGTACCATGTTATATACACCCTCGCCCTTCTCTCCGGCAATCCTTTACCCTCTCTTTCTTAAACCACTCCTCATCTGGCGTGCGTTCGGAGAGCGTGGCGGCGCTGTCGGCACAGCTTCCTTCTTCCCCTTCGCGCCACACACAGCACCGCTGTGAACGAGGCTTGAACTGGCTCCGGCTCCGTCTATTGGCGGCGTTGCCAAGTGTCCTCGACCATCTGTAACCGCTCCTCCTCTCCTGTTTATTGGTTTAATATTCAATACGGCTGGTGAGTCCGATGTGTAACAGGCCGATGTAGGCGCACATTCGAGCGCGTGCGTGCACATGTATCGAGAACTATGTAACTGTGTACCGTATCTCCCCTACCCCTCCTCCCCTCCTCACCCTCGGCGACCATCCACCGGCGAAACCCTCGGTACGCTCTCTTTCTCGCGTAGCCTGCATCCGTTTCCGTCTTCTTTTCGTCCTTTCTTCAGCGCGCACTGCTCGTTCGCCGGTTCGCTCGCGCTCGAGTGGCATCAACCTTCCTTCCCCGCTTCCAGCTTCTTTCCGTGTCGTTTCGTGCGCTCCTTCTTCATCCTTCTTTGCACGCGTACGCGCGTCCACGTAGACGCGCGACTCCGTCGTGGAATTCGTCCGCGTGCAAATGTATGCGCGTCTCTAAGTCGCGATGAAGAGAGAGAGAGCGTGTGCGCGCGCGGACGCGCTGATGCGCATAGTCAGGGGTTAACTATGTATAGTCGGATAATAGAGTTTACCGAGTCGACATGCGCCCTTCTTGGACCAAGGTGCCGGCCTTGCCCCATATTTCTTCCAAATGGCCGGGGAGTCGAGTGACGTTCGATATCTTGAAGCGTAGACGCGACGACGGAGGAAGCGCGACGCGGGCGACGTCGACGCTGTCGCTGGCTCTCGTCGCGGGGCCGGGGATCGGCGCGAGTCGATTTCAGCTGACGCCATCGATGCTTTCGTCCGACGCAGCCGACTTTTTTATCCGGTCATCGATTAGGAACGCGTAACAGCAACACGGTAACGCGTCGAGGCTGTTGGGCTAGTCTCGACGCCCGAGACGTCCCGGCGATCGGGTGGGGGGATTAATTACTATCTAGCAGCTTTTCAGCGCTTCTCGAGTAACCCGTACGGCTGTCCGGCTGTTCGTTTTGCTGCTAGTTTCGTGGCTTCTTCGGGGAACTCGCCGAATGCCAAGGTTGCCCGTTCTTTCAGAGCCGCCATCGCTCTAGTAGCTTTCGACCATGTTGGTCCAAGTATGCGATCGTATAAAATCGTTGGCGATCTTCGCGTTTAATACTTCTCGTGCGATGGATACCACGAGGGAAGTTAACAAATGCGAGCCAGACGCAGGCATAGATCGCGCGAACTTTTTTTCAGAATTGTTAAGTAAATATTGTGTATGGATTTAGGGC
This sequence comes from Xylocopa violacea, assembly GCA_963969225.1. NCBI lineage: Eukaryota > Metazoa > Arthropoda > Insecta > Hymenoptera > Apidae > Xylocopa > Xylocopa violacea. Next base: position 18,032,887 of record CAXAJV010000014.1, read on the forward strand.
TGGGAATTCGTTCCCCGCTAAATGATTAAAGAGTTGACTCGACGCGCGTAATGTCACGCGACGGTTAATTCTATCGATCGAGTAACGAGAAATAATGCTCGTTTCATGGAAGCACGTATGTAACATTGATTTGTGTATTACGTCAGCCCGATGATACTCGGTGCGTGAAGTGCTATCGATTCGCCCCGCAGCCAGGATAGACGAGCGTGTTCGATTTTCGAGCGCGCGCCGCGGCATGATCAAGTAACTAAACTAAGCAATCGGATAGTCAAATATTATTCTTCGCCCTCCGTTATGAGCCCATTTAACTTATTCAATGATCGATACTCGCGTGCTAATACCGCGCGCTTGTTTGTTTCCACTATCGGCGATCGATCGGCGAAACACAGCGCGAGCGAGAGATCACGCTGGCTGCTTCTGTAATATGCGAACCGTCTGTTTAAGCCCGTCGAAGTACCACTTAAGTAGTTGTAGCTTAAACAAAGTCAGTTGGGTGCCAGGAACTTTCCACGAATTTACACACCGCTGGGGGAATAAAATCGATAACACCGGTGGCGTGAAAGCCACGGAATTGAATCGTATCAATTTTCGTGGTGAAACGCTCCTTTGGTCGTTCCAACGTTCCAACGATTCGTCGCGATTAACGACGTCGATCCGAGAGGAAAGTCATCGAAAAACCGCTTGCAACATTTCGAATTCGTAATGGAGGAAGCGAAGCTTCCGCGGACGAGACGGTAACCGAAAATTCCGCGAACCAGCGGAACCGCAACACCGTCGCTCTATCCCCATCGCTTGGACGGTGGGTATCGGCTGGTTAGCAATAGCGAGTAGCTACCACGTTGGACTACGAATAGCTGAGTCGGGAGCGATGACCAGATGTGCGGATCGTACGCAGAGACGGGGCACGAACCGGGATGGAGCGGTACAGACGGGTCGTATTTGGTTGTAAAATTTCGGCTGCGTGTTCGAACGAGCGTGTTTCGTGGCGACCCAGCTGTCAGGCCCTTCCGAACCGTACCGCTCTCTCTCTCCTCCTCTCTCCCCCTCCTCTCTCTTTTTGTTTCTCTCCTCTTCTGGCGGGAAGAGAGTCACCCTATGGTGCTGAACAAGTCGTCGAGGGTCGGCTTTATCTTGTGCCAGCCTACGGACACCCTATAGAGACTACACGGCCGCCTCCGTTGGCTCTCGTAAAACAGTAGAAGGATTCCCCGGGTCGGCGAAGACACGAGTTTTAGATTAACTGGACAGTGCCACTTGCCGCACCTGCGGCGATCGTTCTTGGGTACACGTGTAGCCAGTGTCACGGGGAATTATCCTACGGACGTAGGCAGGCTCGACGCTCTTCCGCCTCTTCGCGTAGGTTTCGTTTGTTCTTCGTCGATGGCTGCCATTCGCGGACAAATTTTTGCGGACGTCTGTTGATTCTACCCGGCGATCGCACGGGTTTAGGGTCCTCTGAAGAGGATCCTCCAAACAGTATCGATCGTTTTCCATGGGTCACGTAGAAATATCGATCGCGTTCTGTTCGTCGTTCACGTTTAGAACCCTCGAATGGATCTCGATTTTCAACTAATCGGAGGTATTTAGATTTTTCATCCTCCAGGCGGTTTTAGAGAGCGCTCCGTATCGTTGACAACGGGATTGACTTGTTTGCGACGAGAAATTCTGCACGCTCGCCCATTACACCTTTCACAAAACGTGGCAGGGTTACCCTTGGAAAAATTCGAAGGGGCGCGGGTCTGCGGCAGACCTGTCGCCGACAATGGCCGCGAGCCGTCCGGCTGTCTCTATTCCCGTTACCGTCCATCCAGAATTCGTCAATATTGTTGCCTCCGTCCCTTCGTGGCGAGACAACGGAGGACCGTGGAAACGTCTGTTTTCATCCGGCCAGTTGTGCAAGGTAGGGCCTGTTAATTTGGGAACGCGGCACCCGAACCCGTATAATTTAGGGTGTACCGTTCGAACAGACGATACGTAGTCGCCTCCGAAAATATATTCTTCGACACCGGTCGAAGGGAATATCCGGCTATTTAAGGGAGGGGGGGAGCCGCGGTGAAAACAGAGAGCAGCGTTCCCCGCGACGCGGCACCGGCTGACGAGTGGCCGTCGACTATTTTTAAAATGGCGTCGCGTCGATGGATCGCGCGGCCCGCGATCACGGATCGACGATCGCCGCACGCGGCTCGCGATTCCATTCGTTTAATCATCTCGCGGTTAAACGGCCCGCAGCTACGCGGTCAGGATTCGAAAGTGACTCTCTCGACGCTTGGTCGATACGGAAACGGTGTGCGCAGGTGGAGAACGCGATTCGTCGGGCGACTCGTCCAAGTTGGACGCATTCGTACGGGCGAATCGCGCGACATGGAAATTGTGCGAGCGAGCTCGGTGACTCGTTCGTTTAATCGTTGGACGTGTCTCGCGGGATATTCGAAGTAATCTGGCGGGACGGAAGCGCGCACGGGGAGGGACGGGTAGGCATAAACGGCGACTGAAGCTGCAGAAGTGAAATTCCTCGGTGGAGGAGCGGAGGAAAGGGGGACTCGCGCGTTAAAAGAGGCGCGATCGCCTCGATAACCGCAGAAGAAACGCGGCGTGCCCGGCTCTTCCTGCGGCCGTCTGGTTCGCGGCGCTGAAAATAATCCCGACAATAAAAGGCATCACGACACGCGGGAAGAATGTTTAAAAAATCCGAGAGCGCCGGTGTACTGTTCGTACACAACGCGTCTCAGAATAGCAGAAGCCGAGGTAAACACCGTAAAACCGCGCGAACCCGCGCGCGTCCGTCCGTTCCCCGTTTCGAAAGGAGACCGCGCGCGCGTCAGCGCCGCGAGGCGGAGGGAACGCAGGAAGAGGAGGACGCGGTGGAAAGAAGTCCGAAGAGGAAGAAGTCGCGCGACCGTTCGCGAAAGCGACCGGAGAACCCGTTTACACGACCCGTTAATAATCCTCGTGGACCATTTTTTTCCCGTCCTCTCCACTTCGCCTCTCGTCAATGGACGCGTCTATGTGCACCGAAATGGCGGCTCTTCTCTCTTCCTTCCTTTTCACTTTATCTTATTGCTTCTTTCACGATTTTACGCGTGCGCGTAATTTAAATTCCTTCGCGAGAGGAATTGCTTCGCGCAAGAAGCTGACAAGGCACGGTTTGCCCTTGGTTTCGTACGGAATTGCGTTTCCGATGGGATTGTTCGGTGATATTCCACCGGAAGACCGTGAATTTTTGAATAAATCACGGAGGCACGCGCGATTCCTGAAATTGTTCGATGCGCTTCGCGGAATACGAAGTCGGAGGGAATTATTCCGAAGGACGGGCGAATTTTGATTCTGTTTCTGGCGTACTCGCGCGCGGTTATACAGAGGGCTTATTTTTGGTGGCCAGCCGTGTTAAAAATAGAAAATGATGGATGGACTATTTAAAGAAATTAGGCTATCGAGCAGATGTTTGGATGTCTAGCGTTATATGGACGCCGCGGCGGTGAATTTACGGCCACCGATTGTTTTGCTATCTTGAGGAGATAGAGGCATTCGTCTGCGAGAATGGAATGTCTAATTGGAATGTATCTTGGAACGCGCAATATCGAGACCGAATTCCTTCAGGCTGTTGGCACCTCTCGTTAATAGAGATCGCTGGTATCGAGTGTCAAATGAAGCTGATAAACTTGTCCGCGTCGGAGGGGTCGTCGCGAATGCGGCTTAATAATCGCCGATACGATACTTGGAATAACGTCGAGATGCATAGCGATGGGTGTCTTACCAGGTCACGGAGGGAGAGCTTTTCGAAAGTAACTTAAATATAGCTTTAAGTACACAAACCGTGTTGCAACGCGCGAGCCTACGTTCAATAATGGACCCAGAACGATAATAAAGTCCATGTGTCCTCCTGTCTAATTTTATTTTTCGTGGCTCAGGCATTTTTCCACGCCCGACCGAGAGGTCCAGTTACTCGTTCGTTAATTAGAGTAATTAGTTCTCAGTCGGACGATGGACGCGTGGCTGGCGTCGATGTTCGACGGTCGTCCTGGCGGCCAGCAAAGGTGCCCAACCGCGCCAGCCAGCCGCGCAGTCATCGCCACAACAAGTAGAAAATATACTTTCAAGCCTAACGGGATAATGTCGCCATAGTGACCTGCTAGGCCTATTATTTTTCCGCGCGAACCATAATACGCCGGGCCTCTGCGTGCTCGATTAGCATTACCCGGATAGAGGCTGCCCGTGGTGGCGTGCCTCTCTACTTGCTAGCTCGAGCCTCGCTCGTTCCTACGCACTCGACCCTCGTGTTCTTCGAGTTTTTTTTCTCGCGATCGATTCGATTAATGCGACGAACGCGTCCGATATCGATGGCGGAACGGTCCACGAGCCGTTTCGTGGGAATCGCTTCGATCGGTTTCGCAGTAATCGCGGGAACGCTCCGCGCGCTGTCTTGCGGTCGCCATTTTTCCGGGTATTAAGTAGGATCGGAGACCACAGGCGGAAAAAAACGAAGGAGGAGCGACGATACGCGTCGATTTTTGTTCACTTTCCGATCTCTGTGTCGGGGATGCGGATGAAGCTGAAAGGGAAACGCGTCAGGTCCGAAGAAACGAGCGCTCTAAGAACGAGGGTTTAGGGAAACGACTGGCAAAGTTTCGAAGGTACTTTTCGATTCGCGAGATGATTATTCCTAGAAATGGACGATTACTTTCGAGACACCGTGTATGGATCTTCTTTTCAACATCCAGAGAAATTCAAGTAGAACAGGAACGATCGACGAACAGTGTTTCTTACGTAAAGATAAACGTTGTTTGCGAGACTAATTGACGTACATTTAACAGACGTAAACCCTCTCCTTCTTCCTCTTTCCCCGTTTCGTGAAAGAACCGTCGAGGTACGCGCACGCGAAAATCCATCGAAATTATAAGGAAATAGCTTCCGAACGAGGGAAAGCGACGTGAATCGCGATACCGTGGAGTCGAAACGCGAACGAAACCGGTGAAATTAGGTATGTACACGTAAGAGCGCGAGGCGAGTTTAAAAACACCTTTACAGAAGTTACTTAAAAGGATGAGACTCGTTTGTGGCCGCTTTAAAAGGGTACTCGGTGTCGTGCGATTATTTCAGTGAAAGGAATCATTTAGACGGCGAGAATAATAATAGAGGAACGACTTGTAAGTACACGAGCGTTGACCGTTTCAGTGCTATTCCACGGTTCTGTTCGAGTGGAATTGCATTATCCAGTGCGCGCAACAATAATTAAGATACGCTTGAAAAATGTACACAGTGATACGCGGATAATTATCCGATAGAATCGAAGCAAACAGAAGGGGGATGCAAACCGTGCGAGCGTCGTTGCATAGCGTTTACGTATCGCTGAAACTGCTATCATACTTCAAACTTGTTTGAGTTAACCAAAGAGGGATACTCGGGGTGCCTCGTGATATATAGACGTATATAGGGACTATCTTGTATAAATATATTTGGTTTCGAAAAATCCTCGAGTAGAATGAAAGAAGAACGATCTGATTTCTACGTAAAATACACGTAGAAGAAGGGGTAGATACGACGTGGCAAGGGAGAATGAAGGTTCTGGTAGGTAATCGTGCCACCCCTAAGCTACGCGAGACACCGCTACGTCTTCGTGCGGATCCTTCGTTGGATCAACGAAATCGTATCGATCACATTGCGCACCTAGGCGAAGGAAAGTGCAAGACGGACATGCGCGACAAGTATCGCACGTATTCAAGCCTGTTGGTCTCTATGTACGTGTGCCAGAACGATGGACATGTTTGCGGTATTACTAGGTGTGCGCCACGAATTTCGATGGTCTCCATAATTGTTTCAATAATTATTTAATCATTGCGATCTGTACGTCAAGTTTGGAAAAATGTAGGACGCGGTATGCAAAATAATACCGAATATCAAACAAACTAAAATGAGGAGAACGATGTCAGTTACTTGGCATTGATGGACCACAGTTTAATTACTGGATCTGTAATTAAATAATTGGATAAACACTTTGTTGATTACTTCGCGATATCTATCTAGACGTATATATATTTTTCAGCTGTTAATTTAATCGTAACGCTGGCGAGATTTAATTGATATTGACATTTGACTTGAAAGTGTCGGAGAACCGAGGGAATGATTAGACTCGTGCTGGCGCGGATCGGTTCCGGATGAATTGATTTACAATTAGATTAAATACGTGATACATTTCTTGATGCACGATCGAAAGAAGAGATGTAGAAAGTTGCACACAGCAGTGGTTTAATGGTACGAGTAAAAACTGATTGAGTTAGATGTGCTCGAGTTGGTTCTAGTTCGCAACTCCCGAAGTGTATAAGCTATCGATTATGATAACTATTCTCTCGAGCTTTCACCAAATAATTCGCGTCAAATAAAAATAAACACGACGCAAGGATTAATTGTTATTCCAACCTGCTAGTTCAAAGAATCAGAAAAGAAACGGGGTTAAACTTTAAGAATTTCAATCCTTCCTAGCCTTTTTGCTTCTCTGCGTCGTACGTGCTGCCTCTAGCTTTTCTTTTTTTACCTCTAGAAGTCGTTTATAGCGCAAGGTCACGCCTCGTTTGTGGATAGAGACCTGCCTCTTAACCCAGAAATGTAATTTCAATTACCAAAACTATTCCCGGGATTGGATCGCAGTTTTGTCGTGCGACAGGCGTGGATTAAATTTAAATATTAAAAACATATCCACGCTTCAAACGATTATTGAAACGAATAATACCTAATTAAATTTCATAGAGTAGAAGGCGTGAAACGAAGGGGTTAAAGTAAACCTCGCCGATATTCGTGCAGGACAAATCGAGGACAAAAGAGTTCGAATTACACGATCGTTCGTGTAATAGAAGCTTCATTAATTTCCCCTCTGTTCAAATTACAGAACCCCTCGCCCGTAATGACACGTTCGATCATTAAATGACGGATAATTACATTCCTTCGCACTTCGCACATTTTTGCTCGTTCCTGTGATTACCAAACGTACAGGTAAGGAAGACCGTGATCGTCTACGCGATCGAAGCGACGTTCAATTAACGATTGACAAGTGGAATGTCGTTCGAACAAATGAAATTTTACCGTGGTCACATTGAATTGACTTAGTAACGATCGGATCAGTCCGAGAAGTAAATCATATTCAACAGAATGGAACGTTCTCGCGAACTTCCGGCGCGCCTCTCCCTCCGCGCGCATAAAGTTTCTTAAATAGCGCGCCAGGTCGACGACGCTGGTCCTCCTCGCGGTTCCGGTTAGGCGGAAGCGCGGCTTTTGTCGGTGAGCACCGATCGAGCGGCACCCTCTACGAATCCCGCCGTTTGTTTCAACGCGGGACGACAACTCTTTCGCTGGTACGCGCCGCGCTTCCTTCCGGCTACGCCCCCGCGCTCGTTCGGATAACTTGACGCTAAATTTAGGGGTCAACACGTGTTCCTCATTACGGGTGATTATTTGAAAAAGGGTGGGCCGCGGGGAAATAGAGTTTTCGGGCATTCTTTCCGGATGGAAAGTAAAAATGACGCATCCTGAAGCCGGTGTTCGAGGAATGGCGGCTTTCGAAGGGGTCTCTGGTCTCGTATTTGTAGACGGTCACGGATAAATTAGTGCTGCACTCTTTGGAAGCAAGAGATACATCCGAACGCAGATATGGTGGAATTTCTCGTCGCCAATCGGAGAGCTCGTCCAATGTTCGCGCGGCGAACGACTCGATTCGAACGAAAATTCTGGCCGCACGCAATTGTTTTTACCGCGCGAACTTTCGCCGTCGTTCGCTAAATAAAATAGGAGGATGGAGATAAGTAAAAAGCGAAAATTTCGAACGTTCCACGGTCGTTTTCCGCGATTTCACGCCGCGAACGCTCGCGGAACACGCGCGGTGAACGCATCCAGACAATAATTGTAAACATGTTTCACTCATTACGGCCGCCTGGATTTCACGATCGATATAGACGCGCTGAACGGAAGCCATTGTAATCGGTATGAAAGCTGCCATAGATTTTCACAAGAGAGAGAGTCGCGCCACGACGTTTCGTCTTCACTGACACGGATAGAGAATCCGGGTGCAGCGGGGATCCTTTTTTTTTTTCTCTCCTCTCCGACTCTCCGTCCCTCTCTTTCTCTTTCTTGGCGATTACCCATGCTGATCGAACCATTTTTACATACTTTCATAAGGCACCTCCGGCCTTCCGTTTCACGATCCTCGAATAGAAAAGTGTGTCTGACGCTCGCGCGGCGTATTTGCCTACTTTGTTTCCACTCGCAGCAAATAACCGCGAAATCCTACCAATTTAGCCGATCTGACAGCGAACTGAACACCGTGTGTAATGACAGTTTACACCGTTCACTTTGCTGGCAATTTTGCCGAGCCAAAAGCGGTCTTCGAGCAAAGGGAGCCACGTAATTTCACCTTAGAGGCCAGTTCAAATCGCTTTAACGATCGAATCTATGGCATTTTCTAGCCAATTTGGATTTGTACCTTAAGTTTAACAGAATGAAGATGTGGTATCGCGATTCCACGTTTAACTCTTTGAGGCACAGTGCTGTCAAAAGTGTCCCACCTTTTCCATTATTAATAGAAAGGAACCGACTTTTCTCAATTTCAGAGAAATGAAATTTCTCCGCGACGTGGGTCCTTCCGTTTTCTAAAGTTCCGCGCCTCGAAGAGTCACGAGCGGACGTTGTTACCAAACAGTTTTTATCGGAGACGAAAAGAAAGGGGATGTCGATCAATTAGAAACGTTCGAGGTTTCAATCGTCGAGCGTCCGACGACGCGATCGGGATCTCGATGCGATTTAGATAAGCGAGAAAAAGCAGCCCCAGTCGCCAGGGTCGGGGAACGCGTGGCGCGCAGAAACGCGTTAAATTTGCCGCTAAAAGCGAACGTTCCGGTTCCACTCGGATCGGTGGATCACCGAAAATAAAGTCCCCTGGTGGCACGCAGGCGCCTACGCGGCGTACACACCGCGGCGCGTATTGTGCGACATAAGGGAGGTAAAAATATACACGGGCGTGCATATGGGGGAGAGAACGGGTGGCTCGATTTTTGTCCCACGATTACTCGTCGCTCGGCTTCCTCGAATCGAATTCGTTCGAGGGGTTCGTCCCCCATCGCTCGACGACGCGTACGCGTCCGCGTGAACCATGCGCGTATGCGTGGCACACGCACGAGGAACGTTCTCGTGATCGAAATTCTGATCGACGATGACTAAGGCTCGGGAGACACCGACGAGCCTCGAGATTTTTCATCCGTAATGCGTTAACTCCGCAGCGGTCCTCGAGATTCGCTCGATCTTCGCGCGCTCTCGTTTCTTTTTCGACTCGAACGAGGCATCCACCTGGACGCGTCTACAATTTTTATAATTTCCCATAATTTTCTACAGATCGAGACGCCCCAATTACCAACAGTTCCACCGATGGTACACGCACCGAGCCGTGCCTCGAAGTTCGACTAATCAGGACTACAAGATGGCACTGCTAATAACAGAGCCGCCGCGGTGTTTTTCATTACATCCCCGTCGATCGGTAAACGGTCGATCGGCCGATGAATAATTCATCGCGATGTATTAATTCGGGCGCGTGACGCCGATCGATAGCTGTTCAACGGCGAATTAACACGCCTATCGATCTCGATCCGTTGCGATACCCGATCCGTTTAATGGCCTGGCGGCCTCGATAGGCGCATCTTTCGCGGGCGCTTCGATTAGAATCGATAACGGGCCCCGCGACTTCCAGTTGACCGGGGCCTGGTTAGGCGAACGGTAGCCGCCTGGCTCTGCGCGTCGAGCGAAATTCTTTTTTCGATTGGAAGCGCCGCTTGGCGCACGTGACGGATCGATGACGGGTCGGGGGATGGTATTTTTCGCTTCTTTTTCCACGAGAACCCGGGACGTAAGCACCGGTTCGGGTTTCCTGGGAATTTTTAGGAGATCGATGCGCCGTTGACGCTAATAGGGTAATCAACAGCCTCTCGCGCGCGATGGCTACTTTGGGTGAAAGGTGAACCGTGGGCGCCGCGTTCGCGACGCGTTGGTATCGTGGAATTTAATTGTGGAACGTTTCGAGAATACGCGAATCGAGCGACGCGTAGACGACAAATTTCGATACGAATCGTCGTTGAGACGATAACGATTTCTCGCGAGATTCGCGGATCGTGTTCTTCCAGCCCGCGCCAGCTTTGTGTCCGATTTGAATAGAGCGGCGTGCTCGCATTCGAACGAAACGAACGTGTAACGGGCAGCGGCGAAAACGTAACCGCGGCTCGAGTATCTGGGAAAACGGCGGGTCCCGTTACCTTCGATGAATACGTTCCTTCCTCGATCGTGGACAATGCTGTTTAGCTTGTCCTGGGATAGATCGGCACCGCGCGGATTGTGTGCTTTGGGAAATTAATATGGCTGTGGGAAAAGATCGCGGAAGAGCCGCGCTAACTTCAAGCGATCGAGCGCCATTATTGTTTTTCTCCTTTTCGCTTTGGAATTCGGAGGAGGAAATGTATTTTCGGTAGCTTCTCGAGTGCGATCAGACTGTAGAAGACTTTGGAAGATTTTTAGTACGGAGTTACTAATACAGACTAGAACAAAAGCGCTATTAGTGACTCGGTGCGAAGGTAATAGAAAGTCTGAGCGAAGAGTGGCCGCCATGGTTAGAAAAAGGACTCGATTTTCGCTAATCCATCGCAACCTTTGCCATCCGGTTTCACGAATATCGAAAACTATCTCGGGATACTGTTGCTCCTGTGCGATTTTATCTGTGCGCGCGTACCTTGGATTTTTCCGCGCGGAACTTGATAATTTAACATTTATCTTTGCCATATCGACCGTCGACTAGAAACGTCAGTCCAGAAGTGGTATTGGTTACAGAAAAACTTGTTGGTATTTAGCGTAAATTAAACATTTTGAGTCGATAAAAAACCGATGATTATGTATATTGCAAGGTGTCTCGAAAACGAGACACCAGATGAAAGGAAACGATAGCGATTCGATACTTTCGACGCGACGTACGAGCGTATCGCTGGTTCCTTTAGGTCTGTCGATGGCACCAAAAAATGGAACCAGCGTACCACTGTCCGAGATTAATCAAAATAGTAGCTTCCGATGGATCAAACAACTTGTCCAAGTTATTCAGTCTACCGACGCGATACGACGCGATACGACGCACCAAGCTAACAATTCCATTGATTTTCCTAGGATCAAAGGGCTTCGAAGGGTCTGAAAGTGAAATGCTTCCATCGCCGCGATTCGAGAACCTGCGGATCAGCCGTGGCGTCGTGGGAGCGGGGAAAAAAATGGCAAGAAGAGTCGCAAGGCAGGGTGAAAAGCGGCGAGCAAGGAAGAGAGGATTGGAAATCCATAGACACGCGTGTGCTCCCGAATGCACCGGGTTGCAGTTCCGCCACTGATTGGCACCGCGGCGGAGAATGGCGTTACGCGCGCGTCTGTGTCACAGGGTACGCGTGGACGCGCGCGCGCGCGCACACACGCCATTGCACCGAGAGGGACAAGGCGCACCCACACAAGCGGCGCCGGTTTGGCAACACGGCCGGTGCAAGGCCCGTAACAGCCTGTTGGCCAACATCGGGCGGCGCGCGGGCGCATGCGCGTGCACGCCTTCGCCTTCGTGACACTTTAAATAAACCATGATGGGGTGTAAAAGGGGTAGGGAGGTGTGCGTGTGTGTACGCGCGCGCGCGCGCGCGCTCGCGAGTGTGCGCGAGAGCGAGGGGGGCAGGGAGGGCAGGCACAAAAATGATAAACCGCTACAAAAATCCCGATATAGACGCGAGCACGCGCGCGCGCGCGCGCGCGCGAGCCACCGCGACCGGCCGACCGAGCGTGCCGATTGCACACGACGCCGCACAGTGGCATAGAATCAACCTTCTGTGTGCTGACCGGAATCGAATGACGATGCACGGACGCCCGATACGCACGGGGTTCACAGGCCTCGCGCCACGGACTCCCCCGAGCCTGGCTGGTTCGATGGCGAACGCGCGCGCGGAGATAAAAGGTTTCGCGTTCGGGGCGGATTTCGGGGATTAATTTTGCGCCGCGCGCGGAGACGTGTCGCGGATTTGTCGCGTTACGCCGGGTACCTTCTGCCGCGTTCGTGGCCGACACGAGCGGCCCGCGAGAAGACGCTTGTACTTACACGTGTACTGGGCGCGGCGAGAGTCCTGCCGTATCGTCCGGACGTTGCCTGCTTCTGCTGGAACAAACGAGAGCGTGTCGGTAGAATTACGTGGTCGTGGACGAGTTTCGAAGCTGCGGAGAATCGGATCCGCGATTCTTCGTTCGACGATTAAGGGAGGAACAGTTGGGTCGGGGGTTGGAGTACGGGAGTTAAGGTGGAGAAGTTGGGATGGTTTTTAGAACGCTTGTTGCTATCGCCAATTTAAAGGGGAGTCGAAGTTCGCGGTGGGTTTCTTAACGAGAGGAAGAAAGCTGCGTTCCTTTCATCGATTTTCTTCCAACATATATCCATGAAATTTGCATGCTTCCGCTGCAACTGCGTCCCGATATCCGATATCCAAACCAGCTTTTCGATGATTAAATATACGATCGCGCGATCAACCGGCAGATATCTAATTAAATTATTTTCATCTTTAAATTACAATTAGACGGAGAGAACTTCGTTTCCCCGGGGGATCAATAATGGAGCTGAAAGATTGAAACTCCGTCTTCCGAAGTTATTTCCTCTGCTCTTGATTATCCTTGCAGCGTTCGGATGCCGATGCTCCGGATGCAAGCACGACCGAAAATTCCGCACGCGAGCTCGTCCGGCTGAATCGATTCGGGAGTTCAATTATATCGGGGAACGAGAAAGGAAAAAAATAACAAAATCATTCGCGATAATTCGCGCTGGATTACGTGCCCACCGTCTCCTTTATTGATTTACATGCTCTGTCCTACATATCGCGCGCCTTATCTCCTTATCTCTCGCATGAAACAGAAAGCGAGTTTGCTGATCGATACGCGACCGGATTCTCGGATATCTATCCATTCTTCCCAGGAACCGCTTATCGGTCGCCGCTTTCCCGTACGGAATAAGGATCGTACCGAGACAGTTCTTGCGTTCTTTGAAAATATGCGCAAAGAATGCCCGTTCGTGGCGTCGAAGACCATAGTTCAACAGATCGTACAACTTCGCCCGAACTTTTCGAACGCGTTTCAATTTTGCCGCTCGAAGCAGTCGCTTTCTTTCCGTTTCGCGTAGCCGATCGGTTTCGCAAATGATAACGCGTTCAACCTTCGAGCGACGCACTAAATACTCGAAACGGAGCGCAAAATTTCTGAAATCTGCGCAAAGAGTGCCCCTTCGTCCAAGGAATCGTACAACCTCGCTCGATCTTTCCGAACGCGTTTCAATTTTGCCGCTCGAAGCAGTCGCTTTCTTTCCGTTTCGTAAATGACAACGCGTTCAACCTCCAATCGACACACTAAATATTCGCAACGGAACGCAAAATTTCTGAAATCCGCGAAAGGAATGCCCCTTCGTCCAAGGAATCGTACAACCTCGCTCGATCTTTCCGAACGCGTTTCAATTTTGCCGCTCGAAGCAGTCGCTTTCTTTCCGTTTCGCGTAGCCGATCGGTTTCGCAAATGACAACGCGTTCCACGTCCAAGTGACGCAACAAATATTTGCAACGGAGTGCAAAGTTCCCGTCGATTCTCCCGGAGGCGGCCGCGCTCTTTCGGGCGGCAGCCCGATCTCGCGGCTCTCCCCGTTAGCCGTGAACACCGTCCGAATCGTTCGCTCCCGTCGAATCCGTGCCAGCTTTCAGCCGGCTCGCTTTATTCCGACGCTTCGTTTCAGCTGGCCTACATACACGCTCGACGTGTTCCTCCGCTGCGCGCGCGCGCGCGCTCTCGCCCGTTTCTCTATCCTTTTACCAAACGGAACAAAACGGCGAAAAGAGCGCGGGGTAGAGGCCTAGCACAAAAGCGAGACGCCCGCCGCTTTCTTTCGTATCCGCGGCGAGTCGGTGCCGGCTTGGCGCGCCGCGGAACAGCCGAGAGCGCGCGCGTTTACGCGTGTAACTGTTCTCGCGAATGTGGAACAATTAAACGCGTAAACGAGGGGGGGGGGGAGGGCCCCGATCGCCTCGAACTAATTGCTCGTGTCTGCAGCGGCGCGCCCGGAAGTGGTCACCGTCGACGCCGCCGCGATCGCACGCGCGCACGCGCACCTGACCCAAACGCCGAGCGTTAACTCCGCTCGCGAGGCTACCGTGCAGTTGCGCTTCTCTCGTTCCAGACGAAGACGAAGGATCGATGCCTTCCGTCGCGAGCGTCCTGCTGCCTCTTCGCAGCGAGCTGAACGCTGCTTCTGTTTCCGGAAATCGATCCAGGATTCGATTTTGGACGGTCTTTGGTAGCGCAGAATTTTGTGGTCTCGCAAGGAAGCTTGGAGTCGCTCGAGCGATCGCAAGGCAGAGGAAAAGCGAGCGATTCGCGTACCGGTCCCAAACCGGGGCGAAAATAATTCATCGTAGGCTGGGCGCGCGTGCGCGCGCGGCCGTCTCTCCCCGTAAGCTAAATAGAAACGTCGCTATTAATCTCGACGCGTAATTGCGACACTGAAAGGGTTAGACTTGTTAGCGCGCCGGACGATATATCGTCCGCGTGCTTAGACGCTAAATTAAACGTTTCGCGGCGAAAATAGCCGACGCTTCGGTTCATCTGCCTTTAATATATTACCGTGACGCGATTCAGACGGGTTCGCGACGCAACGAGGGGAGGGCTCCAGCCCTGGCTGCCTACCGCTAATCGAACGATAATCCGATCGTCGATTCGATCCACGGCTTACGCAACCCTTTGCCAATGAAAGCAAACGTTTCTCTCTTTTCCCTTCTTTTCCCCCCTTTTTTTTTCCCGAATTTTTGCGATACGAGGGAAGTTAATATCGCTTGGCGGGTACGCGCGAGTTAATTCGACGCTTTAAAGCGTTCCTTTGGTGTTCGTTTTTCGGGCAGCTCGATTTTTTTTGACGGCGCCAGAGCGCGGAGCCGAGCGAGGCGAACGAAGGTGCGAATTATTGCGCGCGCACAACAGATGCCGGTTGATTAATCGCGCGCACTTTTATAATGAACGCTCGCGAACGTTATTGGACGAATACGAAAGTTGTAGATCGGCGCTGAATTCGCCTCTTTATTTAGCGATCGCTGAAGGGCTCGTACCAGGCATGCATTTACCGATCACGAGACTCGAGAACCACTCCTTCGTGAACAGAGCGTAGATTGTTTCGTGGAAATTCACCGATTGCCTGGCGAGCTCTGTTATGGGTAGCTGAAATGTTCTACTTTTAATGCGGAGAGCAGTTCGTGTGGCATTACATTTTTTGCCGTTCGTTTCCTATCGTGGCGATCAATCGCTGGTTGCATAGCGATCTTATCCGGCGTTTTCTTTTTATTTAAAAATGTCAGAGCGCGGGAGAAGTGTCTGGAACGAGGTATCGGCCGTTATTTAAGCTCGAACAATTTCGATTCTACCAGTTCTAGTGTCTACTCGCTCGAGTTTCAATTATAGTTTAAACTTCAAAGTGGCACTCGTATTTTGTCAAAGCACGCGCAAAGGGTTGAAATTTATCTCGTCTAGGCACCAGCCCGCCCGACCCTTCGCCGCTTGTGCCCTACGCCGCCGGTATTAAACGTGAAATTTAATTAACACAGAAAGAAGTTAATTAGTTTCACTTTTAAATGGCTCGTTTATACCTCTGAAACTACGACCCGTGCCTCCTTCTATGTACCTAACTCGCCGACCGAATGTCGACTTCGTTCCGTCAACCTTTGTTCCACAATTAGCATCCTGTTTGTTGACCGAGGCAGATCGAACGTTTTCCAGAAAGAGCCGGTCTCTGACGTGTACCGATCCGTCAGAGAGAGGACGAATTGTTGAATCGCCGCCAAGAAGGAAGCGTTTTGCAAAATCTCTCCGCGGATCAACTCGCGCACGCACAGCGCCGCTTATAATCGTTCGAGCGGAGTCAAAAATTTCGCTCAACTTCGCTCGGATCGTCTCGATTCAGGAATAAATACCAGCATCGGATAGAAGAAATTGGGGACCACAAAAAATCGGCTCGCGAGCGGATGCGACGTCTCGCGCGGCCAATCCATGGTGGATTCGCGAGATGGACGGGATATAAAGCGCGAAACGGTGTTGTCGCCACGGATAATTAGCAGCGCTACCGTCGAGTGAATGCTCGAGAGCAGGAAGACGAAAGTAAGCTGTTTTTAATGGGGAATGTAACGGAGTAAGTCGTCGAAACTATCGCGGATAGAATGCCCCCGCGCAACGATCGACCGTGATGATAGATCGTTTCTAGAAAGTACCCCAGCATACACGCATCACGCAATCGTATCAAATCTATGAAAGTCCACCTACATGTAGGCTGTACACGTACGATTCCAACGTTTCACCTCAAGCAGTGAAACCCGAGACGCTGTCCTTTCGAGCCTGCATTTATTCGCCGCGATTAAACGCGATCTAGATACACACCTTGCGGCGAAACAATGCGCGTTCTTTCTCCTACCGATATCAGAGGCATTAATTAGAACAGATCGATGGTACGCATCGGTCCCTCTATTATTTATTACCCTGTTAAACGAGAATGAATATAACGACGGGAATACTGGGGCGTCGCGTTCTACTTTTCGACGTTCTACCGTACAGGACAAGTAATTTCATATCGCAATCAAAATTATTGCCAAAGGAATAAATTTCCCCTGATTCGAAGATGTAAATTCGTTCCTGGATGATCGTTTATTACATTCTCCTTTCGCACCGCGTGTAATTACAGGACTGCGGATGGTTACGCATTTGTTACATGTGCGAGATGGTGTAGCGTGCACATGGTACGCAGAAGTACACAAAATACCTGGAGTAAGATAATATTTAGAGGACGAGCGTTTGTGCAAATTCCATTTATCGAGTAACGCGTAACAGTTGTCGCAGAAGGATTAGAGAAACATGAGGGATTTTATAATATTGCTACTCCAAAGTTTGAGTTTGAGACAATGGATCTCACCTATTATTCGAAGAAGAGGTTAAAGGAGCAAAAAGGTTTGTCACAGAAGGAGCAACGCGTAACAAAAGTGCGTATCGATCATCGGTCCCTCGGTTTTTCAGCTCCAGAAGCTAATTAAGTCGCGGATCAAGCTCGACTGGCGGTGTGTACCTCGAACAAGCATTTCGACACACGACGATATTGTAATCCGGTAACGGATTTGTCGTTACAGAAGTTACGTAGTATTTTCCCGCGTAACGCTCGCGATACATATTCGCGATACAAAAGCGGCGCTGTTTCTCGGTGAGAGGGAATGTCAATACAGAAACGCGGTGGCTGCGATTTACGTCACCGGAGAAACGACTATACGATTTCGGTGATCCGTCATCTGAGAAACAGGTGCATTCCTGATAAACTTGTGCCCACGGAATTCGTGTCGTGCAATTGGAACGGAAACGAGTGGGCGCGCATTAATCGATGGCCACCAGTTTGCCCGTATCATCTCCCCGTGCGACCCTCCGTAATCCAATAGCAGGAAGAATCTGTGCAACGCAAAGAGTAACCTTGCCCTGGCTACGATTCTACGGAGGAATCCATTCTACGGAAGTATTCATGAAAAAACCAAGGATGGGCTGCGAGATAGAGACCCGTAAAAGCGTTCGATGCACACGAGTTATTCACGAAACCTAGGGACGTCTTCTTCGAAAGTTTCGACAGCGAGTGAAAGCCGAAATCACGCGTTGGCTCGTTTGAAAGGGAGCGATTAAAAAAAATTAGACGATGTTACGTAACCCCGAAAGCCAGAGACAGAAAGATTTTCGCGGGACCGTAAAAAACCGTTTCGACCAACAGTCCACCAATAACGAGATCCAGCGCGTGTGCGGTGCACGTTGCAAGGGGTGTTGATACAACGCAGCGGCCAATGCGCGACAATTTACGTCACCGTGCAAACTAGTGGATGATTTAAACCGGGCCGTGTGTCGCTTTAAACAACACCAGCTGCGTTTTCGCGGCACACGGCGAGTCACGGGTCAAATGCTTGCCAAACTCTAATCATAAGAACGGGACGAAAAATGAAATCTCTCGTCCCGTCGTGGTTGGCCCTCCTTCTCTTCCATAGCGGAGAAGAATCTTAGCGTGGTATCAAAATAATGCCTCCGCGGGATCTTCTCAGATTTGGAACCCAAAGAAATCCCTGTACAACCACCCTCCTCGTGACGAATAAGGAATACCCAACAGTGTACGCACAGCGACGATCTTCAATCCACTTTTTACGATTTTGGGGCACCGCGCGGCTACCATACGGACCAGGTTATCCTCTGATACATTAATGACGCGTCAAGTCAGCGCATGACAACGCGGCTACCCTCTGGCGCAGCGCAGCTGAGGTCCATCCGCGATCTACTCCTCAGTTTCCCTCTTTATCCCACGCGACCCTCGCCAAGCCCACCCCGTGGGTTTCACCCCGTCGCACCCTCTCGCTTTCACCTCCGGCTCTCTCCTCTTCTCTGTCTCGCCGTCTATCTCGCCCCTCTGTGCGAATTCTCTCCCTCTCTCTCCCTGCCACTGGCTCGAGCTCTGTGAGGAGATCAATAGGGATCCTACACCCCGTTCCTCCGCCGACGTGCCGGAGGAGGACAAAGGTACTCAAGCTCCGGTGTTCCAACGCTTCCTCTCCACGCACGTGCCACCGGTGCGCGCCTTTGCGCGACGTTGGGGTGGTTTTACATGGACGGAGAAAAGACGCGGAGGACCGTGGCGGTCGCGAGGGGTGCGCGCCCGCGTGGAGGTCGGCGGGAAGCCCTCGAAACGCGGTCCACCGACATTGGGAAGAGTGACTTTCGAGTTTTACTGTTCTCCGAGTACCTCAATCTTTGGTAACCCCGTTGTTTCTCTCGTCCTGCGACCAGATATTGGCGTATCCACGAGATGGAACGTAAAAGTACGAAGAAGTACGGTTTCTTCGATACTCGACGCGCTACCAGAACTACGCGCATTCGTAATTACTTGGTGTGGGTGTTCGCAAGGCAGTAGGCGATCCGCGTTGGTCTATGGTGACGTCAATTTCGGTATATCGGGAAACATGTTTTCCTTTTTCAGCTGCAAGTACTGCAGTCCGCGCGAAGCTTGGGGCAACGTGAAATTGAAGGTGGTCGTTATGGAAATGTAAACGTTTTAATTAAAATATCGATCGAACTTTAAATACTGCGAATCGCTGGGAGTTACGCGGTTTAAAATTCTAGCTGTACAGGCAACGATTTGTTCGGCGACTGTTCGGGTACGACCTCGATAGAGTGTAACGCCGTAACAATGTTCACTTCCCGAGTTCGCTTCGAACACAGCCGAGAGAAAACAGAGATCGACAACTTTCTAAATATCGCAACAATCTGAATGGTAATAGTCTAATACCGTAACGTAAAATTCCTTGAACGTGCGTACGTGCAATTACTAGTTTCCACAGTCTGAAAGCTGTTACATTCGAATCCGCTGCCGCTCTTGGTCCGACGATTTTAAACTTCGATCAACAACCAATTTGCCAACAAATTTTAACAAATCGTTAAAAGTTGTCGCAAATTTACATTACTCGAACGCTTGCCAAACCGTAATCGCAGGAACGCGAGGAAGAATTAAATTTCTCGTCCCGTCGCAGTTGGCTTTCCTTCTCTTCCACGGCGTAGAAGAATTTCACCGCAGTATTACCCTTTTAAATTGATATTATTCCAAGAGAACGAGCGCGTCCATCCTTTTTCGAGGCGAGCAGGTTCAATCGCAACAACGAGGCACCGCGTAGCCTCTGCCCTGACACTGGCGACTAGGAAGCGGCCGCGACGATTTATCGCGATGTTCCCGCGCGTATCGATCCGGTATCGATTAATCCCCTTAATTAATTTCGCCTGGCGGCGGTGCCGGTCGGCGATTCGACTTTCGATTCGTTCGCGTGGCCACGGCGGCCCCGTGGTTTTGTGGAGCAGTCTGTGCAGCAACCGGTGCAAACCGCGAGCGCACTTTCTTCTCCCGTTCCCGCAGCCAGGCACGTGTGTACACGTGGGTACAGCGGCGGTTTTAACAGCCACGCGTTACACGCTCTCACAAAATTTCACCGTTCCTCCGCTACCGTGGCACACGTCCGCCACACTTACCGGAGTTGGCCGCGCGTGTGCGCCGCGGCGCGCGTGGCCACTCTACTTGCTGACGGCACCTCGACGACCAGAAACATATCGATTAATACCGAATATGAAAAATTCCACGTTGCTCGATTGTCGGAGAAAGTCCGCTCGCGTCCCTCCCCCTCTCTCTCTCTCTCTCTCTCCTTCTCTGGTTTTGTTGCTCGAACGAGTCGAGCGAAGAAAACGGAGAAAAAGAGCAAAACGAGACACCTGACGGACGTGTGCTTCTTTTAGGAGAAAACTCGTCATCGCGCAAACATTTTAACGCGTCGAAACGAGGCAGCGAAGTTGGACCCTCTTGGATTTTCACTTTGCTCGCGCGGATTTGAAGAATTTCGATGGCGGGCGTCGGGTAATTGGAAAGGTGAACGATGGGGAGCCGGCCAATGAGGTCTGATTATGTTCCAACGGTGTAACAGTATTTGTAAATTGAAATTAATAACCCAGTTTCGTACAACTTTAACGGCCGAGCGTGTAACGTTGCCACTGGCTACACGTCGTTTCTCAATGTAGCAGGCGCGCAAATTTTAGAGTTCGCGGTTGCGCCGGATGCGAGTAGAATTCACTTAGCGGGTTATCGAGTAAAACGCGAGTTCACGGTGATCTAATTCGGCGATAAACGTTCCAATTATTTGCGAGGGCACGGAAACATAACTAAAGATGAAGTTGCACGGTTATCGTCCGCGAGATTCAGAGCGGAGCTGACTTTTCGAGAGGAAAACGGAGATACGGACCCCGTTCTACGTTGTACCGGGCTGTTAACAAATTTGTAAATGAACCACGTGAAGCGTTACGTTCGACAGATAAAACCAGCCCAAAAATTCTGATCCATCTGTTCTTTGTTTTCCAACAAAGAGAGCCCATCGAGTTACCAGACTGTTGGAACACGAAAAAATCGTTCGATATCGTGTGTACACTCGGTTGGTAAATTTCGAAACAGAAGCGAAAAACGGACAAACCTTACTCAATTCATTATATTACAACCCTTCAACCCTTCACACTCGACTTCCTCTTGGGCGTTAGCAATAGAAACCACTGCTAAAATAATCAACAACTCTCAGCGATAGAAAATTTCCATTTCGATAGAAAACTTGAGGGGACCATGCAATTCTCGAAAACATTAATCTCCTTCGAGACCAAGTCCCCTCAGAGGAGGCATCCAAGTGCGAAGGGTTAAACGTCGATACAGATTCAACCCACGATCTTACGCCAAGCATAATCGATCGGTCGACGCTGCGTATCGAGTACAAACTCGACGTTCGAGTGGACTCCTCGCTCATCGGATCCGCGGAGCGAAACGTCTAAAAAAGTTCGTACTTTTTCTCCGAAAGACGCGTTTCGCGTCGCGATCGGAGGTGGACCTCAGCTGCGAGGCGTCCCGGTGAAAACGAGCAGACCTCGGCGAGGTCTCGTGTCCGGTGACGGTCAGAAACGGCGCACGCGGCGTGGCGCATCCGTGACCGGTGGATTCGGCCGGCAGGTCCCCCGGCCACCTGTTCCCGCGTTCAGATGCCCGTCCCGCAAATAAAGCGAAAGAAGCGCGACAATGTGGCATGTGCGGGATCGACGTTCTATATAGGCAGGTAGGTGGGCACGGGTGTCGGTGGCGGCGGCGGTGACGGTGGTGACTCGGTGCCTATAAGCCGGTCATAATAGTCGCCGGCACCTGTCTCGGCGTGCAGGCCATCTGAGATCGGAACTGATGCAGCCGCCGAAGAAGTCGAGGGACTGACCGGCGGCGGCGGCGGCGGCGGCGGTGATGGCGGGCAGCGCAGGGCGGAGGGGCGGCAAGGAAGAAGAAGGTGGCCCCAGCAGGAGCAAAAGAAGCGGACGAAGATGAAGATGAAGATGAAGAAGAAGAGGAGGAGGAGGAGGAGGAGGAGGAGAAGGAGGAAGAAGAAGAAGATGAAGAGGCGGAGGAGGTGGAGGATCGGGTCGAGAAGGAGGAAGCGCGCGCGGAGACGCGGTTGGAACCGGAGGACGAGACACGGGTGCAGCGCGAGGTGGGGTGGCCGAGCCGGAGAGAAGATGCTGGCCGACGGGGTGGGGGGCGCGGGTCGAGAGGGAAGAAGAGGCGGAAGAAAAATGGGCAAAAAAGGGTCCCGGTGAAAAGGAGAACAACGAAGGGAACGGCGAAGGTGAAACGAGAAGGTGGTGCGGGTAAGAGACAAAGGGGAACGCGGTGGAAGGGTGGAGCGGCGAGGTTCCGTACACGGGCGACCGTGGCGGCCGCGGCGGGCGGGGGGAGAATAGCGCGAGAGTGGAAAAAAGGAGAACGAACACGCCGGGAGAGTCGCCGAGAGAGAGAGAGAGAGAGAGAGAGAGAGTAGCGAGGTCGGAGGATGGGAGAGAGATGGGACGGGGTGGACTGGCGAGGAGAAAGAGCACCGGTGTGAAGGAGCGTGCGCGTGCCACTGTTACACCGACACCTGCCACAAAACTTGGCTCTACTTTTTGGCGCACATGCACCCACCACACCTTCCCCGCCGCCGTCCGCGAGCCTGGCCTACTACAGCCGCCGGTACATATGCACATCGGAGCCTTCCGTTCGGTACCAACGATGCTCGCGATGTCTTACTGCTAGACGGAGCGCGAGCACGAACGCTACCGTTGCTCGCCATTGGGAACGCCTGTGTCCCTCGATGCGTTTACGTTCGTCGAACACTTTCGTTAGGGACCTTTTCGCAGGCTAATCTTTTCGGATTAAACGTTCGTTCAAGCTGCGGAACGATCGGAATTGCTTTTATTTTAGAATTTGCGGGATAACGGTCAGAGCTAATCCAAACGGTGAACAATTTCGAATTGGAAGAAGTTATATTATTCATCGCGGGCTATACGGAATTATGTATTATTATTGATCGCGAAACTGGCTGCATATACCACGGTTATCGCGAAATAAAATACGAATTGAATTGGGTCAAACGATTTCCTGTTCCAACCGTGTCTCTCTTGAAACATTGAAACATTTGGCAAATCCGCCTATCAACGGTCCCAAATATTCGATCTCGAGGCTTCGAAATTCCGAATCGCTCCGAATCTCCGGAGGGCCTCGATTTATGCTGGAATTTCTTGAAATTAACTTATACACCGAGGCGCCGAGGGAATGAACCGCGATACAAAACGACCCTCTGTAGCCATTTAATTTCCAGACGCGCACCTATCATCCCCCTGCGTTGTTCCGTGAAATCCGCGTGCCCACAATTTACAAACTCCTGTCAGCTCTCCGCAAGCAAATCATAACGGAAGAATCGTCGTCGGTCTCGTAACACGCCTCCGTCGTTTCCCTAACCCCACCCCTGAGAACCACCCCCTACCCGCTCCGTCCGGCCCCGAAAATCGAGCGAAACAACGCGACCTCGTAAGACACGCGGCGAGCTGACGCGAGGCTCTCTTTACAGCAACGGCGTCGACTGCTTTGGCTGTGGCGGGCGGAAATTTCAATTAACTTTATGGAGGCCGCGATGTAAATTGCGTAGGGGTCAACGCGTGTCGGTAGGGGCCAGAGAGTAGGAGCAAGGGTGCTGCCGCTACCGCCGCCGCCGCCACCGCTACCGCTCCTCTCTCTCTCTCTCTCCTTCTCTCTCTCTCCCTCTCCCTCTCTCTCTCTCTCTCCCTCTCCCTCTCTCTCTCTCTCTCTGCCACCGGCCGTGGGGGTGGTGGTGGAGAACAGGAGGTTGATGGTGGTGGCGACGCAGCTGGTGGTGGTAGTGGCGGCGAGTTCAGGGGTGGTTAGAGGTGTAGGTACGGTCCATGGCCCCGTGGGCATAGGGTGCGGGCAGAGGGTCGCCGGTTGGATGGGTATTGATCAGCCAGGCGGCCAACAAGACGCCTTTGCAGGATATCTACTATACCTTCTACCACCATCGGCGAACGTACACATCGCCGGGATTCCGTGTCACGTACGCGGGCCAATACCAGCGGACGCTTTACCAACACCGACGATGGGCCAACGTAAACCTAGCCCCACCATCCGTGACATCACCCACACCGACTCCTTCTCGCTGGCACGTGAAGCTGGCCAGGAGCGAGACGGCGAGCGAAAGAAATAAAGCTGGGAAGAGACGGACGAACGCGAACGAGAGCGTGATAAGGTTGAAGGGAGGGTTGCGAAAGAGGGAAAGGGAAGATTTTCACGATGCTACTAGCCAGGCGGCCAACAAGACGCTTTCGCAGAGGGACGCTGCTATCGTACATAGGTATACGTGTATACATAGAGAGAGAGAGAGAGAGAGAGAGGGAGAGAGAGAGAGAGAGAGAGAGTCGCGCCACGTTCCACGCAAACGCCGCCGTCGGCCGAGATCGAATATACACTACCACAATTTGACATCATATACCCGCCACTGGGACCAGTCGCATAAACTACCACCGCTCTGTCCATGAGAGACCACCTACAGAAACGCGTCTTTCTACCGTGGGTTCTGAGAGGGCTAGCGAACCGGAGCGACACAGAGGGACGTCCAGAGGGGGTTAACTGGAAAGAGAGACAAGCAGGGAAAAGGGGATAAGCTTCGCCATGGACGAGGGAAAGAGCGGGACGGAAGAATTTCACGATGCCAGCCGGGTACCGCGAAGCCTTTGCAGGGTTGCTGCTACTATACGTACACCAGCCCCACTACCACCGTCACACCGATGCAGTTCGCGTATACATTATTGTCAGCCTAGCGCAGTGTACTCACGACTACGATCATTCGGCTGCACCAACATCAGCGCGAAGGCACGAGCGGCGTGTCTTCCATACGTGACACACACACACACACGCGCACGCACACACACAGCCGAGGCCCTTTACACGCTAGACCCGAGATGAACAAAAAGGGACCGAGGGAAACGAATAAACAGAGAGTGCCAGGTTTACAGGCTAACGAGAGAAAGATGGACAGACAGTGTGTGTGTGTGTGTGTGTGTGAGTGAGTGAATGAGAGAGAGAGAGAGAGAGAGAGAGAGAGAGAGAATGCGCTGGCATAGAGGCAGCCAACGAAACACCTCTGCATCGGTGCTTCGTACGTACATACGTGCACGACCACCGTTATAACCGGAGAGCATTGCCGCCCGTTGCCATCGCCTGTTACTCGTCTAGTCCTTGCGCGAAGCCTCAGGAAATGGAGAAGACGGTGAAAGGGTGGAGAGGATAGGAACGAGCGGAAAGGTCGAGAAGGAAGGAGAGAGATAGAGAGACATCGGGTTGACGCTACCAGGATGCTGGAGTAAGAGGTCCTTGCAGGATACCTACTACATCTAACACCACCACCACCAGCATCGTCAGCATCGATATACGCAAGACCAACACCGTCCAAGATCCGCGCAGCATCTTCTCTGTTCGCATTAAAGCCGAGCGGGACGGAGATGGAACGGAGAGGAGAAGGACAGGGGCGTACATAGACGGACAGAGAAAGAGGGTGAGATTCGCGCGAGTGAATAAGGGGACGCGAGAGGGACGAGCAGAGAGCAGGCGGGAAGAGCGGACAGAGACAGAGATAGAGAGTTCACGTCGACGCCACTGGCGCGACATAGTGCCCCCGATTGCGATATATATCCACCCTCTCTAACCAACCCTATGCTTCTGCCACCTACACGCTTCGATCTCGCCTGCTCTCTATATCCCCCCCGCCTTCCCCCTTCGTCAACCCCATCCCCGCTTCCGCTGCCACTCCAGCCGTACCCCCTACCACCCTTTCGCTCCTCCACTTCCATCTACTAGGAACTGAACCCCGCCGCGCCAACCACCTTGTCTCTCTCTTCACCGCCACTGCGCTTTTGCCTCCGTTCCGCAATGCTCTCGGCCTCAGGGTTGCTGGCGTTGCTTTGGGGTGGCGGAAGAGGGACGGACGGCGGCGGACGGCTACCGCTGGACGACTCTCGCCACCACTTCGTCCGCGAAAAACTCTATGTACGGTATATAACCAGGCGGGCAAGAGTGAAATAGAAAGAGCTCGGAGTAATTCTTCTCCTCTTCCTCCTCCTCCTCCTCCTCCTCCTCCTCCACCCTCCTGCGAGTCGTTTTTTCGACGCGTCGCGAGGCCGCGGAGATTTCCAATTGGAATTTTTCGGGGCCCTGTTTGCGCGTCGATCTAAAACAGCCACGCATCGATCCTGCACGGGGTATCGATATATTGGCCGGCTACCCCGGACGAGGGATGTTTTGTTGCGTCGCTGCGTCGGGTACGAAGTTTCGCTCGATGGTTCGCGTTGGGAGCGAGGGCGCGGGAGGGTGCTTCTTGTTTTTTGGATGAGGATAGAATGTATTTAGTGCTCTGCAGAGAGTTTTTTACTTTGCGCGCCGGGGCTGGCTGGGATTTGTTGCTAAATATGAGACGCGAGGATGCAATTTTTTACGACGCTGAATAATCAGGGATTACGTTTCTTCTATTCTGCAATGAAATCGGGGGTGCTTTCATTTTTCTGACATTTTTCCTGCTTCAGCCAAGCCTGCTGTCAAAGAAGAGTAAATCGACCGATGCAAGTTCTTGAACACAGAAATCTTCCCCCTCGGCGGGAGATCTTAATCGAAAATAAATGGCGTCTTCCCGTGTAGCCCCTGATTGCCTATATTTTTATATAAAATAATCAGTATTAATTCCAGACTTCCAAACAACAACCACTTCTACTTCGCCACAACCCTCGAAAAAGCTTCCATCGATACACCTTTACAGAACCCCTCGAAAAGTCGACCCACCTTCCCGGAGCCTCCCCAAAAAACGACCGCCAAATGTCGTCGAAAAACCGCCACCTCCGCGCGCCCCTACGTCCTCGTCTCTCGAGCGAATTCGGTAATTGGATATCCGGATATCCGTCGTTCGTTTCCGAGCGGTAGACGCGGAAACGGATCATCCCTCCTTCGCCCACCCTGTTCCCCCCCTCTCGACCCGCCTGTATCGGGGCCTTCTTTATTATTTCACGTCCTTAAAGACACGTGCCCTGATAAAACGACGGCAATTGGCGGGTTTCACGCGGCCTACCCACCTGCCCAGTCCTCGCACGCTCCACAAGGCAACCGTGTTCCTCGCGCCTGTACGCCGACAAACGGACGTGCACGGTTCGTTCTCCCGCGTCCACGTGCCCGGCGTGTAGCCTCCTCTCACGGGTGCCCTCGGTAGCGGCGCGTCGGCCACGCCGCGATATTCGAGCACACCTTCTTTCGGCTGGCTACCGAGCCGCCTGTTGCGAGCACCTGTACCCAAGCGCCGCGCAAGATGTCCCGACCCGCGAGCGTAATCGACCGTCCAACGGAGCATCGGGCGAATTATTTCGACCGCGAGTAGGCCCGCTCGTTTAAACTGTCTGCTCGAGGATAACGAGCCGGCTCGTCGCCGAACAATGCTCCTCGGAGCGGGTGAACCGAGCCGAGGCACGATTAGCGGACGAAGTATTTTGGAAATACTTACTTAGGATGGAAATCGTGCGTCGAATTTTGGATTAGACGAGGTTAGACAGTTCGTCGGATGATGAGGTTGGTGTGTGATGATTCGAGGCTAGGAGAGAAGTGTTGGTACGATTTCACGCAGCTTTTCCGGCGGTTGCAACCGGTCACGGACGATGTCAGGTGTTTCGGTTGAAGTACGCTCGTAAGTTGGGTTAAAATATGGGCCGTAGCTTTCGAATTTTATTTTTCGCGAGACAGGCGGTTCTAGAAGGTCAGGCGGTATTATGTAAGAACCTGAACACGCTTCGTTATCTCACTCGAATGCACCAAAGGACTCGTTACGATCGCATAAAAAAAGTAAAGTCAACGTCGAGTCCACAGATTCTAGCGGAACGTATACTAGACGCGTTCCCGTTGGTCTGATACGTAAAAAAGACGTTCGTACTCGGCTGCAATAAATTATTTGGCAGACTTGCAGCGGGCAGCAGTCAAACAACGCGAAGTAGGCCAGCGCTGTATTGAATAGGAAGGACAATACGCAGAATCATCCCCCGCGAAAGTAAAGATAAAAAGGGGCTACCTGTGCCTCGCGATAATCCTTCGTTTCCAGACACTCGCGTGCACCGGCTGGGAAAACGGGTCACTTTGACGGACCTAATTTCTCCAGACCTGCGGCGAAAAATTCGACGCGAGGCTAGATCGATCTCAAGGGGTTGTGAATGAAATCTCGTCGAGGAGGAACCCGATTCCTTCTAATACCGCCCAGAAATATCGTACAGTCCTGCGATCCTCGACGCCTCACATATATTTACCACGGTATAAAGAGATTTTAACCGGGTGCTCGGTCTGAAAAAGATACTTTCTATGGAAGTCGAGAGTTTTTGTGCACCGTGAATACATATTTCATCCGCTGCGTAGGACGAGATCGCACGGGATCTCTTAATTCAATCGTTGGACGTTAAAAACCCAAAGCTGTCCCTTTCCCAGCCAGCGGAGAACTGGTCCGCTCTCCGGGCCGCCGACCAAAAACCTCGGGACCACCCCTGACTCCTCGGAACCGGCGGCGTGAAGCTCGTCCGGCCGAGAATTTTATCCACGTGCCGGCGGAAGAAAAAGGGAGGCCTTTCGCCACGCCTGGCCTCGTCTTTTCCTTCGGAAAAGCTCGCGGGGAATGAGGAGAATCGCGGATCACCGATGGGAGAGCGAGCCGAGAGAGGATCGCAGAGAGGGAGGAGGAGACTCCGGAGAGGAAGTTGAGCGTACGAGGGAGAGAAACGCTTGGTGAACCGAGTGAGTGACTGGCCGAGAGAGACGGGCACACCGACAGACAGCAGAGTGCCGCGGAGTGACAGAGAGGGTGGTAGACAGGGCTGGGAGAGAGACGCGCCTAGGCAGAGCCAGTTGGGAAGAGAGACGAAGCTGGAAAAGCGAGAGAGACAGGGTGAGCTGGAGGCCCAGGGCGCAGGAGAGAGAGAGAAAGAGGCGAGGTCCGCCGCAAAATACAAGTTGGTAGGATATCGACCAGCCGGAAGTCTGAGTAGTTGTTGCCATGGAGACGCTCAAGTCAATTTGACCTGGGCCAACAGTCACCGGCATACTGATGCACGATATGCCATCCCATTATTCATATGGTTTTTACACGGTGGAACATATTTCGCGGGCCGATAGAACCGGCGCCGCGGTGAACACCACTTCAACGGAAACCCTGCCACCGGACTGAATCGCATCAGCGCCCTGGTTACCAACCATCCCTTCTGCGTGCACATACCTTTTTCCCTTGGTACGATCCGTGCGATCTCTCTCCGTTTTTTTTTTTCTCTTTTATCCTCCCTTTTTTCGTTCTCTTTTTCAACGGGGGAGAAAGAGACATTCTATCTCTACCTTTGGGATTTTTAAGCCAACCGTTCGATCGTAATGGAGAACATTCAACCCTCGAATAATCCTCGATATCTTATTACACGACCTCTTTTTTAATTTTACACCCGGAATATGCAGAGACGCGGGCAATGATCGTGACCCTATTGGTCTCGCTTAACGTGGACGCGTGGCAGCGTCCGTCGAGTGACAAGGGATGGTGCTATGGTAGCGCCATTTCCAATTGGCCCCTGCCACGAGTTTGTGTTAGCGATGGTACCTAATAGCGTCCGAATCGTCGTTCGCGTTTACATGATTGCAGAGGCATTGAAAACGATCGATTTGTTTTAACAGTTTATGAAAAGTTACGAATCCATAATTAGGAATGCAACGACGAAAGGGTGAAAGATGATCGACGCTCTTCCGAGTCCGCGAGACCATTTACCTTTAATATTCATCGCAACCCACGGACTTGCTGACCCGAAAAAGCCCTAAGCTCGTCCATGATTCTAAAATGGAAACAATCCGACAGATGCGTGGGAATTTCAGCTTTACGAGCGGTCTGTTGTGCGCCGCGTCGCAACGTCGATATTGGAGTGAAACCTGGATTGTAATTAGCTCGATGATGGGGTATGATGAGACTGCTTGAGTGATGGATGGATAACTGTGATTCTTTTGTTAGTGATTGCTTTGGGGTTATCGATTGGCTTCATGGAATGGAGGTTTAATTTAGATGAAATAGATTCGAGGGATCGTTGGTTGAGCGAAGTGGTTGTTCAGGGTGTGGTACTTGTTAGGATTTCCAGCTGGATCGAGCCGCAAGAGAATCGCTCGGTTGGATTTTTCCTCACTTTCCGCGTGGATATTCTGATAAAGATTTCGTAACGGGGGGACGTCATGATTTTTGTTTCGAAAATTGGACGCTTTGGCGCCTCGCTGTAGCGTTCCGGTTCGAAGCCACCCGATTGTTCGCGAAAGCCGAGCCGGCAGTCGAAACAGAAAACACGAGGACAGATCTGACGGGGGACAAGTTGGCGAAGGAGCCGCGTGAAACAGGATTACCCTGGGCTTCTCCAACTATGCAGACCCGCGCGACACGCGAGTTTCCTGGCGTGTCGGGCAAGGCTAACTTTGAAGACGCGCGAGGGAGGATGACTGATTGTGCAGACCGTCGAGATTCGGCG
Source organism: Xylocopa violacea (assembly GCA_963969225.1). Lineage (NCBI taxonomy): Eukaryota > Metazoa > Arthropoda > Insecta > Hymenoptera > Apidae > Xylocopa > Xylocopa violacea. Next base: position 18,063,442 of record CAXAJV010000014.1, read on the forward strand.
GAGGGTCGAAGCCGCTCTCTTTCTCTGCCTCTCCTTTTCCCTGGAAATAGTCCTATAACCCGATGGCAGAGCCCGCTCCCTAAAAATAGCCAGATTCCCCGGTATTTGTGTACACTTTTCGTTTTTCAACGTCTGGTCTGAGAGAGCAAGGTTGACGCGTCCTCGGAGGGTGGCGAGCATCGGCAAGAATTCCGCTACCAACTGTGCAACGGCTTCGATAAAAAAATCTCGCTTTGTGTACCGTGCGATGATGCTGTCGGACGTGTTTCGATGGAAACCAACCCCGCGGACGAACGAGTCGAGCTTCGATCCAAATTGGGTGTAGCCCGCAAGGGGTTGGCGTCAAGGATTACCTTTCGCTGTTCCTCTCCGACGTCCGCGGCCAGTCGCGTTAAGTGGCGAGTCGTTTTTAAGACGCCTTAATCCCCGAGTACGTGCGTTGCCAGATTGGTGAGATAGCCGTAGCGTCTCGATCGATATGGGTAATTCAAGTGGTCGGCCAGGATTGGATCGCGAGATATCTCGTCGAGGGTAACGCAAGGGTGAAACGCGTATCTTAAAGTACGATGACGTTGCTCGAAATTACTAGCGAAATAGTAGGTCTTTTCATGAGAAACGTGACACACGAGTCTGCTTTCGTTTTCTATTAACGAAAAATGCCGGACGATTTTCGAGACGTCGCGACGTCGCGACCAACGACAGCGTTAATCGGCGATTCCGTGATTCGACGCGGCACAGGCGCCGCATCTCGGTCGATTCTAATTTATCGCCGGCTTTCACGGTGTAACTTGGTGGCCGATTGAATAGCGTCCTCGCGGAGGCCTCCGTTATTCCCTGGTCACGGTGTAATTAGCTTTCAGAATTTCGCGTAGGTGTCAAGCCGACGAAAGTAATTTATAATGCTCATTATATTGAATTAATTCGATGGATAAATTCCGTAACGCGGCGAGGAGGGGTGGTTGAAACGGGCGCGCACACGCTCGCCTCCGCCTCCTCCATGAATAAACCGCGATGAAACTCCCGTCGGGATTATAACTGGCGGGCAACAAAAATAACGATTTAATGGTCGCGAGATACAAAGCGACGCGTTAAAAAATTACCGCGGAACGGGGTTAATGCCGACGCGGGGAATATGGAGGATGTTTCGCATCCGTGGTTACGATTGCGCCGACAAAAAATGGACGAGGCGGTAAGGGGACGGAAAGGGGCGAAAGGGGGGATGCATAACGAATCGTTTCCGATATACCGACCAAACGAATTCTGGTTCGATCCGCGCCCCGTCGATGAAGTTTCGATAATTAATGCAACAATTTTTGCGATCCTTTTTATCTCGATGGATCTCTCGAGGTTATCGTTACCGTTCGGTGGGATTGCAACGAGTTAACGCAGGTCTGCCAAACTGCAGATCGACTGCTCCTTGGCCGCGCGAGCATCCTCGCGAGCGAATTCGTGCTCCACGATCGTACCGTCATCGCGCGGCTACAAAGCGGTCCATTTAAAGCAATTATGAGTCATCAGTGGGGGGGTTCCACCCCGATTCTCCACCGTGGCACAAACAAAGAAGAGTCCACGGCTCCGTAGGAGCGTGGCTCCTCCAGTCAGGGGATGGTACCGCGTTACCGTTCCCGTTTCTTCCTTCGACGCTCCACGGATCGACAAAGAGGCGATGCGCGTGAACCGCCGCCGCCGCGGCCGCCGCGCGGAACACGGCTCGTGCGCGCACTCCACGCACGCCATATACGCCAAGCCGGTTATATTTGCGCCGCAACTAGAATGCATGACACATAAGTTTGAAATAACTCGTAGACCGTTCCATTAAACGAAGCACGTGACGAAGTGCTGTCAGGGCCCCGCGTAAAACCGAACCGCTATTTTGATTCACGAAAACGCACCGTCGCACCGGCACCGATACACAATATATATACCCCGAACGCCGGCGTATTCGCGTACCCGCGGTGCTATTTCAGTTGCAGTTCGATCCGCGCAAGGATCGCGGATATATTTGCACGCGCGGCTCGATTAACCCGGGGGCGGCTGGGCTTGTTGCCCGCGAATCAGAGAAATAATGCCTCGAACCGGCTGACGCCATCGACGCAGCGCGGCCAGTTATATTATTTTGAAAAATAGCGTCCACCATCGGTCGCGACGACCGCGCGCGATCACCGCGCGTTTTCAATATTCGACGCTTCCAGTTTTCAAGATTCTCCGCGGTCCGCGGTCTTCTGCTCGTCGAGGGTGGCTTCGACGTCGAACCATCGGGGTCTTGGGGTCCTCCGGAGCGTTGGGATGTTTCCAACGTGTCCGGACTTCAATTTCGGCATTCGGTTGGTCGGGAGTTGAGAACACACTCGAGGGTGGAGATTGTTGCGGTTCGAGTGATAACGTTTTGTAAACTAGGGGTGGTTTGGTTGCTCGAGTTTTAGTTTTAGGGTTTACGAGACGCGTCGGGATGTTTTGGGCGTATCGAGGCTTTGATTTTGGTATTTGGGGATTTGTGGATAGAGAATGGTCGGGGTGAGAGATCGGTGATCTGACAGATCTGAATCTGGTTAGAAGACAGAGCACTGCTACGATTGTAACAATCTTTTTATATTATTTCGAGTTAGAAGATGTTCCATTGTGAAACTCAGATTTCCGACACTCGACTACCTTCCATCGCTTTCCAGATTCTGTGGGTTTAAAGGGTGCAAACAACAGAGAAAAAACCGAGACATCGAGTATGATGGACGATCGAAAACGAGCCGCGCAGAATTGTTTAATTTCCCCGTTTAATTGTCCTTAATTGCATCGGGCCCCCGTAATTTCAACCTCCAATCGGCACTCAAATCACAATGTTTGTCTTGTATATCCGGCACGGCGAAATCGACCACTCACCGCTCGCCCTCTCGCTCTCCCGCCGCTTGCCCCTTAAATTGCCGCGTCGCTGCTCGCACATTCGAGAAAGTAATTTTCGTTTCGGCTATTCTATCGCCCCTCGAACGAATGATTACATCATCCGAGGGGGATGCATCATTCTCGCACCCGGGGCCAGGGGTGGATTAACTTGATGCGCAACCCCGTCACCAAAATTCATAATCTCCACGGGCAAAGCGAGAACCATATTCCCCCGCAAGTGGCAAATTCTAATATAAAGGAGCCCCCCTCCTCGTTATCGAGCGTCCTTTGAATTCGCGTTTAGTCGCACGCAGGCTATTCCTATCAATTTCGATGGCCTCGAAAGTTTTTCCCTTCGAACGCGAGGGTTATCGCCAGTTAATTTCACCGCGTCTGGTCTCCCATTTTTTTTATTTTCCAAATTAATTGCTACGTTCCGCGGTGATTGCAATTGATGATGATATCGTAACGATAAGTCGTCAACCAAGTGCGTCGCGCTTCATCGAGAACAGTACGCTATCGTGGCTCTTTTCGTGTTCGGAAAACACTTTCACGTAGCGGTAAATTGCAAGTGAAAATGAAATTTAGCTACCGTCTGGTGAAACTCACCGGAAGTTTTGCCAGCTAAAATAGTTGGAGATTCGGTAACTTTTCAAGTCGCGTGGGACGTACGCAGTTAATTTCATATATAGAAATCGCGAGCCATCGCGCGACGCGTTCACTTTTGCAAGTACCGTTTACCCGCAATAGAAGTTACTCGTTATCACCGAGCGAATCTGAGAAATCACAAGTAACCGGCTAATTAAAACCCGAGCGATGAATTAGCGAAGCAATTAAAACTTCCAACGAAACGGCACAATAAATTCGTCCAACTCGCGCGACAGGAATGTTCGAACAAAAATTCTGTCAGCGTTGCAGCGAGTGGAAAATAAACTGGTTGCTTGCGACTTGAGCGAGAGGGGTGAGATTTTGCAAATCCTTCTCTGTCGCGAAATGTTATTTAGGAAAGGCTAGCTTCCGCGACGGTCGAACATTTTCAATCCTCTGTTAACCTCTGAAGAAGAATTTCAGACAGCTACTAGACAAATAGGCGTGTATTATTAGAGGCGCGCGGTGCTATCATTAGAAGGTGCGCTTCGGCAAAGTGAAGTTTGCCATTGACAGCGTCGACACTGATCTTCAAAGGTAGCCGCCACTCGGTGACACGGTCGATGACGGAAATCGCTTTGATGCCAGATCATCGAGTAATTCGCGAGCGGGCGCGCGCCTCACCGGAAAATGGGCAGCGCGGCGGAGGCGCGGAGGGTGAGGCCGTTGGAACCTCGAAAGAAAATATCCACGTATCGAATATACTTCGTCGCGCCTATTCCGTCGGTCTGTTTGCCCAAGAAATTCTTAGCCAGCATCTGGACCGTGGCAAAGCTTTCATCGGCCGCGTCCCGGGGCCAATCTCTGCGGCATCGAACGAACAGATTCACGATTCGTAAATAGATCCTGATCTACACTACTTGCGCGTCTAAACGATTAATTCCGTTCGAGTTATTAGCTTCGAAAATGTCGACGACGGTTCGAGTAATGCACCGAATGCTGGACTTTCATTCGACTATCCGTGTGTCTACAATACACAGCTTTGTTAGGAACAATCTCGTCTTGCGGTTGACAAATAACAGGGACCTTTCTGAACGATGGTCCACCCCTTCGAAAAGCAAACGAAAATGTATTTCCAAGGCTGTACGATTGCAGCGTTTCGAAAAAAATCTGTGTAAAAACAACCCTATTCAAATTTCCAGATACGTGTCCTGTCCATTGATACCCGGAGGAACGTCTCGATCGATAACGATCCCGTTACCATCGTGCAGCGTCCATGTGTTCATCCCTTCTCGACGGCGTCCCCGTGCGTCGTTCCCTTGCGAAAGAAGTACGGGGAAGTACGAAGATCGTGGAAGCCGTCGGCTATGCAAAACAAGATAGCTACGGCGATCTGGTGCTCTTTGCTCAAGAAACTATTAGGTTACCGAATAATTCATGCGGGGTCGCAGCCCGCCAATCCGGTGGCGCGCATAGCGCACGACCACGCCGAATCCAAGTTTCGCGGGGTCGTGCAGGATGCAAAGCGGGGGGCAGGTTGGCAGACGGAGAGAGGGATACAGGATTGCACGGGACGACGGAGACGGCGACAGGGAACGAGAGAGATAGAATCGCGTAGAATGACAAAGGTGGCAAGAGGGAGAGAGAGATAGAGAAAGGAGGACAGACGTAGAATCGCATGGAACGACAGTGAGAACGAAAGGGGGAACGAGAGGAACACAGAGAGAGAGAGAGAGAGAGAGAGAGACAAGGAGCAAGAGAGAAGGAGGGTGAGACAGGAGGAACAGAGACGCGAGCGGTAAAACTGAGAGCGCGTGTACTCTGTTGCCAATCTCCCCGACACCCTATATCCTGTGGGGGACATAGCCACCCCGTTCGCCCCATAATCGTTTCTCTCGTTCCGCACACTCTCGACAGGGACCAGAGAAAGAGAGAGAGAGAGAGAGAGAGAGAGAGGAGGGGAGGGAGGAAGAGAACGGGAGCGAGCAGGACGAAGAGGGTGTACCGACGGAAGGGAGACGAGAGGGTGGCCGGCCGCGAAAAAGGAAAGATGAAAATGAAAATACGAGTGGTAGGGGGGGAGGGGGGGAGGGATGAAGAGGAAGGGGCGCAGGCGAAAGCGGGAAAAGGAAGAGGTACGATGTGCTCTACGGGGAGAGGAAAAAAAAAAAAAGAAGCGACGAGCACCGTGGGGGATGGGGTTTAGGGAGGGCTAGGCGGAGGCGCGGGAAATGAAAATAGAAGAGAGACGCAGCGTCGGGTGGTGCCGTGGCAGGGACAAGGACGGCCGGATCGGGGAGAAAGGCGACGAACACGGAGCGAGGAGTCCGGGGAGGAAGCGGAGAAAAAGGGAAGAGGGTAGAGAGACAAAGTGGCAGAAACTAACGGCACAGACGGGAAGAAAAAAAGCCGTTCGCGGGCGAGACGTGAATAGAAGAAAAATAGAATAGCGGAGGAGCAGCAACGTGGCGAGTAGGAAAGATGAGTAACCGACGGAGAAAGCGAGAGATCGGATGGAAGGAGATGGAGGGGGCGCGGGCGAAGCGCGCGAGGGGCGGGAAGGAGGCACGGGGGATGGAGAACGCGGCACCAAGCGAGCACGGCGAAATTAGCACAGATAGAGAAAGGATGAAATAGTTAAACGGGGGAAGGACGAAGCGAGAGACGGAAGGATAGGGACAGGGATAGATAGACGTAGTCAGGGTGAAACACGCAGGGAGGAAAATAGAGCGCAGGTGGAAGGAAGACGGAGCGAGGGAGAAGCAGGGAATCGAGCAAGAGTAAGGCTATAGCTACTGCCGTCCCGACCCGACCTCTCATCCCCCGCCCCCGTTGCCCCATTCCTGTCTCCACCACCCTAAACCTACCCCTTTCCGCGCCGCCTCATCTCCACCGTTCTCTCGCCCACCATGGCACAACCACCCACCTATCCAGCCCACCGACCAACCATACCACACAGTAACACCCCGACCGACAGATCAATACCTACCAACTACCAAGCTGCTCCCAGATTATCATTCTATCCGTCCACTTTGAACGGCCCCGAAAATCGGCTGGACACACCGGCCCGTATGGACCCTGTACCTCTACTGGACGTCCATCTGTCCGTCCCTCTTCCGCTTTCGATCGAGCTTCTTCCTCGGCCGGCGCCGGTATGCACGCGTTCAAGGGAAACGTCGCTAAACGGAAGCCACGATCGGGGAACGTTCGATCGCGTCGCAGCTCCTGCCCCCCCGTCGTTGCTCGATCAACGGGGTCAAGAATTTAGTTTCGACGTCTAGCTCCCGGATCCGACGCTGCGCGGCTGGTTTACGCGTGGCTCTAGTGTGTGCACGCTCCAAGTCTGGTCCAAGTGTACTCCGCGACCGATGGCTGGACGGAGCCTCCAGCTGCGTGGCTCCGCACGGAACATCCTCTACGCTCGAGTGTCCCGAGCGGCGGGGGTGGTGGCTGCTTTGATAACGGGGTCGAATGCTTTCGAGGGATCGATCGATAATTGACGAATCTGGAGTGGAGTTTGATTGGAACAGCCGGATAGTGTCTTGGCGTTTGGAGTTACCGATGTTGACGGGGTCCTCGCCGCATTTTCGTCCACGAGTTCTGATGGACCGCTGCTGCGCATCGCGTAAACTACTCGGATAGACTGTCTAGAATTCCTTTTTTTGTTCTCACGTTTTACGAGCCGTGTCGTTTAAGTTAATCCACGTACAGCCGCGCGAGACGCGAAGGTGCGGCGTGGGAGCGAGGATAGGGCGAGGAATTATTGCGAGGGAGAGAAGTTTCGGCGTATTTATCGCCACCCTTTCCTCTCGCCTCTTTCTCCTCATCTCTATCACGGCTGGCGCTCTGCTCTTTCGTAATGAGCCAGCAATTTTTCAAACCCGAACGTCCTTATGATCGCATACGCGTTACGTCAAATTAAAGAGCAACAGGTGTCTCTGCTGATCATCGGATGTACCCCGCGTTAAAATAGTGCCGCCGTGATATGACGGACACCGCGAGGAGTTCGTTCCCTTCAAAGTGGTTATTATCACGGCAGAGGGATACGGTTGTGGGATAATGGCGGGATCCGATCGATCGGATGAACGGCGATCGATACCGTACGCTTTCAGCGGGACTCTGATATTCTCTTTTCGTGGTTCGCTGAACAATTAGCCGTTCACGTTGGCCGATTTTCTGGATCAAGGATTTAATTGTTCACTTTTAAGTTACCTTCGCATCCTCCCACTCGCGGTTGGAACGAGGAGCGTACGAAAGTTTCGAAAATAAAATTCTATTTTTCAACGTTCACTTTTAAAAGTACTAATTTCAACTTTTCAACAACAACAAGAACTCCGTCTCGTGCGCGTTCGCGCTATCGCAAACTCGATCCGCTCGCATCTCTGCTCCCAGATGCCCCGATCCATTCGAAGCGACCGCGAATCGCGTTGACGGGAAGAAAACGAACGGTGTCGTTAATAAACGATCGAAAGGGTAAAAGGTGGCGCGCAGCGGTCGACCTTTTTAAACAAAAAAGTCACGTACCACGTGGCCCGCGGAGGTGCTCCGTTCCAACGACCTTAAGCATCCTGGACAAGGACGCCGAGGAGAAAGGGAGACGCCGCGGCACGTCACCAACGGCCGTGGCAACGTCACGGGGGCGCCTCCGGTGACGTCAGTGGCGTGCTAAACGAGATTAGATTCGCGGGGGTTTATTTGCGGCCCACGCACCTCGCTGCCCCCGTGTTACCAGCGAAATGCCACACCGTACGATCGGAACGTGACTACTTGCGCCCGTCCTACGTACCCTGGACGAGGATCCGTGACCCTTGAACTAATGCCTGCGGTGGAGCCATTTTCTGACAGGCGTCGGGCTTACGCGGTGCTCGCTTGTCACTTCGCTGGGCGCGATATTAATTGGAGTGCATCGAGGGTTAATCTTAATGGAACCGTGCTGGCGTTGGTGATCTTTAGAGATCGAATTTAACGGGGTAACGTTAACGCGTTATCGTCTCGTGAAATGCGATGATGCTCGAAGGATAATGGATTCGAATAAACATGTTTAGACCACGCTCAATGCACGATGAAGGACGGAGCCATCGATCCTCGAGCAAACGAGAGAGACTCGTTCTACCGTCCTCTTAATGGAGTACCGTAAAAATATCATTTTTTCGCGATCGTACTGTACGTTCGTGCAGTAGGAATGCGTTTCTCTTCTCTCGCAGCAAGTTCCCACACGGGGGAACAGCTGCGCGGTGAACTGTCGTCGGGATATCGGTGTTACCGTTGCATTTCCGGCGTTACGATTCAGTCCAGCGCGGGATCGGAAGCGTGGCGGAGAAACGAACTGTTATTATCAACATCGTCTGCGTTTAATCGTAAGTCGCGACGTTTCCATGCTTCTCGGAACGGCGAAAGAATGGCGAAATGGATTGAAGTTGCGACATGCGCGAGGATTGAGCCAGAGCCACTTTGCGCGTCAATCGAGGACCAAAGTCTTGTCTGCATAACATATGTAGGGGTGTGGAAAAATTGTAGGAAGGTGGAAATCGTAAATGAGAGTACCAGCGTTACTCTTTTAGTGTCCAAAATGGCAGATCGCCGACTAGTTGGCTACCGTCTTTTTGTTTAAATAATTCGATTAAAAATTTAACGCTTCAGCGGATTTTTCAGTGGTAAACGCGTGCACGTGCTGAGGGAGGTTCGAAGTTGGTTTGCGAGGATGGAAAAAATTGGAATACGTACGGGCGCAAATATTATTTGAAAATATTACTCCGTTCGGTGTCTATATTACGAGTAAATACTATTTAATATTTGCACAGAGATACGGTGTAACTAAAATATTTATTTTGCGTTCGAGCACAAATATAGAGCAACCTTTTGCTTCTTTCCTTGGGTGATAACGTCCGCTCGTTTCCTTTTATTTAGCATTTTCTATTCCCTTCCCCGTTGGAAATCGAAAATGCTAGATTAAAAAGTGGAAGAAAGGACGATAAATCTGCCGACTTAGAGCTCGATGAAGTATTTATTCGAAAGCATAGCTGCGTTCCCATAACTTGGCACTAAAACGCGTACTGCGAATACTACTACCGTTTCCTAGACCGTTTGATTTACAATATCCCGTATCAATCGGGGAAATAGAAACGTTTATTTACAATGATCCACTTGAAATTGGCATTATCCCCGGCGTTGGTTGGTCGCGTGGTTGCACGCACGGTGCGCGCAATGTGGGACCGAGGGGCCGACGACGAAGGGAGACAGACACACGGAAGGGGGAACGAAGAAGAAGAAGAAGCAAGGAGGAAAGAGGTAAAGAGGGTAAGAAGGAGGCTCGGGAAGGATAATAAGAGAAAAGGGAAGGAGAACTGGAATGAAGAGAGGAATGGTAGAAAAAGAGGAGTTTATAAAAGGGGGAGGCGGAAGAGAGAGACACGCCGGCAGGGAGTCGAAGGGAGCGAACGTCGACGACCTGGAGGAGAGACAGGGAGGCAGAAGAGGTAAAAAGAGAGTAGGGAAAGGGAGGAAAGAGTTCTGTTCGATGGCGAGGCGTTCTTCGGTGTTGCAGGCAACGGCGGCATAAATCGGTCGAAGGGAAAACTTTTTGGGCGCGGAGTTACCAGTCGGTATCTCGTCTCTCCGCGCGTGTATGTACCTATATACACACATATGTGTATGCGGTTTTATCTGGCGGTACTCGGGGATGTTGCGGGTTGATTTATCGCCTGTCGTTGCCATGGAAACCTCGGCGTGACCGGCTTGCGCGACACCCTCATATCCGAGTCGACTCTCCGCTTTACCCTCTCTATCTCCGGACGCTTCTCTCTCGCTCTCCCCCTCTCTCTCTCTCTCTCTCTCTCTCTTGCTCTCCAACCCTGGCGCCTTTCATCTTCTCACGCGCTTACCCCGTCTCTCTTCGTCGCCAACTCAACGGTATACACGCTCTTGGGTTCGTATACCCTTTTCCTCTAGAATCCGTCCGTTTCTGTCTCGTTCACTTCCAGCACGCCTATCTGCTCGAACTATCTCCCTCGATCATCTCCGCGCCCCCCTTCCCCCCCTTTTTCCACTTCCTCCCGCCTTTCGCCTTCTTCGAAATATGTATATTCGGGCCTACGTCTCTCCTTATTGCATTCCCGCTCTATTTGTCTTTACACCGTATCACTGTCCCTGTTGTCTCTCCCGTCTCCGTTCATCCTTCCCGGTGTTTCTCACCTTCCGTCTCGACGTGTTTCCCTTTCCCTTTCTCGCTCCCGCCATCGGATCCGCCATCTCCGTCGCTCCCTTTCCCTCGACCGTACTCCCACCCCCCTTTCCAGGCCAGGCTCTCTATTCCACTGTCGCTCATTTATCTCCCTCTCATCGTCGTTTCCTTCCTTTTTCCATTCCGCTTTTGTAGCCTCCCTTTCTGCCACGTTCTACCACCGTCTACCGTGTCTCTCGTGCTGCTCTCCTCCACCCCCTCCCCCTCCTCCCCCGCTTATCCCCGTCCTCCTCCTTTCTTCGTACTTCCTTTTCCACCTCGATACACCGATGGCTTCTCGCTCACCCACGCCTCGGCAACCCCACCACCTCGGCCTCTAACCTCCCCGACCGCCCTTTACCCGCGGTCCTTCCTCGCGCGCGTACACACAGACGTCCGCCGTCTCTCTCCTCCTTCAGCCTCCACCCCGAACCACTTAGCCAACCGACCAACCACCCACCCTTCCTTCCTTCCTTCCACCCACTCTCATCTTCCCTTCGATATGCACCCCACGCCGCTATCAGCTTCTACTCCCACGCGCGAGCTTGAAACCCCCCAGAGGAACGTCAAGGAGGCGACTACCGGAGGAGTTCTCGGCAAAGAACGAGAACTCCGCCACCGCCTCGCCTCTCCTCTCTACCCGCCCTGCAACATCCCCTCGTCGCTTTTACCTCCACCGTCCGCGCCATCCGCCCCGCCAATCGAGCGTCGACTGGCTGCTGCTGGCTGATGCATGTTCCCGCTACCGCACCACCCGATCGTTCCGCGCGATCCAGATAAACAGCGTTATCCGACCGCGCGGCTAATTAACCGGCTTCTGGTCTGGTTATCACCGAGAATACGTTCTTTTCTTCGCCCCTCGACGCGATCCGGCCGACCGATCCCGAGGCGTAACGCTGCTCTTCGTTCGCCACGCAGCGGAACGACTGAGCCGTGGGGATTCCCATGTTGGACGGGAGTTTCGTTACCGACGGAGCTGTTGGGCTCCGAGATGAGGCTCGCGATTCTCACGTCGCGTTGCGAGGAGGAACGAGAGGAGCTTGGAAATTTTGTTTACGAAGCAGTAGAATTTGTTCTCGCGTGGAATTCTAATGCTTGGGTAGCTGGATTTGTAGGGTATTTAGCGCGTTATCGACTGTAGGTAATTTTAGTCGAGGAAGCACATCCTCGATGCTTCCTGGTCAGGCAAAAGGAAAATTCCCTAGGCGGTAAAAAATGAATTTGCATAGATTGGCAGTTTTGTCAGACATCCAGCGGCGATCGTCCGCGTAAATTGGGTAAAGTTCAACTTAAATGTCGACCGAACTGTATATTTGTTATCCCATTTGCCTGTACGAATCGAAGGTATACCGGTGCGTGACTGAAGGAGGATCGATTGGCATATGCGGGTCTAATTAGAGATTCAGCCGAGAATTGCGAAACCCCCGCCGCGATTAGATTACTTTCTTGAAAGACGAGTTTCATAACGAGTTCAATTACTTTCACGAATAATGCTCCCCGTTACCAGCTAGTTGTCCGCGTCGCGAGTAAAACAGTTAATTGCTCGATCTAATAAGTTCCGCAATTATAATTTTTTTCTGACGCCCGTAGAAACCGATTTTAATCAGTAGAAATCTCAGTTCTTATACGTTCTGATTAATGTAGCGCTATAAATAAAATATAGGTATATAAGGTAAAGCAAATTCGACGATAAAAGTTTAGAACAAATATAGCAATCTCTTGTTCGAGCCATTAAGTGGTAATGTTTGGGTGAGTGGTTTTAATTGAACTAAAAATTATTTACATAATAATGATCATGCATACGAGAAGAGTGTCGTATTATCAGCATTTGATAAAGAAGCGACGACAAGATAATCCATATCATACATATCATTTGCAATAATTAATCAATTTTACTGTTCTTATTCCTTTTGTCGATACATTTCGACATGTTCCAACTATATCACCCGATCAATGAATAAATCATATTTTCTATAAATCTAAAATTGGATCATAAACCATGCTGTCGGAGTCTGCGAACCATACGTCGATACAGAACTATTGATCTCGGTGATTAAATTTTCAAGCCACACCATAATTCTCATCCCCTCCAAATAAACGTAATCGTCGGAAAAAGCTAACGGAACATAATACACCTAAAATAAACTGTATACAGTTTGTCAGGTCATGAAATCGATGGGAGTGCGCGAAGCACAGTCGATTTGTACGTCCATCAAATAAATTGCATATAGAATTCCAATACGTTGGAGCACGAGTTTTTCAACGTAGGATCGGAATACGGGGAACAAATGGCCACGTGCTGTTGCAAAAGGTTTAACAATACCATAGGAAGACAATAATATCGTGTCAAAGAGAAACGACGGGAACTGTAAGGTTAGGTCAGTAGACAGGGAGGAGGAGAATATTCCCGAGCCTTCGTTGTCGGTCTCATTGTTATCGACCCGTTGGTATTCCCCGGCGTCATTGGTAGCAGGATCACGTGGTGTCTATAGCCTTCCAACCAGTCAGCTCTCTCGTACAATGCACACCATTGACGTAACTTTAAGCAGTCCTGCGTGAAAGGTCATAAGCGCAATTCGAATGTAATCGACGCCTTCTATGCATTCTGAAATCCTCGTCATTCACTTCCCATCGTATGCAAAACGACTCGGCGTGACTTTGATTGGCACGTCGCGACAAACGGAAGATACTTTTCGCGAATGGAGTAGCTTCTTCGCTGGCGTTTATTATGGCGTTGATTCCTTGGATGCGATTGATTATTTTCAGCGATGGAAAGAAAGCTCCTCGATCATTCGGGATAATTAAATGTTACGCGTGCAAGGAGACGAAGGGAAATTTACCATTTTTGAAGCATTGCTGTATTTTCTTTTTAACAAAATAAGTAAATTGCGAATCATTTTTCTCGTGCGATGTACGGTTAAAAAATAATTAAATAATATTTAGCGCGTTCAGTTTTCGTGCATAATTTAATTAGCACGGACAATGGGGTACTATCGAGCTCGCATTGCACGCAGATGCAAAGCAGGTTGCATATAATTAGGGACAGCATGGAAAACAACACGATACTCACGCTTTTGATATGATAATTAACAATGTGAATACAGATTCAGGTCCCATAGACACAAATATAATGGATTTCGATCTCGTACGACATTAACACGCGACTCATCGACAATAGAAAACTTTTTTCTCATTCTTTGGTCACGCGCGTGGCGTTTCATTTGCATACACAGGTAGACGCGAACAATGACTCGAAACTTCGAACGATGTCATTTGTTATGAAAAATATTCCTTCGACGCGTCCACTTCGACCAGTGAGAAGAAACTAAATAGCTCTATATATTTGATAGAAAATTAATATCAACGATTCGGACGTTGTAATTCTCTTTTACGATTAATTAATCTCCATTCCTATACAATATCCATAGTCCATTAATTTGCGTAGAACGATTTTCTATTCGAAGAACAATGCATCGCGATAAAGAGGCGGGTTATCTCTTAGCTGGGACAACCATATCTCCGGAGAAGGTGCGAAAAAAATCACGAGGAACGTGAATAGGTCAAGCTTGAATTTTTAACGATCCACCGTCCCCTGCGGGGTTCGTATATAAGCCGAGAGGAAAATTTGTCGGGAAATGTTGTTGGGTGTCGCGTCGCTGCTTAAACTGTCTTCACGGTGTGTTCGTTATGTCGTGTTTCACCGCATGGATTGTTGCTTTGCTCATATTGATCGGATCTGTTTGGTCTCAGGTTAGACTCGCCACTGCACTCGTATTTCGAGAGCTCGATTGCATAACTTCCCCGTTTCGAATATATCAATCGTCGCAAGTGTAGCCTGGATCTATTTAAATCGTCTCGTTTTCCATTGCGTAGAGAGAGGCTTTTGTAAAAGTCGGAGAACCCTCGCCAAGATTTGGCTTCGACCTCCTGGAGTCTTTAAGAAAGTCATTTTGCACGGGTTTGTGCTCGTGGCCAGATAGAATGCCGTATCTGATGCAGCTTGCATGTTCTGCAAAGTGTCCAGAGTTGTATCTACCTCAACAGACAACGACGACCTCAACTATGCAACCATCGAGTGCATCGATGACGCCAAACACATCGCCTACTCAATCGACGCCAACATCGCCAACAAACTCAGCACCTCCTTCGACGGCACCGACACAACCACCTACCACAATGATGATGATGCCATCGGGATCAAATTCGACGCAAGGTTCAGGATCAAATTCGACGCAAGGATCAGGATCAAATTCGACGCAAGGAGCAGGGGGATCAAATACAGGACAGAACAACACTTCCAATCCGTAAAACTTCTTTTTCCTTCTATCGAGCTAGCTTTTTAATCACCTTCGGGGAACGGGGTATATATTTTCGTTCGTCATAAAACGATTGAAACAGATTTGTTCAATTCTGCACAATTATATATCGAACACTTTATGCTTTCAACAAAGAACCCCCAAGTCGACGCATCCATTTATACCTAGTTCAAGACTTGCACGTTGGATGGTGTTACGGACACCGATTGCACAGTAGGTAAACGGAAATACCTGTTTTATCGATCCTCGAGTGTTACCTATCCACGATACCAAAAGAAAGTTGATGAATTTAAAACATTATCTCATTACGAGTCTACGAAATACTTTCCTAATAAAAGGGACGAACATAGAAGAAGACAAAAAGTATACGAACCTCCAAACGCAATTCCACTTCGCAACTGGTATGATAAAACATCGATCCTCAATAGTGAAGCGATATCAATTTCTCATACTCGAAATTAAAATTTCCGGATGCAAATTTAAATCGTCGCGACGTCCCATTCGCGTACTAATAATAGTCCCGGCCGTTCCTATTCTCTCGCAGATTTAGTTTCGATACCGGTGGCGCCGTGGCGAGGAAATATGGATCCCCCGTTCCACGGTGGCTGTGTTCACCATTGTGCGAAAGTATGTACGAGGGGGTTGGCCAGGGTGGCGTGGCCAGCGTACAAGGGGGAAACGCTTGGTAAAAACGCTCGCATTATCCCCGCTTTCGTACGAGATTTATAGTCGTTTCACAATTCGCGGCCCCCGGGTCCCTCCTAATTAATGGCCGTCCACCGTTTACAGTGTTAATCCTCCGGCGTTAATTCGGGCAGAGCTCGTTGTAACGGGCGTGCATGCTGAAAGTGAGAGGGCGCACGGTCCTCGTAACGGCTCGACCGCGATTACTTTCACAACGGGAGCAAGGTCTTATTTTTTCGCGCCCGGATGCGCCGTTGCTCGCTGCTCGCGTGAATTTTACTTGAGGATTCGTCGCCAGCTGGGAGGGTGGCATCGATATTTAGCCAGAAAGACCTGCCACGGTCTGTTCTCGATTGTTCGATGCTCTCTTCGCTTGCGCCACTTCTGGTGTCCGATTCGAACGGTAATTATTTTTAATTGCCGCTCGAATATCTGTTTCTCCCTAAGGGAAAGGTCGGCCCCGAAGGAGAAAATCTATACGGGTTGTCGACGATAAAAATGAGTCACGGTATCGATTAAGCTATCGAATCGCCACGGGCAGGACATCGAACAATGGACATAACAGGATACACGCGATGCAGGATATATCGAGTGGACTCGCCTACTGTGAATCACTCGGCTAGCTATGCAAAAGAACGAAAGTTCCGCGAAGCCGTGGTCGCCGGCTCGATTTCATACTGGCGAACTACGTCAGTATTTCGATAGTAGCCTTGCGCTCTGCGCTGTTTTAAGTCAAGCGAATCGATTCGATGCTTGTCGCGAAAATCGGCCAAATGGATTGGTCGCGGTTCCGGATTTTCGAGAGCCGCGGTTTCGTCGAAACGTGGATACAAACACGAACGAACGCGGTTTCGTTCTACTCTGACATCTTTCTAACGTTTCTAGCAGAGTAAGACGTTATTCTATAGACGAAAGCGAAATTTCAGTCCAGCTGTCGCAATTTTTCGCTACCAGAAGCGGAGAACACGTCCAACCGGTGAACATTAGACGCGTGGATCCAAAGTAGCCTCGACGAGCCAGATTCTAATCTTCTAATCCAAATTCTGACCTACTTTCTCTGATTCCCCGTTTCGTACGATCGAGACCCAACGATTAATACCTTAGACCAACGTGTCGAACATAGACAGAACGCTGAACAACGATGCAATTGCATAGCAGTTTATTTATAGACAATATCTCGGTTCGCAATTACAGCGAGAAATCGCAATCACCAAGAATCGTTCAACAATCAAGCATCCAACCGCGGAGGGTTAAAGTCACACCCATGTTTCATAACGGCCGCCGCCCGTTGAACGAAAAGAAACCAATTTCTTCACGCAAGATATCCACTCGCAACGTGTCCAACGCCTTGCGATCCCTCTTAAATACCATTCCTAATCTCGAGCATCGCTCGGAGGCCCGGTTCAAGCGCTAAAACAACCGCCCCGGGAACGAATTAAGCGGAATCACGATCAAATCGTACGTCGTACGTCAGAATGTAAATCATAGCTCGCGCTGCGGTAGCCGAGCCGATCGGAACGGTATGGGAAACGTTGGAACCGGTGGCTACTCAGTTCGGAATGAAACTAGGTCAGAATACGCAACGCTACGTGTACATACTAAAATTCCCTTCTCTCCGTCTCGTGGATCTCCCGGTTGCTCTCCCGTTCGAGTCGCGTTCAGCCCGATTACAACCTCTCGTTTCGAGGCGCGCAGCGCGCCAACGCGGCTCGTGGCTACGTTCAGACGCCTCGATCGAGCGACGCCTGATTGTTGGTTTTCGGAAATTTGGAAGCGTAGCGAGCGGTTTTGATCATGGCTCGATTGATAAGGGATGGTAATCGTAATTCGGATGGACAGTAAGAAGAAGAATGAAGATTCTTCGTTCCTCGACGAGGTAACGCGATGGAGAAAGCTTCCATCGTGGAACAATAGCTGGTATCGCGCTATACGAGAGCGATCTGGTCAAAGCTTGACAAATTGTACGATTTTTGAGCGATCGTGTGTAAAGAGAGCTTCCCTGCGAACTTTGAGAATTATTGCACATGAAGTTGTTTGTCATTGCAGCTTAAAATTTAGCTCTAAATTACTTCGCAATTTGCTTACACCCACACTCGATGTTACCAACATTTCGAGCACTCGTTCGATGAGCTTTCGCAACAGCGAAGAATTTCGAAAGCACTCGAACCCGCCAACGCTCGACAATTGGTCCTCTCCGACAAAAGTGGCCCGATAGTTACACGCGATCGCGCAGCGTCTACACGAGGACCGCGAAGAAAGGAAAACAGCTGTCTGTATCGACGACAGTCCGAGAAACACTCGATCCGATTGTCAGCTTTTATTACGAGGCCGTTATTGGGCCACTCAGAAGCAACAAGTTTGCCAGCCGGATCGAGTGACAGGTGAGAATGTTTTTATAATGAAGTCACGGCGTGTTTTCGCATTGAAATCGGCGACGTCGCGCGCGAATTGAAAAGGAACGGATGCCTGGCTAAATATCCTCGATGGGAATTAACCGGCGTTATTATCAGCGGGGACAAAAATAAATTCGCATGGTAATTGCTATCGACAGACCCCCATCGTGCTGTAACACGGGACACGAGAATCAATTTTCTGTCATGGATTTAATGAATTGGATGCTGCCTCGAATTACAGCGCAAGTTCCAGCCGATAAGTTTAATGGAGAATGGATGTAAAGATTGTTTAAAATCGGCTGGAGTCGAATTTTATGATGTTATGGGTGCTTCGGGAGTTTGGAAGCTTGTAATAGGTGTTATCGCAGCGTCGTTACACGTTTATTGCACAAAATGAAGTAAAAAAGAGCGCGTAACGCGTGCAAAATGGTCTCAAGTTATTCGAAGTTTTACAGTCACGTAACATGACTAATCTGAACGAGGCTACGGATTCCGTCTTTGAATCCAACTGCTTAACGTGGATTGTTGAGAAAGGAAGCGACGATCGGTTGGTCTTCGAAGGAAGAAAAAGAATAAGCACTCTTTTTCTCAGAGTTTGTACTCGGTAATAAACATTTAACTGCTCAAGCAATAAATAAATTATATGCGCGATTTGCAACAATTTGTCGCAGTAATTAACCTAACATCGAGTCAATTATAGAAAACATCGACCTCCCAAGAAAATAATCACTATTTTCACCGTGCTGCCTGTATAAAGCTACGACCGTGTCTGACGTAATCGGCAATTATTATATCCGGTAGGTAAAGAAAAATCCATCGGGATCAGACATTCTCTTTTTCTCGTGCGTCGAATGTAAATGAATCGACGTTGACGAACTACTATTCATTAAGAGTATGTAAATCTTGTCGTAAATGATCACAACGTGTACAAAATTCGATCGAGAAAGTAGGAGAGCTTCGATTTCGGCGTCGTCAATCACTCGTTTCGAGGAATCTGAGAGAAATTTGGTGGGTCAATTGTGGAAGCCAAAACAAGACGAAAATGAAGAACAAAAAAATTGCAATTGCGGCTTCCCTTACGAGAAAACCGACTTTGAAGATCCTTCCGTACGTAACCGCGCGCCATTGTCAAGCTACCCATAAGTCAGCGCGACGCGGGTGTCCACTCGCGGTCCCCGAATTTCCTCGCGCGTCGCAGATCGCGCAAGTAGCGGCCAACGAGTTTCGAGCTCGTTTTCCACCGAAACGAAGCGTCGAACGCAAGTTTGTCGTTCCGGATGCCCCTCTTGTTTCGTTCCGCGGAATCGCTCGTGGAAATATCTCGCACGCAGGCGCCACGGGGAACGTATCGCGTATCAGTGAATCACGAGTACTCGCGGCTCCGTTCGAGGCACGGACCACCCTATTATTCTCCCCGCGGGCCTCCGTGAAAGGGAACGCGAGATCACGAGGCCTGGCGAAAAGAAAGATCGCTCGCCACGGCGAAACTAGATCGATCCAGCCGCGTGTCTACGACCTCTCTTCCCGTCTGTGATTCTACGTGTGCGCGTTACCACACAATCCGTGCACCTGTAACGGTGCTGGTGTCAGGGAAAACACGATTCTCCCCGTGGAAGCGGGATCTCTCTCACACAGGCCTTGCATCGCGATGCAAGATTGCGCAGGAACGCATGTGACTTACCGTCATGTGACTTCGAGAGAAAGTCGATCCGCATCGCGCGGCGGCGGCGCGCTGCTGCGGGCACGGGCTAGAATGCGCCTCTTCGAACGGCGCGATCAGGGTCGGTCATCGGACACGCTCCGTCAGTTCCGACGGGGCTGGCCGATCCGCCAGCCGATCGAATGCACCGCGAATTAGGGGAAATCGACGACTGATCGATTCGAGTCGATCGCGCGATCGGCGGCGACGTCTTCGAACTTGTTTACCGGCCCCTCGCGAGTACGTTGACTGCTGGATTTATGAGCATACTTGCAAACGATTTATGGCTGCGCTCAACGCGAGCGGCGCAGGCGAGTTTCAGCTCGTGAATCTAATCGTTCGGCTGCGCCTTTTTTAATGACTGTACAACTGTCGAATTTACATCAGCTACTCAGGCTGTTACGTATCGTGTGCTTGGGCTGGATCTCGGAAGTTGCTTTGCGCTTTGGTGCTCGATTGGGAACGAAAGATTTGGTCTTGGATTCCTCTGACGCGGGCCATCGTTGACGAGTTAATTCGTCGTTCAAACTTGTCAAACACGTAATACAAGCGCTACTATATTATTTACCTAGATTCTTCGTTCCTTACTCTCTGATATAGCGAAACCAAGTATTCCATCTGCATCGCTATTAATTTCTGGTCTGACTTAACCTCGAGGCTCCAGCGAAGGAGCGCGCAGGAACGACGGAAACAATTTTCTCCGTAACCACACGAGGCGCCGGCAAATCGATCGAGCGACCAGTCCTATCGCCTTCCCAGGGACCAGGAAGAGTCGTCGAGTGAAAATGTTCGACCATCGATGGAGTTGCAAAAGTCAGAGTGGAACGGACGCACTGGTCGTTACATAAAATGTAATAAACACGGTGCAACTAATTTCTGGTAACCGGGACATTAATAGAACGATCTTCGCATGGAATCGATCGCGCGGATAGCCGGACAATTTGCGCGAAAAACGTGGAACCGCTGCAAAAATCGGTGGCGAGCCCGAGCCAAGGCAGATTTCTTTCCTGTTTTGCATCGCGCGATCGATTGCTGTCCTCCGTCGTGGAATCCTTTCCCTTTTCCTCAGCCGCTTCCTGCCGGGCGCATCTTCCACGCTCGACTCGAATTAAACGTTCTCCAGGCTCGTTGGCGCGCGTAAACGCCCGTTACGCGACTGTTACCCGCTCGTTTATGTAACCGCAAAAAAGCGGCCCGAAACGAAATCTTTATCGTTCTTTTCCTTTCACGATTGACGGCTGGATTGCGGTCGCCTTCCGTTTCGCTGCGAGATATGCACGGATCGAGCGATCCTCCGGCCTCTAGGTGGCTTCTTGGTACCTCCGCGCTGCGGTTTAGCGATTGCGATCGTGGTGACATTAAACTTCACGGAATTTGGTTTCAGCGGTTTCCAGCGGTTTCGTTTATGAATTTTGCCAACGTCCACTGTTTACTTATGCAAACGATCCAGGCTTACTGAATTCACCGTAGTTTTAGTCACCGCGGAGAGGATTAGGTTAGAGTTCCATGTACGTACGGCTGACGCAGCAAAGGCTACCAACAACCAGAAATAAGGCGGGCGCTTCCAAAGCGGGTAATTCTTCGTTTGTAACGTTCCACATTTGTGTACGGTGCGACCATTGTGTTTTAAATTTTATAAAATGCAAATGAAGCTGCTTTTCTTTTAGTTCCTCGGACATTCGGACACGCATCCGTCCGTTTTACTGTACTCTGCAACGATTCCCTTCTTCCGTTTCATTTTTCTTCAAGCTATTTTCTAAGATTAAGTTTCTTTTTCTACTTTTTTTTTTTTTTTTTCTTGCGATGCAATGCGATGACTAATTTACACCAGGACAAGTTCCAACGGATACCTCGGCTCGGAATGGTTCTCGCGAATCTAAAGTTAAAACGAGCGGCGACCAGTCCGGCTGCTTCGGTCAACTTGACCGGCTTTTTTTCTCCACCCTGAAATCGGTAACGCTCCGCGACACGTGACAGTGAGGAATGTCGCGCCGCGCTGATTACCCAAAATGAATGCAAAAATGGGCAAATTAAGAGGAGCGAAAGATTTGCAGAACACCGGGGGCCGTATTTCGTCGGGGCATAATTCACTTTCACTTAACAGGCCGGACGAAGCCGCGACATACTTCAACCGCCCTGTCATCGTACCTTATCATCGTTTATCATATTTTTTTATCGCTCACCGCGATCTCCCTCCTCTTCTTGAATGAGCGATCACGCGGTTCTTCCCACATAAATTACCACGCACGACGAGGCTGCTGAATTCGATGTTGCGCAAAAATACGTAACAATTTCGCCTGTTTTTCATCTGTTTCCGATCGAAAGATTCTACGGAGATTGAAGAAAAACAAGGACAAAGTTCCAGTTTCATCGACGTCACCTTCGCTCGCGATATTATCGGTATAAAATAGTTGGAACAGCGCGCCATCGCTGTATGGGGTATTATATTTATTAAAACCTTCGGTAACAGCCGAAGGTATTACTCTCTCGTTCGCCAGTATTACATTTCTCATATTCAAGGTCCGGTTGGTCGACAACCATTCACAGCTGGCTGGGTCTCGAACTTCGATCACCCGCGTAAGCTCGGAAGAGAAGAGGAGGGAAAAGAAAACGCGAGGAGTCGTGAACGCGCGAAACAGCAGAAGGCTGGAGGCATGATTCGGGTCAGAATCGGCGAGAATGCCAAGGTTCCACCCTTTCTCTCCTTTGGATAAACGAAATTTCTTCTCCTCCGTATTACTCTCGCGTGGACGCGCGTTCGAATTTTCGGTTTATGCGCGGGCAAATTGGCGTTTCGCAATGGACGCCTTTACCTTGACCAGAAAACATTGCTGGGGTGGACCAACTTAATTTCCGCCTCTTCAGCATCTATTTCAATGAAAATACTGCACTCTGACGTACTTTGAACAAAGTTTAGATCGCATTAGACGTGGTAGGCAGCTTTTCGTTTTGTTTCGCGACGATTTAGCATCGTCTTCGGTTCCAAGTCGAGGCACAGAGCGAGTAGAGTGTGCAAAGCATAAAGGGAACACGTTTACACTTAATCCTTTAGTGATAATAACACCGTGGGTGGGAATTGTTGCTAATTATAGAAAGCGAACAATTATGGCTTGCAAACGATCGAGTAAATCGTAAGAGTTATTGGATAGCCGCGCTTGTTGGCACCCGGTCGAGGATCCATGTCGTTAACCTTCGCAGGCGATTGTTCAGGACGATTCTTAAAAGGAAATGCAAAATCCTTTCACCGAAAACACATTATCGAGCAGTCACATCCACCTTGAACATTTTTAACCATCGTACGCACGTATATGAAAATATTCCAGACGATCGTCTCGACTTTCGGAATAAAAAATTCTAGCCTACCGATTGAAATTCGAAGCCGCGTCCTCGACGCTGTCCTTTTCAATTCGAATTCAAAGAGCTACTTTCCAAGAACTACCAAATTCCTTAGCGCGGTTCATCGCGCAACCCTCGACCCATCCTAACTTTCCTCCGCGTCGAACTCGATTTCGAATACCGTACCAAGGACCGCAATTAAACTCGATTTAACTACGACCCAAAAATGTTGCTCCAGAACGAGCGCGACGAGGTATCGCTTTCACCGTCCGAGGAACGGCTGCGACTTCAAAAGCGACAAGTCCTTCGCGACCGGGAGACGCATAAATTCGTCCGCGATTCTCTTTTCTTCCTTTTCTTCCACCGACCAGAGCCTTTGGGCGGGCCCGATTTATCGATACGCCGCTTGTGCAAATGACTGTTCGCGGGCACCGAGGCACGCGTGCGAACGCGATCGCGATCCTCTCTTTCGCCGATACGCGAGCGCGTTATATCATCGTCCCGAGGTATCCAGCCGACGTGCATTCCCGTTCGCTCGCGATCGGATCGGTAACACGTACGCAGTCTGACCACCGGTCAAACCTGTTTAAAAAAAAAACATTTTTCGACGGAATTTCCGGCGCCGCCCCGACCGCCAAGGATACACCTTTCGCGAACGTGCTCGCGGTTGCGTCTTCGTCCCTGAAATTCGGCCACGACGATCGCACGGTATCGTCGACTATCGAAAAGTGTCGTAGTAACGCGCAGTTGTCGATGGATCGTGGGTGGTTTGTCGAGAAAAAAAAAAAGAAAGAAAAGAAGCGAGGAAGTGGAAACGATTCGATCCACGGTTGTTTAAAATCAATATCTTGCGCGAGTGGGTGACGCTGTGGAACTTCAGTGTTTCAAGAAGGAACGGTTTCGATGTATACTGCGAGAGATTGCATGGGAGCTTCGAATGTTGAATTTTTTCGAAGTATTTAATAAGAGGGAGCGCATGGACGTCACCGTCCCGTGCAGAGAACTGTTACACTTCACTTCGTACGTGCTCCAAGGATACACGGCTGGACCTTATCAATCAGCCTTTGTTACCCGGCTCCATATACGGAGGCTACGATGTAACAGTTCCACATTGTGCCAGATATCTTACCTTTCATCGCGATCAACGAACCGCGGAAAGTCGAGCGATCTTTTGCACGCGTAAACAATTAAACGCAAAAAGGACGACATCGACGATTCGAAAGTCCCGTTTAGAAAGTCCTCCTCGAGAAAATTAAGCTAATATCGTCGATTTAACTTAAGGGGCGGTCGAAGAGTATTCGAGTCGTATCATTGTTGCACACTGTGACCGATATATCATCATTACGCGCACGGAAAGTAACTCTCGATCCGTCGATCGGATCGATCGATCGATCAAATTTGAAGCAACGTAATCGAGCCCCTTGGGCGACGTTCCGTTGCCCAATGGTGTGCTCCATTTATCTTTTTTTCCCTCCTCCGTTTCTTTTTTCCTTTTTTAATGGCCAGCACCGTATAAAAGTAGAGTAGGATTACGTGGAGCAGTTTCGTTAACGGGAACACGGATTAGAATACCTGGCTCTTTTTTATTCGACAGAGGTGATCCGGTACGGCGACTACTTTTAGATCATCGACATAATGTAACTTTCGTCGTTGCATAATGAAAGCTATTATGCTTGCTTCAAAATGGATCTGAAAGGATCGAAGGGGAGAACCGTGGTTGTGAAATATTTAAAAAATTGTAACAGGATCGGATTTATTAAATATCAATGTCACTATTCTATGAAATGTATGAAATATAAGGTTTTTTATCTGTATAGAAGCGTCAGAAGAAGCAAAGGATTCAATTCGATCAGCGTTTGACGAGTAGAATTTATCGAAAACTATGAAAATCGGTACTGAAATTTTCGTCACAGAAAATGAGAACACCTGAGACTCGTGCGCGAGTATTTCAACCTGTTGTAATACGATCAAACGTAACTCGGATAGGTTTCAGCAATTTTGCCACAATGTTGCAGAAGTTTCCAACAACGACTGTCCGTCCATTAGAGGGTACGAAAGGAGCTAAGCACGATCGGCCATCAGAATTTAAAACAAACAATGTTCTATTACCTCTAATGGCTCGTTAAATCGTTACTCTATGAAATACACGAGTCTCGCTGGAGCGATAAATTTCTTAACCCGAACAGCTTCAACGTTTCCGTTCGAATCGTTGCTCATTTCTGATAAACGGCAAAAAAAAAAAAAGACACCTCGAAACTTGGAGTAATCATCGATACAACGTTCTGTTACGTATCTAAGCCTCTGTCTGCTCGTTAATTACAGAAAAGCAACGAGTTTCCACGCCATTCGACGATGTATCCGCGGTATCCCGCAGAGTATTCCGTTTCCATTCCCCTTTTCCTAGTTATTTTCCACCTGACGAAAAGTGAATGTCAGTGACATTTAGCGTTCCGCCCAAGGAAATCTGGTGTGCTGGAAGGCGTTCTCGCCGTGGCGACCTCACGAGGCCGCCGCGGGTCGCAACCGATCGGGAGAAAGCGTTCCTTTTTTTCGATTCAACTCAGCCGAAATTGCAGCCGCATGTGAGGCACGATCGTACGCCGGGAAAGAAACTCGATTACCATAATTCGACTCGCTCTCGCGCTAGGCACGATCGAAATCGTGCGTCTGGAAAGTAGAATCCCGCGCGAGGGACCGTCCTCGACGATGGTCGAAGCCGTTCGCGACGCGCTCGATCGTCCAAACGGGAACGGTTAACGATGCTCGTTTCGCGGTTAGCCCGTTCGTCGCTCGCGATTAAATACTAATTAGTCATCGGTGGTTACTCGACGCCGCTGATGGCTCGAAGATAAACGATCTGGAACACGCGCGAGGATCGACAAGTGGTATCGCGTGATCGCATCGCGCACGCTGTCGCGTTACGTCGGTGTCTCGCGTGCCGTTTTCTGACCGGCCGCGACTCGAACGGGACGGATGGAAACGGCCAATTTGTACCGCCCGTAGAAAGTCGAATCGTCGAGAGTTGCCGCGTGCGCGCGAAGGTTGCGCGTCGAGCGTTGCGGCGTTCCCGCGCGGATTTGTTTTACAAAAGCACGAGAAGCTGCGAGTCCGTCGCGCGTTGATTAGATTCGCGAAAGCTACGAGAAGTATATTGGCGTTCGAGACACAGCCTCGCTTGTCTGGTAATTAATTTTCAGAGTTACGCGGTTAATAGTCGAAGAAATGGCGTTCGATCGTTGCTCGAGAGCAGGAAAAACAGCATACCAGTGCACAAGGAAAACAGTAAAATAAAACTGTCATTTAAATCATTCTACATACGTTCATCGTTTAATTAAACAGAGTTCCCCGTTCCTGTCGGTCTCCGTCGCAGACCATTTCCTTGTTCGTCCACTATCGGAGCATTCCAATTTTTTTATCTCTCACCCGGCGCACGCGCGCGGACCTGACATTTTCAGCACGCGCGTACCGAGAAAATGGCCGCGGCGGCCTGTTACGTAATGAAACAGGTCCGCCAAATTGTGAGAGACCCGAGCTCGTCGAACTTGCGGCTCCCGCTCCGCATCCGCGCGTTCTCCGCTTCTTCGACGGGGCTTCCGTGGAAAGCAGAGGCGAGCGAATAAAAATTCCTCCCCGTACGGCTCTCTCGGCTGCATCCTGCCTTTCCGAGGCGCGAACGCGCGGTTTGGTAAGGTCGTTTAATTGTTCTGGATTCTGGGCTACTGTTGAACGCGAGATCGCTCGATAACGCGCTGCGAGGCGGCACGCGTCGGTCGGTGAAAATGTTTCGTACGCGTCTGGAATGGCGATTCCTCCGCGACGACCGTGCACGTGTTTTAAGCCCGTTTCTTCGAACGAGCATGAGGTTTCGAGGCCTGAGAAGGATTGTCGTTTCTACATTCGTTTCTTTCTCTTTAAAGATAGCAATATATTTAGAGCGATTATGTAAATTGTATATGGTACTTCAGTGATAATGTTGTCACTCAAAATACTTGAACGATTCTAATCAGATCTTGTATACATTGCAATAAATGTCGAACAACAATTTATGGTGTACATTCAAGATAATCCCTTTCACGCGAGCAAACTTCCGATGACGATTTTCTCGATCGAATTACATCAGCGAGTTTAGCATGCAGTAATGCGCTTTGATATGCACTGATAGTGATAGTAGCCTTACTCCAAATAGTCCCGCTGCAACGATCCCATTTTGTCGATCATCGCGTACGCGCAACCACCCGAGACTCGGTGGTTTACTTTAATTCGTGTGAAATAAATCAGGCAGCTGCTGGCCGTAAATGTTGCCATCAAATATAAAACGTAAAATATCACCTCAAATGACGGTTCTTTAATTTCGCATTAAAAATCATCAGCACAGACTGAATGCCCGTTAAGTCCCCGCTTTAAATCATCAGAAAGGAGCGATAAACGTTACTTCGCGATCGAAGCACCTCGTACTTATCCCTCGCGTATCCGCGTGAAATCCAATTTCCCTTGTTTGTACAACCAATTGCGAATGAAAACGAAGCGCTCGCTCGAGCGGAAAAGGGAAAGATGAGAGGGGGCAGAGAAGGAGGATTGAAAAACGGGCGAGATATCAAGTTTTGCAACGCCTCGTAAATCGATTATCGCTACCCTTCACGCGGCTACTCGTCGAAGCAACGGGAGCTGACACGAAAGTTTCTCCCCCGTCGCGATCGCCGGGAGAGGATCGCGAGCGGACGGAGAACGTACAAGCCTGTGAAGATCTACGACATAATTGCGCCTCGCGCCGGATTTTTCCTGTCGCGCGATGCTCTTGCATTAAAAGCAGCTGATCACGGCGGCGGCGATCGGATCACTTTTACTTGGCGAACGCGGCAGGGTCAATTCGCGACGATCCACCGCGTCAATAGATCACATTCGCGCGTTTACACTGCGATTTTGACCGATTGCTGCGTTCGATACGTGCACGCGTTGCATCGATACGCTGGTTCGATTGCCATTCGAAATCTTAAAAATGATGGAAACAATTTTGATAACGCGAGTCTAGCCGAGAGCACGATGAATCTCGCGAAGCTATCGTTTAAAAAAAAACGTGGCTCGTTGCGTTTCTTTTTTTCCCCGTCGTCAATTAGCCACTTTCTCCGTTTTGCCATGTTTGAATGTTCGCAAGGTTTGTGAAACGATGATTGTTTTTATCAAATTTTTTGCCAGGAGAAGGGAAGGATGTAGAATGCTGTAGCGGTGTCGCAAGAATCTCCTATCATCAATCACAGGAATCGCAAGCTTTGTTCTGTTCAAACACACGAAAAAAAAAAAACGGATGTATACTAATTTATTGTTAACTTAACCCCTTGGTGAACCTTCAGTTTCGCAAGTCGAGTTGCGAACAATGAACGAAATATTGTCTCGGATTCATTAGGGACAACATTTTCTGCGAGAGCAATCCCAGCCTAGGCGCCATCATTCCGCTAGCCTGGATTGATCTTCCCTCGATTATATGGTACAAACTGTTAAACGAGATAATTGCCGGTCCATTAGCTCGAATGACTTCATCGTTCGCTAATGTAGCTAATACTGCTCAAGCAACTCGATAAAGATACCCTCTACCGTTTCCAAGTTTCCAATGGAAACATTCTCTTATTAATCGAATCATCCAAAATTTAATCACCACGAACGATGCATCTTCAAACGTACGCAAGATTCAGAACAACAATCACCAAGTACATTGTTTTCGTTTCAGAAACTCCAAGATCCAGTCGAACATCGTTCGCAAACCTCGCAGCCTCTAAAATTATCCATCATCGCCGACTATAAAAGATATACACCTTCGAAAACGTATTCCGCTGAATTCCCTAATAAACCACAGGCACTTTATCATTACGCAACGCTTGTTAGAACGAGCGTGGCATAACAGAACAACCGTAGTCGTGAGAAACGCGACGCGGGAAGTGCTCCATTGTTAGAAGCGAGCCTAAAAATCCGGAAGTAGGAAGCTCGATCGCCCGTACAGGCAAACGGGGAAAAACGACGAAACGAACGACAAACCCGCGGAATCGCTTTCGTTGTTACCGTTTGATTGATCGCGACCGCTACCCGATGATCCACGGCGAGGCGCAGTTCACGATTTGTACTCGTCACGTCGCTTTCTACGATCCGTAATAGCGCCGTCTAATGCACGCTTAGAATGCGGTTAGCTGCCCCGCGATACCCAGACGGGACTGAATCCCTTGATTAATCAAACTTTTTGCAAGCGCGAGCGATCCACATGGAAACAGAGGCCAATGATACCTACCTAGCCCTCGACTTGCGACATCTCGATCGATACGCGCCGCGAGCTGTTTCAAAATTTCCCGGCAACAAGTGCTCGACGATCGTCTGGAATTCGCGGACGAAGAGGATCTCGAGCAGCCGGATGCGTTGGATAATACCTGCTTCGGTAATTGCTTGGGATTGCTTGGGATTCCTTGTTGTTCTCCTTTCGTTATTATTAATCGGAGCAACGAAAGCGGTTCCCTCGTGGCTCGTTTAAAGATCTTCGGGAAGTTATGTTCCGGTAATCGTTTTGAAAGCCACGTTTCGTTCGACGGGTGAACCGAAACTAACTAACCCGTTAATTACAGCCGGTTGATTCGAAGTGCTGAATTGGACATGGTAATTGTTGAATTTAAGCTATCAAACGCGAATGATTGTTCGCACGATGATGGATAGTTGTAATGCATGCTGTTTGGCTGCCATCTTTTAAACAGTCGTTTAAATCGCGATGCAATCAGCTTCACGTATGGCCAATTCCAGTTGCGTGTAATGTTAACAAGACTACATTTGATTGAGTTATTAGAGGTTTTTAAAAAATCCACACTCTCTCCATATTTCTAGCGGTCGTTTCATTTAATGTCTACTGGATTTTTTTCTATTCCTGTTTCCAATCTCCAGAGTTCGAGCGAGATGCGCTCTGCGCAAGTTTGCGAGCCAACCGCCTTTAGACGATCGCGAAGTCCCTCTAATCACGGCGGTTTCCAGCGGTTGTTCACCGCAGGAATTTGATTTAATTACGTAATCAACAATTACAATATCCCATTCGCCGATTCAAATTCTCACGACTTTCAAAGTCTTGCGTAACGAAGATCAAGCGCGTCTCTTATGTAACGAAAATCGAGTGTCCCTTTGACACTTGCAGAAAGAGTGAGTATACGCCTCTCGATCTCGTATCGTCCATTTCGAGGATCTCTCGGTCGATTAACATTTACGTTACGTGTCGTTGCTAGTAGAACGTATCATTTCGTACGTTCCCTCCATTCCATCGCATCTCGATTTCAGGAATACCGGTTATTCTTCGGTTTCGTTAATGGCGAAGACTTATACAAATATTAGTTTGTTTAGTTACCGTAATTCATAATTTGCTCGAACAGGGTAATTTAACGCACGCTTCGTTTACTGTAACACAAGTTATTTGCTGGCAAGCGGCTACGTTAACTGCAGGATGTTGAAAGTATGCAAAACGCTCGTTAATAGGCTGCGATTTCGTACGACCCGAACAAGTCCTCTCCGCGTTGCAATATTATAATCAATTTCAAGTTTCAATTATATTACGAGCACCGCCTCCATTTATCAAAGTACCCGTAAAGGGTTAGAAGCTACCTAGATCCGAGGCTACTTAAAATCAGATTTATCGTGTCTGTTTCCCAAAGTATCCAGTCGGATTCGAGCCCACTCGCGATACGTTATTAATAAGCATTACGCGCTGGAATATTCGCTTCCCTTCTATTGCGTATATTGATAATTATTAAAGGCGTAGCTACGGTGGTCAAATGTAGCAATTTACGTAATTACATCCTTTAGATCCTAACGCGTAGTATAAACGGGATAGGGTTAATTATACGCTTCGTAAAATTCTGCGTAACAAGACAAGCGTACTCGTAATTCCTTTCTCAATGAAGTCCACGAGCATCTCACGATTAAGTTCCATCGACGCCTAACACTCGAGCACCTTCTCATAGAAGACTACGCATCCCTTAAATCTTGCTCCTGTTTTCCAAATGTTTCGAACAACTCCTCGACCACTCCTCGCCATCAAACTCAGAACTGCTCGCCAAGCTAGCAACGCACCCGGTCCCATCCGGCGTGAAAAAAAGCGAACGTCCACGGTTCCACACGCGCCGATCCCTCGAATCGGGTGGCGGCTCGGCGCGCGACGCATTTCGGAGAGCACGGAGACACAATCGATGTCTCGAATCGAGGGCAGCACAGCCGGCGGCTCGTTTAGAGAAAGGAAAGTAAAACGTGGACGGCGAGTGTCTACGGCCTCCTCCTCCGCCGCCACCTCTGCGCGTCCCTCTTTCACGCTCCCTTCGCCCCTTTTCCTTCCTCGCAGCCAGCCGACTGGTCCCCGTGGTCTCTCTCACCTGGAGGTGGGTTACCACCTCGAGGACCGAGCCGACTTACGCCGCGCGTACCCCTTCCATCGTGGCGTCCGCGAAGCCGCGCTTTTGGGGAGCTTTCCACCACCACCACGTGCCTCCGCACCACGTAGTCGATAAAGAACTACACGGGTACACAGGGCTCGCTAGTGAGGTTACCGCATTATATGAGACACTCGGTCAGTGAGTCTCTAACCGACAATCACTCGACGTCCGACTCGGTGGTCACCGACTATACTTGGACGAAGTCGGAGCCGCTGGAACCGTCGCTCGATCCTCTTCAACAGTTGAACAGTGGTGAACGGACGAATTCGATCGACTCGCGAGCCTGCGGAGAGTTCCCTTCCGTTTTCTCTCATACTTTTCTCTCTTACTGGTTCCCCTGTTGTACCTGTTTCGGGCCCGCGGAGAGCTTTCGCGCGCGGACATCCGTGGTTCGAAGGAAAGTGCGTCGAAAGTGCTGTTCAGGCTGTACGCGATCCTGAATACCGATCTTCCGGTGTTCAGTTCGATTCTGTTCGAGGCGGTTTACTGGGGATTGGCTGGCAACGTGGAGCACGTGGAGACAGAATGCATAGGTGGGTCCACTGTTTACGTTTTAGTAGCTAGGAAGAGTTAGTAGGCTTCCTCTTGATGGTAGTTGTTCGCGCTTCGTCCCATTAGTATCAGTTTTTTCTTTAGTTTTCTTCTTTTCTCGTTCTTCGTCCAAGTTCTTCGATATCCGAGGATCGTTTCTATGTTTCTCATCCGTTCCTCTGTCCCACCATCGCTCCCTTCTGAACAGTATCGAAACGGACAATACGCGATGCTATCGAGCACAGTCCTTTACGAAGAGCGTGAAAAAAATTCAGTCGCAACACGCTTCTGTTGCTAAAACAGATAACTACGAGGTAGTTAATTAATCCTCGCGTTAAAAAGGAGCCCTGTTTCCGTTGCTAATGGACGTTTAAGTGGGTGGCAACAGGACTGTTACAAGTGAACGTGTGCTCCAAGCAAATCCGGTCTCGGACTGTCTGAAATCTACAACCGCCATTCGAGGAAACGAACTTACGCCCAGGGATATTTAAGGCGATGCGTTTCGCAATGCACGCGCAACGAAATGCAACGTAACAGTTATACCTCCCATTTAAAAAGAAAAAAGAATTGCACGGTCGATGTAACCTATTGTTACGTTCGACGAGTCGATTACTTAAAAAGATCGTTCCACTCTCGATCGATCTGCCGCGACCAAAAGGAAACTGCGCGGTGAAACGTTCGCGATGCGTCGATGACATAACGATCCTTCATTCAGCTCTGTCGGCTTCCGCCGCGACGGACCCGGGGCACGATCGCGGAGGTCGATTTTACCATTTTTTTGCCAAAAGGAAACGAACGGAGCGCGCATCTGGTACGCGCGAAATTGGATTCGATCAGCCGCCGTTGCATCGAGTGGCGAGGAAAGTGAAAGGAGAATCCGCGGTGGACGCAGCGAGAAAGTAATCCACGATCTCTATTCCGATCGGCCTCTTATCTCGAACACGTTCCGTACGCGTAACCGCGCTGATCGCCAACTCGTTATCAATCGATTTCTACCAGGAATCGGAAATTAGCGATAACTCTCGATGCGCGAGCGCTTTCACCGCTGGCGATGAATGGAGGATTGGTGGTTCAATTAATGGAATAACGATCGATTGGTAGTAAGTACGTGACACGATGGCGTGGAATGCGTTAGGTGTTCGATCGATATAATTCGTGTATCCGTGCTACAATGTATCGGTTTAAAAATAGACTAGTTAACTTTTTATGAGAGAGAGAGTAATTATTCTCGTCTGATTTGTATCGAGCGATTTAACATAGACAAGTATATCGCGTGATTCGAGTATCATTCGTACTACTCGGCTGGCATTGCTATTCTTATTAATAGTAACATTATTTCCCTCGATCGGCATGCCCATTTAGTTTGCATAAACCAGCGTTCCTACTAATTACCTCCCACTTAATGTAACTTCAAATAAACAATCCAGTGAAACAGTAACAAGAAAAATACAGATTTTTGCAGCTCGAGAGTGTTACTCTGTTTCCTCATTACGCGATACTTAATTAGATAGGCAGATCGTATGTTAAGATTAACGAATCGCTTATGCGCAAGATATTTATGTAAGTTATTACGTGCCAGCTTATTATTGCATAAATAAAATTAAATGTATCACGCGAAGCGGCCTCGCTTGTTTCTTTTTCTTTTTTTTTACGTTGGATGTAACGTTCTTTTCTCTGGAAAAATTCTAATTATTTTAACGGACGAGAAGCGGAGTCCGCTGCGAAACGTATCCACGATGAACGACCTGACGCGTTAGCTAATCGACGCGCGTTCGCCAACTCGCGTTACGTCCGCGCTCGTCCGCGCTCGGTTTTAAATGGCTGCGGTTTCGTGTATTTTTCAGAGCCACTTCTTCTCGGCTTTTCAGCTTTCGCTGGCTTCCGGCACGCCGCGCGGTTTCACGCGCTCCCTCGAAACCGATTTCTCGCCGTTACGCGGCTGGAATACTGGGCCGATCCGAGCAATTCGTCAGGATAACACGTTCGCCTGCCCACGCAGCGGAAGCCGGCTGAGAATGAACGATCGAGCCGCGGACGAATCCGGAATCGCGTCGCTGGTTGCAGGCCACCGATCTCGTTGCCAACGATGTAACCGTGAAGCGGTCGTTTACGTCTTATTTAGTGTCGCGCTCGAGGGGCCCGTTTCGCGGCGTTACGCCCTCGATTTCGCAACGCGATTCGCCGTGCGCTGCTGGCTATTGAACCATCGACGCTCCGTTGACAAGGCGGATTAATCGATTCGTCGCGATCCGCGATCGCGTTTTAGAAACGCGTCGAAGAAACGGGGGGAATTGGCGATTTCTAGACACCTGTTTCGTTGTTCTTGGTTGTACTTGGAGGAATATTTTCAAATGAAACAGTTCTGTGTTCAGGAAAGTACACAATTGTTTAACTTTGAGGAAATTGAATTTCGAGATTCTTTACACTTGTCTGCGCTTAAATAGCCTTTTTTATGCACGATTTTTTCACAGTTGATTATACAACTGATTACGGAATATCCTGTTAGTACTCCTTGGATAAACTCGTTCACCCCTCGCCTCCTGTTGGCGCAGAGTCTCTGACGTCTTGCCTGTCCGTTCTGTTCGAGAAAAACCTGGCAAGAAAAGCAGCAAGGCGCGAGCCAAGGATTCGTGGGATTCCAGACTAATCCGCCCCTTCTGGGCTCGCGTGATTTATGGCGTTTCGATACGCTCAGCGAGGGACGCGTTTCCATGAATCGTATGATTGGGCCCAGTTCAGCTGGAGTCATTGACTGGGCGCAATTGGTTAATAGGCATTATGAAATCGATCGCGTCGCGACCGGTTTGTATCGGTGCGTTTCGTCCGTGAGCGGAGTGCAGAGCGTGCGAGGCAACGAGATGGAAAAGAAACTGGAGTCGTTTTGCATGTTAACACCGCTAAATTGGCGAGTTCAGCGTTTGAGAGAAAGAAGAGAAATTGTTTGCGAAGTGCTGAAGGTCTTGGAGCAGCGCAAGATAGAAGGACAATCGATCGCAAGTTGGTCGATGATATTTGATTCAAGAAATAGAAATTGGTTCATTTAAACGTTGGTTGGAAATTTGCAAAACCTAGAATTCAACGAGACTTTGAAAAAAATCGCGAATGGCCTCGTGTCGTATCATGACTCGAGGAACCCCAAACTCCAAAGCAGAGCAGAGGAGTCATCGGTTTCGAAAAGTCCCGTTTGCAGCTCCAAAACCGACTGCCACGCAAGACGCGGCCAATTTAGCTGGAAAAGCATGCCGCCTTTATCGCGTATCTTTCGCGCAATTCTCCGTTATGGCAGAGAGAACGAGATTACCAAAGTGCATATTTCGCGATCTACCGCTTAGTTTCTCCATATCGTCGACGCGGTGCTAGCGTGGCGCTCGTTGCGATAAAATCCAAGGTGGACTCGATCTCGATTATCTCTGCGAACGAAAAAAGGAACAAAAAAAAAAAGAAAGAAAATCCAACGAAAAATAACTCCACAACGAGGTCAGAAATTTTGGCGCATCCTCGGTTTTCTCGAAAGTTAACGCGCTCCGTTTCTTTTTGATTTTCCAAATTTTGCAACGCGCAATCGATAGAAACCTATCGCGATAATTATATAAATTAATTGTATAAGGTATTACGAATGAATACGGATGGCGAGCACTTTTACGCGTGCTAACAAACGTTTTAACCAGACAGATAGGGAAAAAATGGCGTGCAAAAAGATTCTATCGGTTAAAGAATCGATTGTTAGTGGCTAGATATAGGGGGATTTCCCTTCCTTTCCATTCTTCGACGTTTCGAATTAGGAACGAGCAGTCTGATTTCTAAACTCGGTGTTTCAGTTGGCGAACTGTTGCATAATATCGATGGTATTCTCCTTGGTTAATAAATAGCCTCTCTTGGGCTTAACTAACTTATATTTTCATTTGATAAAATCGACCACGCTT
This sequence comes from Xylocopa violacea, assembly GCA_963969225.1. Taxonomy (NCBI): domain Eukaryota; kingdom Metazoa; phylum Arthropoda; class Insecta; order Hymenoptera; family Apidae; genus Xylocopa; species Xylocopa violacea. The sequence continues at coordinate 18,099,446 of CAXAJV010000014.1, forward strand.
TTCGCTGTATACATTTAAAAAGCAATGATATACAATGCGCTAGTAATTCTTCGATATGTACATGAAACAGTCGCTGATAATTGGTAGCCAAAAAGAAAGAGCCAGTCTGCTTTAGCAATCAACGATGGAAAGCGTTCGAGCAATATTTTCGAATGTTTTCAACATTTTCTCCGCTCAGCTGTTCGATTTTGCGGGGTATTCCATTGATCCCAGTGGAAACGGACGACAACGAAACAAACTGAAATTTCATCCAGGCTTAACAGCCAACCCGTTCGACCGCTCGAGCGCGGCCTAGTCGCGCGTTTTAATCCGCCTAAGTAATCGTCGCGGTTTATAAAATAAAAGGTGAACGGCCTCAGACCGGCTCCCGTCTCGAATGCATCGTGGATAAGCGCGCGATCGCATAATAATTTTCCCGCGAACGAACGCGAAAATATCGCGCGGTTACAGTTATACTGCTCGCCTACGATCATAAATCGACGCTCTCGGTCGCCTTCGTTTCGACGTCCAAGGTGGACACATTCTCTCGTAACACGGAGACGAGTGATACCGCAATAGAATGGGAAACGGATCATTTGCATCCGCTTTGCAATGCAAATAAACATGGTTCGCAAGTTAGGATATCATAATTGCTTTTCTCGTCATGTTTAATCACCTGGCGACCGTTTTTACGATCCTGCCGATGAACGCTTGATACGTCGATAAGTTTAGCGTTTCGTACAGGCAAGGGAAAGAGAAGTCTTTGCAAGAACGAAAATTATTTGTCCCACCAACAACGCTCGAAACGTCCCTCTTTGGATTTCGCTTGCACGAAGAAGCGCAACAGCTTCGCGGAACTTTATGATTTAGATCCACTCGAGTATGCTCTATTGAAAGGCTCCAGCGAATTCCCAACATCCTAACATCGCTATAAAACGTACTTATATATGAGCAGTGATGTCAGAAGGAGTTCGAAACGCAGGGGCTGCGCTGCCGTACAAGGACTGCAGGGGTCGTGTGGCCTCATAAAAATGGACTCCCACTCGAAGAGTCTGTACTTATTCGCAAACGTAAAGGGGAATAAGTAGGAGAACACTGAATCTTTCAATCCAATGCCCCCTATTTCTTCCTACGCTCGTTCGCCTCGCCCCTGCGACGAATAGTATCGGACCCTGTCCGACCATTTCGATCCCTACCTTTAGCCCCGCTGCAATTTTATTATTCGCGACTTTTATCGTATTTCATATTCAAAATCACTCTATTCGTATGTCCGTACTTCCACCTATGTCCATCGTTACATGCAGTATACAAATCGGTAGTTTATAACGAGTGCTGTTTTTTGGAATTCACACATGTACGAGGGTCGATCGAGAAAAATTATGAATTCGTACCATCATAAAGAACACAGATGCTAATTAATTCCCAATTCCCAGCCGCAACGGGGGGCTACACGTGATTTCATCCGATCTGTAAACAATATTACGCAAGTTCGTTGACGGGGTAGATAATCGTCCCTGTTACAATGTTGCAGATCTGTGACAGGGCGGACACGATCCGCGATAATCGGGCTCCTGCTGCTACTGGCGACCTGGCGAAACAACGATAGCTGCGCTGGGCTGCAATATCAGCCCGTCGAGGTTTACGCAAACGGGGATGACTGCGCGTTGATCCTGAACGGGCCAGGGAGGACCAGCGTCTTCGATTACACCTACAATCTACTGCGTGGCTCTTTGTAAGTGCTCAGAACAGACTAGACTTTCACCCAACCTCTATACCAACAGTGCCAAACTCGTGGCGTTACGTATCGTCGACACCTAGCCTTGGCGAACGAGCTGGAATCGACGCTCTCGTTTGCGCGACCTTTGGATGCTGCACTGTCCACCTTCGCGCGTTGCGTCTCGCGACTATAAAGACACCAGCCGCGCTTCAAATGTATGGACGTACGAGATCTATGGACGTGTCAGAACGAGGGATCGTGGCTCGCGCGTGATACACGAGACAGTGAACTTATTAAGACGCAGTCGACGCTCCGTTCGCGGCGAGCAAATCGACGAGGAGCCGCACGCGGGAGGGCACGAGCGCGGGTTCGGTTCGACCGCGTGCACCTAAACGAAAGCGAGTCGCCTTGGGCGAGAATTCTTTCGCCGCGGACTTATTAAGCGCCTGCTCCTGCCGCGTATCTATATTAGTCTATTACGACACGCTCCGCGAAGCGGTTCAACGAGCGTTTACCATGATGAGTGAGCTGTCTCTCGCGACTCGCGGGATTACGTTGTCTCGTTCGGGACGAGGATCCGCGCGATCGATTTTGGTAACGGGGAGCACCGCGATTTTAGTCGAATTAACTCTCGACGAACCTCTCTGAGGCCGTCATTCGAATAGAAAACCGAGGTTCGCGATAAATGCTAATGCATTCGATGTCGATTTCCTCAAGGTGATTGAAACTGACGTTCGAGGAGAGCTGCGTAATTAATAATTTATACACGGCGAATTATATTGCACAATTAGTACTGAATTGATAAGAAATGTGCTAAAAAATCTGGTACTGATAGGAATGCGGACAGTGGTATCGGCTACGCTGGTCAGACCGATGCAAACGCGCGGCCGCCCAATGAGATGTGACGGCAGTGGATACAGCCACTTCCAGTCGGACAACCGTGCAGTAGATAAAGCCGGTTCCGAAGCGGCAGAATTACTACTCGCGTTTACGCACATCGCCCAATAATTACGAACGTCTAACTAATTAACGTTTACACCAATCGATGAGACGTTCACTCGACGAGACCTTAAACGTTTAAATACCAGACTTATCTCGCCTTCGATTCAATCCGCGTCGGATAAAATGGATGCGTGATTCGAGCTTGAGGCGTTTCAAGCGATACGGTAACGTCGCAGTTACGACGCGTTTATGGTCTCATCGATTATAATCTTAATTACAGCCCATTATTGAAGCCAGAAATCGGTCAACGGAAAGTTAATCGTCGCCGCTGGTCAGTTCTCGTTGTTTCGCGACATTTTCCTTCTACCGATCCTTCAACCCGCCGCGTTCCACTTAAAATGGGGCACGTGTAATTATATCCTTCGCGTAGCCACGGGTTAACCGAATCACGAGACGATCTTGCGTAACCATCGCGAGACCTCCATCATTTTCGAGGTCCGGAGAAAGCAGGAACTTCGTTTGACTTTCTCTGCCCGTCTAACCTTTGTTCCTCGGGAGGAAACATCCGAGTGTGATCGTACAAATTGCTCCTTGAACGATCTCTTTTAGATAATACCCTTGAGACACTCGCGCCACGTTTAATAATGGCGGACTCGTGGCGAGTAGAAGAGCCGTTGCTACCTTCGATTCTTTTTAACGCGGCTTCGAGTTGAAACAACGAATTATCGTGGAAGCTTCTGCTCCCCTTTTGCCATTGAAACTGCAGTGCGATAAAGACACGTTATTTTCATTGTGCTCCTGCGGTATTCTTGGCAGTGTTAAATCGCGAAAATTGGATGATTGAGGGTTACGATGAACAGCAGCGCTTATCATAGCGGTATAAAAGTTTCGTTCCCTGACATCGAGTCGTGTGAACGTGTAACGAGAGCATACCGTTACACAGTGCGAACTACATTGTCTCCATTGTCTTATCCGCGTTGATAAGACAATGGAGAACCGTGATGATTCTTAGTTACGGGAAACCTTGAAATGGAATATGGAATTGTCGCGTTGCTTGAGACTTTTAAAAATCGACAAAGTTCAAGGGGAAGAGGCGGCTCTGAAATTTATAAACTATGCGTGATAATTAGTGTATTGTAGATGTAGAAGACTAGCGAAACTACAAGCGTCCCTCATAAGATAGTAGACCTTTCCAGTTTTCTCTGTGTAACCACAATTGATCTGCATTTATTTTTACTACGTTTTGCATGCATGTACCTGGAAGTGTTACGTTTGAATGAAATACGCAGATTCTACTACTAATGCTATTCTCGACAGAGTTATAACGACCCGTGGTTGATGAATTATTAATAGCAAGTCGATAACAAGGAGGCAGGTCACGCTGATCAGCGTCGAAGCTACTGTCTCCAATTATAATACAAAGGCTGATCATAGAGTCCTAAGAAATCTGTTCATAAAATAGATTCGCGACGTTCGATGAAAGTTCAGGACGTTTATCTCCGACTACGATTCACGCTATTCCTGTCGTGCATGAGCATCGACGACGGGTGTTCATTACGCGAATGGAATTGTCTAAAAATATAAGCCTGAGAATATTTGTCAATAGCTTCAACGCTCGGTAATTGGATAGAAAATCGCAATTTGTCTATGGCTATGAATAAGGACTGTATTTATCTTGGACGGAAAATGACGGTAATCGATAGCTGTATGATGCTTTCAGACGTAATGATGTAACTGCGATGAACCCTTTCACGTAAGAGAAAATACGAAAATGCCTACTTTCTTTACCCACAGTGTCTTTTGCATTCCATACAAACAGAGACGCCCCGCGAACCAAGTCGAAATAGAAGATTAGTTCACAAATTTCGCTAATTACGTAGCACAATAGCATCAGCAGGGTTGCTAATAGCAGTGAATTAAAAAACACCGCGAAAACAGTACCGGAAGTTACCATAAGGATGCTAATACCAGCGATTCGATCCTCCACGAGGTTGTTAATACACGGAAGCGTACAAATTGTCAGCAAATACCTATCGCGTACACCTCGAGCGTCTTGTCCAACGCGGAATCTATTTATTAATCTCATATCTGAGCGAGGATTCAGTCGACGATGGCTCGAAGCGACAGATAGCACGACTCCTTTCGTTCGAACGAGGCATGATACGATTGCACGGTTCGCCAGCAATTATTTCTGATCCGAGCTGCCTACGCGTGCCCTCCGCTGCTTGCGAGCGTAGTTGCAGTCACGATCGAGTCTCCGCGGTCGCGGAAAAAACCGTCCGCGGTTGATCGTGATCGTTTCGCGATCCGGACGCTAATAAAACACGACGCGAGTCGACGCGCTGGATAAAAGGAAGCAACGTGGATGCAGGACGGGCCCCGCCGGGATAATTAGAAAGTTCCGTGCGACCACGTGATCCGATAATGACGGACGACGAAAGCTCGAGTCGCCGCGCGCATTCCTCGTCGCTTTACCACGATTTTCCCTCCTCCGTCTCATTTGTAGAGCAACGGTGCATGTAAACGTTCTAACTATAGGCTGTCGTGGGTGTACGAGAAAGCGTTCCAACAGAAAATCGCGCTCGAGTGATTCAGATTGATTTTTATGTAGCCTCGCGTGCAGACAATGGATAATAAAAACAAATATTAGACGCGCGGTTTCCTCAGGCGCTGGATATGCGTTTGGCGAATGAGACCATCGGTTGAACACAAGGTTTCGCCAAGAATTGATCGATTTTATAGGGACACTTCGTAAAGAGAAGGTATTTTATCTCCTTGTACTCGATTCCTTCCTAGAAACTATTGCTAAAATAGCAATCGTTGAGCAATATTTATTTAAACAGAAAGCTTCAAGAAAGCATGCATTTCTCAAGAAGCTGCAGTGGAATAAGCGTAACCACCGCAGTCGCTAATCAATGCTAATGTCCCCTCAGAGAGGACGTCAGAGCGCAAAGGGTTGTAGAAGTCGATCGTTTCCAAGCAATTTCCGCGCGACGATCGTACGCGATGCTGCGAAGCCCAGGGTTAGAAGACGATGCACGATCGTTCAACTCTTATACAATGTGTTTACAATTACATGGCGCACGTGTAACGACACGGCGTTACGGCGTATCTCCGCGTGTCGGGATTCATACGTTCGCGTATCGAAGAAAGAAGTCGAGGACACGATACATAATGGCTCGCGGCTGGGAATGCAGCAGGACGAAACACGCGACCGAATCCGTGCGTGTTACACTTGCGCTTACTAACCTCGGTGAAAGCCACATCGACGCGTGTTCGCGTGGCTGCGATATTTTCGCGAGGCGCGCACACGTATCCACGTCGTGCAAGAATTCCCCGCGGGAATTTCCACGCCCACGGTACGCTGCGCCTGGTCAATCCGATCGCGACGTTATCAATTTTTTCGAATCGGCGCTTCTGGCTCGAAATAAAGCGGAAAACTATTTTACACGCGCGCGCCCCGCTGGCGAGATCGAATGGTGGTGTAACGTCGAGTTTCTACTTTGAACGACAGGCAATCGCGAGTATAAATTGCGAAATTGATGCGAATTCGTACGCCACAGAGGCGAATGCAGTCAGGAATTCGCTGTAAGCATTCGGATGCTTGTTCCTCCGTCTCTTTCAATGTTACGTCTACCTTTTACCAGTGTTTCGAGCTACTTCGTAAACATCTGCAGTCGAACGAAATCGCAAGTTTCGCGATTTTTCCTCGTTGCATGCCAAGCAGCATGGCGTCGAGCGCTGCCGTCTCATTTACATTTATGCCCCGCCTGTTAAACGTTCCGCGTATCGAGTGTTTTCGCGAGCCACAGTATCTGGCGCAGGGGTATGCGAAAAATATCGATTGTAGTGATCGATACTACCGTTACAATTCAGCCTTGTGCATCGATACCCTGTCAGCTGATATTGAATGGGACAGGGAATCCGGAGCTTGTGCAACTGACGCGGAGATAGTGTTCCTGGTTTCGTTACGTCGCCAATGAATATCGCGCGGTGTAACAGAACTTTGCAACTCGTTCCTGTCTGCGTCGAAGGCGCGATCTTTTGGCTGCTCGTTGCAAAACGAGGAAAAAAGGAATTGTTACAATAAAAAGCGAAAGTGGTCTAAACGGAACGCGACTGAGGACAGCGGGATGATATCTTCGTTCGCGGCCGGATTTCGTTTTATTTATATAACAGGCACGCCGCTAGAACGTTTCTGTAAATCACAACTAAATATACTTTCTCTCTGTTTGCCCAATTTAAAACTGCTCTCGGCGTATTTCGTTACGTTATACGAAACGCAGTCCATGTAAGCGATCGACCGGAGGAGGGAAACGCGTTTAAAATGTGACTTTTCCTTTTACGACGCCAGCGTAACCGAAACGAGGTGAATATGCACGGATTGTTTTTAACGCGATCGCCTATACAGCGGACCGCAAAGTGATCGCAATTACGAATACGTAAGTGCGTTAAAATAACTCTCCCTTTAACACGCGAGGAGTCGTATCTTTCCGATTTCGCAATCGTTTGAAGAAACGAGTAAAAACGCCGATCGATTAGCCGGCAATCGGTTGAATTCGACGTTTCCGATCGGCGGAAAATCGACGAACGCGATGCATTTGATCGAACGCGGGGGGTCTATTTCTATTAGACTATTAGACCAGCCGTTGCAACGCGAAGTCGCATGGGAATGCACCGTGCTCGCGATTAAACGCAGAACGACCCTCAAGTGCATTCCCGCGACTACTTTCAGCGCGCAACCGTTGCTCCATTTAATAACGATTGTGGCAGGCTAATTTGTGAGAACTGCGTTTCTAACCACGAGCTGATTTCCAGACGCAGTTCGCGTATACCGTATACAAACCGCGGGAATGTTAATGAAGTTCTATTGCCGCTCGTCCCGCGCGGTTAATTGACAAACCATACGAGGAGCTGCGAGTTTAGGTCCTCAAATGGTACCTCCATCGCCTACTCCGCCAATTCGAGCGCCGATCGAGGGCTTCGATGGGGCAAAGGGGTCGCGCGGGGAAAGTCCGCGGCGGGCGAACCTTCGAAGGTAAAAGCCACGAGCAAAAGGCACGCCAATGCCGTCATATTTCGTCGCTGGAAACAGGATACACCGATTCACGCGAGTCCGCCGAGTGGGCACGGCTCGCGCACGACAGTTTCGGGTTACCTTGATACAGAATATCGCGGAGCGTACGCGCGGACAGGTAGCCAGCCTCGCACGACTCGAGCCACTTCTCGCGTGAAGCAGGCTAGAACGTTGGGCAATTAACTTGTAGAAAAGAAGGGAGGAACTTGGTCGGGTTTGGGGGGGAGGGACGAAAGCAAGAAACGGAACGGGGCGAAGGGAGGCTGTGAATAATATACCCGGGTTAGAGGAGCCGGAGCACGCGTTGACTCGCCGTTTCTTCATGTTTCAGCCCAGCTACAGCCGGATCGCAGACGTGCATCACTTACGACGCCGTGAATCGCGCCTACCTCGAAGCGAGGAAACGTATCAGTGAGTGTCGCAAACGAGGAGGAGCGTAGGGGTGGATGGAATGTTAATTACGATCGAAGAACTCGGTGGAAAAATGGGAGACACCGTAAAATTTGTGTTTACGTAAAGAAACTAGGTTTTACAAGTGTTTTTTTAATGATAGCAACGTTTGGAAACATAAAGAGTCTGTAAGGGTTAATCATTTTTCCACCGAAGCCTCCAATTGTAAGGAAGCTAGCTCGCGCTTCCGCCATATTGGTTACGATCCTCACCAGCGTCGACGATATAACGCGGTTGTTCTACTTGTTACACACGTTTTGTCGGTTCACGTAGATGTGGCGCAACCGAAGGGCAAAATGTGGCGACCAGAAGACTTGGCCACGGTCGGGGAGCTTCTGTTGGACATCTCGGCGAACCTCGCGCAAACGTAAGATCAACAGGAATTCGAATTAAACTATGAAATAGATATACCTCGATTTTTTAAGCTCTTCATAATTAGTCGAAATATCCACAAAATTGGAATTTAATTGCACCACAGATACGGACTAACCTACGAGGAGATCGAGAAGAGTCTACCCCTGATCGACACCTCGAAGACTCTGATCCGCGAGGTGTGCCCAGCGTTTTTGAGCAACGTCGAGTGTCGAGCTGGCAAATACAGACGAAACGACGGCCTCTGCACCAATCTGCAGAACCCGACCTGGGGCTCCACTCTCTCGCCCTTCCAAAGGTAAACCAAACAACCCTCTTTGCCCTTCGCACACGATAAAACCACCGTCGCCCATCACTTTTCCGCGATGACAAATTTTCGTCTGCCACGTTAGATTGATGAGTCCACGATTCTCGGACGGTTTAACAGCGCCTAGGATATCGGTGACCGGTCATGATTTACCATTATCACGCGTGGTGTCGCGCACCATGCATCCTGACGAGGGTTATCACGATCACGCCGGCACAGTCATGGTCATCGCCTGGGGACAGTTTATGGATCACGACTACACGCTGACTGGAACGCCTCTAGGTATGATTCCAAGCTCGATAATTGTCTGGTTATCCTGTGTTATAACGTTACGTGGCTTAGAATAGTTCGAGGTTCAAAGGACCGTAGATCGACTTGTGATTGGTACGGCGGAAGTTTTCGTAAACAAGTTCCAATTCCATCTTAGACCACGTAGATTCGATGGTCTTGCGGATAGTTGAAGATTCTGCGATGGATGTCTATCAAATTTAGAAGGTTTAATAGATATGCATATTTTTATAATTGAAAAGAAATGTAATATGAGGCTCTTATTGTACTTAGTCATACAGTATTCTAATCTTCCACAGAAGAGACTTTTAGACTTCATTCAATTAATGCGTGCGCAGTAAATTTCCATAAAATCCCAATAACCATGCAAACAGCTCGAAACTCACCGACAAACATCAATCATAGAAACGAGAAACAAAGTACTAACCCGTTCGACGTAAATCATAGATTCCAATCGACCATAAATTTCCCTTCGGAGGTCCGCGAAGTGACGCGGGTACAAAAATCGAGCGGCTAAAATGCGATCTAGCGTGAGACAGCAATACGCATGGCCGACAATCGATCGCGGAAAAAGGAAAGGTACGAAAAGTTTAGCCGGAGAAAGTAACCGAGCCCTAATTTTCAGTCAATAGCGGATTGCGCAATCGTCGCGGTGATCGCGGGCACAATTACATCAGAGTGGCAGAACAGTTCGTATGCAGCATGAAGCGTCACCATGTTGGTGGGGCTGAACGCCTTGCTTCAATATGCTGTACTGTAAAGAGAACGTGAGAGAGGGTAGGATAGAAAAAGAGAGGGAAGAAGAACGTTTCGTCCTGGTCCTGCTAGTGGACTCATTAAGTCCTAGCTACCTGGCAGACCCTGCCTTAGACGCTGGGATGGTAGGGATGGGTCAGAATTTCTATTATATAGAAACAGAGTGGGACATGGAGTACTCGCGGGAAACTGACGAGTGTGCTGTCCCCCCAGTGGCGAAGACCGCCACACAGCGTTACACAGCGTTACACAGCGTCGAACAGCTCCCAAGCCCTTCTACGTCGGATATTTACCGTCTATCGAAACTAGGGTAACCGCCAGAGAAAGCGAACGATCACCAGCCGGATAACCGGTAGGCCGATCATGTGACTGCGCCGCGAGGTTTCCACGGGCCGTGCGATCGCGCGCCAAAATCGCGCGCGTCCACGTCCGCCGTCGTCCTGGAACTTGGTAATTAGTACCAGCGGTGGTCTCTAAACACGTTGCCCGCGCGGAGCGATTAATTGGCCGGTTTCCACGCCCGATACGAAACCGGACAGCAGCCCCGCGACAGACGAGGACGGATTAGTCGCGAGCGGGGCGAACGGAGGAGGATCGAACGATTTTGACGGTGATTAATTGCGCGCGTTTCACTTTTGCGGGCTCGCGGAGGTCTTCGAAGTCACGAGAGAGCATTGTGGTTCTTTTCTTTATGTTTCCGGTGCGTGGTATTGTTCGAAAAGTCGGGCGATTGCGGATCGGCCTAGGCACGGAGCTAATTATCCGAGACTCTGGTTATTCAATGGCTTAATTAGCTTCTTATTTGTATTTTGAGTAGCGGTGTTTAGATCGTTGCGTCCGATGCGTGGTTTAAATTAGTAATTCTATTATACTGTTTGGTGACGTTGTTTTAAATGGAACTTGTTTCGAAGGTATGGATTCGTGAAGTATTCTTTGCAAATGTTTTCTATAACTGCTAGAAGATCTTGAACTTTGTTTTAGGACTATATTTCTTTCATGAATAATGATTAACCGCTTCGTTACACGCGACGAAATAAAGCACATCTTTATTGTAATAGGAAACTGACTAATCTGATTCTATCAAACAGCTTTATGAATTCCCAGACAATGGAATTAAATGGAATAGAAGCAGAAATTAAAATCGATAATCAGCCGCTTAATCTACGCGCGGTCTCACGTACGTTCTCGTACGTTAACGCATCTACGATACCCATACACGAATTCTATAGATTTCGTGCCTTCGTCTTATAAAATTTTCCCACACGTGGTACAAACAGGAAACGATATATCGCGGCGTATCGATGGGGAAAGTAAATGACGCGCGTAGAACCGGCATTGTGCAACCAAAGAATTCCATGCCAGATCGTGCAAAAATTTCGGGACCTCGCGTAACAACGTTGCAAAGCATGTACATACAGATTCAATGACACTGATCAATCTAGTTCAATAATAATACGTTCTCCACTTGGTTCCCGTTAATCCAACGCAAATTCCTTTCACTGCACATTAATTACTCAACGTGATATCCACGCTAATGGATATTTTCTTAATTCAAATGGGTACCAGAAAAATGTCCGACGAGCGATCCAAATGCTAAACAGGTTTCTTCCCTTTTCCCTTCCTCGCGACTCGTAACGTTGTGCCATTATACAGCAACGCTCCAATTAAACCGAGCGACGCCATCGAACGAGAAGAGGCAAAGGAACGATGGATACGCGAGCAACAAGGTATCGCATGATCGATGAGCCACTCTTCTTCTTGCAGATCCCCTGAACCGAAACGACCCTGAGGAATGTTGCCATCGGCCACCGCACCTAAAGAATCCTTACTGCAACGAGATCCTCATACCGGAAGACGATTATTTCTACAGGCTGTTCAAAGTGAAATGCATGGACTTCGTTCGCGCCTTCCCAGCGGTCCGACCTGGATGTCGACTGGGCTCCCGCGTGCCTTTTAATCTTCTAACTGGGGTGCTCGATGGGAACACCGTCTACGGAATCACGGAGGCCTTCGCTAGGTAAACGATTCTGCGTTTTATCAGTGCCTTTGATTGTTTGTCACGAAATCTGATTCTATTTAACTACGGTTTATCTAATTTAAGTCTACTTATTCGCCCTTCGTCGACGGGAACTTCCTCAATCTTTTCCAAATTGTAGTACCAATACGATTGATCTACATTTTATCAATTTTCTATACTATTTACTTTTTCGATTTAATCACTTTAGCTTGTAAATAGCACATATATAAATCTATGCTATGAATTAAGCATGTGTTAAAAGAATATGTACGACGGAGACGAAGTTATTGACTGTACTACTAGCTTCGCGAGTAGAGTAGAAGCAAATTCACGAGGGAAGTTAGAGGAACGCGATCGAATCGGTTCGAGTATCGATAACAGTCTTCTATTTGCATAATAACGAAGCCCATCGCAACTGTTCGTAATTATCTGATCGTGGACAATGAAAAATCAATCGATGGGTGCCTCGTCGATCCCCGTTCGCCCACCTTGAACCCACTTTACTGTTCTTCGCAATCGCCCCAATTGCCTCCGATGAACTTAACCGAAACTCGAACGCGATAATCGTAGCAAACTAACGCTCAATAATAATCGAGCTACTTGCGACACGTTCGACGAAGGAGTACCCGTATCTCGGAACGGTTCGTTACATCAGCCTGAGACAATAAATCAGCGCCACGTTCTGTTCTATATTTTCAAACGTATACAGTCCACGTGTACGTATTCTGTTCCTCGCACTTTCTAGTCCGCTCGCATTATAAGATCCCACCGTTGCCCAATCGGGGCCTGGCTACCTGGCCTCCTTCCTCTCCTAGCGTCGATCGAATTTGGCGCGATGCAGATGAACAGAGTTTGTCACGCGAACACGCTCCTCGCGGTTGCGAGACGGCTTCGAGCGTTTCGTCTGAGCGCGTCGTCTATGTGTGCAGCTATTCGAATGCCTGAATCGTTCATTAATTGGAGCATCGCTGGTTTCCACGATAGCAACCCTTCTATTTGCAATAAAAGCTCGTTAATCTGAACTAGAGACGAGCAATTCGCGTGAATCGAAATGGTAAAATGGCCGTGCAGAAGTATTTTCACGATGCGCATGAAAAGACACCCCCTTCGTTCGCAATTTCAGGAAGCTGCGCACCGGATACGGAGGATTGCTCCGCATGAACCCCGTGTTCTCCGAGTACGGGCTGAAGGATTTACTGCCCCTGAAACTGGACATCCCGGACGAGGGCTGCACTCGACCGAATCGATCGATGTACTGCTTCGAGGCAGGTGAGTCCCTCGAACGGAAATCTTTCATCGATATCGGCAAGGTGCGCGAGTTCTCCAGCGATTCGCGGAGAAGAATATAGTCGACGATAAAGGAAACGTATCTGTCCAGTGATGAAAGAGCGATGAGTGGTTCGGTTAATAACTGCAATTTCCGCGGCAGTTGCGATATTCGCGTGGAAAGTGGACGAATCATCCCGGGATTTCGTCCGCGTATCCACGTGAGGAAGCATTTGTGTCGATCCGTTTAAAAAATTGCGAGCTCGCGAAGAAACAGCCGTGGAAGACGAAATATTGCGCCAAGAGGACGCAGCCTTCATCGAACGAAGGTGGAAAACTCGTCGAATCGTTCGAACAATTGTATACTACTTTATCTGATACTGGGTGCTAGAGGTTGAGGTAAACGTGTCGCCCAGTGCAATTTAGATACTAATTTACATCGCGTAACGAGTGCTGGTTACGATTTCTACTCAAGAAATCGGTCACGTTTCGCGTTCGTCAAACGTCGAGGCGCACGACAGCGGCCACGACGGCTCAATCAAAACTACAAACGACGCTTCTAATCTCTGGATCGGAACGCCCGCATTGTATCGGAGAAGAAACGGGGGGAAAAAAGGCGATCGGCGGCGCACGATTTTATCTGAACGGTCGGCGCGTTCTCCGAGCTGGGAAATAGTTTTCCCACGTCGTGCTCGACCGGTCAGAAAATCGCGGCTATCCGACGCGATAATCGTGCGTGTGTACGGGGCGAAACAATTCTATCGCAACCGTGCCGGTGCATTAATCCGTATTAGCCGAGCAAAGCCGAGATTAACTCTCGGAGTGTATTGTAATTTATAATCGCGATGGATTTGCGTAACCGACGCGCCACGGTTTCGATTAAAACCGAAGGAGGGGTCGTGTCGCGTCGAGAAAGGGTGTTGGCTGGAAAAATCGGCTGTTTCGCAAGCGATTCGAATTGTTTCTTTTCTTTTCTTGTTTCTTCGTTAATTACTGAGCGAACGGTGTCACACGCCTTCGCGAAATCGAGATGATAACAGCGATATCCGCGAGTCAGTGTCGAAATTCTCGTCGAAGGCTAGGACTTTGCACCGATCGGGTGATGGCCGTCCGATTAACCGATTGTAGTCGTGTAACGCGATGTGTATGCGGGAAAGGGAGTGGTATCGAATCAAGGTCGACGGCTTCGTTGCTACAATGATCGATGAAAGATCGGCGTTTGGTGCAGTCGCGCGATAATCGAGTTCAATTTTTGGCAAATTGCCTGCTCGCTGTGACCTGGTAATATGCTTTATGCGTGGGCTGAAACGATCGGAGGGAACGGCGCTGGTAACGATTAAAAAAAGATGTGAAAGCGTAATGATATTTCGATTATGTAAAATTCCTGTTCGCAGAAAGGAATTTCATACTCGTCATAGTTTTTATACCTGTGTCAACAGCATGAGGACACCTGTAGAAAGTTTGCAATTCCGTCGAAGCTAATAATAGCAATGCCACGGCACAATTTTCATTGATCGACCAATTTACACGCGGAAGTGGAGAAACCGCGGGGATAATACGTTTCCTTTGCTCGATCGATGTTTATGAACGACGGAATGCGGTTGTCCTACATTTAATACGGAAAAATCACGGACTTTTCGAAACGTCCACGAGCGACATTCTTGCTGAACGTACCGTGACTTTTGCCTTTCAGGCGAGATAAGAGTGAACGAGCAGCTGGTGTTGACCTGCATGCACACCTTGATGGCGCGCGAGCACAATCGGATCGCGAAGACGCTGATACAGATCAACCCCCACTGGGACGACGAGACGTTGTACCAGGAAACGCGGCGAATCGTCATCGCGCAGATTCAGCACATCACTTACAACGAGTTTCTGCCTATCCTGCTTGGCAAGGATGTCATGGAGAAATTCGGGCTTCTCCTCGAGAAGAACGTAAGAGGACACACAGTTTCGCTCTCGAAACAGTCTTTTAGAAAAACTTCCTCGTAGTTAAATACAGGATACAATTGTCCAGAAAATCCATAAAGAATTCTGTATTCACAGTTGGTCTCTGAACTGGATTGCTTCGACTAAATGCGAGTAACGAGATTTCAATTAAACGATTACTTCTATATCTGTCCACGAATACCGTTATCTAGCGAGTTCATCGTATTAACGATCGATTTGCGCAGGGATACTGGGATGGCTACGACGATAGCGTGAATCCAGCAGTGATCGACGCTTTCGCCGCTGCAGCCTTCAGGTTTGGACACTCGCTGCTGCCCACAGCGGTGGAGAGATGGAGCAAAGCGCACAAATTCATTGGTAAATTCAAGCAATTTCGTACTTCGAGTAATAGTAGAATCAAACTATAACTTTCACTGTAATTATCTCGTTTAAAGCTTCGAAGAGACTGTCGGACTTGATCAGAAGACCGTTCGACTTGTACCGTGCCGGTGTGTTCGACGAGTACATCATGGGACTGATGAACCAGGTTGCTCAGGCTATGGACGACTCCATCACGCAAGAAGTACGATGGAAACATGCTTTCGTATCATTTTTAAAAAGAACGCAATCGCTTATTCCTGTCAATTCCAGGTGACGAACCACTTGTTCAAGAAAGCAGGAGCTAAATTCGGACTGGATCTGGTCTCGTTTAACATGCAACGAGGTCGCGAATTTGGTATCCCAAGTTACATGGAATTCAGGTTAGCGAACCAATAATTTAATTACCCCAAATGGACCAAAACGTCCTCTATATTAAGGAAGTTCGCGCGATACCATTTATTCACTCTTCCAGAAAATTCTGCGGGCTTCCTTGGGCGGACACCTTCGACGAACTGTACGGTTCCATGCCAAACGAGACCATCACGCGCTACAGCTCGATCTTCGAGTGAGTACTGTCCACCAGTTCACCTCCAGCTGACCATTTATACGCGACTCGAAACGAGCTGGACGCGACGGTAAATCAAATCCGAACAGAATCACCGTGCAACGGCTGAGAGACGCGTCTCGCGTCTTCATCAATTATTCAACGCTCGAATGCTAATTTTAGCTGGGCTCGTTTCCGACAATGAATCACTTTTGAGACGCGCACCGTCGCGATCGTCGTTTCCAGAAGTCGCATGTAAAGTTCCCGGAAATAACGGTGCCCGAACGGCGTACTCGATTTTCAGGCACCCAGCGGACGTCGATCTGTGGTCAGGCGGCGTGTCCGAGAGGCCACTTCCGGGTAGCATGCTCGGTCCAACCTTCGCCTGCGTGATCGCCACGCAATTCAGCTATTCGCGGCGCGGCGACCGATTTTGGTACGAGCTGCCGAACCAGCCATCGTCCTTCACGCTTGGTAAGTAAGAAACGGACCTTTCAGACGTCTCTGAATCTCTCACGATCCCTCGTGGAACACGAGCATCGATTATCGAGCGATAACCGTTGCGTTTTCGTTTTCAGATCAACTGAACGAGATTCGAAAGGTAAAGCTCGCCAGAGTGATCTGCGACAACACGGATCTGATCGACACCATACAGATTTATCCCATGGTATTGCCTGATCACGAAATGTGAGTAACGCGTTGATGATTGGGGGTTAATGTTATTCGTCGCGTGGGGTAACTGAGTGTTTCTCTGGAAATCGTGTTACGTCGATTCGAGTGGCATGGTTGATCAAGTGTGTCGTAGGAGGAAGTACGAGGAGAGGACAGTGAACGAACGCTTAATTGGTTAACGAGATTGCTTAACAACAGTCGAGTGGTGGAGTAGAAATCTTGCTCGCGTGATAGCGCAAAATTCATTAACGAAAGTCTGCTGCAAACAAAACATTCGTTATCATCGTATCCATTGATTTATACATTCGGAAAGATACGATTCATTTGCTCGTAATTAGTTCGCGGAATGTTGCCACTTCATAGATGACTAAGAGCAAATCGATTTGACGATAGAAACGATCAAAGTCATCGGTACCATCATCAATCGTTCGCGGATGTTCTCGGAACTCTGCGACGCAGGAGATCTTCACAGAAAATCTTCGCTGCCACTCGAATTCGTATCGTCCGCGCATCGTTCCTCTTGTTTTTTTTCTATTTCTCCGTAACGAATAGACGCGCTGAATTAATTGCCACACGACTAAGCGGATAGATATAGGAATGACACGACTCATCGTTCACCTCGCAGAAACCCACGGGTGCCCTGTCGGAGCGGCGTTCTTCCAAGCATGGACCTGACCAAGTGGGCGGAATTCCCGGGCGTGAATCACGCGCAATACGTGAGTAACTTAGCGGACCAGTACCAAGCATACGGAAAGTAAAAAAGTTGTTTTTTAGAATTAAAAAAAAAACGCAAAAAAAAAGACAAAACAAAACAAAAGCAAACACGAACGAAAGTTAGAGACCCCCATCGCCTAGACGAACACCACCACAGTAGTCGACAACAGTCACGAGCCGAGAAGCACGACCTCCCTTTAGGCACACCCCTTTAACCAGAGACACATTACCGGTACCGTAGCGTAGTCAACCATAAACGCGTCTGCACGGTCGGATTTCGTATCAGCTTTAGGGACACGGAGGCGCAGATGTACGTAATACAATTGTAGCATCCAAATAGATACAACGTTAGTGGCCCTAGCTAATTAGACGAGTTACCCGTAGAGAGAGAGAGAGACACCTTATTTATTTGCCAAGCTAGAATTATAATTTACGTTCGAATATCGAAGGTATAAATTGTGAGCCTCGTCGTAGGCTCCTTTACGTTTTTCTTAATCTTTTCTTGTTTTTTTTTTATACTTTTTTTTATGTACGTATATATATATATACATATATGTGTGTGAAGTTAAACGGTGTTAATTTTAAGAAGTCCCATGACGTTTGCGAAGCCGACACTTCCTTGTTACGATTTGATCGGTGTCTTTGTAACATATATGTTCAACTACACACGAATGGTATCCTTGATAACCGATTTATTAAGAGAGGCGCAGTACAGACGATCGTCGAACTTTGCGAATACTTGCCAGTAATTGCCGTCGAACGAGAAGCTGATTTCAGTCGCGGATGCTGCTGGTGCAGTGCTGCGTGTAGCTTTCGTTCCGCCCATTTTTCGATTGCTTTTAGAAATTACTCTTACGTACCACCGAGAAAGAGAATAAGTTTGTACGTATCGAATGAATTTCGTGACTTCTGGAGTCGATATGATCAAATTGACTTTACGCGATTAATAATTCTCAGATCGCGTCGCATTTTGGAGATTCGATCGCGATGTGACTCGTGCGAAGGATGGTTTTGATGGACGGACAAAGATTTTCGCACGGCACTGCACGATCGTTGCGCAACGCGGCATCGCGACGGAGAGACGCGATCGCGTAGGAACG
The DNA here is from genome assembly GCA_963969225.1 of Xylocopa violacea. Lineage (NCBI taxonomy): Eukaryota > Metazoa > Arthropoda > Insecta > Hymenoptera > Apidae > Xylocopa > Xylocopa violacea. The sequence goes on from CAXAJV010000014.1 coordinate 18,117,957, forward strand.
GCAACTTCCACGCTGACTGCTTTTGATAATCGCTTTGGAATATTTATCTAGTACAGATGCAATAGAGGAATTAGCTCTGCCTGTGCCGCGTCGTACCGCAGTCGAAACCAGTTGCGAACGATCGCTCGATCCGCACGGATCGGCATCTTTCCATTCAACTTCGCCCGTTTGCCGTTCGCTCTGATTCACTGTTACCTAATAGAAACGTAGATTATGCGTACTCGTGATCGTTTTACGAGAATGTTGCAACGAACATCGCGTGCTAAGTATGCCTGACGAATACTCGAACCCTGCTACGTAGTGATATAATGTACGATCGGTCGTTCGATTAAAAGTTCCACTAAATTTCGAGATTCCACGAACACGAGTGCCTGAATTGTTTCGACAAAATTATTTGCACACGTTTGCATCGTCGCGTGGAAAAATTGCAACTTCCATCGACTTTTATAGCTGCTACACTCTTTCCAGGTTGCCAGCATGACCTTCAGTACCAGAAAAATTCTCGTCTCCCCTTTCCTTACCGACCTGCCTTTCCTACATCGAACTCTTAATTTATTATTCGCGAATAATTATTAAACTGCGGATGTTCGCGCACTCGCGAGGAGCTGTTACGTAACGGAACGGTTCGAAATGAACGCGTGAAACGCAAGAATGTGCAAGATTCTGACACTCAGAGGATGAGACGAATCTCTGGCTGAGCCATTCAGAAATCGCACAGATCACAGACATCTTCAGCAAAGCGTTTCATTCGTAGCACGTTGAATGACTCATTCAGACGTCGTTTCTCGAATTGCGTTTACAGAAAACGATGGAACCAGCGAAAATATGACCGCAGTCTAATAATGTTCGAACAACCGACACACCATGTACATAATAGCACGTAACAATGTTTTACTGCCTCCACGAAATCGCACCAAGGTGGGTAGCACGTTTCTTAGCAATGTCCTTTGTCTAGTCTTCCCCTCTGTCACGACGAACGCAACTCTTTCTCCCACGAAAACACGTTCGAGAACGTGGAACGTGTTCAAATTGAGTTTGAGAAAGCCGAGAAGACCCCCCCGCAATAATCTACAGAAGGATTATACGATGCACGAGCACCTATAAATGTAAACGTATATTGTACTATAGCGATTGGTGGAGGAGCACTTGCTTGACGTACCAAGACGGCCAACGAGACCGGAAAAGGCGCGGAACCAATACAGCAGAGAGCAGGTTTTGCGGCTCTTCTTTGAGAGCATTAACGGCATTGCTTCGTATCTGGAGTTCAAAAAGTAAACGTGCACCAACAACTGGGCATGGAGCATCGATGCACGAGGGTGAATCGCGATCGGACGTATCGCCTAACCCTTTCGTTGCGTTCGAGCCTCCGCGCGACCTGATCGCGCCTTTGAACTCGCGTACCTTTTTCATCGACCCTTTTAGTTTTCAAATTTTGCGAATAAAAGTATTTCTCGACTCTGTTTTCGTCGTTATCGATAGTTTTCTATGTTAAAAACGTGTCGTGAAGAAATTTTTCTATGGATACAATGGAAGGGTTGAACGATACGCGATTGAATTTGTTCGATCGGGAACAAAGTGCCTAGACGTCGACTCTCGTTATTTCTGCAAGACTTTACTCTGTATACGTAGTTATCGTATTGGTGACAATATAGAGAGCATTATACCCATTGTCGTTGTTATCAATAATGTACGAAGTGAGGAGAAATAAATTGTTTCGTTCACCCTCGCACTGTCAGCGCACGTACTAGCACTTTAAGGCACTGCCTGTTTAGATTCGATGTTTAATGGACGGACTAAGAGAAGGTTGATAATACTTATCGCACACTACATATCTATAATATCGAATTAAGCATTCGTTTGGTAGAGGGACGTTAATTGTTGATCGAACGATTGCTAATCACACACGTGATCTTAAATGAGAAGAAGAAAAGGGAACAATAATACCTTTTGATCTACCAAACGAGCAGTTTTATCGTCGCAAGTATCGTAAAAAGTAGGCACACCGAAGTCTCGTTAAAGCACATAGTTGATAAGCAATATAACCCAACATGCACTGTCAAAGCTGCAAACGTGAATGTAACAGAAACAAAAAGAACGTCGCGTTTGCATCTTTCATAGTGTATCACCTAAAACCACTCTCCAGTTAATTCATTAAGCGCCAACTGTGCCACGATATTTCATTTACAATTTCGTTCTTTCTCAATCGATTCGTATCGTCCTCTGGTGTGAATTAAATCGACTGGAAAGAAGCAAAATTGCAAGTGAAATGTGAACGCAACTGGTTCTTAACGGGTTAACAAGCTGATAAGACGTCGAGCGGTAAGCAACCACCCTTTCACGGAGCTCGATGATCGCCTCGTAGAAAGAGGGTTAACAACTATTACTAGCGCTAAAACACGTAGTAATTTATACGATACTCTATCTACTTTATATCCGTACGTCTTCTTTCACGCGCGCACAATTTATCGAATCGGTGGGTTCAATGGTCGTGCAACACCTTCCGCTTCCGGAACCACCCCTTTTTGCTTCTTTCTCTGATTTTCACGGGCACGTATGCGCACGTGTTTGCGTTTTCATGTGCACGTGTATACGCGAGCGCAAAAGGAAAGGCGTGAACCAGGCGTACGGTGTACACAGCATTTACTCTAGTTCTGCTTGCAAGTATTATTGTATCATTACATTGAAACGATGTACATACACCACGCGTGCACGATGGCTCAGGGAGCGTTCGAGGAGTCACGGATACTCGTCGCCGCGTACCGAACGGCCGTGAACGTAGAAAAAGAAAAAGGAGAGCGGCGTTATTCCTCTGAGCCACTGTACACCCGCACGGCCCCTCAGTTTGTAATTGTATTTTGTACATAAGTACCGTGAACGAATAAAGTCACATTAACGAGAGTGCCATTTATGGAACCTTCGCCAGTTTTGTGAATTCACCTCCCTCTTTCTATCTGCCTTTCATCTCGTCGTCCGAAAGACCACTGAGAGATCCTGCAAATGTCCTAGACGCGTCTGTACGTCTTCTGGATCTTTTATGTTGAAAAAATGGCACGTTTTTTCGACAATATACAGATGTCTCGAATGTATCAGTTTCTAAACGTTTGGGGATTCTCAAAGACGTACGAGATGAACGTTTAAACGTTCCTCGCACTTCGAGTACCATAAACGATGGTTTCGTTTGGTCAGATTTGAAAGATCGTAAGACATTCAGGGCAGAGATGGACGCGAAGAAGACGCGCGCTGCCTGCGTATCTTTTACCACGATTCCGTCGAGTAATTCGACCAAGATCGATGCGGGAAACAACGTTCCACGCAATGGCACAGGTAAATATTTCACCACGACGAGTTACGTGGCGAGCACGTGAAATTTACTACCAACGGTCCGGAGAATGATTTACAAGGTAGTTAAAAGCACCACCTACGTTTCTTGCGCACCGACTCGTCGAATCGAAAGCGCAACGCTCGCCAAGAATTGCCTATGAATCCTTGTCTAACGTTCTGAACTCTGTTGCGCGTCTACTTGAATCGTATTGTTAATATTGCTTGAGAAAAAGAGACGATAATTAATCTCGTCCATTCCCTGTTATCCGTTTTCACGAATGCTTCTCGCCGTAATATTTCAGTTGTGCACATAGCTTTTAATGGAGACGATCCTCTTTTTTAACTGGGTTTTGGTTTCTCACGGCAATGTATATACTTCACCAACAGTTCAACCCTTTCACCACCGACGAGATACCATCTCAGAGCAGTTGGTGTTGAAAGGGTACAGGCACGCGTAGTTAAAGTCTCAAACAGCAGTAACGGAGACCAACAATTTTCAGAACACCGAGAAGTCTGATGCGAACTCCAACCAAATCGAATCGCGTTACACCGAATGGAGGCCTTCGACGAGAACCGAGAGCGCAAAGAAGGGATCGAAGAAAACGAGCAAAGTATTATCGAAACCAAAAAAGAGGAAGACTGAGAATAATCCTGACAAAATATCTCGATTTAACTCGATTAAGAACTCCACCGATAATTCGAGCGATACAAACGAACGCTCGAAGCCTGTTCCCGAAAGCGTCATCCTGCAAACCGTTGAAAGAAGAGGTGCAGAAATCGTCGACGTGCTCGAGACGTTAAACAATCGCAAAGAAAGAACTATGGACCAGCGGGTGAAGCGTTCCACGGACAAAAACTCGGATTACGTAGGCCCTGGGGAGCAGGTTCCGCGAACGCAGATGTTCTATCGTCATCCGAATCTCAGCTACGAGGAGCAACAAAAACAGCTGAACGACACGCTCCAAGCCGGAGGCGTGAGCCTGAATTTTGGAAGTGCCATGAACGAGCGAATTCTGGATGTGTTCGCAGTGCCAACGACCACAGTCGAGCCTGCACCATCGAGAGAATCGAAAAGGCACAGCTACGTTCCCGTTTTCCTCAACGATTGCAACGATACCGACGTTTTGGAAGCGGAGAACGTGACTGAGCGACGAGGCTCGGAAAATCGCGACAGCAACGAGGAAATAAACGCGACGAACGAGACGATCGCGGATACGAGTGAACTGCAGAGCTCGACTGGCCAGCGACAGGGGAATACAAGATACATTAACATACGAGATCATCAGAAAAATGCGGAGAACACGACGTCCTCGGGTATTTCGGATTATGACCCGAACAAGATCCCGTATGTGGAGGTGCCGGATTATTCGGACATTAGAGAGGAGAGTCTAGACGAGCAGGAGCGTAAGAACAAAACGAACGATTCCGTTAGCCAGGGAAAATCGGTCGATCTTGGGAAATCTTCCGAGTCGTCGCGAGGCAGCGAAACAAACGACGAAGATAATTCATCGGAAAATAAAGGAGACAGTTTAGATGTCTCGAATTTGGGAAAGCATTCTAATGAATCTTCCGCGTCTTCTGACTCTTCAAATACCACATCGTCCGAAGAAAATAACGAACGTAAATTGCTGAAGGATACCAAGCAGAGCTTAGAGTTGAACTCGAAACTGGAAAAGCCTGGAGCGATCGTGGACGTAAAACATTCCACTGGACCTGTGTCGGATGAACTTGAAGGGAGTAACGAGGACAGATCGTGGAAAAGTTCGAAAGAGGCGTCGAGCAACGCGAATAATTCGAGCGAATTGAATTCGAAGTCCGCTGAACAGTCGCGAGGAAAGAACGACGAGCCGCGAGACGATTCTGTGGAAATACACCGAGAAGGGGATTCTGGGGGGCAATCGGGGCCCATAATTTTCGACATAAACGAGTACAGGAAGCCGTTCAATCTAGACGAATTTCTTAAGGACGATCCGATACTGAAGAACTTGAAGCTGCTCGAAAAGGAGACGCGAGCCAAGTACGGAAAGAACGGGAAACGAGTTTCAGGCGACTTTAACGAATCTGAAAGTGATAATGCGCGCGGCGAAGCGCGGGGGGAAGCCGAGGAGGGACACGAGACTTTCGATGGTTTACCAGGCCATCGTCGATCCGACGATTTCGTCGACATGTTCGCGAAAATGGGCTACGATAAACTGGGCGAAGAAAGCAAAGGGCGGAGGGCGGATAACTTCGACGGGGACGACGATCCGAGGTCCACCTTTGGCAGCGGCAAGAAAGTCGGCTCAGAGTTCGGATTGGTGAACCAAGACGAGTTTCTGAGGAGATATTTCATCGACGAACGTCCTGGAAACCGACGGGAGGATGTTGCGCAAAATCGCGAAAGGAAGAGCGACGACAGTAAAGAAGAGTCCGCGAGCGCGAGCAAGAAAAGCGCCGCTCCGGACGAGAGGATCGACGGAAGAATCGAAGCTGGAGACAAGCCAGCGCACGACCACGGAAACTTCTGGCCCTCGGAATATAAATCTCCGTCCAAGAGAGTCGACATGGAGGCGCAAGAAACGAGGAAATAGTGGAACGTTAATGAAATCTAGCCGAGATGTTTTTAATTGTTCTGCTGGGGAATGAGTTGCGTCGAGTTAACCCTCGAGCACCGCGATGATCTGCTGCTTCGTTTCGAAAACGCTTCTCCCTTTTTTTTTTAAACCCAGATGTATCCACAATACATAAAACGAAACGCATTTATCGAGTAAAAGGTTACTGGTATTTCGACTGCACGAAAGAACGAACGGGTTCCGCACGTGCTCGAGGGTTGATCTCGAAACCTAGACTGCGAATCCAGCCCTAAGCGCGAAACATCCGTACACACTGTTACACCATTATGTACCTATTCACCGTTCTCAGAATAAACCGTTCAGATGAAGACGAAACCGACGCGGCCTTTAATTAAATCGTTAGATCACGCGTTACACCTCGCGGAGCAGCCGAACGCATTTAAAGAAGCGCGCGACCGGTCCCCGATAGAGGCCCGAGGCAGCCTCCTCTTTAAGCTAACGCGGATCGGCGATCGATCGAAGTTTCCACGCGATCCCCGCCGCGGAACGTTTCAGCGATTTCAAGGGAGATGCAGGAAATCGAAGAAATCGAATTACGGTTAGATAGGCAGCGGGGTTTCCCTATACGAGGGATGAATTTGGCCCCAACGGATATATAAGGCCGTCATCGTACTCTGCTCGGTGTCATTCGTCTGGTTTTATCAATTCCAACAACCTCGGCTCGATCCAACCGGCAGCAAAAACACGATACAACCAGGTAAACACGACACATCTACACCTACCACCGTCCGTGTCGAGCATCGGGAGGACAGTTCCCGTGCCGATCACGCGCCCGTCCCTTAGATCCCTGTCCCGCCCAACCGACGAAGGTGTCCGACATCCTGGTCCACCGATCCGTCGTCGGCTCGTTCGTTTCCACGAACGATCTGCGCGCGTTGACGCTCGATCCCGCGGCGATCGATCGATCGATCCTTGGTCTTGAATCCCCAAGTGCTTCCTGGAGAGAGAGACACCTTCCATATTTATTATATTTATGCGTTCACAATGCGGCCGTTAAGGAGAACGCGGAAGCACGCGCCGGGAGATTCCGGTTATAAATTACGGTGTGTGGCGGTATGGGAATGACGAGGGAACAAAGAAAAGACGAGGCGAGCGAGAAGAGGAGGGAACGAGAAGGTGACCACTTCTACGGCTGGCTCGTTTCTACGTGTGTGCACGCGTGCAACGTGGGAGCAGACGCGAAACGATCGCCCGGGGGGCGATAAATATCGCCGTTTGCCGGAACCGAACGGATATAATAATTCGGGCTCATTAAAAAGAGGCACAACCGCGCGTCTCGCTCGGTAACGATCGCTCGCTCGCCGCCGCGCCTCGACGACTTTGTCCCGCGTTATCCCTGAAAGTTCATGGATGTCGTTCACCGTCTCTTTCTCCCGACCTACCAGCGACCCACCACCGTCCCCTCCATCCCCCTTATCGAGAATCGGATCGGCAATTAATCGAGGAAAGTGAACACGATATCGCGAATCCCGCCAGAGGCTAGCTGGCTCGAGTCCGCGGCGCATCCTGTTCGCGGATCTGCCTTCACCAGGACTCGCGTTCTATTGGATAGACAGTTCTTTTCTTTTCTTTTTTTTTTCTTTTTTTTTTTCGAGAATTGATGAACCGCGCGTGCTATCCCGCATTGCTATCTCAGATCCTGTTGTCGGTTTCTTGGTTTTCCTTCGCGTTAACTAGTCGGAAGGCGTCATTAACAATGTTCCGTTCGCTTCTCTCGCGTCTTCGTAAATAAAGGCTGCTGCGTCCTTCGAGATAGAGGAGTAGCGTGCGCTGGTTTTCAATCGATCAGAGAAATGGGTTCGAACGTTTGCTCGCCCTTAATATCGAGTTGAAATTCCAAGAGCTGACGAGATTCTCTATTTAATATCGAACGGGACAAGTTCGTCAAATGGTTCGGTTCTTTCGTATACCATGTAACAAAATACGCGCGAATCCACGCATTGAAATGTTTGAATATTTATTTCAGTTATGAACTCGTCAACCCGCATGTTGTTGGTGCTCTTCGTGGCCTGCGCTATGGTCTTCGTGCTCGCTGCAGGAAGCACTGCCTTCGATCGAGCCATAGGTGCGTAGAAAATATTCATCCACTTCTCCTACTTACTTTCTTCCGTAATTAATTTCTCAAATTTTTTCAGGTGTTTGCATCAGAAATTGTGCACAGTGCAAGAAGATGTTCGGGCCTTACTTTCTGGGTCAGAAGTGCGCCGACTACTGCGTCAAGTACAAAGGGAAGCTCATCCCCGACTGCGAGGATGAGGTTTCGATCCAACCGTTCATCCAAGCCCTCGACAACGACTACTAAGAACCCGAATCGATCGAGAGTTCCTTCCTATTCGTGTAATTCGTGGCAAACGTGTGCGTCGCCTAAATCCGCCGATCGAATCATGATGTAACGACGATGTAACTCGTCCGCGAACGCCAGCGCAGTGTGCTTTTCCGTTAGGGTACGCCTTTTGTTTAACGATCAATTCTTTCGGTCTCAGCTCAGGGAGACGTTCGTGAATCCAACATATTGAAACAATTTGATCTCATACTTTACTCATGAGTATTATACGTATAGACTGTGTATGTATTGCTGTGCAGAGTATTAGTTGTAAGATATTGTCGATATCGAAGAATATTTAATAGACAGACGATTGCTTTATACCGTAAATTATATATCGGATGCGTTCCGAGAATAAAGTCCTTGAAAACGAACGATTTCGAAACAGCGTTGCTCGATTTATCCCTTTCGTAGAAAAGACGAGACCGTCAAATAAGCGAAACACGCCAATTAAAATATTCCGTCGCGCAACGACATCAACATCATGAGGTACAGTGAAATAGTAATTGCAAATGCATGCATCGCGAATGGAAAATAAATTGTTCTCAATATTCAACTCACCGATCGCTGTTTATTCCGGAGTGGGGGGCGTTACGTGACGCTCTGGTATCGTGGATAATATCTGCTTCGACTCTAATTGCTGTATCTGAAAATTATATAAGTGCTTCGTCATGTTGCACGGCATCGTACGTCTCTGTTCTCTAGAAATGTATATTTACGCGTTGTCGAAGGGTTCTCTCATTCACGGCTGCCTTCGACAGCAGATGCTTCACCCTATCTAGGAGTTCAGACTTGTGGCTCAATTGCTCGCGCAAAATTTTTATCTCCCCGTTATCGTCCTCCTTCTGTACCTTCTCGAAAGCGGCTACACGTTGCTCGGACAACTGCAGATCGGTTTCCAGCGCGACGATTCGTTTCCGCGCTTCCTCGTGTTGCTTTCGCAACGCGATTTCGTTTTGGTTATTCGAGAATTTGCCCTACGCGAAAAATCGATGGAGCATTATTAACGGAACTCGCGCGATCTTGCGACAAAGTCAAAATATCGACTGTACCCATGACTGGTTGGCAAGATTCTTTTTCGTGCCAAGTTTCAGGCGTTTGTTCTCGACCTGCAACTTCTCGATGATTCTTTTCAAGGTAAAGATCGTCCTCTCCATCTCCGAGGCGGTCTTTTTCTCGCCGTACTCCTGCAAATCTCTGTCTGACGATCTGTCCGACGAATTGGACGATTTCTCTACTTTCAATAGCTTTATGTATCTACGCGTGTGCAAAGGATGGATTAAAAAATGAAACTAGTCGCTCCGTGCCAAGCGGATCACTCGTGTCAAGAATCGCGTAGCAGTTCTACTCGTAAGTCAGATTCAGCCGGGGGAATCCCCTGCTCAGATCGCTACAGCTCGACCTCTTGCGCTGGACATTCATTGAGCAAGGCTGCCGCGTATTTTGCACCTTGCTTCAGGTCTTGATTTACCTTTCGCGGATGAAACGTTTCACAACGATGTGCTCCAGCGTACGTTCAATTTTTTATTCACGGACGTCTCTCTACGCGTACTTCTCTCTAACAACAGTCGACGTGCGCACCGCGTCATTTTCAGTTTAGCGATGATCAAGTGACGTACGTAGCGCGCCTTTTCCAGTTCGGTAATAAACAATAAGTGACGCGCGTAGCAGGTCACTCCCGTTTTAGTAGCGCACAGTAAGTGCCACGTGTTGTTCCAACGCGAGAGGTTAATCGCGCGCGACACATGGCTGAATCTACTTACAAGTAGTTAGGTGAATCATGCGTTCAGACCTCCATCGGGTGTCCGCGTCTGGCCGATTCTACTTGCAAGTAGCTAAGTCACCGTACACCGCGGCCTTCGCCAGCTTGCTCTCATTTTGTAGATACGAATTCGTTCGCGAGGCTAGTTTTCGCATAAAATTGTCAATATTCTCGATTCCGTGTCTTTTAGACGGCACGATCCACCTCGATTCCGGGAAACTTGCGCAACGTCGAGTACAAAAGTGATCTCTTTGGCGTGGAACAATACTAATTTATTAATTCGATTTTATGATCGCTTATGTCGATACACTCACGACTGGAAAACCTACTTCTCTAAATGTTCCACCTTCTCGCGCAGCCTAGGCGTATCAGCGTTCGCCTTTTCTAATTCGAGACGCAGCTCGAAGTTCTCAGCCTCCAGCGCCAAGTTCATTTTCTCCAGAATCTCTTTAGTCATCTCCAGTTTCTCTAGCTGTTCGACAACGTGGCTGTTGCCCTACAAAATATCGGCTAACGTGAGAACCGAGCGGGCAACAAGAACGAGCAACCGTGGGAAAGGCGACAGACCTGAGAAACGGTCTCCAGAGCAGCGATACGACTCTTCTGCTCCTCGATCTTCAGCAAGAGCTTCTCGTTGCTCTCGTTCTCCAATCGATCGGACAATTCTTTGATACGCTCGCGAAGAGTCTGACACTCTTTCTGAAGATCGCCCATTACGTTCTGCTGGGCGGTTGTCGCTGGTCTAGCTGATAGGCTACCAGCCACCATACTGTTCTCCAACTTCAACTTGCTCTTCAGGTACCATTTCTCCCTCTCCATACACGAAACCACCGATCGAAGCTTCTCGTGATTCGCGAGCAACTTCGTGTACTCGTCAGTCTTCTCTTTGAGCTTCTCCTTCAACTTTTCGGCGGTCTGTTGCCACTTCTTTTGCTTCTGCCACAACGAAAGCTCTTCCGCGGTCTGTTCGATGGATGTTTGGAATTATTACGCGGAAGTTTGTGGACGGATAGTGGGTACGGGGCGTGCTTCGATACCTTGACTTTCTTTGCCTCCTGAGCTAGATAATCTCGATTCAATTGCGATCGAGCCTTTTCCAATTCCTCCTCTAGAGACTTTACTTTACGCTCGAGTTGCATTTCGCGCTGTGACGTTCTCTTTTCTTGACCCTTTAGAGCCATGTATCTATGGCGAACGTGGTCACAGAGAGCAATCGAGGGAATACAAATTTTTTATGTTTTTGTACTCGCAATTTCAATTAGAAATATAAACTACTAGTGCAAAAATTATAATGAAATATATGTGTGTACGTGTTATATTGAAGCAGAATTGAACGACGAATTTAATGGTCTACTGTGCCTGATCAAAAATCTTTCAACAAAAGTGAGAGAAAATATCGTTGTTCGTTCGAAATTAAACTTTACCACGTATACTACGTATCTTATTATTACTATTCTTTCGCTAGAACGATACCTGCGACTAAGCTGTTGCTTCAAATCGGATATCTCGTTCTTGTACATTTTCTCCTTTTCCAAAAACGACTGCAACTGTTTCCTCACGGTGTCCATGTGACCCTGCTGTTGAGAATTGTCATGACTCAACGTTTGGGTGATTTCGTGAACCTTCAGCTCCGATTCGCCGTGAGTTATCGCTTGTTGCGTTCGACTCGCAGATTCCATTAGCTCAACCTCATTCTTCGTCCGAAAACAACGAAACACTTGTACCCGATCGACGTCTAATCGACTTCTGACAATTTTTGGAACGATTTCTATACCTGCAGCTGCTGGCAAGCCAAACTGAGCTGATGAATCTTATCGTCTCTCTCTTGCAGCTCTCTCATCAAAGAGATATTCCCTTTCGTGATCAACATCCGATTTTCAGATAGTTGCGCGCGTAACATGTCCGCTTCCGACTGCCATTTTTCCAATTCTCCGCGATAACTCTCTAGTTCGCTCTTGTGTTGCTCCTCGAGTCTAATGGGAAAGGATTCTTTAACCCTTGCAATATCATGGAGGGGTAGTGGAAGTGTCGACGAACTCGTATGAGTAAAATATTCTTCAGAAATAATTTTTTGGGAGTAAATATAAGTGGTATGAGTTCGAGAAAACCCCCTTTAATGGTCCATACGATGGCTCAAATAGGGTTGCCAACTTTTTCTAACAGTAAATGAAATATAATATATTGCAGTTAAGAATAAACAAACTCTTCTTTTTCTAACAGCACAGAGGATACTGTTTTAAAATATAATATAATAGTACAGTAGATCAGATGGCAACCCTTGAAGATATGATATTGCAAGGGTTAACAATTTGAACCCCTATTTATGGTCACCCACAACCAAGCGAATTACCTCTCCCTCATACGATCCATATATTTGAGTCTCTCCTCAGCCAGCCGATGCCATCGATCGCTCAATTCCTTACTAATACTCAGATCCGCCTCCAAAGTGGAGACCTTTTCCTGCAACCTAGCGAGCTCTTCCACCTGCATCGCGTTATTCCTCGTATCCACAACTTTCGCGTCGATTTCCTCCGCTTTATCGACCAGCTTCTCCGGCTCGTCCTTTTTCCTATCGCGCACCCGTTCGCCCCTCTGAGCCTCGTTCTGCATAGATTGAACACGAGCGTGCAGGCTTCTAATTTCCTCCTGCAAACGAGCAGCAGCCTTGCTGTGCTCGTCTCTGTCCTCCTTCAACAGACTCTGATACCTAGCTATGGTCTCCTCCTTCTGACCAACCAGCTTCTGCAAGCTGTTTATCGTTGATTTCAAGGCAAGCTTATCACCGCAATCGGGCCCAGACTGTGCTTGCAACTGAGGCAGCAGCTTGTACTCCTCGAGCAGCTTCTCTTTTTCAGTCAGCTCCAAGTCTTTGCCTCTCACAGTTCTGGTTAAAGACTCGACTTGCGCTTGACACTCGGCCAATTGCAATTCGTACTTAATTATAGTGGAAGACCGATCAGAGGCGAGTTTCAGAGCTTGGTTCAGTTGATCTCGAAGCAGTGAAGCTTCCTGGATATCCTTCTTTCGTTCAACGTCGTTTTCTTTCTCTGCTTTTTCTCTATGCTCTGTTGTTTCTTCGTAAAACGTCGATCCTTCTTTTTCTTTCGTTTCCATCTCTATTTCCTTCAGCCTCCTCTCTTTCGTGTCCTTCTCCACTTTTTTCGAGTCTTCCTGCTCGCTTCCTTTGGAAGGAACGATCGTCTGGATTTCAATTTCATTGGTTTGCTTCTTGTTCAAGCAACAAGTGTACGGATCCGTTTGCATTTCCCTTGATTCCGTCTCCACGGCTACTTGAGACGATTTATGTTTGCTCTCCGACAGAATGGGACTCGTCGTTCTGTCGTGTACGTCGGTTTTACGCTGCTGATCCTGTCCCTTGCTCCATGCCTTCTGAATCGCAACCATGTCGTGCTCCATTCGAGTTATGAGCGACTCGTATTCCGCGAATTTGTTGCTGGCGATCTGAAGCTCGTACTCCAGCTGCGTTACCTTTCGTTTGTACTTAAAGTCCTGGTTGGGTTATTAATCGTTAATCTTTAGAAGGTGGAACCGAGGACGAATTATTTACAGAGGTGTAATCAAATGAAATGAATAATACAATAAAAAGTATACCTTGCAATGAAAAGTGAATGTAAATATTTGCTATATCTTTTTCGTATTGCATTGACATTTATAAAAAAAAAGCAAAAAACGAATGCAACAGGCAGCTATTAAAGGGAATGGGGGATTTCGTCAAAAATTTGATAAAAACACGTACATTCAAGGTGTACTGCGAGTATTCTGAAAAACGCTGCATGATATCTTGCACGCTGTTACTTCCAATCTGTTGTTCCAATATATCTTTCAAACTCTCAACGATTTGCAAACGATTGGTCAACATTTCCTGTTGCCGTTTAGCCTGCTCGCGACAATCCCTCGCTTCTTTCATTTCAGAGTCCGCACTTCGACGATCGTCGTTCAGTTTGATCGACAACGACACTACCCTGTCTAAAGCGCTGATCGAAGTGGAACCAGCGTACTGATTTTGTAGAAATTTTACAACGTCTACGTACATTCTGCAAACGAACGTTAACCGTGAGTACGAACGCTCCCCTCGTCAAAGAAAATCGAACAACACCTAAGAAAAGAAAGAAATAGTTTCACCTGCAACGATTTTCACACTGTTTCCTACAATCCTGCGCGTAAGTGCGCAACCCTTCGCAGGCTGTCTTCGATTTATCAAGATCCTCCTGCAAACGCGAGACATCGCTCTCGAGCCTCAATTTCTGCGCGTTCAATTCCATCTCCGACAGGTTTTTGTTGGCCAATTCGAAGTCGAGCCTCGAAATCGTGGCCTTGTCTTCGCTGACCGCTTGCAAATTTAATATTCGATGCCTAAGAGCGTCCAACTCCATCGTTCTCATCGAGTTCAACTGGTACTGTCGCTCAGCCTCCTCAGCAGTGATCTCTAGCTGCTTCTTCAGGTTCTCCACTTCTATCTGAAGCGTTGCGTTGCTGTCCTTCAATTCCTGCAGCTTATTGTCATCTACTGGTGTTGTTTTCTCAAGCTGCAGGTCTTTCGAGAGTCTTTTATGCAGAATAATCAATTCTTCCTGTAATTCGGACTTCGCAGTGGTCATCTCTTTCAGATTCTCCTCGCACTTCGACAGTTGGGCTTGAAGAATCGCGTGCAAGCTGCTCACATGGTCAGCTCGCTGTTTCTCTAGTAATTCTCTCCCTTCAGCTTCTTTCAGCTTTTCCATCGAGTCTTTGTCGCGTTTGTAATCGACCTCCTTTCGCAAATACTCGATCAGTTCATCTTTCTCTTGTTTTACTAGCTCCAATTCTTTCTTCAAGATTTCTACTTCGTTGTTATTCCCTGAGATCAGATTATTCTCCAATAGATTACGATAACGTACGCTCAGTTCGTCGTGCTTCTCTCTCAGCTCGTTGTGAATGGCACAGTTGACGGAATTGAACAAATTGCTTTGAAGCACGAAGATCTCGCGTTCGAGAACTTTGTTGTGCTTGCTGGAATCGGCCAGCGCCTTCCTCAAGTAACTCTCACCCTTTATTGCCTCTTTTTGATCGTGATACGCCTTGGCGGTTTCGTTGTTCAACAACCGTTGAACAGCGATGTTCTTTCTGTTGGCGATCAGAGCTTCGCTGCTGGCTTCCATGTATTCCTTCGTTTTCACCACGAAAGCTTTTCGAATCTCATCGTCGCCTTCCTCCAATACTCTGGCGCTCTGTTCGTAAATTTCCAGCTGATGCTTCAATTTCGCAACCTCGTTTTTAAGCTCGTCGTTCTGTTCTATCAGAACACCCTTCTGTTTCTCCCATTCGTCTGCCTCGTTTCTGTAAGCTTCTCGTAGATTTCTCATCTCGATAAGATGCTCGGTTAATTTCTCGCTGTCGGATTCTTCGACGTACATTTTCTCTAGATCGCCATGCTTGTTCAGAGCTAACGCGTGTAGTATCTTATCCTTTCTTTGCAGTTCTTTCCTGCAATTATTTATCGTTTCGTGATCTCGAAACTTGCAGCACGGCCAAGAACGAATAACATATATTTGATCGATCGCTGTAATTCAATTCTGACGCGTGAAATTACTCTCATTTCGTAATTAAATAATTTATCAAGGAAATATAAAGAAGAGCACGCGTAAGAATCACAAAATGAAACGTTCCTCGCGACAAATTTGAGTAATTTTACTCGGCAAACTCGAATTATCGCGGCTTCGCGAATTCCACAATGAAAATCGAGTCGATCTAGCTTAAAGTGGTCGATCAAGTACCTCAACTGTTTCAGCTGACCCCTCAATTCAGCGTTGCTGCCCTGCACAACGTTCAAATGGCCCTGCAATCTCATCGCGGGGTGATACCAGCCCGCTAAATGTCTCACGTCTAACGCCTCTAACAACCTCTCTAACGTGCTCGACTGTATTTCCACGACACTTTTACCTGGGACATCAAACGATTAATTACGCTGCCAAATCGCGCGTGCAACCGCGCAAAGCGCGACGAGGATTGACATAAGCCTAACGCGATTCAACAAACGTGGTTAGTATACGTGCGATCGATACAGTTCACTCGTGTCGTTAAAGAGAGAAGTTTTAGATGGAAGATCGAGGAGAGTTTATTTCTCGTGATAAAAAGAAGAGGAAATATGTGCATCGTTGGAGTACCATTAAAATTAGCGAAAATTCACCATCTTGGTTGCGAATACTGTCCAAAATTTCGTGCATGCCTCGTCTGAGGGCTTCGTTTTCCTCTACCACTAATTGCATGTTCTCTTGTAGCTCGGAAATGTTTATTCTCGAATGCAACTTAGTAGCAGACTCTGATAATTTCGTTGAATGGAGAAACTCGGTGGTACCGTCGATGGTGCTGTCCGAAAGATCGAAATCCCCCGATGTTTTACTTAATTTGAACTTTAGAACTCTTATCTGGAATATTATGGAGCAGTCAAAGGGGGATTCTCGCGTCGATTAATTGACTTGGGTCGTTGCGATTGATCGTGGCTCGTGTTCTTACGTCTGATTTCAATTCTACGTTCTCCTCGACGAGCACTTTATTTTGCTGTAAAAGCTGCTCCAATCTCTTTTCCTGCTCTCTACGTTTCGCTAAGGCGTGCTCGATCGATACTGATTCGTCCTCTGGTATGCCTAATTTCTCCCTACAGTTGCGTATCGTTAGCACAAGTGCGAAATAATCGACAGTAAGTTTAGCAAGGGCGCTTTGGAACTTCCAAAATTTCGATTCTTTAAAAACTTTACAGGTTTATAGAGAACAAGTTCAACTTTTATTGAGTTTCTCTATAAACTTTTAAAGTGTAAAAGTGAATTTTTGAAAAAACGAACGTTTCCTTGCCAGTAGCTGCAGCGAGTGAACAATTACCTAAGAGTTATAATTTCCATTTCCTGATACGAATTCAACATCTCTAATTTATTCACGACGTCGATCAACTCTTTCGCGTGCTCGTTCCTATTTTGTAATTCAATTTTCAACTCTTTTATCTCGTTCAACGCGTCTGTTAAGCTTTGATTCTCGTCCTCAAATTTCTTTAAAGTCGCTAATACTTCGCACAGCTGTACAAAAATGGAATGATCTTTTAAATGTGAAATGCACTTGTTAGATGAAAAAATGTCTAACGAACTAACTTTACTGTCCCTTGACTCGAGGACTTCCTCTGCTTCGTTCAATTTAATTTGCAATTCAGATATCTGTTCGTTCGCGTCCTGCAATTTTTTTAGCAACTCCCTGTGCTGCTTCTTTTTATCGATCTTCTCCATCCTGAAGAAACAGCAATGAGATTTTTTCATTTTTCTTTACAAAACGATTTTGCTGTATGCGTGGATACATACTTTTGTACGTCTGCTTTTAATTTTTCTATAATGTTCGCACTTTCGTTAATTTCAATCGTAGCCTCAGACAACTTTGTCTTCAACTCGTCTATGATTTTGTCACGACGATCAATTTCCTCGTTTAAACGAATAATTTCAGATTTACTTTGCTCCTTGGTAGAATTAACGGTTTGTATAAACGATTGAGACAAACTTTCCCTTAATTGTTGAATTTCCTCGTCCTTTTCGTCCAATATCGCCTAACAAATTTTGCACGAATTAAAATGTGTAGAGAACACGACTATCCTATGTTAATTCTCAAGTGATCCATTGACTTTTTTTTATTGTACCTTCCATTCATTAATTCTAGCATCGATCGCTACACCAAACTCGTCTATAACTTTGTCCCTATCCATTTGCTGAGCTGTAACTTCCTCGACTTGCGCAACTAACGCGGCATTTTCGTGTTCTAAGTCAGATATTTTTTCTGAAAAAAATACACCTCGTCATTTCGAACGTCCTCGCAATTAATTTGGCTATTCTGTTTTTCTGCTCTGAGAACCTTTGTATTCTACAGATTTAACACGAGCAGAGCTCAGTTCTTCTGTCATTTCGTCCATTTTTTGCGTCGCGTCTTCCATTTCTTGCATTAGTGTCGTTAGTCGTTCTTTCAGAATAGAATTATCCTTTTCTAGACTCTGAGGAATTATAACGATATGAACAGGTGGCTTTGTCAGTATTTTCATCCTGCATTCCAAAACTCACCTCTAATTCAGTCATAAGAATTTTAATCTTTTTATTCTTGCCTTGCAATGCATCATCATAATCGCTACCTTCTGGCATGTCTACATGCTTAAAATAAATGAATAACAAAGACAGATTTATAAATGATACTACAGATATATCTTTGCTATACAGTTAATCGGATATCTTACTTTAGATAAATCAGTGGTTTCACGCTTCGAATCAGGTGTACCCCATTCTATCATATAAAATGAAAAAAATTGTATAATATACACAGAGAAATTCTATTTTCTTTTAAGTAAGGCACACACGATTTACCTTTCTTTTTACGCTTAGCAGGTTCAGGTTTTAAAGTAGAAATAGTCTGTTTTAATTCACCACATTCTAATAGCAGTGACTCTACCTATTTTCAGAAAATAAATTTTGGAATATCACACTGAAATACTAAGTATTAAACAATGCATAATCTCGAATGTACCCAAAACCAAGTAAGCAACAGAAAAAGTTTATCAATGAAAACTATTTGATATAAAAGAAATCGTTGTACAACACTAATAATAAAATATCTCTGCTGACTCTGAAAGGGTTAAAGATACACCCTTAAATTCAAATAAGAAATGTACGATCGTAGAAAATAATGTACTCCGTTTTATTGAGTGAGTATCACACAAATATCATAGAAATAGTCTAAGAAGAACGATCGTGTAAGTAGAAATGTGAAATAACTATCTTTTACTTGATTGTCTTTGTATTGCAGTATTTCTTGAGACAGTTTCATCAGAATTCGTAGGTTATGTACATCGTTAATCTCGTCAGCATCGCAACTGATAATGGCAGGGAAAAGTTCCTCCATGTCATCGGCAGCCAATAACGATGGATCCGCTGATAATATGCGATCCCAATCAGTACGACCCATTTTGCACGATTATTCATCAACTACCGTTCAAATATAACCCCACAGTTTAAAGCTAATTGCTGTTTGTTTGACGTTTACGAGGGACGCTTACTAATGGTTGCCATGGTAACTATGTTTTGAACTGTAGGCCTGCCATCCAACATAAACTCAGTGAACTAGCACCGAAACGACTCGTCGACAAAGTAGAACTCTGATAATTTTCAAATTTAAATATTCTAATACGAACCTATATTCTCTCTCAATATATTTTTACCATTTCAGTCCCATACGAAAACATATTTCCTTCGAATTTCAAGTTTCGAATTAAGAATAACTATACACCACTAGTTTCCTGCTAATACGAAAGATGTAGATGACTGTAAGAGTGTTACGCAAGATTGTTACGACTATCAAGACATTATCGTACAACCTCTTCCACAAACAAGATAACTGCTTTCGTTGCTCGTCTAATCCTACCATTAATTTACTAAAGACATTATTATATCACGAATGATTCGGTTTATTTCTCGATGTTTTGCGAATAATTAAAATGCGAGTCGAATGTAAAATTATTTAAAATAAATACAGCACACGGTCGCTTTTTCTAGACGTGACCATATTGTAGCTCGCGCAGCATGCTTCTATGATGTGGATAGACAGATGAGAAAAATATTAGATAACGTTAAAATGAATAATATAGTAGGGGAGACTTGTTCGTGGGAGCTTGTACTTCTGTCGACGCCTTGGAGGCAGGGCTGTTTACGAAATTCGCGTTGGGTCGAGCACGAGTGTCAGTGCGATTTAAAATACGACATTGTATGTAAATCGCGATAGAAGTGTTGAGGCCTGCTCATTATCGACGCGCTTCTCTTGCTGATAGTGCTTCGTGATGATACTCAGTAAATTGTCCTCGCGACTATTGAACTCTCGTGCGTCTCTAGTTCGAGATTCCGTGGATAGAAGCGTGTTGCGAGACCATGTCAGGTGGATACAATTCACGTACTATACCGACAAGGGTAACAACGTCCCTGGTAAGTGCATTCCCATCTTAAATTTTTATTTTCAATTACCAACAATTGTCAATCCTGACTTTCACTGGATTAGAAATATAATTTGCGTCATTTCGCGTTGATGATCTTGAATGTAATCATGTAATCATGTAATCATCTCCTCTAATCACGAATGTAATTGCTCTTGACGTAAAATCAAGGAAGCGCAGCGCAAGAAATGAGCGATTTCTAATATTGTTACGTTACAGGTGAAACTAAAAAGATGAACATGTACGAGGCAATAAACAATGGCCTCAGGATTGCAATGACGAGAGATCCTGATGCAGGTAATAAATAATTAATTGTCCCCTCATTAAGTACTCGCATATGCAAATATAAAATATGCTATTTATTTTAAAAAAAGACACTGTTTTCGAATATTTTATCTTATCTTTCGTTGTTGTGTCACCAAACATCATGGTTGAAAACACGATCGTTCGTATTGAGACGTCTAATTTCTGAATTATTTTTCTTTTCGTGTACAGTGATATTTGGCGAGGATGTCGCATTTGGCGGAGTGTTTCGTTGCACGGTTGGTTTGCAGGAAGAATTTGGCCAAGATCGAGTGTTCAATACGCCACTCTGCGAGCAAGGAATCGCAGGCTTTGGAATTGGTTTAGCTACCGCTGGTGTAACAGCGATCGCAGAAATTCAATTCGCTGACTATATATTTCCCGCCTTCGACCAGGTACCACCATTACCAAATATTTGGTCGTTTTAATTAATTCTAGCCTGTGTCGTTAATTATTCTGATGTAACAAAACACGAACGTTACGAATGCGCGTTTGATTGAAACCTTCTGATGCACAGTTAGTGAACGAAGCGGCTAAAGTGAGATATCGAAGTGGCGGGGAATTCAATTGTGGCAAACTAACGGTTCGAACGCCGTGCGGTGCTGTTGGCCATGGAGGACTATATCATTCGCAAAGTCCAGAGGCTTATTTTGCCCATACACCAGGCTTAAAGGTATACGCGTATGATAATTCTACATTTTACTGTACTACGATTCATCGAGACCCTATTTCGTGTTATCTTATTGTCAGAATGTATCTGACGACAGAATATTTGAAGTAGCTTCGAGCCACAAGTATGAACTCTAATGGCATACAATTGCGGCAAAAAGAATAAGATTGATAATCCTACCTTACTGCGCCGAATTCACCCAAAATTAAAGGTCGTCTGGTAATCCAATACAAAGGTGAAGCACTTGTCACTGAATATTACACTCGCGCGCTCGAAAATCATATTAAAATCGTACAAAATCGCGGCGCAGGACACGACCGACGAAAGTCCGTTACAAACGGTTTTAAACTACTACTGAAGTATTTACTACCGAAGTATTTACCATGTGATGTAAAGTTGTAAACTCGTGTTTTAACTTTCGTCGATAACAAGTGTTTCACTCACGTATCGACAGATGTCTATGCCAGCCAGAATCACGTAGTAAACTTGTTCACCTATCCTTGTTTTAACATAGCAGTTCGATGATTCAGAAATTCACTATTTCAACTGTCCCAAAAGGAAGGACGGACCATCAAGTTCCGCGAAATAGCCGAAAACTTTTCCTCTTCCTTATCGAATTACTACTTCCTCAATTAACAACGATACATTGCACAAAATCCCATTTAATTTTCATCATTTATTTCTAATGGAATTTGAAATCAAAGGGTTGCGAAATGTATTAGCCATAAATAAATAAGACCGATGCAAAAAGTTAAGCAGACGTCGCGAACGAGTTCCTGTGCTCAAGGATATCCTTCGTCGACGATACGCCTCGGTTCTATAGCCGTTGGCTCTTAACTTTCTGGAAGAGATTCCATGAATATTGTACGACACATGTACCTACTCTACGTATGCATGAGGAAAGTTTTCTACGAACACTAACGCGCCTCTACCGACACTATACATCTCGATTACATGAACAGCGACGCGCAACATCGCGTCGACATTTCCTGAAGCTGAAAGATCGCACGCTTCGACACAATATACCAGCCGTGGAAACGAACGCGGTGCACAGCGAACGCGTACATTCTATCACTCACCTGTTCCGAGCGATATTTTTATCGGGCTTTGAGTTCCATTAACCAAAGTGCACATTGTGTCTCGTATTTCTCCCGGGTCACCAATTTGTCTTTGCTGCGCAGTGTTATTTTCGAAAGGGAATCGCAATAAAATCGGACAAGATATTTTTTATATCGAGCAGCTCATCTCTCGAGGAGATACAAATTTTAAGGACAAAGGATAGAACGGAAATACTGAATTTATTGTTTAATTACGAGTATTCCGAGAGGAGAAATACTCGATGCGCATGGAAATTGACGTAAAGCGTTTATAGGGATTTACCATTGCCCGCAGTAATGGTAGGGACACTTTGATGGACGTTTTCAAGGAAAACAGATCGTACAAGGTAGCCCTGTCATATGGTCGTGTGATTCCTTCACTTTAGTCCTTCAAATTTCTCTGATTACGTTTATTTATGGAGTGATGCTCATCAAGTTACCAACAAGTTATTACCTTCATGCTAAAATCCAATGACATGCACGAAATACATTGAAATATATGACGACGAACAAAGAGCACCAATTTCATACGAATTACAGTCAACAAATTGCAGTCAACAAAGCAGCGACGAGCTTCGAAATCACTCGACGTGCGATATTTCAAGTACTTCAAATTCCCAACTTTCGAATCTTCAAATTCGAAATTCCGAAACCCTCCAGTTTCAATTGGCGAACGTAAATCCAGCAGTTTCACGCCCTAACTCCGTGAAAATCGATAACATATGGCGCGCAACAGGATACACAGGTATCGGTATATCTACCGCGTACACATCCTTTCCATACGTTCCCCAAGGCCGCTGTTCTCGAACGCGAAAGAAAACAAACTCGCCTTACATCACCGAAAAAAATGCCACTTTCCTTGTGCGTGCACGCGCGCGTTCATTAATCGCGGGGGCCTCACGAGAAACTTTCGAGAACAGGATAAGGCCGCTCGTCCCCGAATTCCTGGACGTAATCGTCGATTGCGTCCGCGCGCAGGCCTGTTTGCATGCACACAGGCGCAACGAAATGTAACCGAACGTCCTTTCCAGATCGTTGTACCGCGGGGAGCGAAACAGGCGAAAGGTCTTTTGTTGAGCTGCATAGAGGAGCCGGACCCTTGCATCGTGTTCGAGCCGAAAATATTATACCGCACGGCGATCGACGAGGTGCCGACCGATCATTACAAGATAGAGATCGGCAAAGCTGAGGTCGTCAGAGAAGGTAGGCGTCCAGGAAAACCAACCAGGTCCCCTGGATAGGTTTCACCTCGTGACTGCGTAACAGTGTCCTTTATGGGCCATGTTCTGAGCATCCTCGCTGAAAATGGCGCGTACAAGACCATTTTTTACGAGCGTAACGATCTGCAACCGATCACGATCGGTGGCGGGACTTTCACGAGTTCGCATTTCGCGAGCGAGGAAATTTATTGTACCCACGCTTAGGTAGGCACTGTGGAAATTCGATTATCGGAATGGAAGATCGAACGAAGCTGGCTTTTGCTTGTGGAAAATCGAGGTTTTACTGCAATTCGGTGCAAGGTAATAGATAGAGCGTGGATGTTCGTACGAATTCGTACTTTTTTGAAAGGTAACTAAAAGATGGAGGCTACACAAAGGAAAAGCTAAATTTGTTCGCACGTTCGCGATTTTTACACACCTTTGTACGTTGCATTGCACGTTTTTCTACCTATGTTACGAGCATTTTATTTTTTCTTATGCATTTAAATTACTCACAAACGCGTAAACACGCGCAGTTCATTTACGACCTGCTAATTCAGTGCAATCATTGATAATAAACGGGTATCCGTGTGTAAATGAAACCATTTCGACCATGGCAACTTCTTCGATACGAATTGTACCGATGTACGAGCAGTATAATTTTTCGTGTAAATTACTGACATTTCGGCCGCGTTTATTCCCTCGTCGACTTTCAGTTCCCAATGCATTATTCAGTACTCGAACTCCTTTAACAATTCGAAGTCGCCGCTTGCAGATAACTTGGGATATTTTCAGCCAAATTTGTCAGTGAAAGGCTGAAGGTTAACTTAATTATGACATGCAGCGAGCGACAGCAAGCGAGCAAGAAAGAAAACGAATTCCAGCGATTCAGTAAATACCTATCGCCAAGCGATACGAATAAATTGATACCACTGAAAGTGCGAGAGAGGGATACGGGCAATCGTACCAATTAAAACGACTTTCGCAAACTTTCGATAATCGAACGAAAGCAGTTCGATTGAATTACTATAATATACCCGACACGACGAATAGAACACCGCATGTGACATTATACCGCGCATTACTCAACTGGATCACATTGTAACTAAATTAGAATCCCACCCATTCAACTTTCATCTCTCCAATTCACTCCCCGTTTATCCACCACTCATACTCACCTTTCATAACCGCCACTCAACAAACCTGTTCGATTAAGTCATTCGATCGCTGACAATCGTACCTGCTGACAATACATACCTACCACGCCGTGTCCAACAACATTAATCAGGATCAAGCTAAATACGCGTCTGGAGAGTTCTTTGTACATTTTCGCATCTCTCTGGTGGGAACTTTGAAAAAAAAGAAAAAAAGACAGACCGAAAAGGAATTCAGCCAGCTAAAGAATATGATATTTATCGGTCGTGATCGTCCTTTCATTATTCGATCGCGACACACGCGATGACCGGTCCTGGAACAGGATATGGCGCGAGGCTCGCGACACATACAGACACACGTAGACGCACACAGAGGACGGTAATTGCGAGACGCGTAAGGTGAAACGTGGCAGTCCTGTACAGGTGTGTGGATTTGTGCACGTAGGTGACGCCGTGACACTAGTGGGCTGGGGTACTCAGGTGCACGTACTGCTGGAGGTGGCCGATCTCGTCCAGGAGAAGCTCGACGCGTCCTGCGAGGTGATAGACCTCGTTTCTATCCTACCTTGGGACACGGAACTTGTTTGCAAGGTAATTTCGTCATTACAATCCGCTCCGTTTGCTCTTTTTTCCACCGTTTCCTTTACTTCTTTTCTTCCTCTCGGCGTTCTTAATGCAACCGGATCGTTTGCATGCGTTACGTTCAAAACTGTTACGTTTGCGCGGCTATTACGTGGGTTCGCGTCCTTCGCGGATACGAGAGAAAGAGGGAAAGAGTTGAAGAGAGAGAGAGAGGGAGAGAGAGGGAGAGAAATAGAGAGAGAGTGTGAGAGAGGGAGGAGCCGCGCGGTATTTTAATCGAACGAGCCGTTTCGTGGAGAACAGTTTCGCCGAGGGAACTTGCGTAGGAGGCGAAAGCTCCTTTTACAGATTTTTTATCATCATTCTTTTTCTCCGTTTTCCTTTATTAATTGGTACGTGGCGAAATTGAAAGTTTAGGAGAGTCCGAAGTTTTGCAGAGAAACCTAGATGTTACGAAAACGATTTTATTTTTATTCCAGTGTTTCGGATTCGTTTAATAGGATTTTAATGCGCGGCTATAAAAATTCTGTACCGATTTTGGGAATGTAAACGTAGAGCCTGATTGAAAAGAGGTGCCTCGTTGGAGCATATGGGTACGTGCCAATACTTCTTGTAGCCACTAGCTATTTTTTGTTATGGCAATGAAACCTGTGTTTGTCTTCGAACAGATTGTGAAATTTTACGACGCACTGGATCCACCTCTCTGATCCAAATTTTTATACATTCTCGGTCTGTTTTTGGACTTTTTTAATCGTCGTACTCCTTTTGTAGATTTCGTTAAAAAGAAGCTGATCGTTTGGGAGAAGGTCACAATTCTTTTTTTTTATATCGAAACAGGGTCAAACAGTTATCGTATGCCTCACGCGAATAATCGATACACAGCAGCAAACTATTGAAGCACTCGGTTGACCAAACACGATGATTTTATAATCCGCATCACTCGCGAGCTACTTTCTTCCCAACCAATCACCGAATATCGTGGATCTTTCGAAATTCGTTGGAAAAGGTTAAAGCGCTTCTTCTTTCCTTAAAACGCGTTACGAAATACGTAATTGTGAAACGGACAATTTTGAAGCACGTCCATTTTTATTTACAAAATCGCCGCTATTCCACCGCCACTTAATTAGCGACTTTACAATCCTTTCCCCTCCAGCGCAATACCTTTTTGGTTTCTCATCGAAAATTTCATGCGATGATGCAGCACAAATTATTCGATTTCAACGTCTGTATATCAAGCATAACGAAGACCCAAACGATCTCTGCGACCATATCCAACCCAGCTTTCAAACCTCCCTCTGTTTCTCGATCGCAAATTCATACAACCGAATTTTTAACTCCTATCCACAAAACAATATAAACTATTCAACTTTATTATCTACGTACATATGGTAGGTTCGAAAATGAACGCTCACCCCGCCATATTTATTCGAATTGATCTAACCTATCCACCCTCTCATCCCCTATCGGAAACGAACCTGCGCCAGCCTGACCGCGAACAAAAAAAGTATTTAATTACTACTCCCTGGTAATGCAGTATAAACCAGCTATTTGATCGTTCGCCACGCGGTCAAGGTTCAAACGAAATTGTACAAGGGTGTTCGCTTATGCATTTAATATCTAAACGCTGGCGTTCGTCGCGTTGATTCGAACGGTCGATCGAAGGGAACATTCACTCGTCCGAATTATTATACACCGTGGACGCTAATACCACGTTGATTTATGCTAATCGATCTATAGCTGTTTAATGATATGCCGATCGTACGGTATGCACCGGGTACGCTTATACGCGCGCAACGACATTATGCACGCGAACGGACACGCGAGATACGCGGTGAGCGTAATTGGAAACCCGTTTCGCGTAATTTCGATACGTTCAGGGATTCCCCGTCCTCAGGCGAAATTCGCCTATGGTTCCGCGAGTACGTCGTAAAGTCGGAAGGCGAACGTTCTCGCGGGTGGTTGGTTGCTCGCGAGGAAGCTTGGTCTTAAAGAACGCGAGTGTATGGGCCGCGCGATAAGGGTTGAGAACGGGGTAACGGGCACAAAGTTTCATTTTTATTCGCGCGAAGATATTCCGTGCGCAGATTGGAGGATAACGTACGGCGAATACCGTGAGTTTCGTAATGGCACCTTAAAATATCTGTTTTTAACTAATTCTGTACGTCTACGTAAAAGAAAATAGGAATCTCCGAGGTGATTCGCGAAATTTGTCGCAGCTTCTTCTTCTTTGTTACGTGTACGTGGAAAACGAGCAGAAGTCAGTAGGTGTACCTTGCACGAAAGGTCCCCAGTGACCTAAGGCTCTCCTCGCGATCGGCGGTACAACGATCGAGACTACCAGATCGCGATGACGGTCTAACCCACAATTTTCAATGAATTAACATTAACACACCTTGGTAAATTGCGTTTTCTCAAAAATCGTGCCTCGAAATAGAAACTACAATAATTTCCGTGGGCATAATCGCGGGACTAGTTTCGCCAGGATCGAATCGCTCGAGCGTTGATAGCCTCGATTGTGAAGCACGTATATGAATATCGATAAAAAGCAAACAAGGAAGAAAGGTCAGGCGAAGTCCGAAATGTCACAGAAACCAGTAAATAGACGTCGTTCCATGGAATCGCCGCGCGGAATCGAGTTATCGTTCCTAATGACTTACGAGAGACACGCGCGTTCGCCTGCGTGTCTTAATTACAATCCAGAATCGTTGGTTTCTAACGTCGATCGGTTCTGCCGTAGAGGCCAGACGCTCGCCAGAAAGCTCTCCGTCCAGCGGCTATATTAATGCATCGCTTACCGTCCAGCCGTATATAAATTATTATTATGCTCGCCGATATGGGACACGGTGCATAAATCATTCACGAATTGATCCGCGGAACGGGTCGTTCTATCAAACGAATTACCCTCCGTGACACGTGATAACGTCGACGGCTGCGGCCAGTCTTGCCCCGTGCCTGCGATCGAATCGTCCGTCTCGGATTGCCACGAGTGTCTAATTGCCATTTTCGTAATCAGACATTTCCATAATTCCGCTGAAGACACGCTTGTGTAAGTGACGAGATTAGCCTTCGACAAAATAACGAGCTGTGGAAAGCGTGGCTATTTACGTGGGCTCTAATCGAGCTGCTTCGATTACGTGTAGCATTGGCCGTATCGTTAGTTCGCTGCAACAACGACAATGGCTAGAAAATTTTTTCGTTCCCCCCCCCCCCCCCCACAAGTGAGCTACGGTTTCGCGAATCCTTCCAAGTCGTTCTTCCTGTATTTGGAAGTTACAGGACTCGCAAATGTCTTTCCGATCGTCGCGACAAACGAGTTACGACATCGCGTTCCCAGCGAAATTGTTCTCGAAAGATTGATAACGCACGATCTAAACTGTGATACACGATGTAAACCGTTTTGTATTAATAACACGCAATGTTGCAGTCGGCGAAGAAAACTGGACGCGTGGTAATCGCCCATGAAGCGCCTCTAACGAGTGGTTTCGGAGCAGAGATTGTTTCGACCGTTCAGGTAAATGTTTCCCCGAAAATGAATGGCGCAATAACATCGCCGCAAATTGAAACTGTGATTGCCGTCGATTCAACGAGAACGAACATTTTCGTTCACCCGTTACACGAAAGGATTATGGAAAGAGAAACAAAAAAAATTCTAACGAAACCTCGGATTCCGACTTGGTTCGAACGTGCTCGGACGAGGAAGTTTTCGCGTTTCCAAATGTAACTAGAATTAGAAAATACCAATCGTTGGTAATTATACCGCGGTATCTGGAATAACTCGACGTAAGTGAAGCGTATTTAGCAAAAATTCAACCGGTCGAATGATCAACGCCGTGCAAATCGGCCAAACGGGTGATAATTAAACGAGACTTCGAGCAGACTTCGATTGCGAAACGATTTTTAAGCAGTGCGTGCACGCTTGTCCGAAATGCATTAGGACGTACGTTCAATGGATCGTTGGAATGCGCCAGGATATCATTACGCGTCCGTTTTGTTACATCACCCGCGCACCTCGTGACGATTCGATACGCTTCAGCTTGCTCGGATGTACAAATCTCGCCGCCTTACAAAACTCTGTTCCTAGCGTTAAATTAGCAAATAGACAGCTCGGTTCGGTCGTTTGTAATTCAATCATTCGTCTAATAACACGATCCAAGCGGCGTACGTCGAATCCACGCGACAAAATCCAGACGCGTGAGCCTGTAATCACTGTGATTAGTCGAGACCTTTAAAACCGTGTCAATCTGCTAAGTGCTTTACGATCCCTTCGATTTCATCAGATTGATACATATTAAATTATGCGCGGTTAGTTGCCGGTTACGTGACGCGAAAATTAATTAAAAATATTTGTAAGAACCGTGGAGAATTCTTGAATTAATTACAAGTCTCGCTAAAGCTTTATCGGAACCGTACGCGTAACGAAAACGCGTAAATAAATGAAAGATACATATCAAAAAATTATCTTGCGTGCGATGTGTAAATACGAAAGGGGCTCGATTTGAATTTTCATGGACAAATATTTTGAAAATATGGTAAAACGTCTCGTGACGACCTTGAACAGCCCTGCTTAATTTCACGTACACTTATTATTTCACGTTCCTGCAGCTGACAGCGAAGTTGATTGATTTTTAATTCAAGAATTTCCCAAGGCAACGCGATCCCTGTTTCTCTTTTACAAAGTTCTTCGCTCGCTTGTGCATGCTTCGTTTCACGCGGCACCAACTTCGAAAAAAAGACCAAGCCGATGGTAACGAGAAATTAATTAAGAACATTTGAAACACCGCAGGAAGAGTGTTTCCTGCACCTCGAGGCGCCGATCCAAAGGGTCACAGGATGGGACAGCCCCTTCCCGCACGTCTTTGAGCCATTCTATCTGCCGGACAAGTGGCGGTGCTTCGCGGCTGTCAGAAATATCCTCAACTACTGAGGAGCCGCGGGTATTCTACTTGAGAACGTGTCACAGTAGAATATGTCGGGTACCTGTTGCCCGCGCGGACATTATCCCGCGAGTGCGGTACGTTCCATCGATTTTTTGCCTCATTTATGGACTTATCGCGCGCCCCAGAGATTAATCTAAGGATGTTTTCTTGCGATCATCGTTGGTAAGATAATTTTTTATAAATATTCATGATCTAACCCTGCCGAATCGCTAATCGATGCGTTCGATTATCGTTACCATTTACATTTGAACGGATCGAAGGCAACGTCAAGATTGTTTACCGTGTGCTGTACATTTTTTTTTTACGATAAATCCATAAAATGATAATGTTTAGACCGAAGAGTAATAATTTTGAAACAAGCATAAACTATACCTTCCGATCACCAGGATAGTTCCTTTCCTTTCAGCTCTAACGTGTAAAATATGCTGAAAAAACATTGCTTAATTGATATATATCGGCGCGCGCACGTTACAAAGTATATAAAACTGCGATACTCTAACCGAGTTATTTACATTTTTGAAAGTGGCTTATTAAATCGTACCACCTTATGCAGGTATCATGAATATGCGATTCGGTGAATTATGGAAATATCCGACTAAATGCGAAATGCAATCCAATAATTCTCACAATAAAATGCCGTTTCATCGTTATCGCAGTAAGTTACGATTAAGAAAGGCGTATCCAGCCCGCTTCCTTGCTCGGAACGTGCTCACACGTTCAGGATTTCAGTGTATTTCATTATCAGGGTGTGGCGAGGCGATTAGCTTTCGAACGTATCTCGGACGAAGACGAAGGGTTAATTATCTTATATATGATGGATAATTTGAGAAGAAAAGGCGCGCCCACATACGCGGGCAAACTAGCAGGGAGCATCGCAATGCGTTCTAAGTCGACAAGTAAAACTAACCTAACCTAAGGCGAGCCAGCCTGGGGAATCCAAGACGGGTTCGATCTTCTCGACCAGCGAGACGTGAAATCGCGCCGCGCCGTCCAGGGCGACGATCCGTCGCGACGGACTCTAGTTTGGGCTCGGTACCGCCGCGTTCCCAGCGGGAAAGTCGAAAGGGAACCGCCGCCCCCGCGGGCGAAGCTTTTATCGTTCACGCGGGCGGCGTTCACCAGGCTCACAGCCTGTCCCTGACCCAATTTCGGCGGTGGCCAGGCGCGTAAATACTTTCCTGCGCGAGGCGAATCGGCCGTCGAAAGATGATACAAATCGTGGCCGGCGGCGGCGAAGGCGAGGCGACCCGCGACGAGGCGCGCCGCGCCGCGGTGCCGCGAAGCCCCCCGTCGAATCGATATATTCGCAATTAGAACGGACGTGCCTACTGGTTTTTACGGAATATCTGGGTCAAGTCTGTCTTTAGCAGTAAAATCGAGCGCTCGATCGTGTGGACCATGCGTGGCAACGTAATATCTTAATCAAGGCTCCTGTCTCAGGTGTTGCACCGGTCGCCTCGTATCCTTGGAGGAAGAGCGAGACCGGGCTCGTCAACAGTACCAGCGATTTTGCGACCTCAATCGAGAGGGGAGGGAGGAGCGAGAACGATAGACACGAGAGTGCCCGGACAATTATCGTCGACGGCACCTCGCTGACGCGATGTTGTTCGGTACGATGACGCGTGTAATTTATGCGGAAACGTCTCGTGGATTAACCCCCGCGACGTCCAAGGCTACTTTTTTTCTGCGTCGATTGTCAAGACGGAGACGCGCTTCGTGCACATCCGTGAAACGGAAACCTGTACTCGCTTTCGTTGTTCTTCGAGCTTCGTTGAAATTTCTGTGAAACAATCTCAGGGGACTCACGGAATGATATGGAACGGTGGACGACGCAAGGTGCCCAAAGTGCCCTCTTGTTCGCGTAGAATCTCATTCTACTGAAAAGTACTGCGCTCACTGTACAAACTAGCGAATCTTGTCCCTCGTATTGGGTTGTACCGGATCGAACGCTGAGGGATCGCGCTGCTGAGGATGGCGCGTCTTCGTCGCGATCCTCGAACGCTCGAAAGCGATCTGATCGGGGGTAGTCGTCGGGTGCCGCGGAGAGGTCGAAGCTGGACGAAAACCGTGGCGAGAAAGAAAATAACGAGCAGCCGGGGGAAGTGTGCGGCTCGCGCTCGCGCCGTATTTTGTAATTTGAAAGGGAAACCACATTCTTTCACTGTGTATTATGATACGTGAAAGTTGGCAACGGTGCACACCGGCGGAGCACACGGCCCGTAGAAACAGAAAGGTAAGGAAAGAGGTAGAACGACGGGCGGCGAGGGAGAGACGGAGAGAGACAGGTGCGTCGTGGTTGAAGTTAGAGAGCGACGAGGAGAGAATGGTGAGGTGAGAAGACAGCGGGAAAGAGACAGAGGGAATGAGTGAGAAAGAGAGAAGAAGAGGGAGAGAATGAGAGAGAGAAAAAGAGAGAGAGAGAGAGGCAGTCGCCACGGAGGCATAGACTATATCGAAGGTCGACGAGTTGCCTTTTTATTAGTCGATTTTTGCGGGAATAGAGCAACGGCTCGTACACGCTAACATATGGCATCGATGCGTTCACATGCATCAAAAGTTGACGGATTCCCGATCGCGTTAATCCGACCTATGCGGTGAATCGATGCCCCTAAGAAAGCGCGACTCGTAGGGGTGATCTCGGTGGCTGAGATTACTCGTTCCAGATGGACCACTCTTATCTTGTCCTTGCGATTGGAATCTCTGGTGATCGAACGATGGGGTTGTTAGATTAATTTCGTTCCGACTAACAGTCACGAGCATCCAAAGAAATGAAGTTTTATGAATTTTCGTATATCACATACTCTTTACTCGATATCTATTTATTCGAATATTCTTTTTCGCTTTTAATTCATTTCTGTTTATCACTGGTCGCTATCTTGTTTATCTATTGTTTTTGGTATCTTGTGCACATACGACCCACTTAAGTGCACACCAAAAATAAGTAACCGAGATAAACAAACAAGATCTTAGATAACAGCGGCTGGATGGAAAAACGATTTCGCGAGTTCTTCCTCGGCGTACCAGCTTGACCGAGTCGTAGATTGCCGCGTTTTATCAAAAATTGCGATGGCTGATTCGGTTGATTATCGTTCGCCCTGCTTCATTTCGCGTTCCGCAGCTGTCTCCATTTTTGGCGGAAACGAGCACGTGCGAGAAACACACCGCGAGTCGTCCTGACCTCGCGATTCACGCGCTGCCAACGTGCATTAATTAATTAATTGATTCGCGGTCGATCGAATTTCCTCGCGCGTGTCAATGCCGTGGCTCGCGTCATTCTGGTCGCGATTCGGTTGCCTCGCCGATGTCATTACGCGGATCCACGAGGACGCAACCCAGAAACAGCTTGCAGCACTCGCGTCAATATTGTTTTCCACCCCCAATGCGAAGGGCGAAAACGACGAGGAGCCCGTAAAAATTTCCATCAACCCGATGGACGAGCTCCCATCAAACAGGCGACGTATTTGCGCCATTTTCGAAACTTACAGCTGCGTTTTTATCTTATCGAAGTACAGAGCAAATCAGGCATACGTGCACCACTGTTCGAACGAAGTTAAACCGGCGATACAGCAAGGTCAATGGTAATTAACCGAATCGATAACGTTTTGCATAAAATTTGTCGTTTACGTCGTCAAACGAAAATTAAAATTCTATTAAAAATATCATTTGACATTGGGATCAACCACGATGATAGAAAGGAAGTTGCAATTTTCCATATAAACGCGTCGAGCTGATAAATATGAAAACACTCGATTCATGGAACTGAAGCAGTTTTTTATAGTCTACATTTTTGTTTTCTAAATCCTTATCTTTCGAAAAATGCATAGTAACTTTACTATTTTCCTCGAATTGTATTTTAATGCTTATCAAGATTTTTCCAAGAATTATGCATTTAAGATAGCTCAGAGTCGTGGCGTCTCTAGAGCCTCGATAAGGAACAGGTTCTCAATCTTATTTAATATTTACAACGCCTCATCGAACGTCGTTCCTATAATTCAAATGTTCCTCTCTTACCATCGACTATCATTTTTTGTCACTTGTACAATCTTCCGCCACGATCTCGTGTTCTCGCAGAGGCAGTTTGTGCGTCTCAAAGATATAAATAACGTTATCGCACGAGTTAATTATACTAAATGGTTCCTCGACAACGTTTTACTTAAAGTACTTTTATCGAGTCGAATTATCGAATAGTCATCAATTTTTTTTCTCCCAATCATTGAGGTAGGCACCAAACAGTGAGGAAGTACGAGAGGAACAGTCTCATACCGCTTTCTACGGGATAGATCCGTTGAATATTCGCGTTGCGAGAAACGGGATGCAATTTCCAAGCGCAAAGGCGGGCGAAGCTTATTACCTGCGAGGTCGATACGCAACGCAGCGAAGGTACAGTGGTATTTAACGTGTCTGCCCGCTCAACCTGCGCGTGCACCAGCTGCGTTGGCTTCGAGAAAAAACGTTTATTAATATCGTAATGAATGATAAACCGATCGAGGAAAAAAAATGTCCAGTGGCAAGAGACGGTTCGTGCGATCTTCGAGAGATTGGTCTCACAAAATCGGCGTTGGAACTTATCGAGAGCGACGAAGGTGGAAATTTAAATATCGTCGCGATAAGGATTATATCTTGTACATATACGTCTGTTTCCTTTCTTAGATAAGTTGGTCCGTGTATCAATTTTCCCTTTTCAACCTTTTGCGCAACATTAGACCGTCCTATATGCTTTGTGCGATTCTGTTCATTGATTTTACTGCGCCATTTTGTCCGGTTAAGTTAAGAAGGACACTATGTTTGTTCTAAGATTAACAGGTTCGTCGTCGACGAGTGGAATAATATTGTTCAGTAGTGAAGTTACTTGTTTATCGTTTGCATTTTTATCAATCGTTACGCATCCAAAGACTTTTGTTTGTAAAAATTAAATACCAGATTTCGATTTCTCAACGAGGAAAAATACTCGATACCAAGCACTGATCGGAGATATGAATCGATACTTACATATACAAACTTTCTACCGTGGTTTATGGACGCTACTCACGAGGGAATCAGGGAGGCACAGCTACTTAAGAATGTCACCTGTTAATTATGTTTTCCGTGGAACGCGTTTGGAAATTACCCCTACGAAATGTCTGGTATTTTAGTGAAAGTATTTCGCTTGGAAATTTGTTTCGTTTGTTTTTGTAATTACTTTAATCGAAAGTCTACAGTTTTTATAAAAATTGACTCGTATAATCGAGGATACGTTCGCCCATTGCCTTTGATTGCATTATTTAATCTGAAATCTGCATGTGATCTGACATAATCGACCTTAATATCACATTTTCCATATGCCTGACAGATGTCTCAAGCTGCTTCTGTCAGCTTAACGCCTCTCCAAAACAGGTAAAAGAGCACAAGGTAAATATGTATTTTATTCATTCCCGCGACAGAAGAACCAATTGTCAAAATATGACTGTAGACAGTGCATATAGCAGCGATTTGTTAACTTCTGTAAAAATTGTCATCTACGATAACGATTAACAAGTTGGATATTGGTTAAGTAAAATGAGAAACTTCTTGGGTAAGCCACGTAGAAACTTATTTGAACCGCGTCGATTAAACTTCGTTGTTAGTTCGTATTGGATTAATTAATTTTCTATAATTATCGCGCCACCTCATCCCCAAGAAAACAGGGAATTAATTTGCTTTGGAATTATCGATTGATCGTCAGTTACATCCTGTGCAATTTGTATGGTTATGTGCAACGTGACATAGTTATAATTGCTTGTCCCCTCGTTGCTTATTGCATCTAGCATTTATAATGGCAATAAATCCTTCCAGTCGTCACCTCTTGATTGACATTAATGAATTTCTATGGTTTAAAGCTTGGAGGATAAGCAACATATTTATATAATTCCTCCTTATGTTATATTATACAATTCGAGACGGGGAGCTACCGGCATTTTGATTGAACATGTTGATATCACGTATCTCTTTCGGTATATCTCTTCTTCGGTCACGTGATTCATTCTCCATAAAGAGTATTCTAACCGTTTTGCTCGAATTTGGTTATTTCAGCGATATTATATTACTTCGATTGGACATTACTCTTCTTCAGTACACGTACGAAGTCACAGAAGCTCTTTAAAAAACTCGAATATTTCAATTTTATATTAATTAAGTCTCTATACTATTATTTAAGAACAAAAATACCCTTAGCCTTTACTAATTCTCCCTCACATTTCATTGCCATTCAAAGCCGATATTCCCTTTCGCCTGCGAGAACGTTTCGTGGTAGCGTCGATTGAAAATTCAAACTTTTGCCGCGTTCGTTCGATTTCCCAGGGACGCAACATGGCGTCGGGCGTATCCACGGGGTTAAACGTTCGCTCGTCGCCGCAGGGCTGTTTCGGGAAATAATCTCGCGGAAAGAAAGCGTCGCGTCGCGTGGTAACGTTTGCATTTTCCGCGTCGTCGATGACGTAGAGGATTATATTGTCGAAACGATGGACGCCGGCAGCTTTCGGGTGATTTCGGGCAGACGTGCGACGTGCCTTGAAGCCGGGCGGTGGTGGGGATAGTTACGCGGCGTTCGACTTGAGTCGGGTGGGGCGACATCACGCCGGACGTAGTGGCATGAGATTCTCGCAGTGTCGAATCCCGCCGGTTGTCTCGTTCTTTTCGTAATCGTTGTCGGCTTCCTTAATCGTCGTCGATCCCGAGGGCACGCACACGGCACGTCTAAAGCTCGCGCGCGTGCAATCCGTTCTCCCGGCAGCTCCTCTCGTCTTTGGTACGCGTGACTTTCGACGGTCGTACGCTCGTTTTCGTTTGATTCTCGCCGTCTCGTTCGACCACGTGACACGCCGTTAACCCCTGCGTGTTCAATCGCGTTCTGAGTGCGACAGTTTCCGAGGGTTTCCACGGCGAGTAACGAGAACGATTCCGTGACAACCGTTGCGTTTCCCTGTTCCGGCCGAGAAGTGAATCGATCGATCATCGCCTATTAACCTAGACGTCGCGTACGGTGTGTTCGATTTCTTGCGACGACAGGAGAAGGAGGCCACAGAGTGAGACCAAACGCAGTATCGCCCATCGAGATTCCCGTTTCTATCATGGAGGAAGCGAATCGTAACGTCGAGCACCGATTACCGGAACAAAAGGGAGCAGCGGAGATTGGCAATGGGGACGTGACAAAGGACGAGGCGGCGGCGAAGAAGGAGACGACCAGCAAACCCGTCAATCCTGGCCAGATTCTGCCTCTGATGCAGGTAAGATTACGTAATTCGTAGCTCGCGTTCGTGCGCGGCTCTCCGTGCTCCGGTATTCCGGTCTGCCGTTCGGCCACACGACATTATCGCGTACGATGTGCGATCCGCACCTGTGAGCGTGCGCCGATGTCGTGGATGTCGTTAACCTGCGGAAAAAGGGTTTAAAGCGGAGGGCACGGACCGAACGATGCGTTCGATCGATCGCATCGAGTCATGGCGAACAGGATGGGTACGTAAAACGGAGTCGAACGTAATTACGGGCCTGTTCTTACGTCAGTAACGTGAACACGAGCCGTGGTACAAAGTTGAACGTTTTTAAATTGCCCCGATGCTCGATCAGCGACTGCCGGTCCCGGTAACACGTTTTGCTCCAATGGACGAACCGTGTCCCGTCGAAGCCGCGGATATCGCGGCACGGTCGGTAAGATCGAGAGGTTGTTCGCGGACAAGCGTTGAATTTATACGGAACGGCGCTTATTAAATTAGCATAACGAGTGTCCACGCGTGATCCAGGTTGTTGGCCAATCGCTGCTCCGGAATGTATTAATGCCTGCTCGAAACTTCGCAACGAACGGTGCTGTTTAACACGTGGTACAGATTTCTTTCATTTTTCCTTCGTTCGAGCAGCTATCGGCACGGTTCGTTGCGCGTTCCCTCGAAACCACGCACAACACCTTTTCGTTTCGTAGACGCGCACGCATCGCGTCTTCGCCAGCTGCCCGAGGAATTCGTTTCCCCGAAAAGAAAAAAGGAAAACAGGCTGGCAAACGTAAATAACATCGACGGACGACCGTCAAGCGGCGTCCCGATGCGAGGAGACAGAGTCGCGTTCCGAGAAGTCGATTCGTGTGTACTCGCGTTCCGCCGTTTCGCTGCTTCGAGCCGGTAGAACAATGGCGATATTATCCGACTATGAAGCGTGCTTCCTTCCCCGAGCTTTTTAATGCTTCTATGCCCCCATTATGTACGCCCACGCAGCCGTCGTTCTCCCGATCCCATTTCGCTCGGGATGACGTCACTTTGGTCGACTGTCTCGAATCCGAAGGATCACTTCCGGTGCAATGGCACCGGGTATCGATTGGCCGGCACGCCTGAGAGCAAGATGCGGATCGTGTAGGATGCGACATTGTTCTCCATCGATACCAGGACACGCAAGGCCTCTACCAGCGCCACGATAAACCCGCTGTATATGCATATAATTATGTACCTGGGGACGAATTTAAATGGGATCGCGATACGTCCGTGACATCGGGCGAGTTACAATCCGGCCGTAAAAAGAGACCGTTATCGTGTTAGTTACATGTTTTCGCGTTTAACTCGTGCGTGCCCACTATCGGCTATTTATGACATTGCAAATTATTTTCCTGGTAATCGACGAATGGAAGCTTAACGGCGGAAGATAATATCGTTCTGTTTTTCTTTTCCACGGCCTTTTTTACTGGCCCGCGGTTGTTCAATTTTCGCTGCGAATTGATGCGCAACGTGCGTAGAAAGTATCGCGCCATAGATGTCTCTAAAGGGAATGTTCAAGTACGGTCGTTTGAATATTACGCATGTACGATTATTGTACAATGCTCGAAAACAGTCTTATCTGTTGCATAATCAGCGCAATTCGATGTTATAGTAAGTTATAATTCAGGTTCCTCCAGTTTTTTTTTTTTTTTTTTTATTAACATAGATACGTTTGACATTAATTTATTGCATTCGTGCAACGCGCGTCATTTAAGTATTAGTTAAGTATAGCTTTGAAAATAATTTCAGCTATCTTCCAGCTGTATGATTTTTGTCCCTCGATTTAAATGGTTGTTTTTTCTACTTTTTTATTGTTTCGTGCTATTAGTAGCTCCCGTTTTTCTTTTTTTCGCTGAAAGATCGTTGAAAATTTGTACTCTTTACGGTAATAGATCAAGCGTGAGTTCAGAATGAAATGTTGCTATCGTATTATTGAAAGTGATATCACAAGTCTCGAAGAATCATATTTTTCTTTATTTTTCGCTGGCCTCGAATGGTGTGCACAAGCAGAAATAACATTTACAGGAAGTGGGAGAGCGTACTGTTTTGTCATAGCTGTTATCTACGCATAGTAATAGGTGATAACCTTCTTCCAGAAAAATCGTGCCCTCCAGTGCGACTCTATCTCTTCTCGACGTTATTTTCTAGCGGCGAGTAATTTTTCGCCGCGATAACGATACCGCTCGATTATTAATCACTACCACAGTGATTTCCTTAATTGTTCTGAATATTCGAAAACAGCCGAGCAGCGCTGTTTATTGGAGTTAACGCGACTGGACTTTAGACCATGGTATACAGGGTGTCCTAAGTACGACGAAACTTTTTTACTCCCTTTTTTTCCCTCTTTTTATATCCCTTTTTTATTTGACATCCATCTACCCATATGTTTAAATTGATTTGTTTACGGATACAAATATGAGCATTCAAACAGTCTGGTTTAAAATTTTATGTATTTGTTTAAAGCAACCTGTGCGTATCTCGCTTGAAACGATAGAAAAGTTTCCGAATTTTTTGGTATCTCGTTGGTTTGTGTTCTCGTATCCAAGTTCAGCTGCCAAGGCATTTAACCTCATTTGTTTATCTACAGTTTAGGAGAAGATTTCCGATACGTTTCAGTGTCGTAAAGCTTAACTCAAACCTCTTAATATTTCGTCTCGCTTGCTTCATTTTAGATCTTTTTCACGAGGATAATTGTTGTCGTGGAACACGTATTAATAGGCAAAATCTATTTTGTAACGTCTACGATTTGATTAACTGTAATCTCGACGCAAACTTTTTGGAGTAATCTGCCTGTAACGATAACAGCATCGTACGTTGCAGAATTGTTTTTCAATTTTATTGATGTAACACTGAGATGTCTATAAATATTCGTTTAGACATTTTAGTTCAATATTTGCACACGTAAGTTGCATATTAAAACTTGTCAATATACACATGCGTTCGAGTATTTTTTATATGGAATAATACGAGCCACTGTATGTATTTATTCAGACGGAACAGCTGTTGGTACAGCATGATTACTTAACCGTCCATATTTCTCTTGTTCGTCGCTCATTTATTGGCATTTAATATCATTCGTGAATGTTTCGACCGCTGCGACTCCGCTGAATCGTTGAATTAATTAACTCCGATATTCTGATGACGCGGTCAGCAGAATTATGTAACATTTTTATTCAGACATCGTCTACGCTGTTTTTCACATCGCCTGTTGTCCCAATGATTCGTCATCACCTGAGAAGATGTGTTACTCCTAAAATGTAAACTCTGTTTATTTACTTTACGAGGCGTCTGATAATGTGAAACACAATTTTCTTTTTGTTTACCTGTAAGAGACAGAAGAGGGAATCTGCACATTTTTATTCTTTTCTAAGAAGAAACAATTTTCACCAGTTCCAATTACAAATAAAAAAAACTATTTATCGAGCGTTAAATTATGCCTGCGGTCGAACAGCGTCGAAAATAATTGATTTCACGAATTATATCTCCGTGTTTGTTTGCATTCGGCAAATTTTTCCGTCCATCGCAAGAAACCCCGCTGGATCTGATGTTAGACGCCGTTGAAATTAATCACGCGCTCGGCAATTTGTCTTGAGCGCATTAATTAACGTCCTGTCGCCGACGATCGCGCGCAATCGTTTGTCATCCACCTATTATAAATCGTTCGTCGGCCGTTTAAAGGCCGAAACTTGAACGCATCGCCCTTCCGCTGATACGCCGCGAGGTATTTAAAATTCTTCGCGGCTGTTGCATACCGGAAACGCACGATTCGGTCCCGATACACGTTCACTCTCGTATATTATAAATTCAAATGGAACGTCCCAGTGAAAGAAAAAAAGTGTCACTGTGCTGACCGGAAGCGGTCAAGATCTCCTAGTGAAAGCTTCCTCGGCATTCCTCGGCTGATTGCTATTTAATTTGCCTCCCGCATATGGCGGTAAGAGCAACCTACGCGTGGCTAACTCTCGATGGCTCGATTATTCGTCCCTTCTGTGTATATTATCCTTGTTTTCACGGAATAAAAGAAAGTAAACAACAGATGAAGCGTTGCTTGGTGCATTTGTGAACTAGCATCGAACGATTAGAACTATTCAGGCTTTCAGACGTAGAACTGATGTCTCTTTGGAAGAATTTTCCGTAGCTTGTGTTAAACGTAGTTGCCCCAATACAGAATACCATTTTCTTTTCAGGCACTTTAGGTACTTGCAGAACTGCGAAGAACATTTATAGGTACTTCCCGACAAGCGACACCGAATTTTATAATAACAACTCGAACGATCTTTATTGTTTTTACTCTAGGTCCTGAAATTCTAGATTCAACTCACGGCGGTTCCAGCACGGCGTACCGAAGAATATAATTAGGTGATGCTGATAAGGAATACGTACTCGCCTTATCTCTTTACATGTTCGCCAGTTGAAACAAATGAAACGTGTGGCCGACTACATTTATCATCGACGGCCAACGACGTCAGGATACTTGGATACTGACGATATTACACGTGTATTCCGTATCAGGGCAACTGACCTTATAGCGAGCATAATTCTTCCACGAAGACACTGAAAAAGTAGATTCCGATAGCTTTTGCTTAGCGAAAACTGTTCGTGCAAATTGTTCGTTCGCTTATGCATATCTCGATAGAGCAATCGTTCCGAGCAACGTAACAGATTTATGACTTACGGCTTAATCGTACTTTATTCACTCTGATACACTCCCATATCTGAACATCACCCCGTCGTTTCACCCCGTCTCCAGCTAAAGAATGTGAAATGACTCCTCATCCACAGAATCATCGAGAGCCATCGGTCACGTTTCCTCCGCGATACACTTGTGTCACTTTTTCTCCCGTTCACCGACCCGCTGACTTTAAGAAACGATCATTTTAATAGGCGCGCATTGCGTCACCGCTCGATCCAGCCACCACTTTGTTCTTACGTTGGAAAACCTTTTTTTCCCTTCTTCTTTTTCTCCTTTTCCTTTCCTTTTTTTTTTTCTTTTTTTTTCTTCTAAATCGCCCACGTGCATGCATTCTTCGATACGGTCGCCCGTCGACATCGATAACCGGACTGATCTTTAAATAGAATAACGTTTTGTCACCGTCATCGAGGGGGTCGGTGATCGTACGTGAAAGTAACGAGAATGAAGAAAAGGTTAAGCGAAAGGTAGAACGACTTTGGTGTACCTAAACGCGCGACTCGCCGCCGTTGCGAATTCAACGGGCTTTAAATGGAGTTCAGCCTTATCAAGTGTCGTGATTCGTTGGCATAATTCAACGTCACAGCTTCCTCGTCACTCCTCTTTTGGTCTTTCATTACGTCCCGTTGGGCGATCCTTGACGGATGTATCCAAAGTCTGATTGTCGTCATTAATTTCAATCTTTTGTCCTATTGGAGGGGACAGTGGAATACGTCGTTCCTTGTCCACGGGAGTATTCGATGATCCCTAATAACGTATACAGGGAGTCATTTATTTCTAAATTACACGTAAGTACAAAAATACGCGCAGCGGTGTATAAATATCTTTTCTAGCCAGTGTACATTATGCAAGTAGATTTATAAAGCCTTAAACGAGGTCAGACTGTTTGATTGCGATTGCAATCTTAAATTGTCGCCGGTTATTTCGACGTCGACATTCAAAACGTAATTCCGAATGTAAAGAAACGTTATTCTACATTTTCGACTGGACTTCACTCGTTCTGGGACACCTTGTCTACATACCTGCGCTCGTTTCTTATCCTGAAGGCTAATTTTACTTTCCAGTACACCAATTGTACTGGAACGGACAAGCAGCTGTATAGTACTTCTATTCGAAGTAGGTTTTCTCCTCGACAGGCACTTAGGAAAACTTTAAGCTCGACTCACGTCTATCCCTGATTTTATTCTGTCGCCGGTGTATTCATTTCTGAACGAGGGGCATTTGTAAAACGTCTCTTCAACCATCGGACGTGCCACGCGGCCTGCGCGCCATGTTTATGGCCGCTAAATTTTGATTTTACTACGTAGACGAAATTAAAGTCAGTCTGTCCGGTTTTAGCAAACTAGACAGTAAATTACGCCTAGCACTGGAAGGGTACAATTCTTTGTTAAGGGTTAAACCTGATCTTACGATATTCACACGAATCCCTCGTTCATCCAATGAAATATCAGCAGAAGTAACTTTGAATAAGCAGGATCAGCTTGAGAAGACAGGTAATGTATCATTCGCGAACGAAGTTCTT
Organism: Xylocopa violacea; assembly: GCA_963969225.1. Lineage (NCBI taxonomy): Eukaryota > Metazoa > Arthropoda > Insecta > Hymenoptera > Apidae > Xylocopa > Xylocopa violacea. The sequence continues at coordinate 18,161,382 of CAXAJV010000014.1, forward strand.
ATTTCTGGTTAGAACAGGAAATTTTATTCAGTTTTGAGGGTGCAATCGTCTTTCTGACGTTTATTAAACTTTTCATCGATACTGCAGCTAATGCAGTCATTCGTTTTTGTAATTTATTAGACGAAGCAGAATACTTTCGTTCCTTCTCAACCTTTTACTTGAAACACACTCCGTATAGCCATAAAATCCTGCTGGATTCAGTCCCACGGTTAATTAAGTCGCGATTCTGAGATCGAACCGAGCGAAGATCGCCAGGCGAACGATTTGCTTATCCTCAGTGACAGTCATGAGAACGACGATCTGCTTTCTAATTGCATCCTTTTAAGGGGAACGCTGGTTCGAGGCTGCTTTCGTGGCTTCGTTAAACCTTTTATGCTTGCGGCAGGAAAAAAAAATTGAAGATACTCGACGATTTTTTGCGGCAATGTCGTTAGTTCGATTAAACACTCGAACGAGAACTTTGGGCCAGCAGTTGCTAAACGCAAACGCGTTGCAGCGACTCCTCAGCGAGCTACGACTGCAGTAGATGCAACCACTACTCGTCAGACAGCCTTCGCCGCGCGGTGATGCTACTACATAATTGTCAGTTTAGAACGAAAGCTGCCAATTGTACAATGAAGAAAATGTTTGTAAATTTCCTACGTAATAATACGTGTCTGTTTTCATTTGGACTTCGAAACGAGAAGAATTGACATTAATTTGAACAAGAAGTGTAAAAATGTTTGAACATTACGATTGTTTTCCATTCATCATGGCTTGACGTGGCACGTATTTAGTAATTAGACTCGTTACGAAACCGACTAACGGGCTAATTGTACAATTGGACAGTTTAAAGGCTCTTATTTATTTAACGTTGCTATTTACCACTTATTATTGTTATTTACTATCGCTGTCGCGACGTCATCTGGATGCAGCACATATGCGTAACTAGGATCTCAATGTAAATGTAGATCTGTAGATCCTTATGGTCCCGTCGATCGTCGAAGGGTTAAAGTACTTCGCAATCGAGTCGTTAATCGTGGCTGCGTGGCCGTTTTTCACGGTGGAATCAGTGTCGTAGAACGATGCCACTCGCCGCGGCCATTGGCGAAAATAGACACACTCGCGGTCAAACGTACGAACCCGATCTCTCCGTGGAATAGCGCGCTAGTTAAGGTCAGGATATTTGTGGACATGGATGAAAGTGGTGCTGCTCGGTAATCGCGAAGACGAACCGTCGCCTCGTGACCCATTAATCGTGTTAGTAGGTAAAATTAGCATGATTTTTGCGACCAAAACTACCACCAAACCTTTCCTTTCTGTCGAGTTTTCTTATTCTACAGGTCTCGATCTTTCTAAATCACTTTTTGGGGTGGACAATCTTTTTATACGAATAATTTTCACGACCTAGAAAAGAAGCTTGATCATTCTGGTTTCGCGTGCGTGTGGAGGGTGCATCGTAATTGCTTAAGCAAAGTACGAGTAAATAACTGAACAGTCAGCGTCGCGAATAAATTTTATTTTGTACGCAGAATAGCCTTCTTGGGCAATTCGTCGTCGATAAAAATCTGTTCTGCGATTGAATGTTAATTCACGTGGGATCATTGTATAAAAACGTAGGTTCGTCGCGTTGTATTCGTCCTGGTTCTTTCTCGTATGCGTACGGAACGCAACGGCTGTAGATGGCAGATAGTCGTAAGCAAAAAAGCAATTTAACCTGCCGTTAGTACGTTAACGATTTCGTGTTACATAATTAATAGACGGTTTACGTGCCATGAAACACGGCTATCGAGTTATCGCGCAAGGTAGCACGATAACCTCATTAATCGGTCGTTGCATTTTTATTGTGCCGGAAACGTATTATCTAACATTCAAATTTCCGCGCTCGTTATCTGGTCGCGTAGCGTTTTATTAGTTCCGTAAAAACTTTAGTGTTACCACGCTGAGCAGGTTTTTCGTGCGAAAAATGCGAATCTCTGGACATAACGCTTCAGCTGTCCTTGAGGTTCACGTAATTTTCATAATTTCTTAATAAAATGTAAGCATTACGAAATGGACGGCGATTTTATCGATATACTTGGCGAAGTTTTCTCGTTTTGTACAGAGGATTAGTCTAGTGTGAAACGGAAGTGCGAAGTTACTTTTAATTCCAGACATGGAAACTAGTTTCTGTAATTATTTTCTTACAAGAAATCATGTTCCATATTTAATTCAGCTTGTAATCCACGATATATTCGTAATTAGCGAATATTGCACAGCGACTCGGTCTGAGTATATATGCTTACACCGTCGATTTAATTATGAATGAAAATTGAATCGTTAGGAAACGTTTGTATAGTAACTGTTGACTCGTGACCCCTTTCATTGACAGCATCGATCAAACTTTTCCTGTAGCTTATCGTTCTCGCGATGTGTCTACGATGAAAATCACGTGACCGTTTCAGTTGGGACCTTTGAACGATTTCAATAGAAACAGATGATACGCTATCAGTTAATGCTCTATTCGATGCTACGATTTCTCGATAGGACATTCAGTTTTTTCGCATCTTTCGAAATACGTTCAGCATCGTAACCAGATTGGCATTTTCTCGCTTTTTCGAAACACAACGTGGAAACGTGTCGCTCGCGATGTGAAAGGTACGAAAGGTACTTTGCAGAAAATTAATGTATCGCTTTTCCCCGTTCACGACCAATGCACCGAGTAGAATCGTCCCGTAAATTGCAGTCTTCCGCATTGTCGAAGATGGCGTTCGAACGGCGCTGGCGAAAGTTTTTCCAATCTCCGTGGCGTCGAGACGCTACAGGACCATGTAAAATCGGCCGTGCCGATCTCAAAGGACGCGATAAATTTCGAGGTTGACTTAAAAGCATGGGAACAGACCGGAAAGGTGCGCCAACGTGAGATATGCAAAGTGGCCGCGGGAGCTCCCAAACTTGTAACCCACGAGCGAACATCAAAACGCTGAAATCGAGTTTTATAAAATCCGTAGAAATTCCAACATCAATTCTATTATTTTATTAGGGTGTTTCTAGATATCCAAGACTACGTCAGTTTAGTTTACTTTCACCCCGCTCGCTTGGCTACATATTTCCTTAAAACAGCAACATTCTACTTCACTGAAGATCATTGTGTTCAGGTAAGAGCGATCGGCAAAAGAATTCGTTGTATTTCTAGGAAATGTCGAATCGAACGAACCGTTTCTAGATAAAGACATTTTACACGTTCGAAAACCTTCGCTACTTTTTTCCATCTTGCGCAATCGTCGTGCTCCCCTACGTCCACGGCATTGCAAACAATACCAGAGCAAGAAGTGCGCAGTTAATATCACCGTGCTGCAAAAACCGAGCATTCGCCGATGCAATTAACTAATACACGTTCCCTCGAAAAATGACTAACACGCATCGTGCTAGCCTCGAGGAGCCTTCTCACGAGCGCCGCGCAAACTTTAATTGCGAATCATCTAAAACAGCTCGCAGACGATGCTGCGTGGAACAGGTTGAAATTCTACCTCGCCAGGCCAGCTATTGTTCCCTGTGCAGGTCGGAATTGCGACACTCTGTCGCTTAAATTAGAAGAGCAGTCGAATTTCTCTGTGTCTCCCCGTTTCGTCGTCGAGAACGTGGCGATTTTGTTACTCGCGAGGCATCTTTCGGGGGATGATCGTCCGATGGCGTTTACCCCTCTTGGCCAGCGCTGATGCTGCAAACACGGGTGCAACGACCCATCGATCCCGCAGGAGTGCCCGCGCCGTTGTAACTGGCGTACAACTCCGATCGTATCGACTCGTAGAAACGTTTAAGGGAGTCTGTTCGCGGGTCAGCCACTCCAGTTGCCCAACGGAGAGTAATTCGAAGCGTAATGAGAAGAAGAAGGGGAGCACTTAACGAAATCGATGGAAATATATTAAATGGTTACAGGCTCGTGTACCTAGAGAAGGTAAAAGTGCCAGTTCTGACGAAATTTTTCACGCTTCTTTAAAGTACACGTGCGCATATCGTGCATCTATAGATCGAAGTTGGGATTCTCTCGGATCGAAAGGTAGATAGATTGCACAATGTAATACACACTGCGCACGGTCGATCGAAATTCGACGATAAACGGCGCAAGTATTATTTTTAATGTTAGAAATCTAGGAAAATAGTATATAACGTAGTCAATTTCAGGATTTCCATTTATACACACGCGGATAGCTTCTTACTTATAGCTTTAAAGAGGGTACGTGATTTATAATCGTTGAATCAGGTTTTCGTAATTTTAATCATACGCCGTAAAAGCGTCTAGGAAGCGGAGAAGCCATTTCGTAGCCGAACACATAGGAATGAAACGTTTCTACCATTACGGTAGCCATAACTGCGCGCAATATACCGTTAATAACCAAGAAGAAAAAATGTCGATTTTTATCCACGCGAAAGAAATTACAGGCGAATAAGAAAGTGTGCAAGTTGAACTGGCGCGATTCTTTTTTCCCTTTTTCTTTACGATCACTTTGCTTGGTAAATTGCAGGCAAATCGTCGGATAGGTTAGGCCAGCGCGTTAACGCGCAACCAACGTGCGGATTTCATGGGATTATTGGATAATAATTGGTTTACTTACCCAGTAAAACACATTGCTGTCGATACGAGTCATTCGATATCCTGGAACCGCGTGCGTCGAACTCATAGCAATAAACCGGGGTGAAAGCGCGCGATATTAATTACACCGTGGGGTGTTCGTTTCTTTTTTCCGCGAAATTTTCGCGTCTCTCCGCGTTGCTTTGTGTTGCGGTTTGCCTTTTCGCAACGCGGCTCGTGGGCAAGTATTATACAGTTATCCTGTTGCACGGAAGTAATGTTGCAACGAGGAACGATCGCGCGTTTCAAATAATACACCACGCGTCTCCTGTGGCGCCAGTCGTGTCTCGCACCGCCCTTGCCTGCAATGTGCCGCGTTCAAATTGCCTCCGAGTTCTGTGTATAGAGTTCTGTGCACTTTTGATTTTTTCCGAACATTCTGCAACATCTACGAACACGAATAAGAATAGATCGTCGAGTCATTGGTGGAAGTTGAAAATTTGTTTGTTTAACAATTGCGACAGAGCTGCTGATAAAGATTGAAACGGTGAAGCAATGTTTTTCAGCTAGGCCAATAATAGACGTAGCTTGCATTACAGAAATAATATCATCCTTCAGAGTCTTTCCCTTGAATAAAATCTAAGTAGAGTAAATCTAGAGGTAAAGTCTAGAGTAAATCAAAATTCATGAAAGGTACATCCGATACTCTGTTTTACGCTTGGAAACGGATGACCAGTGCGTTACAGTTACACAAGCAGGACACACCCGTACTTACATAGGATGCCATAAATTTCGCGATGTGTTTTTATCGCGCACGATTTCCATTATAAGAACGGCTGCCAACGTTAACGTTTCTGATAATGTACGCCACGTGCGATTTCATTTAAATAACAGGGCCGGACGTTTTCGTGCAACGTCCTGTTGATAACCAGTTTCGCGAATCGGCAGTCAGGGAACAAATCGACCCTCTGAACGGTCGCTTCGCGCGAGGAAAAAATGTCGCTCCACATTTTCGACTTCCTTCTTAATGTGCAGCGACCTCTTGTCGCCCTTCCTCCTCCACCACTCAGCCAACCAAGTGCGCTTGTGCAATTTTTAGACACCATCCTCTCGAGAGCGAAGCCTCCGACTTTAAACCAAGCAACTTTATTCTTTTTAGCGACATTTTTCTTCGTTGCGGAATAAGGCGCATTAAAAGGTTACACGTGGTACAGAGTTGCGAAGCCACAAGTTCGCGTCAGTCGCCTATCGTCTCGCACACCCACGTCTCTGCAAAGGATCGCAATTTCAATTAGAACGCAACCGTTCATCGGCTCTATGAACATTGTCTTTTCTCTGGTTTATTGTTTCCCACCACTGCCTGCCCCCTCCGCTCGCTGAATTATGTATGAACGATCGTACGAATGGCTCTCCTTGTCGTTAAGCAGAAGTTCAAGTCGCAATGTCGTGCAAGCACAAAGGCGCGGTGACGTTTGCGAATTGGAAATCGATAACGGTAACGAGGAGCGAAATATTTGCCAGTTGTTTCGAAATGTATGTACATTCGACGTCTTTGCGGACGGCTCTTCTTGGAGCTAATTCTGAAAGACGGTGACGCAAACTCGCGCTCGTTAATAGTGTCTATGGTACGGGAGGGAAGTTCGTCTAACCGAGTTCTGTCGAACGTTACGCGAATTAAAGGGATCGTCTTGGAGCCATTTTTGCTCCTCTGAATGCATTTCGCGATCGAATTCGTTTTCGTCCCGATTGTTCGATATTACGTAAGGAACAACGGAGGTCTTTGATTTTCGTGGTGTATTATTGCCGGCACGCCGGCTATTCGTGGATCAAGGTCTCCTGCCAACGAATAGCGCGTTCCATAATGTCAACCTGGCTTTGCCAGGCCTGGGTGGGCTCGTGAAAAATTTAAACTCACAATTAGCATAGAGCCACTGCGCTAGAATTGCCGAGTGTCCTCCCTGCGGTAGTTTCAAATTTATTATTTTATACGCTCTATACGAGCCGGTCGTTAATAGAAACTATAACAGCTGTTAGGGATGCAATTTCCGTTGGGCGAGAAAAAAGGTCGTATTCGATGGGAATACATGCATTTGCTATATTCGTTAGAGTCTACTCGTGTGTCGTAGCAATATCGCGGTAACATCGGTGTTTTAAGGGCGGTTCGCGTTTAAATTGGTTGTCGTGCAGAATGGAAATGTGTATTTCTGTCGGGAACGGGGATAAAATCCGCAAGAAAGTACCGTAGAAGCTCGCCGTAACAATGGTATGATAAATCGAGGTAATTTGTCGAGACGTAATTGTTACCGATGACTATTAGGATTAAATAATATCTCGAGTAAAAGGCGATCGTATCTGGGATCGTGATAAAGTGGAAAAGATCGAGGAAGTAAGCGCAGGTTGCACGTTCGAAGGAGAATCGAAGGTATTATAGCGTCTACCGCATAAATCATACGGCATCATTATCGTGATTTGAATAGACGGATTTTTTTCTAACTGCTGGAAATTGTCTGTAAATTTCGCGCGAAATATTCAACACGAATTGGCGTCTCCTTAATCATTCATCATCGCGATGAATCCTTCTGAAAGATAATGATTGCATCCCACGCGTCGATAAATTGTGCGATTCTGTGTAAGCAACAATGTTTTCGCCTATTATTTCTTCCGTTTACTATGCAACCGATAATTCATTTCTCGGAAGAGGTTGGTCGTTTTAACGAATCCCCTTGTGCAATGGTCACGTGCATAAAATAAAAATAAAAAAATCGAAATGAAAAGAAAGAAATAACGTAGTTATAGGAACTCTATCGAGAAAGATTGAAGCGGCGAGAGGCTGGCCATCAAAAGCAACGTAAATCGGGCACGATCGATTAATCGAACGCGTATAATTCAGCACGAGTTCAATAACAATCACCGTATCGACGGCTTATCGTGAAACAATTAAAACTTGTTTAATCGTGTCGAACGAAACGAAGGTTACACCAGGTCTGATTGGCATTTGTGGCGTAAATACTAGTTTTGCGTCACTTTGAGCACGTCAGCCGATCACGTTGCATTCCTCCGTTAAATAATCGCAGCCGGGAACGAATAAACGAAAATCGGGAGCAAAAGCTCCCGTAATTGATCCAGTGGAAACCGACGGCTGGATACAAGAGCGCGAATGACCACGTAGGTATCGCTGTCTGCGGCTGTGTCGGAGTTGCTCGATTGAATTGGCTCGAAAATATCGCGGAGGGACCTTTCGACCGGCGAATCGGTTCGGCTAGGAATGGAAACGGTGCGCCTGGAGGCTTTCCACGGCGAAATACCATGCAGAATTCCGCGTGTCCCTTTCATCGAAGCTCCAATCATCCTCGTGTGGACGCGTGAGCGCGCGCAAAGGTGGACGCAGGAGAGCGACGACGTTCTCCATTCTCGTTACTTCTCGCGGCCGTTATGTAAGCGGACTCATTCGAGCGTGGACAGAGGCTGGCATAATCTGACATCGTGGACAGAGATAAGGGAACGGTGATATCGAGCGGTTTGCTCGAGTTGTCCCACCCCGCAACGTGGAACGGTTCCGCGCGCGTTCAGAGATGTTAAGCCGGTTTCTTACTTGGCGAAAGGGCTGCAAACGTTCGCGAAGAAGAAGCAGGAAAGCTCGAATCGAGTTGGACCGCTTCTGCTGGCCGAGGATTTCCACTCTCGGCTGGATTCATCATCGTGTTCCGCACGTGGCGGCGTATGCGGCTCGTGAAAGGCCGCGCAGGTCGGGTTGGGTAATCGCAGACGAATTTTTTCGCGCGACGGGTTTTGAAATAGGCTACGCCACGGGGCGAGCTGAAAGAAAGCTGGAGAAAAACGAAATGAGGTCACGATCGAGATCCTTGACGATTTCGATCCTCGAGCTGCGTGTCGATTCTGTCTGTTCGTTTGATGATGCTTGTAGGCTGCGCAATGATTTTGAGACAGTAGCAATTTCGGAAAAATAAGCTAGTTAGGATTCGAGGTATGGATGCTCGAATAGTTCGAATGTCAATTCGTCGAGTCTCGATGAGTTGCACAAGTTGGAGCGAGCTTGACTCGGAAATTGGCTGTGCATTGATTATATAGTTCGTTTATTATGTATTTCTAGATATTCTAATCGTGCTACTCGTTATTCGCAGAGTTCGGATTGGAATTATTCCACCATGGTACAGAAGCTACAGAATAATCAGTTTTTATATCGTAATTAAATCTACGAATTTTCATTGATCGTGTCGAGAAAAATGAAACGTGTGCAAAGTGCCTCGGTATTCTTGGAAAGGAAGCACGTATGCTCTCATCAAAGACGGAATTTGCATTTAAAATCAGTTGTTGATGATTCAAACTGTGTTAAGGAAATATTATTCTAAGAAATATTAATTACTTAATTACCAATACTAAAGTTTAGCATGGTACAAACTAACTTTGACGTTGTTTATCGTACTACCTTCCTAAGTCTAGAAATTTCCCAAATTTATCTATGTACGTACTTATCTATCGAACTTTAACTAAATTTTTCAGAAAATCAAGAAATTCAGTTTTTAATGCGATTAGATTAGATTATCGTAATATGAAAACCGTAAAGTTAAAGAAATAAGTAGATTATGTAGACGCATCGTAATTGAGTTTGAAAAATGTTCGAAGAAGTTCTGCTTCCTTGTTGGAATCCACAGAAACGTTCTTTCGAGATCCCTTAGCCTGGAAAATGTCAATGGAGAAGCAGTTACTCGGTAAATGAAAGAACAATAATTCTTTTTCTTCTATCGTATTTTACACTCCGACTTGAAGTGAAAAAAAATAGCGAGAGAAAAAAGGAAGAGATCATTTTTCCTTGAATTTCATCGAACGTCACGTCGAACATTAAATCCTCAAACCGCAACTTCGATAAACTCGACATTTTCACGTTGCTTATCGTGCAATTACTTAATGCATTTCCCGATCGCTTGTTTATCGTGCGCGAGTTTATCTCCAGTCGATTTACGTAGTTCTGTTCGGCGAAAATGTTCGTTAGGTATTATCAGCTTGTACCTAATATCCAGATAATTATTTATTCGCTTAATTGCGCTCTATACATTAAAGCGTGCTAGAACTTTCAGTCGATAGAAGGCAGAACAAATAGAAAAAGGAAATTATAGAGGACGAGTGGCTGAAAGGTGGAACTTTGTAATCTCTCGATCGAGCTATTGAAAGCACGGATTATACGGCAATTAATCATGGCATCCGAAGCACTTTGGTCTGTTAAAATAATAATTTCTTAATTACCTCGGGTAAATCCATTGGGATTATCAGTTAATTTGAGACAGCCTCGTCGTTTAATTAATGGACTTCAACGATCGATAAAATCGATCAAGATCGCGCGTAAAGCGCAATTGCTTGGGCAGAAATGATATTTAAAAGGTGCGAGAAATTTCGAAAAGTTGCGATTCTGCTGAAAGGCAGAGACGCGGAGGACGTGTGAAACGAGGTGCTTAGGATGCAAGTGTTCGTTGATTCAGCTTTGATGCCTGGTACTCGTCATCATTGATGGCCGCTTGCGCATTAATTTAGAAACTGTGTAGCGCTGGTAAAATGTCTAGCGGCACGTGGGCGTGAAACGTTTTACCAATCGTGCGTTTATTGCGCGCGACATTTCCATACAGATAGAACGGCCGAGCTGTTACGCATGTGTGGAGGCGACCGATAGAAAAGTACTCGAGAACGGTCTTGTTACTCCTGTTCGATTTACGCATTGCGTTCGCTGAACCAGCAGGTAGGTGACAGGTTTTACTAACAATTCCGCTTCTGACCAATTTCGAGCGAGAAAAAAAAAAAAAATGTTCGCTCGGATGAGAAATTCAGAAAAATAAGCGACGAACGTTTTAGAGCGCAGAACGTTCGCGAGCAATGCGAATCTGTGTTGGATTTTGAAAAACTTCGTTGGCTTTTTCTTCGCCAGGAACGATAAGAGGGGAATTTAATTAAAACCACTTGTGCAATCGTGTAGGTGATAAGTGTTTCAGCAAACACGTTGCTTTATCGCGCTCGATATTCGCTCTCGCGTTATTTTTCTACAACGTTCCTCGCTGTACGTTTTTACATTCAGCTTTTCAGCACTGCTTTATATTGTAACATATTCAATTTTTAACACGCTTCATAGCTCGTTATCTAACTCGCGTACGGATAGCTCGCATCTGTACTATCTTAAGTGCTTGTTTTTCAATCTCCTCGCTCGACAGCACTGCAGTTCGTTTTATCGTGCGCGTACCTTGGCTGATCACAATTCGGTTGATTTTTAATTACGTCGACTTATCGAGACTTCGTTACTTCTTTCAGCGCATCGAGTCGCGCGTCTTGGAATAAAGTACTCCAGTTTCGTCGAAAGTCGCTGTGCTTTTGCTAATTCGACTCTCCATCGGTCTTGGCTTTCCCATATGCCGCGCGAAAGACTGCAATCGAGCCGATTAATTTGGAAAACTCGTTCACATTGCTCGCCGTGGGCGTGTAAATCGGTTTGCCGCGCTTGCGGTCGCGTCGTTCCATTGCGTGCGCTGCGTTCACGTGCAATGGCGCGCGTACTCGAACGCGCGCGCGTAACTACGCTAACCGTAGAAAGGCAAGGCCTTGATATTTCGTATAATACGCTTTGAGAATTATCCGGTGGGATTGGTGCAGGCCTGGTTTCAGCTCTCTTTCACGGTTTCTCTTTTTCCCGAGCCCCGCCACGGTGGACAGATTTAAAGGTCTGCCGGACAAAAGTATCACAATACGACGCGACACCCGTAAACCTGGCTGAGGCTGGACGCCACCAGCCGTGAAACGGACGGGCACGATAGCAGAAAAAATAAAAAAAAAAAACAGAAGGAAAAATAACGGAGACAGACGGAAGAAGGGAAAAAAATGGAACCCGTTTAGACGCCCCAGCTAATTGTACTCCTCCGTAGCGGAAAGGAAATACGAAAGGATTCCGTGTCTTAATCGAATAATTACTTCCTCAGCTGGCCAGTTAATTAGATTCCCCGCGAGTTTATGGGAATAGTTGCCAGTTGTCGGATCGTGAAGTTGATCAGGATTGATTCGAGGTTGTTTCGTCGAATCGAGGAGCGGGGCGCGGTGCATTTGATTGTCAAATTGACTTTAATCGGTGAATGGGAGGATCGCATGGTGGGACTTGTTTTCGCGACGACGTTGGGTAATTCAGATTTTAGTCGGTTATTTAGACAGATTAGTTTTATCTTGAACTGGAACATATTTAAGTACAATGTGGAATTATGGATAGTATATTTCATTCTCGTTGTGGTGGATTACTTGGATCCACTGTTTGAATGTTAGAGTATGTTTGCTCAGTATTGCGAACAAGTGGTTGGTAGTTCTATTTATTTTTTTTCTTTTGCGTAATCGATGATAGCTATTATTTACCGCATGAACTGTACGTGGTTCATTTTAATTTCACTTACTCCCAGCTTTGTTACAATGCGTGGAAATTAATGTTGCAGATAAAATAAACTGTATCTATGAAACTCGACTGATTAATTATACACAGCTTGACGTAGCGATATTTCACTGCTGTTGCGCGTTCTAACTATGCAACATGAACTACGTGCGTTTACTACAATTTAACCGCTGCAATTAGTCAGGCACAGTCACGAATTCTCAATTTCGTGGGGGGTGCACTTTAGCAGCGGTACTTTTCAACCAGAATGGCGAGAAGCTTGGCTATCATACTCCACCGTGAACTCCAAATTCTGTTCTCTATTCGAGAATTCTTCGTTCTCTTATTCGTACATTTGTAGAAAGAGGAAATCAACGACTTGTATAGAACGGTACTTAACATCTGCTCGCTGCATCTGCGACTATCGACCATTTTTCGCGCGACGTCCCCGATATTACACGGAATAAAAAGTTCACTGTAATTACAGTCTGTATCGTATCGTTTCGAACGCTTCAATTACACAACATAAACATTTCACGGTACGTTAACGGTTACAAATGTAAAGGCGTCCGTATGCTTCTGCACGGGCAATTCTACGCGCGACACGAGTCAGCGTAACTCAGAGGTACGGTCTTATTTCCGAGAAACATCGATCGACTTTAATTTGCTCGCATGAATTTTCACGCGATTGCGGTAACCTCTCCGTTGGCGTTGGAAACGCGGTTTGATCGATCGAAATCGATGGTAGCCAGAGGCCAGCCGAGAGAAGCCGATTGAGCGGTTGAATCGGAAATCGCGCGTTCGTCGCGGCCCTTTTCCGAGGTTCGTTCCAAATAGAGGCGTAGCCGAGGCACGGGGTGCGCAACCGGCGCGCACCCGCTCGACAAATTGATCATTGAACGGAATAACTTTGCTTGTCTCCGATCGCTTGCGCAACAACGGTGTCCGCGTGCGCTCGGTGAACCGATAAGTCGACGCACGCAACGATGTTTTTCCACTGCTCTTTTTTCGCCGATCGATATTTCGCCGCCTGGAAATCTCGCGAAGTTTGGAGGATTCGATGTAGATCTCGTGGAGATCGCGAGAATTCGAAGATAATTATACGTATCGCGAGAAGCTTTGCAAAATTGAAGGAACTTCTGCGTTGCTGGCATCTTTGAAAATTTATTCATAGATCGATATAATAATATATAATCTGATTATGCAATTTCGTGTCTAAAGACCGACCCAATAGTCTAATTTAATACTCGAGAAGCGAGCTAGAAGAATTTCATAATCGAGGGCAAGTAGAATTCCACAGCGCGAAATCGACGGTCGTTTCGAACGCGGAGAAGTAGCTGAAAGAGCTCCATGCGATGGTCTCGTGAACCGCTTTTATCCGAAAACGGGCTATCTGAAGCAACGGCAAATATTTTTCATTCAATCTGGTCGGCGACGCGATGAACAGGCGGTTATTTGCGCGCGCGCGAATCAAGGCGATAAACGCTCGAGGCGATCCCGATTGCCCGGTTTTCGCTCTGGATACGCGAATTACGGGGCGGAGGAACGAGTCACGGTTGCGTCGTCGCGAGATATTCGCTCGTAAACTCTATTCCTGAAACAAAAAAGAACACCTTTCGCGCCCGTTTTCATCCCCTCCCCGCTTCTTTCCTCTTTTTTGTTTACTCGTTTTTCTCGCGGTTTGCATTATACGGACTGCATATACGATGCACGCGAGAACCGCTTCCGGTTCGTTGTTGGCGCGTCGATGACGAGTGAACAATAAACTGCGGATGTTTGTGGAATTATGGAAAGTTTATTCGCGCGAGGAAACAGAGAACGCGTGTAACACAATCAAGACTTAATTAAAAGCCCCGCGTTATATTTAATTATCACGGTAGCCTGCGATAATTTATGTCCCTCGTCGCTTTACTGCAATCCATCTAATCTAATTTCGATCTGCTGACCGTGACATGATTGATACTTACGCCGGAAAAAATCCAAGGTTAACGTTTCGCGATCAATAAGCCGTTGATAAAGATGACAGTACCGTTTCGTCATGCCGATCGGCACGAATAACACGTGTGGACACTCGAATCGATCCGGGGAGTTTGTTCGCCCCGCGAAACTGCTGTCGTCACGTGAAAAATGGCCAACAGATACGAGAATCGGGACGATCGTCCCGTAAATAAATTATCGTAACCCCGCGGTGGATAAAAGCGAGAAAGTTCAGCGCTCGAATCTGAGGGTGGATGAGGAGGGGAGGTGGCGATTAATTGAACGATCGCCTCGCAACAATTAGCTCACCGATAAGCGACGGGACGTTGAAAACGCGAGGTGAAGCGAACAAGTTAGGCAAGCGTATTCAAGTGTACGCAGATATCTTCTTACCCCCGTCGAATCGGTTATCGAAAACGGCGTCCAGTAATAAATAGGGATAAGTTTATTGTCGAGCGTTCGCAAAACATGATAATTGACCGTAACTTTAGCCTCGAGATGGAACATCTTCTTCAGATACGGCCGGTGTCTTCGTTTTCGTGGTGGAGATTAGTGGATGCGGTTCATTTGGGATTTTAACCTTTTGTAACACGTGTATCTGTATAATTGTGCTGCATTTTTAACGTTATCTACGAATTAGATTATTAATATATGTATTAAGAAGATTGAGCGTAGGCAGAAACGCGAGCAAAGATTTTAGCCATATCGGCGTGGCTGACCAAGTGGCTGTATCCACCGCGTCCGATCGAAATGGCTCTATCTACTGTCGTCACTTTTCGCTGGACGACTACGCGTTTCCGTAGCCAATCCAACGCAACTATACCAGCAATGCATCATTTATTCTTAGCCTCGCCTATATTTTATTATACAATATCTACAGCCATTACTCATCTTAACGTCCGCCAGTCTTTACCGTCTTCACTCGTGAATAGTCAATACCAAATCCATCCGCAATTAAACTTATCCCAGATTCCATTTATTTTCACTATCGAAAAGCCCCTCTGCTTTTTATCAATCACCCCATTCTCATATTAACCCTGATGCATGCACCGCCTACGGTCCAGCGTAAACACGGGACCCCTAAGTTCCACGATTCTTGCACGATCCACTTTTCGCCCTTCTGTTTGGCGAGGGACCATTACCACCGCCTTTCCATCCCTTTGACCGCGTCCCACGTGGACACGTGGATCAGGAAACACGTAGACCAGGCAATCGGGGTTAATTAAAGGAGAATAATGTGCGCGTCCAAGTATAGGCTTGGCCGGTTGTTTGCGTTGTTAATCAGGGCTGGAAACAATGGTATCGTCCTTTATCAGATTCCTTGGTCAAACGCGCAAACAAGCAGGATCGAATCGCTGGAGATGGACTGTGCAAATGGAATCCAATAATCGACGCGCGTAATGCATGCAATTAAGTAGACTAGAATTGTTGAGCGGTCTGAAAAATTGTGTTTCGCGAAGTGAAATTAAATTGGGATCGAGTAGACTAAACATTTGATCGAATCGAATGCGTTTAACTTTCAGATTAATTTATTTGTTGTCGTCAACAATTCTAGCGCAGACTACGAGCTTCTTTTATTAACGTAACCACGGATATACGTACCAGCGCATTATCTCACTCGCAATTAGTAGAAAAAGGAAGTAAAAGTCGGGGCGGAAAATATCAATTTACGCAACGACTATCTCTTACTATGCATTACAGTTTTCTCTGTTTTTTTAACCCCTGACCTTAACATCACCGTGCTCTAGATTAATGCAGCGATCGTTCTTCGACCCCTGCAACTGTATGCATCGGTACCACTTCGATTTCAGTTTCCAGCAAACGAGAAATATTCCACAAATAAGCTAAAGATGACACACCTGTTTCCTTCTCCTAAATCAGTCCCCTGGTGAATTAGTCGTTCCGAGAACGGTGTCGTCGTTGATTCGTCGCGTTACAATAATATCGCATGAATTGCTGCATTCGGAGACGCGAATGATTGCGCAAAATGTTTCACGCGAAGACAAACATCGCCACCCTCGTAGCTAGCTCGCGTTAATTACTTTCGCAAAGCCTCTCCCAAACGCGGTCACAGCAAACATTTGCGGCTCCCGTCGGTGTCTTTTTTCGTTTTCCAATCGCAGTGATAATTGAAAGAAAAGAGATAAAACTCTATTGCTATTCGAACATTATAGTAAGTAGCTTTTATTATCGTAACTTTTACTGTAATTGAAATTTACGAGTATTAATTTAATCGTGTTTTCCGTATATAAAACAGATTTGAAAGCTCCACATGTTTCAGATTGCACGAGAAGGACAAGAAGTAACGTCATCATTCCAGGAAGCACGGTATAACGTGGTGTCAGATCTGATTGGTTAGATAGGAGAGAATGCGAGAATCGTGTCAGTGATAAGGGAGAACCAGATTGCAAAAGAGAGACGATCTCTCTTTCTCTCACCCGGCCTGTTGACTGACACTTGTTGCTAGAGTAGTGCAATAACCTTTGAGTTTCGAAGCGGATCCATTCACATCGGAAAAGCTTTTTGCAGCAACAACCGACAGGAAAGAGAACTCTAAAAACGAAACCTCCAACGTAGAGTTCTTTTGGTATTCAGAATGTCGCCAAATTTCGCGCGTGGCACATCGATCGATTAGCAAAAATAATTATCGAAACTGGAAATGGAAAAGCCAGACGACGTTCAGGCGAAGAGCAAACAGAAAGCGTCCATCGACGAGACATCTCGCCAAATCCGGGTACCTTTCCAATAACAAACCGCACACCTTATCAATTTATGCAATTTATCTGACGTTCCGCGCGTGTGCAACCACGCGCAGCGGTATCGCGGTGGTATCTCGGCAAATATTTTTGTCGAGTCGAGCTCGAAAATTTTCCAAAACCCCGACGCGGTTGTCGTCGACGAGCCGGCTGGGCCCGCGCGATGGAAAGTTGAAAAGCGCGGAAGCGGACGGTGGTTGACCGCCTGTCTGCTGGGATCGCAAACAAGGACATCGTGGCCAACGATACGCTCAATGTCGACTGTCGACGCGGATACTCGCCGATTAACCTCGACGCTTTGAAAGAAACTCGCGATTACCAGCCGTATCACCGGCTGTGTAACGTATTACAGCACACCCTTTCTTTTTTCCTCTCGCCTCGTCTCCTCTCGGTCTCTTCTCTTTTATTAACCCAGATGGCCTATCGAGCGGTGAATAGCTGCGCGTCGCTCGATTTGTGCCGATAGAGAATCCCAACGATTGAGCTTGAATTTTAAGCGAACGATTTCTTTTTTTATTTCTTCTTACGTCGCGACTTTAAAACGTAACGTAGCATTTTAGGTTATTCGTTGGACAGTTTTAATCGTATTATCGGTCAGACATTCGCCAGCGATTTCGCAGTCCGTTTCAAGGACCTACTAACAACACGTCCACTCGTTTGCGTCCACTTCATCCGAATGGGAATGGAATAAAATGAGAAATCTGAATCGCACGGACTCGAATCGATCCGTGTGCGCTCGCGACTCCGTGGCACCCTCGGGCCACAGTCGGGGCAAATTGATCCCGTGCATCGACGCCAAATGAAATCAGAGTTACCCGTGACAGGCTAATGACATGCCAGTTACCACGGACGCATTGTACTCGTGTGCGCACCTGGGGTGCACGCGCAGAGCCATGGGTGCGTTCACCACCCACTGGTGAACGCGTTGCAACCAGTACCCGGCACCGTGGCATGGGCGCCAGAGTTCTGCGATGGGGGATCGATTGTCCGTTGCGTGACATTGATATGCAACTGCGTACGCATGTACGATTCGTGTTACCATAGTCGAGAGCGATTCTAGCTGGCGTTGTACCAATTTGTGCCAAGTTGACACGTTCGAAGTCGACGACTCGAAACGCGCGACTCGCAACGAGCTTGCGGTAGATCGCGATCTGCTCGTTCGCGAACGGCTGTCGGTATCGTGACCAACGACTGCTCGTTGAGCGAAGACGCGCGAACAGTTTTTATCGCGCTCTAATTGACGGTTCTAATTATAAATGCTGTCTGTGGAAAATTTATCTTCCACCGTATCGAAGCGCAATACCGCAAAAACAAACGTTACGCGGATAAATCGATCGAGTACCGCGAACGGCGATAAAATTATTTTAAAACGGTTTATTACCGGGCAACGTACAAACGAGTCTCACGATCCTGCGAGATACCATCGTTCCGCCGATTAATCTGTTTACGGTAAATAATGACGCGTGACGTCATTCGTAGCTGTAATTAATTACCCGTACGTAACGCGTAGCTAATCCTAAGCAAATATCTCCGTATCTCCATACGTGAAACATCGAACGTGTTAACGCGTTTAAGCCTCGTCCACGTCGAAACCTCGCACTTGACACTTCGCGAGTATTTCGCGTCGGACACTCTGAGTCATCCTCCGTTCTCGTTAACCGCGTAGCCGCAGTCGAATCGGTTCTGCGACCGGTGTAATTGATTGAAAATCGAGCCAAGGCATCGACCGAGTCGAATACGGGCCGCCCACTGGGACCGCTACGGGTTATTTCCCTGTTCAGTCTAGGGCGAAGTCGACGTCGTGGTCGGTTTTCAGATTATACGCGTAGGAAGAGGCGAGCGAGTTGTTGCCTGGCAACTAGTCGACCCAGATATCGGTTGCCCTCTCGTGCTAACGTTGCTCAGGGCGTCTGGGTGTCGCGGGCAGGGTGCAGAGTCGAAGGCTGAACGGGTTGGGGGTGCGTTCGCGTAGAAATGGCTGGGACGCGGGGAAACGGTGTTCTTGGACGTGGTAAAGGTCCTTTGCAT
Organism: Xylocopa violacea; assembly: GCA_963969225.1. Lineage (NCBI taxonomy): Eukaryota > Metazoa > Arthropoda > Insecta > Hymenoptera > Apidae > Xylocopa > Xylocopa violacea. The sequence goes on from CAXAJV010000014.1 coordinate 18,180,082, forward strand.
ACGTACAGCGACGCGGAAAACTGCTGGGCCACCTGCGTTACTGGTTCTGTAGCGGTGCTTAAATGTACCGTTGGGAAATGCAGTGGAACCTCGATTACACGAACGACTCGCGACACACTCTGCTTTGGTCATTGAATAACTCTGTTTCTGCGTGGAAAGAGATCGTCCGTTTTAGTCGACCAAACAGGCGTCGTACCGTAGATTTCTTTAATTTTTTCACCGTACTAGGGCGAAATCGCTCTAATGTCTCCATTCGTCTTTTAGTTTCTGACCGTACAAGTTAAATCGTGGAGTTTGCTTCGTTTTCTTGTAGCCACTCAAACGGATACATTGTAAAACATTCGTGGCGTCATTATCCGAGCTGATAAGGCGAACAAAACGAATGTGCTGTAACAGTACAAATAACGCTGATAGTCTAGCTAGCACAATATCACATTAGCATCGAGCTCGAAAGGACAGTCATTAGTTTACCCAGGAGTTGACCTGGTCAGAAAATTACTACTGAAAAATGACAATAGGCGTTGCGGAATATCGTTCCCCTGGAAACTGATAATTCCTACCACTTGCTCGATGTCAAACTATCGCACCAACGGAGAAACTTGACATCGTTCTGACGTCCGTACTCTGACTTCATTCGTAGCACAGCGTGATGGATGGAGCTCACATTTCGAAGCGCGCGTAATTAGCGTGTTTAATTTCTCGGTCGCGTGCGTTATTTACTCAAAGAACGATCCATTCGAGCCTCTCGAGAAGCTTCAATATCTCCCACGAGCCTCGACGAGCACTGCAAGTATTTTAACTACGTCAAACGGACAGTTTTATTAGTTTATAGCTTCACTTTTCCGGATTCTCGTCTCGGTGCGGCTTATTGGATTACATACGTATACCTTAACCCCTCGATTCTACAACACCGAAAAGGTTGGCGTGGCTGCTCGGTTATTAACATAACCGATTTACCGCGCGTAATAAAACCGCGGGGAACGCGGCCAGTTAATAATCGTGCGTGCCCATCGATTTATTTCGCCACGGTTTCGCAACCCCGCTATCGCTCGACTCCCACGGATCAATGTCAGCCATTGTTGTCGCTGGCGTGACATTTACATATCACACGCACGCCCGTCATTGCGCCATTGTTATTACGTGAATGGACGTTTATTGTCAATTTCTGGCTCGCCGGTTTGCCCGCAAGGTCCGCCGGTCATTGCCACTGAATGGGCCAACCGATTCAGACGCACGCCACCGTATTATCCCCTTAATGCCCGATTCTAATCGCACCGACGGATTACGATCATTAGCAGCCATAGTCGAGCGTGCAACAATTATTGTCGTCGTACAATTTTTATTAGCCGCAACTGACAACCTATCCGAATCTACGATTCGATTAAAAGTCGCGTACACCGGTGAAACGTTATGCAAGTTAGTCGACGCAGTCGTCGAACATCGTCAGGGGACGTTATCGGCGGTGCAATTGTTTATTGTTCGATTCGACGTACGCAGAGGCGGTTAATCGACTCCACGTCTACGTTAATCGAGCTTGTTTCACTGGCTGGTCTTCAGGAAACGATATTTCTGGTTGCGCGTACGCGCGACAGTTGTATACAGGGTTACAAAGTTTCTGGATGAAACCTGGATGCGAATCTACGCTTTCCACGTTCAGTAGTGTATACACGTCCGACTACTTGGCCGTCCGTAGCGTTCCATTTTACTTGCAAATCCCTTCCTTTGGTACTGCGTTAATTTATATAAGTTCAGCTCGTTATTGCGTAATACTGAACATTGCGTGGTACAAATTGTATCCGAGGGTTACGTAAATGCGAGTTAATTTCGACATATTTTTATTTCCTAATTTCGACGCCGCGAATCGCAGGAGGCGATGACAAAGGAAACCAAAGAAAGTTTCAAGGAAGGCACAGACACGAATACGATAGTAGGTACATGCGCGCACATTCCAAGTCACGTAGCATCGCAAATCCTTAATTAGCAATTTAGAGACTGGCGCCACACCGACTGCGAGTCCCAACGCGAATCCACGCAATCTCAGCGTTTCGTCGCAGACGCTTCACGGCTGCTTGGAAAGACCGTATTCGTCCACGTCGAAGGTTCGATCTCGTCCGAAAATACCCGGCCACCGTCATCGTCGTCGTCGACGATGCAGTCAAAACGCACGTGGGCAAAGCGTGGCCGAGCGACGATGCCACTCTTGACATTATGCAGCGCGTCAGTCGCGATCCTCCACCGATTGGCTCCGATTTTTTTCTTGTTTTTTTTTTTCGTAACGCGCCAGCGTAACATTTTGGCGAAACTGTACCAATTTCGTGGGTGGAATGCGAACAGACGCGGTCTGTTGGGCAACGTAGAAAGCCGCCAGATTCCAATGGCAGCGCGCGCGCGAAGTTTACGGAAGGTCCTTTTTCCCGACAGAACGTAACAAGCCGCTGGATCGGCTGGTAATTAATCGAGGCTCGTAAATTCGAGAGCCGGATCGACTGTTAAAAGTACGATTCAGATACTAGCGTCCAGCATCGGACGTTTACGACCACCGGTTGCCTCGATTAAAACGTACGAGCGTAAATTATGCGGAGGGTCCAGCGACGATTTACGACTTGGGATCGACTGGCTTACGCGGTTCTCTGTCGTCTGGTAGTCGTTCGGATTCGTTGTAGGAACTTGATGGAGACCCGTGGCGAACCAATAGTCGCGTTCAGCCTCAGCCGAGCCTCTTACAGGCGATACGAGATGCAAGCATTCTATAATTAATCTAGTTACATTGCATAAGTGGTCAACTCTCTGTGAATCAATCTGCGTTCGTACGTATGAATATTTATGATGATTCTACTGAAATTATGATTTATCGTTGAATATCAATATACGTGCATATGGATACGCGTACGGTGATGAGAGTAATACATGAATGAAGAAGATCTGGTTCCAAATCGGTTGTCCGCTGTAGGTCACTTGGCTGGTGGCTAACGACGTCATTGCTGTCCCTTTTACTACGATTAAATGCCTGCGCTTCCTTTCTTCAATTCTTTTGGAATATCCTGTATAGTTCTGGTTAACCTTGAATGGTCAATTGGTTTGTGAAAGTAGTCATTTTTGTCGTTCCACGCTGTGCGTTGCGAGCTCGACTCGCTCGAAATGGGATTCTTGACGGTAGAATGATTCTCGAGAGGGTGATTTGCGAGGCACTCCCTAAGGGTTGATCCAGAAACGCGATAATACTCTTGTTTCGCGTTTCCGGCTCGATCAGGTGGCAACGCGAACCGGTCTTGCACCGTGGCAACACGTAACGCACAGGTTGAGCGAAAAAATCAATCGGCCCGTGCCCAGCTGTGGGTGCCTTGTTCCTCGCCAAAGTGTTTCCGAGGGCGTGACGCGAGGGATCGATCGACGATATCGTTGCAGCCGCGCAATTGCATACCAGGTGACACTAGACGATAAATCCCACGAGATGCGCCGTTTAATTATTTAAGCGCTCCTCATCGACCTCTGCACGACCGACGCGACAAGGCCATGTGCTTGCCTAGTGCCTCCTGGCTCGGTTTCGCTACTTCACGAAACAGTAGTCCCTGATTTAATGTCTTAGCAGCAGTTGCAACATTCTTCTTCGCGCGAAAGTCTCTTCGAAAGTTTCCCCAAGTTTTCCTAAGGTTTCGACGGAAAATTCTAAGCTTCCGCGTGGGAACGAAGTCTTCCGACGACCCCCTTTTTACGAACCCTCGAAGCTAGCCTCGCGTGCTAGTTGAGCTATCGTTCTCTTTCTCTTTGAGTCAGCGTTGCTCGAGATGGGTTTTCCAAAGTTAGTTTTCCGAAAGAAGTAACAGCTTTCTTCGTTCCCTCGTCCACTGCAGGCTGAAGTCAGCATCTAGTTTTGCCTCGCGATGAAAACTAATGTGTACGATGGAAAACAATTCCTTGTTCCTAGTTTTTGTATCATTTTCGATACGCAAAGTCTCGCGCATGGTATGTGCTTCATACGATAAAACGAATGGGTCGTGGAATATTTCGTAGTACAATTTCCACCACAAAATCGAACGGTTACATCTTTGCGTAAAAATCTCGATTTTCTTTTTTTATTATACACGATTTAGCATGGAAGAAGGAATTGAATTCCGTGAGTCGACGAGACCTCTATGCATTCGACGACTCATTCGTTTTACCGGATGAAATACATTTTTCAGACAAATTTTACGATCCAACGATGCAAAGTAATTTTTTACTTCTCACTGTTCCTTCGTTCCTCCCTCCTTCTCTCTCTTCAGCGCGTGAGTATGTATACTTTAGACACCTACGATTAGTGGAAAAAAAAATAAATTCCATCGAACTTTTCGTCGAATAGATCTCGCGACGTGGCCAGATGACATTTCTACCCAATAATGCAAAGCAATTTTTTGCTCTCCGCTTCCCCGCCGTTCTCGTAGCACAAAACCCACGTTGTCCCGCCAGCCACACATACCACGGAACATTCGCGGAACAGTCTCCGTGACACGGTCGGCCGGTGTTTCGCCGATCGAATTCGCCTTTCGATAGTGAAACGGGGACAATTTTAAGACTCGTTCCTTTAACAATTCGTTCGAGCGAGTAGATAATGGCGCCAGCGTGAATGTAGTCAACCTTGTGCGTTACCTACCACACCCTGCCCGATGTAAAACTCGAGAGGTCGGTTTTCACCAGTCTCGAAGTGTGGAAGGTCGCAAAGTGACAGGAAAATCGATTTTTTTCCCCTTCATTCCGCTACCGGTTTCGTTATCACTTTTCCCTCTCACGTTCCTTACGGGGAGACTTTTTAAACCAGCCTAATGACCGATTAGAAAAGTTTCGCGATATCGAGACTTGTCGTTTAGACCGCGCGTTGGAATTGTGGACGCGAACGCCTCGAAAGCGAGGCCCACCCTCGAGGTCGAGGGAGGGTCAACGATGGCCACGGTCGTACGATCGTCGTCCGCTTAGGCGCGTTCGAGAGCGTCGCGATTTTGGCACGCCAGCGTCGCTCCGCTCGGATCGCGAACGAAATTGTCCGCGCGCGGAAGTGCAGCCGAGCAGAATGCACTCGTGACGATCGATCACGTGACGCGTGCACCGCGCGAACGAACCGTAACAGGAAGGTGGAACCGGTATGCGTCGTGACGAGCATTTTTGGTCGCCGGCCCAGACCCCAGTTGGATGCGCTTCAAAATAAACTGGATTATCAAGGGGAATAACACGTAACCCCGCGATGCAAACCGGCGCAAAATGTTGCGCGCGGGAAACAGCCTAGCTTTTCAAAGCGAGAAGACATATGTAGAAACTTATGTTAATATATTCAAATATCTAATTACTGTTACACGAGTCTGAGATTTTTCAAAATCGATCTCGTATCTTTTCTTATCACGTGCTATTCACGCATTTTTGTGCATTTCAATTCTCCAAAAATGCGCACACATCCGGAGTTTGATCATAACCAGTCTGCCCGTGCCAAGCACGCTCCCACGTGTCTGCCACGTCGATAATTAACGCGACTTTTCGTCTCGCGAGAAAATCCGTTTCGCGATTCGCGATTTCCTCGCGAAGTGATTCGTCGACGGCGATTTATTTGGACTCGATCGAGTTAGCATTCGCCACCAGTTGCGAAACGACCGCAAACGATCTTCGCGAGGATCGACGCAAGGAAAACGCGTGGCGTCGTCGCGTTTCGCGAAAAAAGAGGGCGAGGAAAAGAATGAAACGGAAAAGAAGAAGGGATAGACGAACCATGTCGCCTAATTTATCGAACGACGAGCTGACGATGGACAACCGTAGGTGGGCATGCTCGCGCGTTCAGCGAAAGTCGCGGCTGCATTAGCAACAGGTGCCTCGCAAGCGGCCGCAGGCCACGTCGCGGACCAGCTAAATCGATTTCCTCGGCTACCGTCTGTCGCAGCTTCTGTTTCCCTCTGCTATCGGCGTTCTTTTCAATTTCCACCTCCTCGTCCCTTTCGAGAATCATTTTTCTAATCCAGATAAGCACACGATGGGCATTTTTCATTTTTAACTGTCCAGAAACTGTTCCATCAGAGATTTCTTGCATCTCGGTATTTTTCATCCTTGTTTTACCCTTTGAAAACCTATTCTCGTAGGCGTAGTGTGAGTATAGAGAAATGGGACTTGAAACGGGGGATCTGAATGGAATTTAAAGCATTCATAAAAATGATAGAGCTGCAACGTTTCGTGGAGAGCCTCGGAAGCCTCTAAATACGGGCATCGAACGCCGCGAAGCTTCCAAAGCAAACAAGCACGTTAATTATCCCAGCGAAGTTTCGTTTCATCTTTTGTAATTAGCCAGAGCTGGTGGCTCGCTCGAAAATCCGATTATATTTACCGTTCCATAATAAAGTTTTAAGACGGTGCCTCCCGTTTCTACGAAACAAGCGTGGAGACTGGCTCGTAAATAATCCGGATCGTTAAAGTCGATTATTGTTAGGAGGATGCCTCCGCGTTGTTTCATCCGGAATGCAAACCGCGGACAAACGCGGGCATTCGGTCGTTTTACCATCCGCTGGGAGGGCTGAACAACGTTTTTAGTTCGCGTAATCTACCGAAACGTTTCCTGTGGCACTAACTTCCTCCCATCGCCAACGATTATCATATTGAAATAACTGAAAGTTTCAATTAGTCGAGCTCGTGATTGTATTAAACGACGCCGACTTAATTGTCTGAATTGGTTCTACGGCCGGCACTAAACATTTCCATCCCTCGAGCAGACGCAAAGGTCAGGTTACACCGATTGTTGTACCATTTTCCTTTTCTGTTTCTCGATTATACATTTTCGTAAATTATCCATGGAACCGTAGCTTCCTTCTTTTTTTAAAACAGTTCGATCCTCTGCGATTCACTGTTTTTCATTTTCAAGTAACTCCAACTAATTCTGCTCTAATAAAATTAAAGTAGATAGAGTATTGTAGAGAAAGGGGAAACGAAAGTTAGAAAAAGGCATTCACCAGCTTATTCGCCGTAATATTGATATTTGAACGCAGTATCAGGTCGTAAGCTGCGTCAAGCCTTTCATCCCTCGTCCTCTTCGCCATGCATCCTTTGAACGCCTCTGCGTCACGCTAATCAACGTTATGCTTCGACTACGAGCACCGGTGCAGTCAGCTTGTTGGACAACGATCGAACATCGTGTTTGTAGTTACCGTACCAGTGTAAGCCTGAGTATCTTTAGGCACAGTGGCATCTCGTGGAACGATGCGAGGACCTCTCAGTGGAGGTAATAATCGAGGACAGATTTCAGATGATAATAACGAAACGTGATTCGACTTTCCTTACTTTCTGTAAATTCCAGCAAGAAAAATTGAGTCACGTATCGTCGTGGCTTGTAATTGATACGTAGATCCGTTAAACATCGTTGGTGTTAACGCGTATAAAGTAATAATTCTCACTCGCCACGTACAAATCGCAAAAGCAATTTCGATCCCCTCGAGACGTTCATTTTCGCTTCCACCGCAAGTAACACGTTCGACTAAGCGATTCCATCAGCATTTTGTCCGGCTGACCACAGACATCGGCAATTTCACTTACCACGATGACGTTCGTATCGGTAGAATTCTTGTAACACCGTGGACCTCGACAAGTATCGGTCTTATTTATTCCTCGAGCAAGATGAGCACCGACACGTCGCAGCGTACAAGCATATTTTTTGATCGTCGCGCGAGGAGTTCGATTTCGTCACGATCACGTTCGTGTCTGAGGTCAAAGGCCAAGCGTATTTCGAAGCGCGTTGCTTCACTTTTCGAGGCTACTTGCAGTATTACACTTGAACGCGCCGCTATTCCAAATGGCAGAGAAAATGGCATCCGCTAAACGCAACGTGGCCCTTTCATCTGCCTCTGCGACAGCGTATCTTCCTCGAACGCGATCGTTATCGTGCCGCCGCGTATACGCAGCAATCTCTCGACGTGGACACGTATTTACGATGGACAAGTCGGGAAAGATGCTCGTTCTAGAAGTGAGACACGCAGGAAAGTTTTTTTTCCATCGATCTGTGAATTAGTGTCTCTGGTAATAGCTTCCCTCGCGAGGTGATCGAACGCTGTGTATAAAAGTGTGGTAAGCTGCAACGATGGCTGATAGAATTTTAATTGAATACGAGATGCATCTCTTTTTCTTTTACGGACGATCGAATATTAATTAGCAAATATTGAGGGAACATTTTGGAGAACAGCGGCGCGGTATAGTCTAAATTAGTGGATAAAATTTTAATTGACATTCTGTTAATTATGCCGCCTAATGCATAGGATGGAATGTGGCCCGAATTGCGTGCAACTATGGAAAGAATCTACCTTAAATAGGTATTCAGGAAAAGGGTACGCGAGAGAAATGTCGCTTTTCCTTTTACCGCGAAGGAACAGCGCGCGTATTTGGTCGTCTTAAATGATACAATGAAAACCGTTCGGAACAATTATAGAATCACGTCGCTTGTGATTCGAGGAAAATAAGCTGGCTTTAACAACTGAAAAATTGCTCGCCTTATCTTGTATCTAACGATGTAGCGTGCTCGACGACTCCTCGATTTACGAAACATACCGAATCGCACCATTTTCCGTATAAATTATTTATATTTCCCTCCTAAACCGAGCACGTTGCCGTTCACAATTCGCATCGCCATCCATCATCTAAAGTACATACTAATAAGATTTATGAGAGACTCTGCAAGTGAAATTCTTGCGTAATGTTTCAATTCGCGTTAACACTTTAACAAGCCCAATTAACATTTAATCAAGATCTATCGATGGGTATCAAATTCGATTTAACTAACAACGCATAAACCGCATTGTAACCAATCCACTTAGCGACAGTTGCGATTATGATACATATCTAATATAATTTTCTATCGCCGCGCTTCTAATTCTTAATTACACAAGCAATCTTTTTTTTTCAGTCGCCAACAATTCCCTGATATTTCAAGTGTTTCATTTGAAATTCACTTGAAATTGTTGTCAGTTGCATGACAATTCCTCGACTGTTACTTGCAGACTCTAAAACAACTCTAAAACTTTGCTGCAATTTATATTTGCTTCTTTTTCTTATTTAGCGATGTCGAGTCAGACTCGAGAAAGGACCGCAAAGGGTTAACGTTTGCAACAATTTTTCCTAGAGAAATGTAGCCTATTAACAAATGGACACACTCTGAGGAGACGAAGCGACGTATAAATTCTAAGCGATTGCCCGCCCAAGACACGGTAGCTTTAATAAGAATGATCAGCGTTACGTGCGATATCAAAGTCCGTCGATCAAACTGAAATCAGCCCACTTTGCTCGCACCGTTTCTACACACAGATTCACGATGGGCCCGATTCAGCTTGTTAAGCGTTACGTATCCGAGGCGATACGATCTGAAAAACGAACGCATACCTCGATAGGGCAGCTTTCAAGGCTGCCAGGCCGAGGTGTGGGGGATCGATCGGACCAGGGGGCGGTAGATCGGTGCACGCGTCGCGAGTTTACCGTAAGATGCAAATCGTGTCGGTTGATTTTTCACCGGGAACGTGATCGACCAGTTCGGCCCCGTAGAAAGTGAATTAACATTCGAGCGAGATCCGCTCGAGATAGCCGGTCGTTATTTTTAACCGGACGACGGCTTTTCGAGCGGATAGCAACTATTTCGGCCGGAGAACCGCCGCGAGGTCTTCTCGTTCGCAGAAAAGAAAAGAGGAGGCGAGCGGAATCTGGACCCCGATTAAATCTCGCCGAATTTATGCTTAGAAGACGCAGGATCGGTTAATTGCGGCTCGAAACGAGAACCGTGTAACGTGTCTTATGCAAATTTCGATTGCTTTTTACATCCCCAATTCCTATTCGCCGTCCATTCCTAAACGTAATAAATTAGCGACACGTGATACGGTCGGGTATCCGAGGAGTCTGTTATTACTATTTTCAAGCGTAATAGTTGGAAATTTTTTATTTTCGCGAGCAAGAGGAGAGCGCGCGCGACAAAATCAGTAGAAACGGACGGTCGACGTCGGACGACCCGGCCAGCGAAGTTCAGCGTGGCTGAAATTGTTTTGCGAACGAGCGCCCGATTTATCTGCGTTGTACTCTTGAACTCGTCGAAGATTTACGGTATTTTTCCCCGGGTGGTTACGTTTCGTCGTTGTCAACGCGTATAATTAGCGTTACGCAGACGTCTCGACGGACGTCTGTCCTGCGATAAGTCTGTGATTCGCGCGGGCGAAAGGCGGGAAAAAAAGGCACCCGTGAAAATGCACGCGTTCCTCCGCGTCGGCGCGCGGACACGCATAACCGGCTGGTCGCTTATCAACGATTAAATTCTTGGGAATAGTGCGCGCGGCGGGAGCGGCGTTGCGCAAGATTACATCGCGGCCAGCACCGGTAACGCTCGCGGAGCAGAGTTATCTTGCGCAAGTAATCGTATGAATTGTATTCGGGAACTGAAATTTCAGTGATGCCGAGTCGGTTAACCCTTTCCAATTCTCTCTTCCCGCCAATTACTAGCCGATGCATCGATTCCGTGACCGTCTGCTCCGACGATGAGTGGCGTTGAGGATGTCTGTTGGGTAACAGCCGGCGGTACTTACCGGCTATGTATCGACAGTAGTTGCTCGTCGGATTATATAACGCGTCTTGGAATGCGTCGGGACGGCTTAAGAAAGGGTAGAAGTTTCGTTGCGAAAGTGAATCTTCTTTTTGAGACGCGCGCGCCGTGCGATTTTCAACAAATGGATCACGGAGTTCTGTCGCGTCCCGTTCCGCGTCCGATCGCAGAGGGCGAACCGTGGCCGTTAATCCTGCGATTGCGAACGGTTCGATTACAACCGTCGCTGGTAAATTTATAATGTGAAACACTTAACGCCGATCGAATCGATCGGGATTGCGTTTTATCCGCGAATCGGTGGTACGATTGGCAAAAAGTCAACTTGTCCCCCTACGCTTTCTCCGAGCGGCCGATCGATCGGTCCCAATAGGCATACGTGCCATGCACGTATGCATAAAGATCAGTTTACGGGCAACGAGGATATGGCTGTGGGTGCATAGATAAAACTGCCTTTGTTACGATACAGCGAAGGAGGAGAAACGCGGCGTAGATCCCACGATGGTGAAACACGCTCGATCAACTATAACGCGGGTCATTGATTTAGCCGGTGCTGACTCGCACCTATATCCGTGTAGCGACGCTCGCGCGCGCGCGCGCGCGCGCTACCGTACTGTTATGCATTATGCAAAACTTTTTTCCAGCCCGCCGTGACTTTAATCGGCGGGTAAAGAGAAAAAAGAAACGCCACGGCGTGTGTGTCGCAAACGCCTTTGTCGTTTGTTCTCCGACCACTGCGGAATCGTGTCACACGAAGAGGGGGAGAGACAGGTTAGATCTCTGGATTCTCTCGATACTATTCGGACTTGTCTCCATCGGGGCGAACGAAACTGCCTTGACCAACAATTTCGACTACTTTTTTCTTTAATCCCACGTAGCTGAAACAAAAGTTCAAATCGGCGAAAATGCTGACTGAGATCTAGCCAAATTACGGATGCAGTTTATCCTCGACTCGAAGATAGGACGAAAAGTGTTCGATTCTGCAGGATCGCGAGATTATTAATGAAATGTTTCGACGAATCGTTTAGAGACGCGACGACACGATCGCAAATTGATTTCGATTAGCAGGAACGAAGAAATTTGGGGCGGCAGTCGTCGAAACCCGCCAGCTGTTAGGTTACAGCTGTTCGACGGCGCGCAGCGAACGATTTCAGCGCTCGTGCAATTAAACACTGCTCGGTGGCGGACGTGTTCTGTAGCGCGCGCGCGCGCGCGCAAGAAACCGCGGCGCATATTGTGTTACAATTTCAAGCGATTCGCTTGATGAAAGGGATCGGTTTTTCGTATTATTAGAGGCTCGCTCGCGGCTTTGATCGATAACCCGATGGCCTTGAATGGACACCGGACTTTTCTAACGAAGTAAAAGTTGACTCCGGTGAGGCCGGCGTTGTAAGGATTTTAAGAGATTGCACGTCGCCGTGGGCACGTTCGTTCGTACATATTTATTCGTGCACGATCAATCGGAATACTTTCTAATATCGCGTCGATACGCTGGAACGGATGATTGATTAATTAAAAATGGGTCTTTTACCGAAGCGAGTCGACCAATCTCTCGATAAAAAGGTCGAAGAATGGTAGGAAAATGGTCATACGGAGACACGTTCTTGGAAGCCTGGAGGCTATAGCTCGTTCAAAATCAGTCGATCGGTGAAGGCCGCCCAAAATCTCGGGGAAACTTCCTGCCGCGTCCCTTTGTTTTAGTCCCACGAGCGTCGAAACGGCGAACCCGCGAGTTTTCGGGTGGAAAAGGATCGCCAAACGCGAGAGATCGTTAACTCGCTCGTTACTGAAAACGCTCGAGCCGTTTCGTTTCGAGACGGAAACGTGTTCCAAGAGGTAGCGAGCAAATGCCCTGGAAAACGAGCAACAATCTCGCTCCGCCCTGCACCCAAGCCGCGGTGTATCCAAGGCCGCTCGAGGCCGATCGAGTGGTTCGAATTCGACGATTCGCGGGTGCGGCAGACAGAAGGCACTCTTTCACTCTCTGCCCGTCTCTTTCCCGTCGCGAAACGACCGCTCTCTGTCGCTAAATAGCCGCGAGTCTAGTCTCCGTCCGACACCCTCGCTTTCTCTGTCCGTCCGTTTCTCTCTTGCACCCGATCATTCGATCGCTCTTCCTCTCTTTCGGTTCTCTACGCTTGCAGTATTCTGGTCACATTCTCTCTCTGTCTCTCCCACTCTCTCCCTCTCTTTCCCACGCGCACGCATTTCATTTAGTCCAGGTGTCTCTTTCCCGTTGCACACGTCTAGCAGATTTCTCGTTTTACGTACCTGTTTCATTTACTTGTTCCCCGTTTCGCATACTCGGTTTCGCGTGCCCTTTCTTTCTTTTTTCTAAGTCGATCGCGAGGCTTCGAATAGGGTACGCGATGCAGCGCTTGGATCACTCGAAAATATCAGCCGGGGGATTACGAAGTTGCAAAAGGTTAACGACGAGCAACGATAATTAGCTGTTTTTAGGGGACATTTAAATCCTGCAGGCGATTTTTACTCGCGCGGTGTACTTGCCTTCGCGGGGATCAACATTCGCCCAGGCAGCTGCAACAGCATCGATCACGACGGACATAACCCAACGAAACGCTTAAAACTTTCACAAGCACCTACTATATACTTCCTAAACCATAGCCGCTAAGTTCTTTCCCAGACGTTTACATAATATCCCTAATAATCTTACCATCCGCGCAGCCTTCGACACCGGAAGCGTACCTGCTAGAGCACGAGCGAAACAACAGCCGACTGACCCGATTCGAACGGACCCCCGCGATTTTTCATACGCACGTGCCGCGGATGCCTCGAAAATATTTCCAGCGAAATCGAGCACCCACGGTCGACCATTTCTCTGGCATACGGGACGATCGATCACTCGGGACCCTCGCCGCTTTTACATAATACAGCCGAGAAGAATTCAGCGAATCACGGGAACGTTCGGCTCGCTCGTCGAATTATTCGACTGAAAAGAATCCAGCCGAGTGCATAATTATTTTGCACGAATGTCCCGAACTATCCGAGCAATTCACCGACTGTTGCGCTCTGTCTCTGTCCGACGGGTAGACGCCGCGAGCACCGATCGCGAACGTCCTTGACGGTCACCGTGGCGACTGCGCAACACTGCACAGCGCAGCGTTGCGCGTCGTTACGCTTGCGCGCACTCGATGCACTCGCCTCTCCCACCACGCGAACCACCTTTACCGTCACGAGCAGCGATCTCGCTTCTCTCTTTCTCTCTTTTTCCCTCTCCTGATCGCTCTCTCGTTCTCTCTTCCGCTGGCTAGAGACCGCGGTTGCCGCATATTACGTCATCGACACCTTCACTCGGTCCGTGCCGGCGGAGCACGATGCTCTGCCATTCGTTGCTCTTTCATCGCGCTCGCACGTTGCCCGCATCGTGTCTCCCCTCGTACCATATTGTCGCCGCTCGCATCAAGGATCTTTCATTGTCGCTCGATTTTTTCCATCCATCGAATCGCTTTCGTTGTTCCCTTTTTGGCGATCCCCTCTTCAACCTGGCCAGAGAGAACGTTGTAACGCTAGTAATGGGTGAAAGGGTTCGCGTGCGCGTTCGCTTTTGCGACAAACTATTGTTGTATTTTGACTTTTCTCTTTTTTTTTTTTTCTTTCGAGTCCAGAAAGAAACGTAAAGCAGTGAGTTCTCGTTGACCATTTTTCAACCACGAACGCGTTGCTATCGTTTTGTTATCGTTACGAAACAGCGTGACATACGGTATCGGTGCAATGGTACTACCTGCATACCGATAGGCATCCGGATACTTTAGTCAGCTGTGATAATAACGCGCGTACGTTGCAGTCGATGGCGATGCTTTTCGTTCCCTCGTCGCGACGCGCCAAACCGAAGACTAGATAAAATTATGCGAGTTGTAACCAAGATTCCGCTTAAATAATCATCGAGCCGCCTAAGCAACGAAAATAGCTGCACGGAGGAACGCGTCGCACGCGATTCATCGTATTGTATCTCGACGACTTCCTTTTCCTCTTCGCGATGGAGGATGCGCGCGGACGCGGTCCAACAAGAGGACGAGTTACGCGCTGCGGCTGCTAGAATGACCAGTTTTGCCGGAAATTTATGCGAACATTCCGACGTGCATAACGCGTACGCACACACGCGAACTCGTTACCTGATGAGAAACGATAAGTGGATGCGGCACGATATCGGTCCCTTGATTGATAATCCAAATGGAGTCTTAGAAGCGACCTTCCCGCGGGAAACCGGCCGTTTACGCGGAATGTTGCAAGCTCGTGGTGGTTTGCTCCAATTAGGAGTGAGTTTTTGTCCCGCGGTTGGAACCTGAACGCTATTTAACGATCGGCCAACACTTGTCGATTTCTGGGAGAAAAACTGGACGACAAATCGCGGTATTTCGATGGTAATCGTGCGCTCTTTCCGACAAGGAGAATCATGCGAAAGGCCTTCCTTTCTGACGAAAGTTTGTTTGTAAAACAGTCATTATTCGAGCAGGTTTTTTGCAATTCTAGTAGGAGGTTACTGAACAGGTGGTATTGAAGCGAATTTTTCTTCGAATTTAACCTTTAAACAAACAGAGCTTTCCTCTTCTATAGTAGGATCCTCACTTTCGCTCCTTTTTATAATATTCGTAATATTATATTATAGTTTTCTACTTTTACTTATTCCCATAACTGAGTATGCAGTTCCTCAGTGCAGACAGTAGAAGTACACAGCATTAACTGCAATATGTGTAGACGTATCGTCGTAGTATTAAACAGATAATGTTTAATGAAAATTCGTTTCCCGTTCTCCTAGTTCCCTAATTTCATCTCGAGTGCTCGCGCAAGAGACGAGAAACTATTCGAAACGCGCGAATTCTTACGCGAGCATCGATGAATGATATACGCGTCGGCGATGTAGCGCGTTCAAGAATAGACAAACCGCGGCTTCCATTTAAAAGCACCGCAGACCAATACTACGACGTGAAAGTAACGATCTGATGCAGAGTCAATAACCTGCGATAACTGTTTGACCTAAAAATGCCTTTGGAACTTCGTCGAGGCTTTTTTCCTACCCTTTGCGTCGACGTCGAAAGCACCGCGATCTACCCTGCGAAACCACCCGCGTTTCGACCGCCTCTGACCCGCGATAAATTAGTGGGAACGAACGTCCGCTCGATTACTGTTCCTTTATTAACAGCCCGATAACGTCTGTCGCTAGTTTTTAGGCAATTATACTCGTTTGTGCTTTCTTCTATCGCGTTCGCGCGATTAACGGTCGAGTAATCAAAGGGGGAAGAATTGCGAAATTTAACGCGTATCAGAGGTTACGTATCTTTTGCTTCTTTTTTTTCACAGAGTTTTGAAAAATGCAGAGAACTTGAAACTCCATCTCTGTTTGAAACTTGATGTTCGTAAAAAGCATTATTCGTTGAGGGGATGAAATTCAAAGTTAATTTTACAGCACGTTACGACCATGTGCCTTCTTCACCTGCTTCCTACCTTTTTACTAAATGATAGAATAAAGTGAAACGAGATATTTTGTGAGAGAATACTTTACGCCAACTTCGAAACGAAAGGTTTCGGTATGTAACTGAAGATTTGCGTCGTAATGAGCGCGACTTCTCCACCGATCTGGCCCGCTTTTTACATTTTTTACCCTGTCAACCGATTGAATGCCACGGTGGACATATTCGCGCCATTTTTCCCTCTCCCTTCCATCCCTCTCTCCCTTTACCGCGAGAGATAAAAAAATTGCGAGGAACGTGCGTAGGTTTCAGTTCCGATAAACGACCGTTGATATCAGGAACGTTTATTGCGCGTGAATATTGTGGGAATATACTATGCACGAGCTACGCGAAATAAGAAAAAACCAGAGGAACTGGAACGTTCGCCAATCCCGTTGCCAACGCTGATCTCATTCTGTGGTTTTTAACTGTTCGCGTGCTTGCATACATTCAACCGTGGTTGGCATCCAAATTTAATAGGGAAAAAAAATTGACGCTCGCGAGAAACGCGACGTAACAGCTTGCGCATCCGGATTCGCGGCAGCGTTTTCATCGCTGCGATTCCAGCCCGGCGACGCGCTTAAGAAACGCCGGTCTAATTTATACGCGGGCAACATTGTTGCTCGAAGAGCAGGCCGGCGACGTCTCCGCCTGTGTCGCGACTTAATTGCATTAATTATCGTCTTCCTTTTTCCGCGTCGTCCGGTGGATTTGTACGCGAACGTTGTATTACAACGGCGGAAGCGTCGCACCGCCGGGTTGGTAATAGAATTCTCGAGTTGCGAAGAGCCAGGCGGGAAAGTAGGCCGATAACTCTTGAAAAGTTTCGTCGTCGATGTGGAAATATTCAGCTGATTGTAGGAGAGAAACGATCGGGATCTGCCGTCGCGGGTGCTATAGGCGCCTATAGAGCGCTGCGCAGCCGGTTCTAGAAGCCGCTGGAAACATGGCTCGCGTACGTGTGCCACGCACACGTACAGCCACCGGAAACCGGCTCGTCGCTCGATGGAAAATGTCACGGGGCATTTTTCGCCGGCGAAAAACGTAACAGCGACGTCAGATGCGCGGCTCGACGCGGGGTCCGTTCTGTCGCGCGAAACTGCAGCCGTTATTGCGCAACTCCGACCGCAATCACGGTCAGATAAGAGTCGCGCGAATTATGAAACTGAGAGCGATCGCGCTCGGAATGTCCCGTGCGACGTATCTGCTTCTTTATCGAGAATTGGAGAAAGAACGGAGTTTGCGAGCGGCACAGCTGCGGATCAAACAGACTGACGCGAAACGTGGCATTGTTACTTTTCACGAGTCCCGACGAGGGTCGTCGAAAGTAAAAGCATCCGCGTGCCGGGTATATCCATTCGAATTCTGTACACCTATGTCCGCGAAATAATGAGATTAATTAACATTCGATCGAAATATTCAGTATGCGTGACATTTGAAACCACGGAGCGTGGTTCCCTCTCTCGAGAGGGAGGGAGAAGAGGAAAAAGAGAAGAAGGGTACCGAAATCGGAGTATACTCATCTGTATGGAAATTGGCGCGTCCGCGCGATTTTAAAAATACACCGCTGACGCTTATGTAAACTGTCAGTTCGCCGGCCGGCATTCCACGAGCTTTTAAGCGCGCATGTACGCGTCAAAATCGGACTCGAATCGTGAGTCAGGAGCGCGTGGAAGCGCTGTCTCTATGGGAAGAGCAGCCCCCGGATGACGTTTACATTTAACACAAGACGTAAGCGGGGATAGCGCGGTCGAGGGGCAGTGGTGGGGGGGCAGGCACGTAGAGTAAGAGGGAAGGTGAGAAGAGTGGGGGACGGTAGAGTGCGTGCGCGCTCGAGTTGAACGCGGCTGTCAGTGTCAATTGGTTCGCCGCGGCGATTCGAGGTGTCGTCGACGTGTAAACCGAAAAGTTTTTCACCGCGCTCCGTTACGGTCGGGAACACGGTACGTTTGTATCACCCATTCGTATCGCGTCCTTCCTTGTGTGTTTACCGTCACCCGCCGGCGAGGGCAAACCGACGAAGCGGTTATAGCGACGGTGGTTCACGAATGATCGGCATCGATCAGGAACAGGAACTTCGATTTTAATTCCCGTCTCGACTTTCCGTTCGCACGTCTGCCCGTCAACGGCGACGGGCAGCCACGTCTCTTCGATCGAGATCAGACAAGTTCTTTCTGTTTGGTGATCCCGGCGATTGATATATCGTTGAAAAAAAAAAAAAATAAATAATCACGACAAACAACGCGTCTGTATAATTGGTGACGATTCACACAGTGCGTGTGCACGATCGGTCGAGCGTGAGACTAATCGTGTTAAGAAACTCCACGAGCCCCCTGTACTCGAAGAGATACGTCGCCGATTGAAAGCTTCACGTGTGGTGCCGGACGACGATTGAGAGCATATGCGAGAGTAAATAAGAGAGGCGCGTCGCATTCCCGCTAAGTAAGTGGAGGAACGCTCCGATCGGATACATGTCAGCGTGCTCCGACATCGGTGAAGATCGGTGAGACGTGCTGTGTCACTGCGCTGCCCGACGACTACGCAGAGAGGCTCTTACAAGATGTGAGTAACCCTCCTGACATAGAATACCAACGTAACTTGCCATTGGCAGTACCCGGTGCCCATATGGTGCCACTCGAATACCATTTTATTCCGTTTCGAACGTATCGATCGCGATTACCGCGGCGATCCGTTTCGAACGGCCGACAATCAGGTTACCGCCTCGACCTAACCTAACCTCGGCGCGCCGGACGGGCGCAATTCTCGGCGAGAAATAACAGCGTAGCGGCGCTCATGTGTCGAGCTATCGACGATTCTAGAAAATTGCGTCGTTGGCTGTTATTTCGACGACGTGGCAACGCCGACGGCGAGTCGCTGAAATTTTCATCGCTTCGCCCGCTTTTTTTCCGCCGTTCCGCGCGCGCCGACCTTACCGACAGCGCTTCGAAAACACCCGTACACGAACTGTCGCGCTCTTTCTAGAAGGTACATTACGCGCGCAGGCGCGCGACCTTTTCTAAGTCCTTTTCTTCCTTTCGCCGCGACCGCAGATACTCGCGTAGAGCCGTTTTTTCCTTCGTGCCTTTTTTTTTCTTTTCCGTCGTTCGTCATTCCACAGAGGAAGAGAGAGATAGAGAGAGAAAGAGAGGAGTATCCAAACTCGTATCGCTGGAATATCGACCGTGCGTCGAATGATACACTGGACTTTTCGTGGTTTCATGTCAATATTTACGTCAGCGGTTCGTACGTGTGTCTTTCACTGTGCGCGTTACGAAACTCGCTCTCTTCGCGGAGCTACATAACTCACAGTTTCCTCCTTTCCTATCGCATCGACGCAGATCGCGCGGATCGTTCGTCGACGTCTCGAACGAAACAATTTCATACAATTCGACGAACGATACGCGCAACATTTTAAGCGACACGTTAATCGAAAGTATCGCGCGAGCAGCGAGTACAGTTTGAACGCTATCGAAACCAACACGAGGGGGGAGGGATTGGCAGCGGCGATCGTTGATTGAAAAATTACTTTCCCCTTCGGGAATGAAATCGTCCCTATCCACGGTCATTGTTCGCGACTTTACGACTGGCGTTCCGGGTATTTTGAAATTGACCAAGGTCAAGAACTCGGCTCCCGCCTCTCTCGGAAGCAGCCAGCGCCGCTGGTGGGTGTAATTCGCGGCTAATTTATCCGCTAGTCGCAATTACACGCGGAATCTCGCGAGACACGCGCCGATTAGAATCTTGGTGGCGACAGCAGGATCGATTATTATCCCGCCCGTTGGATTTTATCGCATCCTGTTCATCGCGTTGTTTGTTCCACCGTGTTCTTCGCGCGCGCATAATACTGTTTTCTTTTTTCCACCTTAATTTCGTTGCACGACCGCCTCGTGTTCATCGTTCGCTACGCAAATAATTAAGGAATCCGGTCTCTGAATAATTCATCGCCGCGCGGTTTAATTAATCGCTTACAAGCATATAATATAGCAATAATTGCTAGGAAGAGAGATATTTTTAAACGACCGAAACGGAAGTCGCTGGATCGCGCGGTGTCTGGGAGCACTGAATCGAGTTCCGCGATTTTTGCACGCCGATTCTCGCCGATAAATCGGTCAAGACCCTGGCTACGTTGGTTTTGAACTACATACCTTTTCGTTGTTCGCTCCCGATCCGGGCGATACTTTATTTAGATGCTCCCTGATTAATTATCAACCGTTTCGACCTTAACTTCGATGCTGATCACGATTTTCACTCGCTGCTAACGAAGTGGTCGTTAACGTCGTTAATAATCAGCCGACTCGAATATATATTTAGCCTGTCTAAATAAAGTAGCGCTGTATCGCGTAAAGAGGTCTCGCGATCCACGCTAACGTCAACGTTTAAATGGGGTAATTAACGAGCGAGCGTAACCAGAAATTTTAACTATCCGATACTCCGAGTTCCGAGTGGGTCTGGAACGAGCGATCGGATAAGAGTGAGTTTAAATTTACAAGTCGTGGTTGTTGACGATTTGAAAAGGAAAAGGTAGTCTCGTTGGGTGAAAAAAAAAACTGATATTCATATTAATATATGTGGTTTGAAATAACGTCACGCTCGCCATTCGTTTAACCTATCTGGCGAGCGAATTTACAAGAAACAAGGCGTAGGAATTCGCGTCGATTGTGCAACGTTCGTCATGGAATATCCGGCTGTTACGCGCCGCGTCGGCGTTACTGAAATATTCACGAATCGTAAAGTTCACTGGAACGAATGCTCGAGCGATTTACAGTCGATTATTTCGGGTTCGAACGCTTCGTTCCGAAAGTGGAAGCGAGGCGAGCCCCATTGATGAGATTTCGGTTCCCAACGCTGAGGAGCGCGTATTTTTTTACGCTCGAACGGATTCTCGACGCTGAATTTCGAGCGTCGAAATAGAAAAAGAGCAATCGCGGTCTGTCGGCTGGCGAATTCTAGTTTCGAGACCGATTTCCCTCCGTTCGAGAACGGCAGTGATACGGTTTTCATATTTTCCGCGAGCAAGTTCCGCGAACCTGGCCAATGAGCACTGTATTCGGGCCAACGTGAAAGTATACGCACGTCCTTGGCGCAATAAACGCTACTTTCAGCTGGAACAAAGAGCACCACGCAATAAAACGTCGAGCTAGATCGCGTTGCACTCACTTCCCCGTTGAGTTCCACGCTACTTGTCCCCCGCGACGAGTTACATTAACTCCGAAACAACGAGATCGCCAGGGCGACCAGTAGTGATTCACCCATCTATTTCCGATTGCACGTTCCGTTCCACGCAAAAATTCCGCGACTCGTCGACTTATTCAAACGCGTTTAAAATATACGACACTAGGAGCAGCACTTTTAAACGGGTAAAAAGCGTGGAAAAAGCCGCCTGACCTTCCTGTGCCATAATCGATGATCGTTGATCGAGCATTATACTTGGACGTTCGTTTAATATGCTTACAGTGGGACTTTATACGTGGCGAACAGGTTTGATTGTATTTCTGCTCCGATTCTTGAATATTTTCATCGGTTAAGTTTCAATTATGTAAACGCTTACGATTTCTGTTCGTCGATTGGCAAAAGAACGAACGCGAGTTCCGTTTGTTCGAAATAAAAATTAAAATAGGCGACGAAGAAAACTCCCAGCTCGAATTGCGTGGGCAATTTGCGTGTTCAGATAGGTGCGTGCAAAATGCTTGTCGCGATAAAACACTATCGACGTTCAGCTACGTTATAGCCGCTTCTCTGAATGTAAAATTTATTTTGTCGGTTATTTTCGGAGCACCTTTCGCAAGTTTAAATGCGCGTAGTGGTTATTCATGACCGTAGATAACGAAGCTTCGATATTTCTACAGGAAGTCTGGTTATAATATGTTTTTCGACGTAAACGCGTTACAGCAAACTTCTTATCTTTTAATACAATCGACAGCACTATTAATCCACATTTTTTTCACTAGTAACATAATTACTACTCTTCCATGCATAAATAACAACTAAATTCAGAATATTACTTACCGTGATTCAATCGTGCAAGTATGTTTGCCGACAATCAATGTTCACTTAGTATTACTTGCTTTCAACAAGTCGATGCCATTATGCAACGTTGAATTGCCTCTAAATGGCTTCTCCGTTCGCATTATGTTTCTTCTTTCTACATTTTACGCGGCGCTAAAGCGATTCCGACTGACGTTAAGTAATACGGACTTCGTTTTGCATACATTATCCATGGAAAGTAGCCGCGAGCGTGTCAGAACGCACGCAATAGAACGCGATAGCCGGAGGAGACGGACGTCTCGCGCTTTTTAATCACGGCAAAGTTATTTCATTTCTGTCTTACCGTCGCGCGGATCAAGGTGACGCGAGCAACGCGAGTCTCCTTTTCGCGTCGCGGTTTCGGCGATTATACGCAGTCAACAGGTTGTTTTCCAGCACGGGTGAACGGTGGTAAAATCGCAATTCCATTTGGGACGATGCCACCAATTTGGCGCAGCTAATTGCGAGAACACTATCGCGGGTCTGCGTGTAAATATCATTTCTCAGGAATCAAGTTAACCGCTCGTTCAATGGAATCAGTGTAGCACGCCTGTATAGAAAGATTTAATTAATTGAATTCATTTCTCGCGAGAAATGTGGTGCAATTGTTTTAGCGTTTCGTTATTGATCGAGAGAGAGAAAGTGCAATTTATCAGATCATGAGATCCCGTTCGTGACAAGCGACCTAGGGCGCCAACGATGAAACGCGAGTGCAACAGGCTGTTCTCTGCGTCAGCATAATCCGAACCGCGCACTTTTACACCTTCGCGCCGCCCTCGCAGTCGCTGTAAAATCGTATCATCCTCGTCTCGGTATTTAATGGTACCTGGTCCCAACCATTGCGCGTCTCCACCGTCGTCACCGTTGAAGATTACAAATCCTTACGATTTCCTATTAACCCAACCGTAATTTTCCCTGCGACACTTGGAACTTCCATATTTTACGCCCACGGAATCATTAGTCTCCTCGCGCTCTCGTTGCACCCGGAAATTGTGCATCGAAAATACGCTCCAAGCAGAGCTTGTTCCGCTTCTCGAGGAACATCGTTCGAAATGTCCATCTGCGCATAAAAAGAAAAAACATATTTTCTCGCACAACCAACGACAACTCTGCAACGATTGATTAAAGCGTGACACATACGTCAAGAATAGATACATCGGCGTGCAGACGCGCGTAGTTGTTTCTTCGGTCGCATAAATCATTGGACATTTTTTTCTTCCTTACGAAACCAATAATTTCCCCGTCCCTCCGACCGAACCAGGGAACGCGGCTCGTGTCCATTCGAATTGCGCGAGCGAATCAAGATAGCGTCGTTACGTTACGTGACGCGACGCGATACGACGCCGCGGACTGCACGTGCATCGAGCGGGCTCCGAGCGGCAATCTCCCGGTCGCTGAATTTTCCAATCACTCCTTTCACTCGTCCCAGCACTTCCTCCTTTCTTCGTCTCTCATCTCGCGCCAGATAACCCGGCCCATATATCGGCCCAGCATTGTTGCCCGTCCGCGCGGTTTATCACCCGCGATTTTCCCCCGCGGAAATCGCCACCGTACCCAACCAGACCGTCCTCGCCTTTCCCTGTCGCGATATTGCTCGAATTTTTCGCCTTTCACCGAACCGAGAGGACCGCTTCCTCCTTTCCTCGCCTCTTCGTTCGTGCAACCTCCGCGAGATACTCGCGTTACGACATTATGGCGCGTCGAACTGGGTAGTTAACCCCTTCCGCGACTGATGCCAATCGAGGGCCATCGTGTCGCAACGCGAGGCTTTTTTGGGTTCTCCGGGGACGACGTAGCATTTTGCTGTTTAGAGATCTTATTATTGTGCATTATAGTGGGTATAGTTAAGATAGTGGGTATATCAGAAGATTGTGCGGTTCAGGACGTAGCAAGCGCTACGCCAACATTGCGACATCGAAGCTTAACGGGTCCTAGTTAAATACGTACGCACACGTCTCGATTTGTATGGACTACTCGTCCCATTGATGTTCTACGCAAAAATGTACATGTGTAATATAGTTTTTCAAGCAACTTGTTAATCGGGCGTTTGGTTGGACGCTTGGCTATCGTTGAAGCAGGAGGTAGAAAGTATTCGAGCGAAACTGGAGTTTACAGAAGAAATCAGAGGCGTGTTTCTTCGCTCCTTCGAACAATTAGTGGGTTTTTGCGAATTTTCTGTTTTATCGCGGAGGGAAAGGGCATCGCGGGCTGCGAATTTCGCAAGCCTTTCACTTATCCCGCGGTTCTTCCTCGCCTCGAGTCGCTTGTTCGATCGACGCGGGCGGACTTTCTTTCTCGGAACGTGACGAGATTGGAATTCATTCGAGTGGTTGGTTCCACGACGAGTGTTGATCTTTCGCATTCGTCGCGGGGATACTTCAGTAAACATGTAGATGCTTCGACGCAGGATCGCTGATATGCTAATTAGACGCTATTTCAGAATTTTATTTCAGAGATTTGACGAACTGGTGGTACTCGAAAGCCACTCGAGGAATAGAAATCGGGCGAAAAGCCATGCATATTTTGTAGACGGTTTAGTAAAACATAAAATACCGCGCGATGCGAGAAGTAGCGCGACTTTAAACTAATCTTAACCTCAAGTTCACACGCAAGTAGGTAAAGTGCAGCGAATCGCAGATGTTTGCACGATGAATGAATTCCGCGATCAATCGTTGGAATTATTTTCGTTACCCACTGTACGCGAGTACATGTGTAAACAGACGTTAGAAAAGAGGCGCGGATTCGTTTGGACTCGATCAAGGCAACCACGCGATGCAATCGCGTCGAGAATAAACGATCTCCTTCGGCGCAGACCTATATTCGCGTTCGAATAACAAATATCGAATGGATTCGCGTCAATTTTCGCGATGGACCGCCTGGCATGGATTCCCCCCGACGCGGTCCGATAAAAGAAGCCGCGTGTTTTACTTCGCGCTTTTTTCCCGTCCCACGTTATTTCGATACAAAAGCGTGCATTCCTTGACACGGTGTTATTTGTCGAAAACAATCCGAGTGCATGATATTACGTCGGTCCCGCGAGGGTTACGTAAATCAAAGAACATCGTGGATTCATTGTTCTCCAACCTGCTTGGCCAGTTTTTTCCTTTATTCTCACGCTTAGTATGAAATCGAGGAAAAGAACCGAATTGATCGAGGTGTCTTAACGAAATGACTGGTCGTATTTTCAAGAAATTAATAAATGCTGGCATTGGCACAACGTGTCAGACGTAAATTCTTTGGAAGCTCTTACCTTATTCACTTTCGAAACTGCTGAATAATCGGTTACGATAATCTAGAACCTCTCTTAATAATGATGTAATTCTTCTTTTTCCCAGTGCGAATTTCCATTCAACTTTAAGTACAACACATATACTTATATACATTCACAAGTTTCCATTATTTCTCTAAAGGGGTGCTAAATTTCACGAGTTATCCACTTTCAGCTTCGAATTGAAGCCCTAGAGAGCCTCGTCGGATTTTCATCTCACCAGTCGCTGGGACGATAGGCGCGAATGGTACCACCAGCTTTTAATTGACGCGGCATTCTAAATGTAATTAAACGGTCCATTGTAGTGGCCAGAACCGGTCGAGCATTTCAGTCGCGATCGAATCATTCATGCGCGGCCCGCGTGATCCGCTGTTTGCGTTCGCCAGAACGCGACGATAACCGTTTCCACCAAAGAATCAGGGGTCACTCGGAATTTCAAGACCAACGGTTGCAACAAAAATCGCTCGAGGTGAGAGATTAAGGCGAGAGAAAGAAATTTCGACACTTTCGATTAAAAAGGAGGAACAAAATATCCTCGTTCGAGATTCGTTCAAACCCTCTCCTCGTGCGTCCTCCGCTTCGTAATCGTTTCCACGCGTGGGCGTGCTTTTTGACGCTTCGAAAGAAGCGTCTGGCGAGCAGAAATACATTCTCTGAAAGACTGTTTGCTGTTCTTTCTCTGCTCGAGAGAGTTTATTTTATGCCGTTGAACGCGAAGCCTCTGAAGCTCGTACGATTCCGAGCTTTTTCCAAGTTCTAGTGCAATTGTATCGCTATCGCTTGAATGTGGGGCACGGTTTGCTCGCGGGTAATTTACATAAAAAATGAAATTCATCGTCAGCGTTCGCATAGTCCGTTAGCGCGATGTAAAAATTGCTCGATCCATTCACCGCGAGGCTTGGTCCAAATTAAAACCATTAAAACGTTCCCAGCTCTGCACCACCTGTTACCTCTCACTTTCAACTTTATCTCTTCGTACCTTCGTAACACCAGATAGACAAATTAGGTACACTTCCGACGAGATAACCAGCTTGACGTATCGACGCGCGCGTTTGACGCGTTTGCAGTTTCGCCTGCAGTGGATTTGAAAAAAAAAAAAGAAACAAGATCGTTTTGAAAGTTGAAACGCGCAGGTGAACGCGACGTTCCCTCTTCTTTTTGCCGACGCCAAACCACGATTCGTAACTTGACATTGGTCGCGATATTTCACGCGAGAGGCGTGCCCGTCCACCTTTCACCGTGTTCGATAACGCGATTTAATTAATTTCCACGCGATCATCGTTTCTCTGGCCGCGCGCTCGCTCGAGATCGAACCGACCGCCCGGACGTTGACACGATCGATTACGAAATCGAGGATCGACCAGCTCTCGTCGCGTCTCTCCTCGTCGCTCGGCTTATTTCGCGATTATCACGACCATTCGCCCGTTTTACTTTTATTTTTAACTTTCGATTAGATACTGGCTTTCGATCATTCCAACCGTGCTCTTTGTCGGATTTTTTTGAAAGCCGCAAGAGCGATTATCGCGCTGCCTCATATTGGATACAGTGGGTTTTCGATATTTTTCTGAAATGAAATCGAATCGACGATGATCGATCGTTGGCGATCTATTTTGTTTCGATGAAGTGGATTTAGAATGGTCAGCAACGAAGGTTCTGGTGCACGTATGCGCTGGCTGATGCCAAGTTTGCGAGAGTAAACACGTAATTCAGGCGATTGGTCTTGATCCACCAAGATACCGTCTCTCAATTCAACAGCCAACGAATTCAGATACTTTTCGTCTATTTTATATCCTGTCCCGCGTGCACTTTCACTCGGATACGTAACGAAGATGTCAATAATAATCGCGACGACGACACGTACAATGGCGAACACGACGGATCACGTAATTTGACTGGAAGCAACAGGTTAAAACCTTTCCCAAGCCGTTCACCAATTTCTATCGATAGATGTATAGATCCCGATCCGTGATAACGTAACAGCGTGCATCGTAGAACTCTGGAAAGGATCCAACAATGGGAATGCTTCCTCGTCCGCCTTTCACGACGGACCTCTCTCTGCAACATTACAGTCTACGCGTTCGAATGTCCACTATCACTTGGAAAGGCGACTGATTAACCAAATGGAACAAAAGTTCTTAGCGTGAGCGGATCTGTTTCGCATCCAGCTTCCACAGCTGTGCATTCAGTCAGTCTGACATCTTACAAGAGAGAGTAGACATGTTGCGAAGGGTTAACGAGTCGGGTAGAAAATGTTATTCGAGATCTATCGATGGTAGACTTGTGAATTTTCGAGTACAAGCTTAGTACTCGAGAGTAGTCGGAGAAGCGGCGGCGATTCGTCGACTTTCCGCCCAATTGCAAACGCTAACGTCGCGCAAGCGGTCCGTCAAGATGGCGAGTCGTTTCTGACCGAGCGCGATCGCCGCGTCGCGGCAAACAATGCCGATTGATCGACGAAACGGGTCACTCGTCGCTGCGAAACGACGTGGGCGTAATGGGTTATGGCTCTGTTCTCGAAAATATCGCAGCTGGTATCTCGCGTTGCGCAACGCTCCTATTACTATCGCGACACGGCTATTAAGCGACCGGCGATTCCGCCTCGATCGATCGCGTCGCTCGGATGCTTGATATTTGAAGCACTCGGAGCAACAACGAGAGAAGGCTGTCTCCGCGTTAAATATCTCGAAGGCTAATGTCAATCTTCCGATATGTTACTCGCCGACCGTACGCTTTGGTGCGGCTGGAAATGCTCGCGGAAGGAAGACGAGAGAGCTTATTTCGTGCGACCAGCGCCGTAGAGATTATCGGTTTCTGGTGAATTTTAATAACGTCGCGACGTATCGTTACGCTCTTAGTTAATCTCTCGTTTAATCTTCTAGCGCGGCAATATGGTAACACATGGAACCGAGGGCTAATAATAATCTAAACAGGTCATCCTCGAGCGTCCCAAATACTTTGAACGTCGCCGCGAACATACAGTAGATAAAACTTTATCGACGAATGTTTCACCGTTGGTAAATATTGATTTACAAGTAGATATAGTTTTATGTCGGGGGATAAAGAAGAATTTGCGATTGGGATATCCGTGGATGTTCCCTCGAAATAGATGTCTACGGTTTATAATTACACCGTCGCGGTTCTGTTAATCACTGCGAGGATTTCTTGCTGGATTCTGTATGATTTATTATGCCTCGTAGAGCGCGATAGTAAGCTTCTTTCGGATATTATCTCTGGCTTGACTCCAACGTCATTTTTACAATTACCTCTGCCGTGACGATCAAAGATGATAGAAAAGGCGATACGAACAGCAAACTCGAGCGTGTTCCATTAACCGCAGCGCTGGAATCCGTGCTACCGTGTTTGGAGATAAACGATATCAGGACGAACCGGATGTCCGTCGTGGATGGAGTCGTGTCGTGGGCGTCATTAAACGGGAGAACGTCGGAAAACGCACAAAATCGCTATTTATATGCGCTGTTTGCGTAGAAACGATAATCGACGCTGATAGGAACGAGGAAATGTTTACCTCGCGCAAAGTTGCGTTACGCTCAGTCACGATTATTTTGTCAGTGAGCTGCGGATGCTTGCTTAAATTCAGGACGTTGCAGACTTACGCGTTTATCGGAATGCATACTCTACATTTGATACTTTTATTTCTAGTTTATTCATATTTCTATCGTTACCTTAAACTGTCGTTACGACGTTCCCAAGAATAGGTCTGAAATTCCACAGGAGTCGCGTGTTCCCCTCTCTGAACGTCAGTATTTACATCCAGTCGGTCGTAATCCCAAGGATTTGTCGGTTAGGTGAAAAGAACTTTCCTGTACCGTACACAACGGTTATTCTCTGCCCCTGAAACCGACGGTTAATTTGAATAATCAGTCGGTCGAGCGTTCCAGCGATATACAAACTGCTCGATCATGCTTCGTTGAAATTTTACGTAGCGATCCCCGAAGCTAGAACGAGACGAAAGTCAAGGATGACAAACGTGCCTCGTCTTGATCTTATTTTGGCCTCTGGAATCGCCTCGTAAAATTTCTACCATCCCTTGGAGGCACTTTACGTCGAAAAATGTCATAAATCGTTGCGAGACTTTTCGCGAAGACTTGTGTACAGAAATCCTTTTTGGGGGGCACTGAAACAGGTGTAATCCGTGGAAATGGCAGCGCGCGCTGCCAGTAGAACGTTCCGCGGAGGAGTACAGGGGTTAACCTGTTCGAGGTCGGACAACCAGTCGCGTAAAGGATACGCGAGCTAGCCCACGTTCGCATTGTTGCAAAACGTGTTGTGCGCGCCTCCCTTGACATTAAAACGTGCGCTTACGACGCGCGTTCCATCGCGAAAGCGTAATATATGCCCGCGCCTACCGTTGCCTGTCCCTCCTCCACTCTTTTCCGTCCTATTCACCTTTGCCGCGCTCTCGCGCTTCTTTTCCATTTTCGTCGCTCGATTCCGCCGGTCGCCCGAGGCGTCGCGCAGATCCTGCTGCGGATTTCCATACTTAATCGATATCAGAAACCTGGAACGGCTACAGGTTAGCCTTGGCTGTGTTCACTTTTAACGCAGAAAGTTGCAAAATTTGGAGCCATTCCATCGAGGCGCGCGATGGGACGCCGCGCGGCATCCCTAATCGTAGGTCAAGAGCGCGATTGCTCCACGCTTTTCCCTCCCCGTTTTCCACCGTCGACACCTTGTCCCCCTTTCTCCCTCCGTCGAGCACGGTTTTCTTCTTTCTACTTCACGCAACGGCTGCGTGAGTTTCTCCGCTCGTTCGCATTCCTGGGACCCGTCGAACGATCCGCTCGGAACGGGTCGAGCGACTCCCGAGGAGGATCCTCGGCCGTGTTTGCACGAGGAACGTCAGCTTCGCGGCGCACACCCGACTGTTCCCGCAAGCTGTACCCTTCGACCAGTGATTACCAACTCGATCGAACTTGAAACTCGATCTTTCCATCGGATCGCCCTCAGCGCAGGTTCCAAGGAAGGAACGTCCTTCCAGGGTACTCCTTCGCTGCCATTATTCAAATCAGCCCCGAGGGACTCGTACGCGATCTCTCCCCAAGGTAGACCAGCGGAACACGAAGCACGGACAAGCTCGCTTATCGATTTATTACGTGCTTCCTCGCTTCTTTTACTTTATGGCCTTTCTTATTACTTTTCCGTCCAATTATCTCGATTACGTATCGCGTTATCGGCGATTGCGTAACGCATTCGACCGATTCAGACCGCACCAGGTATCGTAACAGACGGGGCGACAATTACTTCTCCAGCTGTTATCTGCGTCGTTAACGTTACTTCACGCTTTCGCTCGCTGGGTGCTTTCCTTCCTCTTCGATCGACTTATCGACTCGCAACGACTATCAAACGCACGTTACCGCGGCGGGAAGGTCAAGAACGCGATACGCTCTTTTCCTGGACTCGCACGGCGTAGCCTGCGCGATCGCGCTTTCGGAAAATTTTTTTATTCCCCATTGTCTTAGCCAAGGACTTCGTTTTAGAATATGTCGCTCGTATTTTCGTTTCTCGTATTCGTATCGCGATTCATTTAGGCAGCGAACTGTTGGTTCTTGACCTCGTTTCAATACCCGTCAACGTAACGCCGTTCCTTTCCTGCAATTTCGACGAGTAGCATATTTAAACGTGTGATATGCACGCTTTTACGTATATTTTATGATTTATAAGAAACGAGAGTCGCGAAAATTCGCCTGAAAAGTTATTTGGGACGAGTTTCCATTGATTTTTCGTCCCAGAGAAACCGAATTTAAACGAAAATGCTGGCCGAAATGAAAGAAGACAATCAGAAGAGGATCTGGTGCGCCAATTAAGCTAATTAGGACACGAGTTCCTCCGTCTAAGCTCTCACATCGCGTAACGTCTTCCACTTCCGTTTAATCACCGCCAGATTAACAGAGTGGAAGGTTCTCTTCCGAATGTTTCGAAGTCAATCGAACGGAGAAAAATAATTGCGAAAGAATACGACTCGCGTCCCATGAAATGGAACGATCGATATTTCGCAGAATCGGCGACGAGGTTCTCGGGATGGAAACGGCACGTTCGATGCTCGACGAAGCCGATTCGGAACATAATGGCCTCGTGATGACCGCTCGTAACCCATCGATGACTTGCGAAACCAGGTATCACCAGCGAACTGTCTCGTTGATTAATTTTGCTGGCGAAAATCGCGTCACCTAACAGGCGTTCGCGAATGCCATTGACGTCCGCGAAGGCTGCCCCGTATTTGTTACGATGCGTCCCGCGTTATTATCGCGTAGTAATTAGAATAAAGTGAATTTATTTGTCAGATGGCAACGTAATCCATCGTGGATCGACGTAACGAACCGTTTTCCAAGGCTTAAGGAGAAATGCGTAATTTTAACACGAATTTCTACGATGAAAGGTTCGCGCGAGCCAAAGATGTTCCTTCTCGCGTTTTCGCGCGAAGTCGAAGCGAGCAAACCCACGTTCGCTGCAAAAATCTTTGATAAAATACTCCGAGTCGAGTAACTTGACCTACGCGTATAAACAGAAACTCGACGGCGGGCGATTTGCATAAAAAGTTCAGGTTTCGCTGGAAACTGAATTTTGCCTTGAAATCTTAACCCTGAATCGCTAAACGATCGTAAACTTCCCGACGGTTTCGAGTCAGCCGACTTAATCTTAACCCTGAAATCTTAACCTCGACTCGCTAAACCGTTATAACATTTATAACGCGTTTGCGTCAACTAATTATGGGCTTCTCGAGCTAACTGCCTTACGTAATATTTTCGAACATTTTATGTAACGTTGTTTCGCGCGCGTGAAATTGGATGAACGTACCAGTTTCTTCCACGGTATATAGGCCACTCGTATCAGAATACCTTCGAAATAGAGTTGTCCCGTTCGACGCTCGCAGATATTCGCAGAGCGAGCTATTCTTCGATCTTTTTACGGAAACGATACCATTTTACGCGAGCCGACGCGTTCTCCGCTACCCTAACCGACGTAACCTCACGGTCGGCCGCGGGGCACCGTTGAAAATGGCCGCGGCTGCGTCCGCGGATGGCCAAGATCGCCGTTAACCTTCGAAATCCTAGAAAGTAACGGGCGAATTTTTCGAACGGTGCCTCCTGGCACGGTGTCAACTGTAAAAGAGCGCGACGCGTCGCGTTCTCGTCCATAGATTTAGAGCGGTTCGCGGCGAAGTGAGACGTAAACGAGAGCCCTCGCGCTCGAAACAGGTGACCGCCGTTTACGGGCCGAGCGCATAATTAATCGGCCGTCTAAATACGGCTCGCGAGGCGAAAGACTTACCTTCTCGACTTGGCCTGGCCAATTAAAGAGCGGCGAATATCGGCCACCGTAGGAAAGACCTCGATCAGGAGGGCCTGTTGCACGCGTTCGAACCACTTTCTTCTTCTACCCTGTGCGTGCCTTCTGTTCCCGTTCCGACTTTTTTCTTTCCTAAGCCGTTTCCGTCCTGTCGTCGGAATTCCTGCACGCGCAGCGCGAATTAAACCGACCGCAGGACTCGCAGCGTTCGCGCTGCGCCGATTTTTACGATTCTCCTTCGAATTTGAATTTGCACGTTCCAAATCGTGGGATCTTCGACTCGTTTCTCCGCTGATCGTAGAAACGAGCTTCCTCGTCAAGCGGTTCACCCTTTTTCCAACGCTATTCACGTATCTGTACCGTGCTCTATCGTTTCAAAAGTCACCCTAAAGAGATTTTATTCTTACAAGAGAATTCTTGGCTTCTCGCAACTGTGGTGCGATAAGCGTTTTACTCGTGTTGCGTTATGTCCAGCTGAAGTTTTCCAAGTTTCATGCAACACGAAAGCATCGAAGTTGCTGGTTGCAGCTTAGCACCGGTGACGTAATCAGTTTTAAGTCACCTAACAATGTAAATGATACGTAGAATAGGATTCTATGGCTGCTTTTTAAGTATAATCTACGTTATTGCGTATTCGATGCAGTTTACATATAATAACCACGATATGTAATTACTTTTACGAAAAAATCGATTTTTTTGGATAGGAGAAGACTTTGGGGTGGAAATCTGAGTAGCAGAGGTTTATCAATCGCCAACCCTTTCAACGCAAATGGTTTCCAGAAGAATGATATCGTTACTCTCGTTACCCCCCTGTTTTCTTCATTTTCTTTCGAACACGAGTCCCTTTAAAGGAAAAATATTTATCTCGCGATGTATTTATTTTGTGAATCGTAACTCCAAAGAACGTCTGTCAGCTCGTGGACGTCACCACTTTCCTGGCCATCTTCGAGCTAAGTGCAATTTGCTGAATTGGAGTTTTTATGCGCCCAAAGGTACGACATCCGCGCGTGTTCTTCGTCGCTGTGGCCGCGACACTAACCCTTTCTTGTCCGCAACGAGGAAAAATGGTGGTAAGAACCCGGTTCTTTTCGCAACGATGGGATTAAGGCGAGTTCAACGGAACCGCGCGACGAGAATACAAATTTTATTAGTTCTGTACTCCGCTCGAGTAGAAGTATAAGCATTTTTAATCCCTCGAGAATTTAGGAACGCTGCTATCGGTCGAATTAAAGTTGGAATTCGCGTGGGCGTGACGTACACCACGGGTGTTCTCGTGCCCTCGTAACAAATGTTAGGGAGGAGTTACAACGGGCACTTTCCATTTCGCTTTATTAGCCCGTGAACCTTGAACCAGGCTAATTGACTAAAACCGTGGCTTGGTCAAAGTCCATCGAAATCCTACCGGCTTACAACGCGCCTGTCCGACGAATTTTCGACAATTTGGAACGCTTAAGACGGGGAGCGTGGAATCAAGCGTCAAATTAACCCTTTCAGGATCAAGGTTTCGCGCGATAAAATCGTAATTTCCTTCGTAATCGAAACAATATGCAAAATTATCAATTTCACTTCTCTTCGCAGTCATAGAAAAAAATCAGATTTGTAGAAAATCAGATGGAACTTCGCGTTAGAATTGCGCGAAGGGGGTGTCGCGCGACCATTTCGCTGGTGTATATCGCGCCACGCTCGATTTAATGCGAGATCGCTCCACTTGAGCCCTGTAAAAGGAATGTCGCTGGTCTTTCAAGGTTCGCGAGCACGTACCAGGGCGTGGTATGCACCTGGAAATCCGACTGGCAAGCAATAACCGATCTCGTTGTGATTAGCAAATCGTCCGCTCTCGACTGTCCGACAGTTACTTTGCATGTCTCTTACTTTTTTATTTCTCCGTTTGCCTTCGTCCTCGAAAGTCCACGTTTCTCTGCCCTCTATCTCTTTCTCCCTCTCTCCCTCTGTCCTTCTTTCCATTTGTTTTTTGTTTTTTTTACGTCTCTCTCGTCGAATTCCGTAGGCGGATTGTGCAAACTGTTTAGGACTAGAGTAGCTGCACGTATCTGTATTTTAGACCGGTCGATGTACATAGCCTGCGAAGTACGTGTACGCGGGTATCGATAGTGAAAATGTTGACAGACGGTTGGGCAATATTTGCCTGGCCGTTACGAAGTTCCCAGTTTGATTGTTGGGGAAACCCGTGTTTAACAATTTCGATTTCTACCACTCGGCTACCGGTACACTTAAGCAGAGCTGTAACTGAATTATTAGACAGGCTGTTCGATAGAGCCTTGACACGATTTGTGTCACCCAAATAGAAGGAACCTTTCCCAGCTACGACTGTTCACCCAAAAGTCTGCAAAGATCTACCCTCGATCGCTTCGCTATCCTCTTCGAACCTCCCTCGACGAGCTACGAACTCGCAGCTGCCAATTTCTGCCAAATGGAAATTCGTAACTCGCAAACGAAGTTTCCGCGAGGATAGAAGCGAAGTTCATCTCGTTGGAGACGCGTTGGAGACGAAGAAAGCGAGCTGCGAGGATCGCGCGCGAATCAGCAGGGTCTTCCAAGCAACCTCCCTCGTGCATCGAGCCCCATTTCAGCAGCGTTTCGCAAAAATGCGGGTTGCGCCAGGCGCAGTGTCGAAACGCGTCACTCGACGAGCCTCTGGGAAAATTCGTTTGAATCGGATTAGTTGGCGAGGAATCGCGCGTATGCGGCTCACGAGCGGCGCGTACGTACGCGCGCACCTTGTACGTCGTGTCTTGGCCGTTCGTGGGAGGAGCCGCCTCTGTCAAGGTCCGCTCCGCGTATATTCTTATCGACAAGGCGATGCAAGCGTGTCCCACATCGGCCGGATGCTCGAGGACGCCCGTTTTCCACCGCCGCGAGAAAACCGAGCGCTCGCGATTTCCAGCACGAAGTTTGTCGGCCACCCCTTCGACGCCTGTTGCTCCCTCGCGGTTCGATCGCGATCAGAGGGACGGTTCGAGTGGAGGATCTTGCGATTTGGAGTGGTCAATTATCGTGGAACGCGATGGTGGAAGCGGTTCGCGTCGCTGTTGATTTGGTCTTGCTGCTTGCTGCGGAGTTGGGGTTGATTAAGTAATCCGAGTAGACTTCACTTGGACTGCTTACGATCATTTAGAATGGTTAATCGTTGAATACTGAAATTAGCAACAAAATTCGTTCGTTATTACGAAAACAGAAGGTCTGAAAGGAGCGCAACAAGTTTGGTCCCGTGGGTAACGTCGGGGCATCGTCTGCCTCCCAATTTAGAAAGCAAAATTGTAACGTCGACCATACGTCAACCGTAAATTGTAGAACCGTTCTAGAACTGAGGACGGCGAAACGAACGTAGCAACTGAGTCACATCGCGAAGCCTACATACTCGCTGCTCCCATTACATCGAAACACTTAACGCGCCAACCCGTAACACACAACATGGTCACTGGCCACGACTCTATAACCTCTTTCATTAACCCTCTGACTGGTATCGACGCTTCTAAGCGCTCCTCTTTATTCTTAATAACGATCGACTCGTGCATAAGCATAAAGACGCTAATCTAGCAGCAAAATACTTTTCGTTTCGTTGCCTCGAGTTGCTCGTCGCCAGACAGACCGCGAAAGAGGGTCTTCACCTTCGCGTATCGGTCGAACGTCTACGATGACAGTGCCAAGACGTTATTCGTTACCGATTAATCCGTTGAAAAGGAAGGAACAGTGATGGGAACGAAAAGAACCGACGTCTTCGCGTTGTTTATCGCGGCGACAGGCCATTGTTGGCGCGACAGCGTGGCAACGATAGGGAAGAACGCGTGTCGGGCTTCGATAGGGAAGAAGAAGTGGGCCACGGGCCGATAAAGCAACGATTCCGCCGAGTCGTGGCGTTTCCACGGAATCCGTGGGCGTGCAGCCCAGTCGCTCGCGTGCTCGTGAATAACCCGGTGTTCCGTGTCCTATTATAGGCGTGCGATTGCATCGTTGACGCTTTGTTAATCGCGGAACGAGCCTTTTCGCGTGCCGTCCCGCCATTATGCAACCGTGCGGATCCGCGAACGAGCATAAAGGCGCCGCGCGGAAATTCTGCGAGGCGTCCCTCGAACGAATCTCGTCCAGCTGCCCAAAATGGCGACGGATAGGCGAACAGATGATTCGTGACACGAATACTTTTCTACTCTGCTTCGCTCCTTTCTTTTTTTTGTCCAATTTATTTCTTGCACGCTTCTTGTTCGCGTTCCTTATTTAAATTTTAACGCTTTCCTTTCGAGTTTACGAACAGTTTAGCAAATTTTCCGCTCTCGAATTCGTTGCGCGATATTCTTTCGAAGCTGACCGCGTATCTGTAGACTGTTAAACGAGGATTCGGGGGAACGTGACCTAATTCCGTCCCGGAGCTGTTTCGTGCTTCTACCTTGAGACCCTTCGAGGTTACATTCACCAGCTTTCTTGGGGTCTCGTTTTTCTCGAAGGTTCCGAGCGCACAAAGATGAAACGCAGGCGTTTCGCGAAAGGATGAAAATCGCTGAATAACGAAATGAATAACATAGCCAGGGAAATATTTCTTGCGATCTTGAATCTGTCTTTCGAATGTTTTACGTTCTGTTACTTTAAAAATGTACAAGAAAATACAGAATTCTTAAACAAATTGAATAATTCCAGAAATAATTCCAGCGTAAATGTATGTACGCGTACACAAAATTGGGAACGAAACGCGTGCTCCGCGTTGTAAAACATTGAAACGAAAGGGTTAACGTTTGTGCCGGATGGATTCTCGGCAGGAATTTAAGCGACGCGTGTTTATGCGATAAAAACGAGTTAACTCGATCCTCAAACCGAGAGAGGGCAATCTCGCGGGAGCGGCGAGATATTTTAAGCTCCTGAAGCCTTTTGGCCAGTGCGTCCCATAATTTCCCCGAGGACACGGCCGGCGGCGTGTTTTCGCGCGGGAGTACGGAAAGAACGCATAAAGAGCGAAACGAGCCGGGAAATATGTTATCTCGTGGCAAATTAAAATTTCCCCTGCTACAACCCGCGCGGACGTGGCGGTTCGTTGATGAATTATTCCTCGATCCGCTCGATTCGAGCCTCTGGTCGCGCGCGAGAAAGGCCGCGCGCGGCCGCGACCGCGGGAGCGAAAAAGGGGTAATCGAGGGCAAAAAGAGCAGGCTCGCATCGCGTACGCAATCCTGAGCGGCGTTATTCCATAAGCAGCCGCGGAGGCTAGCATCGCGTTGCATAAAGAGGCCACTTCCCGGTTGCGTTGGGAACGTTCACTTTCTTTGTGTTTTCGCGCGCGCTGAGCGGCCTAGCCAGACTCGTCTCCGCGCGGAGCCACCTGGAAAAAGGATGAGGCACCGTGCAAACTCGTATTCCTCGCGTCTGCTACCAACTGGTCCCGTGAAAGTACCAGCGCAGCGATGCATCCGTGGAACGGCGCCGACGGCCCCTCGTTGCTTCGGATGCGCCTCCTCCACCGTTCACCCAGCCGGCTCGTCCGGCGAACGTGACCTTTTTCTGGTATTTAGGATGGATCGTGGTATTCGAGAACGTTTAAACGACCGATCGTGTTCCCGACGATGGGAGATCGAGCGCGCCGCAAGGTGCATTCGTTTCGAGCGGTTCGCGAATGCCTGCTTCGAGAGAAGGCTGCGATATTTGCCTAGAACCGAGGGAAATCGTGGATATTTTTCTTCCTTCGTGTCACGAAAGTATCGCGGAAAGAGGGATCTTCGTTGCGTCCTCCGCGAACGCGATTCGCGTAACCGTTCTTTCAACCTTATTCGAGTTAAGATCGATCGATCGAGTATAATTAGCAATTAAAATGCGTTAACGACACCGGTGACAGCGATAGGTATCGTGTTACGGACCGTATAAACGCTTTGGAGGATGCATTTGCCTCTCTGCTGTCACGGTGACTTGTTCCCTTTAAGAGCTGGCCGAAGTCGAGGCTCCGTGGACTCTGAGGAAGTTTCGAGAGCTCCAAGAGTCGTTCGCGAAGTTTCTTTCCCGTCGCTGTTAAAGGGTAGTTGACTCGCGTTCGTTCTTTTTGAAATAGGAGTTTAGCTCCGCGATTTCTATCGCTGACGGTATTTTGTTTAGGCTTTCTCACGAGAAGAAGGTTGTTTTTACGCTCTTCTTTTCCCCGGCGAGCACAATGGTACTCGAAATAATTAAGAAGATTCCCGATCTGTTCCAGTCACGATTAACCTTTCGTATAATTTCAAATTAGAAAACAGACCGAGCGCGGAACAAAAGATCGCGCTCGCCGCGATGTTCGAGGACTCCGCGGCAGTTATGCAACAATAAATCGAAGTGGCTACCGCCTTTACATTTTATACCGCGGACTGGAACTGGTTCTCGTCGTACGGGTCGGGAGGATGCGAAATAAAGCTGGCATCGAGGAAACGAGGCGCTCGGAGACCGGGTTCTGGTTAAACGCGGAGCCCCTCCAGCGTCCGACCGTAAGAGTAATGAAACCGCTCGCTCTGTGATCAGCCATCGCTGCATTCGCTGCAATTAGCCTCCAGCTTCGACTAATCACTATCTTTATCGTTATCTTCCTTACGAAACGCCCGCCGTTAATTAGAATACCAGCAGCCGTGTGTTTACCATTTTTCTGTGTCAACGTCCGCGTCTCGCCTCGAGTCGCGTTCGTTTTCCGCGCGTCACCTTTTTCCCCCTCGCGCATCTCGTTCGTTTCCGACGGTTTCGAGAGTAATTTCGAATTTGGCGCGACGCAATTTTCACCTCGAGATTACCAGCGAAGTCTGTTGGTCGCGAGGAGAAAAAGTCGATACGTCTTCGCGTGCATCGCTTGCGTACACGTCGCGTGGAACGCAGAAAATGCCGCGAGGTATTTCCGCGCGGCAAACAGTCGATCCCGCGAGTCGCACGGGCGGCTGGACAAACGAACGACGGACGGGGAGGCATGCTAATAAATAAAAGGTCCGTCATGCGTGGGATTCCAGCGACGCGTTACGCCTGTAGATCTCGCGGAGAACCTCGAACCCATCGGCTAACGCGGGGAATAAAGTTTATGGTCACGCTCAGGGTTGCTGCCACGGTGTCATAATATAAAACGCCAGGCGTCGTATAAATTACGAGCCGGAGGTTTCAATAAACACTCGCGGACGGAAATCGTAAAACCGGCAAAAGCGAGGATCGCGTTTTTCTGGATGCAAATGGAGATTAGACGAAGTGACCGTCGTCCCTCGAGCACGAGAAAGTGCCGCGACGCTCTTCGATGCCAGCGTACGCGTTTATTGGACTATAGATTTCATTGCTCGCCACGAATATGTGATTAATGGCGGTTCTCTAACGATCGAGTCGTAGCATCGGAGCCCGCTCGACGATCGAAGCGACTTTCGCGACTGGTTTCCACGTTCGACGCGAGTGCCGCCGCTTATTTTTCCTGCTCGCGTTTCCCGCTGCCTCGTTCCGCGATAAGTGCGGGCAATTTACTGGCGGCTGGTTATTTTCTGCGATCTTTCCCGCTTTTCAACGATCCCACGGTATTCCACGACTCGAATTTTTCATCAAATCCGAGATTAATCTACAACGATCAAAATTACAGTTGCTCTCTTGGAGATCGACGTTCATTTGACGTCTTAAAACGGTACTTAGGTACAGTTGAACGGAAGAAACGAACGAAATCATTCAGTCGTCGATTCCGTGCTATTCCGTGCGATTCTTACCACTTAATTGTTAAAACGGTCAGTGGCGCGCGCAAAGATAAAAGCCGACGGAGATTCCCTCGTGGAAGTTATTCGACGCGAAGTCAGCGCGCTTGTCCTCCGGAATGACAGGCGTATCCGCTCGTCGCGTGCTCGACGAGACGGGAGAAACGAAAGCGCGAAAGGTGTAGCTTTTCACAATGCGCCTCGCTATGCTGGAACAGGCGAACAACACCTCGCTTTGATACGTTGTTTACGGGCCGCTGTTACCGCCGCTCGTCCTCCTCCCCGACATCGACATTATGCACGCGACGTGCTCGACGGGAAAATGTGTTACGCCGCGTTTCGATTTGAATGAAACCTCGCGAGTACGACCGATGACTCGGTTGGAGGGGCGTATCGCGATTTCCACCGCCTAGCCGCGTCGTTGTAAACTCGAGGACGTTCGTTTCATTTCTTTTTCCTCTGCTTTTCTTGCTCCACCGATACTTCACGCTCCGGCGAACTCGCTTCTGCGCTTCGATTGCCTGCCAGAGGAATCTGATTACGCTAATTTTCGAATCGCTTCTCCACGCGACGCTTCGCTCGGAACGTCAGCGGCGACTCGTTGCGGCGCGCGCTCAGTCCGAGCCGTAAGTGTGTCGTCGCGCCATTTCTACGGGCGTCGAGCGACGCGCTGCCACGGAAAATGGCGTCCCAAAGCGATCGCGAATCGCGCGAGTCACGAGCGGCCAGGCCGATCGATCGAAGGACGCTTGGATCGTTTTAAAATGCTACGAGAGATTCTGTCGCAACTGCCTTTCGGCTACCGCGTGGTACTGCAGGTGGAATATCGGCCTAGCTGCTCTAGAGACGCGGCGATTGAAGGCGGATAAGAAGGGGTGAAGGAGAGGCCGCGATAGAATGGGTCAATCAGTCGGCGGCCCTTTATTTCTCCGTCTCGAAGTCGCGCAGAGGTGTTTAAAAGAATCTCTTCGCTGCTTATTCCTTCCGGTAAAAATGATCTTTTCTTGTTTCGCGAACGTTCAGCGTGTCCCTCAGCGTTCCTCTCGTACAGTTCAATTTACATGGACATTATATTCGATGCGTTTTCACGAACAACGGATCGTTCTATGAATAGAAATGATTCGATGAATTGATTGAAACGAGACACCGTTCCTACTTGTTTCATAAAAAGTTTCCAATCGAGATCGATTCAAACGTCATTCATAATCTGCTCCTTTTTTCTCTCCGTCACTCTTATCGAGACCTATCTGTGCAACATCGTCCCGGCGCGAAGGGGATTCGTCGCACCTGTTCAGACGGAAGTCTGATAATGGCGCCACTGACGTTCGCGAACAATGTACGCGATTATTCTCGCGACGTGCACATATGTCCGCGAGTGTTGCGTAATATTTACGCTTCGTAGAGGCCGATAGCTGCGAGGCTTCGGTTAAATCGATAGTCGAACGAACGCGATACAGCGCCGTGCAAAGGTCTCGCTTTCAGCCGAAGAGATGTTTCATTATTACGTTATTAACTGTGTTCAAACTGTGTTTTCTCTCTCTCTCTCTCTCTCTCTCTCTCTTTCTCCCTCTATTGCCTCCTTGAAAGAAACTCATTTTCATGTAATAGCGTCTAAAAATAGTTTCCATCGTCGTTGTTAAATTACCGGTAACGCGGGTCGCCCGAGCATTTCGCTCGAGCATTTCGCGTGCATGCAGTTACACACCTGCGTCCAACCTGTTCGATCGCGACGATCACGTCGTCTTTTTATCATCGCGTTATCCTTTATCGCCTGTTTCTCGACGCGGACTGGATTCGAGGAATCTTTTCAACGACAGTGTTGAAAACAAACGACAGTGTTTGTTTCGAGCGCAGGAAAAGGACGGCGAAGGCTCTCGAGGTATTACGAGATCTCACACTTTTCACTTCGTCATCGTTACAAGGAATTCTATGTAATTCAGATAAAGATTAATTATTCCTGGTTCTCTCGTTATCTGCGTATCGAATAAGAGTCTGTTCCTCGTCACTGTAGTATTTCCATATTTTTACGCGATGGATATCTGCTCGAACTCCGTTGAACTCCGACAATGGAGTCAACGATCGAGGTAATTAACGCGAAATTATTGGAAAAGCATACGTTTCCGCTTTTTAGACTTCCGTTGCTCGTCGTAAAACCGAAGGATCCGTCGTCGATGCTCGCGCGGACGTGCATTTTCATATTCCCATTACCGACGCGATGTCGCGTTGCGCAACGCCAGCCGTTTCTAGATTCTTCCGTTGAATCGTTAAGCAGTTTGTTGAAACAACTCGCCTCTAAAACTGCAACATATTCCGCGAAATCTAAGTATAGAATTGGTTGAATAATAGATTCAGAATTGAACGCTTTCTCGGTGCGGATCTGCGCACCGATATCGTTTCGCGACGTCTTATCGCGATCGACTCCGACGAAATGTTCGAACGTTCGCGATTCACCGCGATTCGTTTTGCAACGCCCACAAAAATGAGAGGAAGAGAGGGGCAAAGAGAGAAAGAGAGAGAGAGCAGAGAAACATCGTATCTCTGATAACAGATTTCGCAGTCAATTTTTCTTCGTTCGTTACATAACAGCAACCTCTCTGTCTCTCAGCTCGTTCTTCTGCCAACTCGGAATGCGCCGTGTCTCGAGTTAACAAATTAAAAGCGTATCGATCGCTCTCGCGCTGCGTAACGCGTTGCTCAATTCGCTGCGCTCGCGCTACCGGGGTTGCTGCACCCCCGCGTTTTATTAAGTCCGATCGCATCCCCGAGATAAACGATCGATCGCGAATACGTGCCTCGAATAACCGGGCTAAAGTAACGCGCGTCTCTCGAACGCGATTCCAGCGAGGAAAAGCGCGAGCATTGTCTCCTCCTTTGAGGACGAACGCGTCGTTCGACGACGAACTCGCCCTGGTCCGTCCAAGAATTACCCGCTTTCTGCTTCCCTGGGGGCTCTGACAACGCAACCACGTATCCACCCTTTCACGCGGGAACACACCGGGACACGGATGAACGGGAGAAGAAATTGTTGCTGGATCGAAGCGAATGTTTGCCCGTTTGTTTACCCGCAGTCCAGTTTCCTCGTCCCTTAATGCATCCCGTGGGCGGTTCGTAAGAAAGCCGTTCTCTGTCGCGGATTCGTCGGCATCCGTTTAGTTGCGCTGCGCGCGTGGGCGCGGGATTAACTTGTCTTTTTGCGGGTTTCTACGCGAGGTGCGCGGACGGAATCGATGTCGATTGTCCGGCACTTTGTAAACGATTGAGGCGTACTATTTGGATGAATTTCATTAGGTTTCCGTTCCGTTTCGTCGAGATCGCAGCGGCCTGCACGCGTTTTATTGGAGCAATCGATTAGCTACCGGAGAGCGCGTTCAGTAGAACGTTCCGTCTAGCGTCAGACACTCGCTCTTCGCGACCACTTGACGCGTTAAATAGGACGCGATAGGACGACGAGAAAGACGGAACGAAGCACTGGTCGAACAGCAATCGTCTCGATTAAATTCAATGTCAAAGACCAATCGTTGCAGCGATAAATCACTCGCTGGCTCGGCTAGCCGACGCTCCATTAGCGACGTTGGTCATCGAGAACGTTCCTAAATCCCGGGTTTCCTCTCGGCTGGGTCTCGTTCAGTCGCGATCGAACGCGCGACAAGATCGATTAATTAGCCGCCGTGGTTCGCGAAAGTTATTACGCGATCGACGAACGAACGAAACCGTGAACGAGACGCACGAGCCGACGTATCGATTCGGACGTACCGCGGATTAGGTACACGTGCGAGGATACGTGTTTGACAGAGATACTCGATATCTTGTCGCGAAAGATACGACGGCAAAATAGTTTCCATTCGTTTCAATACCGCGCGTGTAATTCTTTAATCTAATCGGAACCGTGTCACGTACGATGTATAAGGTAATTACACGCATCGATAATGTAAAGCACTTTGGTAATAAGCTGCGAAGATCCATTGCTTCGACTAGATCGTAGATCTACTTAGACCATTTTACTGTGGACGCGTAACTTTTAAAAAGAAATTGAACTGTATCGCATTCGAATGTAACTCGAAGTAGAAAAGAGGAAATGGAAAAAATAAATACTTATTAGAGTGTTGCATACATTCAGTAACAAGTTTGTTAGAGTGCGCGATGAATTCGACGTATGACAATACGTTTCAGCGATCGATCGGATACCGCAGCGTCGAAGTAAAAGTGTAAAAACTTATGGTTTCGCGCAAAACGCTTGCGTAATATTCTTCTATCGCGTTGTACGAGAGTCCGCGGCGGTTGTTTAAATATCGATCGTCCCGATGATGATGCATGTAAGAACGACTCGAGCGATGATGCAAGTGTCGTAAACTCGATGGAATCGGTGTTACTTTCTTTTCGTGCGTCGTCGAGCCGCGTCACGTGATTGCTCGGTCGCGTGATCGGTGGATCGCGAACATCGTGCCAGACGGTGGGGAGAATCGAAAGCGACCGTCTTCTTGGCAGAGTTCTCCGCTTCGCGTTACGTA
The DNA here is from genome assembly GCA_963969225.1 of Xylocopa violacea. Lineage (NCBI taxonomy): Eukaryota > Metazoa > Arthropoda > Insecta > Hymenoptera > Apidae > Xylocopa > Xylocopa violacea. Next base: position 18,224,895 of record CAXAJV010000014.1, read on the forward strand.
ATCTACCACTTAGCAGCGTGACTCGAAGTCGAGAGGGTTCGTTCGACGCGCGGAGCCCTCGAACGTTAGGGGATGACGCGTATTTGGGACACTTTCTGGGTGGCGAATTGAGAAAACAAAAAGTCTGTCATCGCAAAACGGTATTATCGAAAGTTCAATGTTTGCTAAATATATTTTTGTGATGGGTATGCAGAGTTCGCTTGCGGCACTGTTCCTATGAAAATCGTCAACAGCAACGAACATGGCGGCGTGTGGAACCTTTCATATAGAAAAATATCAAAACCATTATTAAATATCTGAATTTGTTCGACGAAATCGTGCAGAACGCACCAGGGTTGAAGCATCCACGTCCCATGTAAGCCTCTAAAAGAAAAAAAACTGAAAAGACAGCAACGCGGTCGGCTCAACCACTTGTGGATTTCGACCCAGATTCTCGCTGGATTGTTCGAGGGTGTCGAGGCCTATTTGCATGTCCGGCCGCGAAGTTCGACGGCGAAGCCAGCGAAAGGTGGCACGTCTGCGACCTCGAGAAGGTCGTGGCGTTTCCTCAGCGACGTCACAGCTCCTTTGGGGTTTCCATCCCCCTACACCACGTTCTCCGTGATGCGGTTAAGTCTCTCCGCCTCCCTTGAGGTTCCCTTTTATCTACGTTAATTTGCTCGTACGCGAATAAATCCGCCCGCTCGATGATGCTGGAGCGACAGGCTCTCGTGTTTCGAAATTGGCGGGCGTCGTGGCACCGCGACGCCACGTAATCGGTGATCTAACGATCGGTTGCGTTTATCTCCGACGTCTGAGAGTCGGGGTGGCTGGAGGATAGGGTGAGTTTCAGAGTGGACAATTTTCTAAACAATACGGCTTTTTTAGTCGATAGAATCATAATGTTTGTTTATTTCTACCGAAAATCGAATTTGGAATTAACTTTTATGGTGGTTAGAATTATCCTTTGAAGTTTCGAATTTACGTTAAAACCATAATTCCAGACGAGCGCTACTTAACGTTAATGTATGTAAATATAAAAAATTGTGAAATATTCTGCTCGCCACGAAATTTCAGAGTAATCTTTTAACGCGGGATATACAGCTGCTGTAGACAAAACAACGAGGAATTTGCATGATTATGAGATTCGCTGGTCGTTAATAATCCCCAATTTTTACGCTAGCGTCTGTCAACTGGACGAAATCGAGGAAAATGGCTTGGGTTGATCGACTCGACGTTGGATTAACCCTTTCAGATATAAATTAACTCTCTGCGCGATTGAAACTCGCTTACAAAAAAGGGGATTAAATGCACGTAAATAGAGTTGCTCGTTCTGCATTTAAATTACAAATGAATAATTGTCGTTATAAATATATCTACCGCTGGACGTTAGGCAAATGCAAATAGGATTTACCTGTCATCGAATCGACTGATGAAGATCAATGACCAGTGACGTCAGGCTCGTTGATCACGTGCACCGAGTCGCGTATGCAAAAAAGTGGCACACACGTATCGCGGAGCCGGGATTACTCGTATGCGATTAGCGTACGTGGACTGACAGCTGGAGAAAAGAACAGAGAAGACGGACAGGTTCAAGGATTAGTCGAATTTTCATAAATTCCCTCGGCTATCTACGAGTCCACATTATCAGCGTTCAAATTCGCTGCTCGCTGTCTCGAAGCAATCTATGTGCAAATCGTCGACACGATTTAAAATTTACACAGCCACGTCTGAATTTTTCTACTTTTACATCTTTCCTTCGAAACACTCTCCTCGTTTCTTAACTCGACGCAGTTCCGCGGATGGAATTACTTAAATTACAAATTCGTTCGATCAAGAAAGAGAGCAGGTTTCGATGAGCAGAAAAATTCCACTTCGTCCGATGATTTCTGACCAGAAAAACACGCGCGCGCACACGCTTCGCTGAAAAAATTCGAGATAGAGGAGATTGCGGGTGACTTCCTGTCGCCTTTTTCTCAGGGCATAATCATTTCACCGGCACGGCTTCTCGTCGATCCTTTTCTCTCCTCTCTTGCACTCTCACCGTGGAAACCTCTCTCTCTCTCTCTCTCTCTCCAACAGCCGCTACGCGTTGCACAGGTCTTGCGTCAGAGAAAACGAGCCTCGAGGATGAGCCGGAGCAGCAACGCGAAGGCGCGCCGGGTTTTATTCCCGTGGCCACGGTCCGGTTAACCCTTTCAGCGGGGCTGGAATTAATTCGCCGACGATGAGGATCGGTGATTAGAAGTTTCTGTTGTGGAGCAACTTTCGAAATGTTAATTGCAGAACGTGGACGCAAGTTTCGGAGCTATGTAGCGCAAGTTTTCTCGGCTCGCAGCTCGTTGTGGGCGTACGGAAATTTATAATCCCGACAACCGCCGTGTAACGAGGCGCTTTTACGAGTTCCAGTTATTACAAAAAGTACCGCGTCGTCCCGTCTTCGGCGAAAACGCAGCCGTCACTTAATTAATTCGTTATTGTCCGCGGGAAAACCTTTTTCCTCCCCCAAATTGCTCTCGAACGCATCAGAGATACGGTTCACGCTTGTCGCCGCGCTTTCCCACGGCACTTGTCGACAGCGCGAGCACTCTTTTTCCACCGAAATTCAACGCGAAACGAATCCGAAGCGGGCATCCCTCTGTTTATCGATTCTTCTGGCATCCTTCTAATCCTACCACGGCAACGGGTCGACGCAATCGCGGCTCTCACGATGCGGTTAATCGGTGTTCCGTGTAACGAGCGATCATTAGGCCGCATTACGGAGAACCGACGGTTATTATTTCGATATTGGCGACGTTTTTTCCGCGCGCCTCTTCCCTCCCCTCTGCCATCGTGCATTGTCGGTGGCGAGTGTTTTAAATGATCGCCAATCGGGAAACGGCGAAATGGCATTCCTCCCAGAAAGCGTAATAAGCCGGCGTTCCATCGAGTCACAGACGAACGCCGCTTTCACGACGAACCGGGAATGGTAATGGTAATAGTAATACCGATTGTTCGATGGATACGCGAGCTCGCGCTTCTGGAATGCGCGAGGATGGATCTGTCGAGGAGACTCGAGCCGTAATGTGGCGGAATTTTTGCAGACTCGAGTGAATTGGGGATTTTAACGCGTGGTGTCGCGATACGTTCTGAAAATCTTGACGTGCGTCATAGAAAAGGTATCAATCTCGCGTGCAACTTTTCCTCGTCCAACGACGAAGGAAAAGTTGTTCTACCGGACGTTTTCGCGGAATCGTCGCAATTTATCACGGTTCAACCCAAACTGCTCGATGTAACATTTTCCTGAGCGCGCACGTGTACCGTTTAGGGGTCTCCGTTCGCCCGAACACACATCCTTCACTTTCATTTTTAAAGCGCTTTCAGTGTTTCCCCCTTTTGTTGCAAATTCCCTCTAATGGAGGCTCGCCCTCCATTATCCCGCGTTCGGGAGAAAACGCTTGTTTGTACGTCTCTCCCGCATCGACGAAATGGATTTAGCTATTCCCCTCGCTACGGATCCGTTATAATTAGCGTGCCATTTCAGTTGATGGTCGCTATTAATTTATGCGCGATGAAACGCTCGCACAGGAACACGAGAGAATAGGTTTTAACGGCGTTTAATATCTCTAACGTTTCCCTTGGAACAACGGTATTACGCGTTCTTATTATAGAAAATCCTCCTCTTCGATGTATCGCGCTGCAGTCCGTGGACGAAATTGCAACCAGGGATTTGCGACCGGTAAAACTGCGAAAGGCGATGCTCGATAATCGATGTTCGTCGAAGCACCGTTCCCACAGTGGCCATTAAACGGAACAGTGTTGGCACGCGTTCTCAAAACGCAACACCTCCACCGCGAGTGCTTTCTCCTAATTATGCAAACGAATTCCGGACAAAACGAATGCCAATTAGCCGTTTCCCAACGATCGTAACGCGTTTCGTTAAGCGAATAAAAGAAACAAAAGAAAAGTAGGAAACAGGAAAGAGGAAGAACCTTGAAATAGGAAAAGGAGGAAGGATCGCGTGTTTCCGCGGCGTTATTCCGCTCGAATTCGAAATCCACCTCGAGAATCGATCATGGCTGGCTGGTTGGTTCGGCCGCGATCCCGTTTTCAACCGTTTCTGCTCAAATTCGAAACGTGTTTCGAGAAGCGGCGAAAATATACACAACAGCAAATGTTATTTCACTACGTTATCTCTCGCAATACGGGTGTTTACGCAAATTAATATTTCTATGAAGCGCAATAGGGGCTCTCGTTACGACCCTCGAGTACCAACGTTCCTACGTTTCTACGCGCTTTAACTCTCAACATATACCATCTAAATAATTACGTCGGTTAATATCTACACTCCACATAAATGTGAAACAAGATTTCCACCCCTTAACTTGTTCTTCGCATTTCGTCTCGAGAAACGATTTCGCTCGCCCTCTGCCGATTGCGAAGGGTCAGAACTGCTCGTTGACGAGGATCGTGCGTCGAAAAAACCGTCGAATTTCCCCCTCGACAGTGGGAATCGGTCGCGTATCCCGGATGCGCGCGATCGCGAAATCGAAACTCCGCTGGCTGAGCGATGCCGGGTGCAACGAACCCGCTGCAACGAAACTGGGACACCCACGGCTGTTCCGCGACGTCTTTGCCCTCGTGCACACACACGGTGACCCCGTTTTCCAGTTACGTCGGCTCAGCGAGCGACGACAGCCCGTTTCGATTTTCGCCCTCCCTTTCGCGGATCCTCTTCCGCTTTCACGGCGCCTGTTGCGTTTTCCGCGGAAAACTCGATCGATCGAACGCGTCGCGGCCCACGCAAGTCTTCTTGCTCGACTTTAAGAAACGATTCGAACCACCGCCACGACTCGCTGCTCGATTAACGAACTTTAATCTCGAAATCCACCGCGATTTAACAAACCCACGAGCGTGCAACGTTTCATTCGGTTTTCCGTGCATTTCTCTGGCACACTTTTCCCGCGAGCCTTCCTGCGGAAGCGTTCCTCCTCTTTAATACTCTGAGACGAAGCTTCTCATCGAGCTTGATGCTCTAAAGTGATTAGAAAATCGTGGCGCCTCGAATTTTAATGGTTCATCCTGCGAATGTGGTACGAATTTTCCGCGAGATTAATTTTACCAGACGCGACACAGTGGTGAAAGTAATATTTGCTATTTTTCTAGAGATAATAATGCGACGTCGCATGGCCACGCGATGCTTCGACACAAAACGAAGACAGTGGTCATTTTCAGAACGGATGAGGAAAAAAGAGCGATACCAGATAAAGGTCGCGATTGGACCGCGTGTGTATCGATTCTCGATCGTTTTCGCCGCTTTATCAGGCTGATGGTCGCGGTTAATGCACTTTGCTCTTTTCCTACCGCTTTATTCATTTCGACGATGACGCAACCGGCCGCCAGCAACGTACGATTTCGCGTATACGCCGCGTAACGATAGTTCGCAAGGTAATTAGTGTGAATCTGCTTCCTCCTCTTGCGTTACCCGCGATAACTCCGAATTTAATTAATGTAATTAAGATCGGCCGCTGCCGTCAGAGGCCTCGTTCCCATTTTTTTTTTCTCTTTTTTTTACTACCCCTCTCTCCTCGCTTTTTCCACCTTTCCTTCGATCCGTTCCTCTCGCGATTCGATCCTCGAATTTCTGCGCGTTTCATCATTTTACGTAACACGCGCGCGCGCAAAACTGTCGGAATAATTGAAAGAGTGAATCATCGAAAGTATCGTTGCCCGACTGGCGGATTAATCGAGTGCTCGGAGCCAATTCCCAGGATGGAAAGGACAGCGCTCGCGTATCAAACGCGATCCTTTCTCCTGGCTGCTCGTCTTTTTCCCATTACGATTCTCCGCGTACGCCAAGCGCGATCGCTTTCGTTTTCTACGCCGCGGCGTTCTACGAGCGCGGAGGACGTGTCGCGAACGCGTGTTTCTGCCTTCTTCTCCCTTCTTCTCCCTTCTTCTCCCTTTTCGCGCGCGAGCCCCCGTTTTCTCTTTCCGCTTTCGTTCGCCAGCAGTTAGGCGAAGTCCACCTGTCCATCCGAAACTTGCACGCGGTTAAAGAAAGTATACGGAGGCGGTATCTTCTTTTTGTTGCTACGCGCACGCTCGAATCGATGAAATCATGGTGCTTCTCTAGTTCGAAAAGTACTTGGACGTCGTTCCTCGAGCTTCGACGCTCGAAAGTACTGTTTCCCTTGGTCAGGACTTACGAAAAGACTCTCGTCAAAATGGTTAAGCGTCCATCAGAGGAAGAATTGAAAAGTACTTCAACCACAGATCGGAATTAGAACAATTTTTTACGTCTTATAAATATTGCGATCGTTATTAATATATATATATATATATTCTTTTTTTTCTTTAAACCCGTTAGAGTCTGCAACCGCAGGAATAGATTAAAAAAGTTACTCGTTCCAGTAGAAGCGGAACAATTTGCCCCTGTTGCATAATAAGATTGAAATCTGTGTGAAAAAAAAAAGCGAGCCGCTTAAGAACTGGGTCACTGTTTCCCTTATCAGCGCGAGAATGGCACAAAGCATCGCTGCGAGTATTCTAAACGATTTGGAAAATACGATGAATAAGCGGTTCGCGTTCTCAAAGCTCGCGTCTTTGCGTAAACTCGGCTCATTGTATGGAGAAACGTTGTTGCAGCGTAGAAAATTGCGATTCCCATCGCGTTATCTATATTATCGTCAGTCAGGCTTCGAAAGGGAACGTAACAGCGTGCGACGACGCGCCATCGCCGAGCGAATCGAACGGATCATCGACATGTTCCATCGCTGTCTGCGAATCAGCTGATTCCTTCGTCGCAGTGAAACCTGTGGACGTTGAAACACCGTTCGCGAACTCGACGAGCAGCGATTGACCACGAAACCAACGTCCAATTAGATCCAGCACGTGGGCGCGAAAAACTGTGCGACGCGAGACGAAAGCTCGAGCGATTTCATAGGGTTAATGAGATGTAAACCAGTGGTCGCGAAAAAGGCGAACCAGATAATTGAGTGTTTCACTTGTGGCTCGACGTCTCGACAAAAACTAATTATTCTAGATAGTTATCGGCGGATGTTTTTTGCTGACACTTATGGTAATCCGCTGCAGCCGGAATGAATGAATTGCGAGAGGGCGTTTTTTAAACCGAGATCGCTGATTTATGATAGAAAACAAATATTTTTTTGGTCGCCTTTCGACAGCAAAAGGGTGGATAAAATTTGTTCGCGACTCGCGTCGCTGCGTACGAATTGAATTTCGCAGAGGATTCGAGGGCTGGTCCGATCTGAAAGCTTTTCGAGTCCTCGCCTTTCCTCGATCCACGGCGGATCCTGAATCCGGATCGCGTAATCGACGCGATTACCGTTCGATCTCGGTTCGTCCCGATTCCTCGCGGTTCGCGAATTGAATTACCTTCGTCGAATTGTGGCTCAGTTTCCGGGTGCATAGCTCTTCGTGGGGATCGATGCCTCCGCTGACTAGGTGAGTCACGATCCAGCGTCGACGTACACCGTCTCTGCGCCCCGTGGATTGCGCAATACGCGAGGAGAACCGTGAACGCACCGTCTCCGCGGTGACGACGATACAACTGAAGTGCGAAATCCGCATTTTTATCAACGCGAGACAGACAGAAACGTTTATTTGACTTTTCCACGCGGAGTACGGTCGTCGATCGCCGGTTCGAAGCCTCGGCAGCTAGCGTCTGAACTTTCTCTGTTGCATTCTGTCAACATGTGTCGCGCACGGTCGTTGAGTAACGAGTAAATAGAATGAAAAGTGGGAATCGATGGATCCGTTTGTTTTGCCGAGAACGCTGTTTTTTCGCGGCAACGTAGTGTTTATAGCGAGAAGTGCACGGCTTCCAGCGTGCACGCGTGGTCCACCGATCGTGTATCGGATCGAGGAAAGCCGAGGAAAGTTGAGGAAAGTCGAGGAAAGTCTTGGTAGAGAAAAGACGGGCCAAGGGGTGACTAAGAGTTGCGTAACGTTCGACCATCGAGGATAGGGGCTGAAGAACGGTTTCCCACGGAACCAAGGGGGTGTAATATTCGCCTGGTGGAGCAGCGGGGAATGTAGGCCAACAAATGGCGCTTCATGCGATGCCTCCGTGACCGCTTATATCCGTGCCCCGAACGACCGGTTTTAAATTCTTTAGCGCGTCGATGCGCGATCAATTATTTATCAATTTTCTACCCGCGAGCGGTATCTATACCCTGGAAGACAGGCGTCCTCTCCTATGCCTTTTCACGTATTTACGGGCATCGATTCGCCGCGATAAAAGCCTCCTTGCGATACGATTTCCCTGCTTTTAAGGGACGCGCCTCCGGCTTGGAATTCCCTTGGAATTCCCTTGGAATTCCCCATCGAATCCTGATTTCCGTGGCAACTAGTCGCGCTAAGCTACTCGAACGGTGATTCTCGACTGCGCGACGAAAGGAGCATGAATTTCTGTTCGAAGCGCGCGTGTGTTGAAATATTGTATCCGACAGCGCGCGTTCGTCCAAAAATATGCGAAAGTTGTGTACGAAGTCGCGACAGATCGAAAACAGGAGGGCGACGAAGCGGGAGGAGAAAGGGAAGCCAGGGTAGGGTGCCAAAAGGGGTGAAAAGCGGCGCGCCAGAGGCGGTAATCAGACGACGCCGTGGCCGATGAAAATAATACGTTTCGGCTACGCGATCCGTTCCAATCTTTGCTTGGTTCGTGGATCACAGAGTCCTGCGGACTCTGACCGCGACGGCGGAACGAAAACCGCGGGAATCGCGTTATTTCTGCTCCGAAACAAACGAATCCTCGGTTCGCGGCGCGCTGTAATCACGAAAAAAGAAAAACCGATACCGCGCGCTGGGAATTATTAATATTCGGTTTCGTTTCAATTTCGCCTGGCCGTTCGATTTCATCGGAGCGAATCGATTTCAACGTGTTCGAGCAACAACAGGAAAACATCCACTTCCAACGAACGTACGACGCGATTAATAAGTAATGCAATTCTCTTCCGCTATTTTGCCCGCGCAAATAACGCCCGGTTTATTCTACGCGCAACGTCCATTAACTCCGTTTCACGACGTCCGCGAGAGCTAATACTCTCGAGCATGATTCAGACTTTGGCAAACTCGAGCACGAAGATCAGCGAGACGTCCCGCGAAGCTTCCGTAGCATATTATTGCGAATTATCGTTGTTTAGCCAGCCAGAGTGGGCGTGATCTCGCGAATTTAGATCGCTTTCGTCTTCCTACGAGCCTGTTTTCCAGCACGTTCGAAACGATTCGACGCGCTGAACGACATTTCGTGCATGTTTGTTCGTTGAAAGATCTCGATCGCTTTGGACGATCGAAGTTTCTTCTTTTTTAAGCTTGAAACGTTTCTTCGCAACGAAAGTAATTAATTTAGAACAGCGCGAGCGGGTGTATGGGAATAATTTAAATTAGACGACGCGCGATTAGATCGAAACGCTTAACATCGCGGATTAAGAAGGGCTGTTATCCGGGGGAAATTACAGGAGGGGAGACAGAAGTCGGAATCCGAGCGGTGGAAAGCGCAAGCAGCGCTCTGATTAATGTATTCTCGGGCGAGTGCAAACAAACGAGCGCGTAATTGAATTTTATCAAGTACAGATAATACCTCGAGGCGCCCGTCGTAATTTGCAATTCTATGGACAGTATTTTTCCGAGTCTGTCGACGCGTTTCACGCGAATCCGCGTCTGCCAACTTTCGCCCTCGTCGGGAACCTCTGTGAAACCTTGGCACGCGAACATTTTGCTCTGAGACGCTGTATCGCGATTCTAAAGAACCTGATAAAAAGCGCGTATCGCGTTCGACGATGGTCGACGTTCGATAACTAAATATCGGCTGTAACAATCGTCGAAAGAGAACTTTTGTCATCCAATCTCCATGGAATAGAAAAGAAAAAAAAGACCAGACCTTGGTCCTCTCTCGAGCCTTCGTGCACGTATCACCATTTACGTAAGTTGGCTCTTGGAATTGTCTTGCGGTTTTTCCTCGAAACGGCCATTAGCCCACTCGCGATAATGCCTCGCGGGTACTCCCCAGTTGAAGCAGCGACATTTAATATACGTGGGCAGTGATATTGGAAATGTAGTTTAAAGTTAAACAATGTGGACTGAAGAAATTTCTAGAGATAAGAGAGAATAGTCAGCGTTGAGTCACAGAAGCGAGCGATATTGCGAGTGAACGGCAGAAAAGTGATTCGTTCGGTTGCCCATTTTATTTGTCGATCATTTCTTGGAAACCTTAAAAGCAGAAAACCATTATGGGTCGCTTGAATGGTCCTCCGTGATTTTGATCTATCGACGACCAAAAGTCTACGTCGCACGTAAATCGGTGCACCGTTGAAAAGCTTCGTTCTACTCCTACCTCTGGGCGTCGAACCCGTGTTTCGTCCCCGACGACGTTCTCGAAGGGACGTTCTCGATCTCGAGTGATTCTCGGAAAGAAACCACCGGTAGAAGCCCGACCTCGACCAGGGAACGTCTGTTCTCGACGCGGTTGCCAATGCCTGAAAGGAATACGGGATAAACGAAGGCGACGCTCCTTCCATTGAGAGGGTGCCGCTATATTTAGTCGCCACCTTGGTTTTCCTCGTTTTCCAAACGAAATCATCGACCCACGAACGTCACAGCCGCCTACCTCGCACAATGCCACGACGAGTCCCGCTAAGGCGATAAATCTCGACCCTCGACTGGGTTCCGGCGTCGGAGTGGATCGGAAGCTGTTCTCCACGGGGTTAGCGTCGACTTTGTCCGTATTTCGTCCGCAGAGAAGTCCGCAATTTTAATCTCCGTCTCGTTGTCAACAAGTCGCCCGTGAAACGCTGCCTGACGCGAGAGCGTCGCGATAAGCAGCCAGTCGATATCCCACTTCTGACGTCACGAATCTCCCGTCTTCAACCCTCGGGACCGACGCCCCCCGAAAAAACCGTAACTCTCGCGCAAAACCCGGCTGTTTTCCGACCCGAATCACGGAAGCGGCGCGTGTCCGCCCACGTGACGCCGTTAAATCTTCTCCAACGAGCGACCCTGCGACGTGACGGCCACCCACCCCCGCGCGGTCCTTCGCAACACCCGTGTCCACATTTCGTCCCCGTCGTTCATAGTCGCGTCACGGTCGCGAGCGCGAAAATAAAAGGGGGGCCCCTCGTTGACGTGGGTCGACGACTGGCTCGTATCCACGGGATCAATAGTAGTCGACGACCACCCCCTCGTCGGTCCAGCCGCCGTTTCCCCGGAATCGAGCGGCGTGGGCGTCGGGAACCGCCACCCTTCGCACACGGACGAACACAGACGAGGGATCCGCGCGTACGTGAGTCCGCGCCACGGGATACCCCTCGACGTTGTTCCATTCACCGACGCCTACGCGCGCTCGCTGTGACGTCATTGAAAGGGGTGGATCTGGGGCAACGGTTGCCCGCCTTACCCTTCCCCTCGCGTCGTTCTATCATCTACGTTCCTTTCATCTGGTCGTTAACTATATCTGCGTCCTCCTCGTACCTCGTTTTTTTTCTTTTTTCGTGGCTTTTTCTATTCTTTGGACTTATTTTAAGCGCGGCTGTGGTCCTCGAGCGTGTATTTGGAAAGGTTCGTGTTATTACGACAGGTGTTTGTCTCGCGTGATCGTATAGGGTTAATGGTGATCGACAACGATTAATATCGTTCGGACTTTCCTGTTTTATGATTGAAAATCATTTATAAATCGTACGGAAACAAGGGATAGAGGTACAGTTTCGAAAAAGCGTAACGTAACGTCTGTCGCGTTATGCTGACATATATATAGCTACAGTATTTCTACGATATTGCGATATTGATTTTTAATCTCTTGAGTCTTACGCGTGTCGTGAAATCTGTAAATTTTTTCATTTCATTATGATAATAGTTCGTTGATTGTATCATAATATTCTCTTAATTGCGTTTTATTCTTACTGTATTAATGAAAACTACTTGTTTCGACATTATCTTACTGTATTAATGAAAAATAATCGTCTTATAACTCATTGAAGATATTATTATACATCGGCTGCGCTGATTTTATATGTATTTTCGTAGCAGTACTCGATTCGTTTGACAAGAAAACTTTTTCTTTACACCGTGTAGATAACGTAATCAAAAGTACTGCCACTAAAAATATTTAGTATCGAAATGAAAGTGTCGAATACGTATTGGTATCTATTTGGATCAGAATCTCTAACCTACGAATTTTTTAATTTCATTATGATAATAGTTTGTTGACTGTATCATAATATTCTCTTAATTGCGTTTTATTCTTACTGTATTAATGAAAACTACTTGTTTCGAAATTATCTTACTGTATTAATGAAAAATAATCGTCTTGTAACTCATTGAAGATATTATTATACACCAGCTGTGCTGATTTTATATGTATTTTCGTAGCGATACTCGATTCGTTTGACAAGAAAACTTTTTCTTTACACCGTGTAGATAACGTAATCAAAAGTACTGCCACTAAAAATATTTAGTATCGAAATGAAAGCGTCGAATACGTGTTGGTATTTATTTCGATCGGAATTTCTAACCTACGAATTTTTTAATTTCATTATGATAATAGTTTGTTAATCGTATCATAATATTCTCTTATTTACGTTTTATTCTTACTGTATTAATGAAAAATAATCGTCTTATAACTCATTGAAGATATTATTATACATCGGCCGCGCTGATTTTATATGTATTTTCGTAGCAGTACTCGATTCGTTTGACAAGAAAACTTTTTCTTTACACCGTGTAGATAACATAATCAAAAGTATTGGCACTAAAAATATTTGGTATCGAAATGGAAGTGTCGAATACGTATTGGTATTTATTTGGATCGGAATCTCTAACCTACGAATTTTTTAATTTCATTATAATAATAGTTTGTTAATCGTATCATAATATTCTCTTAATTGCGTTTTATTCTTACTGTATTAATGAAAACTACTTGTTTCGAAATTATCTTACTGTATTAATGAAAAATACTCGTCTTGTAACTCATTGAAGATATTATTATACACCAGCTGTGCTGATTTTATATGTATTTTCGTATCGATACTCATCTTTTCTTTTACACCGTGTAGATAACGTAATCAAAAATACTGGCACCAAAAATATTTGGTATCGAAATGGAAGTGTCGAATACGTACTCGTATTTATTTAGATCGGAATCTCTAACCTACGAATAACGCGGGTGGGCGCCTAGCGCATAGCACCACCCTAGCACGCTCGTCCGAAAATTGCGGAGGTGGACTGCGGCCCGCGAGGTTAATCTCGCGGCCGCTAGGTGGCTAGGACGATTCTTTTTCTCGCAAGTAACAGTTGACACCATAGTCTTTATAAGGCGAGCCATGGGGGGTCGAAGTTGTCGATGTGGGCTGCTGGAGCGCTTCACATACGACCATTTTAATGCCATCGAGGCAGTCCTAGTCTCGATGTATAACCCAAGCCCCTTCCCTGAGGTAACCCCTACCCCTTGTAAGGCCTTACCCCCCCCCCCAGAGCGCTCTACCCCTACCCTTGCGATCGCCAAACCCTGCGCGCCCCAACCCAACCCCAAAAGTGAACCCAACCCCCCCCCCACAAAAAATCCAAAAGTTCCAGCTAATGGAACAACCCCCCCCCCCAAAAATTCCAAAAGTTCCAGCTAATGGAACAACCCCCACCCCCCACAAAAATTCCAAAAGTTCCAATTAAAGGAACAACCCCCACCCCCCAAAAAATCCAAAAGTTCCAATTAAAGGAACAACCCCCACCCCCCACAAAAACAATCAAAAAGCCCGAAAGGGTAGCGATACTAATTTGTATCGAATTAAAACGTAATAGTGCTTTACGCGTTTAATTATGTTAATGAGAAAATTACTTCATTGAAATGTAACTACTAAACTTTGTAAATCATTGAGGATATGCTATACACTCGCTGTGCTGACAATATATTTTTGCATTGATGCGAATTCGGCGGTCACTTTCGTTCGGACTTTGTTTGTCCAGTTTTGCTGTTGCTTCCCGTATGTAACATCCTGTTTGTTCTTTCTTCTTTCTTCCGCTGGTTTCAGGCCTTTATTTTCATCTCTTTCACTTTCCTTTTTTGTCTATTTTACCCTCTGCTTTTCTTGATTCCTATTTTTAGCATCCCATTACTACCCTTTCTTTCCTTTCTGTACTCTCCTCTGCAGACCTTTCGCCTGTCTTGTTTCCTACACTTTTTCGCGTCCCATTTCCACCTCTTTATTTTCCACACTTTTCACCCTCTTTTATACCCCTTGCTACCCCTTAACCAGTCTCTATATTTTAGTCTCTTCTGTCTTTTCTTTCATTCTCGAATCCTTTCTTCTCCCCTTTCACCTTTCATCTACGTATTTTCCCTCTTCTCTCGCCTCTCTGCTCCTCTTCAACCCCCTCTTGCGGTTAATGGTCGATCGGAATCGAACGTAGCGGCGACTCAACGAACCCCATCATTTTTACAGTTGATTTCACCACGAGGCTACTGTTATCCTCGGTGAACAGTGATCGAGATGAACGAGCAGCTGACGAGGGTTGCTGGAGCTCTTCCTCGTCTCCTTTGACTTTTTGGTGGATTATAGCAGCGCACGAGGAGAGAAGATTGGTTTCGTGGGAGGTGTTTCAATCGTCGGGGGTGGATGAAACGGTTGGAGGAAGCTTACGTTTCTCGCGTACACGTAAAAGCAGCGTTTCTGGCGCTCGTATCACGATCGTTTGATTAGAAGTGGCTGTATCTACACTGCGATCGCTCCTCGTCGGACGACTACAGCCATGCGTATCTGTCATAGATTAGTCACGTCACTTGAATTCTAAAAGTCGAGTTTTTCTTTTCGTTCGATGATTCTCGAATAGAATTCCTTTCCAACGACATGAAATTCTGCCTCGAATATTTCCCCAAGGCGACAGATATGGTACAAAAGTTCGAAATTAGCTACTAACCGCAGATAAATCGTTCAAACGTGCTCGATTATTCTCGATCGATCGCATAGCCGGACGATGATTCGACAAACAGGACGTGACGATGTCAGTCGCCTTATCGCGAGAGTTTTTGTTTAGGATACAAATGATTTTAACTATATAATAGAAGATAGTAGTTGATGTAACGATTAGACTTACTTTTCTATCCAATTATCTCTCGATAACAAAGTGTCTACAACGTGTCCAAATGCCATTCCGTTTCCCAATCTCGATGCATTACGGGACTTAATTTCTCCACCGAAAGAAAGTAAAATAGTCTATCCAATGGTTTTCAAGTTGGTAAAAACCCAAAACTCGGAGTACGATTGCGCGATTCGTCTTCTCAACGTTGGCGCTCGTCCAACGTTCGTCGTTCCTCACCTATTATTCCACCCTCGACGTGTATTTCGACACCTCGACGAAACTTCGAAGGACTCCACGCACTTTTGAACGCTTTCTTGAAAACTCGCGAGACTCGCGCGAGTTCGAACCCGCTCGCTGACGCACTCTCGTCGCCGCGTTTCTTCGTTCATGCTCCCGTAACGACGCGTCGCAACACCGTGCCTCGATCGAGCAGACGTTCATTCGTAACGCACGCGATGAGCTCAGATTTACGGAGCCAGAGGCATGGCGTCGATGGCGGCGGCGGCGGTGGTTGTAGATTTACCCCGGTTCCCCTCTCCTGCTCCATCGCTACCGCTGCTGATGACGGTGCTGTCGCCTCCACCGCCGCCAATCCGCCTCGTTCGCCTTTCACCGCGCCTGCCTCAGTTCGCTGTTGCCCCTCATCAGCCGCGAATCGTCTCCGACGAGGTGTCCGGTTCCCGGACGGTTCTCCGCGCTCTTCGTCTCCCGTTCTCGAACAAACAGTGAATTAACACGGAAAGCGATCAATAATTGTTCGAATCGCTACGTCGTTTCGTTTCGTTTCGTCGTTTCGTGTCTCTGAACGCGTTGCGAACCAGTGGCATTGTCGAGCGAGAAGCGACAGGTGAACGAGCAGAAGACAGCGTCGAGGGAGGCGTTCTTCATGGTAAGGGGTTGGAGCGAGTCGACGAGGAGCGGAAGGCGAGAGAGGACACGCGTGCTCCACAGGTGGCGGTCCGATTATTTCGCGATCGTTTCGCGATCAGGACGAACGGAGAGGGCTCCCTCGCCGAGTGAAAGTGCCGCAGGCCTGGTCAGCTGGCCGATTCTCGTCGAGGTGAATCCCAGGCTGCTAGCATAATCGCGGTAATCGCGTTTTTTGGGGGATCGCGTTCGAACGGAGGATCGAGAGTGTCGTAAGAGTTCTGGTTCTCGGTTTGTGCGCGTTTTCTGCACTCGTTTCCCCGTTTTACCAGCTGCTCTTTCTCTCTTCACGAAACAGATGTGGTGTCGTGGTCGGAAAGTACGATAAGTGCGACAATCCAGTGGATCGATGTAGGATGTGTCAGACGAAGATAAATTTTCTCGAACACCAGTTTGGATTTTTTATCACTATTTTCTAAACGTTGTTTTTTTTCGAAAAATCGTGGCCAAAGTGTGTGACGCAAATACTAGTATCGCTACTAATAAGAGGGAAATGATAACGGATATCTGCAGCTGAATATTCTTATCAGAGAATTATCGAGAAACCAAAAGTGGTTCCACTCGAAAAAATTCATTTCTATGCTAGAACCTTTCGTAAACCTTGCTGATTCTTTGATTGTCGCGATATTAGACTTTTAAAAATATTCTTTTCCGACGATCTACGATAGTTTAACTATTTTAATTCTTCTGGACGAAAAAATAGATTGGAAAGAACAGTCGGAGACACGTAGATACGTCGACGAATCGCGTATTCCATTCGAACGCGCTATTGATAGGTGTTTGTGGCTCGTAGAGTCTATAAAAAGATGACACTCGACGATGTTTACACATTCCAATAACATTCGTGCAATACCCCTGAAAATTGAGCAAAGTGTACGAATATTCCCGATCGATACACAGCGTACACGCACTGACCATACACAAAATACTGGCACGCGTCCATATTTTCCACCGAGACGCGTCCCTGTGAAATTGAACGTCTCGTTCCCGTACCGTCGCCCTGATAAGCAATTTGACACGCTCAGAATCTGTTTAATCGGTACGCGAGTGCCACGGTAAACACAATAAAATCGCGATTATATTAATCAAACGTGACGCACGGAGGCTGTTCAAACAGTCGAACGACACGATTCTCGAGCCCCCAGAGGGAACGATCGCAGGAGGAGATACGTCGAAACGGTCGACGAATCTGAACGCTCATCGAAAACGAAAGCGCTGAGCAATTTGTCGAATCGATGAGCATTCCGATGCATCACCTTAGAATCGCGCCACCGCTCGCGTAGGCCGCGCTTGATCTCTCGGTTCGAAGCGTTCCCCGGGCGATTCGAATGGCGTCATCCCCGGAGTATGTGTTAAAAAACGCACGAAGACTTGTTCCGCGGAGCGTGCACGCGGTAGAAAGCAACGGTGGCATCGCGAAGCGGATCGAAAAGTGTGACGCAACCGGGCTGGTAATCGAGCGTGCGGCTATTAGCTAACAAAGTTACCACGATTAGCCGTCGTGCACGGCCGAAGCTCGTGTCGGCTGTTCGCGTCCAGCCGGATCCATCGTTTCGGTTTAACGACCGGTTTTTATCGGCAATCGCCGTCCGATTAATACGCGAGGCTGTGCAGCGAGAGACTCGTCGCCGTCGATAAGCTCGACGAGGGCCTTTTAACTCGCGATCGTCGAAGCCCCTGCTATCTGCTAACGAAATGACGATAATTAAACGCGGCCGTGAACGAGGGACGAACTCGAGCTGCTCGTTCTTCGTCTCGACGTTTAACGGCTGATCGTAGTCCGGATTCGGGGGACGAAGCTGCCCCTTCGCACGGGGTAGGGCTTCGGAGTTCGTTCTCCAAACGATCGGATACGTTTTACCTTGAACCAACGAACAAGGAAACGATTTCGTCCTCTCGAAGAATGGCGACGGCTCGATTTCTAAGAAGGACGAGCGAGAACACCCGGACCTAACCTCGTGGCATTTCTAGACGTGCACATCTTACGTGTACGCGCGGGTGCAGAGAGGGCGTGTTCGACGACGGCGGACCGTTCGAGCGATCGATCCGAACTCTGTTCCAAAAGTTTGCGGCTCCGTGTGTGACACAATTAGATTAATTTGCCGCGGTTATCGCGGTTCACGGTTCTCATTGATAGTTCCGATCGGTCAAACGATCAAACGAGCCAATTGTTCCTCGTTGATATCGCGCTAGATTTCCATCCGCGTAACTTTGGACGTTCGACCCCGCGCGCGTATACCCACGGTATCCGTTTAACGAAACGGCGCAACCGTAGGTTTAACGCGTTCCGTCGGAGGCGGAAATGGCACGATTAATAACATACCCCTCTGCTTCTGTTTGCATTGCAGTGTGGCTCCCTGGAGATCGGCGAGGAACGCCAGCGTCGGGTCGCTATGATGGAGTCCCTGTGCCAGGTGAACGGCACCAAGAGCAACGGCGGGAACGAGAACAACTCCAGCAATGGGAACAACAACAACCCGGACTGCCCTGACCCCCAGCAGAGGCTGGCCGTGCTCAGTTTCGAGCAGGTCAGACGATTGAACGACGTGATGAACGAGGTGGTGTGCATCCACGGCCGCGGCAACTTCCCCACCCTCGAGGTCCGGCTGAGGGACCTGGTGACCGTGGTGCGCAGCAAACTGGAGACCGATCCGAGCAACGGAGGCGCTGGGATGAGGGTGCGCGACATACGATTGAACGGGGGCGCCGCGTCCCACGTTCTGGCCACCGAGTCGCAGCCGTACAACGACCTGGACCTGATATTCGCGGTCGAGCTGTCCAGCGGGCGAAACTACGACAAGGTGAAGGCCGCGGTCCTCGGCTCCCTGTTCGACCTGCTGCCGGAAGGCGTCAGCCGCAAGCGTATCACGACCTGCAGCCTGAAAGAGGCGTACGTCAGCAAGATGGTGAAGGTGAACAACGACGGGGACAGGTGGTCGTTGATCTCCCTCGGGAACTCCCGCGGTCACAGGAACGTCGAGCTGAAGTTCGTCGACTCGATGAGGCGGCAGTTCGAGTTCTCCGTCGACTCGTTCCAGATCGTCCTCGACTCCCTGCTGCTATTCTACGAGTGCAGCAAGCTGCCGATCGGCGAGAACTTCTATCCGACCGTGGTCGGCGAGTCCGTGTACGGTGACTTCCAGGAGGCGTTGTACCATCTCCACAAGAAACTGATCTCGACGAGGCATCCGGAGGAGATACGCGGCGGCGGCCTCCTCAAGTACTGCAACCTCCTGGTGAAGATGTACAAACCGTCCCAGCCGGACTACATAAAGACCCTCGAGCGGTACATGTGCTCGAGATTCTTCATCGATTTCCCCGACATCAGCCAGCAACGCGCGAAGCTCGAGAACTACCTGTGGAACCACTTCGTCGGGCCCGAGGAGGAGGCCCTCAAGTACCAGTACCTGATGCTGCTCCATAACGTCGTGGAGGAATCGACCGTGTGCCTGATGGGCCACGAGCGACGACAGACGCTCGCGTTGATCGAGAACCTCGCCTACCAGGTGCTCTGCCAGGAGCAACAGCAACGGCTGTCGAACCACCAACAGGCACCGCCCGGCCCCCCTGCCACCTACGTATACGCGAACGGTTACTACTACGCCCCGGTGATACCCACCGCGTGCTACACGTGCACCTGCAACTCGTGGATGGCGTGCTCGTCGTGATGCGACATCGACGCCAACGCCATCGTCGCCACTAGAAACGCCATCATCACCACCACCGCTACGACCACCACCACCACCAACCACACCATTACCGCCACCGCCGCAACCACCGCAACGACCACCACCACAGGCACGGTCACCGACGAAGCCCCGCTCGATCGACCGCGCGATCCCGATCGTCCCGAAACTCTCCGGACGGAGCACGCTTCTCGTCGCTCGACGATCCATCTCGACTCTGGCCACGGGTCGAGGAAGCGTTGCCTGCTGCTCCTCAGTTGACGCTTGGACGCGCCTCGAGCACCGATCCGAACTGCGACGTAGACGACGAGGCGATCGACGCGCGGATCGCCGGGAATCGGTGCGAGTCGATCGACTTCGAGCGCGGGTCGGTGACGGTGAAACGCAGGCTCCAAGGAAGACTGAAGAAGATCCAAGGGAAGAGGAGGAGGAGGATATTCGTAATACCGCGTTTCTTTCCGTTCCTCCTGGACGCGCGTTTATGCAGCCGCGGTGGACGATCGCAAGTTGTCGCGTGGGTAGGACCAATTGCATACACGATGGTACCCGCTGCGACACGGTCGTAGGGGATCAACCGAGAGACTACAAGACTCCAAACGAAATAAAACGTAAAAAAAAGTTAAAAAAAAAGTACAGACAAAAAATATACGGAAGCTAACGGATGAAACAATGTCGAAACGAGTAGAAAGAAGTAGCAGAAAAATATGTGTTGTGCCTAACGAGATCGAGCGGATGGTGAAGAGAGACTAAATAAGACGGGAGCCGCGCGTATCCGCGCGCGCGGTTCCATCGATAAACGACGAATGTACGTTGTCGCGCGTTGTTTGTCGTGGTGCGCGCGTTTCGCGAAACGACATTTGGACGCGTACGATTCGCACGGTGGCGCGTGAAACAGTTCGCGCTTCTTGCCGCGGGTCCATTTCGAGGACAGTGGCGTCGGTTCGCTAGAACGGTTCCGAACGGACACGGAGGATCGAGGAGAGAGAGAGAGGAGGAGGATCGTTTACGAGGGGGTAGAAAAACGACGACGAATCGCGACCGGCGAACGAGTTTTGCGTCGAGGAATCGGGAAACGCCAACGACGAGGGAGGAGATACAAAATACACTGAAGGGACAGAGGACGCCTGGAACCGGATCGCGGGATAAAAAAAAACGACTGATAGCGCGCGCGCGGAAGCGTCCGTCAGCGTTCCACGGTCGCCTCTCTTCCTTTTCTCTTTTCCCAGAACGGAGAAAAATGAAAACACCAACAACAACCAAAAAAAAAAATAACAAAAAATGTAAAAAAAAATATATATGAAACGAGCGAGTAGTATGTTTCGAGAACGTGTACTAAAAGACGAAGTTAGTGGTAACACACCCACACACACGGATTCACCGAAAAACAGCAACGAGTAAATTGAAACGAACAGATAGATAGAGAGAGAGAGAGAGAGAGAGAGAGACGGACAGATAAGCAAAAAAACAAAAAAAAAACATTTACGGGCGTGGCGTTTGCATCAAGGATAATTATAAATATATAAATATATATATTTAAATATATAAATACATGTATAAAATTTATGTATAAATATTAATGTGTGGCTGTGAACACATTTCATTTAGATACTACTGTAACGTGATATATAAGATTGAGATAGAGAAACAAAAAAATGGAGGATGAGCGGCGCGATCGGTGCGACAACGGGAGAGAGAACGAGAGTTTGTACGCGGAGAGAGAGAGAGAGAGAGAGAGAGAGAAAGTGAGAGTGAGATAGATAAAGTAAGGGAATGAGAGAGTGAGAGAGAATGAGAGGGGTGATAAGACCCGGGAGAAGATGAACGAGGGGTGAGAGACGTTTCCATTCGTTTCAACTGTTTTTTCTTTTTTCGTTTTTTCAAATTCCGCGTATACATATATCAACCAGCGCTGTCACGCCACATAAATAGACGAACACACGTATACACGAAACACGCGAGCACGTAGCAAAAGAGGAAAAACGAACGAAGGTTGATACCAGCAGGTAGAGGAGTCGAGAAATGTAGCACAAAAAACACGGGAGACACGCAGAGCCTTGGTTCTAAACGAACTTACGACCGGTGGAGAGGCACGAACGTAATCTCGAAGCCCATCGAAGAACACCCTGGACCGGGACTCGACCAGCTGGAAGACTATTCGTCGTCTCGATGGAAACCAGCGGACGAGAACGCGAGAAGACCCTTCGTCGGGACGAGCGCTCAGAAGAGGAGAAGTCTGAGGGTGAAGAGAGCAGACGCGCACCCTGCGATCGAAGGATCCTTGCGGCCACCCTAATCTCAGCTGCTGCGCGATACGCGATATCGTCTCGCGGATCGTTCTCCGCGATCTGGACCATCTGTACACGTACATATACATATATATAAACACACACACACAAACACACACATATTATATCATATATACAACAAACCGAGCACGCGTGTGTGTATTCGCGTGTGTATAATCTGTTTCTATACACGCACAGAGAGTACACCACCAGAGGCCAATGGATCTCCGAGCGTTTCCACGCGGGGGGGAAAAATCTATCCGCGAGTCGTTCTCTCTCGCTCTCCCCCCCTCTCTCTCTCTCTCTCTCTTTCTCTCTGCCCCTGTCTTTTCTAACGCGGGACACGTGTACGTGCACGTGGACACAGGTGCGTTTCTGCGCGACGAGAGACAGCGGCAGAGGGCGAGGGGGGGTTAGGGGGATGCACGACTCCGCGTCTCTCTTTTGCGCGCGCGTTTGCCCGTATCGCGACTGGTGACCCCGTTAGTTAGCTCGCGCAGTCAGTCACTTTGCTCGCTCGTTCGTTCGCTCGCCTTCGCTCTTCCTTTCAGTTCGCGAGCGAAAGTAAAGGCCTAATAAAAAGGCCGCAAACTGGTTTTTCTGGTATATCGCGTGTTAATGCTAAGGAGAACCGACTAACCGCTCCGTGGCCGCTAACGCACGGGCCACCACCGTGCGCTGGCCTGTTCGCCTCTGTTACCCGCTCCGCCAGCTTTCAGGACCACCTTTCCAACGATCCGCTCGGGATCTGCGCCTCCTCTTGGCGACCGTTCGGCTCCCGCTGTTTACAGTTCGCGGTCCAAGTTCATCCAGGCCATCTCGAACCAGGTTCACGGGTAAAGATCGCGAACAGGTTCGCGTTCGACGCGGTACCTTTCGTAAAACCACTCGGAACACGGGGATGGATATGTACGACGATTCCAGGCTAATTGCAATACGTTTCCGAGTCTTTCTTTTTAGACGTTCCACGCGTGCCTTTCGTTACGTCCGGTGTCTCGAGCGAAGGCTCGTCGTTCTTCTGAGTTTGATAGTTTGTGATATTTTCTCGCGTTTCGTGATTACATAGGAAACTTAGTTGAGTCGGATCTGATCGCGTTCAGCTGCGACTCGAGTTCGGCTGGATATTGAGATTTTCATCGTCGACGAGCGATCTTCGTCCCGAAGATGCCACCGGAGTTCCCACTCGAGCCACGAGTGTGTTGCCCTTAGTATTCGACCGGTTTCGAAGGAGCCTCGAGACTCGAGGAATCGCAAACCTTCGAGTCAGAGGCTCTGGACGAACGTGTCTCTTGCTCACAGAACGTAGCCTCGATTCGCGTGTTTGATGGCTGACCGAAGAGCTCGTATTAGTCCAGAGACTTTTCCGCGTTTCCTGATCGACGGATTCCGTTTCCTTTCTCTCTGTCCTTCCGTTAAATCGATCGAGCCGTTCGGTTCGACCATTCCTGCTCGTCGTTTCTGAGCGTCAAATGGTATTTCTTACGTTATCTTAGTCCGTTTCGTTACGTTCATTTCCAGACAGCTTCGAACGCGACGTCGATCGTCGTCTTGGTCCGTCTTGATCCATCTTGATCCATCTCGATCCCTCGAACATCGGTTGTTCTCTTTTAACACGGATGACACGACTGCAACGTACATTCGTTCGTATCGACGAGAAAACAAAGCCCATCAAACGTTATGCATATAGGAGAAACTTATCGTTGTACAGAAAACGTTGTTCTTTTTTTATTACACTCGTAGTTTTACATCATTGTACAGGATTTTTTAAACGTTCTTTTACAGGCACATTCGCGTAAAACTTGATCACCATCGATTAGCACAATTTCAGAGCGGTCTTTTTAGAGTGATTTCTTCTCCTTCCGCGTCGATATGCTCTGTACGAAGAAAAGAGAAAAGAAGGAGGTCGGTTTTTAGGAAAAAGCGATACGGTTTGATAATGAACGATTAAGCAAAGGTTTTAAGAAGATAAACGCGTCGAATGCGCGCGACACACGTTTTAAGCGATCGTTCTCTCGACGAGAGAGAGCTTTAAAGAGTTGTTCTTTCACGAAAAAAAAACAAAAAACAAAAAAGATCCGTCTTTCGATGATTGATCGATCGTTCGATCTTCGATCGAGCTGTTCGCGTCTCCTCGACGAGAAGATCGCTCGTTCTCTCCCGAGTTATTTATTTGCAGACCGATCGAGGCGATACACGTGGCGTTTGATTAAATGAAATTCAAAGAAAAAAGAAAATGATACAAAAAAAAGTGAAGATAAAGTGTTGTTGGGAAAAATTTCGATCGCTTACCTTTATTTCGAATCGATCGTAGGTGGAAAAGCGTTTAGAAATCGCGGGATTTCTTTAATTTAGGGAATAATCGATTAGATTTAGTATAGATCATTGATCATAGGCACCGTATACTTATACTACTTCGCGATTATTCGTTGACAAGTAGATCTTGACAGGTTCTGTCAGACTGAGGAGTAGAAATGGATGGTTTAGACGAGCCGTAGTTTAATTAAAAAGCGTGTGTTGTATACCTTTCGTTCTTCTTTCCTCCAATTTAGAAATGTCTCCTGTTGTGTTTCGTCCTTCGAAGTGAATCTCGTCGGATTTGGGGCGATCAGGGTGATCGTGCGGACAATTAAAACGCAACGTTTCATTTAATTCGAGGCTGAACGCGAGGGATAAACGTCGCGTAATTGTAGATTACGCATAATTCAGAATATAAAACGAGCGTCGAGGGAGTCATTCTTTCTTCTTCTAAATGAAAAGCTAAAAATTAAAAAAATTGAAAAACTACAAAAAAAGGTAGAATAAAAACAGGGAACCATCGGCAATTTCATTAATTGATCTCGACGAACCCGCTTGACGTTCTTCCTCCGCTCGAAACTCGCTCGTAATCGACGATTACTCTCGGAGATGGTTCGAAACGATGCTTCGAAAGGGAGAGCGCGCGATTCGACTCGATTAATCCATCAAAGATCAACCACTGGCAAACGTAACATTTCACGCGCGTTGGCAATTATACCGTCGAATCGAATTAGCCGAGAGAATAGATTGCGAATGTACGAAATGTATCGTTGCTACCGAACAACGTTGCTCCTTAATGGATTAAGAAACGATCGAACGGTCCGACCGAGTCGCGAAACGATCGTTCGAAGAACAAGATCCGCCGAAGCAGAGATGGCTTTTCGAGCAACGAGCCAACGGGAGAAACAAATAAGTGTATAAAAGAGATCTGTGCGAAACGAGGAGCAATTGTAATTACCGCGTCGCGATTGTATCGTAATATCGAACGAGCGTGCAGCGTGACGGACAGTTCCGTTCCAACGGAAGAGGAATCGTGCGTGGATCATCGAAGAAAAAAGATAAACAAAATGTACTCTCGGGGTGCGAGAGCGAGGGGACGATTTAAACAAAAAGAAAAAAATGCGGAAGGGACGAGATTTCGAAAGTGGCTCGTTTTCGAGGCGAAATCGCTCGAACGAACGCCCTTTTCTTCGTCGCGCGTTTCCCACCCTTCTTCTTTCCTCACTTCGTTCTCTCTTGTTCCCTTTCGTTCTTCTCCTATCATCGATCGCGCGACACGCGAACGCGACTAATCAACCACGAACGCTCGCCACACGGAACCCTTTTCTCTGTACGATGATTCCGCGCGACACTGTACTCCGATGATTATATACAATACGCATATTACGTATATACGATACACTGATTTTTTATATTTGAAAGAGAAGAGGAAATAAAATGCATTTACCTGACACACCCACGACACATGGTTGTTATTCAGGGCTGGAGGAAAACGGGGCGCGACGTTCTCGGATGGGCGCTTGAAATTTCGATCGTCTCTGACGTAATTCGACGAAAGTTAGGGGAATCCCGAGAGTCTCGATTAACGCGTTTAAACGCGAATTCAAAAGCTTTCGAAACTTGTAACGAGATTTTGATTCAATTTTGCGTATCGCGTCGCAGAAAAATCGCAACTCGACTATCGATCGCGCGAACGAACTGCGAACGAAAGGGAGGAAGCGAGGGAGAGATCGAGAAGACGGAGGGAAGGGCGAAACGGGAGCTTAATGAGACGCAACTGTTCCACGTTTATTACGAAACGAGTTCGAGGTTCACTTTCGGAGATAAGGTGACGAGTTAAGTAATTATGTCGTTTAAACTAGTTAAGCGGTCTATTTTAAATTCTTTCAAGTACAAGTTACTCTTCTTCGAGCGATCGATCGTTCCCCGCTCTAATTAAACGTTAACGTAATCTACTTTACCTAATTGAAAGAGCAGAAAAGGAAGAAAAAAAGAAGTTCCAAACTTTCCAACGAGAAAAAGAGATCGATTAGAACAAAAAAGGAGAGGGAGGGAACGAAGCGATGATAGCGCTGGAAATTAACATTGCCACACGATTTGTACAAAGTTTCGTATCGTACCTTTTTCTTACTTGTTCGATTCGCGAAAACGTCTCGAAACCCCTCGAGCCTCAACGAGAAACAGAGGCACCGTCTATCGTCGTCGATTAGCTCATCGCCTCTATTTGGAGCGAGACGAAGAAAAACGTAGACCACGGCCCTTCGTCTCCCACGATTTTAACGGCGATGGCCTCGTCCCGCTAATAAAATACAAAAACGCGGCGATCAGGCCGATGAACGACGAGGATCGAGTTCTTGGACCGAGTTTGGAGGTCGTGCGAAGGGAGAGAAAAGGCCGAGGAAGGGTCGAATGGTGGCCTGGCCGCGAAAACGAGAGAAAAAAACGCGTTTCCACGAGCGAGACGCTTGCGTCGGGACACGAGATTGGGTGAGAGTCCATCGAGAGATGGTTCTTCAGAACAAGACGCGTTCTTGTTTCGATTATTCGCGCACGCGATCGGGGATGTTCGACGAACTCTCAACCCTTCGCTGGACTGCCTTTCTTAGCGAAGACACTTTTACCAATCGTTTCGTGTAATTCAAAATCCACGACCTTTTACGATCCCGGGACGAATCTAATTTATTTTACTTCGTAACTGCCTCGCAGACCCGTTTATTCGTTTACCTTTATTCGTCACTCTTTTTACGACCAATAACGTTAATCAACGCAATTGAGCTAAGCACGGCGGTACAGTTTCCCTTCGATCCGATCGCGGTTTCATCTCTCCAACCCTCGACTCACGATACAAGTACGTACACTTAGCTTTCGTTGGACTTGGTTTAATACTGGATTAGAAAAGCGAACGCTGTCGACATTTTCTTTGTGCTTTTATCTCCTATTTTTAAACGATAAGAAATATGATCGGATCGAAAGGGTGGAACGAAGCGGTGGAGAAACCCTCGAAGGGGTTGAGCAGATGTCTGAGAGAATGGAAACGAGGATAAACGAGTTGTATCTGCGTGGATAATATCGAAAGAGAAACGCGTGGAAGATATTGTAGAATTTTTTAACGACAACAAAAGCGGGGCGTATCTGTGCGAGGAGTGAAAAGGCGAACGAATAATCGCCGTTCTTTCTTTCCTTTCATTTTTCTTTCTTCTTTTCCTTCTTCGGTAGACACACGGAAGAGATGAGGATACGAGTATCGATTTGCTTGTACGAGTATTCAAGTGGAAGGTTTATAATAATAAAGACTATGATTTACACACGTGTACACGTCTCTTATTGCGTTCTTCGCCGCATTAACATCGTAATTAACACCGATCACGTTTCGCTCGCTTAACACCGGTCATCCTCGAGCAGACGTTAACACGAGAACGTTTATCGTTCAATTGCGAACGATCTTTTCAGCTATCCTCCATTTTCCTCGCATAGATGCCAACCGAGGTATTTTACCGCAACTTTCGTCCAGCGTACGTCCAATGGTGATACGATGTAGCTAATGCGAGACTTTTAACGTTAGGGGAACGAACTTTTTATAAATACGCGCCGTGAATCTCACCCAAGCCTCGATTCGCGAGCGACTTGTGCCAGGGGGACACGAGCGAGCCATTTCGATCGTGTCGATACTTTTACATAATTGCGTATTGTCATGCTAGTTTAGCTGTAGGGATCGCGAAGAGAGGGGAGAAGACGCGATGGATGTAATTCTCGATTCGAGACCGCTTGTCGTTGCACTTCGAAAGAAGACAGGAAGTGAGACGAAACCATGGGAAGAGGAGAGAAGAAGGAGGGGAAAGGTGAAATCTGTAAACTAGAGAAGGGTCGCGCAAATAGTTTAATCCCGATTTCGAGGAGAGCAACACGGATTCTAATCCGGATATCGAACATAAAGCTCGAGCAGACTGATCGCAGATATTCGATAAGCTGTACAAACGTTCTCGATTAGGCTAAGTGACACGATACCAGATGATCGCGTAGAGAAATTAGTTAACTAGCTTCGTAGGAGGATCTTTTAAGAGCGTCGTTTCTAATTTATCCTGTCGAACAAATAAAATCAAGAGAAACGAAACTGTACGTAGATATACGCAGACACATATATATATACATATATATATATATATATATATACGTTAACGAGACGCAAGAATTAGAGTCAGAGTCAATTGTATAATAAATTCGACGATGAAAGAACCTTCGCGTAGACGAAGTAGCGATTTTAAACATTGGTACTTAATTAAGCCGTCGAGCAAAGATTGCTCCTCGATCCGACCGTTCGCTCGTGGCAGCCATCTTTCTGGCGATCGTAACTGGCGAACGGTACCACGATAATCAATCAGAGTTCACCGTTCGATATCGAGCATCTTCCGTTTGGTCTCTTCGACCCTGGAGGGACACAGAGGATCATCTCTCCTCCGCATTTTAAATCGTAAAACCCTTAAAATTCGACGATTCTGGAGAACGTTCTAGTTAAGATCCGATCGCGAGGAAAGCGATCTCCACGTTTCCTTTCCTTTTACCTTGCGCGCGCGTCATTATTGCTATTCCTTTTCTCTTTGATATCTGTGAAACGAAAGAGCGTAGAACGCCAGATGCTCTGCGTTTGAAAGAATTCTGTCATCGAATGTAATTCGTGGTAGTAAGACGCATTCAACCCTTTGAGCGCTGCGAACGCGTTAACGATCGGTGGTGCGCTCGAGCAATCGCGCGATGCGAGTTAATAATTGTTCGATCATTGACTCTTCGTCGCATACGTAAAATTATTAGTCCATTAATTTCGAAGCACGCGTTTCTCAGAGCTCGAAGGGGTTGACCCTCCGCGAACGGGGCGGTTTAATCGAATTAATTAATCAAAATGTAGAACCGGAAGGACATCCGGAAGGACAATCGAAAGGGAAACCGCAGCTCTGCCACGACTCGAGGAAGGAGAACGGATTCACCGCGATTCGTAGATTCGGTTTTTCCAGCGATCGAGGGCGAACATTTCCGCAGAACGATAACACGATCCGTAGAGTTAAGTAGGGACCCGTGTGCACGAGATTGTACATAGGACATTCGCGTCGATAGTCCGCGAGTATACGTGATATACGTGTGTGCTTGAGTGAGTAGAAGATGGTAGAAGAGACCGGGATTTCGACGAGGATCGCGATCGTCGAATCGATGACGAGAACAGTGTGTTCGATGAAAATTCGAATCTTTGTTACAATCCAATTCGTTTCTCTTCGACAATACGCGTTTGCTGTTAACGTAACTAACGCAGCAATCGCGAATTTCCATTCGTCCAGGCCGCGCTTTCGATCATCGAACGCTCGAGGCTCGATCGCAGCGAAGAAACTCGCGAAATCCCGGACGCTCGCGCCACGATCCTCGCGCGGTTTTTAAACAATCGCGCGAACCTTACCGACACTAAGATTAGGCGCTGCGTGGTCCTCTCGTGTCGGCGGAAAAGGAAACGCGGAAAAATCGAGACACGCGCTCACCGCGTGTTTCCCCCCGCGACGCGACGTTGTGAAACCACGGAAGAGGAAAGAACGGTGGAACTTCGACGACTTGTTTGCGAAGTTCCTATCGTTCGCGGTTCACCGTGCAGTCACGCGAAGTTGTCTCTTTCTTTTTTCCTGGGAAAGCAAGGAACTTCATCGTTTAAGTTCGAAACACCCAAGTTTATTAAGTACGTCGCGAGTGATCGTTGAAGGTATATTCCCAGATACTTGTTGCATCGCACCATCAGCGTTTAAGACGATCGAAACCTCGAGGGAGCTCCGATTGATTAACTCTTGAATATCCTACGAAAAAAGAGGAAGTCGATGAGAACGCAAGAAATTTTCGAAACGAGCACGAGAGAGGCACGCAACGCGCGTTTTACTAC
Organism: Xylocopa violacea; assembly: GCA_963969225.1. NCBI lineage: Eukaryota > Metazoa > Arthropoda > Insecta > Hymenoptera > Apidae > Xylocopa > Xylocopa violacea. The sequence continues at coordinate 18,255,044 of CAXAJV010000014.1, forward strand.
TTACGTACGATTAGCGTCCTACGAATCATTTAGTCCTCTTATTCCTTCGCGAGATCCTCGGTGATGTCAGATCTCCCTCGAATTCTTTTCTACCCGGCGAGCAGCCGCTTCGAGTAATCGCCGCCACGCGGAACATAAAAAAAGAGAAACGCGAGGGCGAAATATGTAAAAAGAATTTTAATTAAAAAACGAGCAATTTTTTTTCTCGGATGTTTACACGAGGAAGACGCACGCGCGAAAGGCGAACGAATCGAATCGTTCACGGTCTGGCATCACTCGACGAGGAAGCACGCGAACGAAGTCGAACGCGACGGGACTTCCGTCCGTTTCCGGTCGCTGCTCCACTGCGCGAACCATCGTTTTGTCGCTCCTTCGAACGATCATCGTAATCGCGTACAGGATTCGGAAGCGTATCGACTCGAGCACTTCGCGATCGGAGTGACTGCGAACGCGTTCGCAGTGATCATTTCTATTTCTCTCGAGACGAGAAAGAGGAATGCGAGCGTCCAATTTGGTGATTTCAGCTACGAGTAAGAGTGACATTTGTGTTTTTTAACGTATGCGAGAGACGATGTCGAGAATGGTTACTTGTTTTGAACTTGCAACGATTTCGAACGATTCACGTTAGGTTTGTTTCAATTTCAATAATACGACGCCAATGTGTGGGTTGATCATTTTAAGATTGATTTTCTTTTTTTACGTTGGATATATCCATTTTATTTACGTGTTTTACTAATCGAATAATTATAACGTTTATTAACATTCTTTCGTCTAAAATTATTAAACGTAATTTGACTACGATACGAAAAGAAGATAACGGGGGAGAAGATATGATTAAAAAGGGGTGGAGTAATAGTTTAAGGAAACAAATCAGACGAACGGAGGTTGAGTTGAAAGGGAAAATGAAAGGGAGGAAAGCTGCGGGGTGGTTGCTGAATTAAATGGCAGACGCGCACGTTCGACGGTTTAGAATGGAGATATTTCGATGTTAGGGCACGTGAAAAAAAGCGTACAATGCGAACGTTCGACCTCTCACGGTTCGTTTCCGCTTTTACATAATGGAAACTCGATTTAACAATAATTTCGCGCATAATCGAGGTGGCGGGGCAACGGAAACGCGAACGAAATCGCGTCGATCGCGAGCGCGCCAGCGTAATCTTGAACGGCGATTTTCCTTTTTTTTTTCTCTCTCTCTTTTCTTTTTTTAACCAACTTGAACCACGGGAGAGGTACTCGATACGATTTACACGTATCACGCTGAATAATTGGCCTCCGTTTCGCAAAATCTCTTCCTAGCCTCGTAATCCCTCGCGTGAACGTAAAACTTGCGATCCGTGATGCAATTTTGCCTCCTAAAACTACGAATGAAAATGAAAACGAAATTCCGCGAATCCTGTAATCCGATCGATTACGAAATTTTACAGATTGACGTAACGCGGCGTAGCGTTTGGAGGATTTCGAACGAAATTACCGGCTGAATTCGTCCTAGAATTGTTCGTTTGTAAAGCGATTAGCGATTAGAGTTTAAGGCATCGTTCGACGATTTTATCGGGAAGAAAAGGGTGGAAAGTTATCGAAGGGATACTCGTGGACGCGCGTAAGCCATTTCAGACGCTGTCCGATCGTGCGAGGGATTAATCCCCTTGCTTGTAACCACTAGACACGCGTATAAACGCAGATTATGGTCTAAATGCAATAAAAATATACATTACGAGTAAGAAAGTATCGTTTCACTCAAAAATGTCGCGGAAGAACGATGTGTCCGTTCGGATTGCAAAGGATGCACAAAAGGATCGAAAGGGGAAACGAACAGAAATCTCGAGCTCGTCGTGGAGAAAAGATTTTGCATACGTTCGGTCGAGAACGACCGGAAGTGCTCGCGCGGGCCTTCGTCGGTGGACAAAGGTCGTCGATGGACTTCCGGCCGTGGACGTCGCTCGAGATTGTCCACGACGCGCTCTTTTTTTCTCTCCTCCAGAAGCATTAACCCGTTTTCCCTCTGGAAACGAAAAAAAAGAAGATGGTAATTTCCCTCGAGACCCATTACGCGATTTTAACGTAGCCGAATTAAGCTCTGCATTTTCGTTTATCGTCGACACACATTGGACGCGTTTCGCGAGAAGAGAAAAGAAGATGGAACAGCGTGAGGTAGAGTAGACGAATGAGTAAAACGAGAGTGAAAGAGAGAGAGAGAGAGAGAGAGAGAGAGAGAGGAGTAAGACAACGAGTCACGCACACGAGGCGTAATAGAAATTAATACTCGACGATTACTAATCGTTAATCGATCGTCGGCGATTCATTTCACTGGTAACGAACGAGTTAACAGCGATTACGAGTACGGTTTATTTGCACTATCCGCGTTTGTACATTAGGGAAAAAATTTGCGAGAGAAAAAAGCAGAAAAAAATTAGAAGGGGGGGGGGGCAAATATACATATACATAGGTACGCATAAGGAAAGCGCAGAATGAAAGAGTCGAAGAGAGAAAGATGTATCGTGCATTAAATATGTCTAGCGTAACGTGCGACACGTATGCGAGGGAGAGAAAGGGAGAGCTATTTTGAAGGATGTGTTCGAAGAGTGCGTAAGTGGGCGGCGATAAAGTTTCTTTTTTTATTTCTCCGACTTGCCCGTGAGTATATATTCCCATATGTAAGAAATGTTATATAAGGATTACCTATAAAACATGAAAATAAATATCATGTAAACACCGAGAATACGCGGCCGTATTTTTACACCCGTTATCGATCCTGCGCGATATTTCCGCCCCTTGCCTCGGCCCAGCGACCCTGCACGTAAAACTTTGATCGCGGTTACCGAGGAAAGCTTTTAAGGATTTTCCAATTTTCTCGCCTCGACTGCCGTCTAAACGGTTCTTCGCTGCGACGTCTTTGGTGAAAAAAAATCAATAAAAAATCTCCATTAGGGAATTGAATCAAGAGATAACGAACAAACGCTGTCTTTCGACCCTCGAAATTGCGCCTTTTGCGGTGTATCTCGCGTTGCGACTTTAATAAGCGTCGTTAAGCGCCCTCGAAACGAAACAAAAGTTCGATCTCCGCGCGCGATGAACGAACTCCGTGTCCGCTGGCGCGTGTAATCCAGCGACGATCGAAAGACGACGAAACGGGCGCGTAAAAGGGAAAATCGGCCGCGAACGTCGGACAATCGAGGCTAAACGGCGACGAATAAATTTCACCTAGCGATTTCCCAAATGCCAGCTACGGATCGTGGTTACGCAAGGTCGCCGCAAAACTTCGAATGCAATTCTGTTGCAACTGCGCCGGCGGATTGCTCCAGTTGTTCGCGCGGCCCCGTGCGTTCCAGGAAAATCGCTGTTTCAATGGCTGGAGCAACGTTTTTCTTTCGTTTTCGTTCAATCTTCCAATCTCCGCTGCTTACCCCCTCGCCGCCGCCTCGATCGAGTCGAGCGTTCTTGCCTCCTCGTACGAAACTAATGCTTTATCCCACGGTGATTGCGAAATCTCTGTCGCGCGACAGCAAAAAATGGAAAATCACGGAGATTCGCGCATTTACGCGTCTGTCGAAAACTTGCCGTGGGCTTCTCTTTGATAAGTGTTTCAGCAAAATTGCTCGCGTGTCGCGCACTGGGTGTACCGAATTCCCGCGATAATAGAATTAGCGGAAAATGCGATACAAAATGACGGCGGAAAAGGGAACACGAGTTCATCGAAGATACGTAAAATTCCTGTTCGGCCGCGGTTACGTTTAAATTCGCGACCAACCGTGCTCGCATTCAATTCGCTCGATATCGCCGAATCTGCATAGTTTCGGTCGCCTCGAATGGTAGCGCAGCTAATTAAGAATAAAAGCCCGGCCGCGTTCGCGATAGAATGCAATTAACGATCGAATAAAAACAAATCGCGGCGGACGGAATGTTACGATATACCAAATGGAAACCACAATGGTCAGCTGACGCAAGTTGTAATGCCGCGTGCCAATGCCTCGGATAGTTGTAACGACGATTTTTGCCGTTATTGCGCATCTGCTGGCCGATCACGGGCCGGCGAAAAAAGGGGTACGGCGCGAAATTTCGATCGAACCGAGAACCGTGTCGCAACGCGAACGCGTTCACCGACTGCCACAGCTCGTTGCTCCGTGATTTATGAGTTCTGCTGGCTTTTTCTCCGCCCGATGGGATTGAGCCATTACATCAATTAGGGCTCGGATCCGCGTAGCTACGTTCGAATCGCCGGCTAACCGTGTCGAACCGCGACCTTCTGCTAATTCTTCTCAGTCGCCCTGGCTGTTATGCAAAGTCCAGATTCAACCTTTTCGCTTTCGTTCCCTGCCGCGAACATACTCGCTCGAATCGTTCCTCGATTCTCGAATTCTCTGATCGTTGGAAACTCCTCGATTCTCGAACTTTCGCAGCCATGGAATTTTTGTAGATTTGACAATCTGGGAATTCTTAGAAGTTACTAAAAAAAGAATACAGAATTCTGAATTCAGAAACTGTCCAAATCCATCGAATTTTTTAATCATTGGAAGTTCCTCAATTTCCGAACTTGAAGCTATGGAAATTTGTAGATTCGACCATCTGGATACTTTTACAAGTTGCTAAAAGAAAAATATAGAGTATTCTGAAGTCTGAACTCTTCAAATCCATCGAATTTTCGATCTGCCAACTTTCTAAACGCTTCGATCGAGCCGAAGGGTTTCAATTATTGGGCAACGGCGGGCAGTTAAACCATGGAAACAAAACTAGAACGCGCGATTCAATTTCCCAACATTTCTCGGTCTTTCACATTCTTCTGCGCGGAACGTTCCTCCGCGGTTCACCCTCTCGCCTTGGATACCCACTCCTACGCGTGCCAGAACGCGCGTCGTGTTCGAAGGGGCGTCGAGGGAGCCGCGACTTCCGGTGCCATCGAGAATCGGTGCTCCTCGATGGCGGCCGCGTCCCGCGCGAACAGCCTCGAGGCTTCGTTTCACGTGTGCACGCTCGTCTCGGTCGGCTCGCCCGTGGAATGCGTTCGAACGCGTTGGTGGCCGCGATTGGAGCTCGTAAAATTCGCTTTTCACGTGCTCGCACGCATTTGCATAAACAGCAAATAATCAGCGGCCCGGCTGAATTTCGTATGCCCGCGAAAGGGACCCGGGAACCAGTTTCCAGGTCTGACTTTCAGCGCTGCTTACCGTATACGCATAGGTTGGTTAGGTGCCTATTAGCGGCGAGCCTCGACCGCTCGCTAGGAGGACATCGGGACTTTGCGCCTTGATATTTCACGTTTCGTAGAAGCGAACGTTTCACTCTTTCGTTACTTCGAACGAGATATCTCGCCGTTTAACGTCGGCTGTTTGACAACTCGTAAATAGATGTAATTAATTTCGGGAAATTAATGAAACCTACACTTATTGCTTACTCCTTCTGTTACGCTTTACTTAATTAAACGACGGCGTATCTGGTCACAAGAAACGATGCGCGGATAATGGATTGCAGGGAATTGTAGAAGATTTGAAATAAAATTCGAAAATTAATACTTGCGATTAAAATAAGTATCCAACGTTCTACACAAAAATCGAGTAGATGCTAATGTATTTATTTATGACTGTCGGTACTTTTTTCATCGTGAACGTTATATCCGTTACAAAAAGCGCGATAAGAAGTGAGACCCCGGGAATGAGATCGTAATAAATGAGGGGTTGCGGAGGAAAAACATTCCAGCTTCAGCCCTGGCGCGATCGGTCCATCAACCGGTCTTACTTTTGCTCCCATCGCGTTGATCGCCTCCTCTTCCCTCGAAGCTCCATTAAAATTAGATTAAATTCGCGGGACTCGTTGAGCGTTTCTTGAAATTCAAATCCTGGACGTTGAGTGCTCCTCGATTGATAAATGACTTCGAGCCGAGCCTTAAGTTCGAGTTAATTTTTCTAAAAAACATTTGTCGGAAGAACGTTCTCAGCCTGTTCGAGCCCGAGGCGATGCGCGAGTCCTGCGAACGAGACGCGCGTCTTCTAATATCGCCTGTGCTCCTTCAATTTGTCTCCATTACGCAGCCGATCAATTTAATTCATTGCGCTATCCCCGTTCATTGACTTCTCGATTCACTGACGCGCCGCTTCGAGGGTTTCGATGCTGCGATCCGGTTGCAACGTGCTCGTACGTAATTCACGTTCAACCGAGTAATCTTCGATAAATATCGCACCCGTTCAGTAGTCGAACGTCGATGGTAATGAATGAACGAACAGACCTCGCGGTTCTTCTATAATCTCCCTCGAACGACGTCATTACACGTTCTACATGCGCACGGCTGCAGTTGCAAAATGCAAATGCGCTATCAAGATCCTAATCGTTCCGTCAGTCCGTACAGACACCTCGAGGCACCACCTGTCGAAGCTGCTCAAAATGGAGTCCTCGATCGAGCAAATCTCACTCCATTCCTCCGGCAAAAATCATCGAACACGCTTCTTCGACCGACCAGTAAACCGCCAGGCGCGAACCAGGCACCACCTGTCCCTACCAGCGGGTCGGACGGGAAAAAACACGCCATTCATCGTGGGTGTCGAACGCGTGGGTGTTCCGCGGTGCGTTGCACGCGAAACAAAAGCAACGACACAAGTGCGGTGTTGCGTAAACGCGTTCGACTCGAACAGCGAACCCGGGGTCGCCCTCTCTCTCCACGGAGAGCAACGTTCCGCGGAAGGGACGGTCAGCTCCGTGGAGAGCAACAGGGCACCGGGTACCGGATCCGAGGACATTTTTCTCCGCAGCGACGGCGTGGCCAGGCCGCGAAGGTGAAGGCAATGGAAGCGGGTGCCGCGGCGTGTTTACGGGCTGGAAACTGACGCACGCATCCGCGAGGAAAGCGCGGACGAGGCCGCCAGCCACGGAGATCCGGGATTCCTGGGAACCTGCCGACTCCAGGATTCGCGTAGAGGAGCGCGCGTGACACACGGTACGACTGGTTTCCGAAGCTGAGGCCGCCAGTTTCGACGGTCCAAGGACGAGCCCGGCGCGGGACACCTTTCCTTCTTCTTGCCTTCTCAGGGTACGCGCGATCCTGGTCGAAAGTAAAAGTATTCGCCAGCTGGCTCTCGAATTCGCCAGCTTACTCAATAAGGCGTATCCTGGGAGGTTCCACTGTTGCGAGCGATGGTTTCGCTCGTCGATTTGGGACCCGTGCATCTTGAGAGACCGCGAGACTTTCGCGAATTCGGGTATTCGAGTGGACGACCTTGGCCAATATGTATTCTGGTCGATTTTTGTCCCGATATGGCGGTTCCACTTCCGAGAACGAGACGAAGGTGTTCGCATAAATTTGCTTAAGTTATTTCAATCGCGTTTCGAAGGCGCTGCGTCCTTTCATCCCCTGGATGTTAAAGAGTCAATTTCAATTGGTTTACAGTTTCAATTTGATTGATCTTCCATGTTTAATTCTTCGTTGGAATCGTAGCAATCATCGAGTTAACGTTTCATCGAAACGGACGTCTCTCGTTTGTCTATCCCTTCTCTCTGAAAGTCGTCCTCATCTTCCACGCTCAGAATCACCTCTAAACTCTCGTCCCATCGTATAAGCGGAGTTTCGTTTAATAAAACCAATGTTTCATCGACAGTCACCGACGTGTTTCATTTTGCCTGAAAAGCACCGATTCTCGTCAGGCACGAAAACTCGATTTCCTTGTCCACCTTCGTTACCAGTTTCTTCTGCGCCACAAACGACGCTCACCTCAAAACACGCTATTTAACAATGCTAACAAATTTACATTATAATCCCCGTATCACAGCGCGATGTCGCTTTTACAATTAGCGCTTGTGTCTGAGGCAGCCAGTAATGAAACAGGAAATATATATCCTGAACTCAGGCAAGGTAATAACGATCAACGTGAATTGTGACAGAAAATTTCTTAATAATTTCTTCGAAAATTGACCTAGCATTTTTTCCTCGTCTTCGTGTAACAAAAAACACCAGAATTTGGAAGAAACTGACCCTAAACAACGAAGCGAATCGAAGAAGAGACGCGAAACGTGGTCGAGCTCCTTTCTGATCGAGCCTCCACTCTTTCTTCGAGTCTTCGTCGATTAAACTTCCTTTAAATTCCTCAGCCCCGAGTGATCCTCAAAGGAAATCCATCCCACTCCCTCCAAGCCGCTTCACTTTCCTCTCTACGCTCGATTCCTCGAGACGGAGCATCCGTCCGCTGCGCTTCGCCTCAGTTTCACCGCGATGTATCGTCGGACTTCGCAGTGACTTCGCGCGGTTGTTCCGCGGACAGCTGAGATTAATCAAATTTAACAGATACCAAGCCACGGCCATTGTTCGCCGTTTACGGACCGCGGGACGATAAAAAAAGGATACGCGCGACACGCACCCGTAGTAAGTGTGATTCCATGTCGAGTTTCAATAAGGCGCAACCGTGCTGGCGACGAGGGGAAGGATCGTGGAATCGGTTGGCAGAGTTAAATCGACGAACGAACTGGACCGTCTTTCTTCTCGTTCGATAATCGAGCGTACCCGTATTAAGAATACGCAAAGAACCAACGAAACGTACCCGCAAGCGTTAAACTAGCCTAATTCGAACGGGACCAACGCGGTACTCCCTCGACGCGAGTGTGGTTTACGATGCACGCGGACTTATCTCGCGCGCGTTCATTTTATTCCCCCGTTTCAATCGAGTATCCTAGTGGTTATTAATTATACAAGTTACGCTTAAATTAACCGGTTTTATTCTACGCGTGTCAACGTGCCTATATTCCTTGGATAAAAACGAGAATTCTCGTCAGCTAGATAGCGAACAGGATCTTTCCTCGCGAATCGCGTTCGCCAGCGAGGGAGACCGGCTTTAAAATAATTGTAAAACAGATTTGTTGCGTAACGGCAACGCTTCGCGTGTTACCTCGGTTGCGATAATGTTACTAAACCCCCGTAACTGAAGATGCTACGCTGCACTTGCAAATGTAACAGGTCTCGCGATGATTTATTCGAGACTCTCCTTGGAATCGATCTTTGATACTTTTCAGTCGAACAATTCGAAGAATTCAAACTCTTTCGAGGAACTTTCGTTCGTTACATCTCACTCCTCTTTCGAGTTACTCTTTTTATGGCATCCGAACTGTGAAAACTTTTCGAGGAATTCGAACATCGCGAATCTTCCATGGAATTCGAGATTTTCAAACCTTTCAAAGAGCCGCGTTTCGTTTACACTTCTCGGGAAATAAATAATCTCTTAAAACCCATCGAAAAGCATCCCTATTATTCAAACGTTCCTCTGAAACCAACCAGAGTCGTCCGATCGTTTACAACCTCGCAGCTTCGACGCTAAAACTCACGGAAACCCCATAAACCCTGACGCGTTCGTAAACTCCACTGGGCACCTTCCAGCGCGTTTAATTTCATGGGATACTCGGCCCGTTTTCGCGACGCGTGGGATTGAATCGTCCATAAAATCGCGGCCCCGACCGGGATCGCGCCCAACGCGTGTCGCGATTCGAAAACGGACGCAGCATCGATCGGATCAGCTCGTAAACGAACCTGTTGCACGGCCACCAGGGAATTCGCGACGTTCGTTCAACCATCGCACTGTCGAGGGAGAGAAACACCCCCTCCGCGTCCATCCTCGAATACTGGACGACCGCGAGTTCTATTAATTTTTAACAGCAGCCACGTTACAATTTACATGCGACGCTGTCTATGGTCCTATTTATCTTTTACGCAGCCACGTATCGCGTACTAAATTAGTTCTTTTAACTACTAAGGGCAAGAGGAGTCGTTCAGGATTCAATTTTGAGATTGACTCTACTCGTTCATTTAATTGTAGAAGTAAATTTTCACGATGCAAGTTTTTTTACTCCCTGATTAAGTACAAAGCAAGTAACAACTGCTGAGCTGAAGCTGCGCGATAATTCACGTCCATTACGTTTTCCTTTCACACCCACGATATGACCTTTTCTCATCAGTGGTAGAAGTGGAATAAGACACTAAAGTTTAAGCATCTGTTTCGCTTACATCCTGCATAATCGTCGATAACCTGTTTCGCTTGCCTCCTCCTTAAACGTTTCGTCATTTTCGTGGCATCGTGGTGATTTAAACGGACGAAAGTAGGTGCGATGACGATGTCGGGGTGGAAAATGGGGCGGGGGTTGCTTTAGCGCTCTATCGCGATTAATCGACGAAAACAGAGCTGCTCGCGTGTGTACCAGTGTTACCAGACCGGAAAAATTTCGTTTCAATATTTTCGCGACACCGTTCAACGATAAATCACGCGCGATTTATCTTCCCTCCGTGGCTCTCGTGGGAAAGATTAATGCCACCTGGAAGATCGACCGGTTGATGGCAGATAAAGCGATAGTGGCGACTACCGAGTCTTGAATAATTCCCTCGACCCGCGCCACGGGAAGAAGAGGATCGCGATAATCGGTACGTTGAACCGCGCGCCGGTGTCTTCCTTTTAGGAAACTTGTAAATCCTGTATCGAGCGCGCGCTCGTTGCCATGGAACGGGAGCGAGAAGTATCGCGGCTCGATCGCAACCCTCTAATGCATCTACATATTTAGCTACTCGATGCAACCGAGCTGCGTTCTGCTCTGCGTTCTCCGCCTCGTGAAAACTATCGATGGGGTCCACCTGTCTACGGGCTCTTCCAATCGTCCACGAATTTATAAAAGTTACTTCCAAATAATTGTTCGCACTTCCTACTTCTTCCTCCCGCCATTTACGCTCGATTAATCATCGAACTCGAAGAAACAGGACTCATCCGCGTTACAGACACGGCAGACGCGAACGCTTCTTCTTATCAATGCAAATGCACGCTTATATTTCACGCAGGGCAAGTTCCGCGATACCAACACTTTTTTCACCGTCGTTATCGTTAACCTTTGGAACCCAGTACACCCACGTGCCCACCTATTCGCACGTTCACCACGGACGCGTAGGTGAAAACCTTTCTACCACTGGTAGCGGACTGCATTATTCGTTCGACCGTTTCGTTGTGCGAATAATCGAGGCGGCGGAAACGCGGCACGCGCGACAATTCGGTCGTCAACCCTCGTCTCCGTGGTGGACGCTCAAAGCAGTTGGCCATTTATCGATAAACGTCGCGTATTCGGCGAACAGCTGTTAGAAAACGAGCGTCGAAAGCCTCCCAAATGTCCGGAGCTGGAGTGAGGCGCCTCGAGCCACGTAACAGCCTACATTTTATTTCTCTGCACTTTTACTTCGCGACTGTGCACGCTGTTCGGCCTTGCTGCGACCTGAATACCTCGGTTCGCCATCGCTGGAATCCTTCGTGTCGCTGCTCGATTTCGACGGGTTACCGCGACGCGTCTTCCGCGATGAACAGAGAAAACAGAGAAAAAGTAGACGAAAAACGCGTAAACGCGTCCTATCGCCGGGTAGATGAGATCGCTCGTTGTAATCGTTAATTATCGCAAGCGTCGCGCACGTGATATGCCCTCGAGAATAATGTCAATACGGGGTGGTGACAAGATGCGTTCTCAGAATGTGAATTAATTAATCGCCGTCGCCTCGTTGGAATCGAATGACGTTCCCGACAATAAATACTGTCGTATTTATAGAGAGGTTGATATAATCAGGCCAATATCGATGTAGCGTAGATGATCGTATTTAGAAAAAAGGTCATAAATTCTAATCGCGGTTTCGATCTACACACGCTGTTCGTTCATGACTCGCAAAGTATGTGTCACAATTAGAGCTGACGGACGAATCAAACGTACTTGCGATCGCCTCGTAACTTTTCCACGGTTAAACGTTACGTTGCTTAAAGTTTCCTCGAGCACGGGCTGTTAATCGAGGAAGAAAAAAAATTAATAAACAAATGTTATACAAGACATATTAAAAGGACGCATTGATATTCACGTCATACTTCACGAATGCAAATTCAAGCGATAAGTATCGTCGAAAAAATGCTCAATGCTCGATCGATTTAATTTATCCTTTCGCGCGAACGCCACCGCGCATAACGCAACAATTGTTGCAATTTGAATTTATCACGCGCTTCATTAATACCACGACATGCATCTTCGTACCAGTCGTTATTGGCCTCGCGTTGCAACTAATTATTAGTTCACCACCCGCATTCCACGTTTGTTTCACAAAATAGTTTATACCGCGATGCAACGGCTCCTAGCGGAATGTAATTACGCGACCTATGGATTAACATTACTATGCGAAACGTTCGATCGAATCGTGCATACCGCGATTAGCTAAGATAATGACGGTTGCGTTGCGCAGGAACTGCTCGATCCCGCGGACAAATCGTGACGTCGATTCGACGCGTCAAATTTCCCCGCGTTGGCTTGCGATTTCCCATTCGATCGATGCTCCTTTTCGATTCGATTAATCAATTAACCATCTCCCTTTCAAGGCGACGAACGATAAGCCGCGGTTGGTCCGGCAACAAAACTGAAAGCAAAGCGAACCACGCGAGTTCCCCTTCGGTTGCTGTGTTCGATCGAACCAGCTCTGTACACCGTTCCTTTCAATTCCGCTCGAGCAAATCGAACCACGTGCACTCGCCTTAAGGTGGAACATTCTTTGGAAATGCATTTCCTGAATACAGATCGCGCACTGGGGCCGTTAAGAGCCGCGCGTCCAGCTGCTGGGGTATAGACGCGAAGAGCGTACGCGCGGCTGCTGCTGGTCTGTTCCGGAAAAGCGAGGTCCTTGAACTCGATTCCACGATAGGCTACGTCTCGAGATAGGTACCTGGCAGCGATGGTCGTCCTTTATCCGATCCGTCCCTTAGGCCGTATGCAAACCGCATCTCCGCCGCGGGACACGCACGCGCGTGCGTCTAATGTAAGCAGGGAGTGGCCGCGCGGAGCGGATTTTCCGCGGAGCTGCGAGACAACGAGATGTTCGATTTGCATGAAATTGAATTTCTGCCGCTTCGATCGTGGGGTGCTGCTAAAGTTTCGCTCGAAGCGAAATCGAAAGGGTCGCGCATAGGATTAATCCTCGTCGAGCCCGGCCAGGCTCGATGCAAGGAGTTCGCGGGCTAAGCGTCGCTTCGTGACACGAAACTACGGAAAAACGGGAACGACGGAAATAATTGATGGCGAACTTTTTGCTCCATCGATAAGCGAATGTAAGAGATAGTCGAGTTTAGGTATTCGGAAAGAAACGTCGGATCGTTATGCAATACGCTCCGGTCCGGCAATCGAAACGGAGTTAAATGCGAATTTGCATGACCACGATCACGTCGGACGAAAAACTTTCGCGCTATTATCGTGAAATCATTAACGTGTGAACGCTGGACGGTTACGTGACGGTATCGCAAAACTAGATGCATGAAATGATGCATGGAAATGGGTCCTCTGGCTCGAAAGTTGGAGGATCGCGTATCGACCGCAGCCAGTAACACGTACAGATCGAAGATCGTGTGTCGATACCAATTTTATACACGATTCCCAGTGAGGAAAGAATACGATTGTGAGAAGAAAATTTACTGCGTACATTTGACCGAACCTTTCGATACGTTCGTGTTAATTCTCGGACGTCGATACGTTCAGCACGCTGATGATCTTCGACCTCCTTGAACTGTCGCGTAAAACGAGGTTTTATGTAAATATTCAAATCTCTAGCCTCGTATTTTCACATTTTTTCCTTTCGAACTTTTACATCTTATTTGGGACGAAGAAGGTTGCGCGGAAAAATGTTGAAATAACGAGGACACCGAAACGAGTTCCAATTTTTCGACGCACGGGCTTAAATTCCGGGATTGGGCGCAGATAAATTGCACGAAAATATAAATCGATCGGCACCCGTTGAATAGATCGCGTAAAAGTGATTCGGAGCGTTGGACTGCATACGAATGAATGTCATAATCGTCAACGTGTTTCTAGAGCGCTCGAACTTGCTCGAGTCGTGCCTGACCTACCCAAACTCGTCGATTCAACCACCCTTAAATAGTTAAAACACTTGGAGTATATCTAAATTCGTTTCGATCCGCGCCATCAACCCGCTCCGAACCGCTCTAATTGACTCTAACGCGATGCCAGCCAGCGTGATTCGTTTCAACATTCGCGGACAGCGATGAAAGGCGGACTAAAAATTTCGAGTAAGTTATTCCAATCCGTTTCAATTTGCGGGAATTTCACTCTATCCCGCTCTGGCCGATTCCAATTCGTCGCAACTCAATTTAACTTGTTTTAACTCGACGCGGTTCGCTGTATTTCAATTGCAACCCCTTCCGCTTACGAGAGACATCTTGTTGTAATTGAATATTCAACGAGACGTTACGTTATGATCGCATTGTCGTTTATTTTAATTAGCTCTATCCGGAAGCGAAAATAAGACGAAAATCAAGGATATAACAGAATCGTATTTGAAGGTTCATTTTTAGAAAAAAAGACTGAAAAATTCAGATCAGGTGCGCGTACATTAGTAGGCAAAGACCTACCATTGTGACGCAGGGATGTACTTTATCTCCTTGCATGTCGTGCGATTCTAACTCACTCGGGACTCTAGATTTTCCAAAGGTTGTCATTTGCAGTCAATTTTAAAAATTCGATGTAGAAATCGAGTACCGAGTTGCAATGATATATCGACCGGCTTTCAATTATTTTAACCTTGTAATACGCGATACCCTTCTAGGAGAGAATGCATAGAACGCATCGACGCCAGCCAATTCGCGTTCCCCCTCGTGTTACTCGCACGGTTTTATTTGTATCGCAAAGTTTGCTGAGTGCGATATTGATTATACCATGACGTCGATTATTCGAATTAAATATGCCAGTAAGAATATTTCCGATACGCGCAGTGCTTATTAAATAAGTACGATGTTCTATATGCACATACATTTACTTTTTAGTTCCTGTTAATAATAATGAGAAAAGTTCACAGTCCGAGGAAGTAGATAAAGAAATCTTAGTAAACATTAATTGCCCGCTCAGATTAATACTGAATTACATTCGAGATACAGTGGGATTGGATGATACAAGTAAACAGCATGCGAAGCTTGTTTGGCAACCGTTGTTAGAAAATTAAAAAATTCTCTATCAGCAGTTGCTTCGACTACTTGTAAATCGTTTGATGAGTAAATTTAAATTACATTTACAGCAGAGTTCGATTTATGCGATGAAATTAGTTGTACGTTAAGAAAACTTTCCTTTTTGGAGCCGTGCACATCTGGCCTGGATGTTTTCCAAGCGGATTTAACATACGTAATAATTACATTTGAGCGTAAGTTCGAAACGTCATTAAATGTCATCTCAAAAGACAAAATGTCTGTAAAGGATTCTAGTTTGTTGAGATTTGTTTCACGATAGATAAGACGGGAGAAATCTATCGAGACAAATTTCAACGTGTATGCAGCCTCTTGATACATCGTGTGCTATTTGAAAGTATATATCGTTCTTTCAAATATTTTTTATACAGGAGATGCAAATGGCCAAATGACAAATATCACGCCGCTCCTCGCCGGAAAAGCAGCAAAGAAGTGCACTGATACACTTTTTAAGACAAATGCCTTGTCCAAAAAGACTTTGTCTACTAAATCATCCTTGAAAAGAAATCATAATACAAGTAGAATGACATAATTATAATTATCGGAAAACACATTTAATTGTATCACGAAGTTGGAATACAGTTTAAATATATGCTACGCGACATTTTTTGTACAAAACCTTTATGAAAAAATATTCTTACGAAATGATTCTTATAACAGATCTTTATCTAATTCCCTAAACTTTTTATTTGGAATAGTAATATTATAAAATTTCCCATGTTTCCCTAATCCTTCTGTGACAAACCTTTTGGCTCCTTTAACCCCTTCTTCAAATAATAGGTGAGATCCATTGTCTTTCTCAAATTGTACAGCTTCCTCAAACTGCTTGGCAAAAAACGTGGCATATTGTGCAGATTGACGATCTGCGAGCAACGATCTTTGAGGAAACTTGGTCAACGATTTTGCCAAACTTACTGCATCCCCTAACGCTAAGAATAAAACACACTTATGAGAAATAAAATTTAGGTTTGGTTTTTGGAATTTTCACTATTACTGTTTCTCAGCAATGAAATGAATTATATAATACTTTATGTAAATCAAGGAACAATTTTAATCATTACAGGGTTAAACGTACCTGAACCAGTATCTGTATACCGATTAATTAAACCCCATGATAATGCTTCTTTTGCACCAATAAGACGACCAGTTAAAATCAGATCCATTGCTCTCGAATAACCAATTAAAGCTGGTAATCGAACTGTACCACCGCACAGTATAGGAATACCATACCTTCTATTTGTAAATCCTAACATTGCAGATTCTTCCATTACTCTTAAATCACACATTAAAGCAAGTTCAAATCCTACGCCCACGGCGTACCCATTTATAGCAGCTATTAAGGGTTTTTTGCTCAACTCAATTTTATTAGCCTATAAACATTGTGAATTCAGATACTTAATACAACCATATAATTATTATTGTTGAGACTTTCGTGTGTAAGTCCGCGTCTTTTTGAAAGAATTATCCCAATTCTTCTTTATCATTGCAGATAGCTTTGTAAAGACACTGATAATCCATAGCTCAAAAGAACAAGGCTTATACATCAAAGAGGTCTTAAAATATTCTCACCAGTGGGCCAAAATGAGGTAAAACTTCTTCGTTTTCTCCATTATACTGTGCAATCTCTGTAAGATCATAACCGCTACAAAAATTTCCTTGCATACCGTATAGTACACAAACTGCACAGTTTTCATCATTTTCAAATTTATCTAATTCATCCGATAACTCTTGAGCAGTCGCAGCATTTAAAGCATTCTTTGCTTCAGGTCGTCTTATACCAATGCTAATAACGCCATCATAACAGCTTTCTACCACAATATTCTTTTCTACAAAGATGCACAAGTACAATTATCTATTACGAACGTACATGAAAATGATTGTACTTTATAAAATATTGTAATACATCATGACTAAATAGTAATTATTTACCCGATTGCTCTCCCTTAATTTCTACATTTTCAGACGATTTAGAGGTTAAATATCTTTTCAGGTAGTTTCTGTAATGTGGATTGATTATTCTCGACAATCTTTTTAACGAAAACATTTGTGTAATTGCGAATTCTATTAAGAATGCCGCAAATACTACGATGCACTTTTAATTTTATAGGAGTATAAAATTAGTCACTTTTACTCCTGCTTTCAACGAAATGTTTAAATTCCGCTTTCTTATTCAAGCACGAGCTAAGTTGATTAGCAAAAAGGAGAATTTACACAGTAGTGTACAGCTGTATCTTGAACAGTAAGGCGTGTTCTCATGACAAAATTTATTGTCGTTTTGTCGTTCGATATAAACACGTATTAAAATAGACACTTAACCAAGGTTTTACAAATGTCAAAATAATCTCTGCATGTATCTCCGTTCAACGAGCCCAATTTTAAATAGAAGCACTAATCTGACTAATTAGAAAGCAAGTATTAATTTTGTAGTATAAAAAAGCAAAAGATAACTTCACGAAACAGTATTAAAAATGGAAGATCTGCAAAAATTGGAGGAGGAGGCTAAGGCGAGGGCGGCGAAGTATGTCTCTAATTTGTTGCAACGACCAGGTCAATTGGAAAAAATTGATATGTATAAACGTAGAATATCTCGGAAAAAAGCTTCCGTAGAAACTATGCTCAAAACAGCAATGCAAAGTCAATTAGACGGTGTTCGTGTGGGCTTTGAACAACTCCAAAGTTCTTTAGAGAGTATTGCCTCTATAAAACAGGATTTGAAAGATATTGATGAATTGTTTAGCAAGGTCCCAGAACTTAGCGCAAAATTACAAGCTGTTCAGGAGGAAAATATGCGTCACTCGCAATATGTTACTGCCAAAGAGAATCTGAAGCATACTTTTACTTTACCTGAAAGTGTTGAGATGACTAAACAATGGATAAACCAAGGAAATCTTCTGTATGCTCATCAAATAATTATGGATCTTGAGAACTCCAGAGATGACTTGCTATATGAATTACATAAACTTCCAAATCAATCACCAGCTGATACTGTCATGTTGAAAGCCTATTTGGAAGATGTTGAGATGCTTTCTGAGCTAATGGAAAAGCAAATTAGATTGGTACTGAGTCGTACATTAAACACGGTAAGAAAAGAACCTACAGTTATTGTAACAGCATTGCGGATTATAGAAAGGGAAGAGAAAGCTGATCACTTTGCTATTCAGAGGCATAAACAAAGCGGATTTATGCCACCCGGTAGACCAAAGAAATGGAAAGATATGGCTATGAAAGTCCTAGAAAAATCGGTAGCGAACAGAATCGAAGGGACTCACATAGAAGAAAGAGCAGACAACAAAATGTGGCTAGTCAGATATTTAGAACTCACACGACTTTTGATATTGGAAGATTTAAGAGTTGTTAAAACTCTTTGCGAACTTTGCTTTCCTCCTTGGTATAACATTGTGAGAACTTTTGTTAAAATGTACCACACAAGTTTGTCACAACATTTGAAAGACATAATTGCTAATGGCCTAGAAGGAAATGAATATGTATCATTGTTATCATGGATCATGAACACTTATACTGGACCAGAATTGATGCAAAATCCTGAACTAAATATTGACACAAGCGATATCGGTCCCTTATTAAGTCCAGAAATTATAAATGACCTTCAAGAGAAATACTTGAAGAACATGTGCCAAAATTACGAGGATTGGATGAAAAAGACTTTGGAGACAGAGAAAGTTGACTGGTGGTGTGGAGTGTTGCCAGAAGGAAGCACTCAAGAAGCTTACTATCATACTGCAGCACCTGTGATCATATTTCAAATGATCGATCAAAACCTTCAAGTTACAAAAACTATTAGTGCTGAATTAACAGCACAGGCTATTATTCTATGTATAGAACAGGTGATCAAATATAGTTATATGTACAGGCAAGCAATATTGGAATTTAAAAACAAACATTTTGAAGACAGAAGTCAAGTACCATACTTTACTCATCATATGATTACTGTTGTTAATAATTGTTTGCAGTTTATAGAGTTAGCACAGCAAATGAAACAACTGTATTGGGTACCTAACACTTGTGCAGATGCTAATGTTAAATTTGAGAATTTGTTATCAAATTATCAACAATTACGAAATGAAGCAGCAGCCATTCTATTGGAAGAGTCATTTTTGGATTTAGAATTGCAATTTCAAGATCTGATTACACCCAAATGGTCATCATCTTCTATTCCAGTAGATATCATTTGTGTGACCCTAGAAGATTACTTTCAAGATTATAATCACCTATGTCCGAAAAATTTCGAGTACGTTATTACAGAAGCGCAAAATCTAATTGCGAAACGTTACATTTCTGCGATGCTGCAAAGGAAAATATCGTTGAAAACGTACGATGAATGTTTAACGTGTACATCGAAAATAATGACAGAAGCGGATAAACTGAAGAACTTCTTTGATAGAATAGCTCCGAAAGTAGGCAACTTTAACTCTCCGTTTGAAATAATTAAACGTCTTGCCGAGGTACTACGTTGCGAGGATTCTGAAATTCTTTCTCTGGATCTACATTCACTAGTCGAAAAATATCCAGATATGACTGAGGATCATTTGATCAGATTATTGGGTCTTAGAGGCGATATCTCCCGTAGCGAGGCAAAAGAAAAAGTATCGTACATTTTTGAAGCTCAACGAAATCGTAAAACTCCACAATCTATTACACACGGTATATTCAAACAAATAGTAATACAAGACAGTTTTCTCAGTTGGAAACCTTAAAATTTAATGGCAAACGCCAAAAAAATAAAGTTGCAACTTATTTTTTACATATTGATGAAGCTCATATAAACGGTACATTGTATGTACTTATTATCCCACTATCTTATAAATTAGTAATAAACAGAGGAATTGCTAAATATGTAAATAGACAAGTCAATGTTTAGTGAAATTTAATTTTTCAACTAAACAATAATTTATCCACTGAAAAGTGTAAAGAAAAATTTTAAAATATTTATCAAGTCTGTATATAAACACATGTTGCATATGTATATAAGTAATTGTATAAATGCTTGCCCAAAACCTTTATTATTTATTTATTTGTGGCTTGGAAACAATATAGATAATAAAATAATAATTCACTGCCTTAGTGATTGTACTGACTTATATATTCATTATATAAATAAATTTATATTATTATATATTATATATATATAACACAAGGTAAAACAAGTACACGAAAAAGTAGGATATAGTGCAGACAATATTGCTAAATGTGTATGTAACACAGATACCTAAAAATACTTTGTATATATAAAATATTTAAAGATAAAAAGAATAATAAAATATTAATAACTGATGCAAAGTTGCATACTAATAAATATTATATTATCATTAAACTAATTATTTAATCAATCTGTAGAGAAACATGTTAATTAAGCAAATTTTTAGGTTTTACATATAAGTGTAAATATCAATATTGCACCAGTTTATACTGTGTGTGTGTGAGTGTGTGTGTGTGTGTGTATGTGTGCATAGGAAACTGAAACTTTATGCAACAAAAAATATTTTGTTCCTAAATAAAAAAGAAAATATAAAATAAAATTTTTTATTTAACCTTCAAATTGATTTATTTATATTGTAGTAAACATATACCATATAATACTTAAATTTTACATAACATAATTGTAAATGAGAAATAAATGGAATAAAATTTGTGGCTTTTAGAATTGTATTCTGTTTAATTATCGTATACCGAAATCTCTTCTTACTTTTATTGTAAACGTATAATGTTCAACAATTATTTGCCTAATTAACAAATTTGACAGCTTTAAACGTTATAAAAAGATAATATGTATTACACAATCTACAGTTTTTCCGTATATTTATTTATTATGTTCATCGTTATCTTTCCATCTTTCTTATTTTCTTTAATATCTTTAATTAGTTTTATAATTTCTATTAATTAATACTTTGTAATATAAACTTTAGGTATACGGAATATATTCAAAATTATAAAAGAAAATCATCGATAGTTTTTGATAGTAGAAACTATCGATAATAATCGATAGTTCTCCACCAGTAATGTAGCAGCGACCACTTCAGTTGAGCGTTCTCGTTGCTCCTCTATTGACTCGAGTACGGTTATTGTTAATTATTAAATAAATAGAGACAATCAACAAATATTATTCACTTTCTTTTGAATGACAATAAAATACACATAACAAAATGCCACGTATTATGATAAAAGGTGGTGTTTGGCGTAACACCGAGGTAAGATTTGATTCCTAACCTACATATATCGACGTTTGGATTATAAAAGCTGACATTCTCTAACAATATTTTACTTTCTCAGGATGAGATTTTAAAAGCAGCTGTTATGAAATATGGCAAAAATCAATGGAGTCGTATAGCATCTCTTTTACATAGAAAATCTGCTAAACAATGTAAAGCGCGTTGGTTTGAATGGTTAGATCCAAGCATTAAAAAGACAGAATGGAGCAGGGAAGAGGACGAGAAGCTCCTTCACCTTGCAAAACTAATGCCCACACAATGGAGAACAATCGCACCAATTATTGGAAGGACAGCTGCACAATGCTTGGAACGCTACGAATATTTGCTGTGAGTTTAACGTACTCTACAACTTTAGTTTGAGATGTATACATAATATCTTCCATTGCCACATTAGGGATCAGGCTCAAAAGAAAGAGGAAGGTGATGATGCTACCGATGATCCTCGCAAACTGAAACCAGGAGAAATTGATCCAAATCCTGAAACAAAACCGGCAAGACCTGATCCTAAAGACATGGATGAAGATGGTGTGATTCAGATTTTAAAAACTATGATTTTTCCCCTCCTTTTATATAAAACAACAATAAAATTAGCAATTTTCAGAATTGGAGATGTTATCCGAGGCACGCGCTAGGCTTGCAAATACTCAGGGTAAAAAGGCGAAACGTAAGGCTCGAGAAAAACAGTTGGAAGAGGCTCGTAGACTTGCTGCTCTTCAAAAACGTAGAGAGTTAAGAGCTGCTGGTATTACTGTATCGCAAAAAAATAAACGTAAACGGGGAGTTAATTATAATTCTGAGATTCCCTTCGAGAAACGACCCGCACCCGGATTTTACGATACTTCAACCGAGCATGTAGATCCACTTGCTATTGACTTCTCGAAAATGAGACAGCAACATTTAGATGGGGAATTGAGACAGGAGAAAGAAGAAATGGAACGTAGAAAAGACAAACAAAAATTGAAACAACGTAAAGAAAACGATATTCCTATGGGAATGCTAAATAATGAAGAACCAATAAAGAAAAGAAGTAAACTTGTACTACCAGAGCCACAGATATCTGATCAAGAATTACAACAAGTTGTTAAACTTGGTAGAGCATCAGAGGTATACTAAAATATTTGATTTTCTGGCACAAAATGAATGAGCATTCTAATTTTATCGTTTGTGATAGGTTGCCCGTGAAGTTGCGACAGAAAGTGGTATTACGTTATCAGATAGTTTGTTAGCTGATTATTCTTTACCAACAAATGCAGCTGTAACTCCGCGTACCCCGGCCGCTGCCGATAGAATTCTTCAAGAAGCTCAAAATGTTATGGCCCTTACACATGTCGATACTCCGTTAAAAGGTTAATAAGTTTGAGAATTAAACATCTGTGAAGAACAATGAAATATCTGTGATATTGAATTCTTCGCTTTATCTTTCACATACAGGTGGATTAAATACTCCATTGAACAATTCTGATTTCACAAGCGTCGTGCCTTCCGCGAACGCTGTAGCAACACCAAACACGATTTTAGCTACACCTTTTCGTTCACAACGTAGCGACGGAACACCTGCTAATTCATTTAATACGCCAACATCTACGCGAACGCAAAACGGAGTTCTAGCAACTACACCGGTCCGCGATAAACTCAGTATTAACCCGGACGAAAATGTAGATGGATCAGAGACTCCGTTAATTCAAAAACAAGTAAAGGAACAACTGCGTGCTGGTTTAAGTGCACTCCCAGTACCACGTAACGATTATGAAATAGTAGTTCCTGAAGGTGAAACAAAAGACGAAGATACTACTTCGACCGCAACAGAAATTGTCGAGGATCAAGCCGATATAGATGCCAGACAACAGCAGGAATTAATAGAACAAAGTCTGTAATTCATTGATGCTCGAGTATAAGTCTATTTTACCATTCTCGTTTGACAATAGGTTTAGCGAAAATATAATATTAACTTTAGAAAAATAAAGAAGTAATATCACTTCCATTTACGTAGCAATACTTTACAGGGAAAAAAGAATTGTCTAGGAGATCACAAGTTATACAACGAGATTTACCGCGGCCAGTTGATGTAAATATGAATATTTTAAGGCCATTCATGGATACTCCATTAACAGATTTGCAAAGGGTATGCTCGTACAATAGATTAATACATGATATACTTATATCACGTTCGTATAAGTATTAATGAATATTTTAGGCGGAAGAATTGATTAAAAGAGAAATGATTACAATGCTGCAACATGACGCATTGCAAAATCCAGTGCAACAAAGCCGAAAAGGTTCCTCAAATTCAGCTGCCCATGCGCAAGCTTACTTAGAACAACATCCTTACGCTAACTTCGAAGAAGAAGAGCTTACAGCCGTAAGTTAATTACGTTATATTGATTTTCAGTTTGTATCTTTTATTTGAACAAGCATCTCCTTATTCAGGCCAAGAAACTTTTAACAGAAGAAATGGGGGTAGTAAAAGAAGGTATGGCGCATGGGGAACTAAGCTTAGATTCTTATACGACAGTATGGGAAGAGTGCTTATCACAGGTACTATCATGTTCATCATGCTTAAAATGTTTTCAAGTTGATAAATGTTTCTTTTCTATATATATAAATTCATGTGTTTCGTCAGATATTATATCTGGAAACGCAAAAACGATACACGCGAGCAACATTGGCTTCTAAGAAAGATAGAGTGGAAGCGTGCGAAAGAAAATTAGAAGAAAACCGCATGCATATGACTGGCGAAGCTAAACGTGCAGCGAGAATGGAAAAGAAATTGAAAGTTCTCACTGGAGGTTATCAAGTACGTACTCTCATTTTTAAGTGACGTATTGCAACTACGATTGTATCGTAATGTATCTTTTCCGCGATAGACTAGGGCACAAGTATTAACCAAGCAGTTACATGATCTGTGGGAACAAATAGAACAGGCGCATTTAGAACTTTCAACATTCAAATTTTTGCAAACACAGGAAGAAGCGGCTGTGCCGAGAAGAGTAAATGCTCTTATGGAAGACGTTAATAGACAAACAGAACGAGAACGCGTATTGCAAACTCGATATGCACAATTGCAAGATCAATTGCAGCAATGTTAAATATTGTCCACACGATTTATTGTAATATATTAGATCGCGAATATTGTAAAAGTTTTTGTGAAATACAAAAAAGTTAATTCCTATATAAAATCACTAAAATAATACTTAAAGTAAAGAAGTTAAAGCTCTCGAGGATCTCAATTTTTTATAATGAAATATCATTTACTTCGAGTTATTCATAACTGACGAATCAGCTTATTAGAGCCGAGACAATTTTATGTGAATATAATTTATTCTACGTAAAAATTAGCGTTATAAAAATAGTTGTTAAGCAAGGAAAAAACGGTGAAAAATATTATACGACGCCACTTTTATGTTTAGTTTATCAATAATTTTAATAGTGGAACGAAGAACTTTCAAGCTTTTGCGATTTACAACTTTTATTAAAGTGCAATTTATTTGAAAATTGCGAGTATGATAACTAACGATAATGATAAGTAATGTAATTATGTTCTCTTCGAAGACAATACAATATTATATTAAATACCATAATTTTTTAATGTACGCTGGATAAAAAATTAAAGTTTATTATTAATTTAAAGAAATAAAAATGTATATACTTACATTTTTGTGCTATACGTATTCGTGTGTGTAACTGTAAAAACACAAGTGGAAGTGATGAGGAATTCAAAAATCGCGCGTCACGTTTCAATTTTGTTCAACACTATTAAATAATTATTATAAAGTATGTAAACATGCATAAATTACTCTAAAATATTTTAAAATTATAAAATATAATAAAAACTATGTATAAAAGTGAACGAGTATAAATTTCGAAAATTCGTTTGACAACGGATCAGTTGGAAGTTGAACTAGTGCGGGAGAGTCGCGATTTTTTACTCGTTCAATTTTTTAACTTTACTTTACAGATAATCAAGAAATTACTTTTGAAAGATTAAAAATACGTAAGTAACATACGTAAGTAATATTTTTGATATATCAAAAAGGATATATTGTTCGAAATAGTTAAATTCTCTTTAAATATTCTCGTTGCTCTCTTGCAATGCTTGTAAAGTAACGTACATGTATTCTAAGAATAGTATTAATTTTACTAGGTGGCAGTGCAAGTAATTCGAATGTAAGTGAAAAGACCGCAAGTTTTACAAAATAAATTGATCGGTAGGTTATCATTTTCAATTATAATATTCAATCAGTTTCACAAAAAATATTGATAAGAAAAAAACTAATTTTTTATTTCAAGATGGAGGAGTGTTGAGCGTATAGAGTAGCTGGATTTGTATTCGACGTAAGCTGTTATCGGTGAGTGCGAATTACATTTCCAAATATTTCGAAATTAATTTACAATTAACATGATGAATACTGTAGTATAAATGCTTGCATGATTTTTACTTATTTTATCGATTCTCTATAGAAATAATGAATTAAATAAGAATATACTATTACAAATATATTACATTCTATCATGATGGAAACGTATAAACTTAAAAATTATAAGGTTTATGATAAATACTTTAGAGCCATGGTTTCCATCCTACGGATGTGCGACCTAGAATGTTTAAATCTGTTGCTTGATCCAGTAAGCATTCGACCTAAAAAGTATAAAAATTATACCGTTGAATTAAAGTAGCTTCTTCTTAAAATAATACCTGTTCCGCGACGGTTAAACAATTATTCCCCATTTTTGCTCGCGTTCGTTTATTATCTTCGTCATCCCCGGTGACTATGACACAATACCTATCGAAATATTTGTCATTATGTTGTTCTTTTAATTGATCTATCGTGATCAAAGATGGTTTAATCCCATTTAACTTTTTCCTAACTGCTTCAATTTTTCTTATTGGCACCCACTTGACATCTATAATTTGGATGAAATAAAAGTGATTGTAGTGTCTTGTCATATATACCTATTATGAAAATTAAAATTCTTTCGATTTAGCACATCATTAGAAGTTACCTGCAGCATCTTCATCAGTTTCACTTAATCCCTTATTGACGTGTTGGGTCCAATTTAATGGTTCATGGACGAAAACGTCCATGCAAGATAGAATAGGTCCCTGATCACTTCTCAATGCTCGTAAAACGTGAATCATTGTCATCCCCAAAAGATCCTTCTCGGTAAAGGGCTTTAGTAAACCCAGAATTTGCGGTGTTAAACGGAAAGGCATTAATTCTGGTATTCTTTGATTAACGCCTGCATCAAAGGCTAACCCAAAATCTATACCTAAACAGCGTCCTGAGTCGACGGTAATAAGAGTATTCTCTAAATGTCGATCACCGATGCCTAAGATCCAATGTGCGATACACATTGTGGCGTAGGAAGTAATAAAATTTCGTCGCATCGTAACAAAACTTTCTACAGATGGACATAATACCGTCAGCGTCTTACGTAAACTATCCCATTCGGTTTTATTGATAAATTCGTTCATTTTAGAGATCACTTTATCAGCTTTGTACTTTAGCACCGCCTCCTTGTATCTTTCATATTGCTTTTTATTGGGTGCAGCATCTAGTATCCACTTCTCGTACATTGTAATTATGAATTCGTCGTGCTTCGTCTTATTAAAGTTTATCAATTCTTGCAAAGACCTGGTATTATCTACCCACTGTATAAGCCCCACCGTTTTGGATAAGGGAATCACCTGCAACGACAAGACTAATTATATCTTTCCGTTTCACTGGTTTCTTTAAAATGATATTCACTTACCTGATACGTAACGACAGACAATTGCCTTTGTTTGCAAGCTGCATCCGCATGTAAAGTTTTGTTCATGATGTTGAACAGCTGTTGCAATCTTTGGTCTTGTCTTAGATCTTCTCCAAACTTCGTTAGAAAGTGATACTCCTTTGCGTCATTGCCGATCATAGTGATTCGAATAGGTCTACGTATCGATCGCATCACCTTTACAGTAGGTTCAAACTTTATAATTTTCGTATGATACTGAGGCATAGGTTTTCTATTGCCAGTATATTGGCCAGGTATCTCTATATCTTTTTCGGGGAAATTGCATAACCATGGACTGTAATCCTTTAATTTCAATCTATCTTTACGCTTTTGAAGTGATTGCCTAACATTTTGTATCATTGCATCTACAAAGCGCTCAAGATCCTTAGGTCTGCTATTTTGTAAGTCCTTTATCTTACTTTTATATTTTTGTATCTCGTTAAAGATAGCCCCTGGTTTCACGTCATGCTTGTTCTCTCGTGCGTTTGGATATACCTTTTCCAAAAGTGCATTCACGGCCGTAGCCTGTCCAAGTGATAAACTTTTACGTAATTCAAGTAAATAATGTTGCAAATATAATTCAGGTTGGACCACGTATTGTATGGCTGTTAAGAATCGGTCGATTTCTGGTCTGCTATAAATAATTTTTCGAATATCGTAAGTACTGGTTTCTTCTTGAAGAGCAGAATTTGTTTCTACAGTCAAACGAAACGTGTAAATAACTGCGTTAGGATATTCCTCGACGATTCGTTTGAGAATAGGTATTATCAAGGGGGCAATCGAGGTTCCCAAGTGAGAGAACAACTGCGCTTGCCAAGAGAGAAATCGCCAAGTTTCAATGTGTTTGCTTTCATTCATGAAAATCTCTTTTGTCTCTTGATCGTTGAAGTATTCAGGTTTTAGCAAGCAAGGGAAATAGTGGGCTGCCTCAACAGATCCAGCACTCATTGCTTTTAATATAGAGTGGACAAATTCTTTGCTCAAATTCAACTCTTGGTTCAATTCTTGAACATCATTTGAGGTATGCGACAACCTGTCGTAACAGTATTTTGCAAGGCTGAAAAAAGATTCCCCTATATTTTTATTCGTGGTTGTCATATCGCAGCACGTTTTCAGATGATTGAAGCTATACGTTTCCAGTGTATTTCTAATTGCAGACAAGTCACTTGTTTCTGCGTTTATGTCTTTTAAAATTTCACTGTTTGTCACTAACAATTTTGCAAACGTCTCATCTTCGCTGAGCTTCACAAGTCTTGACGATAGCTTGCTAATTTGCTTCCGCGTGTTAACGCTCAGAGAATCTTCGAGATCATTCTGCCGCAAAAGATTGTGATAATATTTCCAAGATGAAACGTAACTTGATAACTTCTTTGTCACATCCGTTTCAGTCTCTCCCATCAAATATTTTATCTTCGCGTATACTAAGTGAAATTCGTGTTTTCTGTCTGTTGTACTCTCCAATCGTACTCCATACTTCTTTGCTACGTATCTGTTTCCCTGATGAAATGCTGCCTCGATCATCTTTAGCCTCATAGTAAAGGCAGTTGCATGCATTCTACGAATAATCCCATTTTCTTCAGTGTTATGGTAACTGTCAGTATCGACTTGTATCGAATCCTCCGCCTTAGACGTTTCTTCATCCTTGCTTAGTAAAGTATTAATGAAGTATAAGCGATACGACGTTAACTTATCCCATGGAACCAGGGCATCCTGCGCAGAGGGCATGCTGTTGTTCCAAAATTTCAAAATATTATTCAAATCGCTCGGAGTTCTGGTTTTAAAAACCTTTATAAATTGAACCACGTCATTGGTGATGCGCAACTTTTGCAACTTGCGGACTCCCAATTGAACGGACAGTGGATGAAGCCTAATCCACTCTTCCCTGACCTCGTCCAAAGTGTTCAATAAAAAGTCACGAGCACCTTCAACATTACTAGGAATCATGAATAGCGACAATTCGTTACCGTAAAGTCGTTTAATGTGCTTTACTTTCGCATCGTCCTGCAACCAAGATTCCATGACCTGCACGTTGTTGCAAAATTCATCGCTGAAATCGTCGTTTAACAGTTTATGGGTCTGCGCCTCGAGCAGCCACGGGAACATCCAATCTCTCCGCGGATCGTCCCATATGTTATCAACGTTCCCGTTCAGTTTTTCCTTCGTGTACTTGTCTATTTCGTTCCAGTTACATAAATTGCTTGAACATTCGAACAAGCCTTGAAGGCAGCGTTCTCTCACCAGCTCTGATTGCGTGTTGTATGCCTTCTCATACGCCACCTTTGCTTTCTCCCAGTCGTTAGATGCTTGTGCAAGCGAGGCGTTCTAAAATTGAAAAAGAAGCGATTAAAAACGTTCTCTTGCACACATTTCACATCTATAGAATCAAATACCTACCCGCATATCTTCGTTGCTTATGTGATTCTGGAAGATGCTGAGGACCACGTCGACGTCGTTCATAGACTCGTAAAGATTCGACAACAGCAACCACTCCGAAGACGAATCACTCGCGTTTTCGTTTCGCATTCTCTTATTAGGAGGTTCCGAATTGTCTTCGTTGTAAATTAAATTGTTCTCCAAAACGCACGATCCATGGAAGTTTAAACCATTCGATCTGGAGACCTTAACGATGGCCTCCGGCGAGCAAATCGTTATACGAGAGTGCAATAATATCTCTAAAAGCGCAGGTATGGTAGAATTGTTGCCTTGCTCGTCCTCTATGATACGTTTTACACTGTCTCCAAGCTTCGCTGCGAAACATTTGTCGTTAATTAACGAACAGATAATGGAAACTATTAAATCCTTGCAGATTAGATGATCGTTCTTTGCTAGCTGTTGCAATGGATCTATAAGCGCGGCGTGCAATATTTCAATGTCAGGAAAATCACCGATTCTGTACTTTCTGTACAACTTTACGCTGCTCCTCTGTCGAGTATCTTCTTCCTTTATCATCTCCTCGCGTCGCTTGTTCTTCATTATTTGCTTTTGCCGCATGACACGGGAGAGGTCGGTCGAGCTGCTTAAAAATCGTTTGGACTTTTTATTATGCGCAGGTTCCGGCACCTTTGGCACTTTGAATATACCATCTTGCTCCAAGTTCTCATACGTTGTCATCGAACTTTCAGCGACGTAAGTCGGTTCAAACTCAGGCACCTGAGTTTCTTGAAGCTGCCATTCAGCATCATATTCGTAGACAGGCCTCGTGTACGTAAAATCAGAGTACACGTTAGACAATGTAGAGCTCGTTTGTGTGAACATTTGGTTCATTTGACTAGTTAAAGATGGCACGAAAAACGGTGTCTTTGAGCCTAGATTCCTTGTTCTCCACGAAGCACTTATGTCATAGTCTGCATAGTTGCAATCATACAAAGGCTCGGAGAACATCTTCTTGTTGTAATTTGTATTCTTAGTAAGATCTAAGATCAGCAACAGTAGGAATGGCAAGAAATTTTGGCCAACCCTGGAGGTGTACATAGCCAAAATTTCAAGCAATCTTTCTTTGCAAGTACTTTTTAAGTCGGCATTCACGGTCCAGAAGTTGAGTATCATCCCTTGCAATTTCTCAGCAGGATCTAATACACCGTTCAGTAATATTTCTTTGCTGATATTCATCAACTTCTTTATTTCTTCGTCTTCAGAATTATCTGCCGCATACTTCTTGTAAGTATTTATAAATATGCTGTAGGTGATCTCTCTGTATTCAGAAAACTCGTGCTTCGTGTAAGGTATCGCTAAAGTTGTCAACGATAATACATTTGACGCGGGTAAAACAAGGACTAAGGAATCAATTATTTTCAGCGCCATCCTCTCGTAGGTTAAAATTCGATTTTTCAAGAAATCATGGAAATTCATGAAATTCAGTTCCCTCATTATTTGATCCGTGTTGAGATTAGGTATGCATTGTCGAAATATTTCCAAACAATTCGACTTGACCTGACCATCCACTTTGAATATATTCGGGACAACGAAATCGGAATAAGTCGTTATCGCCGCTGCTGGATAATTTTTGCACAGTGCACGAATGCATTTCATCAGCCTGTCCTTAGATTCCATCTGCATTTGCCTCAGTACGCTTCCTATCTTGTCCATTATGGCGCATGTTTTGTTCGTCGATCCATCGTCGTTACTTAAATATTTCAGAACAAAACCGTAACATTCGTAACATTGCACAACTGTTTCCTCATTGCCCTTCCAATTCTCTAGAGACTTATCCAGATATTGT
Source organism: Xylocopa violacea (assembly GCA_963969225.1). Taxonomy (NCBI): domain Eukaryota; kingdom Metazoa; phylum Arthropoda; class Insecta; order Hymenoptera; family Apidae; genus Xylocopa; species Xylocopa violacea. The sequence continues at coordinate 18,286,246 of CAXAJV010000014.1, forward strand.
AATATATCGTCTTTTTGGATAATATCCTTCTCCATGCCATTAACAAAACAGATCAGTATCAAATACATTGCAGCTCCAGGCGCGTTGCTCATCTTCTCGTTCAGATTCGAGGGTAGCTTCAGATAGGAATGCCACACCTCGAGTATTGTTTTCACCAAGTTCAAGTTATACTTATAAATTGCTTTGGTTATTTCGCTGGTTCTGTCCACGATTACTTGATGAATAATTATCTCCCATAGCTGTTGAACAGCGCCCTTGCCCTCGGCATCGAATATAGGTCTACTTGATTTCTCAAGGGACGCTGTCTGCCAGTTTATCAACATTTCTATAACGTCAACGATAATATAGTTCAATTTATTCCTTTCCAAATACGAGTGCGTCGCTTGCATTATCGGTTCGAGGAAAAATTTCGCGTAAGGCTGGAACACAGACTGCATGTTCAACACAATTTTCAGCATGAACAATCGGACGTTATCGTAATTCGTCCTTAACATGGACTTAAGAAAGCAACTCAACCATCCTGGTATATGGATCGTCGTGTTATCTTCCTCGGTATTCGGTACGAATATTTCTTCTGATATCATGTGAGTCAGGACTCCGCAAATAGGAGCCATACATTCATGATTGTTCAGTTCGTCGCTCTCGAACGTTAGACTCATACTCTCCTCTTCGGTGATTGGTTTACTACGCACAGTTGTTTCATTGAAATCGTAGGCGTTTATATCTTCGTTCAAAGTACTAGTGGCTAAATCGTAACTATGAATGTAGGAGTAAGGGGTTGAAGTCTGCCTCTGTTTCATGCTCTTCCTTATGTTGATCAACTTCTTACGATACTTGGGAAACTCGGTAACTGTTTGCTGAAAATTGTATCTCTTCTCGCAGTCCATAATATTTTCCCAGATCAACTGCTCCTTCTTTCTGTTCTCGCCAAAAAGGATCAGGTAAGAGTCCTGGTCCTTTTTATAGGAAGACACGATAGCTATGGAACAATTGTAGGCGGAACAATGCAACAACCTCATCGTTTCCTTGAGCTCAGATTCGGGCCGTTTTAACTTGCGCACGTCCAACGTGTTTCTATACAAACTGTGCAAAAGTTCTCTTCCGGTCTCCACATTGTCAATTGCGTTTCGAGTGATCATACTCTCGGTATCGTCTATGTCGTTTATTGGTATTTTGCAGAACATGATTGCAACAAGATCGTAACATCCTATTTTCGATGCTATTAGTTGACTTATGTAAGAGGTGGCCCCAGTCAGTTTTTGACAAATAACCGTATGTATTTCCTTGATATTTTCCTCGAAAAATCGACGTATTTCAGGTAGTTTACAAAATCCAAACGACGGCAAAAGAAACTTGTATAGTACGTCGAATCTCTCTTTCACCCCTGTGTTCGACTCCATGAATAATTTGTACGCCGCCTGCAGAGACTCGAAAGCATAGTCAGTGGTGATCAAGGCGAAGTACTTCTCTAAATATTCGTTTGTTTTATCGTTGCACAAGTGATCGGCTATTCCTGTTGCGAATGAGATAACAGATTTGAACGTAGCGACCGATTTAGTGATCGGTAGCAACGTTACTAATTTTTGGAAACAATTAATTACTCTTAGAGCATTCACGTTTCTTTGAGCGAAGTCATCTAGACTTACATTAAGATTGTTTCCCAGACTACATAAAATGGATAGCAATTCTGGTTTTATGTTGGACGTCATGTCCGTCAAGCATACGAGAAAATTCTGCAGAATGTAAATCTTGTATTCTATATCTGGGTTCTCCAGCAGCTGACTGAGTATCCACGTGTAAAAATCTTCATTCATAGATAACACATTTATCGGTTCACGCTTTAGATGCACCGCGATTCCAAAAATATTTATCAATTTTTGCTTTCCATTTTCGACATTATTTACAGTGCTTTTAAAAACCGTGAATTTTTTAATCACGGTGTCCGCTAAAAATTCTGCTTGATGATGTAGTTCCTTTTTATGGCGTTGCACGAACAAAAGCAGCTGCTCCGTTATTGTTAAGAGAAAGAACGGATTCTTTTGCAACTCGTTTAACATTTCCATTGTCTTTTCCGTGTCCTTTAACATGTATCTAAATATCTCATCTTTAAACGTATTCAGGAAGTATATACCATGCTCGATTCTTCTAGAACCTGCATTGAGTATTGTGTTATTTTCAATTAATGCGATTAACGTTTTTGTCATGGAAGGCTGCAAATACAAGTTTGTAAAGTTGTTAAGTTTTAATTTTGTTAGTCAAGTTACTCGATTGCCAGTTGCTCGAATTCGAGAGGCCCTTTCAAGTGTTCAACTTGCCTTGAAATACACATTAAATATAATAACTTCAAATCAAATAACTTGACTAATGAGAACAAGTATTTAGTTAAAGTACCTCGTAATGTATGAGTAGAAATTCCATTAAGGTTTCTAGATAATCCTTTACCCACGGTTTTAAGTTTACGCAAACAAGTTCTCCTAAATTCTTCCTTGCCAACACGTTAAAGACACGCGTAACTTTATCCTCCGGTTGATGTATCAATTCTGTTGCCTAAATGAAAAAACATCGGCAGTTAAAACCACTATAATACATTAATAAATAGGTATTACGTATAGGTTTTACATTGTGCAGCTTATTGAGAATGTTATGATGTTCCAAAACGATTAAACCCTGAACATATTCTTTAAGTTCACTGCAACAGCTCATATTAGAAACTATTTCGTCTAAATTAATGAAGTCCTTTATGTGTTTGTCCACATAAATCGACAGATCAGAGTTAATCAAACGTAATAAAAGGCTATCGGTTTTCCGAGTAATTGACTGCAACAGGGATTCTAGAGTTTTTGGAAGCGCTTCAGTAATTTCAAGATTCTTTGCATCGAATCCTATTACTCGCGGGCAGATGATACATTTTGCAATCAACTCGTACAGATCTTTATTAAAGAAGCAATCTGGGAAGAAATTGTCCTGAAACTGAATGATTAATGATTTCATTATTTTCCTTAATATAATATATTCAATTACAAAGAATAATTTTGCTTACACCGGAATCCAATAGAATTTGTATAAAATTTAAAGTAGTTAATATTGTTTTACATTGGAACGTTTGCAAATCCTCTATCTCCTTCGTTAATATCACCAAGTTATCTCCGTCATCTTCTATTTTAATTTTGTTTATCAGGCAAACAAAATTGCTCATGCAGTCGAAAAATATTTCTCTCTGCGAATTCGAATCGCTAAATAAACATTTCGCATCCAATAGTTTATCTTTTATCAGCCAAATGTAGCAATCTAAACTTCTTAGTAGAGGCAGCAGACCTTTAACCGATAGGCTTTCTATCTTCGGTTCGACATTGCTTAATATTATACCATTAAACGCTTCGATTCCACGACTATCAATATAATTCTTTATCATGGCCTCAGCCGAATCGCAGTTTTCTACATGTTCAGAAAGTTTGACAACTAGCTCCATAGATTTCGCGCGACAACATTGATCCAAACAGCCACACTGGACGAGCAACCAGTTTACAGCGTCAAGTAAAGTTGCATTTTCGATTTCGAAAGTTGCCTTGCGATGAGAATTTCGTTTATTTAACAGATCTTTCTTCGCTATTACGACTCTCTCGACATGATCAAGCGCGGTGATAATTGAACGATCGTTACAGCCGTCCAAACTTCTAACGAAACTGTACAAAATTTCCAGCCAATACACGGATACGATATTTGTATTCTCGCGCAGAATTTTGTAAAGATGATTGAACGCTGTCGCAGCAGCTATCCGTTTGGAAGCGGAGGGATGAAGCGCGAAATTTGTCATTTTATGTATAACTTCGTAAATATTCGTCTGTGATAGTTCTCCATCGTCAGCTGACTGCTTTATCGACCATTTGGTAAATTCGGCTAAGCACATCCCAGAAAATTCTCTTAACGATGAATTCGATTCGTTGCTCAGACCTTTAAAGAGCGTATCGATGAAGTGCATACTAGCTGAAGATTTCAACATGAACTTCGAGCTTAACCAGTGTGTCAGCTGTAGCATTAACGGTTGAAACATTTTTCTCGTTGTTTCATCGTAATCGCAACCTAGATTTAGTAGAGCTGGGCATAACACCATGTAGATGGGGACAAATTGATCAGGATTAAACGCCAAACGCTGCGACGTTTTACCAAGAACCAATGCTGTTATCGAATGCAGTACTTCGCAAGCATTTATCTTCGTTCGCCTATCCCCAGAATTTTGAGCCAACAAGATTAATCTTGGCAGCATTTTATCGAACTTAATATCCACTTGACACAAGTTAGTATCAGGTAACATTAACGAGTACTCAAGTAAATCCTTTTTATCCCAAGTAGCTCCTGTCTCTGTAGATCTTTTGTACATAAAGTTCGTTATTATATCGGTATCAAGCGACGCTATAAACAGCAGGACTGTACTCTGAAACTTTTCCAAAGTCATTTCATCTTTCAATACAATTTGTTTAATAACTTTTCGCTCCGTTTTTATTATGTCCTGAAGGAATTCCACGGCGCTTTCACCGCTGTGTAAATACGGCTCCAAAAATGGTACTATTTCTTGCAAGAATACAGTCATATCTTGATTATCCAAGTGGTTCCTCCACTTTTCCAATGAGTCCAACGCGGTGCAAGCTAACTCGAAATCGCTTACACCGACAGTAAAAGCGATCTTAAATGTTGGAATTGTACTGTTCAGAATTTGTTTCACGTACGTTATTGGCATATCGAGAATTAAATATAAGCACGTAGTTAACAGTTCGTTAGAAAACGTTGGGATCAGATCCAATACGTTCGTCAAATATTTGTAGAGCATTAGTTGTGTTTTTGTTTCAATTTCGTTCTCGTCCATCAAATTGGAAATATGTTTAAAAGTTGCGTGTACCAATTTATAAAATCCCGATATTAGAGGATTCTTATAAGACATACTGATCATCTTTAACAGAAAGTTGTGTATTGTGTTTACCAGTAGGGAAGATACCCTTAACTTATTGATCACATCAACGTACAAGTCTACGATATTAACGAACGTACGGAAATCTGCCTCGTTCTCAGCAATTTGAGAGTAAACAGCATCCGAGAACATATTGTCTTCTTTCATTTTCGTGCGCAGATTTAATTTTCCAATTAATACCATGCTTGCGTTTATAGTTGAGTCAACTACGTCTTGTACAATTTTCATGTGTTCTCTGTATCTATCCGGATTTAAAAGCTGCGACCATAGAGGTACATATTTTTTGTAACATATTGGTAATTCCTCAAGATCGTACAATCCTCGCTGTAATTCAGCATCGATGAGCAAAGTATGGGAACAACTCCATGCTATTCCTTCGTGAACTAAATATTCAAATACATTACATAAAAGATAGCACAATATAAAATTTAGGTCGTACGCGTACAAGAAAAGTTCACTAATGAGTTGAAATTCTTTCAACAATGTGAGATTAAAATCTATTTTTTAGAGAATTCTTCGCATACGCCGTTCGCAATATATAAACCACATACTTACTTAAATTATATAGACATTCATCTAAAAGACTTTTACTGATCACCCCAATACTAATTATCATATTTATCAATGATGATATTGCAAGATTTTGGCTGGTTATAGGAAGATCGGGAAATCTTTTAACTAAAAGAGTATTAAGCTTCGTAATTATATTGATTTGATCAATTGAAAGATCTGGCATATGCAATATTATTTCTGAAAGAGCTACTTGATAATCACAGATATCTTCCAAGTGAGCTTTTTCTGTATCATCTCTGTAAAATTTAGGAGTGGGCAATTTTTAATTATTGGATACACATGTAAATTCAATTTGCCAGTTGTATCACCCTATAGTAATTGTATAATACCTTAAACAGAGCGGCATGACACAATTAGCTATGCAAGAAAACATATTCCTAACATCTTCATTGGTTTGATATGTTTTACATGCTGAGGCCATTTGACTATATCCGTATACGATAAAACGTAGCATATTCGATGATATCCTAGAATTAGGTGTTAAAGATTCTTCGAATTGTTGTTTGAAATACTGAAATAAAATAGATGTTAGAATATCAATAATGATAAAGATAGCTATTTTACGTAATAGTTACATTAAAAATTACCAAAAATATTGCTTTATCGTCTTCAGACGCTTTATCCTTTAAAATGCATCCAATGGTTCGATAAAAATTTTTTAATGCACGCTGTCCGCATTCATTGTTTTGAACATTTTTGTTTGAAGCCAAATCCACCAGTAGCTGGTTCCAATACTTATAATCGCGGTAAATAAATTCGCGAAATATATTCACATGCCTCGACAGTAGATTCACCGCAGATCTCATTGAAATCATTTTTTCCGAATATCGCGTGGGAGAACTGAATTCTTTAACCCATTTGTACAGTTCCTGACAATGTTCTTCTCTCACATCATGTGGAAGCTGTTCCAGTATATCCGAAATGACGTCTAAATACACTTGAAATGTATGATTTGACTGAGACCTGGTCAATGCATTGTACTACAATTTTTATTTGAGAAGAGAAAAAAATAAGAATTTACTCTTTGTGTAAAAATATATACCCTTCGAGCATTAAACGTCACTGTGGTGATTTCTCTATGGTTTTAGTTTGACAGACAATTCTATGGTGCTCAAAGGGTTAAAAAAATTATAAAATATACCTGTATGCTGAAATCATTTCTTAATTGTTGAAAAATTATGGTAGAATTTTCCTGTACCTCTGGATTTTCTGGATTATATTTTATAATTGTTCCAAGTACAGAAAATAATAAAACTTTCTCTGAAAAGATCAAATTAATAAATATTCTCAAATTAACATATTTGGCATTACAACAGATGTTTATACTATATTTATAATATAATATGTATTATAACATTACCTTTCATTTTGACCAAAGGAAACAACGATACAAATTTTTTTACAGTTTCATCTAATTTTATGTCATAATTCTTGAAAAGTTCTACTAATTTATTGAAAGTGTCGCAAGCAGCTTTCCGAATAAACTCTGAACATTGTGTTACAAGCGCCAGTTGGCATGTATCCTACAACAAAATACGACATTAACATATTATGTACAATGATATACGCTAGTTCAATTTTAACATACCTTTGTTCCAAGTATGTACGGTTCAAATATATCTGTAAACTGTGTCATGACAAATTCGATAAGACAAAATGCCTTTTTAATTGCTTTATCAAAACCCTTTTGAGAAGTAGATCTGTTAAGTTCTCTATTAAGAAAACACAGTAACCCTTTGTCATTATGAAATAACATAGATAGCACCATTTCTATAGACAAAATTCCGAGTATTAAACACAACAAAGACTAACAATAAAACAAGAAACGCTTGTTGCTACGTACCGCTGTCATCTTTTGCTATATTTTGAAAGTATCTTTTACTGTCATTTAAAATCTCCCATAAATTGTCGCTATTTCTTTCCTGTACAGCTCTTTCAAAAATGTCCATAAACGTTTTAAACGAATCCATGTTTTACTGGATTTTGCTAATTGTATACAAAACAAACTGCTTTAATTCGCGGCAAATGGCAAATTGCGTCTTTCTCTAGAATACCGGCAGCTGTCCATCCTTCCGTCTCACTTTCTCTCTCTCTCTCTCTCTTAATGTGTATACACATTAAGTTAGTAGCAAGTATACTTACTACTTACCTATTTTTAGACTTGCTGCTAATGACATACAAAATAATTAAAATGATGCAAGAAATACTTTATTATTGTGTATCTCGATATTGATCCATTAACAGAAAATATAAGAAATGAAACACGAATATACTTATCGATTATATGAATGGAGATGTTTAGAATTAAAATTTGGAAGGAAATGTGTACTAATCTTGCGTGGATAAAAGGAATTTCACTGATACATTTAAGCGATTGAGTTATTCAGATCGATAACCACAAAAATCTGGCTTTATCCAGCAGTCACTGTTATAGGTCAGTTTTTTAAGCCGTTTTCATAATCATGAGATAAGAGATTGCTGGGGGTATTTATATATAGATCTCTTAGAAAACTAAGATCGAAAAATGTAAAGTAATATCGTTTCATTTCTTCGATAGGAATTTGCATATTAATCTTATTGTAATTTATATTTACACAGTTCTTTTTTACTAAAATTATCATTTTTTAACGATGTTACTATTTAAAAGTGATAATCAGTTTCTCTGTATTATTCTTGTCAAAGCGTCGAATTTTTTTGGTCTCTAGGCGGTCAAATTCAGCAATTATGCATCTCGTTTTAAACGACCAATACGCATTTTTCGCTCGCAAAGACCTGCCCGACGGGTCTCACACACGTAACATACTCAAGCAAAACGAATATTTGCAGTGATTGGTTTATTAATTGTGAAGTTTACTGATTTTTTATTTATCTGTGACCAAACTCCGTGCATTTTCAACGTTGAGTTGTATAAAATAAGTGAGAATAAAACACATGTCGGAAGTGAAAGTAAGGGAAAATGGTAGAAGAAAAAAGAAAAATTGCTTGTAACGATCGATGATCGTTGATCGTACATAAGTCGCGCTTAGAAGTCGGCAGCTGTTGATGCATAACATTGTGGATCGTGTAGAATGTGGTAATAAATATACAAGAACAGGCACTTGTGTACAACGAAAGCCCCACTCACTATTTACAAAGAGATAACAAGACTGGAAGAGCTGAAGTTTCTTTCCGTATCGAAAACAGTCCAGTCCTGTATCAGTCGTCCAGTGCAATAGTAGCGTTCGCAATGAGCGGTCAAAGCAGCAACATTTCGGAGAACAGTGTAATTAATTTTGGTGCGGGACCAGCCAAACTTCCGGAACAGGTATCATGGCTGAATTGTCGCGTTTTTAAACCAAGTCTATTATTATTTTCTTTTTCTTTTTAACAGAGTTGAGAAATAAGAGATATTAGAAATATTGGAACATAGAAAGTGGCGGTAAAAGAGATCAAATAGGGATAGAAGTGTAATTTATAAAAACCCAAAATTAGCATTTATTTATTTAATCTTTGGACTCGTACACGATTAAATATTGTTAAAAGTATGAAATGATACTCCTACGTGGAACTATGTAGATATTTTTTTAACTGTAGTAACTTGTCTATATTTGAAAGTTACATGTATTTAAAGTTTGTCAAACAGTGGGAGATATAATATTTGATAAACTAAATTTAAGATAGATTAAACTTCACTCTTATAAAAGTCAAATTCATTCATTGAATTATCGCGTGCATCGCTTCGTATCGTCAGCACTAATTACGACAATTAAACATTTGATCCATTGAACCTAAGTATAGATATATTGTTTTCCCAAAATGAATTGTCTCTTAATTGTATGAAAATAATGTCACAGTACTAGACTATAATATTAAGTATGTATATCGATCACATCGATGATAAGACCTTTTTATAGGTATTAAAAGATGTACAGAAGGAATTGCTCGCATATGGCAATAGCAAAATCAGTGTGTTGGAACTAAGCCACAGATCGAACGATTTTAAAAATATTATCGAAAATGCACAGGCAACGTTACGAGAAATATTGTAAGTTGCTATGAAAAGAGAAATATGAGAAATATAAGGAATTAATTCCTTATCGTATGGTGGTCCAAGAGAACGAACGGCTCGTTTGCTTAATGTTAAGCAAATGGAACCACGTTTTTCGTAACAATAATTAGTTATTTAAATCTTACAGACACGTACCTGATAATTACAAAATTTTATTTATGCAAGGGGGTGGAACAGGGCTTTTCGCCGCTGTTCCTTTAAATATGATGACAAATGGTACTGCAGACTACTTAATTACTGGTAAATACTTAAACATTCATTTTCACGATAAAATAAACCGTGATCGTGAAAGGGCTCGATGTTTATTTGACTATGCATTTCAATATCAGTGTATCAGCCTTAATATCTAAATAGACAGAGTCCCTCGTGATACTGAGACTGATACTAATATCGAAGCAGTCGAATACGTGTTAAAATTAATCTAATTAACACTATACGAGATTGGAGTCTCGCATTTTAACATAAAATGAATCTTCGAGGTTCTTGGTCGGCCAAAGCGGCGAAGGAAGCAGCCAAATATGGCAAAGTGAATATGGTTCTACCAAAAACTACCAAATACACGGAAATTCCTGACCCGTCTACTTGGAACTTAGACCCCGATGCGTCTTACGTTTATTATTGTGCAAACGAAACAATTCATGGTAATTAAACGGTAACACGACGAAATCGAAACAATGATACAATTCGTGAGAGAGTACATCTATCTCATTATTTAAGGAATCGAGTTCAATTACATTCCTGAAACGAACGGAGTGCCACTCGTCGCCGACATGTCGTCTAATATACTTACAAGATCGTTAGATATTTCGAAAGTACGTAATATTAATATTGACAAATGGTAGAAGCTTGGAGTAACGTGTTGTTCAGTTTGCAGTAATATTCGCTGGAGCTCAGAAAAACATCGGTCCAGCTGGTGTGACTCTTGTGATAGTGCGAGACAATGTTCTCGGCCACGCAATGAAAGTTTGTCCAGCAGTGCTTGATTTCACTGTCATGGCAAATGATAACTCTATACACAACACACCACCAGTATTTCAGTAAGCATTCGCGATAAAAACTACTCCAGGCGAGATACCTATTCTCCAGAAATGTCCCAAAAAGATCGTATTCATTTTTAGAATATACACAGTTGGTTTAGTTTTCAACTGGATCAAGGAACGCGGTAGCGTCGAAGAAATGGAGAAATTGGCAATCATAAAGAGCCGAAAGGTATACGATGTAATCGATGAGTCGAAAGGCTTTTATTCCTGTCCGGTTAAGCCGGATTCAAGGAGCAGAATGAACGTGCCATTTAGAATAGGCAAAGAGAATGACGAACTCGAAAAAGAGTTCCTTTCTGAGGCAAGTGCGCGTGGTATGCTACAATTGAAAGGGCACAGGTCAGTGTAAGACGAAGAACGGTCGAAAAAATAATACCTGAAGCATTTGATTTCATAGTTCAGACAATGGAAATAGCATATATGTAAGAATATTTAATTATATTACAGGTTGGTAGGTGGAATTCGAGTGTCACTGTATAATGCTATTACTATAAAGGAAGTAGACAAATTGGTAGAATACATGAAGTGGTTCTACCAAAAACATTCTAAAAATTAAAAGATTATAGTACAATTTTACAATATAATTAGAAGACATTATTCCCCCTTAATAATAGTGTTATATGTATACATATATATGTGGTATACATTTTTTTTGCAAGATCTGTAATCTTATACATATTTTTATATACAGTTTGTCTAATCTCAGTAAAGGAACTGTTTGATTATAAGATTCACTGTCTTTTTAAACATTGCATTATACTACTTATACTGAATCCATCACATGTGTTTTTATTTTGTTACATTTCAAACTGCCTCACTTAAAATTTATTTAGCAAAATAGTACTATTATATCAACGGCTTTTTGCATGCACATCTTTCTCTGTCTTTAGATACCCTCTCTGCAAATATCAGATCTAATTCCCTTTCTAGATTAAAATTAGTTCTACGACATCCATCAATCACAGCTTTGGACCACTATAATATTTTTTATAAATTTGTTGATTAGATTAAAAATTTATTTAAAAAATAATTTATTTTTCTAATAAATACCTTAAAGTACTCTTTAACCCTATCTTGCGACCAGCCAACTGGTATTTCCTTTTGAAGGTCTCTCAAATTATATAATTTATCTGCTAAGGTGATCAATTTAGCTTTATGACTTTTCTTAGGTGCATTTTCTATTTGTAATCTTTTACGTTCTAGTTTTGGTAAACTTTTGTCATCGGTTACTTCCTTAATAATATTACAAACCTCTGTACCAAATTCATTTTCTATTTCTTCAAAAGTGGTGTCAGTATCTTCTACAGTATCATGTAAGAGAGCTGCGACAATTACAACAGGATCACGAATGTTGCCTTCTTGCACCAAAATATTTGCTACACCTAAATAAATATTCTGGTGATTGTAATCAGAGTTGTGATTGATTCGTGCTTATTTCTGTCTTTATTAATCAATTGTAGAAAGAAAAGATATTATATTTGAAAGGTTACAAACCTATTACATGATTTACATATGGGGTTTCATTCTCATCTTTCCTTCGTTGATCCTTGTGTTTTATTGCTGCAAAGTTGACACATTTCATTAATATTGGTAACAATTCTGAACTAGTCAATTCACGAGAGCATAATGTACAAGATCCAGTCACAGTAAACGGGTCATGATGAACAGATGGTATGGAAATATCAGTCTCCATGGTTAATTTATGTTACTAAATGTTAATTGATGATGGTATAAAAAGACAATTACGGTGTAAAAGATTTATCGCTGTAAATATTGGTATACCAAAAATAATTACAGAACTATGTAAATTATTTACTATATAACTATGTAGATATTTACTAACATCTCGTGCGGTTACATCAGCTGTTATTACTTACTTTCAAAGTTTGACGATAGAGGAGCTAGGGGTACATAAAACAGTGAATACAAAACATAACCTAGGCAGTGAGAGCTGCATTTGTTATTTAAAGTTGCAATTGATTTATCAATATGTCGCTTAAAAGAAAATTAACGCAAGATGATTTGCGAAAAGCAATGAGTGAACACAAGAAGAAATTAGGAGTTGTCAAAAAAATTGAATCGCCATTAGCAAAATATCCTTTTTATTATATATTGACATGTTTTAAGGTTAAGTTTTCCAATTTATGTTCCCTACATTATTTACTTTATACTATATTTCTTTAACGAAGTAAAGAGAGAGAGCATGTATGTGTGTATGGGGTTTCATTAGTGTGTATTCCATATTTTTTACATTAGAAAGCATTAAATATAAAACTCCTTAACCATGGTAAACACGTACACAGATGCAGGACAACTAATGTGTATTTTGTGTAAAACTATTATACGTAGTGAAGCAGTGTGGGCAGTACATTTAAATTCAAAGACTCATAAAGAAAATATTATATTGGCCAAAACGACGAAATTAGAAACAGACACTAAAAAAGGTCCAACTTTTAAAAGACCTATGTCCCCTGCGCAAGAACCATCAACAAATAAAAAACTAAAGGGTATATTGAAAAACTCTACAACAAATTTGGCACAAGTACCAACAAGTTTACCTTCAGACTTCTTCGATAGTCCTAAACAAGTCAATGGTACGACACAATCAAATACTACTGTGATAACGCAAAAGACAGAAAATGACAAAGAGGTAGTGCACGAAAAAGATGTAAAGAATACAGAAATACAGGATGAGAAAGATAAAGAAAAGAGTAAAGATACAAATCAAGCAGCACTTCCAGAAGGATTTTTTGATGATCCAGTTTTAGATGCTAAAGTAAGAACATTGCATATGAAATGTAGGTGTAGTAATGTATGTAATGTTGTGTTACATACTTTTAATGGGATTTTTAGGTTCGTAATGTTGAATATAAAAATCCCATAGAGGAGGAATGGGAAAAATTTCAGAAAGTGATTAAAGAGGAAACAGCACAGTCTGCGCAAATCATTGCAGATGACCAAGAGGAAGCAACAACGGAAAGACAATTAGATGAAATAGAAGAACAAATAAGACACTGGTCTAGGTAATTTGGAATGTTATTGACTTAAATAATTTAATGATATAGAGTAGGACGAGTAAACGAAAAATATTACATTGATAGAGTAATGGATCTTGTAAAACGCAAGGAACAAGTGCAGGCTACTGATAGGAGACAAAAAAATACAGATGAAGATGTCTCCAGCGGAGACGAAGCTGAATTCGACGAATTCCTCGATTGGAGAGCCAAAAATTCTTATAAATGAAACAAACTATTACTAGTATAGTATTTATAATCGTGTAAATATTTGGATGTACTATATTTTTAGAGTACTTCAGATATTCTAAATTCAAAGCATTGTTATATTAATTAATATGTCGTATAAAATTCTGAATATCGTTTGTATGAAAAGAAAGAAAAATAATTTTGGCATCATCACTCTATTTCCTTCACCTCTTTTTAAGGAAGAATAATATACATATATATTGTACATAGAAGTACAATGTTTACAGGGTTACTATATTATGGAGGCTGTTGTACAATAGAAACGACCAATTTGTACAGTGTAATAAGATTTTATTAAAATGAATTCGAAGAGTCAGAATATAATTAAGTTTCAAATACAATTGTTATAGATTATTAATTTATCCGTTACAAGCTATAATACGAAATGTATAATATAAAGATTACAAGGTAGGCTAAGCCGCTAATAAAATAGGGTGGGTAGTATATATTGCCAAAAGTTCAACGATATATCCACTTTCGATACATACCGGACATTATAAAACATTGAAAATTGAAAAATGAGGGACTCGCATACACGTTTTTACCCGCACCCATTCACACGCAATAATTAGGAGATATTCTAATATGTAGACGGTTAATCAAAGTTTCTCGTGTGAGTTCTAACGTTTGCTTCGAACGATATACTTATAATCTCTGAAAAGGTACGGCTATAAGACTTCAATTGTTGCCTAGATACTCTGCACCTTAAATGCTCTTACAATGTTTTACAGCGCAGCACGTAATATCATTTAATCTTACCCTTACGCGATTTTTTTTAATTACGAAGCGGGACTACATTTTACGAATACATCGTGTTTGTTCGTGCATATATGTATATGTACACACATATACATATATACGCAATATTTCGAGACGAGTGTATATAATAATTTTCCTTTACGTTATTTATTCTATATCGAATCACAATATTGCACCGCGAACCGTCCTACGGTCGTAATAGTTAAACATTATCAGACGGATCATTGAATTTAAGCACAAACTGCGATCAGACGAAGCTTCTATGTGTCTGCCCTTAAGAGTAACTCTACAGAAGCACACAAACGTGCGAACACTCTACGTACTCCCTCGAAAAGCAAAGCGGTGTTAATGATTATAATAATTCATTATAGTAATATTACCGTAACGATATTCATCGTTTATCCTATATGTAATTGGATCATTTGTGCTGCACTTGAAAGGGTTACGTAGGCGAGGCTGTGTAGCGAAAAACTTACAAAATCGTGAAACCCGTTAAAAGATTGCTTCTCAAGGTACATATACGTATACATATACAAACATATATGTATACATACACACATTTCGACAAAGCCACTGACGAAGATAGTTTCCTTATGTATCGGCGATTTTCCCTATCATTCTTGATCTCTAATCGTCTGATTCAGACCGCGTCGACAAGGTATTGTCTAATTTTGATTTTCGAACGTGCCATCGTTGTCAGCGAAAATTGTCGATTTCCGTGTTCGTGTATTCCGTCTTCCGGTATCGAGGTGTCGTGTGTGTCAATTAAACACGACCAACACGGGAGTAAAATGAAAATTGGAAAAAGAGCAGCGTTGTCGGCAGACTCCCACAAAGGTATAAAAAGTAGTCGCTTTAAACTTTAGTCGTTATAGGGAGCTTGGTTAGACATGAAAAATCGATCCTGTCGGAACAAGTGAACCCCGCAGGAACGACGAGTAATCCAAACACTTCCCCATATTTGGATTACCGCGTCGTTCTCCCGTGTCTCCGCGAACTGGACACTTCAGGGAACAACAGCTTGCCCAATCATCGACGATTCTCCGACTAACGATCGATCCGGGATTATTAGAGGTATCGCGAACAATCTCGATTTCGTTACAAGGTTTACGGATTTGTTACTCGTTGATCGATGATGCCGGACGATCGTACCGGTTCGTAAGTATCTATGTTCCTCTCTGTGTCTCCTTCAACTTCGATGTCACTTCATCGCCTCGAAGTTGCGTACATTCCATCTGACAAGATTACACTGTTCTAAAGCGGACATTTATCGAAGGGACAAAGATCTCTTGCTGGAATACACTTGGCCTGTCGGCTGTGAAATAAATCGTGACGAGTTAACGATTCGACGGGCCCGGATTTAAGCCAGATCTTCTAACTAACATCGTGATCGTAGATATGCAAAAAGTAGAACACGAAGGAAGAAGAGAATTTAACGAGAAAAGAAGGCGAGACGTAATTGTCTTTGTCCCGTATTCGGACTGTCGTCGACGAAGTTACATTTTTCCCTGTGTAGGAAAGATATTTCTTTTAGATCAGAGAGACGCGGCGATGCGCCGCCATTAAACAGATTTTACAAAAGTGAGCGAGTGTCTTTGGTTGAGTGATAAAGACGAGGCACTCTGCTTGTTTCTTCTCGTTAATGTTAAATTCTATGTGCTTCGTATCGTAAGGGTGGAGGGAAACTAACGACTCGATAAAGCATCTTAACTGGTACGCCCTCTAATTCGCGTTTAACGTTACCCTAGAAACTCTTAAAAGCGAACGATTACTTTCCACAGAACTGAATTACATGTTATACAATCGTAGATTGTTTCAATGGACTTGTCGAGATACGAAGAACGCGTTATGTCGAGTCTCGTTACGTGCTTAATAATTAAATAACGGGCAACAGAGGGTACGTTCTGTCCGGAAACGGAAACCTTCCCCGAATTTCGTTTGCGGATCAGATCGACCCCTCTTCGGTTCGCCCTCATCTAAAACGTCTTATTTTAATAATCACTTGCTCCTCGCTCGTTCACAAAACGCATACCTGTATTCCTCCTATGTATGTGTACATATGTATAGAGATAGATATTGTATATTTAAAAATGTTTTTTTTTTCATTTTGTAATCCTTTTTTCATTTTTTATTCTCTCGCGGATACCGCGAGAGTGTTACAGACGCTCAGCTATTCGATCTTCATTTATACTCACGCAATACTATGATCGTGAAATGATTCTCTGGTGTAGCTTAAATCGTTAAAAAGATGCGTCCTAGATTACTTACTTTCACGGCGTAGAATGCTATACAAATGGATCATATCGTGGGTGCAGAAGATAATACGTATTATTATTCAGGTGCGGGACGTTAATAACTAGGCGAGTCGTTTATACGATGTTAAATATCTATGAATAATCTTCGATAAATATTCAGAATAACAATGACGCTAATAATAATTAAAATAATAATAAGAATAATAATAATAATAACAATAATGTAACAATGACGGTAGCAAGATGAATCTGTTAGCTGCGCGTTGCACATAGATCACAGAGTGGATACAGTCCCTAGGCATTCCAAAAAGTAGGTATAATCTACAAATAGTGCAAATAGTGCCAAGCCTAGTATCATGTATAATATATTATTCTTTTCTTGTACTGGTATATATAATATATGTGTGTATATACGTATCTATATATGTAATTAATCTCATCCTCTTCTTTCTCATTTACGTAAACTCTATGTACGCGAGAGCGTAGGCACTAAATTGCTGAGATACAATCGTACCGGACTATCGATGATTCTCGTTTAATTACTCGAGAAAAGAACATGACTTCGATGTGTTCGTACGTGTAATTTACGTGTTGATCCGTGCGACTGCACGAGTGTACTCGTGTACAAAGTGTATCTTCATAGATCGACATCAGCTTCCGCGTTAACGAGAAATCTTGTGCGACTTTTCATTAAGGTAATAAATACATAAGTTTTACAAACGTGTTCGATGCGTTTTGGTCGTGTTCTATCTAACGATGGTATCTCTATCTCGAGGAAATCGAATCGAACCTCTGACCGGTTCCACGCGTCTTTGATTGTTCGCTGAATTGATTAATCGTGTGGAAATTAGAATGCGAAGAAAAGATTTCGATAAAGTAAGCGTTTGACAAACGCGTGAGATCCAAAAAACAGACCCATGTACGGATTCGACGAATCGTTTCCCTCGAGCAACGATAAAGCTTGTTTCACAGGCGTGCGACTAGAAGGATCCGAGTGAGAAACACGTGCAAAGTTCATTAAGCGCGAGAAAAGTAAATCCTGTGTACGTCGCCTCGAGGAGGCGCCCGTTCACGATACGTATGGACCGTAACGCCTACGAATCTCACGACAAGCGATGAGATACACGGATGCGAGTAACGGAGCATGGTCGTGCACGATCTCTTGTCAGATCTTATTTTAATGAAAAACGCGTTTGTCGTGGAACAGACAGAGCTGTAATCGATGATGCGCTTAATTATCGGCGAGATTGGTGCGTCACGCAGTAGCGTAACGCCACCCCCACGATGTCGGTTCAAACACTTCTCGTCTGGTCCCATTCGTATTGGCTCCTCGTGAAAAATCAGTTTCGCTGGCAAGAACGATCGATATTTCGATTTGTATATCGCGCTGGGAATACGTACACACGGTTGGGATCTGCCGATAGTCTTTTCAGCCGATCCACGGAACCACGTTTCTCTAAACAACTGTGTTCACATTCCCCGCAGCGGACACCACTTCGATTCCTTCGTCCAATAAATAACACGTGTCGATTTTATATCAGACCAGCTGACGGTTTGGAATGTCTACGATAAAACGCAGCTAGAACACCGGGGTGTTCTATCCTTTAGCTCTAACCGATCTGACCTCCCCGTTCTCCCTCTTCCTCCACCTCGAAAGTGATCCAAACGCTTTCCGTTCTTTCTGGATCGAAGCACCTCAAAGAAGCCGCTCTGTACAGGATCGTAAGGCTAGGAAATCAAGTGTAACGTTTTAAGGGTAGACGATAGACCGGTAGAGGTAAAAGACAGAACGCGATGGATTCGAGGATTTTATCTTCCGGTCGATTTTTGATCACGTATCAAACGTTCGTCTGAGACGATCGTTCGCGTTTATCAGAAGAGTTCGACCAACGCGTCGAGTGTGTTGATTTCGATATAGTGTCGTTTATAAAATACGAATCACTTTCTATTATATAGCTAGAGGTGGTTAGCTTGAAGCAGTAGAAACGATACTTCGTTAGCGGGTGATCGTTGAACGGCGAAACGTACACGATCGTTTGGTCCAGAAAAAACATGGCGTGCCACGGGGCAGAGCCTCGTGCTCCTCGGATGAACAACGAGAAAGCGCGAGCCTCGCGTGGCCTTTTGCCATGTTTCGCCTCCAGATTTTGTCGGCCCGTCTGCGACGCGAGTCAATAGCGAACGAATAAATCGTAGACCAAGAGCTGATATCGTGCCTCGCAATAAAAGTCAAGCTTTGCCTGTTTAAATTGTAGAAAGAGAGTTACGCGTTTCCTTTTCTCTCTTAAATGCAACAGAATCCAAGAACGACCTATGAGTATTAACCTTAAGAAAAACTTTTCGCGTTCGTACTTTAAATCACGTCGCGATCAATCGCGCTCCTACGCGCGGAACGCTTCGAACATTTGGGTAGATCATCTTCGCGAGCGAATCGAATCACCTTCGATTGGCAGCAGTTCATCGAAATCGTGGAATTCACAAACCTCCGTCAGACGTGAGAGTTACGCAATGATTATCTCGGTACAAACTGTGACGCTGTTCGCTTCCTCCCTTAGCTTCATCGAGTGTCTGGCAAAATTATCCAGCCGATCTCCTCGCTTCGAATTATTTAAATTTATCGTTAATAACAATGGACGATTGGCAATACGCGCGTTAATTAGATCCAGAAGTGGTTTCGTACCCAAAGCAGGCAGACGTAGGACGCGAACGAATTCTTGGCCGAATTCTTGGACGCGTCAGAGAGCAGAAAGGGGAGTAGTAGAATTACACGAATTGGAAATTTGTACGCTTCCGAAAAGAGATTACGCGGGTCGCTTCGAAGACGATCCAGGCGATCGTTCCGTTTCGTTGAATGAAAACGGCGGTTGAATCCACGATGCTCGCCGATGGCCGCTTCCGTTCCACGCCTCGGACGATCTCTACGCCTTCGCCTGGAGAATCTCCACGGTCACGTTCTCCAGCACCGTTTCCGTCATGCTGCTGGGCTGATTTGGCGGGGATTTGTTCGACTTCGAGGACGCGGCCGACGTGTTCCCGCTGCTGCCGCGGCTCCCGCGACGTGATCCTGTTCGTGACCCTGGCGACAGAGATTTTCTTGCTAAAGTATCGCGTGCTTTGCCGCGGCCGCATGCCTTTTACATGACACGAAAAGCCGGGGGCAAAGTTTTAAGCTCGAAGAGCCGCACCGAGCAAAAGGGAGATCGTAGGTGGGCTGTTCGATCGGAGCGGATTCTTCGTTGCGATCGTGTAAAAAGGAACATGTACAGCGGCGGTCGTGAGTTCGTGGGCAGCTGGCAAGAGAGAGCTTTCGCGTTGATTTGTCCGGAGAATTCGTGCTTCGTTTAGTTTCGAGATATACCTATTTGCGAAGTGAAATAAAAATGACTTCCCAATTATCTGCAAGGCACAAACTTTCACGAGAGTGGTACGGAAGATTGGAATGTTTAGTTCGAGAGAAAAATGTTCCTCTTATCAATTATTTTATTATTCTTTACGTTCCACGCGTGAATACAACTGTCGCAGGTATTATAAATTTTTAAATAGAAGTTTATACCTCACAACCGCCGCTGTGTGCACGCGCATGCAATCGTCTAATGCTAAAAGTGCTCGAGAACTCGAACTGTAAAGGTGTTTGAAGTGAAACTCGTCGATCGATCTTCACCGGCGATGGATCTCCGAAGACGGGAATGGCGCCGCGGTGGTGGAGGTTCGCGCGTTCGCAGAAACCAAAACGCCCCGGCAATCGAAACTTCCGTTAACCATTTCCAGTGAAGTCGATCGATAAACTATCTTACCGTGTAACCGAGATGCATTTCTCGAATGCGATCTGGTATCTTGTATAACTACTTCAGAACTCCGTGCGATAATGGAAATGGACGCGTATGCTATCATCGATTCTCGTCTTGGCTCGTAAGTATAGGTGTATCACAGTATTCGCTATTTCGTTTTGCCACTACGCGGAGGAAATAAAAAATTTCTCGCGCGATACATAGAAATCTCTCTCGTACATCGAAGCAACGAAAACGATTGCTTTTATAGCAGTCGAGATTATGGTAATCGAACTGGCTTTTCATTTTTTCCAAATTTTCGAACAATCGACCGAATGCATTTTCTTATTCCCTCCCAATTTGATCTACCGTTTTGTTGTATGTTACTCTTTAGCACGCCGTTACTATCGGACAATTAATTGTGTGTATTACACTATGGTACTGGTATCGAACGCGGCTTCTACGATAGAATCATCGTTCATAACGCAAGCAACGATCTTTTACTGTAGCAAGCAACTATAGTTGTGATCCTCGAGAACGCTAGATAGAGGAGACTCAGACTTCTTATTAATTGTATTCTGTAGAATAAAACTCACACACTTCTAGGCTCGAAGTTCTGACGTATCCGAAAGAGGGTAAGTAACCATATAATATAAAAGGGCTATGTACAAAAATACACATACATATACGCTACCAGACACCGTAAAATTATGTATATATAATATGTATAAGAAAAAAGGTAGATAATAAAAGGTACTCGTAAGAAATACGAAACTTACCCTCTTCGAAGGACGCGTCAATTTGAAAAGTTTTTTACAATAGAGCACCTCATAGGTCCGCAGTACATGATAATCAAGAACAACGGTCACAGACGGGATCATTAAACAGACTACTGCTATAGATGGTCGACTGCAAAGAGAGTCAAATCCATTAAAAAAGTGGGACATGATTTATGGCGAGTTAAAGATGCATCGTTCTGCCGTGACACTTTTAAGGATAGTTTCACACATACCGTTCCTAGCGATTGTCAACGTTCTCAAACCGTTTAACCCCTTGGCTTTGCGCGTATTCAAGAAATGCATAAAAACGCAACTATCTTATCTTTTCTTTCAATACTTTTCGTTCAATCGCTCGACGAATGTCCCGCGTAATCGTTTATCGACCAGCCAAAGGGTTATCGATAAGCTTTAATTCACACTTCTCCTCTTTCATTCATTAATGTTCACCTTCGAGTTTCACTTACGAGTTTTGATGCAATTCACTTAACAACTGTCCCATGATTTCACGAAATCGAAACGTAGAGCTTCATTAAAACTGTCTGCTATCGTTAAATATAAGTATATACATGTACGTATATAAGGAGGATTCTACGTTTTTATTGTCGTGGTATTGTCGAGTTCCACTTGCGGTTGTTTAAAACGATGCATCCAAATGTGACGCATCGATCTCGATGCACCCTCGAATTCAAAGTAACCAACAGATAATCTACCCTCTTGGCAGGCAATTGTGCATGCGAGAAATTCTGAAGGATTCTGAGCTTAATAGAAGGATTCTAAAGTAAAGAATAGAATAGGCAAGAGTAGGTAGTCACCTACTTTATGTATATATACTCGTGTCTATATTATATATATATGGGATGTTCTACGGAAATCGATATCACACTGGAAGACATCTATTTTTGGTGTTAACTGATTATAGCTCGAGGAAAATCCCAACCCCTCTCGTTACTATTCCGTAGCTGCGAACTATAAAACGGGGTGGCTTCATTTTAGAACAGACGATCGCCAAGCTTTCCGAAATGACCGAAAAAAAAAGTCGCGCGACACGAATCGCTCGATGCTAAAGAATAAAAACGTAACGATAATGTGGCAAAAGGAGGAGACACGAAACTTTCTTGACGAACTCGTGAATATTGTAACAGGAAAACAATGGTCGTTTCTCTAGCACTCTATACACCTGACGTGGTCGTTGCATTTTTTAACGCAGAAAGTTCGCTCGCGAATTAGGAACGAGACGCTTGCTAAATAACGGGTTCTACACGAGCGTTTCGCTGTCGAACAGATGTGTTTACCTTGAATAATTCACGCAACACGCGGTATTGGTGATACGAACACGCGGACTATAGTCCCAGACACGACCCTATTTAAAAGACGATTACTCGGCGAACGGGAAAAGGGGAACGTTTGCCCAGTTTTTTAACCTGCGACTCGTACATCTGAAATTGTCGTCGAGTAGACGAAGGATAGGGAAAAGAAAAAGCTGTTTCATGATTGTTCTTTTTCCGTTCCTCGTAATTCGCCGCCTCGATTTCCATCGAACACCCGATATAGACTGCCGCGCAAAATAGTCGCTTGCTTCGTTTCAACGGGACACTGTATAACAAGTTGCTTGCTTAGTAAGTGAATGAATAAAAACCCGTACGGCTCACTCTGTGCTGTGAGTGCTGAGAGTGTTTCGCACCTTGCGAGGCGTTCGGCGAGTGGGCGCGCAGGGAGGCCATCGAGGGTTGCCTCGAAGGAACCCGCACGCTCGCCCTCGAACCGCGTCTCTCCTGCGGGTGCAGGAGCTTGTTCTCCCTCAGCAACGAGACGTTCATCAGACGGGCGTTTGGCGTGTTGAAAATGGTGCGATTCTCGCGCCAGCGAGCCCTGGAACAGATTCAGATCGATTCGCGTGTGATCATCGATTCGGTGCTGAAACATCTCAGGACGCGGGGCCCACAATGGAAGAAACGAAGCTCTGATATTTAATTGGTTCGAGGTGGTCTTGCGTACCGTCGTCTCGTTTGGTGTCGCCAAATAAATTTGCAAATACCGAACTTGGGGCGCGGAAATTCGCGAAACATCCGAACAGCATAAATAAAACATGCACTTATCATTGCAATTTGGCCGGAATTTTGCCCATGGCCGACGATGGTGTGAAAAATACATAAAACATTAAATTTGCATTAAATATGCGACATCAAGGATCCATTTCCGGACGCGACTCCGCGGGTGAAGTGGGTCATAAAGTTTCGTTACGAGAATTGGCGATGTCACCGTGCAAGATATGCAAATGGATGGCTTACTTGCTGAAAAGCCTAAGGACGACACAGATGATGATGAACATGAGGGCCATACCAACGAGAACAGTGATCATCGTCGGGTCGATATACTGGAGATTGGGCTCGTCTTTCTGTTCGGCTGGAAAAAGAAACGTTTTACACCCTTATTCACCGATCGCACACGTGATGAACCGAAGGTTACAACGCTGTAAATCAATGGAATAGAAAACTAAGGCTATACTATACTTTCATTCACGTTATTTACGATACTGGATACAATTCAACTTTTTCTATCCACTAAAAAGATGTTCGAGGAGACCAGAAAGCAACAACCATCGAAACCTCTTTTACGCGACAATTAATTATTTCCTCGCAAGCTTGTATAATCCATCGTGCACCATAAATCGCGATAAAAGCTCGAAAACGCCCTTAGAAGGCTTTTAACTCCTGGTCTCGCAGAAAACGAGCAGTTCGCTCGCCAAAAATTAAACCAGCGCGATTTATTTGAGAGTGGCTGACAAATTGCGGGACTGGACGCGTTTATTTAGACCGGAATTCCATTAAAAACGGGACGGCTGTTACACAATTGCGACGAGTGGAGTCTCATTAGGAAGAAAAGGAAAGAAAAAAGAAAGGGACGCGCGGAAATTCGCAGCAGAACAGCGTCCGTTTCCGGGTCCTTACCGACGCACACGATCGTCCCGTCAGGCTGGGTGAACGGGACCTTCTCGAAGATGCAAATGCAGCGGCCATCCCTGCACTCCGTTTGTCTCACCTTCTCCTCGCATTGCTCGTTGAAGAAGCACGACTCGTTCACGTTCGCCGCTGAAAACAGAAACCATTAACGGCAGGTTCGCCCTTTTCGTCGAGCGAGTGTGCCGCGAGTTATTATCCCAGGGTGCGCCATTATACTCTAAAAAGCTACCATTTCCCTGCGAAACGATGGAATTATGCGAGGCTTCGTGCTTGTTTCGCGTCCATTACGTTACGCGGGATTGAAATGGCTGAGTAACTGATAAAGGATGATAGCCATATTAGTGTATACGGTATTTTCTTGTCGAATACTTTATTAGAGACGAAATAAAAGTATCAACTGGAAAACCATTCGTCTGAACTGTTAAATATATAGGACAAGGAGATTTTCATCGTTGCTGCATTGGTACGGATACTTTGACATTCGAATCCTCATTATCATCTTAAATTTGCAAGGAAAGGGAAGTGCTTATTAAAACTATTGATTTCACGGTCGCAGTCTGTCTTTGCAAGTTCTATCTCAGCCTTATTCGTATTCAACGATGCATCAGGAACTGAGTTTAGACTTCAATCCACTCCTCCGAATGAAACTCGAAGCCAGAGCATTTTATCCTAGTTTTTCTGCCGATGGCTGTACACAATTGAAGGTATAAACTTGTAAATTAGCAAGAACGAAACCGATCTCGTTCGTTCTCTTCTTCAGTTTTCTTCCAATTCGCAGATAGGCTACAATAATATCCAACCGTTTGTCTACCATTATAACATCACTTAGCACTGTTAGATTCAACGCGTACGAAGGAATTATTCTCTTCACTCTGAGAATTCGTGGACGACAGTGTATGCAACCGGAGGTTAATGTGGTAAATCCAACCGGCTGATTATATGCCGCACTGTCCTCGATACATCGACCACAGGCTCGCAATTATATAGGAGAGTGGCTAAACGATGATCCAACCCTTAATTCTGATGTACAGTCCACGTATTCATAGTTTTATCAATTTTCCGTAACGCGATTGCTCCGTAATAATGTGTCGATGATACGAACGAAATTCGAAATTAAAACGACAGGCATTCGAAGGCAATAGTAATTGAGGCAAGTTTCTCAGTGGAATTCAATTAAAGACGGCGTCTAACGTAATCTCGGCCAGTGGATTCCCGCTTCCAATTCCTCACGACGCTCCCCAACACCCGAGAACAATAAAAGCACGAAGCCTCGTTTGGATTCCGCGGATGAAAGCCATAAGCAACCACCCCCAGACATTCATGCCATACCGATCGTAAAACTAGGTTCGCTAAGGGGAAAGGTTCCGTTCCCAACGACGTGACCCGACTGAAACGATTTCTCGTTCCGTTTCTGCATTTTACGAGACATCGTCGTCTTCCACTTCCGTTATAATCATGGCTATTGTCGTCCGTTATTCCGTTTTCAACGGTGCCTCGTCGCTACCGAGCGAGCATGGACGGTTACGAAATGTCCCGGACGCTGGCACGCTTGAAAATATACTAACTTACGGTATCCACATTTATCGATATGATTCGTCGCCTCGAACTCCTCCTTGCACGCGCATTTCTTCTTCTTTGGCTCGCAATAGGAGCCGCCGAAACTGCAGTCGCGATCCTCCGTGCAGTCGTCGCCGTATTTTTGCGTCCCCCTGTCAGATAAGTCTGTAACAGATGGAGAACACGAAGGTTCATTGACATTGGGTACACTGGAATGCGTATGAAATAAAAAATTGATGAAATTCGTGCAATGAACGATCTCTTAGGCGATTAGAAAATAAAATTGGAAAGTCGCAAGAATAAAAGCAACGCGATTCAACGATAAAGTGGAACTTACTATATTATCGTATGAATTTGAACGCGACGAAGCGATCGGGTACGGAATTTCGATTCATAAATCGTTTTCGAAACCAACGACGGATACGGATCCCGTAAGCGAACCGTAATTCAACCCTGCGCTCTAAGCAAATATATCATCCGCAATGTTTCCAACCCCCTATCGGTTATCCGTATGACGAAGCGTTTTGCTCTGGTTTTCGTGATTGCACCGCATGTGCCAACGCGTATTTACATTTTACCATTCCATTCGTTAATATTTGCACTAGGCTGCGAAGTTAATACCGCTGAAACTACCTACGTGACGATGTATTAATTACGAACAAATGCGCTCGAAGGGGTGCAGTCGTGGTCTCTGAATTATCCATCTCTATCCACTATTGTCGACAATTAGATTTTAAACAATTGGAGATTGCTGGTATAATCTACAAAATTTGTTTCAACAAATTTGTATTTTCTAACTAGGAGACCAATAGGGGTCTGTAATTATAACAAAGAACTAAATTGGAATTAAACATTGTTGGTAGATCGCATAAATTAATTTGAGAAGAAATTATAACGCACGCAAGTTAATTAAAGTTTTCATCCTTTTCCAAGTTAAATTATACACGTGAAGTCTTTTACACGCAACGGCAACCTTCAATTCAAGACGTGTCTGTGTATGTCCACAACATACGTCAATCTGAATTCGTGGAAACGCGATAATTCGCGAGGCATGTTTTCGTTTCAGTGGTTTGGTCAGATAATGTCATTGTGCCCTAAGATTTGTTTTTCATTTTCGTTCTAGTCTCCCGCGGATCGCAGTGCGTCGCGGACGTCTTTTCGTACGTCTTCCGTGTAGTTACGCGTGCTACGCAGCTTCTGCAGTCCACAGCTTCGCAATCAGCTTCGTTTCTCCACTATTACTGATAAGTACGATGTCCAATACAATTTTAATCAATTCAAATACGCTGTCGTTCTCTCAAAAGCATGAAGCACAATTTTCATGGCTACGCAATTAGGTAGTTTGTTAGGAAAATTGTATTTCCATACATCAGAATGATGGGAGTTATGCGATACTCCGAATTTTCTATAAAAATAAGGCGTGCTTCCTCGTAAGGACACAAAAACATTATAATTTGATAAAATGACAAGTTTTGGATACGCAATTAGGTGGTTTGTTAGGAAAATTGTATTTGCATACATCAGAATGATGGGAGTTATGCGATACTCCGAATTTTTTATAAAAATAAGGCGTGCTTCCTCGTAAGGACACAAAAACATTATAATTTGATAAAATGACAAGTTTTGGATACGCAATTAGGTGGTTTGTTAGGAAAATTGTATTTCCATACATCAGAATGATGGGAGTTATGCGATACTCCGAATTTTTTATAAAAATAAGGCGTGCTTCCTCGTAAGGACACAAAAACATTATAATTTGATAAAATGACAAGTTTTGGATACGCAATTAGGTGGTTTGTTAGGAAAATTGTATTTCCATACATCAGAATGATAGGAGTTATGCGATACTCCGAATTTTCTATAAAAATAAGGCGTGCTTCCTCGTAAGGACACAAAAACATTATAATTTGATAAAATGACAAGTTTTGGATACGCAATTAGGTGGTTTGTTAGGAAAATTGTATTTCTATACATCAGAATGATAGGAGTTATGCGATACTCCGAATTTTCTATAGAAATAAGGCGTGCTTCCTCGTAAGGACACAAAAACATTATAATTTGATAAAACGACAAGTTTTTCCATTGAGTAACAGAGAAATGGCTATTTTCTAACGAGAATTTGATAAACGAGATACATATTTCTCGCGTTCCTTCCAACATTTCGTATCCAACAACGTGGTGAGAAAGGTTTAGCTTCTTCGACGATCAGTTATTTGAGATTGGAGGAACGCAGAAAGGAATCTGGAGAACCTGCGATTAACGTCTTTTCAAGTGTCCTCGTCGAGGTTAAACGGACGGTCGAGGTCGCCAAAGAATTCGTGGGCGCGAGTCTACGTCGCGAAGACGACGTCGCTCGCCGGCGGCGTAGTCGCGGAGGCAATCCTTTTTTTTGTCAGCCAAAGAGACCAAGCTTGATTACTGCATTGTCGTGACATAATGGCGATCCTCCGCTCGGGGAGGATCGTATTCACAGCGTTCTCGCCCGGAGTACGCTTCGAACGACGATTCGGGGGAGGATCCACTTTGCAAACCTGCACGATGAAATGAATCGTGAAAACAATGCAACCGTTTGACTCGATTTAATCAAATGTTTGGCTTGCATTTCGACATATTAAGTTGAAACATTCAAATAAATCGCAGGCGCAGAACAAAATCCAATGCTGAGTAAAATTTGGGAAGAAATACTGTAACTACTCTAATTCACGATTCTGGCGTAAAAGCGATGCATTGCGATCTCTTTGTAAACAAAAAGTGAAAGAGCTCGTCGCTAGGAAGCTTTAAAGGAAAGATTACTCTCATTGTGCGAGCAGATAGGTGTGCATTTTGTCCGAACATGTGAAATTCCTTTTGTGGAGGAAGAACGCGCGATATTTCCGTGATAGAGGCAGGATACACGGCGTGTACAGTGAAAAGGGGATTTCATCTGGGGTTTAGGATACGGAACAATATTCTACCTCCATAGGGGGGTGGTCATATTGTACGGTGGCACGGAGGTGTACAAGTCTGCATACCTGGCAGGAAACCTAATAAGCTCCAAGAGAAATTGCCCGACTTCGCGATAGATGCAGTTAGGAAGAATATTCCGGCTGAATAACACCGTGTCCTGAAAGGATATCCCCCAAATTTACTTTGCGACCTGTCCTAATTCGGGACTCCTTCTTATATAACCAGAGAACACTTTTCTTTTCGATTTCATTTCAGATCTTTTTTAGAATCTCTCTCGGATTATTTTTCGGATAGTAACAGTTTCAGATTCGTTCGATTTCCTTTGAAAAGAAAAAAGCATTCGATTTTACGGTCTATTCGGACGCAGAATTCGTGCTTTCTGTTCAATTTCCGTTCGTACGATCTATCTCCCGTGGATTTTTCTGCGTCGCTGCATAGAATTCATTGTGACGCGGCCTATTTTTTCAAACTGATTAACAAAGGCTCGCCTGGCAAGAATCAATCGGGTAGCTCCTCTGTGCGAAACGTATTCGTGTCAAAAAGGGGGTAGGAAGTGGCGCGCGTACGTGCACTCGGACGAGTCGATGATGTAGGATCGGGTGAACGTGAAGCTTGAATACGAAACGGGCGAGTGGAGCCGGTCACGACACTATTAGTATCTCGTAGATATCTCGAACAACGAGAAAGGTGCGTGCAAACTGCCTTCGTGATATCGTCGCGACGCCGCGACGGCGCCGTCCTCAATGATAAACGATAACACCCTGCTGGGATATGCTGGCAATATCTCCCGTAATTAATTCGATGGTTAGCGCAATGTTCACCCCGCTGACCACGATGTAATTTTATCACTTAAATCTGTTCGCGTTATCGAACGAGTTTTCGTCGGATAATCGACGAAAGCAAAGTGGTAACCCTCGTGAAAGGGTGGATGGCGCATTCTGAGTACCTTCTAAAAATGCTCCGTCGCTTAAAGATACATAATTTTTAAAGTAGACTCTCTAAAATATCGGAAAATCGTAAGAAATCCATAAACTGGAGGATTGTAATCATAAAATAGATAAGAGTGTATTAAACGAATTCCCTTCAGTGGCACATATAATACCATGGGTTAAGGGGTTGTAAATTCAATAGCAATTTCATTGCGCGAGATCAAATTAGCAGATAACATTGTAGACCGTGTCTTTGATAACATCCATCTAGATAATGGATCAATGTTTTAACATCGCGTCGATAGGATGTCCCATTTGGTTTTATCGTTTTGACTGATCTGTTTTATGAAAACCGCCCTTTGAAAAACATTCTCGATAAATCACCGAGGAAAAAATTCCAAACCATTCCGCGTCCGTGTATTTTCAGAAAAATAACTATGAGCCACGGACATATGCGCACACGTATAGATCGTGTGATTTTCTAAACTGCTTTCGTAATACGATTAACTCAGCTTATACTAAAGTACGTCTAAGCTCTGAGCAATTCTACTGAAACGAACATCCAAGATTTAATGGAATCCGAAGCAAAGCGTCTGACAGCGTTGTTGAATCAGGCGAACGTGCAGGTCATGAATTTCAAACAATTTTAGTGTCAAAAAACATGCAATCTTTCCACTATTATTATCCTTTCGTGCCTTATAATTTTTCCTCTGAAATTTATATTTTATTTCTTAAAGTAAATCTATATAAGTTAAAATTGAGAACCACCACTGAAATTGCTATCGACACGACTATTTAACTTCCTAATTACTCAAGCATTACGACCAGGATAGGTTTCTGCTGGTTCAAGAGTAAAACCAGGGCGTTCTTGGTATAGTTCTTGGATCCAACTCGACTTTTCGTAGTGTGGTCGACCTCTTTCGTTACGGATACAGGAAGACCTGACCCGTAACCATCCGAGACATCCCCGGACTCTGCGGGTCTGTACTTTTCATTCATTCCACTGAGCGAAATAAGACCGACTCCCTAATGCGGCGAAGTAGAATGAGGCAAGCTGAGGGCGAAGGGTATTCTACTCGCGCAGTCTGTTGTAGTTCGCGAGTTGTGCCTCGGAAGATGATCAATCGCGACGTTTCTTTCGTTCTTTTGTTCGTGTCTGAAATCCGTTAACACTTTGGCTACATAGAACAGATCTGCATTGTTCTATGTCGTCCAATTCTGTAATGTATCTTCCAAAGAAAGAAACTTAAGCGATCTATCGATTTACTTCTTGTTTTCATTGTGTTTCTAATATATAAAACACATTGCACGAACGATTATGTTAGAATTCTTTTTTTGTCCCTACGATGCAAGGAAAAATCATTTTTCATTCTCTCTACAAAGATACGTCCCTTATCGAAGCAAAAAGTTGACAGTAATTGTCGCAACTATGCGCAAAGCATTTCCAACGCTGAGGATCACGCACCCTCTAAAGAAGACATTCGACCGTAATCGACATCCAATCTTCCACCATTGGGAGGAGAATTAGAAAGACGAAAACAAGCATACGAGTCCGACACAGATGTAATTCCCCGCTCTGGAGGAACTTGACGCCGGTAGCGAACGTGGCTTGCAATTTCCGCTTCGAAACGACTACATAAAGCGACGCCGGCTAGAGCGTGCATACCCGAGCCTCAAAGAAACTGGCTATTCGCGCATAATTGCGTGGTCAGTTAACGATCTGTCCTCCTTGCCACGACCTGAAAAAGGAAAATGGGGAGGAAAGAGAGAAAGAAAGGTGGCGAGCGGCGGAAAGGTTCGAGCGGTGACCGCGCTCCCAAGAACCGCTCGCCCGGTGACTATCAGGAAAAATGGCGACTCTTGGGTCAATCTACGCCTCGAAAGTAGGTCACTTTGCAGTGGCACACTGCCAACGCTCTCACGTGCGAGCCGTCCCACGCCTGCTGCAGTCTGAAGCTGGCAACCACCTTCGAGCAGGGCCGGCACAACAGGGTGATAAGTCAGGTGGTTGTT
Organism: Xylocopa violacea; assembly: GCA_963969225.1. Taxonomy (NCBI): domain Eukaryota; kingdom Metazoa; phylum Arthropoda; class Insecta; order Hymenoptera; family Apidae; genus Xylocopa; species Xylocopa violacea. Next base: position 18,318,098 of record CAXAJV010000014.1, read on the forward strand.
CGACTGGTGGAATCTGGGAGATTTCATTCCTATCACAGGGGTTGCGATGGTTGAGACGGTGCGAGGGACGATAACGATCCGACTGCGAATGTTTGTGTGCGCATTCGTAATTTCACCAACGCGAATACACGCGAAGGGAAAATGTCATGGAGGAATGTAGGCTTTAGGGGTGAAAGTTTGACTACAATTAGTGCAATCTGGGAAGGGGTGAAAAATACTAAAGATATCATTATTTTATATATTTCTTCTCTTAGTAAATATTACTTTTTCTATATTTATCTTTCTGCAGTGAAGGAATTATTAATTTAGAATGTTAAATTTCGAAGTGGGAAACTCGCGTGCAGAGAAGCTCCGCTATTCTCGTCTGAGAAAATATACACTTTGCAGAAAAAGTGTATTTGCGCAGCAAAAACTATTCAAAGAGGAACCTTGCTCCGTTTCTCGCGTTTTATTCAATTTTTTCCCCTTTCAGCACGTCGTTCACTCTAAATCAATGATGCAGGTCCGTGAAACGAAGAAGATTGCGTTTCGTATCAGGTTTACCCAGGCACTGTTGCGTCTTTAAACTAATTTCTGCTTTCGTTCGAGTGATTCCTCGTAGAATTCGCAACAACGTCTAATTTCACGAAAATGTCAGTCTGATGCGACGTAAGAGTATAGAATTTTTTTCTAAAGGTTAATAATACGTGTCGAGGGAACTCGTTAAGCCGTGGTCTCTTTCTCTTTCAAATACGTACATATATAACCCAATAGAGGCATAATTTACGCCACCTCGGGGAGAAGAAAAATCTACTAACAGTGAGGATCATCGAGCACTTAACGTTTGAACGTTTGCACATTACAATGCAATAGATTCGCGACCAGATAGCAGAGTAGAAAAACCATGCGTCCCTTGAGGAAACTCTTTTAATTATAACAGGAGAAAGAAACGCTAATTGTCTAACGAGTTGCAGTAATAATGGCTAGTAAGTTGGAGAATGTACGTGACTGTGGTTTGTAAACGAATCAAATTTTGAAAATGTTTCGCTAACTTGCGTTATACGTAGCCGTGTCGTTTCGAAGAAATCTTTGTCTTATAATCGGTTCCGTTTCTTCGTTCTCATCTACAATCTCCTGAGCATCGAATTCAGTTTCGTTGTCAGACTCACTAAAATCACTGCTATCACTAAAGTCACTACTTTCAGAGGAATTTTGGGGTGAGTCTCTATCCTCGCCAACGTTCTCGGTCGTTGAAACCATAGCTACGAACCGCACCTCGTTGGGATAGCACGGAAATACTGACTCGAAACGTTTGTAGAATTTCAACCGTTCGTTAGATTAAAAGGCGTTGAGCGATGCAAGCAATATATAAATATAGAACAGTAACGAAGATAAGTGACGCAATACATCGAAATGACAGCATTGAATCAGTACGACGCACGGACTTTGGTTACTAAACGGTATCGACAAGTTTTATTTCGAAATGGATATCGACTCTGCGTTAACCCATGTGGAAAATTAATTACCATGCCATCTGAACTATCTTTTCATTTATCGAATTAAGATCCCGCCACGACGATGCTACGAGGCTGCACCAACATCCCTCGTCAAGTGCCTCCCAACGACTGTACCAGTTCTACAGGACTCCTTTAACGTACGAGAACAGATTGAACAATTCCGTCCCACCGCCATTGTTCCCGATATGTCAACGATAAGGGTTAATTAACCAGGGACACAGATAAAGATCCTCGTTAATCCCTTGGCTCGTTAAGTCGGCCCAGGCGTGCCACTCTCTTTTTTTCTTTTTTCACGAGCGCACAGGGCATGGAAGGCGTCGCGGTCGACAGGCCTGGCTTCCATAAAGATCGATTTCCCCGACGGTTTAGCCCCGATCAAACGCGAAACTGGCGCACACGGCCAGTTGCTGGGGCGACTGACTGTGTGAAAAGTCGCATAATAACGGTAATGGCAAAAAGTGCAGCCGGCGTTTACTGTTGTTGCGTGAAGGATGATAGCCATCGACTTGCCGCGGTCACGCCACCGTCAGAGAGGCACCCCTTCCTCCGTGGTGACGCGCTCTTTCACCCTGGAATACGTTCAACCTCGCCATTCGCGCGCCCGCGCATCTTTTTCTTCCACGTCTTCGTCTCCTCATTTTTCTCCCTCTCCTTTCCTTTTTCTTTTTACTCGCGAGGGAAGGTGAACTTGCCCCGTTTTCACGATTTATAACCCGGGAAAAGTTCCGCGTAGATTGCCGCTGTTTGGCGAAGTGGAAGTGAATCGCGAGCAAAACGGGACGATTTCTCGAAATAAGCGAACGCTGTCGATAGCTTCTTTCTTTTCTGCTTCCGTTACTCGAGAAGTTTTCTTTTCACGCGCGTCGAGGTAACATCCGCAATGTCAATTCTCCTCCCCAGCTAGAGGAGGACAGACGACGAGTACCTATTCGACTCTAATGGAACCTTTTTATCTGTCCCGTTAAATTGCTTAACCGTCGCGACGATTTTACGAACGTTTACAAGCATGTCCCCGATCGCGAACGAAGGCAACTGCGTTCAAACGACCCGAGAACCACTGGATGGTAATGGAGACAAGTTTACCGAGTTCGCCAAGAGATTCCCTCTAACGAGCTCGCGGATAATCTTACACGCCGTGTAGTATTCGATTACTTCTAATGGATTTCCGTTAGACAGACCTCCAACCTCTGACGTTACAAACTAATCTAATCTAATTGCCACGATCAGACTAAAAATTAGCGATCGTAAATCCGATCGACGATTAGAAGCGTTTACTCGACGGACGCGAGAACGAACGTGGTCCAGAGTCCTACGAAGCTGGTATGCAACCACGGTGCAGCCTTTCACGCCCGTAAACATTCGCGTCACACCCTCGATCCATACTCCTTCGCTAATCGATAGACTCGCGGCAAGGATCGTGCGCGACAGACAACTCGCGGTGAATTAATCGACGGTATCGTGTGTCTGCAGCGCGTTGCGAAACTTCTTTCACGGCTGATAAATGACCCTCTTATCGTCCGGCTATCCGTTTCCAGATTTATTGGCTGCCTAAACATCGCATTAGGCACGGTGGCCGTGGCGAATCCCGTGCAACAGATAGCTGCGTCGCGGGCAGGTGCCACACGCTCATCCCCGTGGTTTCATCCCGCGCGATTCACCCTTCGCCCGCGCAAATTGAAATTCGATATCGGACTTAATAATTCGCGGTCGGTTCGCCTGGCTGAAACGAGTCTCTCGTACGAGATCGTTTCGAACCCGGGACAATAATTAATGGCATAAAAGTTTGCCTCGCTCTTTCGACAGCGCTGCGTTCCATTTTAAATCTCGTCCGATTTTTTCCCCAGACATTGGTTTAGTTGCGAAGAGCAGGCTGTTTGAACGTCACGCGACAAACGAACCGTAAGTCTGAATTATATTTTCAATCGCGGGGAGCCGATTTTTATAGAGGCAATTATTCTCCGTTGGAGCGTTCTCGTTCGATATTTTCGAGAATTTTTCTGACGTTTCCCCGATAATTTCGTTCGAGGAGGGAACGCGGAACCAGCTTAAATCGAGACCCGTTGTCTTCGCCAGACTTGCCGGAGAATTGCCGCTACTAAATTTTTTTATGTGTTTTCCTGCTTGACCCACATCCGCGGATTAAGAACCCGCAGTTATACACACCGGTTTGCTGAGAAAACAGACACGTGAAGCAGACGCGTGCACCACCGAGATCGAAGTGTTTTTCAAATAAATTGCCGCGTATTCCTCGCTTCTGCGGCGTATCCGAGGCGTGGAACGCTGGCTTGACATCGAATAGGAACTGCAAACATTTACCTTAACCTAGGTGCTGTCGCTGAACACGCGTCGCGCTTCCTTTGCTTAACAAATATTGTCCAAGTTGGAAAAGATAGGAGAAAAGGGTTAAACAAGAAATTGCGCGACGTATCTCTCTGCTTAACAACGTAATCTACGATACAGACGTTCGATTCAGGTTTGCTGAGTACGAACCTCTTTTAATAATCGTGCAGCGAAAAATCGGTAATCGCGTGTTTCCTGTCGAAACAGCGCACCCTCCTCCGACTACGATTTGAATATTTCAGCCAGCTCATCGAGCAGCATCGACGCCATAAATTATGAATGTCATTATTCTGGCAGACGCTCCCTGCGCGAGAGGACACCTCGTGAATAATTCGTTGACGCTGAAATTTTTCAGCCGCTGTGACGAGAAACTTCGCAGTTTTTCCTCCTTCTTTTTTCTTCTGCTTTTTAAAAATGACCCCGCTTGGCTGTGAATATTTCTTTAGACGCCACGTCGTATAGCAAAATGGGCGACAATGGTGCTTTCAGAGCCTAAACATTGCACTCGACAACAATTAATTTTGTTAGAAAACAAGTGTGCTGTTCGTGGAAAGAATTTCAAGTTTTTCTGATTTAAAGAGGCTCTTTTTTTTATTGGAAAGTAATTTTACGTTGCCCTCGGTAACACAGCTGATGGATCTTTAATAATACCTGATGACTTTAGTGGGAACTAATTTTAGTTCGGTGCTCCTTTTAGCGTAAAACGCACACTATGCATCTACGTTCTCCGTTTTAATTTTGTTCGTAACTTTCATACCTTGGAGCTGGTTTCCATCCACGTAATTGGATACATCATAGAACCTTCGTTAATTTTAATTAAATTCTTTCATTTCTTCCACAACCCAGTTGAAGTAAAACATTTCTCTTTCATTTACCTCAAAGTTTGCAAGATTTAAATAAAAAATATATACGAAAGCTCCTTCACGATCAAAAAGATATTTTGGTTGTCTGACATAATCACCTTGCATCCGTGATATATAGACAGAAATATTCGCGGCGTTTCGATGTGTAACGAAATCGATTGCAAAATCTCGCAGGTACCAGCCAGAGAAAGGAGTGGAAGGTATGCGAGCCGCTTTCGAAAGAAGTTTGATATTTTCAAGCTAGACGCGAGAAAGTATGATGAAACCCCAGATACAAAGTAACTGGTGCTGTTGCACGAATTTTTAATGCGCTTTGTTAATACCTCCTGCGTTTCCGCACCAAGTTGAAGCTGAGAAATTAGAGTAAATTGGGATCAATTTAAATAGCATGAGAACGTAATCTTATTTCTTGTCGTTCGTACTCATCACTGAACACGCTTTCGACGTAATGTATTACATAATATTAAGTAACATATTATGCAACTGAATACGTGCATTAAATCAAGTTACGTGAGTCAACTACGCGATGCCTTCGTGGACAACGATCTTTCCCTGAAAATTCCAGGTATTTTACCCCATTAAAAATAATTAAATTTCGCTTCGTTACGGTACATCGTGGCCTAACATTAGGAATATTTGTTATTTCAATCTTGCAATTAGGAATATTTGTTATTTCAATCTTCCCTTAAAAATATGTCTTATCGTGTACGCATGAAATGTCATCTCGTTATGCGTTGCGATATAAACGTTCGAAGTGTTTGCTTTCGTAATGAAACTTTTAATCGTCGCGAAGCATCGTGGAGTTGCTGCACGATATCAAATTTGCATGCATTCGAAACGATCGTGCGCCGGATCGATCGAAGACGCCGGAAAGAATCTGCAGTTCGACCTTAACGTATTCAAGAACGCGTTAAATCCGACTCTCGTCGACGTAACACGATCGAAGATGAAAATAGATCGTACCATACGATACAATTAACCAGAAAATTGTCTGCACCCTTGATGTTGTCCGCGCGAAAATAAAGAACCCCGACTTATGCTCTGAGACGCGTTCGTTCGGATCGAAGCAGTCTTGTAAATGCTTCTACAGCCAATTTTATTTTCGTCCAAACTTTTCTTACAACTTGTGTAACACTGCAGCAAGCAGTATAGCAATTTAAAGTAATCAATGAAGAACGTTCAAGTACGATAATTACAGTTGATTAGTTCGATCGTCGAATTGAACTCGAATCAAGAGCACGCATCCAAGGGAATAAAAAGATGGAAGACGTTAAAATAGAAAAAAAAAAGGCGATAAATCGAAGTTCATCGTAAAAGCCTGGAAACTTTGTTCATCTACGAGGACGGTTATCAACGGATGGAAACGACGGAACTTCACGTTATTCGGTAAACCGTGCGGCCATCGTTGTTTGTTATCACGTCGAACTCGGAACTAGTTCAAGTCTAACACAAGCCGCAGCGAACGTATCCGTGGCTCGCGACTTTGAGCGGAAAGCTAACTGCACGTGAGTCCGCAGTGCAGACTGCAGTGTCTTTTACGTCTCCGCTTCCCCGAGCGTTCACCTCGCAACCCGGTCGAGTCTAACGAGTAGCAAACAGAAGGCTGCGTACGAAATAAAGAGGGAAGGACGGGGTGCTTTTCTAGAATGAAATATGCAAGCGCGAAAAGAAAACCTGGAAGAAACGTGGCAAGAAAAGAGAAAATTCAAGAGGTATCAACTTTTCAGGGTGGCTCGATGAACACGTATCTTGCAATTACGTTCAGGGTTTTAGATGTTTCGTCGAAACCCGCATCAGACGAGGAAACGAAAGTTGGAGCCCTTGACCTTTTATTCTTCGCTTAGAGATGCTTATATAGAGAACAAATGAAGCAATCTGTCGCGTGCGCACGTATATTAATGGTAAAAATCCATAAAGCAGTGACGACAGCTGATGGAATTCCATATGTCTGCGCTTGAACGTGCACGTCCCACTGGCTCATGCACCCTTAGCGCACGCGTGCGCGCAGACCGTTCGAAGTCGTTTTTCTCGAGAACGAGGCGTCAAACGCAATTTCGTTGCTCCTCCTTTTCGTTTTATTACGGCTTCCAGAATCGTCAGTTAAAATTTCTCTTCGGGACAGCCAAAAATCGTGGTCAAAATGCGCGCGACAAATGGCGAGCGTAAGTCGCGTCCGTGCAAAGTGTTTTTAATCGAGGGCCCGCGATATTTAGCGCTCGTTGTTCCACGCGATAGGCAGAGGCAGGGTCTGTACCGTCCGCCTAGAGGCGTAAGATCTCGGGCGGCTGTATTTTAAAACGTGTAGCCGCCCCAGGGCGTGTTCTAATTACGCTGTACCGCTTGATAAAACGAGTGGCTGCAACACATGTAATTCACCGGGGGGCGAAGAGGTATCCCGTCGTAATTAAGTGCCACGACCTGTTTGTCGTCCAGGTTCCTTGCCCCAAAATAAATCTCTTGTAATCGCGAGGGCCAGAAGCGATCCTCGGTGAAAACAAAGGTGGCTAAATCCCCTCGCAGACGGAGCCGCGAAAGGCCAAGACGTTCGAGGATCGATGATACGGTCTCGACGTTGCGGTCTTTGATAAAACGGACGAGCAGTTGTAAGCGGCACTCGATTCACGACTCGAAAGTGGCGTTAATTCGAGCATTTTCGAAGTCGACTCGATTCGAGAATACTATTGGTCACTCCTGGCTGTTTAACTTGAGCTTCGCTCGCGTCAACCACTTGCGTGGATTATTAACAGCGCAACGAGGAAAACGTTTATTTTTCATCTACAAATCTGTTATTTATTAGGAAAATGAGACAGATTCTGGACGAAAACCGTCCGCAGGACTGAGCAGAAAGTTATGCGATGACTACACAGGATCGACTAGTCCCTGGAACGTATTTTAAGAAGCGATTCCAGAAACCAAAATGAGACGAAAGCGTAACGACGAGTTGCGTTTATTTGTTAATAAAGAAACGTATAAACTGTGTTATATCGTAATAAGGAGACGTTTAGTAACTTTCTTGAAGAAGCTGAACGTTATAAATGATCGCGTAGCGTGGCTTCCAAGTGGTCAATAACGCGAGAAAAATTCAGGCCATCAACTGCGATGGGAATACACATTTGGCTGCACCATCTTCCGTGCTGTTCATGTTTTACAATCGTACTCTTTTATGGCGAGCTACCGAACCCGCAGAAAACGTACGCGTTTCCACGTACTTCGACTTTAACGGGAGACCAATTTTATAATCCAACATGGACGTTAAGTTCACCCCTGACGATTACGTTGCGCGATCCGTTCCCTTACGACTAATTCGTTTAAAAGGAGATACCCAGCCGCGAGAGAAGACTTAATTTGCATAAAATGAAACGCACCGCTTCGTCAGTGCACCGCAGGGTGAAAATAGTCCGGCGAATATAGCACGCGTTGATTTTCCTGGCGAGGCGACAAGAAAAATTCAAACGAACGCGGACGTATTGACCTTTTTCCTCCACGGTGCACTGAATATCATGGAAAAAACGAAAACGAAAGACCTCGTATTCACCGATACCAGAAATACGTCGCGATTCGAAGATCGATAGTCCGGCGACGCAAAAAAGGGACTTGTGGAACGCGTGCGAACGTTCTCGTCTCGCGTAAATCAATGATTTAACCAGCTGGTCGCGTTTGCTCGCGTAAAATCTAAAATAAAAATCGAGGCTCGTATAAACTTCGTCTAATTAAAAGTTTATTATCTCGCCTGAACGGAACTGCTCGAAATTTAACAAGTTTCCATGGGACTCTCGCGGAGCTACGGTGATTTTCGAACACCTTTCCAGACGCAAAATACAAGAAGTTTTCTAATTTTCCAAGGATCCAGGGCTCGAACGAGGGCTGGCAATTAGCATTTTTGAACTCCTGATTAACCCTGTGTTTGGTTTTATTGTTAGTCACGAGCAGGCAAGGAAGCTCCACGATCCTGAAACTTCGAGCAGCTTTCGTCGCGTTTACATCCATCGAATTACGCGAACGCTATATTCGTTGGATAAACCGCAGGCTGGAAGTATTACCATTTTTATGAAAGTAACTTCTGCTTCGGGGTAGCTCAGAGGAACATTAAAAATGCCAGGATTATACGAACTAGCGAGAAAGGAGAAACGAGTTCATTGCGGTAAGATTATTATCAACTAACCAAAGAAGTAACTTGGCGAATTGTTTCTACCCTCCAACCACTACCCTCTCGCTGAGAAATGCACTCCAGTTTCTCGAAACGAAGCGTACTTTAATCACAAGGTAATTTTCACGAAACAGCTCGCGAGTGTAAACGAGAGGAAAAAAAATACTACTTAAGGGGCATTAAATTTCTCAACTCGTTCTAATTGTAAAAAAAAGCTGCTCCTCCACTTAACGTGCTTACCTTGGTCGTCGTTAGAAATCGTATACCGACGTTCAGACCCGATATTGAGAGAACCAAATCAAAGCGAAACCCTACTCTTAAACGCCAATAGAGGTGGCAGATCGCTACCAGAAGATAAAGGCGGTAAAAGCGAGGAAAGTTAATCAGCAGAAGTAGATCTCTTCCTAAGCAACCTCTAAGCGACTCCATCAATTAAACCGGGTTGGAACGCAAAGGCGCGACACGTACGCGGCACGTTTCGTTATCATTTTTTCAGGATCTCGTCCGGTTCGATAGGGGATATCGAACAGCGTGGGTGACACACGGGCGGTCGGGTGTAATTACGATGCACAAAGGCAGGGTTGAGTCATCTAATTGGTCGTCGAACGCATCCGCAAGGAACTAGTCGCGTGAAACTAGCACGGAACTGCGCCGTAGAAATTCAAGGGTGCCAGCGTCGTGATAGTTGACGATATAATATCATTTTGTATCGATTAGCAAGCCAGGGGAGCCGACAATTCTTACCAAGGTAATCCTTGCACGCACGGGTGTCACGAAAGTCGCTCTCTGTGCGCGTTTGAACGTATTTGCACTGGTTTGTTCGTGCTTGTGCGGCTTTCTACACGTTTGTTTGCGTTTGTGTGTACAACCAGCCACAAAAGTTGACGCGCGACCCCTCAAAATTGTTGATATTCGAAAAGAACCAGGGCTTCCCTCGTTTATTCCTTCACATTTTACAAAATGTTTAAGGTCCCAGTGTTTTTTTAATTTACTTGAAACTGCAGAAGCGTGTTCGTTTGCAGTGACTTTTGCAATTGACTGTAAGTCCGTTTCGGTTCGTCCGTGTGTTAAACGGCGCATGATATCGTGGCGTCGCGTATCTGCTCGGGCTTAGTACGGAACATTCGACGGTGCCTAAATGTCTCGCGCGATTAAAATCGAAAATCTATTCGACTGGCCCGTGCTGGGGCGAGTGCGCTTGTTACGATTGAATATATTTAGCGAGGACGAGGCTCACGCTAAATGCCTCCACGGTTAATTGTGCCACGGTACGGCCAGCTGCTCTGTTTCGTTTAATTACCCAATCGCGCCACGTTGTCAACGTGGAACGCGGGTGAAATGATCGGCCAAGCGTAGAGGGTTGCGCTGTTTGCGGTCTGCGAAAGGGTGACCCCGCTCGGTTTCGCGGTGATCTTGTCTATAGTCATCTAGAGTCTACTTTTCTTGTTTCTTGCTAATGGTCCGCCGATATTTATGCCAATTTATACTTTGCTGCAGATATCGCGCGCACGTTTCATTGCTGCGTGGAAAATATTCGAAAGTTTATCCAGGAAAAATATAAAAATATAAAGTGCAAAGTCTAAAAAAGAAAACGTATGAATATTTTAGTTATCGTACTCGTATAGCGTTTCGTGAACCAGTTTCATTAACTCAAATAAACGATAGCATCTACCTCCGAAGCATTCATTTGGAATGGACTGTGTATTTTTCAAAACCATTCTAATCGTCGTAGACAGGGGATTTTTTATCACTTCGAATGGGGAGAAAATATTTCATCTGATTACGTTATGTGGGACACCGATCGTACGACTGCAAGTGCTTAACGTTGATGAGACTTTTTTACTGGCCGATCAAATTCTAGTCTTAAATAGTTCGCATCGCCCAAGCGTTGGAATGCTTCATAAAGGCTGATATTGAATATTTATTCACAACCTGATGCTCACGCGTCGGTAGACGAGCAAAACCGGTGAAATGGGAGCTTGTTTAGGGTTTGTCGAGGGCTCGCTTGGCATGGGGCCACCCTTAAGAGCAAGAACACGATCCTGACGGATACGCGTGAGAGGATTTCTCGCCAGTCCATGAGCTGAGCAATGAAATTTTCGCAAATTTTACGAAACTTCTCGTAAAACGAGGAAAATCGGGTTATACCATGCATCGTATCGCAACGTTGCGACGTTATACTTTTAATCAGCTTTGGCAACATTCCACGAATGAATAACCAAATGCACGCCCGTACTACGCGGATTAAAGTGGCGCGTGACATTCAAAGCGGACGAATTCATAATTAAATCAAAATTTAATTAAGCGACTCCTTCGTTACCGTCTGATAACACCGGACAAGGACGAGTAAAACCGAACGTTTTATTGCAACGTCGACTGCGAGCCAATCCTTGTGCAATTTGCAAATGTACCACGGCCTGGACTCTGCAGAAAACCATGTGCACTGGTAATGGCCGCCACAACCGGCACAATACAGCCGAGTACACGAAACCATATTTTGATTGGAAATGTATTTGGAACGACGTTATCGAGCCGATCGGATCTCGAGTCCTGAAACCAGATGGAAACCGTTGACCTTTTTGCATTCCATTAGAAAAAAAAGATATGTAGGGGAAAAAGACAGAGCGTAAAAATTTGCATCGCGTTATTGCGCATTGCAGAATAACCAGAGAAGCTTGTTTCCCCGTACTGGAACGCTTTTCCGTATAATCAATATCGAGGAAAGCCAATGAGGCGTAACTCGTTGTATTTCTCCTCGTCCCTGTTAAATTAAAATCAATTTACATTCGTTAGAATTTCCTCTGGAATTGGCCCATTGTTCATCCACCGTTTGATTGTAATATCTCAATTACTCCTGAGAGCATTCGAGAGCAGCTTCATGATCGATAGAAATCGACCATCAAGGGAAAACGAAGTGGATGCAACGGTTCTGCGAAGGCAAGGTGTTAGTTGTTCGCGGATCGATGTAGCTCAAGTTGTTGAGAGATTAAGATGCTATATCCTCGATCAGATTGGTCGAGTTGCGCGAATTCAAGAGTCGTTTGATTTAAATACCTTCACTTCAAGTCCCTGCTCCCTCTACTTCTCTCTCACCGTGTTTCATATTGCGCGTATTTTATACTTCTCGATTAGAGTACGTAGAAAAGGAATGCACAGAGCATTATTGCTTTAGGTTGATAAAAAATATGATTTTTATGATATATGCGATAAGAAAGAGGGAGGATATGAAATAAGGGATGAAGAAACGATGGAGTAATAAATTCAAGAGGAATAAGAATTTCTAAAAGGAGAAAAGAGCGCACGGATTGATTGCAAAATCAGCGACGTCGGGATGGCCGGAAATGAGCATAGTAAATTTCCGATTAAAACGGGCCAGCAGTATCTGTAACAGCGGCTGGAGATTAAGAGATTAACGCCGGATCGACGAATCCTGAAGGAATTCAAGGCAATTCGCTTGGACTTTAACGATTGGATAGAGGGAGCTCGGGTTTATTCGTTCAGGAAATAAGGACGCAAACAAGTGCACAAGGCGAAGAGGGGAAATAAACCGGGCCTCTTCAGCTGCCGATTGAACTTTCGAGCCTGCGAAGGCATTGGGCTCGCTCCGCGATGTCTTAATAAATTCCACCGATCGATTGCGTCTCTCGCGACGAGGAAATGCGCGAGATCAGCTAAGAATATTAATTGCGAAGGCAGAAAAGAATTGCATTCTTTCATTTCCGGTGAACAAACCGTCTCTAAAGAGGGTATTCAGAGAGAAGAAGCGATAAGAACCCATTTTTGGCAGATTTCACGATAATGCTTACTATTTCGTAACTCTTAGGACTTAAGTACTGCCATTAGTACGAAAGTAAAATACGCTTGGCAATATTAGTGCCTGCTTCAATGTTCTACTCCTCCCCGTTTGTCATTTTCGATATTAAATTAGAATCGTTTTTAACCGTGAATGATAAAATTAATTTTCTGTCCGTTCGTCACATTTTCCTAGCGTTTCGAGCGTAACGTCAACATTCTCCCAGTGGTTGTTAATTCAGGTACTATCACGAGAATTTCGCAGGGACAGGTTGGAGATTATCGAATCGTCAGACACACTTTTAGAGCACGGAAAATGTACGTGGGTCAGTTGTAAATAAATAGCCCTGTTCGATCGTGCGAAAGGCTTATTGTATATCCGTTGAGCGTACGTGTTCCGCTGCCCCGACGAGGGGGCTTAAAGCCGAGGGTGGGAGTATCTTGACATGAATCGGCACGTAGTCCCTCGTTGTCGATGCTGGAAAAATATTTGCTCGAATATCGAGCAAGATTAAAAAAAAAAACGCGAGCAGGATACGAGCCGAATGTAATCAATGAGACGGGCTGATCAGCCCGTGCAGTCGGAGAAAGTCCGTAAATGGGTTCCGTTAATTCTGGGGCATGGAGGAAGAAAAAAAATTCTGCAGTTCGTTGCCTCGTGAAATAAATCCATTGCATAACGGGGAGATGGTTGAACGATCATTAAAACACGATATTAGAACGCACCATCGTTTTTATTGTTACGCTTTTCCACGGTTTCGTCATTCAGCCAAGATCGAAGATTCTCCACTATTCGTCACCCCGTGTACCTCCTCTAAACTTGACCATTCAGAACATCGTTGCAAATGCCCATAAAATGGGGCAAAGAATGTTCGCAAAATATAACAGAGAACAAAATAGAGAACGACCAAGTCTCTACGCTAGTGCCATAAAACGAAGCGGAGCAACCAAAAATCGAACATCAAAGACTCTCGCTGGATCCCCGTGAAACGCGTCAGACAAGAGGATAGAGTCTCGAAGTCGGATCGCGAGCCATCGCAAAGTCAAGCGAGGGGCGAAACGAATGCGCGTTAGCGAAGAGAGTAAAACTCACCCTCCGTCGTGGTGAGCTCTGGTGGTTCAGACATGCCGAGCACCAAGCGGTCCTGCACGATCCAGCAGGATACGAGGAGGACGCAGACGATCCTGGCCGCATAGCCAGGCATCCTCGAGGCGGACACGATGGACGTGGATGACGGCAGGGACGCCGTCGCGGCGACGGCGTCGGTGGCGTGCATCTTCACGACTGGCCCTGGACACGCGGCCTCTTCTCGCGCACCGTTCTCTGCTCTGTCGCTGGCTCACCCCTAATACGTGGTACGCATACGTGGCACGCACCGCGGAGCACCTGCACGCAGGTCAAGCCTGCCGTACCTACTTCCGGTATCACATATCCGCGCGATCGGCCCGCGTGATCGATACCACGCGCATATCTCCGGCGCGGTTCCACCGGGCGCCGTTCCACGCAGACAGTGTACCAAACGAGGGTGAGATTCTGACCAAAGAAACAGTCGAACGGTCAGACCTGGCCCGTTCCTCTTCACCCCGCGTCGCAGCGCACCGCTGTCGAGAGTCGAGCAGTCGGAGAGCAAGGTCCGTGGACACTATGGACAACCGTTTTACCGCAACCACCACTACCACCACCACCACCACCACCCCCCCTCACCGTTTGAACGACAGGTTCATGGGAACTTTATCGACACATTGCTCCTTGCTCAGTTCTCGACCGAAACTGTTCCTCCTCCCTCTACCTTCTATTCTTTCTTATCTACGTGTACTAGTCCCGCGAGGCGATTCAGTTGTCCAATCGGAGAGAAACGAGCAATTTCTGAGACGCGGACGGGACTCCCGTGTCCTCACTCGTTCAAAGAAAAGAAAAGAAAAAAAAACAGGCGCAGGGTTACGCGACCGTTCATGGAACGAAACGGGCAAACGATCGTCGTCCTCGCACGGAGCCGTGTGCACGGTCGTTCGCGATGTGGAGCCAGCAAACGACGACCGTGTAGCTCGGGGGTGGCCGCGACGCCAGGGCGCCGGCGTCCTGCGCAATGGCACGCGAGTATTCACCAGCACGCTTCGCAGGGGCGCAGTGCCTCTGTCAGTCATTACTCGCGAAACAGCCAGCCCGTGTCTATGTGTTCCCTGCGAGGCAACGTAAATATGCATGATCCTAGGCGAGGAACACGTCGTCGGCTAGGTGAGAAGAACGCGGGGGTTGTTGTTGCGCGCAGGGACGACGCGGTCGCGGCTTACCTGGAGAAAATTTCGAGCAGACTCGAAGAAGCATGTAACTATACGGATGATTGCGCCACTCATACTTTCCGATCGGATTTTGTATCGTTTCGTTTGCGCAACGTCGTAAATAGTAGAAACTGAACCTGATTAATGAAACGTAGGTGCAGCGGTTTGTACGTAGCTTCTGTGGCCATTCATAATTTCTGTCTGGCATGCTGTATATTTATGCTGCTACTCTATCGCGGCATAAATAGCATAATAGCGATGTAATGTAAAATTGAAAAATTCGATTTCTTTGATCCCCCAAAGTAGAACCCTGGAACCCTCCGCGTCAAACGTGAAGGTAAAAATATAAAAGTAACGCGCCCAACGAATGAGATACAAATCAGTGAGAAAAATAAAAGTAGATGAGTCAAAGGATTTCAAGATTGCACACTTCGATAACGGAAAATACGACAGAGAATCATCTCTGCTCCTCGTAAATCCACCGTATCTGGATCGATCGAACAACTCTCCCGGCATCGGTCCTATTCGAGGCTGTTTAGAATCGTAAAGCGCATGGAAGAGATCGGTTTCGAAGTTATCATGCCTCCCTTACGTAGAGACGACCCACTTTTACCAAGCAAGGCTTACGTAACGTATCTCGCGATGTTTTCTGCTTGTGTGCAAATGCCTGCTGGGTTCCATTAGTGGTATCCAACGAAGAAACGGCGGAACCCTCTTTAAAAGCGTGTTGTAACCGTCCAGTCCCCGTATCGGTCCACGTGCCTCAGCGTGGGACCGGTAATCGCGACTCTTTAAGCGCCAAAACGAGAATTCTCTTCCATTAAAAGCGTGCCGCGTAGAGACGCCTGCTATGTCGCCTGCCACTCGGAAATTCCGAGATTCCCAGCCTCTAATCAAGCGATCCGAAGCCGCTTGACGTAACAGCTACCACGATCGTGCTGCTAAAAATATTTAGACAATAGTCTGTAAATTTTAAAGGAGAACTTCGTTGCTTCGAGCAATCGATACACAGAGTCGCCTAGTTGCGACGAATATTTGAAAAAATTATACTTTATCTTGTACTTTATTTGGGGAACACGCTTGAGAAACAATTAATCTTTGAGGGTAAACGTTGCGAAAGTCCGACGAAAAACTTGAAAGAGCGGATCTGCTACGAATCGTCTTCTACGAGGCTGAAGGTTCTTCGCACGGCGCGATCGTTTGTTAGGATAAGTCAGGCGTGCACGGGAGATGTGGTAAGCTGGTTTCTTTGTTTGATAAACGAGATGTTATCCAGGGACTGTTTCATCGAAGTCGTTAGTTGTTTGATGAAATATTCCCGCGGAAGAATGATGCTCCGTCTGTGTTCCTGGTAATCAATTTTACAGATTCGTTAGAAGACAACCGTTCGGATGAACCTTGTGCCATATTCGCAACAATGAGAGATCGGTGTAATCAGTTCTTGAGATAGCCTATATAGATCTTTTTACTCCCAAGCGATGTTCAAAGGTATCGCAACGAAGGAGAGTGTCAGGAATGATTTTCTGTTAGGTACAAGTTAGAATTCTTGATACAACTTCCAAGACTATAAATCTTAAGTTTGTGTCGGGACCTCCCTTTAGGTCAGTCTCAATTTGTTAATCAAAATTTGCCAATTTTGTCGACTAAATCTTACACAGTGCTTGACAAATGGCTGAGGCCTTAAGGCAAAGCAATTCTGATGTACGTTCGATCAATCGAGGATTACGCAACTTTCTCTGACAGATCGAGGACCTACACTTTATAGTTGGTGGCACAATCAACGTGACCGCTTGCGAATGAAGATAGAAAGTAGTTCCCAAGTGGACCAGCGAAAAAAGTAGCCAGTCCTACTATTCATTAATGTTTCATGCGCGTTCGACGAAAATCAACGCCTCCCATAAAAGAAAAGGGAAAGATTGTATTTTTACGTTTTTATATTTAAAATCGTTTCTTCGTGTGAAAAAATAAATCAGTATACAAGGTAACGCAAAATATACAAATATTCGATCTTTGCGATGCTGTCAAAGGTTTCTGACGAGATGTCATAACTGCTTTCATCTACGCGCGAATCACAACGCCTACGACTTGAAAGCACATCGTTCGAACAACTTAAAACAAATGTTTACGGTAACTCTCAGTTCTTCGTCGTGGCTACCACGTTGGACCAGTATTTTGCGTACTCCTTCAAGATGGTGCCCCTGCAATCAGAACAAAAATTATAAATACCACCCTTGCAGCTTAAACAAGTGATATTTTTGTATTTTTGCTCGTTCAGAAAATGAGATAATCGTTGACAACGTTAAATACGTGAATATTCTATCACATATAAAATTAACTAAGTTTTGCAACCAACAGATAACATTTTGCAACTGCGGCAATTTTTTTAAACATCGATCAAAGCCCGTATTTTAATTTCCTCTGAGAAAACAAGTATTGAAAAAAATGCACTCCAGTACGAGGACCAAAACAAGTTTAGAACTCCTCTCGAAGCAACTTTTTCTCTGGTTGTACGAAAAAAGTGGAAAATAGTAAAAAGAGAAAGGAAAAATGAGAGTTCTCTGCCGCAAAACGGTTTAACGTGGACCATTTCGGACGAGAGGCTGCATCGAGCCGAAACGATTCATCCGCCACATTGCGAGTCCGCATGTGAACCTTTTGACCTGTAATTAAATGTTTCCTAGAAATTCGATGGCTTATTAACAAGTCTGCCGTGTAACACGCGTATTAGAGAGCAGTCGTCCGGCGGAAACGATTACTTCCACTGACCAACTGCGTACAATTAGTCTCATTGCATTAGCCTTCTGTCGAAATGGAAGCTCTTCGCTCAGGCTACAACTGGCTGCACCCGATTTTTGCGGGAAATCCAGAAAAATCCTGCTTTCTCTACGCTTTTTGCGATTTTGAAAATATGCTACAGTTTCCCTCGTTACGAGAATAAAAATAGTAACTTGGTGAACGCAGATTTCTCTGCATTTTTCTATTTGAACTCGAGGAATTTGTGGCTGTTCAGATTTTAGAAGATAAAAGCTAGTTGCTGAATTTAATTTTACAAATTGAATACTTTCTAAGATATCAAACATTTTGAAAATAACACCTGGCGAGTAACTAAAATTATTAGAACGGTCGATGTTATTTCGCTGATTCTACTTTACTCGGGTAATTCAAAAGTAACGCGACTTACTCTTAATGTCGCGATTCCATTATGAACTTAATAAATGACCACCGTATTGCAACTATTTTCTAATGGCCTGTACTCGTTTCTGTCTCAAGAGTGCAATAAATATTATCGCCCATTTGCGATAAGAGTGACGCAACTTGACTGCATTCTACGAGGAAGAAATTACGAATATTCCCTTCACCGAAGTGTTACCAGTTACCATAAATTACATTCAGTAGCGTACGCATGTCGTTCGTAACGAATGTGTCTGAATTAAACTTGACGGGTATTTAGAATTTATACCGCTTCAAAGCTGCAAATCCATTTTACTGACGTTTCAATGAACATCACTGCATATAAATTATCCATCGAGCATCGGACATGTTATTAAAACGGTAATTAATGGAGGAAGTAAATATACTTTCGATAAAATTACTTTCGTAAAATTACCCTATTAACCTCGAGGTTTAAATGTCTCGAATAACGAAGGAAATGGGAGGGAAAATTAAAGCCCCTGATCACGACCCTGTTAAGGGCGAAAATAAGAATTTTTCCCTAATCAAATATTTTACTCGACGCAGTCGTTCGATCGAAGTTTGATAATTAAACGAACGCAGCTACGTTACACATACTCACAAAAATATAAAATACACGGAAGAACAGAGAAAAAGAGTTAAGATTTCTTTGCAATCAGCTTTTGCCTTCGAGTGGATAAATATTCCGATACCGTGATTCTTGGCGCTCTTTCGGTTTGGAAAGCAACTTTAAAATTCTGTCTAAATTCTCGACCGGTCACCTCGAAACACAGAACGCGTCTGGACAGTTTATCATGTTCTTGCGATGAAAATTGGCACTCACGTAAAGTACACGCGTCCACGAGCGTTTGGCGGCGCATTCCAGATAAGGGTGGCGTGCTGTTTCTCATAAGGATCAGCGTGAGTCACGGCGCTGCATTCAGGGTGGGTGTTCGTGTTCTCCGTTTGCGCCCAGGAGCCGATCCAGGCGTCCGTTTCGGGATCACGTGCCTGCAGGAAGAATCCCTTGAACGACGAGCCGCTGATGGTCACTGGAAACCGATCGGACCACTGGAAAACTCAATCTCGCGGGAATACCTTGATGAAACTGTCTGCCAGCGTTGAGCAAAAAGAAAACAAGGGTGGGGAATCGAACGAAGAACCGCAGACAAGCGTACGAGGGGGTGTTTCTTAGCCCTCACTTTTCGACGTGATTGAAATGATTGGAAACCATGCTGTTACTTATACTTGTGCGATCTGTAGAAAAGAATTTTGTTCTTCCTTTCGTCCCTTTTTTTCTCGTTCCTTACATCGTTTCTCACGTTTCTCATCGAAGTGAATTAAAGAATCGAAACTCTCGTTTTTATACAAAACACGAATAACAGTCGATTCCATGTCTACGAAACAATATTTAAGTAATTTAAACAATAGATTCACCGTGTTGGAAAGTTAATTGTTCTTCCTTTTTCAATTAACAGATATTTCTTTCGTAGGTTTACGAGCAGAATGTTAAGGCTGCGAGACAATCTTCAACATCCGGAGGAACGAGAAGCTACTCTATCAACAGCCGAGTTAACAAACAGCATGCTCAAGGACCGGTAAGTCACAAACCTGTTTTAAATAATCCTACTATAAATGCAAAAAGGAGCACAACAAATTGCACGACTATATTTTTTAAATGCGAGAGAAACGCACATAGGTTTTTGCATATCAGGTGGGCGAGTTGCTCGCATTCTAGAATGCGTGCTTTAGATTTAAGTGGGCGGAGCTGTACCAGGTTGTATTTCTACTTACACCTGGAATTAGTCTCGTTCTTTATTTATGGAGCCGCGTAGTTGTAAAATACGCCACTTCCGGTCCGTAGACATGTACGTGCACGAAATTGCTCGGCGAACGAATCAAAACCGTACTAAAAAAAAAAATCAGGCATTAAACGGCCGAATTCGTTCCTAAACTGATTATTTAAATGAAATAAAAAGGGATTACTCGAGAAATTTAGATATCGGTTTATAAGTCGACTGACTGACATTTACAGCCAACGAAGTGGAACGTAAATCGCTGAGAAACGCACGCGAGTGTTGTTCGACTTCGACGCAGTGTTTCCATATACGTAACAAGCTCGATGAGTAACAGGAATTTTAGGCACGCAATCTCCGTCTCTCGTCGTGTTTCGTGTTCTACAAAATCTACGCAGACAAAAAATTTCTCCACGAACGATTTGAAGCGCGCGCGCGCGCGCTATTATTCCGATGATTGAACATGCAGAACCGGCCTACGAGCCACAGAATACGCGATTGTTAGCGTTTAGACGCGTTTCGAGTTGCACGGTATCCACGTTGATTGGATCGATTGTTCCCGTGCCCGGCTCCGTCCCGTTTTATTCTTTTCCTGGCCGATCGTTCTGTCGCCATACCGCTAATTTCCGAGCCGAATACGCGGGCTTTTCCCCGCCGTAGGATGCCCAACCATCCCTTCCTTATGCCTCTTCGAAGAAAGCAATTTCGCTTCAGAAGAAAGAGAAATCTTCCCTTCTTCCAAGCTCATCGTTTCTTGCTCATCGTTCTCGAGCGAAATATCCAGCACTTTTCTCTTTTTAAGGGAAGTTACTTGTTTCTTCCCCTTTTTCAAGGAAACAACTATTTTCCTCTTTTCCCTCGCCTTACTTTCTGGTTGGGCGTTTCGAGAAAGAAGAAGTCGTGTAAAAGGACGTAACTTTCGAAAGTAGTAGCATGACACAGAAAGGGGTACGAATCCGATTCTTTTTGATTAAAATTAAGCAACTTCATGGTGAGGAAGATATGAAACAAGATTGAAAATGTAATAGATAGATGTATAACGCGAGACAAAGCTGAGTAATCGATGTATTTAATGTTCACTTCTACGACTTTGCTAGTTCTAGCATTGGTTAACGTAGCAAAATGTTACCCCCTGCAGTAAAGTCGTTAACTTCTTTGATTAAGAGTAGATATGACAAATAACATACCAGTTATCTGCGATCCGGGACCGTATTGCGACGAGGAGGCTGTGAACGTGTAAGGGCTCGTATTCACGGGTTCTGACTTCGCTTGGCCATGATTCGGCTCGTTAGCCTTCGATGGTTTCACACAAGTATCAACTGGTGCTCCATCGGGGAAACTGTGCGCGATGAGTGCTGAAGAAGCCACGATTAGCACGCTGACCGCTGCGTTCCTCATAGTCAAACTCATATTCCTCGATTTCTCGACACTCTCCTTGCGATCCTGACCTTTCATTTAATAGAAGATTCGGTTAATTCGATGTACGTACTTTAGGGGTGGTTGGATCGTTTTAAAAGATTCATTCAAAACTCTAAGAGGATTCTTTTAAAAATTGTTCTACAACAGAAACGTCGATGAGATAAAAAGTTTGAAAAGAAATTTGACGAACTGATTTGTATCTCAAATGGACGTCAAATGTTCAGTTTGTCGCACTGTTCTTGCGTTGAAGTATTCAGTAGCAAATCAATCAGAATTATAGTTTCTCGTCTATTAATCATCACAGTTCTCTTCTCCACCTTTCATCTTTGAACATTTCAAACAGAACAAAATGAAATTGATAGATTGTTTACAAAGGACACTTACTATCTCATACGATTAAATTGTCAAGAGGGACAGACGCGAAATTGAAAGTGGTCGTGTTGGAGTCGGAATGATTCGAAGGAAACTGCATCACTGGAACTCCTGAGAGTCAGTCGAACGTGGCCAGATCCCACCATGGAATCATAAAAGCCAGGCACAATTCACTTTTGCTAATTGTCACTTTCACTTCGACCCCTTCATCGACTCTGCAGTTGACTGCGAATTGCGTCTTGGTCATTCGCTAATTCTCTCTTCCCACCTCTTTCTGAAAGAAATCAGCATCTGGCACGTATCAAATTTTTGAAAAAATTATCCTACGCGATTTCTGTTTTAACATTTTTACATTTCAAATTTTAATTTCATATTTCTGAGGTTTTTTTATATACAAATTCTTGAAGACGATATTGACAGGAATTGAGTCTAAAGAGATGGATTTTTCTTCCTTTTTCTATTTTCCTTTAACGGGTAGGCTTTTAAATATTCGAGCTTGAAAGATCTCAAGGCAATTTTAAACATTAGCGTATCACAATTATTGAACGAACTAAAATATATAGAATGGTGTAGAAGTATTATATATTTATTACATCGCATATAACTTTGTTGTAATCATTAAATTGATTCGTGGAAAAATGTATTACGCGTCCCAGCTTAACATTGTACCGTCCATACCAGAAGTATGGTTTATTTCCTCGGTCAGTGTTAGTTTTCACAGTGCTATTGATTTTTCACGAGCTTTCTAAGCATCGCGACACAAGCTACAAAAATATTCACAAACCAGTTTCTAGTTCTTAACGAAACATTTATTCATCAATTACAAAAACTGTCCGTAAAAATTTACAGAATGAAATGCATCGTTTTATAATTACTCATCGTAACAAGTTACTCATTGTAAATGACAAATTGTAAGAAAGAAACATTATGTCAATTCACGCTACTGGATTTCCTTTTTCTTTTTTAAATGCCACTCTTGATAGTTCGATACGTCATGATTCTAGGAGTATTTAGTATCTATTATTAATAACAGGTGTAATTATGTCAAAGTATTTACATTATATTGTTGATCCTCCCGACGTACAAAAATACAAAGAAGCTTTATAGTTTGCACACATTTCGTCATAAATAGTTTTATACAAAAAAAGAAGAAAAGGATGGAAAGTAGAGTAGAGATCTTGCTTTGTGCAAATTTGTTCCAACGCAATAAAATCCGTTTGTTTATACAATAAATATAATGTCTACTACTTCGAATATTAGTTCTAGAGAGAATTCCATATTAGACCATCGAAACATCTAGAGACATTCATCCATCCTAAACACTTACATATAAAACACTAGATAAAAAATATCGATTGTCCAGTAGTACATTCATAAACACATTACAAAAATTCTATACAAAGGAGGAATGTTTTAATCTGTTTTCGTTAAGGGGGAGGAATACGTTTCGTTCTCGATCACTTCGATCACGCAAGGCCTTGGAAACCAACCTCGTATCCGTACTTGCTTCCCGTTCTCATCGTTTTGTTTCTTTTCTCCAAACAGCCAGTATCTGAAATATCCATCAATTAATTACACAGTTAATTACATTTTTTGCACCAACATACTTCCTCCACCGTGTTACGACCACCATATCTCCGACTTCGAGTTTAATACGGGACTCATCCGTGCAGGGTGGGTGACAAAATACGCCCCAACCGTGTCTTATTTGTAACCGCGATCCAGATGCTTCTTGTATAACTCTGTAAGTCTTAGCTCTCTTCCGTTTGTCTTTCTTTTGAGCTAATTGTTCTCGCTGGAATATTAGTCATGTTGGAACGCGTATAGTTGTAGATAGTTGCAGATTAGAGATCGATAAGTAAGAGAGCTACCGTTAAAGTATACTGATCACAGCCTTCGACTACAGGCCAGTGAATTCCATCACCTACTGGTGTGCAATCCCACGTAAGAACCTGTTGTAAATTAAAACGCCATCCTTTTGAATATGGATAAATAAATTTGTCCCTGGTTCCGAATCGCCGATAATGAGCCTTTTCTGAAATCCAAGCTTCTATTTCTGTCATATTTTTTATTATGGATAGCAGCTGTAAAAAAGAGAACAGAAATAATTGTAGAATATTATAAAAAATAATCTACAATTAAAATATTGAAATCTTACTTGAAAATAGAGTAGCGTTCCAACAGCAAAAATAACACCAATCGACAGACCGATACTGAAGATAACTAGTATTAGAATAAATATTGAAGGTGGTGGAAATGATAGTGGTCTTAAAGATAATACAGTCATCACCCAAGAAACTAGTGTGAAAGTGGAAACACAACATCCACCAACTGCACTTGCTAGAAATGCTGTAAAATGACAGTGGTTGTAATGACCTACGCAATTATTTATCCATGGGCAATGGTGATCCATTTTCATCACGCAACGACCACCTGAAAAGTAAATAGTAATTCAATAAATGGTACATAGTACTATTTGTATAAAATAATTATATAAAATCGCACATTTTCTACAATGATGAGATCTTGGTGCTTTGTACCCTTCGCAAACAGAACAGTACTGTAAATATTGGGTGTCTGTTGCTTTTTCCTAAAAAAGGCAAAAGAAAAGCTACTTTAGATCTTATGTTAACTACTTGTTCTTAAAGTATTTACCATCTACAGACACATGGACATATCTATAAGATATTATTAATAAGGTATTGTCTATAAAGTTGTTGTATTACAATACCGGCATCCATTTTAATGGAAGGTATCCTGGCCCTTCGTAAATAGCACTAATAAAATGAAAGAGAGTAGATCCACTGAGACAAAAAAAAAGAATAAAATTAACTGCTCCGAAAAAACTTTCCTGAGGTGGCCACCATTGTCTACTGCAATGTATTGTCATCAGTGTAATTACTTTTATTATTCCTGAAACACAGTATTGCAAAAAACACAGTGTTAATATAAATAAATGTGAATTATATAAACTAGTTTAAACTACATATGTATTTATTCAGATATAGATATATATTGATGAATACAAAAAATAATATTTAGACGAAAGTTTGTAACTTATAATTTTACATTCAGAAAATGCATTTTCAAATTTCGCGGCATTCGATTGGGATTTCTGTAAAACAAAATGAAAGCTCTCATCTGTCAACTTCAGTCCCACAATGTTTCTATATCAAATTCGTAATACAGTGATAACATACTACTAAAATTAGAGTAGTACGCTATCACTTTCGATGTTTGAAAATACGAAGAGCATTCTTTTGTTTGATATTCGTCGAAGAAAACGGATTTAAATAACTTTGGTTCACCTACCGAGAGCAGTAAGAGGACCCCAATGGCATATTTTCTTTAACGGATTGACGCACATGTCGTCACCATAAAGTTATTCTAAAATAATCTCTGAATCCTGAAAACCAGGTATTTGATACGTCTATCACGAATGGACAATGCTTGCAATCGTTTATTGAATCTGTAGAAATGTATTTCTTCCGGCAACACATCCCGTAACAATTCATATATATTGGCACACCATATCAGTGGTGGCACCAATGTCGAGCATTCCTAAAAAATGTAATGTTTCCTTGTATCTATATGATAAGAATTCAATAGAAACCTATTGTATAAAGTAGTCAGTAAAACTTTTATAGTTTAATAGGAAATTCCAACGTATTCTCTCAGACTTTTTATTATATCGAATCATTCGAGTCCCATTCTGCTTTCATACACGAAGCACAACGTTCATTTCTGTATATTTAAAGCATGTATACGCATATATCTCTTTCTCTCTCATGCATACAATACGACTTTAATAAATAATATTTAAAAACTACGATACAATAGTTTCTAAATAAATTTAACGTTGCTATTATATAATACAAATTTTAGGCTTATTTAATATTTAATTAATACTCTACTAAACTGTACCAACTGTTTTCTTACTTAAATATTAGAAATTCTATAAGATTTCAATTTACTTAAAGTAACTATTTGTAATAAAGAAATGTTAAACATATTGTTATTAAGTGAAACTTCTGCTTATATTAGTATTCTGTGGCTTTCTTGTTGCTGATCACATGCTATTATATCTAGTTACAGGGTTACCAATATAATTTACGAAAGTATTCGAGTAACGTCAGTGTTTATTCATATATCTATAATAAAATCGACGAGTTTTTAAATATCTCTCTAGAAAACGTTTTCCATACATTATAAGTATAATTACATAACACAAACATTTAAAATCATAAACATATAATTTTAATAAAAAACGACGATTTAGTCCAATTTACTTTTAACAAGTGGTTTTCCTGATGAGTATTACATATATCATTCAATACGAATTCAATCTATATACATAAGCTGGTGATGTGGTCTTGAGATTGATAATTTTAAGTATTTTTTCAAAATCCCACACATTGAAGCTTTTTGTTTAAATTTATTGATTATTATGCAGTGATCTTTAGATTATATTCTATATGAAGAAATCTAGTGTACGTATATTTGTTAGTTGACTAATAGCAATCAACATCTATTATTATATACAGTTGTATTTGCTGAAATGCCATGTACAGATATAGAACTTAATATGTTGAAGCTTAATGAGTAACATCATTTTCAGCTAAATGATCAAGTAGAATTTTTTATACCACCTGTAGCTAAAGCACGTCCACCCATAAAAAATACCAATGTAACTGCAAATATGGATCTTCATAATTTTAAAAGGCAAAATCAAGAATTGCCCTATACTTTTAATAACGATGATGATTATACTGATGATTACTCTGATGATGATGATGATTATGAAGATAACAAAGGGGATAGTTTTAAATTTATGTCTGCACATAATTCTCCTATTGAGACAAAGATACGTAAACAAAGCTTTCACAGCCCAAATGACAGTCGATACTCTAATGCTACTAACCATTCTTTTGTATCACCCAAAGTACAAAGTCAGCCTACAAAAGGGTTCTTTACAAAGTATTATAATATGTGTTTGTACACCACTCTCTGTGTAATTATCGCGATTGTCTTCAGTACTTTAGCTCATAATGATGAAATAGATCAAAAAGCAATGGTAGAAGTGAAGAAACCAGATTTAGTAGAGACAAATAATGTAATAATTAAATCAATGCGTGTAATTCAATCACGATTTAAAAATCAAAAGGTCTACATCTGGAATGATATATCAGCTGGAATATATGATGTAGCCTTATTTCCTACCAAACCAACAATCATAATATTGTTTGGAAAGGAAAGCGGCACATTGAATTGCTTAGCTCAATTACTTGGACAGTTGAGTGGCAATATTTTAGGTAGCAATGATTATTTAATATTAACACCAAATGACTTTCCACGTGATGTTGGTCATGTAATTAGTAATTTAAAAGTACAAATCTTAGAGAAAAAGGCTGTAGTGAGTATTTATATGATCTCTTGTCTTTTCTACAAACTATAACTTGCTTTCAAACTTGGCAACAATTCTATTACAACAAAATCTTTTCTAGATAGTACAAGATTTGTTAGGTATAAATGCAGAAGCTATGAAGGCATTTCACAATTTTTGTGATAGAGAAAAGCCTTTAGTTGAGCATGCTATATATATAATAACAATAGTCGTTGATGGATACAAATCATCCCAAAAGGAATTAGAGTTTGTTGAAAAGCAAATTTTTAACAGATTAGCAAAGTATATAGAGAAGGATATTTTGGACCCATTAATAACTAGAATTACAGATGGAATCATTGTCCCAGTCTTACCAGAGCCAAATACAAGTTTCAATTATAGTGATTGTACATTTTCTATAAATAACAAGTTATAATCTTTTGATATGAATATAATTATAAAATACAATCAACCAAGCATAAGATTGTGATAGTAAAGTAATTTACAAAAACTCATAAGATAGCAGCATAAATAACTGTTACCATTTATAATAATATAGATGATATAGATACAACTATTTATGTATCGCTCAATGAATGAATAAAAATTGTTTGTGTATTAATATTCAACTTTATTTTGTTACGTCAAATGACAGTACAGCAAATCAACATTCTCAGATAAAGATTTCCGATGGTGATATTCGGTGGTCTCTACAAATTTTCAAAAAATATAACAACAAGATCGATGCCTCTGACATGATTTCGCTTATGCTCTTAAATGACATGTTTAGACTGCTTTAAAATAAGATACAATGAGTAAGTTCACCTCATACATGCCATACCGTGTTTTGTATTCTTATTAGTGTAACATGTCCGTCTCTGTCCATGTATTGTTATTCATGTCCTAAATTGCCAATTTATAATGCATTTCTATGTTGTATCACAAATGGAATCGTATTGGTAAAAAACAATCATCTTTTTCATCACTTTCGATTATATCAGAAAGAAAATGAAATATATTGCAAACACTTATAAAAGATAAGTTTTAAAAAACTTCTCATAGAAATTTTAATTTTGTTATCGAATACATCGATGAAATAAGTTATAAAATTAGGATAAGTTTAATTAGTTTCATATAAAAATTTGATAGCTTATATAAATGATACATTTACATATACATATACATATACATATATATATATATTTAAGGAAGATCAAAATAAATCGATTCATGTCCATAAAAATAAGCGTTCGCGTATAATTTCTTAAATGATAAACTTTTCAAATATTTTTACCATTATTTATTTAAGAACAGTTTGCACAACATAAAATGGCAAAATCCTTTTTCAGTACGCTTATACCCTATTTAATAAGCATTTTATAAATTGGCAACAAGTACCCGTAAGAGTATGCATTTTGTTGAAATATATTAACAAAATGATCACTTACGAGTTTATTATAATACAGTCCTCTTTTTGTCATAATAATTCAAGTCCGTAACTAAAAGTAGACAATATATATATTTATATATATATTTATATATATATATATTTTGCATAATATAGTGTGGTACCGTCAAACCTAAATAATAAATACATTTTATACAGTCACAGACCTTTTATACAGAATGTCCAACATTTAATCTGCTGTACAATTACGAATACGATTGATCTTCATGATACGCGCGGAAATTCACCTTCATTAATCAAAATATAAAAATATTTTCAGAATATTTATTGTTACATAATTTCAATCTTACCGCTTTTATTTAAAAAAGCAACTTTCAGAAAATAGAAAATTTTACTTATTAAAACATTAAACATAATTAATTCACAAATTTCATAATAAACATCGGCGAAGAAACAATGTTAGGGTTTCACAATTGTCTGCTACCAATGTATCTGCACCAATATTAGATGAAATATTAAACATACATGCGTATGTATATAATGAAAATAACATTAAAATAACATTATTAATTTGATATAATTGTTATTTCCTTTTTTTTTTAAGGGCACTCTGTATAGAATAGCCTTAAAATTATAAGAGATACGTATTTGCAGTAAAAAAGTTTAATTGGTCATGTTTCTACCTACTGTAGTAAGGATGTAAGTGACTCGTGGCGTAATGTTGTCCGTGTTAGCTACGTAGTCGCGTACTTCAGTCAATAGTGTCTTGCTGGTCGTGCAAGTTTTTTTTTCGTAAATTCTGAGTCAGTCGTACGTCGTTTGAGATACTGGTACATCTCAATAGTAAATCGTCCTGATCACTGTTTTTCCGTCCTTATCCGTTTCTACTTAAGCACTAAGATGTTTAATTTGTTAACTTCAGTGAACTAAAACGTGTTCCATATACTATAATACGTTTATGTTATGAGTTCGAACACGAATGTATTCGAATTATTCCAAAGCTTCAAAAAAGAAAAAGAATGACGGTGTTGTGACAATTTGACACACGTTTGTAGTAAGATAATCATATTCTCGTGGCGAACTTAGAACGATGCGTATGATATAGCTGAAATAATAAGATAAAACCATTTAAGATAACTGCGAATAAACATTTTACTCATCTTTGACATAATGCAAAAGATTGATCACTTCAAGATGTTTTTTTTTTGTTTTTTCTGTTTACTGATATTCTATTCGATACAAACGAATTTAAAGAGAAGTATACGTATAAATATACTACTATTTTGCGTTTGACCGATTTTTCTTTTTTTTTCTTTCATTTTGGAGATTGTCTCTTTCACGAAGAAAAAGTTGTAAACGCAATGAACGAAACAAGAGAATTGAATCAGGTGGATACATTCAGAGGTTCGATTAGAACTAATCGATTAAAATTCAAAGCCTTCGAGTGGTTGCTGAGACGAATCGGGCACTTTGAATTGGAACTGTTGCACTTCCGCATCGATAGTAGGTACGACTCGCGTATCCTCTTCTTCAGAGCCAAAATACCGTTCAATTATATCGAAGGCCTTCTGATAGATTTCTGCATTTTGATGAGATTGCAAAAATTCTATTTTGTTTAGGCCTGAAACATTGCAATATTTTTCATAGCACAATTTCAATACATCAATGAAAATTGAATCGGCAGTTTGAAGTAAAAGGAGATTCCGATCTTATGAATCGATATCTCAAAAGAGAACAGAGTTGACTATTTAAAAAAGAAGTTCTCCGTTTGAAGAGGTCAAGGGTATTTTTCGGTTTCATACTACTGATTCAATTGCAATTAAATAGTTTTAGGCTTACCGTAACATTCTTCGATTAATACCGCACAGTGATTGATACCATTATGCATAGCTGCATCTTGATCACCCACACGCAGAATATTTTCTAAACCGCTCAGTGCGACTTGGACGATCTTAGGATCCATTACTGTTAATAAATCACACAATGGTGGAATACAACCTTCGACAACGATATAACGTATCTGTTCAGGTGTGCCGCCGCTTGTCGCGTTAGTGATCGCCCAGGCCGCTTCTTTTCGAATCTTGAACTCGGCTCTTGCCAAAATGTCAATTAGGACGGGGAATATACCAGCATCGATGACTGCCTGCTCAAAAACACAAATCCATCTGATTATTTTAAAGAGGAGACATGAATACGATCGTTAAGCAACTTCGTCCTTGAGAAAACATGTACGGACTTGAATTTGCTGAGGATTTCCTGCCGTAATGTTAGAGATTGTCCAGGATGCCTCTTTGCGGATTGTTTCTTGCGATGAATTCAACAGATGGTACAGGCACCGTAACGCGTTACAGTTAAGAACGACTTGCGTTTGTACGTCATCACCTGTGACTATATTCCCCACTGCTCGAAGGGCAGCGCTGATTACATTTTCCTGTTCATGCCTGGAATATATAATTGTGCATTATCGTGACATCGTTGTGTCGTGTTTCAGTTGAATCCTAGACATAATTCAATAAAAATCTAAAGTGTAAATGTTAATGAAAACTTTTTACGATTATAATAGACATTGAGTCGAGTATCAGAGATGCAAGCAAAAAGTGTTTGGGTTGAAGGGTGCTCTGAGCATCCTATTATACCGGCAATGAAGTATACGTCAATACATAGTACGCATACGTCAATAATAAATACGTCAATACGTATACTGACTTATTCTGGACTATTAGTGCACGTGTACTCGACCGTTTCTTAATCATAATACATTGTGATTTTCGGCACACTTTACATGTATATATATTTATCGATAATTGAAAATTCTAACTCTTTCAACTTTTCAAGAATAATCATAGTGTAATTTTCCATATACAATACTTACGTGAGTAACTGTACTAGGCGTCTGCATACACCTGCATCAATAACAGTTTGAATCTTTTCGTTCGGACCATCACTTAAATATGAAAGAGCCCAACATGCATCGGCAAGAACGTCGCTATCAGTGTGATCAAGAAAATGAGCTAAAACTGGTAAACATGGTGCAACTTTCGTAAAATCCGGTGGTGGAGTCTTGCCACGACAAAGATTCGATAATGCCCACACGGCATTACGTGTCATAGACAAACGTGTTGCTTTAGAAAGCAGTCTAAAACAAAAAAGATTAATTTTACGCTATTTAAACAAATACGAGGAAACATAAGAAATTTAACTCTAGAAAGTTCAAGAATAGGTCTAAAAATAAATCTCTTTTCGTGCCAACTATACATGAAACCCGGAAACGTTGGATATATATTTCTCTCACATAGAAACTTTAAAAAATGTTACTTTTTACTGTAGATGCCTTCAAGATTGGTAAAAAAAATTCAATCAAGATAGAATAGATAAATTAAACTCCCAGAACTTTTGACCTATTTATACAATGACTTAAAATTGGATCTTTCTACAGTTATAATTAAAAACTTGAAACCTACTGCAGAAGAGGAGTGAGAATTCCACTGTCTAACACATGATCTCTACATTCAGGACTATCTCCTGCAATATTGCCCAATGCCCAAACTGCTTGTTCTTGAACATCTTCATATTCAGAACTAAGCAAAGATATGAAGATGGGAACAGCTCCTGCTTCTATAACTACGCGCGTTTGTTCGGACGTTCCACTAGCTATATTCGTTAAAGCCCAAGCTGCTTCAAACTGAAATCATTACAAACATATGTGTTACTTATAAAAATCTACTAAAATAAATTAAGTTTGATCTTTGTTCTCTGTTAACCTGCAGAGTACAGTTTGAATTGTTCTGCAAAAATTCAACAAATTTAGGTACGATTCCCGTTTTTACAACTTCGTTTATTGGTGGGTTAGGTTCCCTAGACAACATTTTTCTGAACTTCTGTGTAGCTGCCAATTGAACTTCTGGATTAGGACTATATAATTCTTGCACCATTTCAAGAACAATGGTGGAAGCTTTCTGTAAAATTAAAAAGAACATACTGGTTACTAGCATTCTTAACTAGATTTAATTAGATCTTTAACTAGATTACAGATGCCTTCAAAGTATTATTTTTCTGCTATTAATGTTGAATTTACCGATTGTGGTGCAGGGAAAGCAGATTCATTTGTCGGAGCATTGTCATCATCGGCAACCATATTAGGAACATTGCGCCTTTTTGATAACTGTTGCTCTCTTTTCTGTTTTCTTAATTGAACACCTTCTTCTTCTCTGCGCCGTCTCAGTTCCTGCGAGTCCAGGCCCACATTTTTGTAGCGATACTTGTGTGTAGTTGCGACTGACATCTAAGGAATTAAGCAACAAGAAAATACATAGTAACCATGCCAAATGTATAAAAGATTTTTATTTTCAGATATTTAATGAAGGAGTATATATATATATATATTAAGTTCTTATACTGTCCCTTAAAAAATCCAAATAATATGTGCACATAAAAAACTTTGTTTATTATTATGTAACATTGGATTTTTCTATATGCTTAAAACCACAGACAAAATATAACGTTTATTACTATACAATGTTAGTTAACACACACACAAAAATGATTTATATCAATTTTACAATAGAAATAAGAAAGTTCCATTTAAATTTATTTTTAATCAGTTATTTGTGTGCTCTAGACAGTATATGTATATATACTTTTTCTAATGAAATAATTATCATAATGAAATGATCAAATTAAATGATTAATGTGTCTATAAACATGGTAGCAAACATAAAAAAGTGTTTATGTATGTATCTAAATGTTTAGGTATGTATACATATATGTCTGTATATATGTAATTCATTTTAATGAAGCAAAAATAATTCATTTCTATGAATCTATTGAATCCAATGGTCAAAATACCAGTATTTAAAAAAATATTTTATTTAAAACAAAAATCGTTACTACAATACAGGAGCGCTATCAAACATGTACATGGTAGGATAGATGAAACTGTTATATGCAGGACAAAAATAACAATTATGGTATCGGTACAACAATACGGTTTAACAATCTGGCTAAAATGCATTTATTTAGGAGCGAGACAAATGTGAGCGTAAACATTGTTCCATGATTAGTAATCGAATCGTTGGTGGGGTCTAGGAATACCTTGAAGCTGCTTGACAATGGACTATTGAGGGTTAGGTATTAATTCGACGACGATGACGGGGATAGGGTGTAACCACCAATGAAGATATCACTTCGAATGCGAGACGCGATAAAAATCGCTGGTTCGAACGGTACTATGTATTTATTTAAAAGGCGTTCTACCCTCAACAGTAGATTACGCTAGATTAGACATTTTGGCATCGACGGGGACAGAACGACTGACG
This sequence comes from Xylocopa violacea, assembly GCA_963969225.1. Taxonomy (NCBI): domain Eukaryota; kingdom Metazoa; phylum Arthropoda; class Insecta; order Hymenoptera; family Apidae; genus Xylocopa; species Xylocopa violacea. Next base: position 18,351,880 of record CAXAJV010000014.1, read on the forward strand.
TTCGCCTGGAATCGTCTCGATCTCTCGCGTACGTCGCAATAGGTATGTTTCACGGTAGGATCCTACGGCGTGCAATAATCGTGCAGTCTCGTTACTTACGGCTGCGAAAGAAATTCAGGAGCCAACCGTTAAATGTAAGATCTCATAAAGAATATCGAGTAAACTACGGGCACACTTTTCACCTTCCCAAACTATGACGACCGATCAGAAAACCTTGATCTGAACTCCAACGCGCAAGGAATCACGGGATCGCATTTGCAAAACGCTGATAGGTCTGTTCGAACAGCCGTATTTATCAACTTTTCTAACTTCATTGGGCTAATTTTGGCTCGCCTAAAAGCGCAACGAAATCGTTTCGAACGTGTAACATCTAGAATTTCGGATATATATCGGACTTTCAGATAGTAAAGATTCGTGAAAGTATAAAATACGATAGAGACAAGGATAAAATTCGCAAAAGTTTCCCCATTGGCGGTTACGTAGTGTGTTCGAAAAGTATTCGTGCACCGTTCATCGAGCCTCTGATTGGCGGAAATACAACTCGAGCTCCATCGGTGAAAGGTTGCATAAAAGGCGCGTTGTGAGTGGCTTTAGGAACGCGTAATGGCGGAACGACTGCGTAAAACTATGCAATAACCGGAAGTTGAATTTCTTTTTAAATTTAAAAAGATGTTCAGGGAAAGGAAGAGAGGTGGTTTGCGCGAATGAAGGTACAATACACAAATACAGATACTAGTAAAATACTTAACAATGCAGGTTATTGCGATAGTATAGGTTATACTGATTTTATTACAGATTGCATTACACTGTAACAGACACATTAATTCCAAGTTTTTAGGAGAGGGTATATTAAATTTTTAATAAGCTATTTTTTACGCATAATAAAACAAAAATACTATATAAATATACTATAAAATCAGTTGAAAACAGGTATATACTATATTATTTATATTTCGGTAGTCAATTTTTCATTACTCGATATAAATTAATAATAAATTCTTCTCTAGCGAAAGGATATTTCATTCTATTGGCTGAATAGCGGGGTTTTTCAGTATCTTCATATCTTGTAAACCTACCTATCTCTGTCTCGGGTAAAGAAACGAAAGCGAATGATGATGAGTAGGTGTGGCGATTACAGGTTGCCCCTATACAAGAGACTCCACCTACCTGTACGCCTATTTTGCTCTAAACTCCGGTATTATGTCCTGTGAACGAACAGGTAGTCTATTCTACAAATGACAAACCGCAGGTATCTAACTGTAGTTGGTTAAGGAGCCAACTATTTTCTATATTTTGATAATACAGCAGTGGAGAGGGTGCGATAAAAATTTATAATATTTATTTAAAAATATATATAGGTATACAAGAGGTAACAAATATGAATATTTTTTAGAGATAAGTATTTAACTAATATTTCACCAATAATTCCATCTTTCAATTAAACCAACAGCAACGTCATCTCAAATTCTTCGAACCAACAAATCTCCACGATGTGGCCTACTCGTGGGTCTATAGTGCGACAAGTATCATCAATCGCGAATCGTGTCGAAAGAGAGAATCGTTTGTGAACTTTCCACGGAAAGTATCTAGGTAGAATGAGGTGTGTGTGTATGTGTGTAGAAGGTATGGATGTGTGTTCGTTTGTGTGTGTGTGTAGAAGGGGTGGGTGTCGTTGGTGGAAGCCAGAGCTCGAAGGACGCTCAGAGGGTTGAGGAGGCTATCGGGCGTGAATAATGCGCGGCGCCGTCCGTTCCTTGGTTCGATTCCGGCTCGGCTGGATGGATTGATAAAGATTAAAGGTAAAGGGAGGTGGCAGGGTCCAGGGGTGTTTTCGAGTTAGGCGACAGAAGTCAGCCCAGCGAAACGAATCGGCCGCACGTATGGAGAGGGGGATGATGTCACATAGGGGCTCCCCCCAGAGCGTAAATACATACAGATGCAAGCCTGACGGACTGATGCATCGAGCATTGGGGTACAGTGACGTAGGTAGGATAGGATTTTTGGCAAATTTTTTGCCTTCGCGATCACTGTTCCTATTTGAACAGTTTCTGTGGTCGGTGTGGACGATTCTCCAACAATTTCAGATACATACAACTTGTTATTGGATAATGATAAGGATAAATATACGGTGTAATTGTTCCAATTACTCGACACAAGGGTTACATGGTTGTTACAAGAAAGAGATGTTCCCATGGATAGATACGAGCAAAGAAACCCACCGTCACCTACGAAAGTCACTCTCGACGATGGGTCGCTGTAATTTGTACAGTGCGCCCGCATGCTCAGTTTGATCGGTACCGGTAGCGACGAATTAATTCGATTTAACGTCGCCGCGTGTAAAGCGGCCCGTGTGCGGCCAAGCGGACAAGCCACTGGTGACGAAGTGCGGCTCCTAAACGATCGCGTTGTACGATCACACGCGGTGGCGGGAATGCCATGTCGTCGTCGGTGACCAAGGGTCGTTTTATCCCGCGGCGAAGCGAAGGAAATCTTTACGCGTACGACGAGGGATTCTCGGCCGCGAAACCCGAGCAATATCGAGGAACCTCCGCGACGGAACGACCATTTAAAATGAAATACAATTTCTCGCCGCTGCGAGGCGACGTTCCAGCGATCTCCTGGAAAATGGAACTCGTAAAAAGACTTCTCTTTCGCCTCGTAGTTTGCTGTGCGCGATCTTACACGCTTTTTCAAACGGTTCGATGAAAATCTAGCTGGCTAGTATTTCCGTCAATTACAACATTTTCATTCGTAACACCTTGACCTAAATAAAAGTATGCCATCGCGAGTAACATGCAAAAATGAACCACGTTCTTTCGATGAAAACCTCCTGCAATTCGTAGTTCAAAGTTAACGGTAGGACAAACGAATGGAATTGATCAACTGATCGTTCTAACCAAAAGTTAGCAACACTATTTCTTACGGTTGAGCAACGTCGACGAACTTTCCGACGAAAGTATTTCAGGGCTGCTCTACGCCAATGGGAGCAGCTCGTCACGGATGACTCACGCGATCTCTCTCGCAGCCTCCTTTGCACGGTCCCGTATGGTAGTCGTACACAATGGAGAATAGTAAACGCAGTAAAGGTAACGTCGTCGCAGAGAAGAGGGCCGGTGGCGCGGGGCCAGCTTCCCCCTGCGAGCGCTGTACCCGCGGGGTCACGTGCCACGATTTTCACCCCCGTATGACCGATTGCCAGTCCGAGCGGATCCGGATCGCTCGTTCGTGGCGATTTCGCACGACGTGGAACGGATCTGCTCGAATAAAAGTATAACGAGGGTGTTCGTTCGCTTTTAACCTTCTGCAACCGCATTTTTCTTCACCTTGCGAAGGGAGAAACTGCGGCTGACCGAAATAGAAGGGAATAATTGCTGCGAGATCGATGGCGCGGTGGATCCGCCACGAGTAAAATTTTAAGGAACGTGTCGATTCACCTCCGAGCCTCTGTAACCGCATTTTTCTCCTCCTCCTCCTATTTATGAGGAGAGAAATTGTGGTTGATCGTAGTTTTTCGTTTAATTGGAGACATGGATAGTTATGGATCGTTATTTACACTTACACAAGAAGCAATTCTATCGAAATCATGATACTGAAAATATGTTAAACGTTGATACGATGAGCATCAACGAATTCTTACCACTTGTGCGCTGTGTGTTGTGTGCCATGGTGTGCTCCATTAATTGAGAACGTCGTTGCGATCTTCCACGCTCTACTACGCGTTTCATTGTAATTTACACGCGTTTCGGGCTCCCGCTGGAATAAAGTTATCATCTTTCTTCGTCGCTATTGCGAGTCTGACCTGGTATCTATTAGGAACAGTCGAGGAATACTTTTTTTAATAAACAAAAAAAGTACATTTCAAGACTGGACTCATTTTCGGCTGGTTTCTCGCGAATTTTTAAGGCTGAACAGCGCGCGAAGGAGCACCGCGTGTTCCACGTCAGTAATTAACCGTTGCAGCGTCTCGGCGAGGAGGATCTTCAATTAAACAATTACGGTTAAATCGAGCGGAATTCCCAACGTTGAGCCCGCATGCTCGTTAAAGAACGATACGTGTCCTCCTCCACCTACGGTTAAAGGTGGCTCCGCGAGAAACCGGGAGGGCGTGGGTAACCTTTGATCAGGTACCACGTGGACCCACATATTTTGATCTCGAAGAATAGTGAGTCACGACAAACGGGCCGAATTTAGATCCGTGATAAAGTCAATTCCAACCGGGGTCTCTGTCTTCGGTTAACTCTCCTTACGGTCGTTTCCCGCTTTCAATGTGAATTGACGGGTCCAATCAGCAAAGAATCCGTTGTACCTTGGACGGGTCCCCTTTCTGGACGAGCGGACGACATCGTGCTAGCGATAAATAGTCGACGCATGATCGTGAATAAGTTTCACGTGAAACGAGAATTCCTTGGAGCTCTTTTATAGCTTTCGATATTACTCATCTCGAAATATCAAAAACGCAAGTTATACCAATTTCGAAATAAAATCTGTATTCCAATTTTTCATCTTCCCTGATGTTTAATTAACGTTTTATGTGCAGTCGTGGATATCGAGGAGTATAAAAAGTTCTGCTCCGAATTTCCCGGTTCGTTTCTTCGTATGTCGCATTTAGTGGTTGCCTGGTATAAAGCTGCGGTCATTTGTTTATGAAACGGTATACAACACGTATCAAGACGAGGTGTATGTTGCAACGTTAATATTCCTTGATAACTTTTATTTGCGCGATTGGAGCCTCACCTTTGCCGAGTTTCAGACCGCCGATAGCGTTATCGTTTTTTTTTCCACTTGATTTCCTCCGCCGACCACAACATCCCTTTCATCTGTTCTCTTATTTTAACCGGGCAACTCGATCTCGCGTCTCTACGCGTCGTTTTTATCGCGTCACGAGCATAAAGATGCTCTCTGATCTTTCCTGCTCCGACTCCTGGCTCGTTCGTCTACCGTCAATCTAATTAACGAATGTTATAATATTCTACTTCAATTTTTGTACGTCCTTACAATTACAGACGAGGATGGACCAAAATCTAAAATGTAAGAATTCTTGGAGAAACCATCTCAGCAAGAAATTCGAAAAAATCGATCGGAGGAGAACAGATGGATCGATCGATAGATAACTTTGCGCTGCAAAGCGTGCATTAATAATCGTGGAGCGCGTAGAAGTCTCGAGGAAGCTCGTACGTTCGGTTTGGACACAAAATATCAAAAGGCGCAGCCCCTCGAACGCACTTAAGTTTGCCGACAGATATTGATTTTCGTGAGGTCAAACAGGAGCCAATGGTGAGTCCGAATTCACCGCGGCCAAGACTTACCACGGGCTCATTGTCGTGCGTATTTATCGTGGCCAGCGAACGGTATTGCCAGAATCCATTATGTCGCAAGTCAGAGTGGACAACTTTGCGACCGTTCACGGTTGAGACACACACCTCCGAAGAGTTCCCATCTTTCTTCGTAGAGCATAATAGCTTGATCGCATAAAGCAATGCCCATCAAACAGACACCTTAACATGGAATACTTTTTAATTACTTGTTGGAACGCTATAAAAAGTTTCACGGTATATTCATAAATAATCTAATATTCCTCTAGTATTCTTTAGTCTCTGGTGGCGATTAATCTTAAACTACCGCATTATTTTCGCTGCGACCAACATTAGGTTCATTGTGCTCGTGACTGGCAGTGTAAAACAGGTTCACGTCATATTCTAAGTACGTTGCTCGTTTTTCTCATACCTAACTTTTCAATAAAACGCCTGTGCCGAGAGCTAGACGCGAGATGTAAGCAATGGTACGCGTACAACCCCATAGAAATCATAACCACGGAAGTGACCAGAACTTTGACCACTTCGTATTACGTATGTTCGCCTCTTTTGAGACGAGAGCAAAAAGAAAATAGAAAAAACAAAGGAAATAGTAATCGAGCGTACCTGTAGACGCACAACGTGGCACAGGGCGAGGGGGTGGCGGAGGAGGCAAACCGGCAGGAGGGTGGTCGACGATGCTCTCCCAGTCAAACACGGGGAAAAAATACAGGGCAACCGAATGAATGAATGGCTTCCAATCTGTTCCATCCCTTTGTCGAGGCGGCTCGTGCCGCGTGTGCAAATCTACCCTCCGCCCCGTCCGACGTTTCTTCTCTATATCCCCCACGGTATCCCACCCCGACCCCTCCCCGTCCACCCCCTTGCGCGCACACGCCTCACACCTGAGCACAATGGGGACCCGATTTCACCCTCGTGCACCACCTTCCCATCAAGCGTGTTTAAATACTGACGTGCGCCGTAATATGTGCGTCTGAGCATGCTCCGTCTGTCTGTCCCTGTATGTCCGTCTACGCGCGCCCGCCGTGCGCCTGTTTGCGAGCGCAGAAGGGAGTTTCACCCTCTCGCTGGCTGCTCGTGCACCCCCCCGATGACGTTCAGATCTGGCCCCCCTTTTTTTCCTTCGTTCATCCGACTCGCCTTCGATTTCACGTGACCGTAAACGGTCGAATGTGTGTCGGAATATGACTTTTGCCTGTACCCGTGAACCTTGCTCACCGTGAGTTTAATCTCCACTGATATTTTTTTTTGGCTATAAGTTGTTGGTTTTTCCTCTTAGTCGTCTTGAATGGATTTCATCGCATCATCGTTAATTGCGTTGATTTTAAATACATTTCGATGTGGACTGGTCGCTTGTTATTGCGCTAATACGGACTCGGTATATCGTACTTTTATTTTAATGTTATTTGAACATATGTCGGGAGTACGTGTAAATGCAACGTATCGAACGCCGCGGATAATCTTTTTGGACGATAAACACGGTCGTACGCAATCAATATCGTGCTCCAAACGGGAGTTAAAATTACGCCGCTTCCCCGCGCTTGAATCGTCCTCATTGTACCCCAATTAAAATCAATCAGTTTATACGTCTAAGCGTAACACATGGGCGGCTTCAGTGGCGTAGTTTAAACAAACGGACGCCCGTATATTTAATTACAAAATAAACATTAATAAATCCCCTATGCCCGATCCACGTAACCGCGTTAGTCGATCCTTTTTAGTACATTAAACGCAAAGAAGTACCATTTGTATAGAGTTCCTCTTTTGCTTGGAAAGCAAGATTAATTAAAAAAGAGCTCTGAAGATCGTTTCGATTCTGTTCGATACCAGGCGAATCGGGAACAAGCGCGCATATTAAAAGCCTTTTAACGTAACCGACTGTATTCAGGGAGGGGGGCTAGGTACTTTCGGAGGCAGGGTCGAAACCACCCCGGTCCGGATTCACCCTCCTGGCACAGTCCGAGTACGTGCGTCGATTCGTATATGTACCTCTACTCGTTGAAGGAACAGGGATGCCCAATAACGGGGTACGTAACGCAGACGAGGAACGCGAGATGGAAAAAGGCGGGGGGAAGAGGGTGAGTGGTCCAGGAGGGGTAGATAGGTTATGTTCTTTCCGCCTGCATAGCCATCTATTCAAGTTATTGCATTACTGGCTTAGCTTTGCTACCCCGTAGCTCGTGCACGATGCGCAGCCACCCCATCTCGTCCATATCCAATATCCATCGACACCGTGGCTGCATTTTGCAGCGCGCACCTTCCCAGAACGCGTAACCGCAATCCCTTTAACCTTTTGTTTGCCGATTCGACGGCGCACCCGATTCAGCGGACGCCCGATTTCGCGGTGCAATTGGCAAATGGGGTGCGTCTGCGATGCGTTCTTTGCGGACGCGATTCGTTATCGCGTACAACAAATCACCTGCGCGTAAAATGCATGCGAAACGTTCGACGTGTGATTATTAACGAGTCTCTTTTTATTTTAATACCAAAGCACTCGATTGACGCTTAACAAATAACGTGAAAATTTACTATATTTGTATCGGATATCGAACGAAACGGCGTTTGGTTTTGAAACACGTTCCCGACGAACAGTCACCGATTATACAGTTTATTATCGGAGCCAGCTTGACAAACGCGCGTGATCGAAAAATCAAAGGGTTTGCGAAATATCCGCGCCCCGCGATATATACGTCGAGCGAGCGTGCGAACGCAAATCACTCCTGCAAATAGTAGAGTTCCCTTCGAATGCACATGCACGCGCTCGCATTTCATTACGCGAAACGCGTCGGGCACGTCGCACACCTGAAACGCGTGTCGCTTCTCATTTCTGACGAGGATGTTGTCGCGACCGAGATATTTTAGACAAAATTATCACCGCCTGCAAGTGTATCAAGCGTTCTTGATCAAGTATTCGTGAAATTCTGCCATAAAGTAGATAAGAGCACGAACAACGTGCAGTAAACGCGCACTGGACGTTCCACGAACGATGCAACGAAAAAAGAAAGAGAAATTCCGGGAGAATGATATGAATTGTGATAACAAACAGCAAGCCAGCGCGCGGACGATCGAATCAGGGGACGCGTCGATGTTCCACGGTTCCAGTCGCATCGATGGACGTATTCTGACCATATGTGGGTGGAAATACGATAAAATTACCGAAGGAAAAGCGATAGAGCGTCACTTCATGAGGAAATCCAGGTTTATCGCGAACACGAGTAGCCGCGATTCGTCACGTATCGGCGAAAAATCTGCTCCAGCGACAGGGCACAGTCGAACGCGATAAAACACGACCCGTGTGTCCATTGTAACGAGGCTAATGGCCAGATTTATGACCACTTCGCACCTCGTTTACGCGCCCTTTCAATTACCTGCGTTTCCGGTACCTTTAAACTGCTGTAAAATCCCCTGGCCCCTTCCCTTCCAGCGAGAGACCGATTTCGAACATGTGGTTTACTATTTTCTTGCCGCTTTTATTGATCCCTTTTTTTTTCCTCCTGCCACCCTTTGAGTTTCAAGTGAATTTATTTGTATTTTTTCCTGGCTCTCTTCGAGGCAGTTTAGTCCGCGCTACTTTTTATGCGACGACAAATTGTTTGAAATTCTTTTAATCGTTTCTAATGGATCGCTACAACGTGTGAACAGTGTGATAACATGAGATACTGGCGACTTTAAATAATTGAAATAGTACAGGGAAGCGATATTGATACTGCACATCGATCTCTTAACAAAAACGTTACAACTTATATAACATCGAGACTGCTAAAAAGTTGACACCTCGATAGGTACCATGGAGAAAGCAGAAGAGTCTTCATTCGGAATTTCCCGGCTAGTTTCATCCGTTTCACTTTAAGCGGACACGATTCGATCTCGTACGGGCGTACGGGTAGGCGACGTCGTGCCCCGAAGAGGAGGCACGCGGCAGAATAGCTGGGAGAGCGAGATTTCCTCGTGGGAACTGGTCGTGGCGCTCTATATACAGTCGAATTTATCGATGAGTCACGTCGCACGATCTCGCGTGGCCGCCACGTTTTTGCAGAATTGTCCCGCCCGAGGGGAACTCGCGGTGACGGTCGGCCCTTTCGCGCGCGCACAGCAGTACCTAGGCCATAAAATCTGGCCCGCATAAGGGCACCCAGAGAAAGAGAGAAAAAGCGAGACGAGGACAGGGACGAGAGTGGAAGGTGCGCGGGGTCTCCCTGGGCCCCCGGGCTGTTACCCATATGGCGACCATCGTTATTGCCGCGCCGTGCCATAGGTAAACTACGCGAGCGAGCGCACACTTTGGTACTTTTTGTCCTGGCCAGGAGAGCGACCACGTTTCTGCTCTGTCCCACGTTTGCGGCTCCACCTTTTCCCTTGCGGAACACGATCTCTGGTGGCTGCGAGCCTCTCCGCCTCTGCGACAGTCTGCTCGACATGGGGCTGATGAGGACGAGACGATGGGCGGCTGCGGCACTCTCGCCTTCGAGAGCGCGGGGCAGCTCTTCCGTGGAGTGCGAGCGGAGAGCTGGATGACGAAGGTGGATGCACATTTGTCACGGAAGGACAGATTTTGAGAGAATGATCTCGAACCAGAGACTGAAATCGTTGATTGAAATAAGTTTGCAGAAGAAAAGTTTCTAAAGGGACAAACAAATTCCTCGCTGAAGAAAAAACCGCCACATGCCACGCCTTCGTAGTCACGATTAAATTACATTCACGTTCCTCGACTCTGAACTTTTCATCGATAACGCCTCGGGCATCCTCCTTGCTGCTCTCATCAGAAAACTTTTTTCCCCTACACGCTCGTCAGGACGATCCTTCTTCGATCGCGGCCCGTTGCTTCTGACAGCAAAAAACTGCCGCCAATTCGATATCTTGCATCGCGTACGAGCCAATCCAATTTGTACGCGAGTTGCTCGAAACGAAGGCAACGAAAGGGTGCCCAATGGGCGTGAGCCGAACTGGAGCTGCTAATATGCCGCTCTTTATGGGCTGACAGGTTATACAGAGTAACCTGGACGCACGGCTACGTGTTGCTACGAGAAAGCTACTTTATGAAAGGCGATCTGATCGCCGTCAGCCAGTTTCGAATTGCACGACCCCGTTTAGCGTTCGTTCCTTGAAATATAGTAATAGTACGAGGAACTTGGCTGCGGAGCGTATCACGAGTGGACCTTCTAACTGCTTCATGGAACCCTCGACAATACTGGCTGAGTATAATGGTAAAAATTGTACGTATCAAAGGAATACAAACTGTTCTTAAACGTGTCACACCGGAATCCAAACGTCCATGAGTCACTGCGATTAAAAATGTTTGTGTCTGACCAATGCCATGTCTTCTAGCCGCTGTCTTGTTAACTCGCAAGAGATACTCAAATTTTTAAGCGGTTCTCTATTTGTTAACTGGATATAATCGTTTCCGTCGACAAGATTCCTACAGCGGCGGTAAACAAACTCATCCACCGTGACGGTGGATGATTGGCCTGAACTGCGGATGGCTAGGGAGGCTGACGGTAGCGAAAGCTCGTGCCTATCTTATTTTGCGAGCGGCACTCTCGGAGCAAACAGAAATTCGAACGCGACAAATATTTGCCAGCTGGCCCTACTGACTACATTATACGGACTGCTTAACTTTGTTCGTGCTCGGACATACTAGCCGTGACTTATCCGTGACGTGGTATTAAAAATGGGACCCCTTGTTGTATCGCGACGATAACGGGTATTAGTTCAAGTCGTGCTTATTGATTACAACATTCTGACGCGTTTCGATTTTTCGAAGCAACGCTCGAATCGCGATGCTGGTTTTTATGGTCCGCCCAAACGAACGTTCGATATTAATTTTTATTGGTAGATATTATAAACCTGTAGATAGTAGAATATGTCTACTATCCGTGAGAGTAATCTCTTGTAACTCTCGTCTCATAAAAATTACCAATACCGTCTCCATTATACGCCCACGAAATAAAAGTAACCAAACGAAGCAAAAACTGTTCGATCAAAGATCCCAAGAATCTTGGCTATACAGCTCGGTTCCACGAAAGGAATTTCGTTTAACGGGAAGAGCGAAAGGGGAGAGAAAAGATTCTTCTCGAAAAAAAGCATAAAAGAAAAACCACGAAGAAACAAGCCGAGGAAAGAGGAACGGGACGTAAGAGCTAGACGAAAAGGAGAGGAAAGGTACAAAACGGCGCTCGTGTTTCCCTTGGGAGTCCCGCTTCTTATTTTCGTATCTCGAGGAGAATGCATATGTATGGAATGTACACGTTAGACGACTCTGCAAAAGATCTGCCGATTTCCGCGCTACGAACATAGTTCCACTGTTCCGTATTAATTCTAATACAGTGAACATTATCCTTAAATGAATGAACGAAAAGTATTTACAACGCAGAGCATCTCCAAATTTCATATCTACAATCTATACATCACGCTGTATGAACGATGCCCTTGCTTTCAAATGACTCATTAAAATGTCTACTCTCAAACTCTACGTACATTCTCGTATCTATTTGCACGTTTACTCATACTTCGCAACCGTGTAAACGTTGCGTTGCAAAAAAAAGGGGCAGGAAAACTTTTCAGCCAACCCAGATACAGTTTCGCGGAGCAACCATTACTTAAAAGCTCCCCGTGGAAGTTTAATACACCGAGGGAAACGGTAACAAGGGCGCGGGAGGGTTGAGGGCTCGTCGCTTCGATTCCACGTGGTTTTTCGCCGATCTTTCATACCTGATTAATCGCGATCGGTGCGTCCAGAAGCGGGTCGGGAAGAGAAATGGCGGTGGGCGAGGGCGGGCCGCGGGCAGGGAGAGACGAGGCGAAAACGATGGGGGTACGCAACGGGGAGCGTTCGGAGGAAAGAGAATCGGAGAGGAGAACGCACAAGTGGCGCACACATGGCGCACAGTTGTTCGAGAGGTCAGGTTTTTGTCCACGAGCCTTCAGTTTTACAGATCCGGCCGAGTTTCTCTATGTCTCTATACCTATGCGTGTACAGGGTGATCCACGGGCAACACGCGAGATTTCCTCGTCCTCGAATGAGATTACGAACGGACAGGCGGGGTGGGCGAGAGGAAGGGGGTTGGCTTCGATGAGCGAAACGACCGGACTGGCGGGGCTGGCGTGGATTATCGAAAGGTTTCCGTGGGTACAGATTGATATTGGCGGTGGGACGAAATTATATGGATGCCATGGAGATGAACGATGTTGCATGAGAAATTTTCTCCTCTAGGAAATTACATCGAATGGTCGATCAGGAGGCAATTTCTGTGATTGGATTTGAGCTCGTTTACTCCCAGCCCCGTTGGAATATATAAAAAAATATTGATTTCAGGAGCGGAATGCTGCTCGTTGCTTCCGCAATGTTCAACGTAGCGTGGAAGAAAATATTTGCGCCGATACGGAAACATTTCAAGTGGATACAACGACGAATAAGAAGAATCTGCTCCAATTATCTGTCTTCGAAGTTAGAAGCGTTTCCTGTCGGAGAAACTTTTCCCTGGCTCCGAGATGAAGTATGCAAGTTTCGTAAACAAAAGTCGTATGAATCACCCGGTACACAAGTACACGTACATATGCAACCGTCAGTCGTCGTCCGTCCTGACAAATTATCGAACCTTGGCGTTTACGTTCCTCTTGTATAGGTGGCCGGGGTAAAGGTTGCACGATACGATGAAATTCGAGCGGGTCGGAGGGAAAAAAACGCTCGCTTTTCAGGAGAAACGATAAAGAGCATCGATTTCGAGGTGCCACGATAAATCACTCTCCGCTTTTCCTTAAACAGAAATATCTGAGAGAGCGTTACAAAAACAGAGGAACAAAGCAACATTGATTACGAGGAAAGTAAAAGAGAAAGAGGAAACGGTCGGTGAGAATTGTTTAGAAGGTTCAATATTAACTTAAACGTTTATTGACCGATTCCCCGAAGGAACAATTCAGAACTCGCGATCATCGCGGAGTCCGTTATGAATCATAGAAAATTCAGTCGGACGCAATGTACTCATCGATGTATCGAACGGAGAAGCGAGGAGGCGAGCCAACGCATCAGTCATCCGTGAAAAACGCGAGCACAAAGGCGCGTGCTATCTGGGCAAGAAGTAAAGCGCGATCTTCGGTGAAACACAATTGACCGGCCGTCCCTGGAACAATAAGCGGACGAAACGGCAACGGACTGGCTTTACCGTCCGGTTATCCGACGTTGCACGCAGCTTCCCCAGCCTCGTTTCTATCCGCGGGTGATAAAAATCCGGTCTAGTTTTTCAGAACGAGCCGCGACTTAATAAGCGGGTAAAAAGTCCCCGGGAGAAAGAAGATCGAGAAGGAAAAAAAAGGGTTACCTCAAATTGGACCGGACCGAACAGGAGAAAAAGTCCGGCCCTCGTCGGACGTTTATTATCTCTATCAGCACTGATTAATATATAGCCCGAGATAAAAGCGTTCGAGGGCGATTACACTCCTTGGTTTAAAAGGTATCTGTCTTTGAGACGCGACATGTCAGATAAACCTCGAACACCCAGTTCCCGAATGTCACATTAGAAGAAATCCTACCATCGTGAAACATAATATCGAGGAGAATGAGAAAAAAATGTACATTTTTTAATTTGGAGCATCCTGCGTCATAGGTATGTTGCGACAGCGTTAAAAATCAGCCTTATACGATACCACGAAGTAAAAAAGGAAATTCTTCAAATTACCCCTCTCAACCTCCAATAAAGGACACTGACCGCCTACGTCTAAACCCTCCTCAGGAATATTGTCCCTGTACATTCCTCCATAACGGAGGAAGTCGAAAGACGGTTCGAACGCGCGTCCTTCTGCCACGGCAAAACGGAACTCGAAACGTGGCACGAGACGACTTATCTCCGCGTGTGTACAGAGATCGAAAGTATCGTACCTACGCCCGGTGAATCATTCCGCTATTGTCCGAAGGGAAGAAAGAGGAGGCGAAGGGAGAGGACAGACGGGGGAAAAAGCAGGGTGAAAAGATAGGCAAGAACGCGTACAGTCGGTCGCGTTCGTTCGCAAAGTCTAGTCGGCTACGGCGAAGATAAAGAAACACGGTTGCGAATCACGCCGCGGTGGCGCCTAATGGGCGGCAACAAAAAGGGACACGGTGTGGTCACCACACCGCACCGCTATCGGGGAATTCCCCTACCGTAGAAGACGCGTTGCCCCCCCACCATAAAGCTCGCTCGACTCCCACTCGATTAGCGTCGGAGGAGTTCGGAGACGCTCGGTGATCTCCGCGTCATCGCTGGACCCGCCACGCCGGAGATCGCGCAGTGTCGTCTCAGGAAAGGGGAATACCCCCGATCGAGAGCTCACCTCTCATTGTTGCGAGACGTACGATCTTTCGCAAACCTTATCAACACCTCCACCATAAATTGGAAAGTTTGCAAAAGGCGACGCAGATTCTTGGGGGACCAGCAATTTTCCTCTTTCATCATTTCTCGTTATCGCTTCGCGGAATGCGAGGTATTCGAAATAGTTTTGGGATGGTTTTCGAATGTTGCGAATAGAACGGATAATCGGAGGCATTCTCACGAGTTGGATCGTTCTGTCGAGATACTGGTGGAGCGAGCAGGTTCAACTGGTGAGATACCAAGAAATTCAACACCTCGAGACGAGACCTTTGGGAGAGAAGGTCGACAACTATTGGCTCTAATTGCCAGCGCTCGTTGAATGGAGATGGTCCGGCTACGCTTTCGCTGGTATATAAGTTCGACTTTAAACGATCGTAGCCTGACGCTTCTCGTTTAGCACGTATTCTCATATACCACCAACTGTTATGTCTGTCTTTTTCAAGACCAAAGCTACCGATCTGTTAACGGTAAACCGTAATCCTAATATGGAAAAGAAAAAAAAAAGAAACTTTGGTAATTTCCCCAATGGGAATTGTACGTACACGTACGTACACGTGTATCGCGGGGGAAAACAAAGATTGGGAAATTGGCTCATTGAGAATATTTTTCTCAGCCTGTTCCAATCAACTCGAGTACAAAGTGCAGCGCGACACGTACAATGTTTATTCTACTCTGCGACTCGAGACTGAAATAGATGTATGACCATCTCACAAATTAATTTCGCGGACAATTCTCTCCTCGTATGTGAATCAACGTTTACGCGCGTCGGAGTACGTTCAGCCAGCCCTTTCGCTCGCTTTCAAAGACGACCAACGCGACGCTAAATAATTGCCGGATTTCTCGTAACTCGATACGCAGGTTGGCGCGTTTGATAGACGACTGTTCGAAATAATATATCACGGCTGCGCATTCCTCTCTATCGTCGAACGA
Source organism: Xylocopa violacea (assembly GCA_963969225.1). Lineage (NCBI taxonomy): Eukaryota > Metazoa > Arthropoda > Insecta > Hymenoptera > Apidae > Xylocopa > Xylocopa violacea. The sequence continues at coordinate 18,367,463 of CAXAJV010000014.1, forward strand.
TACGCCCGGTGGTAAATTTTCGTATCAATCGATTCACGCGGCTCGCAAGTTCGATTGAATCCAATGAGCAGAGACACCGCATTAATTTACAAATCAATCGAGCGGCGACGGACACGCGCGAGATCGACGCACGCTTTCGTCGTAACGGGCCGCGCGTATGCACGTATATACGTGTATCTGGCTTTAAATAATCGTCGGATGGCTGTCGCTTAAACGATGCAGCTCCCGTCTCTTTTGGACATTGTTTCGAAGCGGTCCTTCCCTTTCATTCAGTAATTCGCAGGCAGCTGCACACTAATAATAGTATCGGACACTGCCGCCACTGCTCGCCGTCTCTGCTTTCGCCGGGACTGTACGTACATTAGCCGTCAATATCGTCGTTTCCGACGATAAGCTACCTTGCCTCGTTCGCTTTCCTGTGTCCTCTCTTTCTCACGGCAGCCGTGTTTATCTGACGTACGTTCGACGGAAACGGTGTTCCGGAAACGGTGTTGGAATCAGCGGGATCTTATTGAATATGGAAATTTCAGTTTCGAATCAATTACCGGTTAAATCATTGATTCAATTTATTTCTAGTGCCGCTCGTTACTAGGCCAACTGGAGGTGATGTTCGTGATCTATTTGTTAAATAACATCGCTGCAGACGTAGACATTTTCGCAATTCTAGGATTGTTTATCGTCGATCGTTATTATTACCAGGAAGAAGATGAGCGGATGGAAAATTTCGCTGATACCGATACGTACGTACGTACGTTCCGACGACGTAGGTTGCAACGCGAATAAGAGCTTCTTGTCTACTTTGAACGTATTACATACCTCACGGCGGTGAAAAGTCAAGGGAATCGAGGAAGATAACCGCACGCGCTACCGAACGTTATCTCGTTTCCCCTCCGAGAGTTCGAGGTATTCAAATCGCGGTTGCAAAATACCTCGCGATCTCTATAAATTCTATAAAATTACGTGCGACATTTCGACGGACAAATGGTAAATCCAGTCGACAAATATTTTTAGGGCACGACGGGACGAGGGAAGTTTCCCCGCGCGAACCATTTTCCTGTTTCAACGTCCCCGTGCTTTCTCGCGAGCCGTTTTCCGGTACGAAATTGCCACGCGAATTTATTGGACGCGTATACGCTCGATAGGAACATTCTCGTAGATTTACGCAGCCCATCCGAGAAGTAGTTGGGCAAAGTATCATCGTGGATACGCGCGTGGAACACGTGAAGAGGAAGCTGGAGAGAAGTAAATACAGTATCGGGGTTGCACGCATCCTTCCTTTGGCCAGATAAATAACGAGACAACCGCGTCCATGAGCCAATGAGCCGAAAGATACCAGGTTTCCGGTGAACGAATGCGTCACGATAAGAAACTCTGCCGCGATCCATAAACCGCTATATTAGTGAAAACAACGGGACGCGACCATGTTCCCTCCGACTACCCCCTTCGCGTGTCGCCGTCCACGTCGTCCACGCCGTCATCGCGTATAACTCTGCGGAATCGATAGCGCGGGGCGCCGCAGCAGGCTGGCTACGTTCCTGGCCTTGATTGCGGCCAACGCACACGCCGAAGTGCGACGCAGGTAGGGGATGTGGCGACGACACGGGTAGACGAATATATGTATAGTACGCAACGAATCGCTCGAGGATAACATCTCGTAGCCCAGCGAAGGCTGTGGAGCAGACCTGTGGAGAGACCTATCGCGGGTGGAAGAGGAGGAGATGTAGAGAGAAGCACGGGTAGTGATAGTGGGAGAGAAAGGGGCTAAGTTGGTTGTCGAAGAGTGGGGCTCCAGCGTGTCCGTCGTAACGGATAGAGGGGAGAATAGGAGAACGGCTACAGGGAGAAGTAGAGAGAGCGAAGGGAGGCAGCAGAAGGGGACAGTTGGTGGGGGGCGGCGGTCGAACAAGGCGAGAAAGACGGAGAGAGAGAAGAAGCATGGGGGCGGTGGCTGCTCCGCTACGGCCGCCATCACCATCCGTCCCATCCTATAGTAAACTCCGAAGCAGCAGTCCCCAATCTGTCTCTATGTGTGTTAGTTAGGACCGTGTTTTACCGGTGCTTGCTACTTCAAGCTGGTAGTAACACCGACATTTCTGCCTTGCCCGCTCTCTGCGATGCCCTAGCATCAGCTCCCGATCACCGTCGCACTTTTCCCTCGTTCCTTTCTTCTCTCCGTCTCTTTTTCCCGCTATTCTTTCCCTCCGGTCTGTCTCCTTAAGTGTGCGCGTGTGTGTGCTTTTTTTGCGTCTACGTGCGTGCGAAAAAAAACGTACGCGTACACGCGAATGAAAAGAATCGCGGTGGAAAAGGAGAAGGCGGCGGAGGTGGAGGCGGCTGAAGAAGAGCAACGTATCGCTTTCCGCACGGCTACGTTCCCAAGGATATAACCGGTGCGCGCTACCTTCCTCGCGTTTTCGACGTTCCTTTCGTTTGTCCCGGTTCACCGGATAGTGTACAGTGTGATTAGTTTTTGGGATGTCGCCAGTGCGTCGCATCGTATCGTAGATTCGTTCCTCGAGACGCCGAGCGGATCCTTCGACGAGCGAGCCGACCCGAGAGGGATCGCCAACGGGAAGATTCTTCTCGCACGGACGTGGATTTAAATGGATTTACACGCGGCGAACTGGCTCCGCACCTTGGGACGTAAGAAGAGAAGAAACGAAATTTAATTACCCGCTTTTCCGGTCGAGGAAATCTTCCGAGCCCCTCGAGATAGTCGCAATCATCGGCTTCTGGCATACACGGCGAAACGGACGTCGATGATCCAACGAGGCTGAGACGCGTCCCACCCAATCGGTCCTCTCGAATCATCGTCGTGGAATCGTCACTTATCGGACAAGGGGAACGAAGGAACGGACGAACTATCCGTGGACCTCAGCGCTGCCGCCCGCTGGAATTTCTCCTGTCGTCGTCTGCGCATAACCTCTCTCATTCCCTTGTCTCTCTCGCTCTATCTCTCTCGCTCGCCAACTCACTCTCTCTCTCTCTCTCTCTCCACACCACCTCTTACCTCTCCTGTCCCTGTTATCGTTCTATCACTCCTTCTCTGCCTCCGACACTCGGCTACTTCGTCTATTTCGTATCGAAGAGAAGAAACGTGATCAACATTCCCGTGTTTCGTTGAACTCGTTGTGCGCGCGAGTGACACGGCCGCTTTTAATGATCGCGGCAAGTGCTGATCGTTTGTGCTGGTCCAACGGTCGCCCCTGTGCTCCGAATCGTTCGACGTCGCGTGGATATCCCGAGTCGAGAGTCGATCATCGGTGATCGAGAGGCAACGGTGGATAAACCGTTCGATCACGTCGCGACCTACCGACCAACCGGTTGTCATCGAGTATAACCTAGAAGCGAACGAAGAGGAGAGACCGGGAGGCGACGATGAGCAGCCCGGTGCGCTGGAACGTTGGTGGACGTGAAATAATACGTATTTAGAAACCGTCGCCCCCGAACGCGCTGCGACGCATCGCGCTGGTCATTTTTCTCCGTCGCCCGATTAAAACCGTTGCACGAAAGGGACACCGAGGCCCGTACCTCGTATCTATGTTCCCCGACGCGAGAACAGGCGGTTATCGTTACTTCGTACCGGCGGCGTGTTTATCGGACGATTCCACGGGGAAACGAGAGGCGAGAGTGCAACCATGCGTCGCTGTACCTTGAAGCGTCACAGATCACGCTGGACGAACTCTTGAGCGGTATCGCGGGACACGCGTTGCGACTGCCGATCCATTCAACCTGGCGGATTCGTCGAATAGACGCAAGACGTACCACAGGGAGCACTGGCTCGCGCTCACGCGAATATGAGCATGACTCTCGTCCGGAATACATTCAAAGGTAGGCCCTCCCCTTTTCGTCTTTTTTCGCGTTGCTAACTATGTAACCGCTATGCACGCACGTTGGTGCAGTGCTGTAAACAAATTTTGAACCGTTTCACGTATTGGTATCTATTATGTGCATTTAAACGCAATGTGATTCATCTCGAGGAACAACGCGATAATAATTGGTGCAAGTTGTGCGTTTCTGCATTAAAGCGTGCGATGGACTTGCTTTTATTTTCCCGATACAGTTTTACATACTTTCCGCGCTCGGAAGCATGTACGTAGAACGCAACTGTGGAGCGTAACGATGGTTACATGCACTTTGACCGTACGATTACGGTTAGAAACGTGTACTTTCCTATGACGTTGACGTTAGATTGCATTCTATCGATTTTCCGTCAATGATATAGTTTCACGCTCAAAAATTCATAAAGTCAAATGCGTTTACACGTGATTCCTGCGTGTGTTTCGTAAATACGTTTAGACGCGCGCGCAACCGTACCCGAATACGCGTCGCGTACAACACACGCGTGCGTTCCGCGCATGCGTGTTGGATTTTGTTAAAATACCACCTATCTTCAAATAAGTGGACGGACGTTTGCACAGGTTTAACGAAACAAACCAACACACTCTGCGACTGAATATTTTCGTTTCCGCTAAAATACGCAATAATGGCGTACCCTCTCGATCGATCACTCGTTTTCAATCCCAATTACAAAAATTTGATCGATTACGTTACGCGTGGTACAATTGAAGGTAGAAAACTTACAGCACGTTCGATGGTTCGACTGCGTCCCACTTTGGTTACACCGTGAAAGGGTTACTCGCAATTCTCAAAGGCGAGACCCTCCACGAACGATTCGATAAGTAAATATAGGCCCGCGCGTGGATCTCCTTAACCTTAACGCGGCGGCGTCCGCTCGCGCTCAGCGAAATGTATTTTTTACTTACAGAGATTTATTGGGTTTCGCAACTTCGCGTTGATTCGTGGGCATTTTTTATCGCGCACTGGCGTCGCGTCACCTAACGGCGGGCCGCGACGACGGTTTTTTCGTGATTCACGACCGGTAGAGGCTGCGTGTTCTGGCTGTGAACTTTAGACCCGACACGTACTACTTTCGTGGCGCGGATGCGCGAAATGAATTCAGATGTGGCACTCGTTGCTCGACGGTTGTTTCGTTCAGAGGCTGCTGCCGCCCGGCAGTTTTTCGCCCCGGAAAATCGCACGGCGCTTTAAAACCGGCTGACTTTTACCCCGCCGTTTTCACGGAATGGCGACAGCGCAAATGAAACAAAGTTTCTCTCGAACGTCGCCTGTTAAAAGTTTCGCGCGCATAGGCGTACAGCGAGGAGACACCTGGGCTGCTATTTCCGTAACAAAAGGGTCGGAAGTTTCGTCCAAGTAAAATTTCCTTTTACCGCTGGTCGTTGAAGTTGAATATTCCAACAATTATACTTCAACGAGCAGAGTTTCGTTTAAACGCTGCTCTTCGAAGATTCCACATAGGTAGATGTGGACATACAGCTTAGATAAAATAGTCGTTCCTTCAACAAATAGCACACCGAGTTTCGTTGAATTCGAAAATTTTCTACATACAATTTGTTGAACAAGGTATTTAAATAATTATCCGTGCAACAAAGCACTCCGTGCTTTGCGCAAACAACATCTATCACTCGTGCATCGACGCAGAACGAATTATCTTAAACATTTATTTTCGAAACAAAGAGGTTTAACAGTGTTTCGGACGCTACTCGCAGTAGAATTCATCTCCGCCTGAGAGACCGATTCAAACGTCGGCCAAGCGATACCACTAAATCTTATACTCTATCCAAGAATACGTGAAGTGGTCAATGAGATTTTAATTTGTTAAAGGGACAGCTGTTTGTTGCAATAAGAATTTACATCTAAGTAATTGAAAATAACAGATTACTCAACCGAATGGTTTATCAGAGTAGCCGATACGTATCGTTAGAGGCCAAGATCAGACGCTCTTGCATCTCCTCACGGATTATTCTGTCCAGTATACTCTCGAAGATGATCAAAGTAGTAGACGTTGTGCGAAAATATTTACCAATTCTACGGGCGGAAGCTCTATTTTCGCGAATAGGGAACAGGCCGCGCGAACACGACGACGGAAGGATACGTCGTCCCAGCGACGGCCATTCAATCGATTCTGGCGCGCTCTCGATGAATCGAGACTGTAACGCGCGCCTCGTACTCGTGAATCTACTTTCGAGTAAACATTTGCCAAGTGAACACCAATCCCGGAGTATTTCCCGACGTGTTAACCCTTTCTTTACGGCGTAGTTGGCCGTCAGTACGGTTCCACTGCACGGGACGACTGCTAGCTTTGTTGCAGTACGCCCACTATTTGTTCTTTTATCGCTGGCGTCGTTAACGGGATTTAGGAGACGATTTCGCATAATCGCACCTACCTAAAATTGTGTTCGATGACTACAAACGTGGCGTAGTTCCACGGCTCGTTACACGAATGCCGACTATAGTTGACATTCGTACCCATAGGTCCATCGCACGGATGCCGATTCCAGTCGATGTTGGCAATTAAAGGGTTAACGCTGATTTTATTTGAAATAGTTTCGCAAAATTAATTTTTACCGTTCACTCAGAGTCCAAATAAGATGGAGAGCCTTCAGTTTCACAACTTCTTTCAGTATAATTTGCGATACGAAATCAAATGTAGACTGAAACAATCGTACACGAAGAGTAGTTATTCAAAATTGAACTCTTCATTACTGCCTTTTAATAACTAAGTAAACCATGAATATTTATGCCTGTGTAAAATATTTAAATCGATACAGGTATGCATAAAGCAGCGTGAAATTGCATAAAAACGTCCGCGATCTAGCAAATACTTTCAAATCGTTTCAGCCCCACTGCGAGTCGGGAATCCACCTTTGGACCTCTCGAAGCTATTTATAATGTCGCGAGAACAATGTCGCTTCCTGATCACGCCGGATAGCCGCGCGAGCAGGTGTAAATCGTGCATCGATCGCTTTGCGAAATCCCCGAGCCACCGAAATAAATCCGCTCGTAACGTGCCAAAATCCTCACCGATCTGTTCCGCCTGCTCCTTTTGTTTCCTCGTGCGCGGACACGGGGAGTACATTGTTCTTCTCGACAGATAAGACGTTGTTCCCCATATTCCGCGATGAATGACGGCACTGTATCGACGGCAGCACGCGTCGTATGCAGTTCAGTAAGTCATCCGCCCGCGTGTTCCTCAGCCTTCTCCCTTTCTCTTTTTGCTTCTGTTATCTGCCGAGCTGCGGCTCGGTTATCGCGGTGCCGTCTGTTTTTGCGTTTTTCAGCGAAACGCGAGCGAATAATCGAGTTGCACGCGCGGACCGTCGGCTTGATTGCGAAAATGTCCCGTTTGCGCCGCGAACAATGGAAAACGCGGGATCGCCGCCTCTCGAGGGAAACGAAACGCGTGGCTGTCGCTCCTTTCCGTGTATCTTCTGGGGTGGAACGAAAGTTGATCGGTAGAGATCGTTTGGGACTCGCGAAGGATCATTTCTCGCCTTTCAAAGGATTTCATCCGGAGCTACATTGAAATCGTGTCATTTCTAAATACTAGAAGTTTGTTATAGTTTCATTAGCATCCCCAGGTCTCAATTTTGAATTAATTGCGCGAAACTCAAACTGCGCGAGTACGTAATAAGCGTCTTTAAGCGTGGCACGCTTAGATACACGCACGGCTGACTGTGTTTGCTAAGTTCTCAAACACGACACACGACAAAAGAGTAATTAACTCTATTCGGTGGCACGAGGTCAGCCCTGCGGCTGTATTTACTCGGTTGTTTCATTGTAGTTCGTACCTTGACGCATTCCACGTCTCGTACGGTTTAAATTAACCTTCATTTGGTTTTCTTACTTTCCTCTGAATTGACACGGGAACGTCCGACTCCAAACAATTCTACCGATAACAGAAACGATTGAAACGTACAGAAAGTTTACCGAGAGAGAAAAATTAAGTTTTCCGATCAGTCGGTCGAATCGAAGCGAATTATTTTAAGTAACGTGTAAGTTCATTCGTAATCTCGAACGACAAGAGAAATCGTGGTACACGTTACAGTCGATTTCGTGGAAATCGCGGATCACGAGCAACCAACTGGCGTCGAATTCATTCACGCTATTACAATGTAAAACGATAATACAACGTGACGTAATTTTTGTTTTCTTTTCTCGATAGCGATGTAACATTATAGTTTCACCCACATTCGTCTCGCGTATCTCATCTCTTGCTGCATACCGCGTTCCTTACTGTACCTACGTTGTTAAAACTTTGCCTCTCAATAGAAAACATCGATTGCACCAATTATTCGTACTCTCTTCTGTTTATTCATCGGGTTACTCTCCGTGAATGAATTAAATTAAAGAAAAAAAAAAGTTGGTATACACACATCGATTTGCATTCCGCAATAACGCGGTAATAATCGTTGCACGGTCTCATAATTGCAGCCAATAAACCATTGTTTCTTGGCAAAGAAGCTCGTTCAATGAATCATGCGTGACCCGAATTGTCCGATTTCGAACAGTTTCCTGTTCATATTGTTACGTTCATTATCCTCGACCGATAGTCCTGCCGATCGATCGATCCAGACCAACGTAAACGGTGCAGCACAAAGGATGATAAAGAGTTGGCGTGTAAAACACACGCTCGTTGTTTCATCGAGAATTGACTCTCGGAGATAATCATAATTATGCCCATATTCTAAATGAATAATCGCCAGACAATTATGGAGCGCAGTGGATTTTTATGGGCTCCACCTGGACCATCCGCGAGCGCCATTCACGTTAAATTGTGATCATTAATTAATACACTCTCGATCGTAGCCGTCCAGAAAAATAGTTCGTTTAGGGGTAGAAGAGAAGAATCTGCATCTATTTTTTTGACTTTAGTCTCTACAATGTTTGTTTCCGCACGTTCTTCTCAGAAATTAATCGACGAAGTTGACACGGCCGATTGGTCGACATTTAGTTCGCGGCGAATCGACGTGCGTGTCCCATTGATTGGCTGATTGCGTATACACATAACGCCGTGTTATAACTGTGCCATTTGCGTTCAATCACGAATATTGTCGAAGATTTACCGCCATCCTCTCCCGGCCGTCTCTTTTTCAACGCCGTTCGGAAATTGCAGCTCAGTGCGCCATTGGAACGCCTATATTTTATGCTTCCTTAGCTTTTTCTGCTCTTACGAAGCATGGTAGATCTTCCTACTTTGTGGAAACAGATCGATGACATCTTTATTTAAACTTGGTAATAAATTACGGCGTAGGATAAAAATATGATAAAGTTTGCTTTCACGAATGTATCGTCAGAATTTATTCTAACGATTTATATTTATAGCAACTTATTAATGTATAAAATTGAATGAACGTTTATGTCAGTATCGCAAAGAATTAACTTTAACACTGAAATTAAGAAAAAGAATCGCCGAGAAACATCACTATAAAAGGGAGTCGAATTTCAGGACAAGAAGACTACATAGAGCGCACCGACAAAATGGTGTAACGTCCACGCGGACGGCCCCCTTGTACCCAAAACGACGAGAACCGTCGCGAACACACGCAATGGTATCGGTCTTCGTTCAAACATGCTGTCCGACGATGCGTTAACCCTTTCAAGACGGATTACTTCTTTTTTTACAAAGCGCACAAATAACTTAACATTAGGGACTAAAATTTTTCATTCAGGTTTTCCGAAAAATACTTCATTACAGTTTATACTGTATTTACTGTACTTTTTCATTCGTCAAATCGAATAACACCCCAAGATCTCGAGATACAGACGAATGACGACGAAACGGTCGTATAATTTACCTACCTGCCAATTCATTAACGTCATCAATTTGCAGCAAGTGCCTAATAATCTTTCTGTGCGAGAGGTCCCAACGCTTAATGTCGGCGGGGAAAAAAAAAGATTCAGACAACCGGTACTTGGGACTTAATAGTGCCGTCCTGTAAACATTGAAAGGGTTAATAGACCAATCGAGTCGGACAACGCGGTGCACGACTGATTTTCTGGTCGGTGCCCATCGCACGGTGCCGCGAAAGTCGTCCCGTGAAGTGGTTCGAACGTTGTGGAAGATGGCGGCCGCGCCCTATCAGGCTCAATGACCCCTCCGACAAATCGTTTACTTCGCACGCGGCGGCTGCGGGCGTCAGCGGGTTCGCCGCGGCGACGTATCCTCGGCGCCGTGCGAACGCGCCTTTATGGCCTGCGTGCGATATCATCCACGCTGTCCAAGCGTGACGTAAGCGCGCCACGCATCCATCCTCCCTCGAGCCAAGGTGTTGCCCGTCGGACGACGAGCATCCGGGGCCCCTCTCTCCCTCTCGCGGTCCTCCATCGTTTCACGGTTATTCGTCGAGCCCGCCCACCGCGGGTCCTGTTTCTCGAACCTTGGGACGTTCTTTAATTCCACGGAAATGGTCCCTCCGGGATTTTCTTTCTGCCTGAATTCGTGGGTAGCAATGAAGCGGTTATCGAGGGTTTAGTTACCACGGTCTAGAAACGTTTTTTATCACCTCAGAGTTAGTATCACGAGGCTATCCGTAATTACTTCGTTACTTCACAGGTTCAGACAAATTTGACGAATCATTTTTGTCTCCTTTCCGAAGCTTTCTTCGCGAAGTATTTCATACTCGATTTTCAAATGTATTTCGAAGCATTTTCTGCGAAAGAATCGTGCCTCGATTATGGTTTCGTTCTCGTGGCATACCCACTTATTTATCAAGTAGAATCGCGCTGATTGTGCCAGTTTTGTGGTTAAATTCTTCTGGTTGATACTGAGAAATCCACGGTTCAGTTTATCCGTGTTACTTATAAGGGTTCGCAAAGATTATTAATAGGACAGTCTCTCTTTCTTGCTCGTGCAAGGTCTAGCGAGTAAAAAAATTGAAAAATTTCTAAGTAGATCGAGGATCGTCGATATAGTTATTCCGTTTCCTCTGATAAATACCTCGTACGTGAATCACATAACTGCAGTTCTTAAAAATAGAAACAATGAGACACGCGGTTTAATGTGGCGGCAGTAGACGGTCGCTATGTAAGTCTAGAACGATCGGAACAGACGGTTTACTAAGGAATTACGAGGAAAATTCGCGTAATCGTTAACCGATACGCGTGTCTTTCTGCTAAATAATTATCGCGCGAAGCGTGACTTCGAAGCATTCAAGAGAGAGAGTACAAGAAGAGACGCTCTTTACCACGTGACTAATTGGCTGCCCTTTAATTCGTGATAGATGACGGAGAAGTCTGGATCTCTGTGGGTGAGACTATCCGTTTTGGAGACGTGTGCAGAGAATTTAGACGAAGACCATGATCTGAAAAAGTTACAATTTAATTTTTTTGTAATTTTGTTAAAAGGATGTAGCTGCCTTATGCACTTCGCGAATCAATTGTAACGAAGGCTATAGGTAAAATGCTTTTTCAGCCAAATGTGATTTCCTCGGTGGTAGCCATCAACCTCATTAAGACCACAATCGAGATTTCTTGGATTTCTTAGAAGCTTGTCGTGACAAGCTGTCTCGCTGACGAAAGCTGCCCACTTTCCAGTTACAATCGACGCATTGCTAGTTTATATGATAATCTCCGGAAACGTGTGTTGCGGTCTGATAGATTTCAACATCTTGTGGTTAAATCCCGACGGTTGATCACACTGTAACAGAAGCACGAGGAAGATCAATGTCTGGTATTATAATTCTGCGAACGATTCTTGAATCGAACCCTAATTTTTGGACGAAGGAATGATAAAAGAACCGCATCAAAGAGAAAGAAGTCACTATCAGAACTACATGAGAAAATGAAGAACGTATCGTCCAAGCAACACTTGAATTCGCAGTTGTCGACACCAACCCCTGTTAATAATCCATCCGTCCAACACAACAAAAATAATTTCACCAGGGAAAGAACACAAAGAACCAGGCGATCCATAAGCGCAAACAAGAAAAATAAGCCATCGTTTTCCGCCTTTCAACAGGAAATTTTTCCCTCCTTTCACCAGCGTGTGCACCGTTCCATTTTTCAACGAGCAATAGAGAGAAAGAGAGAGAGAGAGAGAGAGAGAGAGAGAGAGAAAGAGAGATATGTGCACGCGAATAAAAATAAAATACACCGCGGGTCGTCCCGGCCGCGGTTCAAATCGGCGCCGATTCGCGCGCGCGTGCCACGATGAAAGGCGCGTTAGAGGGAAAGCCTTTGACATGCCCGCCGCCAATGGCGGTTAACGACGTCGTTAAAGCCGTTTACCTGCGTGCCAGCAAACGCTATTTGCGATTCTTCTCTGGCGACGATCGCCATAGTTGCGCAAATATGCGGCTCGTTCGATCAATGTTACCGAAACGTTTGCCCCGTTTGCACAGGGTTAATGGCGGATGAGCGTTTCGATTTTTGTTCTCGTCGCGTTGATTTTGGGGATTCGAGGGATTAGTTTGCTCTGGTTAGCTCGTCGTTCGGCCAGGCTGATTCGTTCGGGATCAAAGTTGCATGAACGCAAGTGAATCTCATTCGAAGCTCTCTTTTTCTGTCGGTTTGGTTAAGTCAAAAATATCTGCGCACACTTTACGGTAAGAACTCTTCTGTGTCATCGTTTTTGAAGCTAGGAAGAAGCGCGCTACTCTCTGAATAATTTGATTGAGTGTTTAATGAACGTTTGATTCAATGATTGATACTAGCGATTCTGATATGAATCAGCTCGTAGTATAGCAGGCTCTCGATAATTGCAAGCTTGTCTGCTGCGTTCCATCAGCACATGTTATATATAGTTTCTCGATAACTACTGAACATAATGAAGGCAGAAATAAGGACTTTAGTTTTATCTCCGTTTTATCTGAATTTGCAAAACCGTTTCTTTCACTTATCGTGTTTCTATCGTGCGTCCCATCGATCACATAAATTTGTCGGAGATCACGAGGGACGCGATCGACGATCGACTCGATCGCCTCTACGTCTCGAACCGCACGAATCTGAGATCGCGCGATATTACTTACAATTTGCTAGGCCAGTCTCTGCATTCCACTGACGTCATTGCTGGCGCATCCTCCTCCATCGAGGACGGCCGCTAAGAGATACGCATCTGCACACAGTCTTGATTGCTTGGACGTTCCACGCTCGAGATAACGTCCGTCCATTCTGGATCGATTTACCCTGGCCATTCCGCGCGACACGTGACGACCAGACGGATTTAAAAAATCCTTTCGCCAGCCTCGATTTTCCTACTCGTTGCGCTCTTATGGTACGTACATAGCGTGTGGATATCGAGCCGTCTGTTTCCACGTGGAGTGCTTCTAAAAGGGTTTCCCGAGCGAATGTTTTGTTTCCGCGTAGAATCGGTGGAAGATCAACGGTTTGATAGCGAAACTAACAAATTCGTAAAAATTCACTTTTACGACTTCAGAAATTTCTTTCGTTCGTAATTATGGAAATCGTAAAAGAGCCCCTGACAGCAGATTACTCCACAGTTAATAGCTAAAGTTAGAACTTTTTAACCGATGCAGGTGACTACTTTGTAATTCGAATGGTGTACCATGTGCTTTAATACCGCGGTAAAAATAACTTGGAGCAGCGTTACAATTTGTTAGGGAGAATGGCGATGAAATTGGTACGCGTTGAATTTCATCTGAATGCTTTTAGAGTCCTCGCGATAGTTGTCTGCTACTGTTTTCTTAATCGAGATGTACCATCTACGCTTCTGAGAAATGGTACAAAGCATGAAGAGGATTAATCGCCAGCTAGAATCTCTTCCAATTTGGACGAAGGAAATTGGTGAAGCAGGAAAACACGAATACAACTAGATTAAACGGAACAGGAAAAAGTGAATATGAAGAACAAGTAGTGTAGTGGCACCAAGCAATGACGACAATGTTAAATGACCGCGAACTGGAAGAGTAGTCGTCTTTCAAATATTGTTTAAAATGTATATGTAATAGGCAAGTACACGATGCGATTGTATAAAAAAGCTCGCAGATATCAACGTCGACTCGTAACAATAAATCATCAGTGGCGCTGAATGATTAAAAGTCTGTTAACCTCGTGGATAAATGTATTTTTCACGCGATAAGGATTATTGGTGAAAAATCGTGGCACGATCATCGATCAGCGTACCATGCGTTTCGTAACGATCTTCCGCGTAATGCGATGTCCGCGTTTTTATCGGTTCACGTTAAACATCCACGCAATCCGCTCGTCGCTTTTCTAGCCTCGCGCAACATAATCGAGAAGATCCTCGAACGGTACGGATAGAAGGAAGGCAGAAAAGGTCACGGCTCTGACCCATTTCGACGTTTTATCGGCCTACTACGCGAGCAAAGTTCGCGTCTCGCGGTGCACGGACTTGTCCGCGCTTCGTGGAACGAGATTACATACGTGACTTCCGTTTTCCCGCCTCTTGTCGTTCCATCGAACGCTCCGCGCCACGGAGTTCCGTTTTGTTTCACTTTTGCGGTGGAATTTGATAAACAGACATCTCTTGGAGGTATTAATTATTTTATAGGAATTTTTAAGGTAAGCTTCTTTCGTAAATCAAGCCCTGCAAGCCTTTTTCAATTTCGAAGAAGAAGATTTAAGCGATCAACGACCTTTGCAACAAAGAATGCAACGTGATCAAACGATGGACATAGTGTCCGAAGAGCTTGACTCGGAGCGGAATTTTATCATGGCCGGCGGTTTGCCAAACATCGAATCGTCGCTCGTTCAATAGCTTCCTCTGGAATCGAACGATCAACATTCGTTTAGCCGTGGTTAACCATAAAGCATGTAGTTCCAGGATCTCCTGTGGCATTTCTGTCGATTGCTCATTAGCTCCAGATGAGTTTACATTAATACCTAGTGGTTATAAAATGATTCCTCGAATGCGATCCGTAAACAAATCCGTAAAGCGGATATTACGAAATTTTATGGCAACAATTGGATAATTTTGTTCTATTTAATTTATCAAAGGCTTAAGAACGTTTATGCTCCTATAGTACCCCAGCTACTTCTACCTATGTATAGTACATTTAGGTATAAAAGAATAAAGAATCCTCAGTCTATTCAGGATCATTTACCGCCTACCAAAACGTCATCTTCCACGAAATTAGTCGAGTAGACTGTGATACCATTGTCCAACGCTATTATCAAGAAATGTGGGTACGGTTCAAGGAGGAAAATAAATAATGCCCCTATGTTTTTGGAATTTTTTAATGTTGCATAATAATATTATTAGATAACAAACATTGATTTAACATATTTAAAAGTAACGCTGCTCCGCGTTAACATTCGCCGGCTCCATGTGTGTGTGCGAGTAGGTTAGAAAAATAATTTGATGCGGTTCAAAATTTCGCGGGAACGTACTCGCGTCGTTTACCACTTTAAAGAGTGCTCGAGACGTTCGCAATTGTATATTTATGAACGTCGACCGAACGACGCAGAATGTATAGTGGTTCCGCCTTCAATTGGTCTCGTTCACGAAGATATTCGCGTCCCACGTTTTACGGCTGATCATATCTTTGAGCGCGTTACGAACAGCGTTCGATATCTCCTGAATTTTACTGACGCCGTATCGCCGCGTCCTGTCGCCGCTCGTAAAGATTCGTTTACCACGCTTCTATCCTCCCAGGATCACGATGGAGTCATAAGGCTGTTTGCATTAGACGGCAATCCTGTGCGCTGTTATCAGAAGAAGAAGAACGATTCGATACAATTTAGAGCTCGTTCGCAAAAGAAGAAAGCGCGACTTGCTCCAAGAAAACTACGATTCAGCGCTTAGTCGCGATTCGACTATAGTTTGTCTGAAATCAATCGACAATTCAAGGTTGATGGCGGATACATCCCTACGATATTTTCTGGTCACGCCATTGCTCCGTTTCTTATCTCTCCACATTTGCTCCGCCCTATAAACCATTACATTGTTATAAATAGATTGTTTCTTTATTGGACGTCTCTAAAAACAATCATATCGCTAAGCAATTAATAGTCAATTAATTCCGATAGACCGCGTGCATCTCTAATCTCATTCAAAAGAAAACCAATAAAGTTCTCTGAGAAACACGCTTGTCAGAAAAAAAAGCCCTGACGCTCGCGTTCGAAAACTGACAAGATGCAATTGCATTTCTAACGGATGCATTTAGAAGTACACTTTACATGTAGATACATTCGCAAGAAACAGATTTACAAAAACAAAAACCCAATAACACCTGTGTTTAACGCGAACTAACACAGAGCCACCTCTCGCCCTCTCTCCCTCTCTCTCTATCTCGTCTGCTCTTATTTATCTTATTAAAAAACAAAAACCGTGAAACAGGGAACCCAATTCGAGCTTGGGAGCCCCTAAAACGCAACCGCGCCCTTGACAACCGCAGCGAAACTCAGTTTGTATGGGCAGTTATCGCGGAGAGAACAACCGATAGGAAGCGGAAAAAGCAGAGAGAACGATGAGGTGGAGAGACTCGATAGAGAGAGAGAGAGAGAGAGAGGGAGCGAGAGGTAGCGAGAGAGATGGAAGGTGTAACATAGTGCACGTGTGGCTTGGTGTTTCAGGTTGCAGCGAGGACGAGGCAGCAGGTGTCGCGAACGCGGAGGTGGGCGGAGGTTGCGCGGCCGGGGCGCCAACCACAGGAAGTGCCGCTGGAGGTGGTAGCGGGACAGGTAGCGAGGCTGGTGGTGGTGGTGGAGGCGGTAGTGGAGCAGGAACAGGAACAGGAGGAGGCGTCCGTGGTGGTGGCGGCGGCGGTGGCGGCGAGGGCGGATCGACGAAGCAGGGTGGCGAGAGGTGTCCCCAGTGCGGCTTCCTCTGTCGGGACGTCCACGTGCTTCAGCTCCATCTCGAGGACACGCACAAGACCTCGTACGCCATCGACAAGAACGGTCTCAACGCTCAATTCCCCCAAGTGGTGAGTGAAACTAACGTCAAGGACGAGAGGACTCCATTGTTCCTTGTGTATTATCGATCATGCGCGATCGGCCTGCGGATTCTCCTCTCTCTTTCTCCTTGTCTCTCTCTCTCTCGCTCTCTCTCTCTCGCTCTCTCTCTCTCTTGCTCTGCTCTTTCTGTTTTCGCCTGTTTGTTTCCTTGTTGCACGTGTACGTCTGCGTACACGTAATGGTTTCCTTTTCTTCCTCTTTTTATATCGAATGCTTTTTACTCTTTTTCCTTTATTCAAAAGGAAAAGAATAACGTTGATGAATGATCCATCAGTTGCTTTAGCGGTAGAAAAATAATCTTTAAAGCTAATTGAAATATTGAAGTGTAAGATCAATCTTTTGGTTATTATAAGATTCTGCTCATACTAAGAGATAGTATATTCTGTCTTTGTTTGCATTAGTGCCCTAATTAATATTACGAGCAGAGGTGCGCAAAGTATAAGTATAATTCAAATACTTGGAAGTATCGCGTAAGAAGAAAGATTGCCAGAAAGAACATTTCAGCGAAGAAGGACAGCGTAATATGAAATATTTATTCCTTTCTCTGTGGTACCTACTTGTTATGCATTAGAAATGTGAATCATCGTTACCGTTTACGTAAAACAGTATTGACCGTCATACCTGTGCGATTATAAAATAGCTCGTGATGAAGTGCGCGATTCTGCTTTTAGTTTACTTTGAAATTCTAGCTTCTCTTTGTTGCTTTATGTAGTTCACGGCTATGCTGAAACGGACGAACGTGGCCCTGTGTTTGCTTCAAATAAAATAGACCTCGGTCGAAATTCTCAGATGCAATACCCTTTCAGAATAAATTAGTTTGAGGACAAAGTCATTTTTTACGCTACTCTAATTACTTAAATATTCGGTATGAGCTCACGGTCAATCATGTAGGTATCGATTCAGATTTAGGAGAAATTGTCGAACATTGCTAATGAGGAATACATTTTTTCAGTCCTGCAAGGTGTGCAGCAAGACTTTTGCTAACGTCTACCGACTCCAGAGGCACATGATCAGCCACGATGAGAGTGCCGTGCTTCGTAAGTTTAAGTGTCCCCATTGCGAGAAAGCCTTCAAGTTTAAGCATCACCTCAAGGTACTACGAGTGCACCCTTATTTTTCATTTCTCATACGTACATCGTTATTTCCGGTCCTTTTGTTTCCGCGGTCACTTTTTTTCACACAGCACTGCCTGACTTTGATATAGTTTCTCCTGCGATCGAAACGAACGAACTCTTTCAAATAGATACTCCTTTCTTGCATTTAAAGAAATCCGAAATGTCGTTCGTTTGTTGCAAAAATGACACGCGATTCCATATTTACCATTTTTAAGCTATTGATACCAGAAGCCATTGTTCTCCACAGTCTGCGTTACTCTTGAGTCGCCATTATTGCAGCAAACGAGCTGTACGTATAATACCGCTGAATAATCTAAAGACACTTACTTAACAATAATAATTCATATCGTACAATAAAGATTCATTAACAATGTCTACAAGTGCCTTCGTATCTTTCAGCGGTGTCGTAGGTACGTTTTTAGAATGCACCGCAACGAGAATTTGTTAAAGTTAATTTACTTTATTTTTATACTTCATAGATATCTGTTGTTACTATTACTATCTATCCATTCGTCTCCACTTCGAGCTCCATTCTCATCCACCTCCCCTTTGTTCCCAGGAGCACCTTCGCATTCATAGCGGTGAAAAGCCATTCGAATGCAACAACTGCGGCAAACGTTTCTCCCATTCGGGCTCGTACTCGAGCCACATGACCTCGAAGAAGTGCCTGATAGTGAACTTGAAGAAGTCCAGGCACACGAACGCGAACAATGTGGACAGGGGCCCGAAGAAGGCGCAACAAACCCTGCCACCGGGGCGGCGCGAGGCCGATCTGCTCGCGGCGAACAACAACACTTTCCTCCCTATTCTGCCTAAGCTCTCGCCCTCGGATTATCAGGAGATACAACGGGAAGGAGCGGGTGAGGGTCGATAACGCCGTTCTCATTTCAGTACTTCACCACAATCGTCTAACCCGCTTTCAGCCAGATCCACCGCCAGAAGCTCGATTCGCAAATCGAACGCTAACGCGGAGGACTGGATTTTCGTTCCATCGAACGCGTTTCGTTCGTGTCTCCCACTTTTGCTCGTTTATTTTATTTATTTCTTCCGGTATATCCGCACCTGACGGACTCGAGGTGATTTTTTTCATTCATTGGAATTTTTATGAACAATAGGTTTGCCAGACAAGCAACCTGTACATTTTTATCAAGATTGGGAGCACTTTGTACACACAAAATGGATGGTAATTTACGAGAAATCTCCCTGAAAGCTCCAAGAATATCCATCAATATTCAATGTCCCAATTTGCATGAAAGTAATATCGGCGAAAGAAAGATGAACCGAAAGAAAGTAGCAAGTTTCATCCTGAAAAGGTTCCAGTATTACTCTGCGAAAGTTGGCAAACAGTTATTCACAATTGGACAAACCTGAATCTCTATAGTTTCAGTGATATCGATAGGTGAATTAAAAGAACCTTTCAATCTAACCAAAAAATGCAACCTTACGATAAAACATTTCTTTAATGTTTCAACAATTTTATGGAGTTGTGAATAGCGTTTTCTGTATTCATTAATTGCTCAAGTGTACTTAGAGGACCATTAACCCAGCTGGAGTTCCACTGTACATGTACTGCACTTATGACTCTCTACGAGCTCAAAAAGTAATTGATAAATAAAGAGAGAGTGAAAGGGAACAACAATAAATGGAACCAAAATCATGTTGCAGGTATTTACGATATGCCTACGCTTCTGCCCCAAATGATGGGCTTTGGCAGCTATTTTCTGCAGACGTCGTTGGGCAAAATCTTAAATCAGCTGCATTCCAAGAGATTGGACGAAGTAGCCGAGCAATTCGAGTCGCACAGGGAGCTTATGAGCCCGTCGACGGCGGATTCTGAGGGCACGGAAGGCACCGAGGGCAAAGAGTCACCGGCGCCGAGCGATCCTCAGGGGTTGGACGCTGTTCGACGTATCCTGGAAACGGTGAACACCTCTGTCACGAAACAGCTGCTCGAGGCGAACGTACGGAAGCTCTCCACATCGCCAGCCACGATGAAACGAGAATTCGAGGAGGATTATCAAGTAAGACGATACATATATTACGATGAAAAATAAAATTCCTTCGTCGCATTGTGTTGGAGCTAGAGATGCGAAGGGTGAATTGTCGTAAGGATTTCTTGGTTCGAACGATTGATTTATTGTCGAAACTTTCCACGTTTCTGTTGACCACGTGCTCCTTTGTTTCTTAATGGTGATTGACATGTCATAAACTCGAAGGGCCGACATCGTAAACGTGTCGCAATACGAGCTGATACGGCCAGGTTTTCCGCAACCTTCTGCGAGGGTATTCCACAGCCATGTTATGCCATATGGATTTTCCCATATGCTAGTAAGGGATAACGAAGATTAGAACAGTTCGATGACCTTAAAATTTACTACTCGTACCATTTATGTTTCATAAATTTCCCTTTATTTATTAGCCGGCCGTTTCGTTCTTGATCTATACTACTGAACGAAGGTTTGCAATCATAATGCATAAAAAAATGACAAATGTCTATCGAAATCTGGGAAATAATTATAGCTATCGCGCAACTTTCGGTCAGTAGTGTAGGTATATCGCGTGTGTTTCCAGTCGATGTTCTTAATCCTGAGTAAATGAAAATCGATGCAGGATCAAGACAGCGAGATGTCCAGCGAGATGACACATTATCCGGACTGGTCAGCGACGGATCAATATGATTCGCAGAGCGAAGGTTTGGCGGCGAAGCTCGAGGACGTGAATCAGCCCAGCGCGAAAACGGGCTACAAGAGAAAAGCGGAGGATAGCTCGGAGGCGGACACGGACGAGGAGGAGGTTGGTACACAGACGCACAACGATAACGGGAGAAGAGTTAGGGCTAGATCGTTGATAGACGACGAGCAATTGGCCGTTCTCAAGGGTTACTATGCCATTAATCCCCGGCCAAAGAAGGAGGAGATCATCATGATCGCCAACTACATCAATTTCCCCACTCGTGTTGTACAGGTAAAAAGTTCTGCCAGAAACTTTTGCCAATTAATCCGTTTCTTGATTTCGTGATACGTGATAAAGTTAGCCGTAGGTGTGCTTCTGAATAAACATAAAGCGTAGTAACATCAACGTGTAGAAGAAAATTTCTGAGTCCATAAAACGTGGAGAGCGAAGAAGATAAATTTTTATTTGCCCTTTCCATCGTACTACAAATAATTGTTGTCTGCACAGGTTTGGTTCCAAAATTCCCGGGCGAGGGACCGACGAGAATCGAAGATACCGCCTTTAGTACCGTTAGCTAATTCGACCAGTCAAACCGTGATCGAGCAGCCATTAGATTTGTCGAAGAAAGAGGCTCTCACGGAATCGACGTGTCAAGATAACGACACTGTTCCTGTGAAGCACACGTCATCGTCTCCTATTGAACAGAAAAACGATAATCCACAGCCGCATAGTCAAGACGCGGATGACCTGGAGGATTCGCCGTTAGTTATCGACGAGGAGACCACAGATTCTGTGGAAACGAAGCGTTCAGTCTCGACTGTGGGAGAAATTGTTCCAAAGGTAACGAGGATTGTACAGGTGGTTTCATGTTGAAACTATCGTGAAGCAAAGGGTTGAATAATGCTGATGAAGTGCAAAAAAGCAGCTAAAATATTTCCTATGGATGCGTATATCGGTTGATGTTAATCGTGGGATGAAATTTTACCTTTGCAGAGTCAACCACAGATATACGTGAAGACCGAAATTGAAAACGCGAGTCAACCAGAGGCTCCGCCAGCGGCAGAGATCGAGCAGGGTGTTTACTTCTGTGATCGGTGTGACAAAACATTCTCCAAGCACAGTTCCCTAGCAAGACACAAATACGAACATTCCGGTATGCTACGATCTTAATACCTTCATTCGTAAATTATGCTCCTACAGTTTGCCAGAAGTGCTCATAAATAATCTTGTTTATTCAATGCAAAGCAAACACTGTAAACAGGCAAATTCGTATGACGTGCACGATCACCAAAGGTCCGATGATATGTCCACAGGGCAAAGGCCGTACAAATGCGTGGAGTGCCCAAGGGCGTTCAAGCACAAGCACCATCTGACCGAACACAAGCGACTGCACAGCGGCGAAAAGCCCTTCCAGTGCTCCAAGTGCCTCAAGCGCTTCTCTCACTCCGGCTCCTACAGCCAACACATGAATCATCGTTACTCTTACTGCAAGCCGTATAGAGAATAGAAGTATTCCTGCTAGTTGAAAACGAAGACTCTCTCGCTGGCTTAGTTAAGTATGTACGGTCCTTTTTTCCTTCCACGACACGGGACTCGGCATTTAAGAAGCAAAAAACAAAACACGAGACAGAAATTAACGATTATTATGTACCACGCGCGATAACGCGCGGGAACAACGTTCAGGTAACGACCTAGCGACGAATTTTTCCAAAAAACGAGATCTCTCTCTCGCGCGCGCGTTTCAGATCGCGGGGAAAAAGCGAGTCGCTAACACGAAGCTTGCGTGAAACGCAGCGAACAGTAATTAGAGCCTAAAATTATATTTAGCTGGGGAATGTTCGAGGAGGCTTGCGAAAAAGAAACGCATACTGGTTAAAGAAAGAAATTAACTAAAACTTACGATGCGATATCGAGGAGAAAGAAAGAGATAATCGCGACTCTGTTCAACCAACAGCAACAGCAACACAGTATCGTCCAAGTGTCTCGTGAGTTTCTTCTCAAACTTCGTTCTCGCATTAAAAGATAGAAAGAAGTAAAAAGGAAGCAGAAAAGTAAAATGTGAAAAGCAAAAAAAAAAGATTCGCCCCGACCTCGGGTCGACGAGCATTAAAAAAAAAAAAAGAAACCAAACGATATGCAACGGTACCAAAAATGCATAATGCAATAATCTATTATATATTATATATAATATACATAATATTTTAGTATTTTTATTAACAAGATTATTATATATACCATGACAATAATAAGGAAACTAATTAACGTACAAATTTGTTAGCCACGTTCACGCACGGGGCACGCGATATATTCAGTCGTGACGCGCAAAAACTGGCGAAGGGATATGGTGACGCGATTAAATGTTTCATTTCGGAGAAGGGGTTGCGCGTGTGCAATTTGATATTCCATGAACAATGAAATAAAATTTGAAATGTATTCATAACACGGAAGAATGTTTAAAAGGAAAGAGTAATTTCCTTCATACTATTTTATGTTATCCAATTTAAAATGATCGACAGAAGATCTTTCATTCCTACAAAATTATTCGAACGAAATTCTTCGACTGGTTACTATTTAATAATTTAGTACTTTTTTTCTGGACAAAAGAGATTCGAAACGTAATAAGAATTTAAAGCGTACAAGTCGATATTAAACGAAGGGAATAAGCGCGCGTGCAATTAGATAAGAACGAAGTAACCAAAGGTAAAGGTTCGAGAATGTTGAAGCACCGAACGGGAAGAGAATGCATCTGAATTTAAAACTGCTAAACCGAGAGAGCTTAAACGCAAATTCCGATGAACCGCTGGGAACGGATACTAGAATATCTAGTTGTTTCCGGTCGTCTCTCGCGATCGAGTGCTTTTTGAAAAACTCGATGCAGGAGATCCAGGCCGTGTTACGATTTATTATACGTAGCGTCGAGATGTTTCTGGGCCTTATCTGTCGGTGATCGATGCCATGACGAGTAACTTTCGATCGTTTTGTACTTACTTTGAATTCCATGTCGTCGTACCGTCGACATTCCCGTCGTAATGTTACGCGAGAGATTCAATATGCGAACTAAAGCCCTTCCTTCTTTGCTTTTCAACTTAATCTAACTTAAAATAAACATAATCCAACCAGATCTCACGATAGTTCGGTAATAGAAACTGTACATAAATTAGTTTTTATCCCCCGTTACTAATTCTCTAATCGTTTAAGCGTTTTGTACATTATCTTTTTGTAACTTAAATTGATTTGTCTTTTCCTTTTTATATTATTAGATAATCAAAGAAACATTGTTACGTTTATCGTTGAATCTCCGCGTACCATACTCTTCGTATTAAGAAAAATAATTTAGAAAGAGAAAAAGAGTTTTACGTCCTAGGAAGATGAAAAAAGTGTATGCCTTAGACATTCCGTGTGAATGGACGCGCTATTTGTGCTCCTTTTTTTTTTTTTTAGTTGTTCGTACATAGTGAAGTATCACCATGGCCTCTCGTACTTTTTGTCGAGCCCATAGCAAAGGGGAAATGGCATCGAGAACCTCGCAATAAAATAGAGAGAAAGAGATACAAACGAAAAGACGAAAAAACATCCCTTCACCGAGATCCGGGCCCCGATCATAAACTCTAAGTATAATATTAAATGCTTCCAATACTGTACTATTAAAACGGAAAAAAAAATGATTATTACAACATTTTTATGATTTTATTCGTTCGGACGCGTAGGTAAGCGGTATACATATATGATATATATATAATCTACAGATCGATAATACTCGAGAATTGTATTTTATAACGGTTTATGCCTCTTTTTATTTACACGTACCACGAGTGACAAGTGATATATATATATTATATTATATAAATATATATATTGTTATTGATAAAGATTGATAAAAAGAAAAAGAAACGACGACTTATACGGGAATACACGGCTAAAAAAAGAGTGTAACGTTCAAAAGGGTTGCGTCGAACAATAAAAGTAGTGTCGTGTTCGGCCGAGCGGGGCGCCACCGTTGCATTTCCTCCGCGTCTAGAAGCTCCGGTTATCCGCGACAGGCATCGTGTCCGTACTACGAAAATATGGAAAAAAATCCAGATATGATGCTTATAATACTCATTTATTATAGTGTTAATAGTTAAGAAATATATTTTTATATTATTATAATATTACGACACGATATATTAAATATATATATATATATATAGTACTAATCGATCGCCGCGGATCCGTGAACCCGCGACGAGTCTGTTCCTCGGCTGGTACAGATACGCGAGAATCTTCTATTTTTATTTTCTAGTTTTCGAGACTCGATCGTAAACGATTAAACGTTCCTGTGCAATCAATTTGTTATCCTTTCTCCGTTACTTCTCATCATTACGCGTTACGTTCTCCGCTCTATCATTGTCTTGTTTTTTGTTCGTGCAATTTCTATTCGTTTTCTAGTGGTCCCTACACGATCGTCCGATATGTATACGTATATGTAACGGTTTACCGGCATTCCTTAAGCATCTTCACTTTTTCTACGATTATTTTTACGAAAAATTTGTCCGCCCTAAGTTTCGTTCGCGCTCCCGATTCGTTTGATTAAATTTTTCACTCTCGGAAAGAGCCTCGATTCTGTACTTTCGAATACTTTCACGACCAACGGGTTTAGGACATCAGGAAGGAAAAGCAGGAAACTTACGAAGACAATATTACATACGTATAAGTGACTAAATGAAGAATAAAAAAAAAAAATTATATATATAAATATAAATATATAAATATATGAATATAAATATAGATATATAAAGATAGAAATATTTGCTCTAATTCGGGAGTATTTGCAACCTGCTCGCCTCGATGTATGTATATGTACGTACTATTAATTAACACACAGACTACAGCGTAATTTTGCCAGCTTCCGCGCATCGGCATGTCGGTTATGTCTCCGGTTAATTCCTAAACTATTACGTGAAAACTAATTGAAGCGAAAGAGATGGGAGAGGTGTAATAACTAAACGACTAATCGTAAAATGGATACTCGTAGGGGAATGAAACGAACGGAGTACGAGGAAGCGAGGAGAGAAATACGAGGAAAAGGGAAAAAAAATTGTTAATGATTGTTGATGCAACGATTTAAAAAAAAAAATAAAAAAAAAATATGAGCACCGTACGATGCCTTCCGTGAACGACCGAGCTTGCCTAGTTACCGAGATATAACATAGAAATTCAATGATTCGATCTCGAAGTGAATTCTCTCGTCGAAAGTAATGTTATTCCCGCGTTGCTTCTCCGATCGATCGAACAATTGTTTCCTCTATCACGGACAATAAACATAGAGCGAGTAAATTGTGTGCCATAAAATATATATGTATCTAGTAGAGAAATCTTCGTAAGGTTGCATAGAACACTTTAACTACCGATACGTATAAGTATCTTCTACAGGTGCTGCACGAACGGTGCAGCGCGCTATTCCACGAGAACGTATTGTGATTACGCCTGAGGTGAGAAGCACGCGGGTAATAATAAAATATTCGCTTTAAAAACTGTACTCGACGAACACTGGTGGTTACGCCATCGAGCTTTCCATGACTACGTTACATAAGCGCCGGAATCGTGCGTGTGTGCGTGTAAAACGTATGCGTGTATTGCGTGTATGTGCACCAGGATAAATACTCGGAGAAAATACGGCAGGACAATAATAATACCGTTTCTTTTTTTAGAATTTAGAATGCGTAAGCATTAATTACAATAGTATATATATATGTACATCGTAAGTGTGGAAAAAAAAAATGGATAAATTCGCTAAATGCAAGCCTGCACACGTGCGCACACACACGCGCGACCCCTGTGCCCGTGTGGGTACGTGTGCGTACACGGCACAGCATGCATGTACATAGGTAATACACTCGTAAGGTTACATTTAGTCGCCAGGAATAGCGATGCGGATGTTATTGTAACAGTGAAGCGTAATATGCGGTAGATACTTGCGTGGACGGTGGGAGGGGATAAAAAAAAAAAAAAATAAGAAAGATGAAAACCGGATGGTTCCAGCTGCGTAGTGGATGCAGTGCCTTCTCCGGGTGTTGAAGGGAGCGGTTGCAAAGCGGCTCGAAAAGCAGTTGCACTGTATAAAATTTTTAATTGTAAATTCCGATGAAACGTTTCTCGAAGGAAATTGTAATTATACACTAGGTCCAGTTCAGAACGCTGTACGGTTCGGGTCATTTAGAGTTGCGATTTAACGAAGGAAGAGCAGCACGATGTGATTTCCTTTGATCGATGTGAATTTCAAAATGATACTCGCCTTTCCGGGGAAGGAGTATATTCTTGTAATTAGATCGTTGACTAATGTTACAAAAATACGTTATTCTAACGGGAGAACGACTGGTCCTTCTAAAAGATCGATCGTTGATAATGGGCATTCGATATAGAGAGGCAAATGAAACAAAAAGAAGGAGGAAAGAAAGAGATAAAAATATAACGGAAGGGAGGTGTGTATCGTCGAGAGGATCGAACACTGCTCGCACTACGCGGCGAACTTTCGAAGCACGATTCGAACGAATCCGGCTGAAACGGAAGGGGAGCCGAGCCTGTTACACATTACGGAGGGAAGCAGCAGAGAAAAGAAATGAAATTAAAAATAATGTATTGTGACGAAGTTCCATCCATAATAAAATAAATGAAAATATTATACAGTTAGGCCGACTTTTCCGCCAGTTCGTGCCTTTTTTCTGCAGGGAGAGAGAGTGCAGTTTTGGAATCGATCTGAATGGTGTATGCAATTGATGTACCGCCTACTAATAGAGAAGGATAATAAGTGACGGGAAAGAAAGATACAGAGAGCGAAAGGAAAGGGTAGTATAACGTTGGAGTCTCGTCGACGATCTTAGAGAATGGCGAAAAGAAAGGGCGGATATAATAAGGGGTGACGGTTGAGAGGGGGCTAATTACGTGGATAGATCGAACGTCGTTACGTTTAACATCGTAACGAAGCGTGTACCCTGTAATGCATTATTCTCGAAGAACATTACACGCACGCCCATTATGTAGGACGAGGTGAGAGTAACGAGTAATAAAAGGCGATGAAACGAAGGGGAGAAAAGAGGTGCGAGATGAAGTGTAAGCAGTTGAAGCCGAGTGACACGAATGAAAGTGAGAGAGCAAGTGGAAAGAATGCGTGTATGGATGGGAGAGCGAACGAGAGGGAGAGAAAGTGAGCGAGAGAAAGAATTCTAGCAATTGTTGAACGTTCATTAAATTGTCCTCGTTTCACGATGTAATAAAGGCTATTTTACTTTGACATCAATGTTGAATTCCTTGTTTTGCCAACCTTAGGTATAATATTTATGAACGTTTGTAATATGTGTTTGTGCAGTAACGACATCGCCACTAATCGTCTGTTCTAGGCAACACTGATCACTTGTCTGTCGAGGTATATATTCTACTTAGTATGTCCCCTTGTTTTTGGGATCAAGCGTCTACAAGGCGCCATTTCGTTTTAGCGGAAGCCTATAGATGATGTCTCGTAAAGCTACCAACACCCCTACGAAGAACCTACCAAACTCCCATAAAAAAAGCAGAGTATCGATGCTATTCAGCATCGAAAATTTATTTTTATTACGTTAATAAAAGAATACTTGTTCTGAAATATAATAGACATACAACTCATTGAAAATATCAAATAATAGGATATTAGTTTAGTTAGGTAAAGAGATACAGAAATAATTTTTTAAGAACACGATCGAAATCGATTTTATTGTTAAAATGTACACATTGCTCGCCGCAATCATTTCCATAATTAAATAACAGGTTCAAAATTTCATCTTCTGGCTATCTTATACTGTACACAGATGAACAAAATGGTCTTAGTTTAAAGGAAGCTTCAGGCACTGTATATCTACAGCATCTCCTTTATACCTGTTCAGTTGGCTCAATAAATGTAGCTTTGGTTGTTTACAGTGAGTTGTATGCAATTCATACGAGGTACAGACATTCAACAATACAGGTTCTTGTAAACTTTTTACAGGGTTTCTTGTAATCATACTTTCGTATAAATGTACTGCTGCTTTCAGCTGACCTGTATACAAAAGGCAAACAGCCATATTATTAATTAACGCGATGTTAGATGGATCCAATGCTTCTGCAGCTTGAAAACACTTGTATGCTTCTTGAAAAGAATTGTGAGCTACTGCCATCAATCCTTTATCCGTTAACTCTCTGACAGTAGGCCCACTGTCCTTTTTCTGTTGATTGGTCAAAAATTTTTCTGCAGCTGAAACATCTCCCAGAAACAAGTGTAGTCTACCTATGCTTGCTTTTAGTGCATCCATTTGCTCTGGTGACCAATCTGCAGACTCGCACAACTTCTCTAAGATATCCATAGCTAGTACATAATTTTTCATGCTAACTGCACAGTTAGTGATAGATATAAGGACTCTGGACCTTCTGCCTTTCCACAATCTA
Source organism: Xylocopa violacea (assembly GCA_963969225.1). Classification (NCBI taxonomy): domain Eukaryota; kingdom Metazoa; phylum Arthropoda; class Insecta; order Hymenoptera; family Apidae; genus Xylocopa; species Xylocopa violacea. Next base: position 18,396,427 of record CAXAJV010000014.1, read on the forward strand.
ATAGCATCCTCCTGTTCTGCAGGATTGATCTTAAAACGAGACCGGTCTCCATTGTAACCGCTACTCAAATTAGTTATAATTTGGTTGACTGTTGCTAGAATCTTATAAAGATTGTCCAATGCCTGTTTAGGTTTTCTCCAGTACATCGGAATCTCTGCTAGAAGCAGCCTGAAGGAAAAGGAAGCCATAGAACCTGGCCGGGTGCCATACAGTTCTGGATAAAACGTAAAGTACATATCAGGTTTGTCCAGATTACCAAATGGTTTCGATTCGTTTTCCAAAATATCAGTTTGCCTGAGTTTTGTCAACAGAGCCAGCCTGGTATACCATAGTTGCAAGGAATGCGGAGAATGTTTGCTGGGTTGATTTATTTTGCCATAACCTTGAGCGTATACCGCCAACAGTCTTCCCGATAGATTTATCGCAGCTTTGTAACAACCAGCCTGTATCAAAGTTCTCAAGCCACGTTCGTCTTGCGTAACATCGGAAGCAGTGAGTACTTTTCTCTGTACATTTTCGTCCTCGCTCAGAAAACGTACAGCAGCGTTCTTTATTAGGTTAGGCATGTCGCCCTGTACCGCGAGTCCTGGCATCGTCAGGTTTTCCCTGTCCAGGAAATTAGCACCGGCTGTCGAAGTAGCGATACTTCGTAGAATTTTCCTTGTTTGTTCAGAAGGTATCCAAGCGTCTCTGTGTACATCGTTGGTGCTGCTATGATCGGTCCGTTCGCTTCCAAGTAGTGTGCTACTTTTCAAGAATTCTCCCGATTGATGCGACAGTAATTCGAATTCCGGGATTCCACCGTACGAAACGATCTCGTCGAAAATCGTGCGAGATGCGTTTTCAAAATAACGGCTGATATCAGCCTCCGTTTCCTTCGTAACCTCTCCGGAGGTATCGGATTTCTGTTGTATCGAAGGCTCATTCCCCTCGGCCATTCTACATCTAACTACCTTATTTCTCCACGAGAGCTATGTACATCTATCTATACGGTTTTCTATATATATGATAATTTTATAAACATTAAAACGAAATTAAGGGAAAGTTAAACGTCAACTGTCAAAATCAGATGTGGACATACTGTCACGGAGTATGAGTACAATAGAATATGGTGTTGTCGCATCAATAAAGCGATGTGAGACAGCGATTTCTTTCGCCATACAAATCCGTAGCGAGTGAGCAATTTGAAAGTGTTTTATTTCGAAACACTTGCACGCTACATAGAAATTGCGTATCAAGTCATTTATCTTTGTGGTAAAATAAAGTTATAAATACAAAGTATGTACCACGTAACACATGACTTAAATGGAACGCGTTTTCTAAACTAGTTGAGGCACACACTAATAGGTAGCGCTATAAATGTGATTGCTGTTTAATAAGTTATGTTGCATCTTGATCCACGTGAATATAAACATGTGTACGAGTGAAATTTTATAAATTAAGTATAATATTATGAATAGCGTAACGCAAAATGTTCGACTTTCAAGTGGCTTCTATATGCCTCTTATCGGATGTAAGTTCTTTAACATATAAAAACTATGGTGTACTATTTGTTAGTTTCTAATAGGATGTATCTGATATAAAGGGATACAAGTCTTAAAAGAACTGAAAACAACTTGTTGCTATGAAATATTAAATATTAAATAACTTTCCTTGTAGTTGGAACATATAAGATTCAAGGGAGAGATATAATATATGAAGTAGTTGATGAAAGTTTAAAAGTAGGATTTCGTTCCATTGGTATGTACACAATAATATTGTTAATATTGTTAACATATAGGTAATTAAAAAACATAAGCTTAAAAGTACTATATACTTATAAATTCTTATTATTATTTTGTTATGTATAGATACAGCTGTAGTTTATCGAAATGAAGAAGATATTGGACATGCTTTAAAAGATTTACTACCGAAGTATAATCTTCAAAGGAGTGATATTTTTATTACAACTAAACTTGGTATGTATTAATCTAGTAATTGAAAAGTAATGAAGGAAAATCATGAATCTAATCTTTATTATGGATTACATGTTAACAGCACCAAGTGAAAATGGAAATCCAGAAGGGATAGAGCAATCTGTGCAAAAATCTCTCAAAGCACTTAACACTACGTACATTGATCTGTATCTGATTCATTGGCCAGGTACAACTCGTATACCAGAAACTTCAACAGACAATCCAAGTTTAAGAGCAAAAACTTGGGACAAATTAGTAGATTTGAAAGAACAAGGTTTGTTAAGATCTATAGGTGTGTCTAATTATACCATTGATCATCTGGAAGGATTATTGAAAAATTGCAGAGGTGTACCACCAGCTGTTAATCAAGTAAATTAGTTGTAAAGTCAAGTAATTAATGTTTGTCTTAGTTTATATTGATTGAAAAAGTAAAGCACGTTTTCCTATATTATGTAGGTTGAGTTGCATCCACATTATCGTCAAGAAGAATTAATCAAGTACTGCAATGAGAAAGGAATTCATGTACAAGCGTATTCCTCATTAGGCACTAGTAGCAGTACCAGTCTTTTAAGAGACCCAACTGTGGTAAAAATAGCTTCCCAACTGAACGTATCACCGGCGCGATTATTACTAAAATGGGCTTTGCAACAAGGAATTGGTAAATAATTTAATCTCCAATCTCTGGTGATGTAATAGAACTACGGTAAAAAATTATTTTAAATTGATTTTATTAGAGTATATTGTTTATTCAAATTATTACAGGTATCATTCCGAAAGCTGTGAAGAAAGAACATATAAGAGACAATATACTACTCGATTTTTCAATAGATGAAAAAGACATGAATACTTTATCTTCTTTACCACAGCAGAAATATACCTGGGATCCTTCTAATGTGTACTAAATAAGCTTAGAAATAAGTGTAGTAAAAGAAATGGAAGATTTTGCAGATCAAGTAGCAAAACTTTGTTTAGAAAAATATAATAAGCTTGGTAAAAAGGGTAAACCGTCAGAGACGGAATGGACTGTGTTATCGGGTATAGTATTAAAGAAAAATGATTCATTGTCTTTAGTAGCTCTTGCTACAGGAACAAAGTGTTTAGGAGAGATAGATTTAGTAAATACGGAGCTATACGAAGAGGGTTGTAGGTTAAACGATTCTCATGCAGAAGTTCTTGCTAGACGTGCCTTTTTAAGGTACTTATACGAGCAGATTGATTTCTTGCTTAGCGATAGAAAGAGTGACGTTTTTACATTAGATGATACAAAAAAAATTAAAATACGAGATGGAATATCTTTTCATTTTTTCACGAGTCAAACACCATGCGGTGATTGCTCTATATTTTTAAAAGAAAATTTTTGTGATGATGATGTACCTCCAATAAAGATTAGAAAATGTGATTCTAATACCGAAGAACTAGTAAAATTAAGCAGTGATAAAAGAAATAAGCAAATAGTTAAAGACATATATAGAACCGGTGCGAAATGTGTTAAATCCGGAGAATACCAAGATCCTCAGTTGCCTGGTATAAACTATCATGTTGTTGGACCATTACGTACTAAACCAGGAAGGGGTAATCCAACTCTAAGCTTATCTTGTTCGGATAAAATAGCAAAGTAAATTAAACTGCGAAAAATTATTATATATTTCGTAATTGCTGAAACTAAGTTCTACACGCGTGCTGATTTTAGATGGAACATTCTTGGATTACAAGGTTCACTTTTATCAATTCTAATACCTTCGATAAAAATGGAAAGTATAACAATTGGGGGTAATTCTCCTTTTTCCTTAGAAGCGATGGAACGTGGATTGTTCACACGGTTTAATGAAAATTTAAATAAGTTAAATATTGTACAAAGTAAATTTTCTTTTAAACAGCAAAAAAGTCCCGATAGGAAGCATCCTTGCCCATCAAGCATAATATGGTGTGCTGTGAGAAATCGGTAATTTATATAACATTTATATTTCATTTGTTTTTTTATGTACTAATATGTAATGTTTTATTTACAGTGATACTGAAATTGCAGTGGAAGGCAGAAAGCAAGGGGCTACAAAGAAAAAGAAAGGTAGCAATTTACTTGTAACAAGACGAGCTCTTTTTGAATTGTTCTTACGTACTTGTGACAAATATCAAAATTTTGATAGTAACATAAGACATCCTAAAAAACTTACCTACTTGGATTGTAAAAAATGGTCCAAGGATTATCAACGTTTATGGAATACGTTGAAGTCGGGATCTTTCCGTGCTTGGCCTTCTAAACCCATTCGGTTACAAACATTCGTTTTATAAGATGTTTAACATTTATTACCATAAAATATAATTATTTTTATTAAAAAATTTATTTCGTATCTTGGTGATAAAAATGGTGTTTATTTTCACTTGTACAGTAAAGTATAGGTACAATAATTTATAATGTCCGTTTACTTATATTAGTATATCCTGTGCCTATACAGGTTAAAACAATTTGTTCTGATTCTTCATCTTCTTCTTTGTGTGGCTTGATTTTAAAAACGATTCCAAAGAAATCTCTTAAGTCTCGCAAAAATTGTATCCTGTGAAAGTGGTGTCGTGTTTTAAATTGGGAATAAATATATAACGGTGAAACAAATTAATACTACTTACATCGATGGTGTTAACGGTCCTATTAGAACCTTAGAAACATCTTTTCTACCCAATGCCATAAACATGGCAGTCATAGGTTGAAACGGAGAATCCACGCAACCATTTCTAGAAACAAATCTGTGTGAGTATCATATTAGTATCATGTACATTCTTAAATCATGTTTCCTCTACCTATAAATCTCATCCACCAATTTCATAGCTGCTTCTTTGCCAATATCTTCTGGTACGCACGGCAAAGAATTCGTCGTCATGACAGGCGAAAATGCTTCTCCACCGAAAATAACTTCAGTAGTTGTTTCAGCTGATAAACATACTCCAAAACCTGTTGAATTTATAAGTGTTTAAATATTTTGTGTAGAAATTAGTACACATTATGTGTACACAAAAGATTGAAATTACTTTCAGGATTGTATTCCTAAATGTATTGAGTATATACCTGGTGATTTTCCACTAGCTGCACCTTTACAGTGATCTGTATGAATGTATACATCTGGTAAAAACTTTAACATTACACCTTTAGCAGACTCCACAATTCGATTTGCAACTGCAGGAGACACACGTATGCCACATGCAATACCCCTTATTCTTTTTACCATCCCACTATTCTGAAACTGTAAATACATAAGCATGTACATATTCTTATAAAATTTGTAGAGATATTTTGGTTGAAAGTAAATGCAGCTCATACTAACTTGAATGCTTCTAAGATTACGGCTAATAGGGCACTTGAATTTAATTTCTCCACCTCCTAGAGGTGCAGCTCCTCTTTTATTAATAGTAAGTACAACTTCATTATCACCAGCTAAAAATCTTTTTAATAAAGGTACAGCACATGCCTTGATTCTGTCCACAGATGGATCTTCAAAGATAGATTACTTAGCAAGTTTTATTTTCTCAAATTTTTGAACTCATAGAAATTAACACTTGGCATTCGTAAACCATGACTTACCTAAGGTGTTATTGGTAACTCCTTTGAGCTTTATATCTACAGCTTTCTTACAGAATGGAGCTAGTATTAAAACTGCTTCCAAGTAGTAACCAATTCCTCGTTGTACGTTACAATCATGTTCCAATTCACCACCATTCAATAAGCCGGGACTGTAATACAAACTGGTCCCGGTTTCGTTTAATTCTATCCTCGATCCATTTGTAATTTTATCCAGTAAACGAACAAAACTGACTTCGTATTCTAAAAGAAAAACATGTTCGCATGTAATAAATTATACAAATACTATATAATTTTATACTTTAATCTTCGACTAGCTAGAAGAAAATAACCTTTAAGACCAGGATCATCACTTTTAGTCCGGATATTTGTTATTCGCACTGGTTTGCCTGACAGTGTTGAAAGTAACAAACGATATCGCAAATAATTGCAACCTTCGTATGTTAGAACGTTATTTATTATTTCAGCTGGCATGCTTTGTTCAAATTTATGATACACAATGAACACAACAAGGTTAGGGAAGCATGGAACTGAATCAGTTTAGCTAACCATTTCTCCCCTCTGTTTCATATGACAGAGAAGAGAATGTGAAGAGAAGGAGTTTGATAAATCAGTAAAACTTAGGGAATCTCTTTTCATCAATCAGTATTAGTTTAATTATATATTTAAGATACTATATCATGAACGATCAGTACCATTAACATCATTTCTTATATATATTATTGTATATTACTTTTAAATACATGTTACATTTTTAAATTTATGATATGCTTTCTCATTTTCAATTTTTTTTCATATTGATTTATGTTTTTTATTAAATTAAATAAATGATTATTTATAAAAATTTAATTTAGTACTTGTGGCGCCATCTCTACACAAACTGCTCAAACTGGTCGCACATCGTTATCGACAGGAAAGTAAACCTCTTTAGTACTGGTGGCGCCATCTCTACACAATGTGCTGAAACCGGTCGCACATCGTTATCGACAGGAAAGTAAACTTCTTTAGTACTGGTGGCGCCATCTCTACACAATGTGCTGAAACTGGTCGCACATAGTTATCGACAGAGAGGTAAACCAGTTTGGTACTAGTGGCGCCATCTCTTGAGCGAAGACTTGAACTAATCGAGGGCAAGCTTGAGCACTTTTCGGAGAGATGGCGCCACTGGTCGAGCAAGTTTACTTCACTGTCGGTAACGATGTGCGACCAGTTTGAGCGTTTTGTGTAAAGATGGAGCCACCAGCGGAAATTGAATATTATTTATTAATATATATATCACTCATACAAAATGCACTTAATCTGTAATTGTATGGGTCTTTCGTCGTTGCCACTTGTTTAGCGATCGATTTCTGCACATTTGAAATGGAATTAACGAAAGCAAAAGTATTTGTAACTGTTGGCACTACCAAATTTGACGAATTAATCAGGACAGTACTTACCTCAGAAATTCTGGAGGTGATCAAACATGTTATTTTTTAGATATTCACTTATAACATTTTACTTTGTAGTGTGGAAAATCGAACGAACAATATCTTGTGAATATTTTAGGCATTATCATCAAAAGGGTATAACGAGCTAATTTTGCAAGTTGGTAAAACATTGTATGTACCAGATTGTACTCCTCGTTGTGGCTTTACTAGAATAGAATATTTTTATTTGAGTGCGAATATAATTGATTATGTACAAGCTGCTGATCTTATCATAAGTCATGCAGGTGCAGGAAGCATCTTAGATGCTTTGGATAATAAGAAAAACTTGATTGTAGTTGCCAACGAAAGCTTAATGGACAATCATCAATTAGAATTAGGGAAGCAACTTGACAAGGATAAGCATTTATACTACTGTACTTGTCAAACTTTGTTGAATACTATTGAAACTATGAATTTCACTGAACTGAGGCCTTTCATTAACGAAAGAAGTAAAGACATTGCCAAATTCATAGACCAAGTAATGGGATTTTCTATATAAATATTAATGATTTTGTATTTTTTTTAAATGTAGAACAAGTAAAGGATTCGGAAGGTCAATTAATGTTATTTGATATATTTAGATTTTTAACACATTTTACAATATGAGATATAACAGCTTTACAGTTTATTATAACCAGGTATAGCTTTAATATAATTTACAACAATATAGTAAGAATTACTTAAATAACTGTTCCTTAAAATTATAGTGTAGTAGCATAGAAAAATTGATGATGTCCAGTTAAGAAAAAACGATGACGACGAAGAATAACGGCAGTTATTAGAAATATTTTCTATGTCCTCTTTGGATAGCTGGCTAATTGTTAAAATGAAAGCTATATCGATAAAAATATTTTCTGAACACTGTACATAATTTTGAAATAAATTTAACTTCTCAACCAATCTTCGTGTTTCTTTAGACGTTTTTTCTTATAGGAGTAAAGTAGACGGCAATCTTGCACGACTATCAGTATAGTCATTGAGTTATCGATAATTTAATGAATTCGCATATTTTCAATGCGTTAATATCGTTTCGTTTCTTAGAGACCCCATTGCATTGTTTATACTTTCAATTTATTGTATACATCCATATGAGGTAAACTACATATGTATATTTTATAGCGGCATGTATTTCTTAATTACAGACTAAGCCAAGACGGGTCATTTCTTTTAACAGTTCATTTCCCATTTGCGCAGGACTCCTTGTTACTATTACACCAGCCTAGATAAAGTGAACAAATATTTGTGTATGTCGTAACGTAGATATGACCAGTAGGAAATTTTATTTTACGGTATTAGATCGTAGTATGTGAAATATCAGTTTCTCGGTAAAGTACAGTCAAAGTATCTTTCTACTTTGATAAGACGTTTGTTTATTCAGAGAATGAATTAAAAATCATTATTTTTGAGCACTATATATCGCGGTTGCACTAATTCAGTAATATGTATGTTAAGACTTAATAGACAACATGATAGACTAATCAATACCTTTTCGAGTGCATTGATTTTATCTTGCGCACCGCCTTTCCCTCCCGAAATGATTGCGCCAGCATGTCCCATTCTTCGGCCAGGTGGGGCAGTGATACCGGCGATAAATGATACTACTGGCTTGGCTTTACTACCCTACAATCATCGTAGACATGTATGATATTTATATACATTATATATTTCTGTAAATTATATTTATACGGGCATAATGAACGGTTTTTGGGGATATAAGCGACATCAGGATTTCTGGAAAGAAAAACAATCGTGAATTAGGACGGGATGGGACACGGGTACCAATAATTTTGAACGGCAACCAACAGTGTTGTTCTCAATTAGATATTCCGCTGCCGATTCCTCTGCGCTGCCGCCAATTTCACCGATCATTATAATACCATCACAGTCTGGATCCCTTAGAAATATATCCAAACAATCAATGAAGTCTGTTCCGTTAAATGGATCGCCACCAATTCCAACGCAAAGTGTTTGCCCAAGACCAGCCTTAAAGTAACGACATGTCATTTTTTTAAATAACTTTTCGCGATAATACAAGCTTTTTTACTTCATAAAAATGACTGAAATTTTAAGCAGACCAGCGATATTTACTTACAAGGGTCGTCTGATTCACAGCCTCGTATGTTAAGGTTCCCGATCTTGATACAATACCAACTTTTCCTCTTTGATGTATGTGTCCTGGCATAATACCTATTTTACACTGAGATAGTAATATGTTATAAAACACAACATAGTGCTACGATAGCAGTTATACACGGTGTCTCAGGACGAGCAATAGATATGCCAATATAGATCGAGAACGAAGAATCTCTTCTGTTTGAAATTGTGCTGCTCGGAAAATCGAGCTTCAAAATTTATCTACTACGCGTACACGCGCTTAATCCCCGACTGAACGGCTCGGTGCAAATATTGACGGGAATTAATCAAGTGTTCCTGTACTCGATGAACGTTTAAACTCGTTCTTTTTAAACACGAAGCCCCGAACGAAACAATTTTACTACTCATCCGAGATATCCTGTATACATTGAGTTTAAAATACATATAATAAATATCGATAATTCTTTAATATCGGTACCTGTTCTGGGGCTATTATTCCCGGACAATTTGGTCCAATTACACGAGATTTGTTTTGCTCCAATAGTCGTCTTTTAACTTTGACCATGTCGTGTTGTGGAATACCTTCTGTGATACATACAATTAATGGCATTTCTGCATCTATCGCCTCCATAATAGCTGCTGCTGCAGATGGAGGAGGGACATAAATAACGGATGCAGTAGCCCCAGTGGCCTCTTTTGCCTGAAATGAAAATTGATCCAATTTTAAATTCCATATCTTCAGAATTAGCAGAATAAAATGCTTTTATCATTTGTCTCTTATTAGATATTGCTACATGATGTCCACAAAAACTGATTTATATAATACAATATAATCTCTATTGTTCTGTGTGAAATATGCAAGTAAAAGGAATTGTTTGCCAACCTCTTTCACAGTCTTGAAGACTGGTTTCCCAAGATGCTGTGTACCAGCTTTCTTGGGGTTAGTACCGCCAACTATTTTAGTACCGTATTCAATGGCCTGTTGGCAATGAAACGTTCCTTGCCTACCAGTGAAACCTTGACATATAACTTTGGTATTGGAATCGATTTTCAAGTTTTTTCTAGTTTCTGTATAATTGAACCTTATTTGGTTACGCAATAAATTTCCACAATTTCTGACTGAAATGCAAATAAAATAATTTATTATAACAACATAGACGTACAAACATTTTTTTTCGGAGTAATAAATGTTGAAGTAGTAAACTATACTACATTTCATGGCATATAAATATTTATAATGGTCACATTGTTCTACACTACACATTATTTATAGAGACAATATCAAATTTCTTAACTTTTAGGTCAAGGTTCAATGACTGAATATCATCCAATGAGTTCATGTGATTAGTATGACATTTAATGTGATACAGGCACAAGTATTGACACACAAAAATGAACATGATTGTGTCCAACAGTTGTATGAAATAGTATTAATGATTACAACATACGAACAATACAATTAAACATGAAATATAATTTAAAAAACGCATCATGCGATTTTTATTACAGTGTACACAAGTGAAATGGGAAAAAAATTTCATAGAGAATTACATAATGCTGCGTTAGTTGTTAAAACTCAAAGAAATTAACATAGCAAGTATTAAGAATACGATCTGTATTTTTTTTTGAAAAAATGCTAAGTTATGAATAATTATGCGTATTCTTATATAATGGTAATGTTAACGTAAACGAGCATTGTCAAGTGTATTTTTAGTTTCGAAAATAGCGGTTTCCCTATGAGAAACGGGCGTGAAATCTCCCGATATTCGACAAAGCATGTTTCGGTGTCATTTCGTAATGTACAACGTCCTGTTTTAACATTGAAAGATACCCAACGCTCGCCCTTATCTTACCTGTAAATTTTGAAAATGTTCTGACAGCCACAGCCATTTTTTAATTGATGTTTCTCACAAAATCGCCAATGAACGAAATTGAATTATTAGAGAATCACCATTAAGAAGACCGACTTCAATGGACTGACGAGGTCAAGTTCGAAAAAAATACACGGACAAAGTGCAGCCTTATCTCACATACCCCAATATTCCAGCTCGTTACAAACTTGTCAAATGACAGGAACGTTGAATATCAAACCGATTGGTCGGCTACTTCTTAGAGCGTTCTCTTCAATCTAATTTCCAATGCAAAATTCATTTGTTACTAGCGCAGACTTTGTACGATAGTTTCCAAGACTGTTCTGAAATGCGAGTTACTGTTCGCATTCAATATTAAGGGTATTACTTATTTTTAAACGATAACTCTCCAAATTTATCGAGTTCTCTAACTCGACGAGCGACGTAAAGGACGTTTTACAGTATTAAATTAGGAATATGTCGATCGTTCCTTTGCATCATAGTTTTTTTTTAAGCTTTTAGGGAATATCAGGCGCAAAAGTTCCCTAGTTTCGGAAGCCACTGTTAGCAAAAATGTAGAGAAATTAACTTTGTCTCTATTTGTACCTTTGAGATGTACGCTCTCCGTAGGGTCACTTACCAAATCCATAATTTTTAAACAAAAGTATGCTACGCGAAAATTAAAATAATGCGCTAGAAAGATTAGTCGAAGGAATTGGGAAACAATCAGTATTGTGTCGACAAGTATTAAGCCCGCGCTGTAATAGTCGGATAAAGAACGCAAACGATAGTTCTATGGCACGGAAAGGTAGCATGCTGCACAATCAACGGAGGCCACCTAAAATTGAGCGTAGTTAATGAAAGTTACGATTGATGGTATCGTAGTTGCCAAATGTGTAGATCACCGAAAGAAAGTCTACATAAATCCTTTTTCGATTTTATTGTTATTACTGACATAAGAAATTAATTATATATATATAACTTATCATATGGATTGTAAAGTTTATTGAAATTCCAAGTGATCCAATTACGAAGCTAATATCGACGCGCATAGATAGTACGGTATAAATGACAGTGATGTATAGAAAATAAATATCTCGATAAAAAATGACGTGGTGAAGAGAGCCTTATCGCTTGACAAAACCATCGAAGGAACTGCAAGGTACACGCTCTTCCGTAGTTTGTGCTACTACGTTTTGGTATCGTTTCGATGTATTTACGGAATGTATTATCAAATTTATTTGGAATGCCGATCGTCTCGGATATAATAACTCTCGAACATAATTGAAAGACATCATTTCTTAAGCTTATATATGCAGTCGCTCTAATTACATTTCTTGTACAACGATAGCGAAAGATTTTCATTATATACGTTGTCATATGTTACGTGTCATCAAATTATCCTCGTTATATCGAAGGTTGACGCTTTTATACGTTTAGAACATGTATTCCTTTGTAAGGAGAAAAGACTGGCTCTGTCATTGAGAAACAAAGTAAATATGTACATGTATCATCGTCTGAATATATATCGTTTTTTCAATCGTCTAGTGTTTTATTTCATTTCATTGCTATACAATAGAGAATTAATATTATTTTTATCGGAATTCTATTGTTGGTTGCATAATCTGCTATGCATTAAAAGTTGATGCAGTCCAAAATATCTTTGTTATAAAATTCTCATAATTGTAGTTTGTAATTATTTATCATTTTATGCTGCAGTATTTTCTTTCCTGATATTGTATATAAATATTAAATATCATAAAACTGATGAAATAGGATGGAAGAAAGTACAAGCTCTGAAAATATTTGGTGCAAAACTAAGGCAGAAGAGCAAGGTAGTTTATACGCGGAATCTATAACATCATCCATGGAGGCAAATTCAACTTCTCTAGCGGATATATTTGATACAGCCTTTACATCTACAGTGGACCCATCGCCGCAACCAAGATTTAATTCAGGTATCTCTGATGTGTTCTTGAACCAGTCTACTAATCTGTGAACCACTGGATAGTTTCATGTTTTGTTCTTTTGATCCAGGCAATGAGATGGAATATGACCATTTGTTTGCTGAAAGTGATGTGGAAGACTCGGATGTAGTACCTATCAATCCTTATGTAAATGCATCACACCATTCTACTTCAGATAGTAATTTTGTTTTTGGAGCTTATTTAAATGGACCTGAAACAGCAGGGGACATTTTACATGAGCGTGATTCTCTGATAAAACATAAAAGTAAAAAAAATGAGGAACATAAATCATTAAATAACCAACAATCTGATAATTTGAGCGTAGCTGGACCATCTAGATTATCAGATGGAATGTTCAACAGGTACAATATAATAAAAATCAAATTTACTGAATCAAATTCTATGAAATAAGTTTATTTTCAGCACTACCAGATTGTCAAGCAGTGATGGAAATCTTCTAAACAGAGTTATGCAGGATATCGAACATGATAGTGCCAATGAAGCCAATAATTTGTACCACTCGGTTATGCCAAACACGATTAATTCTCAGCAGCATTTTGGACATGCAACAAGTATGATTATTTTTGTTATATTTATAATAAAAATGAATAAAAAAGTAGTTATATGTACTACTAGTAACAGAGAATAAATAATAATATGATACCTTGGTATTGATAGGAAATGATGATACACCATCAGCACCTGATTTACAATTGGATTGGTCCTCAAGTAGTGATGATACTACTAGTAGTGATGATGAAGATGGATCTATTGAAGTTTTGGGAACAGTAAATCATAATAATAAGGTAACGCATTTATTTTGACGGTTCAACATGTAGTTCAGGTTAAGCGTTTCAAATACACGAATCTTTATATATATTTTAACAGCAAAATTCTGTACAAAATAACGAGGAAAATAATCGTCCAGTAACCGTTGTTGATTTAACTGTGGAATCGGACGAAGAACATACTCCACCTGCACCGACAACTTCGGTAGTAAATCCATGGACAACGTATCCATTCCGTTTGGATCCGTTGGATGTACATAGGTATAATTAACAAGTCGCTTAATATAAAACGTGTTCTAATATTAATTTCGATTTTAGTGGGAACAATACTTATTGCACGCATGGACCACCAGATTACATATATCATGGTCGATGTATGCATCATAATTATAGAATTCCAATTCCTGTTATACCCGTAGGATATAATCAAGTACCAGGTACTGAAGTTTATAGAAATATTATGAACGAGATAAAAACAGTTCGGGTACACGTAATGTTCGATTTGCTTTCGTTTTTTTTTTTTTTTTTGTAGAGGCTTCTACGGGAGTATCAAGACCACGCATGCATCCCATACAAGAAAGGTTATGGAGGATACAACAACGTGCACAAGAAGTGCGAAGAAGAAGTCTTTATCCAAGATTTTCAACGCATCACACGTTAGTATTACGATAAACATGCAAAGTATTACATTATATAGTAATTTTGGTATTTAGTAGTACAACACCGTGCAGTCCGCACGTACACCAAGCGAATCAACATACGTGTAACAACGGAAACGCTAATCCTTCGAACAATAATCGTTGCAACGGTTCAGAAAATATGGCATATGCGGAAAATTATCTTCCGCCACCACTTTTGCCACCACCGCAACAGCCTACTGTTTATAGCCACCCAGAAGCTAGGAGGCCGCCAAGTTTTAGTCCGCCATGTTCCGTACAACCTGTTATGGTACTTTGATATGTTTATAAGTGATATACATATTTATAACGAATTTTATTGATTAATTAAGTTTTTTATGTGGTATTTTTAAATGTGTATCGTTTTATATGTGCAGGAAAATTCGTTGAACGGTGTTGTGGAAATGGAACCAACACCACCAGTTATGTTACCTTCAATGCCAGTTCATCCTTATGTACATCATCATATGTATCATCATTATGGTCCTCATCGAAGACCGCCAGGACCGCAGCATATGCATCACATTCATATCAATTGGTTACAACACGCTCATTTGGTACGTTTTCGAATATAATGTTTCTAGAATTAGAGATTGGACGCTTTTTGAAATCTGGAAAATACTTGGAAGAAAGCGTTTCAAGTTCCAAGAATTCTTAGGATTTAAAAACCGTGCGAAGTTTCGGATTCGAGTTTCGAGAATTTGGAAAATTAGCCGACATGTTTTATAATGTATATGCATGTTGCGTTTTATATAGCAGGGAACCCGTGGCCACGATATGATGCCGTTCTCACCTTTCGGTTTACTACATCCGTCGAGCCACATGTCGGCGCGGTTTGAAAATTATATGCGCTTCGTTGATTTGCGGCGCATGGCTCATATTAGTTGCGGAGCGACGCAGGAATCGATCGAAAGTCATACATTCCGTCACAAGTACAAACGGGTAATGAATTACATTTACGTATATAAACGTTCGCTACGATACTGTTACCTGCGTACATACATATTATCGTTCCTTGTAGGTGAAGAAAGTTGAAAACGGTGAAGACGCTATTGAAAAGTGTACTATATGTTTGTCCGAATTCGAAGACTGTGAAAGTGTCAGGTAAAAATAGATTTTTACGTATCAGAATAATTGGATCGGTAGTTTGAAGAATAAAAATATCTTTGATTGCCTCGTCCGAACTGTTGATTCAATTTTTTATGTAATATATTCGGAGTAACTTCATTATACATATTTCCGATATTTTATTACAGGAGGCTTCCATGCATGCATTTATTTCACATAGACTGTGTCGATCAGTGGTTGTGTACTAATAAACGCTGTCCTATTTGTCGAGTGGATATCGAAACTTTTCTACATAAGGAGCTTACCGGCACTGCATAGTTTAAGGTCGATTTTAACCATCTGTTTTCGTTCTTAAGTATAATCAGGTAATATCTGCGTCTTTAAATACTTTAAACGATTTCTATTAAAACAATAAACCTTCCTCTGACGCTGCTATTGAATGTTGATGTAAAAAAATTTTACTGTGAATAATCAAAATATTGATAATGGAATAGAACTAAGTTCCTGGAGTGGCAGGAGGGATTTGTTTTGATTTAACATTATATTATCCTTGCATCTATGTCATGGGTATTAATAATAGTGTATATACAAAAATATGTTAGGTTTGTTTATTGCGCGTTATTATATATTAATGAAGCATGTGTTTTTGTCCGATAATTTATCACAGGTATGATGCCTCGGACGATAACAAATTGTTGTTAGATCGTATTAAACATGTCTTCGTGGTTTTATTTTACTTTTTTTTATTAGGCGTGATAACGAAAGAGATAAATGTTGGTTATTAAAAAATCTTGGCGAAATGGATAATACTGTGAATTTTTTTTGTAATTAGAAGATAATGCGAATGTAAACTAATATGAATCATGAAAGAATATATTACTCTTGTGTTACACATAGTAATTCTCTGCTGGGTGCTATATTGATATAAATTTTATATACGCTAACTGTATTTTAATCTGTCAAAACGTTGTTAAACGTTCATTTATCGATTATACGAATCCTGAGGCTAAACTTTTCGTAAGTTTTTATATTAAACGAGTTTTTTTTAATAGTACTGCTTTCGAATATTGATTTTATGTGAACATCGGAATAGCTAATTCTAAACAAATTTTAGATTGTTAGCAAACTAATGGAGCAAATTTTAAACGATACAATAAATAAATTTTACGTTTAGTTGGATTCTCAAATATTTGATGTCGAGCAAGTAACACCAAATTTTTTATAAGCAGATACTAAATATGCTTGTGGCAAGTTAATTTGAGTTGAAAGTAAAAGAGCATAATAAAGAGAATATAAACATAATGTAGAAAGTTAAAAAAAAAAAGTAACTACTAATTAAACAAACGCATACAATTACTAATGCTGTGTAATACTACTGTATATTATTATTGTATATATTGACATAGTAATATTAATATATAAATATTACATGTGTACACATTATTTATACAGTAGCATTACATGGAATACTTTTAGCGGCATATTGATTATATACAGTGTAATTTTATAACTAGTAAAAGTTTAAATCGATAACTAGTTGGACTTTATTCAAGTTGATACAACAATTTTCAAATGTATTTGCGAATTGAGAACAAAAGGAAACATGAAACGGGCTATTTTCACTTGTTTTTATATGAACAAATGATATACATATATGTAGATGCCTTTCAAAAGCAAAGATATTCGACAAATGTCCTTGATTTTTATACTGAAAGAAAATCGATAATTCTCATCCCGTTGTTAGCAGTAAGTGTCGTGTTTTAACGTGATGATTTTTCCAGTATAACACTAATGGATGAGCAAGACAGTTATAATGTTAACACTAAACTAAGTGAACAGTCGAAGGCCATTGAATTGATTATGCATACTTTCTTAGCCTAATTAGCGATGCTAAGCCAAAGACTTTGAATTTAAATCGAAAGTTTAATAAATCAATTTTAACTTTCTCTTATATTGAAACGCACAGATCATCGTATAAATGACATAAAACATTCATTCAAGGAATACGCAAAACGCGTTCGATTATCAAAAGTTCATTCTGTGCACAATTGAATGATGTGCAGTCGCTGACGAAAATGTTTGCACATTAATTTTCATTTCAGTGACGATTTTATTGTCATAATTTACTCTGCACACTCGACCCGTGGCTACTTCTGGCGTTTAAATAGAAGTATGTGATAATAAATTGGTAACATTTGCTTAGTTTTGACATCCAAATATTTCTGTTGCTCGTCGTAACTGAAAGCGCAATTAAATTCTACCGATGTCTCTATCGTTTTGTCACTGGCTGCACATGTACCCGCGTATATTTTGAGTCACGATTATTTAATGAGATGAAAGCTTTGCTGTATTGTGTACATACGAAGAAATTGTCATAGGCGTTATTTACTGCACTGCGCGGGCCTTATGTAATATTAGATTTGTACATAGTTACTAGATTACAGTAGTGTAATCAAAATGACACTGAAGTGTAGAAAAGCATCAGTCGCGAATGCAGATCTATACCACTAACATGAACTTCCAAATACCTAAATACGAGGAACGAATTGACAAGGCTTCGCGTTGTTAATGTTCGAATTTTACGGTCGCGAAACACCGTATCACGTTTACGATATAAGTGATCTTTTCATACAGGAGACTCGCGTTTAATGAGCAGTTACAATACTATCGAAACTGTATTAAAAGTAATTAGGAAATCAGAGAATGTTAATAATTATAACCGTAAGACAGACTAACGAGAAATTAAACTACGTCGAATATTAAAGCGAAAAGAAATCGATGTATTTAACGTAACATCACGAGTCCGATCTTTGCACTTTCTTTGTGTACCTTTCGTTTGAAAATATATCTAACGAAGAATATTTTTTGCGGTATAATTGATGATGAATTGACGAATCGATTGAACGGATAGAAAGTTTAATTTCCAAACAATTGTACGAGCGTATATAAATTAAAAAAAAATCTTACGAAACGTTTGTTTGACAAATATATTGTTTGAAAAAAAAAGAGAAACAATATATTCGATCAATATTAACACGGTTCGCTGTGAATATCAAGGAGTTGTGGTAGTGATTTTTAACTATTCGTTTAAATAATGGTGTTGTGTATTTTGGTATTGTATCGAAAGAAGTCTAACGTTTGGGTGTTATTAAAGTAAGCTGATGGTCGAAGAGATTTATTTTAAACCGTCGATAGATTTTCTTTCTTAACGATGTAATTGTCATTAAGAAATTCTTGTTGCACTGCCATTATTGACAATGATTGAACGTGACCGAATGGAAAGCTCGTCGACGAACTTTCTGTCTTATTTATTGTTTAACTGGGCACCGTTTGAGCGAAGTTCGTGTCTCAGAGCTTGCGATGTACATTTCTTATGTTACGTATATATGGAATGCATGCGAGTTTGTTTATTATACACCACAGGGAAGATACGCGCATTGGCCGTTCGGATATTTTCTGAGAGGAGATCCTATATTGATGTGTAAATAAAATTGCCGTTATAATGATTCGAGTATACGTGTATACTAATGGAGAAAAATTTGAAATAAAGGAAACGTGCGTATTTGTGCTACGTTGACAAACTGGCCCTGTGATCATTATTTTTTCCTTGTTCCCATTCTAAAAGGAGCAATTGTCAACTAAATTGTTAGATTGGTCACTCGATTCGTAGCTGTTAACCAGATGCCAGTTGTACAGTGTCTATAGATAGTGAAAGGGGTGTAATAGAATTAAAAAGAAGAAACTGGGTCATGTACGGTATTCTATGCCTTTAGAAACAGGTTCTACCTACCAGGTGTTTCTAAAAATTGGAGTATACATGTTCTTCTCTATTTTTTAAGCAGAAAGTAAGATTTTCTTTACTTTTGTATGTTTTCAATCATCGAATTTCATACTTAATATGCAGATTAATTAAAGAAATAACGTTGTGCAAATTACTGTTTCCATTTTAAAATCTGTGCAGTACAAACGCAGCGTTCCTGAAATATTGCTGCAATAATCCGATATTGCAAATACCATTGCAAAATTTCACTAACGTTGTGAAAATATTAGCACGCAATGTTGCGTCGAAAATATTTTGAATACATCCCATCAATATCCACCTGTTTCGACTTGGATCTCATTATAATGGCGATGTTATGGTCAATAAAATTTAAAATATTCTAATCTATATTAACTTCTTCATTGTCTAATTATATTTAATAATTCATTTTGTTGGGCTTTTACATTTCTAACAAATCTACGCGTATCCTCAAACTGAAATATAATTGTGCCACCTGCAAATTATGTAGTTTCCCTTAATATATTTCTATTTACAGGCACGTAATAATGTGAGAAAGTAATTAGTAATAATACACCACTTGCACATACTTTATTTTCGTCACCCATTATCATCCAGCATGGCAATTCCTTTATCCAACAGATTTCATTAAATAAGTCAACAACGATTTACTGGTCTCAATGTATCAGATAATACTAGTTACAGAAGCGATAATAGCACATCGATGTTCCATTTCCATTTAAATAAAAAGAAAATTAACAGCTTGGGAAATAGAAATAATGAGCATGGAAGAAAAAGTGTTAGCGTCAATGAGTATAAGGTCAGACTGTTTCTTGCAAAAAGGCTCATTACAGGTGCGCATAAATCTGTGAATCACTCGGCTGTTTGCTTTTCTTTAATTGTAATTTATAACGAGGGCTACACCAGAATCAAAGTTTAAGAAATCCCAATAAAACTACGCAATCGAAGGACAAACACAGCCGACTGGTTGTTTCCGCGTTCTTAAAATAAGACAAAGCCTTTCTCGAATATAATTTAACGAGCGTAAATAGGCTCGCGTTTACAAGGGAAAGAGTTAATTTCAAGCCAACATCCGCTTGGCAATTCCTGTAACCAAAAAAGGGGAGGGTGTGCGTGGGACCATGCAAGGCTTAACATTAATTTCCCGTTGTTATTTCTCGTGTGTGTTGGCAATTTTGAAATGTGTTATTATTTTTTTGAAAATATCGTGCACTTTTCAGGGCCATGCGCGAGTGACCTACGTCGCGCGAGGAAAAGGAGGGAAGTTTACGTCGCCCCATTAAACTGCCTCTAGTGAGAGTGCGAAAAGAAATTAGCCGAGCGCCAATGAGGAGGATGATTGACGCGATCCGCGTAGTGTTCAATGCCGCTTGCGGAGCACTGAATTCAGCTACTACAGGGAAAAGAGAGGGAGCGCGTCTCGGTCGGTGGCTATATAGCCGGTTACAGGAGTGATCGTTTCAGTTCCGAACACCTCCGTCAGGATTTGTCCACTTTTTTTCTTCCTCCCCGTCGCGATCGCCCGGGACCGACCTGGCTCTACTCCAATTCCAGCCGCTGTCACGGGTACGCGCGATGTCGACGGTAAATAATGTCCACGTGGTCGATTCGTGTCTCTGAAACTGGCGGAAGCTTTTCGATTCTGGAACAGAGAGCCTAGACAGAGCAAACACAGGATCATGCATTTGGGACCGTAAACGCGTTCCTTTTCGCGGTCTTTTCGAGCGCGTCGTTCAATCGTCAGGCGATCTGGTGACACCGAGGAGAAGAAAGGACGAGAAGACAGTGATCGTCGACGAGGATCGATCGATATTCAGCAGGATGCCGCCGCAAGAGAAGTTCGAAACGTCCGTGCATTTGAAGAACGATCAGAGCAATGGTGCGACGAACTGTCAGACCTCGACGAACCCTCGAGTAACGGAAGCTGACGGTAGCGGCAGGGATGGAGCGAAGGAAATGGATTTCGACGAGCTGTTACCTTACGTTGGGGAGTTCGGTGTTTATCAGAAGATCCTGTTTCTTCTGATGATCCCGTTTGCTTCGTTCGTCGCGTGGGTATACTTCTCGCAGATCTTCATCACGCTGATACCGGACGAATACTGGTGCTGGGTACCGGAACTGGAGAACCTCACAGTCGACGAACGGTAAGCGAAATGCCACGATGTTTCGCCGACACGGAGACTGAAATTGAAGAAATTTTATGATCGGAACCTTGAATCGAATGCTTTATTTAGCTTCTTAAAGTCGAGATTTTATCTGTCACCATTGTTTGCCGTCGTTTATTTGCGTTTAGTAGAAAGGAGTGTAATTGTAAAATAGGGATCATAATTATTTGTTCATCCACTTGGCGATTTTTTGTAATCACATGTTAAGCAAAAATCGATAATGATGAGGGTTGAACTCGATCAATGGTCCTACACTGTCGGCTCCAATATTGACATCGTTTACTGAATGTTTGTGCAGCAAACTTGTTTGCCAATTTGCCAAGAGTGGCAAATTTTTCCGTGTATTCCTGATATCATTGCAATGTGTATCTTCGGTTTATTGTGCGATCACGTTTATCAGTTTATTGTATGATAACGTCTGCAACTATTAGAAACATTTATAGCCAGTTGTATCAGAACCGTTCTATTGTTTGATGATAACTGTAGAGGATCTTGTCGTTTCGATTCGTGAAAAGTGATAATTTATTTCACTGTGCTGCGTGCATTTCCGTATTTATTTATTGTGCTAGTTAGTAAGTCGGTAATTTTTCTTCACGATTTGTTTGCACTTGTTGAAGGATACTACGTGAACTAGGTTTTTTTTAAACATTTCAGAAGATCCTCGAATTTGTGGCAGAGAATTATTAAAGTATTCGGGAAGTTTGGCTTTAAAACGTATGATTTATATTGCATTCATGAGAAGTGCAAATTTTCTTCTCGCAAAGTTATGTACTTCTTAACTTGTTTTTATATTCTTATCACAACTTTAAATGTGTCAACGCAGTATCGCCTTTTTTTGCTGCGCATGATCTAAAAATATACGGAGATGCAAAAAGTCGATAAAACGTAGTCGGATGCTGATGAAAAATGTGATCGGATTACACCAAGCTCGAGCTTGCGTGTCTAATACGTATCGATTAATAAAAAATACTGGTACGGAACGATGGAGAGTGATGTTTAACATCTATTTTACGATTCAAGGATAGACGACGAGTGTCTTGATTATCTAGATGAATACTTTTTCCCATGAGTGCATTGTTGCAGCGTGTTATCGATCGAATCATAGTTAAAGAAAACAATTTTTTATCGTAACATCCACGAATTCGAACAATACCTTGTTATTACGCATAAAATACCCATGGAAAGTTAATATCTCTTTTAGAGAGCGCGTTCTATTTCTTTTATACTTGCCATCGTAGTTTTTTTTACAATCATCAGCGACTGGCGAATAAATTTCAAAATCCAATTCTACTCTTCCAATAATGTTTAGCTCGTTTCCCTATCGTTTCTGCGATTTCAACGACGATAATCCTGTCGAAACACTTGCGCACTGGCATGCCGTTCTCCTTTTAACATGTAAATAGAGAGAGAAAATCGTGACCAAAATGGAAGGAAAAGGACAGCGATGAAATATTCTTTAAGATGTAAATAGACTGCACCTTCGGTTCTGATGTAATCGTTAACTACTTAATGGAACTTTGCTTCTAAATGCGGAGTACGTTCAATTAGGCGCAAGTGGTAGCTTCATCGTAGCAATTGATTGAATATGACATTCAAAGTGTAATTTAAACGTTACACCTTTGTTCAGTATTATATATATTCTGGAATTACACATTTTCCTACTTATTTTCCATTCGATGTTACCCTTCTCAACATTACCTCCTTATTTTGCGCCATGAAACTGCGTGGGACCAAAATGGCGGGTCTTCGCGGTAAACAAATCCATTCTATCGATATTCTATCGAATCGAAACGCATTGGTGCATTCGCGTACGTTAATTGCAATACTGAATTCCTCAAGGTGCAAATGAATTCCACCTTCGTTTAGCGGCGACATTGCAGTTGTGGGTTAACAACCTTCGATGTTATTCGAATAATGCAACGTCCCGAGCAGCTGGTAGCAGCTCGTAAAAATCTCAATAAAACACGTTCCTCTGGTGAACGTATGTTACCGTCAGGCTTATAGCTTGTTTTATTTTTCTCCGCTGTCCTCCTTCCTGCGGTTTGTTGCATAATGGAAGCTGATGCTTTATCTCAGACACGGCGATAAACGACGAAACGGACAGGTTTTCCCGTCTGATCGCGTTAATTCGTCTGCAAGCACGACCGCGAGCAGCGTCGCGACGTCTTAGTTAACGTATCGTCGTTCTAACCTGACGATTTTCCGATCTTTACGAAGCAGGGATCCTCGTGGTACGAATCGGTTATGATTGTTAGGAGCTTCCTGTTAAAATGGTCGCACAATGGAAAATTGTTGGATCCAAATGTAACAATTTCTGATGAGGAGAGACGCGAACGTTCCGAATTTCTAATTTATACAGGATTTTTAAAATCGCGTTTGGCAATTCTAAGGCTAGAAATCTAACACCTGCGATACAGTCATCAAATGAACTTTCAGCGGTGTTCCAATGAACGACTGGAAACGACTACCTGTTCATCTAACACACGTGCCACGATTGCACCATGATTCTTTATTAAGGTGTTTCGAGAGCCGCAGGATGTTGTGTCGCAATCTGTTCGCACAATGCACTCTGGATTAGGTTTCCCAGCCGGTGCACATTATCGTGTCGACGGTGTGTGGAACCTTCGTGCAAATAATGAGAGCGTGAACGCGAAAACTCACGTCCAGCACGTAACATTCGGTTAGATATCGTTTGATAGCGCCTAATTGCAACAAGGAGCGCGGGATGGTGACGGCTTTTTACGCGTTAAAATGGTCGTGAAAGATACGCTCGTACAGTTACGGAAAAATGACGATAGAACGGTCTCGGACGGTGTAATTAAAATTTCAGTGAAACCGTGTTCGTGTGAATCATTAATTCAGTCGTTCGTATCGTTCGGATAGTTATTCAGTTGTTGCATGTGGTGAATAATAACGCAATTTTCGTTGCAAGCTATTAAAATGGTAAGACCGCCGCGTAGTTATTTTCTACCGCGCAGAATGATTGTGCGTTGGAGAGATTGTGCTCGAGGAGAACGGATTAGCAAACAATGCTTTCGATTACAGTTGTTGAAAGTTTTTGATAATATGTTAATATTATAACAACGCACGATATACAGAAATTTCATCACTGTAATTGCCAAATAGCTGGTTAGAAATGATGTGCAATTTTGTAACCGCACGACAGGTTGAGCCATGCGTAGCTAATGTTTAATTCAATATGGTGGTATTAGAATTCAATTTACGGTTTCAGTCATGATGCATGATGTTGCACGAGTCCAGGAACGAGTACAAGAATTAGAAAAAATTGCTTGAATTGCTAAAATGCTACGAGTCGTAGACAACTCGCGGGTCTTATTTTACTTCCTCCTGGCGGATCAATGGCGGTCTGTATCTACTTTGAATTGCACGAACGTTTTAAAGACAAACTTTCCGCATCTTTGAGAGTTTTATGAATGAACAAAGACAAACTGTCGTCGTTTTGATCTCAATGCCATTTTTTCTGATCGTTGTTCGCGCTTTGAAACCGTGTAACGGTGAATCGAGGATGAAAAATATAGTGTACGTGCGCGTAATGCAATCAATGTCGTCGTTCGTTCACTTCTCACACGCAAAGGTCAGACGATGCACGCGATTAATCGTGATACTTTGAGATGTGATGAGATGAGAGTGACGTTGCAATTGGAAATACTTATTTTTTTGATACTACAAATTTCATATCAATATCGATTTTTAGATTGTTGTTAATAGAATTTGTGTGAAAGTAATTTTAAGTCTCTAGTGTCGCTAACGAATTTGAAACTGTAGCAAATAGTAATTAAAGGAATCACTGGAATATTCAAAATTTTATGTAATAATTATTCCGTGACTACTGTACAAGTAGTTAAAGTCTGTTTGATGCAGACAGCGTTATGTAGCCATTGTACCATCGACTTCCTAATGCACGAAAGCACAGTAATTACAACGAATTGTCGCTATGATGTTCATTGTTAACAACTAAATAATTTCGACATCCATAGTCATTCAAATTCGTTTTTATGTAAATTTCAATCGCATCTATAAAGCGATTAATGCGAAAAAAAGTTGGTTTTGAAGAAGGATTTTGTACATTTGTTTCCTTAACCTTTAAGAGAGGAAGATTAATCACCATATCGACCTGATTACGCGAAACAACCTTTTTACCGTGAATACAAATCAAATAACCGTGATCGATCAAAAGTAGCTAACAATCACCGACAACTAAATCGAAAGACTTGCATTAATCTCAAATAGTATCCATGACCTCTCGAACCTTCTATGAAATCTCGGAAAAAACGTAAATCATTCGCCTGTTGCGGATCGTCTACATCCTTTTCATCTTCGTTCCAGACGCTCGTTAGCGATACCAGTTGTTGGCGAAGGTTACTCGAGATGCAGCATGTACGATGTAAATTACACAGAGATCCTGCTCAATGGAAGCCACGCGTCTGGCCCATTGCGGGCAACGAAAGCTTGCCAACACGGATGGGAATTCAATTACAGCACAGTGCCTTACGCAACCGTGGCGACCGAGGTGAGATACAAAGCGTTCGTTCCGCGACTTCCTCCTTTCGACCATTCCCCCTTTTTCCCCCTTTTCCATTCCTTTTTTCAATCATCTTTATGGCGCTTTAATCGCGCCGCTAAACGAGTTACGCTTGGTAGAAAGGTTTCCACAAGGTTTTCTTGCATTTTCTTGCTTTTCGAGCGATGCGGTAGAAACGATAGACCTATTCCACTTAAAACCAACCGAGACTTTCGAATCGCTTCTAAGAGTCTTTACTTGGTCGAGTCGGGCGAACCTGGTGTTGTTCTTTGGTAAAAAAAAGAACTTTTCCTCTCGTAGTTTCGCGCTACCGAAAGAGAGCCACATATTTTCCACGAGGACGCGCAAAGTCTCTCCGTCCCTTTGTCTCGATTGGAACGAGGGTACGCGTTTCGTCGGGCAACGCGAAGCTTTGTCCGGAAATGCTTTTGATCGAGATTCTGGAAACTCTTGTGAGATCTTACGACGGCTGCCGTCGCCAGGTGTAAACCATTCGACTGTAGTTCTCTGTTCCAGCTGGGATGGGTTTGTCAACACGACGCCCTGCCAACTATGGCTCAAAGTATCTTCTTCATCGGCGCCATTTTTGGAGGACTGATCTTCGGATGGATCGCTGATCAATACGGCAGGATACCAGCTCTGATCGGTGCCAACTTAATGGGGTTCCTCGCAGGGGTGGCCACCGCGTTCACCGACAGTTTCTGGCAGTTCGCGTTGTGCCGTTTCTTCGTTGGATTCGCCTTTGACAATTGCTTCACTATGATGTACATATTAGGTAATTGGATTCTTTATTTCACTTTTTCGCGCTTCTGATCGTTGCGTTTCGTGGTAACCGGTGTTTACTCTGTTCTTCTTTTCCTTTTTGCCGGGTTTGATTTGCATTTAAAAATTATTGCGCGAGGATAGTCAAGCCAAGCGAGGTGAGCAAACATTCCTTGGAATTGGAGGAACATAGAAATTAACGTCGACTGGCAAGATGTGTGAGATAATGCTACACTCGCTATTGTATTTTTATGGTTGATTTACGGCTGACCTTTCTTCAAGTACGTTCCTTCCAATTATCCTGCGCTTGCAACGAATCTAAAAAACGCAATTTATGTTCCTCTTTTCAATTGGAACCAGTTCCGGGTGATAAATCTATTATCAATGCACAATCCTGTCGATTAGCCAATTGGGAACATTTTCAATTGGTCGTTCGTCTAATTAAAATAAAACAAACAATTTACATCGCGTCTAACGCCAGAGTTAATGTACAGCAGATACATTGTTAATCACTCAAACATCCATCCCGTCGTTAAACAAGTGCAGTACATCATCGTCTTCATAAATTTGCTAGTCTGAAGAGGAGAAAGTGAGCGTAACCGTATAGCGAAACATCCTTCGCAACGCAATTTCAACACAGAAAGAAGCTACGAGTCAACGCAAAACCAGCGTCACAACAAGCGGGACGATTCGTCAAACTAATTATCGAGTCGCGTTTCTTTGATGAAACAGCAAGCTGCCCCGCTGGCAACATTCCGGCTGCGAAAATCGAGACCAACCCGGGCGGCGCGCATTAACCGTGACTCGATGACTCAAGTCGAGGTTGGAAATATTTACGACTTGTTCCAACGGTCGAGAACTAGGCCAAGTTGACGGAATTCGTGAGCTTGTCGGCTCGTTAATTGCTAGTCAGTCGGATTTCCTAATTGCCAAGGTTGCTCGTTCATGAATGATCGCGCAGGTGTTGTATTGTGCGAATTCAAATTTATCTCTGACGTGTTACAACGCTTCGTGATTGTACATGATTCTTCCTGATCGAAACGGTCGTAAAACTGATGACGAATCGCAATAAGCACGGTTCGAACGTGCTTCACGAAAAAAAACTGACGCAAATATGAGAATCATCTGTCAAGACTGGATTGCGAGCGTTTGCTTAAAAATTTTTTTTTTAATACTCCATCTTTTTACGTAATCTGCTTGCGAACTGTTTCTTCGAGCGGAACATGGGTCAGTGAACGGGGCAGCGTGATCGATTCATTCGAATGTCGATCGTATGTTAATCTATGGTTCCGACAAAGCGAAACGTTGATTGCAAACGAGATAAGCGTTATTAATTCGTGTCGAGCGCGTAACCAGTATTACATCATCGAGGTCTTTGGTTTGTAAATAGCGATATTCTCGATTTTGCATCGAGAAGAAATAATCAGGCGACGCGGAATCGTACAGTTCCCAGTGACAGATTGTGGAAGCTGGTGAAAAGAAAATGCTTTTCCTGCGCGAATACTGGTACGTTGAAGGTAATAAACCTTCATTCACGGAGTGATGAAACGAGCAAGCTCGGAGAAGACTCGCTGCTTCCAATTTCTGTGTCATTTTTACGCGAAGAAGATTTCTTTTTCATCACCGTCTATAGAAATAGGTAACAATATCAGTAAACGGTGAATAATGTATTCGAAGAAACATGTCTTGGAATAGAAAGAAAATTTTGTTTGATACTGTTTCTATACAAATGTTGAGACTTAAAGATCTTAGCTCTCAATTTTGTACGAAGCAAAATATTTCAAATGCTGCTTGGAAAATATTGTTTAGATTGTCCTGTTTATTCTTTTCTTTATGTAAACGAGATCTTTCAAACATAAAAACAGTAGAATTGTGCAAATGAAATTAATTACGGAGAAACTTGAGCTCCGTTTGAGTCAAAGAACCGACTTTACATAATACGAACGTGTTGCTCCGACACAATATCTTTGACAGCAGTTAACGAATACATATGCAACAGTTCTAACACATATTTGCATTTAAATGAAATTAAATCGAGCTTCGCAAAGAAACTCGAATGTTATCCAACAAGTAGAACAGGTCAGTGCGTTTTTAAATGAACACTTCTATTTTATAATTTATTATCCCGTTTCTGAAGAACATAAATGTATAAAAAGAGAGAATGTTACGCGAGCAGTAGTATTATATTTTGTCATAATCGAGTTGCAGTTGTTGGTATTCGTGACTTCTTCAATGATGGCGACCAAGCACGATAATTTTAGATTTTCGGTTTTCATGGCAGACGACAGATTAAAGCAATTAAAGATGATCTTGAACAATTAAGTTCGCGCTCGAGTGACATTCGTGAGGAACGAATCATAGGCGAAATTAGCTGTCTCGTGGGCACGTGTAATAACTTCGGGACTGGGACTTAATTTCTTGATTGTGTAACTGTGCAGGAAGTGGTAAATACGTAGAAATTCATCGCCCGTGAACGACGTACACTTTGTACCCACTACAAAACAGGGAATAATTGTTCTTAACGAAGTAACCACGTTAGTCACTTAACGCCGCTTTGTTTTCAACCCAGAGTTGCTTTCAATTATATAGTTGCAAGTAGTTTAGCTACTTTGGCCATTGTCGGTTCTTCTTCTATGCATTTTCATGATGCATTTCAGAAATTGAACCCTTATTTAAAGCGTCTTCTAAGTTCTATTATAACTTCAACTTTTGAAATTGTGTATTGCTGAACGTCAAGGGTTCACGAACGATTACTTCTTCAACATTAGCTTTCTTCTTCCAGTTTTGGAGTACGTAGGACCAAAATGGCGTACGTTCGTGGCGAACATGTCGATAGCTATGTTTTTCACGTTCGCGGCATGCGTTTTGCCCTGGATCGCCTATTTTCTGGCGGATTGGAGGATGACTTGTATCGCCACCTCGGTTCCTCTCGTATTGGCCGTGGCGACGCCATGGTTGGTACCGGAAAGCGCTCGATGGCTGGTCAGCCAAGGCCAAGTGGACAAGGCCATCGAGATCTTGGGCAAATTCGAAAAAATAAATGGCACGAAGGTGCCTGACGATGTCTACGTGCAATTTCGAGTAAGTGAATCCAATTGGAAATATTTTTCCCCCGTAGTTTCTTCGTGCTATTAATCAGTGCAATTTTTTGAACAACAGGAAACCTGTGCCAGAATATGCAAGGAGGAAGAAGCGGATAAAACGTACTCCGTATTGGATTTATTCAGATCTCCGCGGCTACGGAATATCACTATCTTATTTATTATTATATGGTAAGAATTATTATCTGGTATGCGGCATTATTATATGATGCGAGAATTATATTACGTCGAAACGAAAGATGCACGATTTCAAAGCTCATTAAATGTTTTACGTACCGTAGGATGGCGATTTCTTTGGTGTTCGATGGTCACGTACGAAACGTCGATAATTTAGGCTTGAACGTGTTCGTCACTTTCACGATTGCTGCAGCAACGGAATTGCCAGCGGACACGTTCCTCACGGTCGTCCTTGATCGATGGGGCAGAAGATGGCTGGCGTGTGGCTCCCTCGTTATTTCCGGTATATTCAGCATCTGGGCTTCCGCTGTTTCCAATAGTATGTACATTACTATTTTTTAAACCGATCTTATTATACACGTTACTAAATTATTATCATTTTTTTATCTTAATGCTGAATTTAAAAAGCCGTAGAGACGCTCGGTAATCTTTAGCATACGCGAAGAAATCAATTTCCACTTTTGTGAACGAGAAGTTAACATTGAAAAACCATTTCAGATATTTATGCAGCTACCTTGGCTATTCTGGGCCGATTTTGGATAAACATTTCGTACAATATCGGCCTTCAATACGCCGCTGAAGTGTTGCCAACCGTGGTCAGGGCTCAGGGTGTAGCTCTGATACACATAATGGGATACGTCGCCAGCATCCTGTCACCATTCGTGGTGTACCTCGATGTCGTTTCATCGGTTCTACCCCTGCTCGTATTGGGCATACTTGGTATCATGAGCGGCCTCCTCACGCTGTTCCTACCGGAAACGTTGGACAAGGATCTTCCGCAGACGCTGCAGGACGGCGAGGACTTTGGGAAAAATCAGAAGATGTGGGACGCCCCCTGCATCGGAAGGTAAAAATCACAACTAAAAGGAAGTGTGTTCGATCTTCTTTTCTTGAAACGAATTCACGGAACTTGAAGTTCAGGACTCAAGATTCCCAAGCACTCTGCTAAAAATAAACCTTAGAAGGGTACTGGACTATTTTCTTTTTTTGGATTGGCAGAAGGAGAGTTATATTCGTGAGCTGAAAGTTCGTTTCTTTATTTTTCATTTAGGAAACGCGACGAGGAAACACCACCCCCCGCCATGTTTAGATCTTTCTCTAGCTGCAGCGTAAGGAACACGATGAGGGCGTCCCTTCGCGGTGAGCCTCTGAAGAGCAGTATGATACGAAGATCGAGCGTGAAGGCCAAAAAGGGCGAAAACACGGATACGCAAGTGGAAAGATTGTAAAAACATATTCACCACGAAATGTCTGACACCCTGATCTCGAGATCGAATGATCACTGAAAGAGTCTTCCAGAACCGTGCAGCACCGACGCCGACCAAGTTACTCAATCGAATAACTTCGGATCGTTCAACCAAAGAAGAAAATCGAAAGATACTCTCCTTCGTTTTTATGGAAATCATGAACATTCTTTTATACTTCTTTTCTTCTCTTCTTTCGCTTTCGCCACGTAGGTTACAGTAAAATTGTACATTTAAAGGCGAAATCGTGGTTGGAATAACTTGGCCAGCGTGTCGTGCAACCACGGATCGTGTGTATATAAGTGCATGTACAATTTCTAGGTCGATGTTAGAAGTCGTCGAGACCTCGGGTGCGCAAGAGAGCGTCAAACGATCGAGGTGCATCGCGAGTATTTTTATTTCTGTGTAAAGCGTTCGTAGTTTTATTTTGTAATAAAAGCAACGAAGACCACATTGAATGCCGTCAAACTTGCCGCAACACCTGTCTCTTGGTCGATCGAATCGACAGCATGAATAAGAATCAGGATTATCCTTCTACAGTACCCAATTGGATCTCGTGACGTCTCGATTGACGTCTGCATTGCTATATGTATTAGAGTACAAGGTGTTCCCAAAGCTGTCGTATACCTTTAGAAGATGTGGTCTTCATTGCAGAAGTAAATTGAAAATGAAAAATGAAATTTTTCACGCGATACTTCGTTTGTTACAAAATCGAAAATTTTAATGTTTCTACATTCGTGTGATGAACAGTATTTGATTGTATTCTTGACTTGCTGTTGCATGAGAAATTACCTGTAGCATGATTTTGAAGGCACCCAGTATATACAAGTTTTTTTCCATGCTTGTGAATGGAATTTACTTTCCATTTATCTTATTAGTTGGAAATGTACAGCTGCCTCTGACAATAGTAATTCCAGCAATACCAATGTTAAGTATCCATAAACAAGAGTTCGCGACTTTTAAGTCAGTGTTATCCCTGGTTAATTAATTAGCGTAATGTTGGTGGTGATCGTTACCATTGTTTAGCGACAAGTGATATGGTTAGAGCTATGTGTAAGAAGTTGTTTCGACGTTAGATGGGTGATTAATCTTCTGTCTTCATAACAGTTGCATATATACAAGTAAATATGGTTTCCATCACAGTTATGCGTTGTATTTTGTTTACGTAAAATATGAAAAGGATGTTGCTCGTACGTAGTCTCTTTATCTTTGGTAGCTTAAGCCTCTATCGCTTAGTTAAATGGATTTAAAAACATCTTAACGTCACTTCTTTACGATTGTGTAAATATATTATGATCTACTATTATTAATTTTTTTAGCATTAATTTATATTCTTCTCGTATTATCTCTCGTGCAATTTTTTATCTTCACTATGGTGAATAGTTGCCACTTTAAGACCAATTTTTTATGTTTGTAAATAGTATTATCTTTTGTTCTAGTTTTCTAAATACTAACTTTCAGTGGAATTGAGATCATCACGTTATTGGTACCAATGGCTGGGATGATATCAATAATAGAGATTATAGATAATCCTTTGCGATTATTTTGTGTTAATAAATCTATTTTATGTAAGGAGATTAGTATTATCGATGTCGAATGTCATAAATATAGAGGATATCTAATTTTAAACAATATTATTCAGTATTATCTATGCGACCTATTTGCATGAAATTATGTGTCCTTTATGATGTGTAGATTGATTAAAGATAGACAGCCTCCATAGTAAACTAAACTGTAAATATTTGGTCTAGTCCTGGATTATTAATCTGGAGTAATCTGTATGAACTTTTAATCGACACCTATCTATGTATTAATTACAAAGATTTTCAATTGCAATAAATATCTACCTTCGGTACTCGTAATCGATATTACTCGTAATTAGCAATTTCAATTACAATTTTCGAAACTATTCGCAAATACGTTTCTACGAAACGTTAGTCTGCAACCTTGAAGATACCACATTGCACCAGCAACATATTGTTAATAATCCCAGTTAATTCGATTAAATTTGAATTGCAACAAAAGTTCCACAATAGTTCTTTACTTTCCGTACTACCCAACATTATTTGAACATGATATGAAATAGTACAACGCGATGAGAAGATCGACTGACTGTTATAATTATTGTCGAAGACAGTTGCGATGACAATCTATCTCTGATTGTTCGGTTCTATTTATTTCCCTGACGAAATAGACATAAATACACGTATTGATGCCACCTAGGATATAAAGGATAATTGCGAAACATCTCGACGAGGTTTCTTGTACTTTCCGATACAAAAACCAACTTGATTGTCCATAATTTTCAAATAGTTATACTCGACGTGCCTGAATGTCAATTTCAAGCAACTGATTTATCTCTCTTGAATGCAACATTGTGGCGATTTGTTCCGTCAAGATAAGGCAACAATTCAACAAAAAGATGTTTGTAAAAGCATGAACTTCTATTTAACATAGGTAACGTATAATCCAGGAAGACAAGTGTAAGTAAATACGAACAATGCTACGTTTTTATGTTTGGAGGCGATTTGTTAGACGTGCAGTATGACATTTCGCAATGGAATATACGATGTAAATAACGCGTTATTGAAGGAAAAGCACAGAATTACTCGTTAGTGGGCACATGAAATATTTCAAAATTTTGTAACGAACGTGCTTATCGTTCGAGTTAATATAAAGTGAGCAACTTTGCATGATAACAATTTATATTCTACGATAAGAAATTCACTTCTACCACTGTCAATAATTTATGTTGTGTAATGTAAAGAAATTTGTTTTTTCAAAGTCAAAGCGTTACGTAAAGCGGAAGAGATTAGAGGAATCCATTCGATTCGATCTTCGCGTCGACAGTGAGAGCATTCTTCATTCAGCGAGAGGAACGATGCAATACGAGACCTGCGGATTCCGCTCGCGTTACCCAGGAATCTACCAAGGTAGACCGGATTCTTGAGGAATTATTTAATGTCGTTACACGACGAGGAATGAAATTTTCCTGACCTCTCTTCCGCGGTTAAAAAGTCGAGGCTAAGAACGAAAGTTACACCGGTTCGAGCTAACAAACGCTATAAAACTGTCGCGACCCTTTTACGTTCGCCCTTAAAAGGGATTCAAAGCATCAATTTCCTCGTACATTCTCAAGTCTTAACGATCTACTCTTCCTATATAAAAATTTTTTAACCCGACGAACTCCAACCATTTAACCCGAGTTTCATTCTTTGTTCGCCAGGTCGTGAAGACAAAAGCAAAAAGAAATTTCTGCTATCCCCGCGTCCGAAGAACGGGCCCGCTAGATGGGTCCCAAGACAAAAACGCCTTGAAAAACCGGTTCTGTGTACACAATCGTGTTGCAGAAAAATCGTGTCGATAGCGTACGCGTGATAATCGAAACGATGATAGTCATAGGTTCGAATCGAGGAAGAAATATTCGTCGAGAGATCGACTTGATGTATGAAAAATATATTGCAAATTCAGCGCGTTACGAGCTTCCGATCTGTTCCACCGAAACTGGCATGGACGCTACAAGCGTCGGCGGAAATAGCATCGAAGGTCTTTAATTATAACGTATGCAAAATTATTTATAGACGTGGAACGATGTAACCGTATATCCATCGCAGTTCACGTTATACTCCTCTCTCGTGTGCACGTTGCTACGTGAGGATTAATAGCGGTACCAGATCAACTAGATATGAAACCCGCTGAAATAATACTGGACATGGTAACGGGTTCATAACTGTACCCCGTATTATCAGTGCCAGCGACCATTAAACTTGCTCCCTGAGCAATACGTATGTACAGCTGCACGTTGGGAATCGACGAATCCTGTTTCCAAGAACGCCTTGTATTTTATTATTCTAAACACCATTTTAAAAAGAATGAATTTCCTCCTCGTTTGTACTCCTCCAAACATAATTAAAAGTTTCAATATTTATTTTTCTACGCTTCCCTTCGCACGCACGACATCTTCTAAATTTCATGCCGCAGTAAAACCACAATAGAACTGCACCACTTTACTGCTCCGCTTTACGCCCAACGTTAAAGTGAATCGAGTTCGATCGCGATTCGAGAATCGTGCGAAATTGTTCAGCCGATCCTAGAACCGGGCGATAGCGCCTCTCGTCCCGTTCCTCTTCGATCCTCCGCGTCTCGATCGGCGAACATGTGTCGTCGAGTATCGCGTTTTTCTCAGCTATGCTTAGCTTCCTATATCAACGTTACGCGAGCCGGTTCTGCTTCATAATCGTGCGAGACCTCGCGGCCATCGGACGCGTTTTCCCCTCTCAGCTACGAGAGAAACCGTGTCGATCGTTCGTCTCATCATCGATTTCGCTGGTTAGATCGATGTAACCGCGTTAATCAACCGCTTCGTCACCGATCCCGTCTCTTCGTCGAAGAACAATTGCATCGATTGTGCATCCATCAAAGAATCCTGTTGCTCCTTCAAGGAAATCAGCGTCGATCGTCGATTCGAGCGCAGATTCCATCTTCTTCTCTGTACGAGGAAATCTTGTGTGGATGATTAGGATTTCAACGTAAATTGTACTTCATTTTTACGATACGAGGACGCGTGAATCTGTTGGTTTATTCGGCGATATCGAGGACCGGAAGCTAAGATAGCCAACGACGATTGGGATTGATAGCGAAGCGTGGAGACGTTTCGATACGATCCAGTGCGATTTCAAGGAAGAAGATGGTTCGATCGAGGATAACTTTAACTGCTTGTAACATAATTCGTTATTAATCGCGACTGCAGTGCAGTTAATTGATCCGAGGTGTTGAATTAATCGCGATCGTCTGCCAAATCGTGTTGGATTTCAAGTGAGGAATTCAAGCGAAGAGAGTCGCGGCATTTATCGGGGACTGCTTATCAAGGATTTGTTTGACGACTGGGTAAGGTATCGAGCGTTCCTATATTTGTTTTTCTGAAGGCGAATTTGAATTTTTTTTGAGCGATTGTTAAATAACATCGAACGCGAAGTCTACTGTTAGCGACGTGAATTGAATCGAAAATTAATGAAAGTTGATTTGTTTATTTCAGTTCGTAATTAAATATTATCATGATTCATGGTAACATCGTAGATATACCGTTTGAAAGTAAACAAACTTCGCAAAGAAATTATTCGTTGTCGCTACATACATATATAAGTTAAATATTTTTGAGAGATAACAATTCTTTTTAGATCTTCCATCAATTATCTTGTTGCGTGTGAAAGTAAATAATATATACGATACTTTTTATCAATCAATCATAAACGTCAAACGAAATACTTTTTACACGATTTAGAACCGTGCGCGTAACTCATTGTCACAATATAATTAAATGATGCGACAAAGCTCGAGTAACTTTCCTACATTTCTCGTCCACTGAACCGCGTCTCATTCACAAGCCCATTAATATCTCACCAATTACAGTGCCGACATCTAAATGATCCAATCAATGCTCCAAGTCTATTTCCATTGTGCTGAAGGCGAAATTCCACTGATCGCTTCGACAATGCGGTTGATCCAACAAAATTAAAAGCAAAGTAAACAACGTGCCTTACACTTCGATCGAATAGAAATGATCATTGTTCGCTTAACTTTCAATTTGACTTGCTCAACCAGCATTCGACCAACGCGAATCGCGTGTTTCTGCTATTTTCTTTATTCTGCTCCGTTTTTGCGCGATAAAACCACGCCGATCGCGTGGTACAAGCTACTGTCGCATGACTGGCCAGCACGTGGACGCGTTTCTACCTCAAGCTATGTTTAGACGTTAATTTTTTGCGGTGCTTTGAACCCTAATCAAGATTATGATGCCTTTATGTACAAGTACCGTGCAAGACTGGAAAGACGATGCTTAATATGGTACAGAGGATCGAGATTGTAGGCTGCATGCGTGAGAAGTGATATCGTCCATATTAGGCCGTAAACGATGATCCGGTTAATCCTTTCAGAAGCCCTACGTGCAGCGATCGCGAGCGGATTCCTCTTCCGAGTCAATTCGAACGAGTCGCGTGTCACGAACCACTTAACTCCGAGCACAATAATCGTTTGGCGCTGGTACAAACACTTATACTTAATTTATCGTTTAACCGATTCGAAAACGAAGCGAAGCCTGCGTCAGGCGGACTTTGCTCGCTGGTTCAGTTCGTTTAGCGGCGTCCCTCGATCGACAGTAGCGTCGATCCGAAAAACGAAGGTGTCAGTCAAACGGGGCTCTGTTTTCGTTGCTTTCAGGAATTCCCTGGCGGGCGCACGGAGGAAACATGAACGGCAGGTGAGATTTCCATTCTTCGACGTTTCTAGCGGCTCGCGCGTTGATTTTTTTCAATCGACTCATGCGGAAATCGTTGGATCGTTTTTAAGAGAGACGAAAATCGCGAACGACCTGGATAAGTCCTTAAGGGCCACGGAAACGACCCGGTTGAGGCCGAAATTGGAAAGCTTCGACGATATTTTGCCTTACGTCGGGGATTATGGGAGATACCAATGGTGGCTGCTGTTGGCGATACTACCTTACGGCATGATCTACGCGTTTCTCTATTTCTCGCAATTCTTTATAACGATCATCCCTACGGAGCACTGGTGCAGGATAGACGAACTGGTGAACGCGAATATTACTCAAGAAGAGAGGTAAGTGCAGTGGACTCCTTCTGTAAAACGAATTCACGCCACAGGGGGTTCATGTAGCCGAGATTCATGTAACGCGGATTCGTATAACACGATGGAAAAGTCCTGGACGTTGCACGATGAAGCAGACTTGTATGACAGGGACTTCAAGTCCGGACGTTTACAAAATCGTTCGACTTTTCTTATATTTTAGGATTCGAATAGCTATTCCACGAACGAGCGAGCACCCATATTACGACCAGTGCCAGCGGAAGGACCTAAACTTCACGGAAATTCTGAGTAGCGAGAAGAATCTGAGTACATGGGAGTTCGGAACGGACCGAAAAGTAGGATGTAACCGATGGGAGTACAACTTCACGCAGATCCCATATCCCAGCATAGGAACTGAGGTGAAGTATCTTTCGAGTACTTCCGTTGAAAGCGTTGAGAATTTCGCAAAACATTATAGAACAAGAACAACGCGTGACACTGTAACGATGGTTTTTGAGTCACTGACTAACTCTTAGCCCTTGGTAATTAGCTAGATTGGGTATGCGACCGAGAATACCTCTTGTCGACGGCGCAGTCCATCTTCTTCTGCGGCTCCATCCTGGGTGGCTTCCTGATCGGCTGGATCGCGGATCACAAGGGTCGTATCCCGGCGTTGATGTTTTGCAACAGCGTAGCCCTTCTCGGCTCAATCGCCACTGCGAGCGCGAACAGTTTCTGGTCGTTCGCCATCTGCAGGTTCTTCACTGGATTGGCGTTCGATAATTGCATCAACATTCCTTTGATCATCGGTAAGACTCGAGCAAAATGAAGAATTTCGAGAGGAATTTGTTGATTGAGCACTGCACTGGTTTTCCTTGACGAATCTTCGATGTTTTATCGGTGCAGTGCGGAAGATAATTGCCCTCAAATATTTAGCAGTCTGTTATTCTTGGAATCATCGATTGTAAATTATTTGCACAGTGTTGGAGTACATGGCTGTGTCGAAACGGACGCTGGTTGTCAACGTCGCCTTTGGAATATATTTCGCAGTGGCTAGCACTATTTTGCCATGGATTGCTTATTACATTTCGAACTGGCGATATTTCACTTATGTCACTGCCGTACCACTGCTCTCCGTCTTCGTTACACCATGGATTTTGCCCGAGAGTGCCCGGTAAGCGAACCCGGGAAGACGTCTATTTCTTATTTATCCGCCATTAACCGAGCACGAACATTTATTTTGCAAGGTGGTACGTTTCCAATGGGATGACGGACAAGGTAGTGGAGAAGCTTCGAAAAATAGCCAGAATCAACCGCAGAAATCCGGATCCGCGTATTTATGGCGCGTTCGTCGTAAGTTTGGTTAAATATTTATCTTCATTTATTTTTTTTCGCTTCCCGTTACTGCCTTCCTCTGTTGGATTATGGCTCCTCACATTTTGTATCTCCTTTTGCGTACCAGAATTAAAACGCGCGCGATATTAACGTAAAGCGGTAATTCAACATTTACCTTTCATTTACGCTACTTCCAGTAGCATAAAAGTCGTACTATTTCAAGTAACATCCAAATAATGGTTAACACTATTATATCCACAACAATCATATAGCCTCGTCCACTCTTTAATAAATATATATCACTTACCTCAACATCCAAAATCTCCATTTCCACGCACTCCTCTTGTACTCCTTGTCTTACTGCTTAAAATCGATGGTTACAGAGCAACCTGGAGGCATCGGACAGGAAATGCGAAACGGCAACGGTGCTCGATCTGTTCAAATCGCCTCGGCTGGCCAGGAACACCATTCTCCTCGTTCTTTTCTGGAAAGTATAAGAAACAGGCTTTAGAGAAGCTCGACGAATGACCTGCCTCGTTTTACAGGTGTCTCACCGTGATTTCCTTCGACGGCCATGTGTACTCGTTAAAGCTTATCCAGAGCTCGGTGTTCGTCTCGTTCTCCATCGCCTGTTCGACGGAACTTCCTGCTGGAATACTGCTCACCCTGTTGCTGGACCGATGGGGGCGTAGGCTCTGCGGATTTCTCACCCTCGCTATGACTTGCCTGTGCACGATCGCCGAATTGATACTGCAGTCCAGTACGTGCATGCTTGTTTCTGCTTTACTTGAAATCAGAACTGAAGAATGATTGGAAATCGAGTTTGAGACGAATTTAACTTTATATTATTCTATGTAACTATTGTAACTACATGGTTAATATATATTTTTGTTAATTTTATGATGCAGTATCTGCGAAATTAGTGATGTCAGTGATGTCACGATTTTGTCTGAACATGGCAGCCAACGTTGGTCTCCAATACGCGGCGGAACTGTTACCAACACCAGTCAGATCGCAAGGCGTATCTTTGATTCACATATTTGGAATAGTGGCACACTCCTTGGCGCCCTATGTCATCGACTCGGTAAGACACCCTTTTCTGTTACTTGCTATTGAAAAATGTTCGAACGGAATACTAAGTTTTAAATAAAATCGATTGGTTTACCAGGCTGTAATTTGGGAGGGATTCCCAATGCTGATAATCAGCACAGTATCGTTCATTGGCGCAGCACTCGTCTTGTTCCTACCGGAAACTGTGGGCCAGAGTCTTCCGCAGACCATCAAGCAAGGCGAAGAGTTCGGGAAGGACCAAAGCTTCTGGTCGCTGCCTTGTTACAAGAAGTCGCACTTCGATAACCATCAACATTATCATTCTTGCGAACGATAATTACGTCTAATCCGATATTTCATTCCAATCTATTAATGTAACTCGAAACGCGAAGAAAAAGTGGGACTCGAAAAAGTCGAGGCCACAGTACGGTGCAGTAGTGTGGCGACTTTTCTTTTTTCTTACGCGAAGATCGAAACATTATTCCTATTTTCGTATTCCTGCGTCAATTATGATTGTTATATCGTTTACACGTAAGCATTCTTGCGTCTTATCCTTAAATCTGCCCTTTCTGGTAGAGCGAAGTAAGAACGAGCCTAGGCTTTGTGTTCCTATATCACTTTTATTATACTACCCTTGTTAAAGAGCTTTTTTTAATTGTAAAGTCAATTTTCACTCGTTGTACTCTCACTCGAGTCCAGCAGTTGGTGCTGATTCGGTACTTAAAAGTACTTACAAGTATTTTTCGTTAGAATACGTCCGACATATAAAATGGCACGTCTTTATATTGATAGATAGGTATGCTTCATAATTTCTGGCAATAAAAATTAACTTTAGCTGCTGTTTGATCATTTTAAACAATGACTGTAATCTCCGATCTTTGAGGCATGTTTTATTTCTACCAAGCAGTATAAATAACTTCTCGTTTGTATCAAACAGTATAAATATAAGAAAAAATCTGAGTGCGAAGTTTTATTTGTTACTAAAATTTTTGCTCGAGTACCAGCTGCTGGACTTACCTATCCAAAGTTAGTTCGGACATGCACCGAAGGAAGAACAAGTCTGAACGACTGTTTCTATTGATTTAGGAAAAGAAAAGGAATATTCTAAGCGAATTGTGCCATCGAATGACGATCAATGTTTGTCGTTGTGCCAATAATAACGCAATCAGTCTGGAAAACATCTGGCTTATATTCAATCATGCTCGTCCCTCTACTTTACTCACATCCACGGTATTGTCCTCGATCTAACTTTATTTTACAACGACAATTACACAAATTATGAGCCATACGTTCCTAGTCAGCGCGAATCGGTTCGTTCCAAAAATCTAATTTGGAATGGGATAGATATGGAGGCTATCATTGCACAAGTTAGACTTGTCCTGCGTTAAAGACCTCGAAAAAGTATGTACATACAATTGAATCCTTACTGAGGAATGTTGGAAGAATCTGACTGTGAGAAAGGATCGTCAATGGAAGATTTGCGATGAAGAAAGGGTACGTGGCACAGATTGGATGAAGGATTTTAAATGATGTTCGTCGAATTGGAGACTGAAAGCAAAGTCTAGTCTCATAAGTACGCGAGTGATTCTAACGATCGAATGATTGTATAATTGTGACTGCTAGAATCATCGTTGGAAACTGGTATAATACAGATGTGGCATCTGAGATGAACGAGTGGAAGAAGAATCGAAAGGAACGAAACTGGGGACAGATTTCCTCGTGGATGAAAATTTCGCTAACGTTTATTCTCGAGCTCGCGATGAAGTTTTCCATCTGTTCGGAGCATTGTTTAAACTTGAGTATTTTCGAAATTAATATCAATGCAGTTAATCACTCTGACGCGTTCGATTGCAATAAAACGGACCTAGTGGACGTACAGTGGCTACAAAACGTGATTGCATTTTGAACGAGGCGTTTTTTCCGATCGAGTTTTATGTTTTCGCGTCACAATGGAGTTTCGTATCGAGTGGAACGCGTTAAAAAACGAAACGAGAAATGACCATCGTGTTTTTCGAGCAAACGCAGGTACTTCGGTCTAAATGTCGATCGAATGGCTCTCGAATTGAGCCCCGACGAGCTGTGAATCATCTACGGATACAAGGAATCGAGGATTCGCAGTAAACGAGACAAGTTGGAAGCTCGATAGGAC
Organism: Xylocopa violacea; assembly: GCA_963969225.1. NCBI lineage: Eukaryota > Metazoa > Arthropoda > Insecta > Hymenoptera > Apidae > Xylocopa > Xylocopa violacea. The sequence continues at coordinate 18,438,767 of CAXAJV010000014.1, forward strand.
GCGAAAACCACTGTGAAAATCCGCCATTCGTATTTCACACATAAATCGGTTCAACTAGCGTAGCATTTCTTAATGCTTCTTCCCGCATCGAAATATATCAACAAAAAAAAAAAAAAAAAAAGAAGAAACTTTGAAACAAAACAGAAAGAAAAATAAACGTTTCTTTTTAATTTAAAAATAAAAGTTGTATAAAATACAATACTATGTTGCAGTAGAACATCGATCATCGAAACGGTGAATAAGTGAATAAGCGAAGTGCTAAACTTTTGTTTAATATCAGCATTTCTTCCACGTAGAAATGCATGTGCTATAATTGTTGTAGTCTGGATGTAATCGAGGTTCTACCGTATTTGTCTAAGAGAAAGACATATTTCTCGCACGTGTGTACGTCCAGTACTGCGTTCAATAGTGAATGCAGACGTTCGTCTCTTGTTTTGTTAATCAATTAAACGTATACCTACGTGGTTCGACGATTCTTGTCTCTTTCACTGCGCTGCAACAGCTGAACGCTTAATGCCTACGTCTCTCAACAGCTCTCAACACATACGCGATAACTTAACACCTAGAATCACACTCGCACACGTTTTAATAACTATATTTACAAAGGATTTTGGCAAGTTTCACGCGACCACATCGGCCGCTATAATCTAGTGCAGTCGAGCTTTTGAACACTGCCAGCGAAGGCTGGATTCGAGAGGCCTTTCTTCTTTCTGTAAGACTTCTTCACCATTTTGCTCCTGTCGGCAAATAGAACGCGATATTGATAATTGATCCTTCATCATGCACACGTCGATTCAGTTATTGCCAGAGAAAATAATGCAAGAAATTATACTCACGAGGATATACACGGTATCCACCAGAAACTTTGCTCTCTGCCAAAGTCGTTACCTTCCTGGAGAGTTTCTGGGAGATCCTGATTCAAGGTTTCCGGTAAGCCAAGGGTCAGGAAGGCGTGGAAGAAAGACACCAGACCGAGGGCGATGAGGGGCAAGTTCTTGTTAACATCAGCCTGAATGGGACACAAGTGAACACATTCTTGTATTCGTACGTAATGCTTTCGCAAATGTTGCTTTTACATTTGTCGTGTACACGTGTCTACGTTTTTATTACTGCTTCATACTGGAGAACAAGTTATTTGGCGAAGAACAGAATCAAGAGTTCGAGGAGGTGTTAATTTTAATTACAACACGACCTCTTTATAATAGTTGACCCGTGATTCTGAAAAGACCACAGTTCTGAGAGACGTTTCAGTTTGCTTACCAGGTAGACTATGTATGGTCCCAAAATGTGGGCGACGTAGCCGATGATATGGATCAAAGACACACCCTGGGCTCGCACCACGGTCGGCAGCATTTCCGCCGCGTATTGGAAACCGATATTCGCCGCGATATTCACTCCGAGCCGTGCTACGATCGCCATGGCGACCCTTGTCGAGCCTTGAACAAGTCGAGAAATATGTAAATGCCAGGAACGCTGCATTCCACGCGCGATCCACGCGCCCGCTGCTCTCTCGGCCCAATTAAAAACGAAATGTCATCCCCTCGAGCGCGCGTCGACGCCTCGAAACACTTGTCGAGGAATTAACGTGACTCATTAATGGATCGTAGATGCGAAAGCTCGCGCCATTCGCTAACAAGCAGATTTCTTCAATAATTCTGTACATTAATCAACAACCAGGCTTGTTCGAGCGATTTGGATTTAGAAATTCTGTTGCTTCGCGAAATTGATTAAATCTCTACGAGACGAGAAGGAACTATCATTATTTCCAGTACGAACTTTTAGCTCCAAATCCCTCGAGCTTGAACGAACGCTTAAACCAGCGCCAATCAATAAAACAGGAATTTTTCCGCCAGTCTCCTCAACATCGTTCCCTCATATTTTATTGAATAATTTCAATTGGAGAGCCATCGATCAAAGAAACGTAGAAGGGAGGAAGAAAAGATGGCGAAGAAACTTACCAGTTGGGGTGGCCAGGGCAATAAAAGAGAAAGCCCCACAGAGGAACATCGAGGCGAAGCCCATCCATCGTCTGCCCCATCTGTCGAGAAACAGGGCGAGAAGAATGGCGGCCGGAAGTTCCGTGAGGGATGCCAATGAGAAGGACATGAAAACATCGTCGTCCAGAAGTTTCATATTCCAAACGTGGCCATCGAACACCCACACCATAAGCAGCCTGGAAACGAGCCAATCGAAATGCGGTTTAATCGCCATTTTCTCAGGTACTTTCATCTGTTCATCAACCCTTTGAATGACGTTGCATATATCAGACCCCAGTTTAGGATTCGCAGGTTTCGATTGGATTAAGTAAGATACAAGAAGGCAACTTTATAGAAAATATTGAAATTCATGCAATACTTGGACAGAACAATTTCCCGATCGGAATGCAATTGATTACGTGTGAGAAATGCGAAAAAAATTTACAATAGAAAAAAAGAACCGTGAATATCGTAATTGGAATGCGTATAATAGTTGACACGTGTTCTCCTAACTGTGTCTGACTGCTTAATTTTATACAAGCCTCTGGCATTTCTCAACGTTAATTACATACTCGAGTAGTGTGAACGTTCCGAATGAGTAACATAAAATGCCTAATATACTTATTGATATTTATGCTCGTAACTTATACCTATAGTTTACGATAGTATCTACCTATTTTACGATTGTTTTTGCAAATGTAAAGAGAGATACTTTTTGTGCAAGTAACGCATATGCGTGTTTCTTGTCTGTCGATCCAATTGATAAAACGATAGAGTTAACTCACCAGTAAATGATGAGCATGACAGTGATTCGACTGAGTCGTGGCAATTTGAACAGATCCAGCACGGTGTATTGATTGTGGGACTTGTCCTTCTCGTTCAACGTTCTGCAACTTTTTTCGAATTCGTCGAATACCTCCTGTTTCACTTCTCTACCGTTCACTTTCGCGAACTTTTTCAACATGTCGATCGCTTTGTCAACCTTACCGCTGGTGATGTACCAACTGTGGAAAAAGGAACAAAACAGTTAAACGCGAGAGAAGAACGTACAAAGACGTACGACCGGACAAATAATCATTCTCATTGAAGTGCATTGAACAGCTTTTTGAACCATTTTGTTTTGCTGCTTCGAATAACATTTGCATTCTACATTCTGGGTTGTCGAACTTGTTTTAAAAGCAGCAATCGTTCAACCTGGCAAAAAGAGCAGTATCGTGAAAAAGAAAAGAAGTTAACCTTAAGACGGTCTCTTTTACGAGGCTAAACTTCTATTTTTACGCATTTTATTCGATCATTTTAGCATACTGTTTGGGTTACGTGAACAAGAGTGGACACCAGTGGATAAAAAAGTGTCTAATTTAAACTTTCTACTGGCTAAATTCGTAACCACTCGTGTTACTTCTGTTATGAATAACCGGAATATATACGGACAGCTTTGAACAAACTAAGATATGTTAATCGCTAGATGCTAGTAACTATTAATTTTATTGACAGTGATAAATTATTCAAACAGTTAAAATGCAGATTATTTAACACGTTACATAACAAATTGCAGAATGTAACGCTATTAAATCCAGTTATGAATGAAATATATATGCGTAGATAATTTTATGGACCATCGTTTGCCTGGCACAAATTAAACCGCACAAAACAACTGTGGAAAACGAGATCATATCGAGTGTACGGCTTATCAAATCATTTCTGTGCCTAGTCAGGAACCACTCGTTTTACACGTTTCAAAATAAAGAACGAATCGAATTAAATCATTTCTGTGCCCAGTCAGGAATCATTCGTTTTACATGTTTCAAAATAAAGAATGAATCGACTTACCGTGCACTCTCAGGAACGATCCACGGCCCTATGAAAGCGACCACCATTGGACACGCAGTGGCCATGCTCAGGATCCTCCAATCCGCGATCCAATATGCGATCCAGGGCAAAAGACTCGCTGCTGCCGCGAAATAAAGCCCAAAGGACATGTTCGCCACCAATGTCCGGTATTTTGGGCCGACATACTCGATCACTGGAAGGACAATCGTGGCATCGTTACTCTGTCACTAATAATTTCCTCTTAATTGCGAGGAAGAAAGTGTGCGCAAGTATTTTGCAAGCAACATTCGGTTCTCCTCACCAATAATGAAAAGTACGTTGAAGCAGTTGTCGAAGGAAGTGCCAACGACCATTCTCGCCAGGCAGAAGCTCCAAAAGCTGTTACAGAACGCGGTGCCCACGGACGCGATGAACCCGACCGCGTTGCACGCGACCAACGCCGGAATTCGGCCACAATGGTCAGCTATGTAACCGAATATCAAACCCCCAAGAATGCTGCCTACGAAGAAGGCTGACTGGGCTGCTGAGCCGAGATATGCGTAGTCGCAGACCCACTCCAGCTGCGACGTAAAGAAAGTTACTTCGTTTAGTACAGTCAAGAGTTTGGACAATTGAAATCTGGTCGATTGGAGGAATTGTCTCCCTTTATTGTTACGAAATTTCGACGGAAGCTTGTTGGTTTCTTCTTGTGTAACTATATTATTCGAGACAGTCTCACCTCGACGGCTATGGATTTGTACGGTATCATCGTAAGATTGAACGTCCATCCTTTGTCGCACGATTTGATTGGCCAGGACGGGTCCGCCTTTCTGATGCCCTGCTGCAGTTTTTCTTCATAGTTCACGTTGTACATGTAACATTTGGAGAACGCGGTGGCATCTTCGAGCTGCAACTCCTGCGTCGATGCTGGAGGTATCGAGATCGCGATCCTGAATAAGAAATCTGGTCTTAACGGCTGACATAAAACGTCAATCAAGGAAACAACAGGAAAGATGGAAGTATGAAATTATTCTCGATTTCCGTTCTACTTCTAAGAAAACACGGAATGGTAATGCTGACTAATTGTACAACTGGAACGTAAAATCTGATCGCGTGTATTCAACTTTGCCATTATTAAGCGCATAAAAAGGACAGGATGTTGTTGAATCATACGAACTAAGGAAATCGTGAAGCAGGAAAGAAGTTAAATGTAAAATTCGAAACGAACAGTATAAAATGTAAGACTATTCAATGTTTAAACATCTGATCTTTTCAAGAGAAAAAAAAAGAAGGAAGTGGAGACAGGGAAACAGTTTATGCAAACAATATCTGTACGGTTATAAATAACAGGATAGAAAAAAAAGGGAATAAAAAAATCGTAAAACGTAAAAATAGAAAGGTAAAAGCGAAGGACGCTTAATAGCTCCGGATACTTCAGGGTGTCTTGCTGGTTTTTGCACGCACTTTACCAACGTGTTCTACGTATACCATTAAAAATCATATTTAAACGTCATTCAACAACCCACTCGTGACTCCTACAAATTCTCGATAAAACATCGAACGTACGATTTTTCGTTGCGCGACAAACTTTTAGTCTCGACAGTCTGTGAATCGTGGAGGACACTCCATGTACCAGTAATCGCATCGTGTTCAGATTTAATTACCCATCACACCGCGTGTCGACGGGTCGATTTCGAAAGGCAGACGCCAGAAGCGTGTGTTTACATGCGAAACGAGAAAGAATTTCCTGGCCGACTAGTTCGCGGAACGTCTAGTAGAATCTGCCGGAGGTCGTCGGCCAAACTGGTTTCCGGCGGCCGATCCGACGCCAGGAAATCGCTGGTGTGTTCGCGCGCGTACTTTTCACCCTGCCAGTGATTCAGTGGGAAACACACGACGGTGGTTTTCCTCATTGACGCGTTTAGATGGAACCAGTTCTCGCTCGTTACATCGAGAACAGAACCTTTGATCCTTCGTAAACGTGTCACCGTTCGGTCGTGCCTCCGTTTCCTTTCACTGCGACGATAATTGCCCGCGTTCTTGAAAATATTACAATACCCGGAAATTAACCGCGTGTCACGACGTCGCGACAGAACGGTATTTATCCGCGGCCAATAATTTTCATCCGTGTAATTCCGTCACAAGCGTGTAATCTACACGTGTGATCCACGCTTGTTGTGTCGCGGTGACTCCAGGTAACAAATTGTCGCGATGCGATACGTTATCATAGTAGTGTATCGTACGCGGAATCTTCTTGCAAACGGAAGATTCTGTTGTCGAGGATATTTATCGCGGTGCCTGCCCGAGGGACGAAGAGAGGCTCGATCCACGTGCGATCTGTGCGCGTAACCGGTTAATTATAGCCAACGGGATGGTATCTTTGACGACAACGGGCATTGATTTGCTATAAATTGCGCTCATTATCCGTGGTCGATACGTTCACTCGTTATTTTATTCGCCGTTATGCAACGAAATTATTTTAGATCCGAGGCGCCACTCACTTTTCTTCGTCCGTGAGGTTCCACCGGTCCAGTTCCGGCACGTTGCACCAATGCTCCGCTGGCAGCAGCGTGATGAAGAACTGCGTGAAGTAGAGGAACGCGTAGACGAAGGTGAAGGGCAGGAGGACGATAAAAAGGAACCACTGGTAGCGGCTGGCCTCGCCAACGTACGGTAGGATGTCGTCGAAGGTCTCGATCTTCGGACGTTCGCCTTCCTCGGCTTTCACGGATTCCACCATGACTGTCATTATCTTGATCTCTGCGAATTAATCGCCGGTTACTTAACACGGATTATATATGTGCACAATGAGGAGTTCAAGGTGGACCAAAGTGTTTCATTATATTGTTAATTTGAGAGAGAGAAAAAAAAAGAAGATGAAATACAAATTGTTGTCTGAGAGAAAAACGGTTTACCGTTCGTCTGTTGTCATTATTATTGTTATTACGATGGAATTATTATAGTTAATGGCGATAATTCGTTATAATTATCAGCACGTTTTGATCAATCCTTTATTAAATGGAGGAAGTTGAGATCAAGGTGAGGTGAACTACATTGTTGGTTCAGTCTAGATAAAGGAGATGAAATCCAAGGTTTATACGGAGGATTACAGTTGGTTTTGATTATCTCTTAATGCTCTCCGAGTGCTCTAACTTGCTCTGCTCGCTTACTGCGACTAGGGGCTGGATTCGAGATAAAAAAAGGCAGCGAAACTCTGTAATTCGTTGAGGTTGGAGAGAAAAGAAAGGTCCTTGATCAGCTTTGCAAAGTTATTGCTAAACGGAGGGTACCACAGAACATTTATTTACGGTTATTCGTGCATTCCAATCGATTTATACTTCTGACAGCTTCTTTCTAGTTCGCGTACGACGTTGCGAAGAAAAGTCAATTGCAATTAATTAATGATTTTACCATTTCCACGGCACGAAGGTCGATATTATAAACGGTAAATTAACAGCTACCACTTCCAAGGCACAATACACACGAAAACTTCGCTTCCCCTGTATAATCGAGTTTCTAATTTCCCGCCAATTAAACGCTTTTTCGGGCCACGTCCGTCCTCTAACAGATCTTTTTGCGCCCAAAGAGAAATCCCAATTTGCACGCTGGTTTTTCGATCATCATATGACACAAATTATATCTATTGCGCAATCTGTTCCATTGAAATCCTGATCTGGCGAATTATTCCAACTTTAGATACATAATTAACGAATTGGAAATCGGATCTTATGTTATTCGAACGTTTTTCGTTCCGTAGCCCAGATTCTTTTTTGAATCAAACTATATGGAATCGTCCATATATATATATATAATTGTGAACGTACAATCTATCTCTCTCAATGTGGAAACACCTTCTTAACGGTCTATTACTTCTTCTTAACGACATTTTTGTGCGGACGATCGTGTACGATTAATCGCCAGAGGCGTACGCACGTAACGGATCCATACATGTTTCATAAGATCAGGCAGCTATTTATTACGGTTACGCATAATTGGCGTTCATTGTGAATACCTAGCGATTTAGAAAAAAAAAAAGGCACTTCAATAACGGGAGAACCGGAAACGTGGATTCAGTGACATAACTGCTGTTTTCCACCAGTCCGGTGAAATTTGCATAACGCATTTAGCGAACACCGCTTGCTTGCGTTGCGTCGAGCCGCGGGAAGTCGATGGATGCTGAGGAGGATCATCGTGGAACGAATTGAACGAATGAGGGAGTTTGAAATTTCAATCGATTAATTATTTATGCACGATCGTTACGCGGGGTGATCGTTTAGCGAGGCGTTGGTCATTTTTCAATCGAGACATTTGACGAACGAGAGAACTACGAGAGAGAAGAAGAGGAAGAAATTTACTGATAAAAGAAGCAAACGTTAGAAACAAGATCGATTGTAAAGCGAGCCATGTGAATATTGCATTTATAAACAAGCGCTAGGAAAAAGGAATGCCATGAAAAATAAGTGTATTTTAATCAAGTAATTGTTCATAATAGATTCCTATCGCTAGGCATTAATTACGCCAGCTGAAGTGTGCAGTTCCATATGCATCATCGTGTATGCAAACAGTTGCCGACAATAAAAACAGATTTTTCTGAATAAAAGAAAAAATATGGATGAATAGGCACATTTCAATTCAGTAAATAGCCATTCGTGATAAATCGTTTGCCTTGTGTTAAACGACTACGAGCCAAGTTACCGTTGATTTTCGTATCGTGTTCAAAGCGTGCAGCAATTTTAATCACAATGCATTAAGACGAAACCACGGCCGGTTGAATCAATTATCAATTATCACTTATATCATCACGTGAATCTGCTATTCTTAGAAAATAGCCACATACAAATATAGCAGAAATTCAAATACTTTGGTTTTCTTGTCAAGCGAATCTAGCATTTTTAATCCATTGACAGTCATCGCAATTAATTAAGGATTATACTAATTGCAATATTCCTAGATCCTTACAGTTATGACGATGTTAAATTTAACATGCCATTAGAACTATTAAATTCATTCAAATACTAACAGAAAGTTGTTTCGAAGAAGCTAAGCGTACGAATGCTTTTTAACCCTCTGCATGCGTCGATCTGCTATCGATCGATCGGTTTTGCGCAATCGTTGCCTTTCTACAAACCGATCAAATTTTATGTTCCAATTTTCCAGGGGCCACCTCGTTGCTTTAACGCTCCTATCGATATTACTCGCTGTGTTCTTTCTGCAACAGCACGTGTTCAACGTTCTCGACAAGCGATTACACGAAAGTACGAACCTTGAGTGGCCTTTTATATCCGGGAAGAACAATTAATAATATGATTAATACCGCAGCGGTTAGCACAGATACATGATTTTGCATATATGATTTTCTTCGACGGTCCAGTTTTCTCACCTCCGATCGGATCGCGATCCAGGGAAAGCGATCGACATCTCAGTCGCTCGTCATTGAGATTCATCGACGCGCGCGAGATATCACAAGCGTTTGAATTCCGCGGAACGCGCGCAAACGGCGCGCAATAACGCGAAGTGGAACGATCGTTAGATTTCGCCGACGACTTTCCTCCTGTCGTGCCTCTGTTTTCGTTTCGAAAGAGAAATGCAGCTATTACCCCGCCGATCATAATTGGACCTCGGATGTTTATGCAAATTTGTATTTATGTGAGCGCGATTAAACTTTGTTTAATAAAATTTCATTGACTCGAGACTCGTTTCCTAAAAACAATCGACGCGTTTGGATTCATCGTTATCAAAAACTTATCACAGTGGTACATTAAAATCTGAAACTTATGTAATTCGTTGATTATTCGCCAGACTTTTGTGTCACGAGTTTAATTTATTGCGACACTCTTTTTATCGGAGGATCTGTTATTTATCTGATCCATATGATCGAAGTTTAGAGGAACTCTGTCGCTTTCAAAGTATAAACGGATACAATTTTGAGCGGCGCTGTATACGATACACGTTCACTCTCTTTCTGTTGGTTAATTGCCGCGTTTAATCCGTCCGTCCCAACTTAACGAGTTCACTTACAGATCCGATCGAATCGTTATCTGATTGTTTAACGCGAGTTTAACGAAGTTCGTTACCTCGGGTAGCTTAATTCTGGCCTTTAGCACCGTGAACCTCTGCGGTGAAATGGGAAGGCGAGTTGTATCATAATTGGAAACTCCTCGGGAAATATATTTAATACTAAATGTCTAACTTTTTCAAGTTCTCCAAATTCATTTCTTCGAAATTCTATCATGAAAAATTGAACTTAATCCTATATCTTCCGTCGACAGCTTCCTACATTCAGATTAACTCGAATACCCCTCTTAACTTATTCAAACCGATTTATGAATCAATCCTTTCTCCCATTATACCGCGATTAGAATAGTCCTTGAATAAAATTCTAACCGCAAATCTCATGGAGCCACATCGTAAACCTTCACTCTAACGGTACAGTGTCTCAGTCGGGGTGTTAATTAGAGAGAAAAGGCGGCTGAAGTGAATCTGTCCCGCCTTTCGACGAAAAAGGAACCAGGTACCAATTAATTGTATCGAAACATCGGACTTCGTCACAGATCACATACCGCGATATCCGAAACAGCATTTACCTTCTCCTCGGTTATCGTCCACGAAGAAAGTTCACTTGACACACCGTATCACAGATCCCCGTGGTCCAGTCTTGCCAAAAGCGATCCCCGGAGGGTCACCGAGGGAACGAGAAAAAAAATGGACTCGCGGATCGCCCAGTCGAGTCAACGAACTCGAGAGGACCGTTCGTTCGACTCGAGGGATCGACTTCGAACGAATTTCACGATTTCCGTCCTGCTTCTCTTCTTATACCGCGGTACTCCCCTTCGCGCCACTATCAGGAAGCAAATAATCGGCGATCGCAACGACTCCCGTGATCCCTGCCCCGCGGGACACGTGCTCGATTACGATCGTGACAGTGATCTTGGCCGGACGAGTGCGCAACACGATTTCCCCCGATTTTTCGGACGCGCGCGCTACATCGTCGTTTAAAAGGGGGCACGCACGGACTGTACGCCGCGTGGACAATTAGTGGGGCTTTATAGCGCGTGCAGACGAAAGCTGAGCCCCACCAGCGGTGATCGCGCGGCTATTGGACGATGCCTTTGGTCCCGTGGATCGTCCGTGACGTCACTGGAGAACTCTGACAGGGGGATTTCGCTCGTCCTCCGCTCTTTCGCGCCCTACTCTCGCGCTCCTCCACCCGTTTCGCTCGGACGCCACGGCCCGTTGGGTTTTCTCGTGACGTGTCTTGTTGCTCTTTTTTTCCTTTTTTTTTCCTCTTCCTCGCCGGCTCTGTCTCCGCTCGTTTAGCGGACAGGGAAGTGAGACACCACGGAGGCGACGCGCAGGTGAGTGCACTCGGAGAATACAGCGAGCGTGGCGTGTCGAGCGACCGGCTCGTCGGACGGCTCCCGTGTTCTCTGTGTTTTCGACGGATCGTCGATGGACTGAACTGGGCCGCCTCGAGCAAGTGGAAACTGTGGTGTGTTGGACCAAGTCGGTGCTTCTGTTGCATCGCTTCTACGAACCCAATTATTTTCTTCATCTTGGATTTTCTCTTATCGTTGTGCTCGATCGAAACTGTGGAGAACTATTGCAATATACATATTCAGATGTTGTAGCATTTTGTAATGGGATTTGGTCGATATAGTTCATTCTCGATGTGCCTTTTTGAAAAGATAATAACAAAAGGTGATAAAATCGATACCACTTTTTTGGAGTTGTTCTATTTATGGATGATTTTAATGTCCAACGGTATGTTGTTAAGATAAAACCCCGATATAGAGGGAAACGACTGGAAAGTCCAATTCTTGATAACAACTGAGGCACGAATCTGATTAACGATCAGATGATTAATTTGTATTCTCGTGTTGCGCGTCCAATTCGAGGCTAGTCAAAAAGTGTGGTCGATCAAATCCGCACAACGCTCTTAATCGTCTTAGCCGTTCAACCGGCAATTTTATTGTTTTTTATCAGCGCCTTATACAATTCCCTCGATTTTACGCAATACTGCTCGCTTGTGTGTGTGTGTGTTCTTTTTTTATCCTTCGTTTCTTTGCATACCTCTTGAACAGAGGCAAATTAACCGTTCAGTGAACTATTCTCTCTTATTCCACTTCATTTCTCTTCACTTTTACTGTATACTCGACAAAACGGACGATTGAAAATGAACTTTCAACTTTTCGATCGACCAGTACTTCATTTGCGGGATTTCAATTGGGTTAAGTAAGGCGATATGGTTCTGTATAACGACATTTGCATTTGTACAGCCATCTGCGGCTAAGACAAACGCAACAGGTGACTTTCTCGGTTCCAATCCGTTCGAACCGCTCCAAATTCGCTCGACGAGCGCAAAGAAGCGCCGTGACCTTCTCGATCCACGACACAAAGCAACCCCATCGATCGCTCGAGGCCATGTCGAGCGCTGAGTAATACATACGAGACTATCCGCGAAACGCCGGATACGGAGACCCGGGAACTCCGCTGGCAGAGACACGTAGCACCTCAGAAACTCGATACCCTTGAACGAAATAGAATTACGAGTTTTACACGCGGCTGAAAGATCGCTTTGTCCACGTCGATCATTCTTACGTAACGGAACACCGCGAAACAGAGCGAAATTCGAATTTCCCGCGCGATTTCGATCGTAGACTTGGCGAGCAACTCGTCGCGACTAGGTTCTCCGAGTCCGCAATTCAATTCTTTTCTCAGGAAACGAAAGAAACGTCCGATTCAATTCACGAGACAATATTTTACTTCAGTTGAATAAGAATTTCGTAACGGTACAAAATATGCAAAGATCTATCGACATTTAACGAGTATCGAACGAGCGTTAATTGGTATTAGTAGAAATCTGAAACGGGGAATCCCTGGTCAGTGGTTAAAACCGGAAATTGAAGCGCGGTTAATATATTGACGAATTCGTCTGTATTTCTGACATCTGCCACTCCTCGTTGACATCAGAAGCGTCGAATCGCTGGATTTGGGTGCACAATGGGTTTTAAGAGGCAGTACTAATTATCACGAGTGGCATCGAATATTACTTTTTATCGGATTCATATAAAATCTGCTTAAAACTGTTTTGTTAATTTAAGATCATTAAATTGATATATCTTAAGATACATTAGCGGTATAGCAATTTAAGATCAAGATATATCAATACAAATTTCATGACTTTTCACAGTGTATACACAGTAGAAGCTGGAATAATTAAAATCACACCGAGTAATAACAATTTCCTAGAATTTATGTCGGAAACAAACATTGCAAGGTAGAGAATGTTTCTTTCCTTCCTGTTTTTTTTTTCATGTTTGTCTCTCCATTCAATTTCAAACGATGCTGCTTATACACGTAAATGCATCTATATAATTAATACTATTAATAAATGTGCATTCTTAATCAATGGCTAACAGTTTCTTTTTTTCTACATTCGGAAACATACGCATTATGATCACGTCGATCATGATTTTCACGGAAGACAATAATGCTCGTTTAATTACTCGATTGTGGCGATGATTATTGGCATTGGTATTCAGGGTCGCCAATTCTATGCGGTTACTTTGCAGACATTTTTAATGCTAACCGTTCGCCGCAAGCTGTCGACGTTGTCCCTTTCGAGTCGATCATAATTGCTACGTTAACGATTTCGCATTGGAACTATTCCATTGTTGGTTCGAGGCGATGATAGGTATCGAAGCTGATCAAGAAACTAGAGGATCGCAATATGGCGGAACGAAAATTCGTCGAAATAATGCAACGACCGCCGAGGCCATGGAAAAATACTTTGACGATGATCGTAAATATTGCAGAATTCGTTTCGATGATTGCAGTGATAACGGCGGAACCAGCGATAATGGTATCGTCTTGGGGGATTTGCTCTCATTTCGAAAGGAGTGGAGAACGTTCGTGTTGCATCGTTCCTGCTCGTCTGCCCGCAGACGAAAACATTTACATTTGTAATTATTGCTATAAATAGCGGATTTTTACGTCTTTTACGAATTTTCTTATCAGCGTTCCGAAGAGAACAAAGAAAAAAACGCGGAAGAAGCGGTAAATGTTTCACGTATGAGCACAGAGATTATTTCGCGAGCTACCACAGAATTAGAACCAAATGCTAGTTTCGATCTTGACGATCGTCGAATAAGTAAAATTAAATTTGATAATTTCATTAAACCTTGCCAGTTTGCTATTTTATCTGTGGCAAATAAATTGTAAGAGAAGATTAGTTTTAATTGAAAAATTGTTGCGCAAAATACACGTATCACAAAGCAATTTTTGTTTAATTCAACTTCGCGAAGCATTAGATAATTATCCTGCAAAAGCTGAGGATCGAAACTGATGTAACGGGACCCGAAACAGGAGCTCTATTGAACGATACGATTTGGAGCGGCATCATTTAGATTTAGATGAATGACGACGTAATGCACGGTGACAGCTCTTAAGCGCCGCACGATAAAACCGTAACTACAACAGCACGCGTCTGTGAAAAATGCAAAAGATAGCACGTGTATACACGTTTCGTAATCTCGAATCAATTCCTTCTTAAAGGCGGCGACCTTCAGTGGAGCGGATTAATTTATGAATAAAAGAAACAGGAACGCCGAGCAGCGTGTAAAAGAGTTACAACAGTTCCCATTAACGAATGCATCAGGGAGGAAACGGGTAATTAGATTTCAAGTTACTAAATCTTCGCCAGCTGTTCGTTTCTAATGCATTATTAATACATTTAATTACGATTAAAAGCCTCTTGACTCAACTTTTTATTTAATTCAAAACCTAATCGTACACGTTCCAACAATTGGAGGCTGGAACAAATTTCCATACAGACTCCGCTTCCTCGATTGTCTTTATAGAAGTATGAATTTATGTAATATTCACACTCGTAGCAACAATCGAACTAGTCAAGCTGAATCGAACTATCAACGCGACGAAGCTCGTCTGAAGGTTAGCAGCGTAATTGCAGTCCTAGATCGAGCGTAATTGAAATTTTAGAGCTATCAACATTTAGTACGCTGCGACATTTATTTCGTTTTCCACCATCGACTGCAACGACAGGCGAAGCGACCATTTTTTGCGGGTTGTCACTTTGGCTTTTATTCGGATGAAGTAAACCGATGACCTTGAACGGAATGAGCGGCCAAGGAAAGCCCAATGGTTCCCAGCGGATGGGGGAGCTACCCGCGGGCGAGCAGCGACGAACAACCGGAGAAGGTCGCTCGAATGATTACCAGAAGCCACGGGAAGACGAGTTTGAAACCGGTTCATGGAAGGATGCGAACGAAGATGGTGGAACGGCCGGAGGATGGACCCAGATAGCGCGCGCGCGTTCAGGTTCGAGCAAAATTTCGTCGCGAAACGCCAAGGCGACGAATTTACAGGGTCTCCGAACAATAACGATAACGGAACAGCGAGCAGACTCGTGGAATGAATAATTCAAAGTCCAGTTTCGCTTCGACTGCAGCAGAACTTTCATTTAGAACGATCCGTCAATCCCCAGACAAAGGTTTGCGGAGTTCAATTCGAGGGACCTTGGAATTTTTAAGACACTTGCGTCTAACGAAGGCGAATCGTTTCGTTTGGCCCGTTCAATTGATGAATTTAGGCGTCAACCTCTCGTGAAAGCAATGTCAAGGATAATAACCGCAAAAAGTGTGAAACGCGAAACAGCAACCAGTTATCAGTCGGTCACCAGACGAGGAATTAGAAGCGATCGACGATTTACGTAAGAAAAGATTATGTTAATTTTTAGAGGCTTCCGAAATAAATTGCGCAAAGTCAAGGATACGTTCGTGCGTCTCTCGCGTCTTAAGTAGAAGCAGAACAATTCTGCGTATCACGATTCTGTATTGTTGGCTCCTGAAATAAAGATAACATTGTCGCCTATCGCAACAGCAAAGATTAGTTCAATTTAGGTATGCTTCATCATGAAGCGTTAACAATTTTACGACTGCATTCTTATCTAATTCTGTTTCAATTGTCACAATAATTTGAGCCTTTAATCATATTTGTAATTGCACTTCCTTACAATTTCGCGTACGCTTTGAAAGAAAACATAACATCGAGTTTCTCTTTTGTCTGAAATCTGTCGTAAATGAAAATGTTTTCGTCGCATGGTTCATCGTCTTATGCGTAATCCTCGTTGCGAGTTTCATTGAAATGTCATCGAACGAACCGCGATTCAACAGAAACAGGTCCCGAAGCGCGCAGTTGCCATCGTCGTAGTCGTGTCATTACTTTTATGCACGTCTGACCACGTGGTCGGGCATTTAAGTGCGTATCGCGCGAAACGGAAAGAAAAATAAGCATTCGTACAAATCAATCGCAGCATACACAGAAAATTCCAACAATACGAGGAAAGTTTTACTTCTGAGAACTATGATACCTGTCATGATATATGGGAATATGTCTGGTATCGATGAATTGCGCATGGTTAAAATTTATTCGCGAAAAATTCGTTGCATTTCACAGGACGATGTTTCGTATCGAAAATAGTTGGAACATTTGCTGCGTCGGATTTCGAAGTTTTTCACTCGATTCACATTTCTGAGATTACCACACGAAGTTGTTGCAGAATTCTGATGCTCAACGATGCTCAATTTTTTGATACTCGAGACATTAATTGAATCTTACTTCTGCGAGGTATTTTCTCTCGAAAGTCAAAAGAGGCAGGGATGAAGTTAAGTAAAAGATCAGCGTCAGAGAGGTAACGCGAAAAGAAATAAAGTCGCGAATAAGGGAGCATTACAGAGAAGTAATGTCATTTTCAAAGCGGACGACAAAAGAATGGCGTTGAAACACGACGTAGGTCAAGTTTCAATAGGATCTCGAATTATCAAGAGAGAATCAAGCACAATGCAATTGCTTCCTTGGTTGGCTGAGAAACTCCGGTGCCGCGTCATTCACCCTTCTCTCTCGTGACGCAAATCGCGTACCATTACGCACTGTTGATTTTAAACAAGCCTCGGATTAAAAAAGTTGAGCAGAAGTGGAACATGGAGGAAAGTCGTTTAACGACGATAGACGTTAAACCCAACAGGCAGGCATGCCCGAAGAAATGAGAAAGACGCGAGTAGAAGAGCGACGTGCTTCTAATCTGGAAGTCGTTCTGGCATTTAGGACGGTCGGGAACGAGGAACGAGGAAAAAACTTTTCATTTCGTTTTTTTACCTTCAAGTCACTGGACACGTACGTGATATAACGAAGAAGGAAATCCCAGGAAAATTCTCGCAAAAAACATCACGGTTACATGCGTCACTTGGCAAATGACGAAAATCAACCCCCCAAGGTGTAAATGCTGTTATTTCGTTTATGTCAATTAAATTTGTAGCAGTAATAATAAAGTAATACTCGCTGCAGAAATAGCTAGCGCGATTCATGATGTGCAGGATAATTAAGCTGTCTTTGAGGAAAACGTTTTAGCTTTTAATTCTTTTCGATGAACCGTTAGAAGAGACTTCGAGGAACCTATGTCTCACGGCTGGGTGGCCCATGATGGTTAGGTCCCAGATAGACAGACCTCAAAATCTCGCTACATATCCGAAAATTGCTAATACAGAAAACACTCGCCAAGGTCCAAATCGCCTCTCTCACAGCAACGAGAAAGGGTGTGATTAACTAAAACTTCCCCTAAGAATGAGGGTTATCCAATCCTCGAAACGAACAGCAAGAAAACTTGCATAAAAATCGAAGAAAGAAAGTTAAAAAGTCTTGAAGGTGAGAGTTGCGGTTTGAATGAAATAAACGAACTCCAAAATTTGTGATCTACATTATTGAACACACAACCCTCTGCCTCCAAATTATAGAACACCACAGGTGTCACAGAAGATGCAACAAAACAGATATCCGTTTGGATCATTTGTACTGGATCTGAACAGTCCCGTAATCTGTCGTTGACAGAACGATAACCGTTTACGTTGGTCGTTATCAGATTTGCAACAGACACGACACAGTCACTGTGAACCGGACACTACGATTGCGTTGCACAATTTCCATCGCTTTTGATAACTGCGCGTAATGTTTGCGTTCGAGGACCGTTCTCCTCTTCCACATTCAGTGACCCACTGATATTTTCTGCTTGAAAATATTTTCGAATCGTGGGCAGAAATATCGTTGCACATGTCGATTTCAATAGTAGAAAATAGTGCAATCGTTCACCTCTTAAGAATAAATTGTACAGTCTTTTTCTAACGACTAACTCTTCTACTATTCTAATGTTTTACGAATCTACGTTAAACTGTCGCGAAATATTGCGAACAAAATGTACAAGTGATAAAAACACGAAACCAGCCAGTACCTTCATTTCAGGACACAAAGACGAGAGAGTTGTTCGGTGCTACTTCCATGAATGGATGAAACGACCGCGCACAAGGCCATGAAACTTGGCTCGTTTTTTACGAATCTACCTTAAGTTCAAGTGCACAAACGTAATAATGATCTTGAACGAGTTTCGACCAATAAATATATTCACCAGTTATCTAATCGTGTTTGACTTCTTAAATAATTGTAAAAAATTATCCGCCCTTTAACACGTATTTTCCATTTCAAAAGTTTAGTGAAGCAGTTAAGAACTGCTATTTTCTATGTTTCGCTGTGTCGAACCATTTACTTGGTCACTTTTCTGATATTAATTATCTACGTAACATAATTGTGTAATGTGTATGTAGACTACATATGTTATCATACTTTTACGTCACATTGTATATTGTAAGAATAAAAAACAGTATATGCTATACTTTTGTTAGTTATTGCGATTTACGTATGCACGAATCGACTTCTAGAAATTCCCATAATTAAGAAATTCATTTTTGTTCACTTCATTTTTGTTACGATGGTTCGTTTCGTCTAATTCAACCCTTTCGTTTAGCTTCGAGATCGTAGGAAGCCTAATGGCTTCGTTGAAGGGGTTCACTGCCAAGAAAAAATGATCTCACGAGATCGTGCTTTGCCTGGTGGTAACCGTCGCGTTTTTGTCGAGCCTTCCTTTGATCCCACCAGCTCGAGGGTACCTTGATAAGTGATCCTTTAACCAAACTGCGGTAAATGTATCGTCCGTCTTTTCTTGCGGATATGTAATTAACATCCTGCTAATAATAATTTCAATCGCACGGTATTTTGCTACTTAATTTCCTCGAAAAACACCCTCGTTCAAGTCGTCGAGATTGTTGCAAAATCTACTCGATCGTTAGTTTCTAAGAAAAACCGAACGATTTAACGCAAAATTTTCAAAGTTCCCCCTTGTCCGTTTCTAATCCACCATGACGACTTCGTAGCCGAGAAAAAGGCAAGAAAAAAGGCAATCGGTTGCAAGAAAACCAGAAATGACGACTAATAAGCGAAGCTGCCTATTCGTTCCAACTTACGTCGATCGATTTCAATGCCAGGCCACGAATCCGTCGACGAACAAAGGAGCGACATATTCTTTTTTAATAGCACGTGACCGAACGACGCCAGTTCCGGCACGGGGACGCCATATTAACGTAACGTTCTCCACGGAATCCCTTCGGGGGAGGTTGAATATCTCGAATGATTCAAAGCGTTATGTATACGCGATTGATATTTTTTCCCTCTCATTTTTTTCATCGTAAATCGTATCGTGCCTTAAGAAATTGTGCAATTAACGACCAGGTAGGTGTAATTGGTGCCAGTTATCGACGGAATGACGGGAAAGACGTTCTTGCGCGTGTCCTTCTTGTCCGTTCGAGAATTCCCGCTCGAATAATTTTTGTTCCTACCAAGAACACGCGTCGATAGAGCCGTGAAGTTTCTTGGACGAGTAATTAAAGAATTCGTTGAGCAACAATGTGGCTCTCCGGTATGCGTGGATGCTATGGATGCGATTTCTATTAAAAAGATGATTTATCACTTCAAACAGAGGAATTTATTACCGATCTAAAGACTTTAGACAGGCTGTACGCGTAATTATACGCGTGGAAAGCGGACAGCTGGGATCGTAGGTAGGGGAAAAGTGTGATTTTTCGCGCGTCGTCTTTTTTTTGTAACAGTACATTAGTCATGGCAGTTGTTGGTGGAAATATTAATATTTGACGGCTGTTTTAAAGTGTACCAAACGAGGTGCACTGCTGTAGGCGGTCTTGAACGTGAATGGCAGCTTGCTCAATGTTAATGGCTCGTATTTGTGACATAAAAATGGTGACTTTATGATTGAAGGAGAGATATTTCCTACAAGGTGACGCGTGTTCTTGATCATAAGTATACAGTTGCGAACTATCGGACTGTGTTGACTTGGAATTGTGTAATCGGTGGTGTCTGAACTTAACGTTAGCTCAATTTCTAACTAAACCATATTCAGTCCCGAGTAATTAGCTTAACTTCCTCACATTGGACGTTACTAGCAGCCATGTTTCCATCTGAATCGATCGGGGGGTAGTACATGTCGACTCGAAATAGAGAAATCAGAAGAAAAAGAAACAATAGGGTGCGATACAACAGGACAAAAGTAACCTTCATCTCTTCTCGACGCGTTCAGCCACAGAGGAACCACCCCTATAAAAAACCATTCAATTTTCACCCCAAAACGTACTCCCGTATCCTCCGCGTTCCTCGCGACATTTCCCAGAGGGTATTGAAATAACGGGACACCCAGTACGCTTTATTAACTCACTTTTCCTTCGTCAACGATCGATGTTCGAGATACGTCCCTTTCCTACCATTAATCAACCCAGTTTTTTTTCTCTTTCTCCCCTCGAACACGACGATTCCCGATCGTTTCCCGGTAACTCCCACCGGGGACGTCAGAGAGTTACCCGGGACCCGGTTTTCCGCGGCTTCCCGCGGCCGTAACTCAATTTATTCCACGCCGCCGTGCGCTTTCAGCGGAGGTATCCTTGGGAATGTCGGCTTGGTCACGCTCAACTGGCTCGTTCGACATTATACGAAAGAAGCAAAAAAAAAAAAGGGAGAAAAAAACTTGCATATATATGTGTCGACCGTTTGTAATATCAGCGACTCCCTCCTCCGCGTCGAGCGAGAAAGAAAAATGATGGAGCGCGAAACGCGCGTCCAAACGGTGGGAGAAAGATGCACCGTTTCCTCCTCAGCGTCGTCGACGATAATTGCGGTAATTGTAACGACACCGCAAACAAGCCCCGACGCGAACATTTTCATTATCCCCCTCGATGAGAAGACGCGAGTCGCTTCGAAGAATGACATTGGAAGCGGAGGACGTAATTTGCTCCGCGACAGGTGGTCTCGTAGCTTCGATCGCGGACCAATATCGATGCTTACTCGCGATGCAGGTAAAGGGGAAATAGATCGATGCTCCGTAATTGATTAACTGTGAAACGCAGTAATGGAATCGGAGGCAATTAACAGTACTGTAAATAGCAATCTCTGCGGAATTAATCGTTCAAGCATCGCACGGGGTAATTAAGCCAATCACGGGATTCTTTTTAATGCACGATACGCGTGAGTCACAAAATTCTTGACATTCAATGGCGAACGCTCCAAGACACCGGCAAGAATGGAGGCAAGAAGGAAACAAGTGTTTCCTAATCGTTGTCGCTTCCAACAATGCTCTGTGCAAACCAAAAATTCTATAACGAGATAAGTAAATGTGCTCGTTAGCTTCCACCTAAAAATCGCTAAAATTTTCTCGCGTCATTCTTTCGATCCACGAGACAAAAATCCGGTAACGGAGTGGATTCCAAGAACGATAAAAATAACTGGAATACTTGTCGCGTAATTAATGAATGGCAAAAAGTCGATCGTATAAAAATTCCAATGACACAACCCGGTAGAAGAAGATGGAGAAACAAATGGGGCTCGCAGGGGATTCACGGATCGTTCAAGGGTTGGCGATAGGTCAGGCGATCGTATCTTCTCGTTGATATTCGGAGATTTCTTCGCGGTTTCGTGCCTCGCCATTCAAATGAATTCAAATGCCTCATCAATAATTCATCGGGCCGGTTATCAAGGCTACGAATCGTGCAGGATCCCGTGCATCGTCGGATGATTCACGACTCTTGGAGGATGCCGCGAGTAGGCAACAATAATAACGTAATAATAATAGATGATAATATTGCGTAATCAAATCACAATTAAAAGTCCCAAACAACAAAAATATATTGCACGTAACACTTCTCTTCACTTTTTTTTAATTAAATTACTGCAACGATTAAAGTTGATACTCGAGAAAAGTGCCATTTTACAAAGCACCTCATCTTTCGCTTTGTTGCATTACGAAATGAAGAAGCTAAGTTCAGTCTGATATCGAGCAGATGTTACAGAGAAACAGACAACTCCAACGCTTTCAAACGGGAGTGTATACGCTATTAAATGCAAGTGGATTAACATTAACTTGAATTCGCTCGAAGCATCGTGTTTACAGGAGGATCACGTAATCCTTCAAGCGTTGATATTCATCGCGTTTCCCTAGGATTCCCCAAAATATCCTGATCATCGCGAAACACTCGTCAGACATTCTCCCAGCAGCTCCGCCAAGGCCAGGAAGTGTTTCCTCGACGAGTGCCGTTGGTAAATGGCCCAGTTTCAGGAAAATAGTTGCTCGATGCGGTAACACGGTGTTCGATGGAAGCAATGAGTCGTGCTTTGCGTCAAACGAGCAATCGATCCGTAGAAGTACCAAGCACTCTCTCTCGGATTGCGAAACAATCGGAAATGGTATTCCATCGTTGGGTGCAACAAGTGCATTCGGGACGCTTGGGTCCTTTTACCGTCGAGCGCGCAAACAGACTTCTCGATACCTCCTACGTACGTCTGGCAAATTTCATTGGCTTGTTCTGAGAATTCTTTGAACCAACTAAGTGCTAACTTCATGACTAATCCTCTTTGTATAGCAATTTGATTCTATCCACTGGCTGCGTTCACTTGCACAGTTAATACGCGAGACAACCTTTGAATCTTTAGCTGAGATAGTAAGGATTTATGTGTAATTCATAAAATGAATTGAATTGAATGAATAATACAGCGACACTAGGAAACGTTATCGAAACGTATCTTAAAATTGCTTCCATTCATTTTAAATGGTTGCTAACAAATGTTGTGTACATAGCAGTTAGGGTTATCTTTATTTTAACTGAAAGTAGTTTTAGTGTCTTGCATTTAATGGTACAATTACATCACATGCTACGCGAGCGAATAAGTATGCGAACAGTGTTCTTGCACTTTTGCGTGCAGCCATTTATTAGCTCCTTTTTACAACGTTTCACACTTTCGGATTCCAATTTTCTTAAGATCGTTTGAAAAGCTTCCACGACTTCTCGAGTTTCCTCCCATCGCGGGGAGAAACTTTTTTTGCCTCCATTTTAGACCAGGGCGTGAAATTCCGGTCTATAACGTTGCAAACTTTTAAAGAGTTTCCTCGAGTGTGTTTTATTACGGAACGAGGGACTGTTTATTTGACGCTTTTAATATTTGTCTCGAATATGGCTCGCGGGGGTAATTATGAGGCTGGAAGAGGATCAAACTCCGTGTATTAAGTTCGCCAAACTTTTGCCTCGCGCTCGTTGGCGAGTCTTCTTGGGGGTGCTTTTTCGCCAGTTACTTGGCGACGCTTTCTTTCTCGCCACAAGAAGCAACTGTCACAGTGGCAGTCGGAAAACCTTGCTCGACACTCGCGATAACAAGTATCGTTGCTGCAAAGGGCAACGCACTCGCATGAAGTAGGCTAATGGGAACTTTCGAACAGCCATCTTCATAGCTTTGCGTATCTCCTGCGAGCAGCGTTCCAATCTGCGTAATACGCCTGGCCTTGTTTTTCAGAGGAAACACGTTTACAAATCTCCTAACTGCGATGCACGAACATGGAAACATCCAGTGTAGTTCGCTTCCATCAGATCGAATTTAATTCCGCCTGAATTAAAAGGAGTTCTTCAGTCGACGTTAATCAACGAGTTTTCTCGATCGAGCCTCCGTCGCGAGCCCAACACTTTTTCCTTGGGACTGTCCATACTTCATCGAAGCGTGGGTAATGCGATCTTAATCGTGGTCGATTCGATTCCGAATTAATTAAAGGAATTAGCAAAAGTTCGTTACGCGGGGTACACGGTCTCAAGGAAATTTTTTTGTCGCCCAGCCAGCCTGATTCTTTCATCCAGGAAGTGCAGATTTTATTACTGGTGTACACGGTGATCCTCTTTAATTGCGTCCGCCGTTAGACGATCCTCGAAAAGCAATTTCGAGGGAACCGGAGGCCGGATTTATTGCGAGCCAGGATTCACTGTAAACACCCGACAGCGTTCCTCTTAATTCCACCCCTCGCTTTCGATTTCCCTGTCCTCGCTTTTCCGGCCGCATTTTTCCGTTCATCCTCGCGTCACCGCGAACGAATAAAAAACAATCTCGTCGCGGAAAACGTTAGAACACGACCACGGATGACGTATTCGATTTTTTGACAAAGAGTTCTCGCGTTTTGTTCGAAGAAGACTTCAGACTATTTTTTTTGTTTGAAAATATTTTAGCAATCGAAAAGAGAAGAGTCCAACGAAATCAGAGATGTGGAGAGGAGGAACTTTGCGACAACGCTCGTGCGACACACGCGAGAAACTTGTTCCAACGCCGCTACGATTCCACACGCGACCTTTTATTATTTTTTTTATACCGCGATTGCAGCAGCTCGTATGGACTAGTGACTTTTCAATTGCAGGTATTTGTCCTGTCCCGTGGAATGGGCCCGCAGGATACTCGTCTTTACTTCGGAGTAGATACATGTACCTTTTAATTAGTAGCTTCCAAGAAATGACGTCAGGAATATAAATTTCATATTTATACGTGTCGCAATGTTATTCGACATCTATTAACACGTTCGCGCTCCAAGCGACCAGCGCAGTTTCCTCTCGTAGGTTCTGCGAAGCGACACGGTGCTATTGAATTAATTTTTTTCCAATGAAAACGTCTACCTCGGGCCACCCCCTGGTATCGTAAAGACTTCTACGTAAACTGCGACACTTTGGTGTTATTAAAAATTCGATCAATTTCACCCATTCCCGCTATAATTAATAATTTGCAACAATCAGCGTTTGTTATTGCCACGCGACAGCCAATAGAGCGTTGTTCAACGCTTTTATAGTAGCAATCAATGTTAAACAGCAAACGTCACAAGACATTTCTCAAGGAAGCTAATAAAGCTAAACTAGATCACCAACGTCATCGAGAAGGTGTTAACTAATTCCCAGCCAACGCAACTTAACCAGTCATTCCTAAGATCGGTCGATCGTCGTAAATATAGTCACGTATCCCCTTGACAATTGCAAATAGCGTGCATCATAAACGTTTAAACACGCTCGTGCTCTTGTTGCACGGTGTTTTCTCTACCAATGGCGAGGATTTCGTAACGAGCGAAGTCATCTATGTTGCACGTTGCATATGGCATTAATGTTTAATTCACTCTTAATATGAAAGGCGTGGGCGTGTTTAACAGCAAGTGCTTTACGATAGTAAGTAACTGAAATTGGTAATTCCATATGGGGTCTAGTGGGTTGTGGGTTACATGGCTGAAGGGTTTTAGGGTTGGGGTTTCAGGGTTGGCTGAGGGTCTCAAGCTTGGCCTCGATCTCAAGGCTGGGGCAGAGTCCCAAGGCTGGGTCGAGCTCACAGAAGGTTAATAAGCACACCCATTCCATGGCGTGAATGTTGTAGGGCATCATCGATTAATATCCAAAAACGAGAAGTTATCCCTCTAGCGATTGCAACGTTTGCACCACGGGCCATGATTTTCGATCTAGCAGCGTGCTATGGGAAGTTGCTAAGCGCTAGGCGCGTGTTCACATTGCACTTGGGGATGTTCCATGACGTTTCGAATTCAGGAGTGCGCAAAGAACAGAAATTCCAAACGCACAATGCAGAAAATCAGAAAACCAACAAGCACAAATTTTCGACGCCCAGAAAAGCTAGCACCGTTCGCGTAACTCCATTTAAAACTATAGCGTAATAGTTGCGCGTGACAAACATAAAAGTTCGCCAGTCACCGGTTCCGCTTCCGGCAAATGGCAGGCCACTTGACGCGAATCTAACAGCGTTTAAGCGTACTTTAAAATCGATCGATCGTTCGATCAAACGATAAATTTATGGTGTTCCCGGGTGTCAAATTCCTATTGGAAAGTTATATAAACGCGTGCGCCACGGCTGGGTGAAACGGTGTCAATTGAAGGAAATTACACGGACGATACGTGCGCTCTCGGCCCGTCCGCCACTTTCTTGATACGAAAATCCGTATCGAAGCTGCACGGAACACGGTTTTCGCCTGACGGAAATTCGGGGCTCGAATAAAATCACGCGGACAATCAGGTCGCATTGTGCTGGAAAGCTCGACGCTGTCGAGCCAGCAGACGTTTCGTATTTTGTCGCTCTGTGTCCGTCGCGAATATGACCATAATCCTCTCGTTTTTAATGCGTTTCCAGTCCACTGGCTCGAACGTGCAAAACATAAATTATCCGGTTTTTTTCCTGGCAATTCTTACGGCGCACTATTTTGCGCACTGCCTGCCACGTATAATGCATTCGTCCAATTACCATCCTACAGTTTCGTTTCTATTTTTCGTTTTTATTTCTCGTTTTTATTTCTCGTCGTTGTCGTAGAAGATTCTTTGCATGTTCGTGATCTGCGTGGAGAACAGCTCCGCCGAGTAACCAGAGCCTGAGCGGTAGAAATTGAAAAATGTAAACTGCTGTCTCGGATACGGAGAGGAATAGAATATTGATTTTTCTGCCGTCTCGATTTGCATGTTTATATCGCGGAACTGTAAATTTCCTGAATTAAATTGTACGATACAAAAAAAAACGGAGTTAATAATACCGCGAGCAACCCAGAATTGATTAATATTAACCTTAAACATTCCCTCGCAGGGACAGGAAACAAACAAGCCGTTCGCTTGTTAAAACACACCAAATAGCACGATCAGAAGGTTAAGTAGATTATTAGCGCAGCGTAACTTACAATCTCTTGGGCAAGAAAAAAAAAAAGAGAAGAAGAAAAAATGCGCGCAAGCGGCTCCAATCATGTTAATTTCACGTTGCGCCAGCCGTTTTTGCAAAACTATCGAAACGTTCAAATTCTTTCGGATCGATAACGTGCTCGATAGCGCGATCGATCCGTGAGACAAAGGCCAACGCGGATACGAACCGAGGTGAAAGTATACGGTGGCTAACAAGCGACGTGATTAAAACTTTATTAAGCGCGGTGGAGACGCGGGCTTTTGTGAAAACGCGGCCCATTTTCCGGCCCGTTCAAAAGTTGCGCCATTAGTTAGTTAAATGTCGCGCGCCTCGCCTTTACCTTGATGGTACCCCGGTTTTCCTGTCCCGTTGATTGAATTTCAATTTTCGCAACGCGAAAGAAGAAGAGAAATAAATGGAACGCGTCAACGAGTGAAAAGGCGAATTCTTTACGCGCGAGGCAAATTTGTAACAGTATTTTAATTATTTCATACAGCATGGTCTTTAAGCAGGTCTTTTTCGTCCACGTTTTTTTAATCCCAGGAAAAAAATATAGTTTTTCGTTCGACTGAATTCAACGAACAGTCCCGTGCTTCCGCGCTTGGACATTAGAAGTCCAGTTGCGCGTTCTGACAAAAAAACATCAGCATTCTGCGCCGCGATATCCGCATGACGATAGTCGCTGATGTTAACACGTCATTATACTCGTATATCGTTTACCACAAAGGTTTAATATAATAGTAAATCACCTGTTTTCTGATCGTAAATATACATCGTCCGTAGCTGCACATTAACGATCGTGTAAAAGTACTCTTTGATCAGAAAAAGCACCGATACATTCGATCGTTTGCATATCGATTAATTAGATCCAAGCGCACTTTCGTGAAATGAATCTCGACGAGTCTATAAAACCTGAGGGGGGGGAAAAAAAAAGAAAACACGCTCTACTAGAAAACGTGGCTGTTCGCCGATACTTTTTGCGGCCACAAAAACCATCCGTAACGAAATATCTCGCTTTCTTTTCTACGCTAACGAGCATCATTACGAACCTCGCGCACGAACCGCCGCCACTAGTCCAGCAAACACACAGAACAGACGCAAAAAGGAGAGAAACAAAACGCCGCGAATACAAGAGGAAAAATGGCCGTAATCATTTAAAAGTCCGTATCCCCTCTATCAAACGAGCTCTCCTCTCAAGACACCCATTAATTCGCTCGACCCGAGTTTCGATGCTCGAATTTCCCTGTCTCTGGTGGACGAGGCGTCCCTGAGAGCGACGTGGAATTAACAGAGGCTTCGAGCATCCCGCGTTAATTCTCGTTGCGCGTGTCGCCAGCCGTGGCGTCAGCTTTCTTTCCCATTCGTCGATGAAACTTCAGCCCGTGCAAGGGTTGAGCTCGCGGCTCGTCCGCGTTACGCAACCCGGTCTCCAAGTTTAGGAGGGACTAGGGTCGACCAAACAATGGTGTAACCCGACCTACGTGGTGATTGCCATTAATCGTACCAATTTATTTTCTTGTCCACGGGCTCTCCTTGCGTTTCAGAATAGATCGGTTCACCTGGGAAGCCCCATGCTACGAGGAATCGACGCGGACGCCGAGGTCGACTCGCTGCGGGACAATGGGCGTGATTTCGTAGCGCGTACGATTCTCGGATTTTTGCGGCGACCAGTTCTGCCGATTTTTTTGCCTCTCCGTTTGTTCGAAGGTTTCCTTGGAATTATTGATAAATTCAAGCGCATTGTTCAGTGAAATATTGTCAGGGGTTCTGTTTGGAGCTCGTGGATCTCTCGATAATATGAGACTCTGAAGTTTTAAGATCTAGCGAAGAAGAAAAATTATCGAGAGAAATGGAACGTCCGACAACTCGGTTTAATTTGAATTTATACATTTGTATATAGTAGATTGTCGCTGGTACGCGTCTTAATTTCCGTTGGTTCGTCGCGATTAATCAGAGTTCAACTCGGTGGAACGAAAGATGCGTTAATTGCTTCCACGAGGCGAGCTTCCAACAACTTAACCATTTCCTCGTGATTCCGTTATATTTGCTCCGGTAAAGACTCCGTGCTCGACTCGATTTACTTCGGATTCCCCTCGTCTCGTAGAACTCGAAATAAAGTCTCAGAAGAGAAACGACTCCTTGGAGAACTCGAGACAAGTAGCTTATAAACTCCGTTTTAATTTCGAAACGAGAAACTCGATGCAAAAAATTGCAGTCTTTCGTAAAATCTTGATTAAAGCACCGGACGAACGTTAAATCGGGAAGCAAGCTCACAATTGGAAACAGAAGCTCCTATGAAACACACTCGATGCTATTGGAGTCGTACCGTTGCAGGATATGACAGAAATAGCGGAAGAAACGAATCGTTACGCTCCGTAAGAATCAGATTTACCCCAGAATCGGCGATTTTTCTCGGTAAAACGCGCCTCGAGCCGCTCGACTAGACTAGTATGGGTACTCACGTCAGAGACTCGATCGAAATCCTTGTGGTCCTTAGCCGCTACCGAGGAACAATAGCCGCGGAGAGAGGAACGGCACCGCACTCATCGCCCACTAACCTTGCACTAAGCTCTATCACCTCGGTCTGGCAACGATAACAAAACTTGCGGACGCGTAGTACGTGCACTGGGCATTTTAGAGGCCCTGCATTCGATCAGGGTACGCGGAGAGCGTGTCGGCGTGCAATTCTTCGTCACTTAAGAGAGTGGGTCATTAACGATGCCCTCCACGATCCTTCGAGCCGAGCATCGTTCTCGTGCCACGCACTACTCCTCTTTCTTACGTCTTCCAATCGCTCGCTCACGTTTTCGCGTGAAATGTGGACGCGGTGCGTGTCGCTATTGACACGCGTTGTCCCGTCGATTCGTATGCGAGCGTTATAACGGGCGTTGCCGTGACGAGAATTTCCCGTTCGCGTAAAACGGTCCGGTTCGAGGTGGAGGAGAATCGAGGCAGGTTGCGTCGCGACGCAGAGTGCTCGCGACGGAACTGGGAAATGGAAGATCGAGTAGTTCAGTTCGGTTTCTGCGGTAATTGCAATCTTCTTTGTACACTTCTTGCGAGCATTTCGCCCATTCTGTTGAATTTCAGCGTTGATTACGGTTATTTCATTTCAAACGTTTCGTTCTCTCCTATATATTTTATGTCATATTAATTTTAATTCCGCTCGTTTTATTTAAATATCTTCTTTACTTTACCTTTATTTATAAGAATAACAGTATTTCCAATAATATGTATTCTGTTGCAACGCGTTTCATCGGATTGAATAATATTATCGTCCAATTCGATTGGAAATATATTCAAAGGAATCGTTCGAAAAATCCAATTCTCCTCGCAACAAAACGCGCATTGAAGCACCGGATGGTTATTGTTAGGAATATCCACAATTTTTGTGGAAGGTATTATAATTCGTTTAGGCTGTACTAAGATCGACGTTTCGATCGGCTGATGCAAGATCAGAATTGATAAAGAAGAGGAGCGTTTCGTTTCGATGGAACATGATTGGCGACGGGTCTCGTTCCGATAGAGAGGCTCTAGAATACACGCAGGCCTAGTGGCCCCGATACTGGAAGAGGCCTCCATTGTGCGAAACCCACGAAGATGGAGGTAACGTAATGAAACTAACTGGCTTGCTCTGACCAATTAACCAACCCAGCCACGGCATAATATTTAACGTACACTCTTCGCCTTCCCCTGTTCACGTGGCCGTTTACGCCCGTGGATATAGCGTTACATGGAAACGCGTCGCGAGGGAATATCGTCGCGCGATGATGAATTGGTGTACGCGGACGATCCTGGCTGCGATCCAAATTATTTTCCACCGATTTCTTCGCGGAACGTGTCTCGAAAATTCCATTCGATCATAAAAGAAACTAACAATCGCAACTTTTGTGATTTATCTCAAATAAAAATGACAATTGAATGATAATTGCAGGGTAATGGAAAGTATTCCACGAATTATATGTTTTAAAGGTGGTTAGAGATTGGAAGAGTTCAATTATAGGGGATGGATAGCTCGTTGATTGGAATTGTTAATAAATTTTGTTAACAATCTCTGTGGCACTTGGTAAATGAAACGTAATCAAAGTAAACGTATGGAATTTCAATAGTGGGTTCAGATAAGGGAGAACGTGGCGAAGATGTCACTGTTAATTCGCGCTTCCCACCTGTTTGCTCGCGTCTGACCATAGACAGGCACGCTCTACTGCGGCTGCTAGAAATCTGCTGCACGTGAGCACTCGCACTCGAATAGAGTATTTATTTCCTCTGCTTACCATTATTCACACCGTGTAACGTTACTCTACAGCGATACCACTTTGGTACTGTAGTTTCAATTTTCCCCAATCTCAAAAACGCAACTACTTTTCCTAAAATTTTGATCTGCGAGTTCAAAAGCTTCGAGTATCGACAATTATATTCGAAATGCTTAAATTCTATACACTTTCTCAAGAATCCTCAAAATAGAATCGTGAATCGAGATCGTCGAAGAGCTCCATTTTTTCCTGAAACACGAGCAACCATCCGAGCGAAATATCGCGAAAAAAAGAAAGATGCGTCTCTGCATCGAGTTTCGTGGGGCAGAGAGGGGTGCCATCCAGTTGTGAAAGAATTTTCGTTTCGTACAGCTTGTTCGGCCCGCGGGGGTGGACGCGGGGTGGTGGCATAAATATTCCGAGGTTGCGCATCGTGTTCGACGTAACTGGAAGGCCGAGGGAGGAGAGCAAGTGGTGGCGAAGGAACACGAGGGCCCCCGGATTCGTTTCGCGTGCGAGCTCAGTGCGAGCCGCGCTCCGCACGAGTGTTCGTCCAGCTGGGAAGAAGGGTGGTGTGGGACTTCCGGGCGAGGACACTGGCCGTGAGTTCGAATCGACCACCCTCCGTGGGCTAATCGGGATAGCAAGCTCGCTCTGCTTTTTAGTGTCTTTGTTTCGCCATTTTTGCTGGTGCTTTTGCTCTTTCGTTTTTGGCTCACGTTGATTCGAACGTTTCACTTTTGTTGCTTCGCGACGGTTTCAACTGGAACGTTCGGACTTGTTGCTTTGAGCGTGACTGAAGGGGTGACGTTTGCGATTGGAAAGGTGTGCGTGCGAAAATCGTGCGCTCCGATTTCAAGTTTCCGAATCAGGTTTTTGAAAATGCATTTTCTTCTTCGAGTTTCTGTACAAGTTCTGCGTTATGGTTTCGTCGCGATTATTTTTAAGAGAAAGTTTTTTGGATATCCGTACCAGTGGTAGTAGATAATTAATTACGGAGAGTGCAATCGAAGCGATCGAAAATTACAAACTCTCCGCGCAACTTCGTTACATTTATCGTACCTCTACCTATCTATCCCAGTTGAATACTACCAGTAACGCGATCTATTTTTGAACCGCGCTATTTATACAATACACTTGAACCGGAAGTAAGATTGATTTCTTCGAAAGTTATACAAGTTCGTAAAAGCAACGAAGATCGATACGTCAATCCGCGCGTCGAGCTGCCCGGTTAATCATCGGTGAAAAAAAAATGTCTGCACGATAATTGCCCTCTAACATTTCACGAACTGTTTCTCCTTGTAATATTAATCGTTACGAGGGAGCAAGAAGGGACGAGTTGAAATAGGTCGGCGCGTGTGTTAGCGGCGTAGTTTTTATTCATGTATCCACTTGAAAAGTTGTCTATAGATACCTTACTAGGCTGATGCGAACCGCTCGCTTTTTGGTCCCTTTTATTTCTCTCGCATTTTTCTTCCTCCACGTTTCCCTCTCCCTCGCTCTTGCTCCTCCTAGCCCATTCCCTTTCTCTCTTCCCTTTGGCCTGGTTATTTTTCACGCAAACCCGGGCAGCGGATGAATTTCCGCGCCGCGAAATTGATGACTCGGGGATAATGGAAATTTATCGCCTATAATAGCCCGCGTTCTCGTCAAAGAACCGTCCAACAGCCAGAGAGGCATAAAAAAACGTGAAAATCATGAATTATTCATATAATATATTCTCCTATGTACTGGCTGTAATAGCTAACTCCACACGCGAATGTTACAAATTTTAATTTAATTATAGTTGCACATTTTTGTACCTAAGAGAAAGAGAGTGAGAGAAAGAGGGAGAGGAAGAAGAAGTGAAAGAGATAGAGAGTCTGAAGGTAGACCGAGCTTACGATCTTTATATCAGCTGCACGAGAACCGTTGCTAAAAAATGTAGAGGGCAATTTTAGAGGTAAAAATAGGACGAAAAAAGATCGAGAATAAAAAGGTTGTAGCTAAGGCTTCGTTTTTGGAAGAAACGATTTCAGAAATGAACGATAAAAGTACGCGGGACTCTTACCATTACCGCACGCGTGCTTCGTGTATTTTCGAAACAGTTTTCTTCTTCTTCATTTTCGTTCTACTCCTGCTTGCTCTTTAAACTTTCTACCAACGATAACCGCATATTGCTTGCAACGCGATAAGATGGCAGCAAATGTACCTAAAGCACAGGAGGAAGGTTTACTTCGACAATACGAAGATTACGTTACGTAATTTGATGATTGGAATTCCTTCCATTCGAGGCAGAAGAAGAAACGCGCACAACAGAATTCGTACACGTCCGAAGCTCGACGTGATTCTGAAAAGATTTACGAGCTTGTCTCCGGCAGACGAGGGATTAAAAGAAGGTCGAGGAAAGAGGCTCAATGGATGAACCAGGTGGAAGTTCTCGAAGCAGTCGCGAATCACGAGTACGCTCTCGAGGAGAGATGAAAAAGAACGAAACTGAGAGACTGCTGCGACTTCTCCTCCCTTTAATATACGAGAATTAAACGGTGGTCCATCGAGTCAAAGAAAAATTCGATTCTCGATCCGCCATCATCGAAAATTTCTCACTCGCTCGGATGAAATTGAGAACTCGAGCAGGCAATCGTAATCTCTTATTTTATTCATCGAATCGTCGGCAATCAAACATAAAATCGGCAGAATATAACGCAATGATTGCAACGCGATCCAATTTGGTGTCTGCTGTACGTGTCTCGTGATCAAACCGCGCGCCAGATAATTTATTATTCAATAAACTGGACGGCGTCTGCCTTCGATGATTGGCAAGTCGATAACGACCACAGCCA
This sequence comes from Xylocopa violacea, assembly GCA_963969225.1. Lineage (NCBI taxonomy): Eukaryota > Metazoa > Arthropoda > Insecta > Hymenoptera > Apidae > Xylocopa > Xylocopa violacea. The sequence goes on from CAXAJV010000014.1 coordinate 18,472,544, forward strand.
ACCGAAATAGACGTTCTGTGGTCATTAAACAAACATTTCTAGTAAGCTTCTCGCGAAACAAGTTCTGCTCTTTTCGGCTAACATCGAGTGAAAAACGCGTTTCCGAAGCATCCTGTTTACAAAATTCCGCCACAGAAGAGACAACCTGAGATCAAAGATAAAAGATATAGGTTTTCTTCTATCGTTCAGTGTCAGTGAAGAGAGAAACATACTCAGCAGGATTTTAATTTAATCATGGCTCAGTTGTACGAACGGAAACAGGAAAAACGTTCGCAAGCTTCGCGAGCTTTGCTTCGAAGACGTCAACCAGGAGGTGATATTTATTTGAAACTCGAAAACTCTGGCGATCATTTCTCGTCGACAGACATTAACAAACGCGGGAAGAAAATTCGGTTACACTTGGATAATCGGATTTTCAGTGGGCAAATACAGGAACGTGATTTTCCCGGGGGTGTTCGAAGTGAGAAGTCGAGGGAACGAAGACACTTTGAGCCTCTGGATGTAGTTCGACCTGACCACCAACTGAATTAACCTGGCGTCCAGCATTGATTTTGCGTCCACTGTTGGAACCGCATCGGGTATTATTGTTTAACAACGTGCTGCGCTTGATGAATATCGGTTTTACTTAATCCTCTGTAAATCTGTATACCTTTGAAATTGTACGTAAATCCATCAGACTGTAGTAACGAGTATTTGTACATTTAATCTGTAAAGCTCGACAATTTTTGTACACACGCTTAAATAAAGATTTTTATTTCTATATACCATTGCATTTTATTAATTACACCACTTCCATACCAATTTTAATAATCGATTCATAGTAATTAGTAATTTCGTATGGTCGTACAACGACCACAAGTAAAATGATATACGTATAAACGTACGAAATAAGACTTCAACCCTTAGCGCTCGAGAGGCGACTCTCAGTTTTACACAGCAACTCGAGTTTCTCATCGACTTGAATTTTTTTAAGTCCCACAGAGATGAATTTCAAAGGTGAAATTAGCTCGAGTGAAGATGAAATCGACTTTCAACTGTTGAGAAACGAAATTAGTGACAGAGAAAATGACGTGCGATCGAAATAGTAGTCGAGCGCAAAGGGTTGAAGCTGTGAATATTTGGGAATGCAGCTTGTAAGTAGAAATCAGAGGGGATTAAACTGGATTCGATCTGAGGAGTTTCTTTCTTCTCGCCGGGGTGAAACGGCAAATGAATGGGGATATTCCGCACGATTTCGATTGCACTTTACCGTATTAATTAACTCAGGATTACAGCGTGCTCCTGAACAATCGTATTAATCCGCGTAATTCGATGCAATTGATTCACGGACGGCACGCCGCTCGACATTACGGGAATCCCTGTCTCAATTATTGAATTGCTCGTTACGAAGTATCGCAGCGTAATTACGATAGAATCGAGATTCACGTTGCAAAGATCGGAAACATTTTAGTAATCGTTGCTAATTATAGAACTGAACGGGATTCGATTCGACCTTGTTTTATGCTCCAAGTTCCGTTTTGCTATTCGAGCAATTAAATACCGATTTTCGCTATATTTTCTAGTATCACTGATTCTTTCCAGCAATTTGTCGAATTATATTTATCATCTAGCTTCTATGCGTTCCTAAAATTCCTTGGAAATTAGTAGACAGCAACTTCGTACAATTTCATGATAATAACTTCGCGGAATAACTTCCTCATCTAATAAAATTCCTATATCTATTTCGAGAGGACAATTTGTCGAAGGGAAGTTGTACAAAACAGATTCGTTACAATCCTCGCTCAATTTCGAGTAAAAATTTACACGAAGATTAGATTGCGATGAAAGGGAATTTTTTTATTTGCCGTTCGTCGCTGGTTGGTCGCTGCGAGGTCTTCCAGGAGCACTGATTGGAGTCGTGTCGGGAAATCGCGGGAGAAAAAAAGTTAAGCTCCTTATAGCTATACAGTTGCCTTCGACGCCTGCCGATAGGCAGCAATCTCGTTACAGATACTTCGATTTTCAGATTCTTAATACGATATCGACGTCAGGACGATGTCTCGGCGAAGCAACTCACCCAACAAGTTTCTGCCTCGATATTAAAAAGCACAGACACAACTTTTCGTTCGTTCGACCGAAAGCAATGAATTTTTCACAGCGAGTCAAGGGGGACGCGATTGCGTTGCTTAAAAATTGATAAACCCTCCTATTGAAAGAGAACAACCATCGAAAAGCCATCAAATTTTAAAATCGATTTCTCAATTCGAAAGCTTTCCTTCGTTTCGAACAGCGTTCAAGATTTCAGTAGAATAGGTCTTTCATCCACGACCAACCTTGGAATTCACAAATTAAACCTCTTAATAAAAAGAAAAACTTATACACGTATGCGTTATCTATAAAAAAAAATTCCTTTGAGACTATCGAGCATTGCAAGCGTTAAGGTATTATCCCAGAGGCGAAACGTCCAATCGAAACCAACTTGAGTTTCAGTTTCTAGTTGCTTAGCGATGTATCCAGCCGACAATCGATACGAAACGCTCGTGGCACGGATTGGAGAGACCATCATCGTCGTTCGATTAATCGGTCGGGTTCACCCATAGACGCGTTTCATTCGAGATAATCCAACCTGCTCGCGGTTTAGTTATTGTCGCATTCCGACGCTGTTTACCGGCGGCATAATCACGCGCAAACAGTATGAGGCGTCACGAGCAGGTTTACTGCTTCGTGGGAGAGGGTTGAAGCGACCCGAATATGAGGATCGACCGATCCACCCTCGCAATTAAGCGGATTAATTCCGCTCCCCCTGGAAGATGGGAGGAGTAATTGATTATCAAAATCACGACGCTGGTGTTTCGAATTCCGTCACATTGTAGACAGAGAGTCGAGTGGATTGTCTTCTTCTTTCTTCTACCCTTTACGAAACTTAATTACGACATCGCAAGTCACTTCGAGGTGTCGATACGCGGTTGCGAAACGTTAGAAACCTGGTTCGCCAATGTATGAATCGTTGGTCATTGTTCTGAATTTCTACTCGTACAATCGCTATCAACCTGTTAGATTGACGTCCCTTTCACCGTTATCCTTCCTTCGATCCATATTTAAGAGTCAACTGGATATTTCGCGGCTGTAGAAATTAGTCACGTGTCGGTTCATTATTCCGCGGAACGTGATCTATCGCTGAAACAAGGTCGTTGAATCCGTTGAATTGACGATTTCAGCTGGTCCGTTAAAACGAGCGTTAATTAGACGATTATTCAACGCCATTCATCTCATTAGTAACACGGGTACCTGTGCATTAACAATAATCTGTTCGAAACTCGATCCCTCTCTTCGTACTAATATCGAAAATAGCTAGAGCCAATTGTACTGATAATAAATATCAACTTCAATGATTATCCTAATCGATAATGAAATCACAATTCAATCAGGTTTAAATGTACTAAAAAAAGAAGTGTTCTAATTTAATTACAAATATTTACTGCTGAAAAAATGAAACGCATATCTTTATTCAAAAATACAAATACGTATAATCTATCACACAATCTGATACTATTTTCCTGAAGAAATCACGAGTCATTAATTCCTATCCGAGATTGGACGCGAACCGAAATCTTTGAGAAACTTCGTAAACTTCCCTGCACGTACAAATCTCCATTTTCCCTCCCATAAAACCGGAACTCCGCATCCTCGTTCGCATCAATAATTCGCGCCTCCCTTCCATCCGTTTCTCGATGCCTCCCAAAGCCTGTCCGCCATTCTCGTCCTCGATTCTTTCTACCAGCCACGTATATCGTCGCGTACGGAATTCAGGGACAAAAGTCTGGGGGAGGAAGCTCTGAAATTAGAGGAAATTAGACTAGGAGAAGTTGGTTTCAACTATCAGCCAGTCCACTGCGATGAATCCCGACGATTTCTACGAGGATATACGAGTTATCTGGCGGAGCACCCATCGTGGACTCGATAGCACCCTCCTGTGCACGCACGAGAACACGCAACCCCTTCGTTACGGGGCTGGTCAGAGATTCGCGAGCAAGATTGAAATCCACTACGGCTACGGAAGTGGGTTTACGAGTCCGTGAGTTACAGGATGATTTCGAAGAGTGCTGTCGGGGATATTCCATAGATGGATAGATAACGAAGAATTAATGCGTGCGCCCCTCGTTAGCCTAGCTTATTGGCACCCTCGTCGACCCAGTTTCCCGTAATTTCGAAAATCTACAGACGTCTCGCCCCGTGATCGTTCTAACCAATAACGGGGAACGTCTGAGAAAAATTGCACGTTCGTATACACGGTGTGACGCTCGAATTCTGATGAAATGAACCGCGATTCTTAAGAAACGCCCCCGCTGATGACTGCGCGACAATTGGAATTGCATAATTTGCAAACAACGATTATTGGTTTACCGCGATTTTTGTGGAAAATTCTCGCTGGGAGAACACGAGATACGGAGTTGTTAGGAAACAGATTCAGATTATGCGGAAATCATTTATCTGGAAGTGTCCTGATTAGATTGGGATCGTAAAATTTCAGTGTTGAAATATTATCAGTGTCAACATCGTTTAGTGTCTCGTAAAACGTTCGCAGAAGTACACACGTTCTGAGATATTCTCTTCTCGGTTACACAATACGTGAGTAGAAGTGGTTCACCCGTATCTTAATATTTTATTTTTAATACACCGTGTCGGAGGAATGGCGATACTGAAAAACCGAAAAGCCAATTAACCGTGGCTATTGGCGTCAGATAACGTTCGAGAAAAATGCATAAACAACGAATATCTTAGTCCTCATTATTTCCCGCGCGAAATCGAGTACTTCTTTCTCATTTAATGAGCAAAAAAGCGCGAGCTACGAGGAGACGGTCTAGACATCGCAACAACAATCGATAAGCACTACCGCAATTAAATTAATATTAGTTGCGCCGCCTTGCCTTGTTGTTCTTTCTAATTCTGTGCAGTCATCGTATCGAATTTATCATATCTCGCTGCAATAAACAGAGGGACAAAAGATAATATATCTGGCCTCGTAAATTAGAGAATTTAAAAAGCGAGGGGGGACCGTCTCGAAAATGATATCGTAAGAATGATGCAATAGAAAACAAGCATCGCGATTCATTTCTAGATTTGTCGCGTTACGTTGCAAAAAACCGAAGGAACGAAAAGGAGGAAGCTGCGTGAAATAGTTGATGCGCGTTTAATTACGAATAAAAAGAGGCGTTGGCTTGTTTTATTATCTCTTTCGTTTTCTTTTCGTTTTCTTTTCGTTTGCCTCGTACGCAGTCGGCGGTATTAATTCCCGCAGAATTCAATATTCTGAAAAAGCCGACGGTTTCCAGCCCGCGAGAACGCTGCTCGTTAAGTAAAACCTGGCAACGTTAGCGTGAGATAATTAATTTCGTTGCACAATGCGCGTTCCCGTTGGATATTAGGTCTCGTCACGGAGGAACAAGGAGAAGGAATCAATTGTTTCACGGAATATTCCTAAAATATAACGACTCAATCTTAATAACAACAGGAAGAAGGAAACAACAGAGGAATTTTTTAAATATCTGCTCGCCGATTTATCAGAGTTTACACAAAAATTGAACGATTTATTGTTTGGACTGGGAAAAATTCGCGAGGAATATTTGAACAAGTGTTCGTGCTGTTAAAAAAAAAGAATGGAAGCGAACTAATTTCAGTAAATACTTCGAGACAACCGAAATTAATTAATTAATAGCATCTGGAATTTCTACGATACACGTTTTTTTTTATATCTTCAACGGTGAACATAAAAAGATTGAGATACTGGCGGAGAAGTTTTCTGAAAGAAAGTTTTTATGTCGATAAAGGAAAGGTGTTATCAATGGCAAGTTTAACATTAAAAGGGTTTCCTCTTTATAAAATAGCTCTTCCAGACATCGATGAAATGCCCTTTGCGGAAATACTCTCTTTTTTCAAAATATACTCGTGCATTATTAAATGTAAAACTCGATGAACCTATGTTCGTTCTCAAATAATTCCAACACGATAATACAACTTCCCCAATAATTGTTATTCAACAAAATTGAACAAAATGCACCCAGATTTGTACCACGAATAAGATACGATTCGAGAAGGTATTACACGCTGGCTCGAAGCAATAAATTAGCACGCGAAGTGGTCGAGAGTCAGGAAAGTGGCACAAGTCAGGATTAGAAGGGATGAAAAATCTTTCGAGGGTGGCAGAAAGATCGCGGTCACCGAGTTCCTCGCGTTTTTCCATTTTCGTTGGCAGAATTGACACGCGTCGACCCTGACCCCGCGTCTGATTCGACCCAAATTCGATCCCAAGAAAATATCTCATCCAAAGCACCCCTGAAGACGAGTTTAAGCTCGAAAGCTCGCGCGCTTTAGGAATTATCGCGCTGACAGACGGATAGGCGCAGCGAGCGAATTTCAGAATAAAATAGGACGAAATATTTTCGCAGATCAACAGGAAAGGAAAAATGAGCGGGGAACAGTCGACGTACAAGTTGATCTACTTCAACGCCCGTGGCCGTGCCGAGCACATTCGCTACATCTTTGCGTACGCTGGCATCGATTACATCGACGAGAGGATCACCAGGGAACGGTGGCCTGAATTGAAGAAATGTAAGTGCACGGGAATCGATTCTGCTTTCACGTTTGCACCCTAACATCCCGTTCGCCCGGATCCCCATACCCGCCTCCATCTTCCCTTGCGCCAACGCCACGAACCCTCGACGCGATAAATTGTGGAAATTCACGCGAAACGCTTTCAGAGAACACGCGAAGTAAAGATTTTGCGAAACATCAGTATTTACATCGGACTTTCGTTTAACGTTAGATTTGTGGAACCCATAAATCTGACGCACTTCGCAACCGGTTTTTACAAAAATCGCAAGCGCTATTTCGGCGATTCGCGTCGACTCTGATTGATTTAACGGAAAAAAGCAAGAGGTTAAATGCACTTAATGTCCGTAAATCTGATGGCAAATAAAGGAACGTCGCTTCTCCGCGAAGTACAGCGCGAAGAAATATATTCAGCCCGTTTCCTCGCGCGACTAGCGAATTTGCATATTCACGGTCTCGACGAACGAGGAGGCGACAGGCAGAGGAGTTTTTGTATCACATGCAAATCCAAGTTATTCGAAGAGGAATTTCACGTGGAGCACGCTCTATTCTGTTTCCTCTGTTCAGCAGTAAACGGATAGGGACTGTAATTTTTCTATGAATACGGAAAATCCGAGAATAATCGAAACAGATATTTCGAAACAGAGTTATAAAACTTGCAACATTTCAGAACAGAGTTAGACAGGCGAATTCTACGAAATATCTGCGGATCTATTTTTAAGATCGTCGTGAAAATCGTCCCAAACCACCGAAGGCTTGCGACTCTTACGCGCGTATTGCGATCGCAAGAAATGGCGTACCGTTTCCGCGTGCCATTAGTAGGCCGCGTTGATTAAAACCCGGACAATTTTCGCCCTCCTATCCGCGGGAACGCGAAACGGCCTCGAAACTGGGCGCGCGATTTCCCATCGACCGTATCCGTCGTTTTCCTCGCAGCAGCATTCACTCGCGGCCATATTATTTGTTCTTAGCGATGCCTTATGGAATGCTACCAGTGCTGGAGATAGACGGGAAACCGATAGCGCAGAGCAACGCGGTGGCGAGATACTTGGCGAGGAAGCACAATCTAACAGGAAGAAACGAATGGGAGGCGATGATGTGCGACGTGCTCGTCGATACACTCGGGGATCTGAAGCAATGTGAGTAGCTCGCTTCGCGTTTCTCCATTGAAGGAAATTGGAAATTCGAACATCCGCGATCGGAGATGAAAGTGCATCGTTTCGTGGCATCGATGCATTTGTTATTGTACGTCTCTCGAGTCTGAGGAGCCTCTAAACGCGTCTGTCCACTTGTGGCGTATCGTCGTATCGCATCATTGCAGTGTGTAAACGTGAACACGCAAATGTTGCGAAACGAAATGCATCGTGCTGTATCTCTGAATGATACGTAACGATGATACGACGCGAGGATACGCGACTTCGTAATGGTTGCGCGTTTTATGAAGTAACGACAGACGCCAGTAGAATGCTTGCGGAATTATGTTAAAATATGTGGCAAATTGCGACACAAATCTCAATTTGTAGATATCAAGCGTTTATGTATCAAGATAGATTACAGTAAGTCCACTTAAATGATTTTGCAGCTGTGATCCCGGTGTACTTAGTTTTCGAATTGAAACCATGACTTGCTTTGAGAGTTTCACCACTCTTACGTATCAATGATATAAGACAGATTGTTTTTATTCCATATTGGCAAAAATAGCGAGATAATTTTATCTGGCCGATATATAAAAATTTTGCATGGAGGTATTGAGTGGGATTATTGATATAATCAGCCTTTTAGATATTGATAAGGAGAAACGATAACCACAGCGTTCTTTTTTCTTGATTTTAACTTCTTCGAAGTAACGATTGTGCGTATTTGATTAAAGCGTTGAAAGCAAATGATAGATGAGCACGTTGATTTCCAAATTTCTCGGAAGATATTCGATCGACTTGGTATTCAAGTGGTTTTCCCCATGAAAAATAAATGAAATCCCAAAATTTGTACTTTATACCTCAAAAATGAGACTGGTTGCAACTTGCAGAGAACTTCTAAGATCTCTCTCATAAGTGATATCATATTTTTCTTCTTCTTCTTTCTTTTTCATTCTCACGCATACTTCACTTCCTTTAAATTATAATTAGGAAATAAAAATAGCAAACTATTTCCCACCAAGAATGCAACTACAATCCAGCGATTTGAAATGCAAATTTCTTTAAACATTCGAGGTTCGCTGACATAGAAATTTTTCCTTCTCTCAACAACTCGGATTAAGAAATGCTTAATCCAACTTATCTTTCGCTCTAGTCGTTCGCGTACAGTTTGCATTCATCGTGATTTACACTGATTAGCGAGACATAGCTTCCCTCCGCGTTTCATCACTTTTGCTCTTTGCGAAGCGTTCCTTTGGATATCGTAAACGATCGTTGCCATCATCGAAAGCAGCCAGAACGGCCAAAGTGCTATCAGATGGATCAAATACAGAGGAATCTTGGTGCACGTTTAACGCTACTAATTTTCAACCACGATACGCGATTGTGCAACACCAGGAGTTTGCATAATGCGTTAATATTCCGAGTATAGAACGCATAAATTCAAGGGAATGGAAAAGGCCAAAACGAGAGACCTGTGTGGTACTTTCGTGTTTTTACAGCGACGACGTAACGTAGATCGAATTGAAGAATTATTCACGGGCGGAAAGGCAGAAAAAAACGTATCTCATAACCAATTAAGACTAAAATCAAGTAAGAAAAATAGGCTATCGATCGAATAATAATATAACAATTTTTTTTTTTTACTCGCGAATCATCAGCGCAGAATAATTGCATCGATGTCGCTTGAGATTAATATCATCCGTGAGAATATCTTGCAATTGCTATGTATAATATATCATTCTGTTTTCTTCTTCTTTTTATTCCATCCTCGACTCACGTTGCTCTGTCGACGATTCACGATTCGATGCACTTGACGAAGTGGAACATTGCAAATTTGATCGCGGCATAACAAACGTGCTTTTGACGGTCTGCTTTAAACCGTGGCTATTACCATAACGATCATAAACAAGAAACGTCATAAGAACCAGGTGTCACGTGGCAACACGCCTACGCGATTACTTTTACGATCCTTTTTTTCCTCTTTGTGTACGCTACTGTTTACGTAATTACGCGATGCACGCAGAAAACACAGGGAGACGATGAAGCATTTGGCGAGGTATATAAACATGTTAATAATTATTGAGAATGAGATCGAACGAGAAACAACAGCAGAGAATTAATCATATGCGATAGTTACTCGATCGTTCTGACTTCTTCTTCAATATGGAGACTGCCTTTTTGAAAAAGTCCTCTAATTCTTATCTTTTTACAAACATTTAGTATAATATATAGTATATGACTGGAGAATTGTAACTTTTACGTTGTCATCATATATATTTTAAGAGAAGACAATTAAATTTCCAAGAGTGGAAAGAAGAATATTTCCGCTACACTTTCAACAATCATTAGAAAAGATTTCTCAGGTTCCCAACAAATTTCCCACCGAGATAAGTGAACATTATAGTTTCAGTGGCACAAACTACGAAAACTTGTGCCACGAAGTTGAGGAGAGAGAACGGAAAGAAGAAAAATATCGTACGAACTGCGGGAGACGCGAGCGCGCTTCTTCTTTCGCGACTCTTTTAGGCTGCGTCCTTTTTCCTTCGCCTGCCCCTTCGTTTTTAGGGAATAAGAGATAAATGCGAAAGTTATGGCTCTCGCAATGCGTACGTTCCAGTTATATCCCAGTATCGCACCGAGGAGGACCACTTCAAAAAGGAGGAGAAGAAAGCGAAGCTTTTAAAGGAGACAATACCATTCTACTTGAACAAATTCGAGCAGACTGTCGGTGAAAACGGAGGCTACACCGTTGGGAACACCGTGAGTTATTGCTCCATCTGAATCTAGCGTTGTTAGAAAAGTTTCCAGAGACACGCGTCGAGAAAAATCCGTGGATAATTGAACCGTAAATTGATATAACATTTCGCGGAAAATTTCTCGCAACGAGTGCCATTATTAAAATGATGTTGACGCAGAACTTGGAACGCGTTTTTCTCGAAACAACATTTTCGAACTTATTACCATGATTTCCCAGAAACTAACGAGCTGTCTCGCTTCGATGAATGTACCTTCTATGCACATCTCATTCTAGTTCCTCATTAGAAATATAGGAGGAAAATTTCTTCGAAACGAACGCTTATGAATCAACCAAGCATATTAATAAACCAAGTTATGTAAAACAAGAATCCTCCATAGTCTGTTTAGTATAGAAGAATGATGGACCAATACCTTCTTCGAAAATTTCAATCGAACGACGCTCCATTGAGAAAATGTGTCGAATGAAGCATTTTTAAATTGTTTTTCAGACAACGTGGGCGGACTTTGTGTTCGCTGTGGCTCTCGAGAATTTCGAGAACATGTTCGGAGCAACAGCTTTGGAGAACTATCCAGGCCTACGAGAGTTGAAGGAGAGGGTCCACCAGATACCTGCGATTGTTAATTGGCTGGTTAAAAGACCTCACACCGAGTTCTAAAGATTTCAGAATTCCAAGAGACGAACACATATCTACACTCTGTATACGTTTGATCGAATATCGTTGTGTTGATTAATGTTAAGAGTTATGGATATCACGAAGCGTAACAATTTTATTAACAAAACTGTCTGTCTGCGAGTTGATTCGAAACGTCACAGTAGAAGCATATGTTTTGCGTCAGTTCATCGACGTGTCCATTTTGTGTTGCATATGTTGAAAATATATAAAGGAATGTAATGCATACGTTTATTTATAACATGGAGTACCTCGAGATAATACTGAATGTTCGTATAATTTGTCTGTTTAGAGCTCAATATAACGAGAAAGGAAATTATTGTTTTATTTGTTTGTACATATGTTGTAAATAAAGTACACAGTTACAGGCAATACGAGCCCCGTTTTTTAAGAACAATTACTGCTATATACGAAAGCTGATAAAAAAAAGCGTACGTCTAGCTTCGAAAAAAGATTACGCTCGCGGAACTTAAATGGAACATGACCACGAAAAGTGACTAATGACGATAATTGACCAATCTTTCGATAAATATTAAAAAAGAAGTATATGCATAGTAGAAATATGGTAGCATTTAGAGTACTGTAAAAATATTTTCTCAATGAATTAAAATACAGCAAAGTATCTTACTTTACTATTTCCGCCATGATTTCTTGATCGGAGTTGCAAGACGCGATGCAGTAGATTACAATGAAAATTTTCTAACTCGAACGACGATGACCAGAAATGACATATCGCTATAATAAAAGTACAGAAGCAAATCACATAACAGTTTAAGTCTATCGAAAAAGTGTATTCTCTACTGTAAAGCGTGAAATTTAATAACCGGATGCAGAGAAACGGATCGATAGATAAAAGGAGGGAAGCCAAGCAACATTATTATGGTTATTCAGATTGTTTTCTAATTAAAAATACAATTATTGCAGTATATCTCATCAAATAGTTATTTCCATTCCCTTCTTCTTCTTTAATTTTCCCATGTTAAGCACATGCGACGCATTGAATAAAATAATAGTACGAGAATCTACCAGAAGTATCGCAGAGAGCGAAGTTGTCTTTACATTTACGATATGTTACTAAAGTGCGTAAACTTTATGATTTTTAAAATAATTTTCTTAGAATGCATGAATCTCGACTTTCGAATCTATACACTTCTGTAGCGTTCGAATTTTGAAACGCACGATTGTTAACACAGTGGGCACTACAATCTACTTCCGTACTGTGTTGATTAGATTGTTATCGACACGAAAATCTTGCTGTGCTGCCCTCTACAATTTATAGTGAAGACTCAAGAGATTATATTTGATTCAACCAACGAAGTTGATAAAATCGCACAGGATCTATCATAAATTATATGAATCAATTTCGCGGTAAAAAGAGGGAAGGGAGAAACAGAGAGATAGAACAGATTATCAATACTGACCTAACTGATTAGCATGAAAATAGTCACGGAAAAGAAATAAAGATGAAATAAATTATGAGAAAATGTAATAAGTTGTATCGCGACATCCAACGGCGATCCAGCGGCGATCCTACAGCGAACGCAAAAATTAACTTAAACTATATCTTATTCCCTAATTACACTATCTATATATGCTTAAATCTACGTGCGTAGTCCTTAGCATGATATCGTTTTCGAGAGACCGGTCTCTCGAAAACGATACCAAGGGCCCAGGTCCACCCCGTGGAGGTGACTACGCAGGGACCCATCCCTAAACCCTAATCCCATCCACCCTCCATTACAAATTTACGATCTCGTTACAGAAGGTACCGAGATCCGACTCTACTTGAATTTAATACACGCGAAATCCATAGTACATTTTCTAAAATCTATCAGATATTTAGAGTCCTGTCAACATCCGATCACTATCACGGCCGCGAGAGTACTGAAGTTCGCGAAGTCACTGGAGGATTTCATAACGATAATGATATGGTTGATTGATCACCCCCACCCCCACCCCCGCCACCATTAGAGGTGCATCTTCATGTTATAATTGGTGGTAATTTGCTAATTTCCAAGTTTATGTAGTATATACATGGTCTCAGCTGTATACTTTAATAGTACATAAAACTGTACATAAGTTCCATGTTAATTAAAGGTATATATATGCTCTTATAATATAATTAGCCGTCGGAAATGATCGAATTAATAGCAAGTATCGAGTTTTCTCAAGCTCATAATTTACTAATTTCTGCATTTATGTAGTAAATACATGCTCGATTAGATAAAAGCATTACAAATCACCAGAATCGAAGGCGAAATCAGAAGATTCTTGAAACAATTACTTGATGATCCCACAGATATTGCACAGCTAGAATAATGCTTAACTTTATTTGTATTGTAAATTAATCTATTACATATTTTGCAATCCAATGTAAAGTTTCAAAGTCTTGAAAAGAGCTTGGAAACTTTCAAATGTATTGCAAAGGACTCAACGCTAGAACCATTCGCGATAAAAGTATTTTAATTTCTTGTATAGAGAAAGTAGAATCGTAAGCAGAAAGGAAAGGTGGATTAAAGAAAACTCGTAATAACGACTCCACAAAATGGTCAAATCCACAGAATGAAAGTCATTTCGATTGTATTTGGTAGTTCATGCTGGTAAAATCGTTACCTATAAGTCGGTAAATTCCTTATCGAATTGAAAATTGTTATTACATGAATGAGAAATGTAATTACATTCGATTCAACCATTGAAGTTCATAAAGATCGTAGAATTTTATTTTCTAGGATTCGTGGATCAATTATACATATTAAGTTAAAATATTTCTTCCTTCCGACTCATGAATTTTGCCTCGAAACAGAGAGATTTATTGAAATACATTTCTTCTACCACAACGTTCGCAATTACATCGTATAGATAATAAAATAATACGTATAGTAAAGTATTATCTGTGCGTTATATCCGTAAATGTATATCGTAATAGGACAGTAGAAATTTTTCTGCGATAGATATTTAGGAAAGTGTACGTCACAACAAAACTCCAAATTTTTCTCAGAAAAATACGCACGAGAGTTTTCCTGGAATTCCTTGTTTTGAACGTGTTTCCATTGTGGTAGGTTCTTAACCTGCTGCGATGTTCGCAGTTGAGGCAGGTAATGAAGTATCATAACAAAACTAGAAATTTTTCTAAGAAATATACGCGAGAGAGTTTTCCTGGAATTCCTTGCTTTGTACGTGGTTCCATTGTTGTAGATTTCTAATTTACTGCGCTGTTTACATTTGAAGCAGATAACGAAATAGCGAGGCCACTGGATAGAATGTGGAAACGAAGTCGGGACTACGTTCGGTTGCGTTCGGGATTACGTTCGATCGCGTTCGGGTTGTGCGGAGAGTGGTACCACCCGTTAGTTCGAGTCGACCTCTGCTGCCGGTAACACGCGTCGAGACGCGTTTCTGATTTCGTGATACGTACGTAGCCTTGCTTATCGACTGCATAGTATTCTGAATTGCGATTCTATTAACACTTCTATTACTAACTTCGTTTAACCAACGCACACTTGATTAACTGTTAATTAAACATTATTGTTACAAATATAAATACATCTCTGAATTTTCTGTTCGATTTTCGTCTTATTACGCGCATTTCATTGTTGTAATTGTCCACAGACTTTGTTTGAACTTTGAAAATATGATCGATGAACTCGATTATCATAAAATCTTAACGCAACTGGTTTTACTTTTGTATATTCATTGAAATTGTTTTGTTTCGTTCTGTTACAGGTTTCTAATGGGTTACATCTTCCAAATATTGGATATAACGAGTAATGAACATCCATGATCATTGATACAACAATGGGCAATGATATCTTTCATGGAGATTTGGTAATATTGCATTTATTACTGAAAGAGGTGTGACGTAAGACTGTAAGAACGCTGGACGTATGGTATAAATTTATATTACCTTTTTATTGATCGTTTGGTAACATTTGATATATAATTCATGATGTATGTACCAAGTAATGAGTTATTTGTTTAATAATTAGTCTTGCAGGGGATTTCAAATATTTATAACATATAACATAACTCGTTAATCAGGAGAAAGTTGAATATACTTTATATTCTAATAACAAATCTTAATGTACCAAGTAATGAGTTATTTGTTTAATAATTAGTCTTGCAGGGGATTTCAAATATTTATAACATATAATATAACTCGTTAATCAGGAGAAAGTTGAATATGCTTTATATTCTGATAACAAATAATCACAATTGAATTTTTATAGATCAGTTACAGGTCATCATCAGAAATGTGTTCATAAATAGTTTATAATATTTAAGTATATTTTGCAATATACTTAAATTTTATAATCTATTTTATTTATGCATGTTTTATACATGTACATCTTCTTACGTGGTTCAATAATTTAACAAGAAAGTAATATTTTCTTGAACAAACGCTCGATCAGAGAACGACGAAAAATAATACGAAAGTAAACTGTGTGTTGTTTTTTCTTTACCCTTTGTTCCCCCGCTAATAATGTTTCTTTCAGAAAACTTTGGTGACCGCGCGCAATGCGGTCGGTAGAGTCAGTGTTTGCTACGATAAATAGTTTCAATATTTCTTAGAGCACAGCTGCTCTAATTATAATTACATTCTTTTTTTTTATAATATTCATACGCGAAAGAGTAGAGTCAGTGTTTGCTTCGTAAATGGCAATAGTATATTAGTCTTTTATTTATATTTTTTTCATTTCTAATTTTTTTTTTAATACTTGCTGCCTCGGTATTAGAGTCTGCTGTCTGCCTGAAGGATCTAGCTGTGCTCCAGAAGCAAAAAATGTAAGTGTCTTTCGTACTTTACTTACAATTCCAAATTTGTTAAACTTTTAATCTTTTTAATTACAAAATTAACATAATCGTGACTGCTTTATTGTAATCGATCAAAAAATTAATCAGAATAAAGGAAATTGATATACAAACATTGCAATAAGAACTTTAAAAGGCCTAATTATAATAATGTGGTTTCTGTTAAAGTTTTTTCCAGCTACTTCTACTATGGATTCAGCTACCACTTCTACTTCGAGGCATCTCTGACGACTTCATCGAGGCTTCAGCATCTCTGACGACATCATGGAGGCTTCAACATCTCTGATGACTTCTCCCAGGCATTGGCAACATCTCTGATGACTTCTGCCTGAACTACTCTACTCATCGTGTGAGTCGCATGCTTTTAAGTTCCTCTGGTCACTCAATCATGTCGTAGGACGAAAGGTCCAAATCGGCACGGGTGACTGGTTGTATTTTACGTAGAATTTCTTTGACGAGCATAGTGACCATGGGTATACAATTATACCCGTGAGTAGTAACATTTATTTTGTGTGTATTATGTATTAGATCAGGTAGGGTCTTCTTGCACTTCGCGTTTTTAAATGTCACAATATAATAGTAATAATACTGATAATTATTAAATAAATGAGTACGAGCATTATAATACTTATAATTCATCCACACGTAGTATGAAAATTTAGAAAGTTTAACAAAAAGTAGTATATTAGATATGAATACCTATCAAAGTGAAATATTCTTATGAATATTTATAATTATATATACATATGTATATATGGATATAATATGTACTTGTGAATAAATGAGTATACGAGTGAATATATTACAACTGCTTTCTTGCAGTAGCGCATAGTGGTGAAGTCGGATGCCCTCCGACTTCGTTTTTGTAATAATTATTGCGCAATGGTGTTGACGAAGTGTATCATTATTGATACATTGATATATAATATTTACTATTTAATAGAAATTGATTATTCAATTTATAGTTGCTGAAAATATTAAATGTTTTAGTCATTTAATATTCGCGTTAATAGCACACGATAGAAATTATTCATCGTGTTTGTATTTGTTGCAAATTGAATATATGAAATATATGATATGTATGATATCATATATATAGTATAACTTTCGTTATAATTAAAGTCTATTTGCTTGGTTACGAAAACAATGTTATATTACATGTGCAAGAAGACATTTCGCGACGAGTAGATTCCAAAATCGAGGCATCGAACTTGAATACTACTTTCATATTTTAGAATGACTGCTTCGATGATGGGATCGCTTGTAAACGTTACACTTCTCATAGAATTACAATCGTTTCGTTTACTGATCAGTAAAAATTAGATTCCATAGTATAATTATATCAAATTGAATATCGGTCGAGACAATGCGAGAGGGACGCTTACCAATTCCTTCTATCATTATAACGTACGGAATGTGAAATAATTAATTTTAAATTTAATCTTAATTTGAAATTGAACTGCGACTTTAAATTCAATTGTAGTTTAAAATTTCACTTGAATCTTAAATTTACTTTTGATTTGAAGCGCAACTTCAATTTCAAATATAATTTTAAATTTGAATTTAATCATTCTTGCCAATAAATGAACGAATTTCACGTTCATTTTCGAGTAGCTTGGTGTTACCACTATCGCGTCCCAGTATTGGCCTCTGCCCCGTTGCGTAAGGCCCCTGGTTATTCCAACGGGCAGACGGGGTGGTACGCCACCCTCACCAAGGGCTTTGGTAGCACTGGACTGCGTACTTAGATTACTGCACTGGGTTCACGGCCGGCTGATTGAGCGTATCTCAATCCCAACCTCAAGGAGAGGTCGTGCCTGGCGTGTCACCGACGGCACCTGGTCACGTTAAACATTTCGCGGACGTCAAAATACGTCAACTGGTACTGGTGGCTGTAGTAGTAACCTCCAATGGGTGGTTTTGCTTGTTTTTGAGATCCCGTTAAGGGAGGGCTCGCTTCGAAGGAACGATTACATCCCAGAGGATGTCGAGTAGTATTTCAAATCGAGGGTGAACAACCCCTCACTTTGTTCGCGTCGCGTCGCGTCGCGATTTTCCATTCTATTCTATACGTTATAATATTAAAATGAATTGGGACGCTCCTTTTCCATTTCTCGATCAATATTTAATAATTGGTAGTTATTCATTGCGCTGCATAGATTGTTCAATTTATTTTGATCGATAAGTAAATTAGCTTCCGCTTTGCCGCTATTGCGTCCCAGTAAGGGCGCCCTGCCCCGACCGTAAGGCCCTCGGTTATTCCGAAGGGCAGACGGGGTAGCCCGCCACCCTCACCAAGGGTTATTGGTAGCTTCGGATCTCGCTTAGGGATACGCGGCGCGCTAATTGAGCGTATCTCAATTCCTGCCTCATGGGAGGCCGTGTCTGGAATGTTACTCGATGGCATTCTGGTCACGTTAACCATTTTCGCGGACGCGAAAATGCGTCAACCATACTGGTGGCTGTAGCGGCAATCTCATATATATTTGCCTTGATCTTTCCTGAGATCATATCTGAGAGGATACGCTCTGGAAAGTATTTTTTTGGATCGCGAATAATGTTTGAGTTAGAGTTGAAAATAAAACTCTAAAACTCTATGCAGCGCAATGTAACTATCAATGAATTAACTTCTCAATGATAATTTTGCTTTTAGAATATTAGTGTTTGATTGAAATGAGTAAAGTAGAGTTCTGAATAGATTCAAAGAATAATAGCCGGTTAATCACTAATCTATATATTTAGATCAGGATTTTCAGGTTTAACCCCTTCCGTGTTCGTTGCCAGGACCCCATTCACGTGCCCAGGTGCTACTTGGGTGGGGAAAAGGCGACGGGCACGATGATTCTGATTATTTATGTGTACTAATGAGACTTTTTTTCGCGGCTGACGTGCTAGTGTATCGTGCACGACGTATGTTCCACGTTGTGTGTGTGGTTAGGCCGTGGAATTGCGTCGTTTCCATAAAAACAACTCGCTATTACTTGCTAATGGTACCAAATGTATTCTTAATCACAAATAGTACCAATTACAATATCATCTCTGTCTTCAATATAACTTCTGTGTTTTATGAAAAAATACAGATTTATCCAACGTACTAGATTTCACATTAAACCTTCGCGTGTAGATAAAAACGCTTTACTGGCGTTGTACGCAATGGTCACTAGAATTCGTCAGCCGATTGCAGCACCTGGTACGTACCTTAGAGTGTGCGAGGTTGTATGCCAAGCTCGGGTGTCGGAGGCGTCCCGGGGCGTTCTCTCTAGTTTAGGTCATTGCGCCCGAGTGTTTGAGTGAGAATTTCCGGGGGTTGAATGTATGTGTTGGTGTGAATCTTTTGCTCTTTTTAAATATAGGTTTAGGTAGGTAGGTAGTATACTTCTGGTATGTTTGACTGCTAGATTTAAGTAGGTAGGGCCGGGCAGGTTGACACAGTCTCCGATCGGGCAGGCGCGTTTCTCGCGTGTTCAACCTGTTTCAGGAAATCAGATTTGAATGATCGACGGTAAAGTTGGCGCGAACGAGGAATGTCGTTCGCCACTGGCTTTACCCTATCGATTTTTCGAATCAACCCGCGGTCGCGGTCGCGATTTGCCGAAACGAACGAAGTTTTCTGCTCGAGGTTCAGCACGTTTGCACGAACGACGATTCTTTACGATCGTTGCTCGTCTGCGTGCGCAGAGTTTTCGCGATTTATATTTTTATTTCACCTTTGTATGTTATTTTTTGGTTTGCGCCCAGGAAATCTCGAGCTTAGATATAAGTTTCAGGATACTGGGCGTCACGCCCGAAGAAAGAAGAGGCTACAAGCCGAAGAGGCCCGGAGAAGAGGGCAACTACTAATGACTATGCATTCGGAGATAATTCTCTGAATGCAAAGTCATTCTTTGTTACTACTTTGTCACTATGCTCATATTTATGTAGTAGTATATTCTGGCCAGCAGAATGCTGGCCCATCGAATTCTGGGCAAATCGCGGTTTCAATTGTAGCGTTGCGAATAATTAATTACGGTTCCTATTAGAGTTGCGAATAAATCCAAATCGCGTTTTTTATTAGAGTTGCGATTAACTCCAGATCGTGATTTTTATTAGAGTTGCGTATCAATATATCGGGCTTTGAATTAGTGTTGCGATTAATTCCAGATCGCGATTTTTATTAGAGTTGCGTATTAATATATCGGGCTTTGAATTAGAGTTGCGTGGAAATAATAATCGTGATTGCTCTTTTAGTGTTGCGAATCATGAAATCGCGATTGTTTGCTGAAATCATAATTTTTATTTGCTAATATTTGTTTTGAGAAATTGTATTTTAATACGTACTGATAGTTTTCAATTAGTTTTATAGTGTTGCGATTTATACGTTTCGCGAGTAATTGCATTTTCTTCTTCCATATAGAAGTAATAGTTTTCAATTGTTGAGTTTTCAATTCCATTTAGTGTTGCGATAATGAATAATCGCGTGTTTCACGATAGTGTTGCGATTAATGAACTGCCCAAATCTTCCACTGATACTGTGGAAGTATGATCCTGCGCATAGTCACCGCTGTAGCTAAAAGAGCTACATTGCACTATGGTGACATGCGCCTATAAAATTTTCCACTTGTAATGTGGAAATGTGATCTCACGTATAAAGTCACCAGAGTAGCCTAAGGGCTACATTGCACCGTGGTGACATTGCACTTATACAGATCACTGTTCTAAAATCGTTGTTTATTAGTGTTGCGTATTTAAATTCAAGGTGCATAAATTAGTGTTGCGAACTATAAAAAGCGCCCTAATGTGGCTGCTCGCGCATTGCTTTTTCATGACGCACCTATCGCGATTAGTTTTCATGATTTTAATGAATTAGTGTTGCGAATTATAAAAAGCACACTTACGTGGTTGCTCTCGCGATAATTTTGCTGATTTTTACTTCAATAAATTGTTATTGCAAGTTTGTACATTGATTTTGAGATATCCTTTGCTTCGCGTTTAATAAATTCATGATACGGAAAAGAAAGGATACTTGATTCACGATATTTAATTAGGATGATAATAAAAGCTGATAAACAGCTTTTGTTTCTTTACTTCTTCATTTCATGTTTCTGTTGGTCGAGCGTTTGTCTTGAAATATTACAGAATAATATAGTTATTTTCTACGAATAGATATTCTCTGGTTTCTATAACCATTCATTTAATGTTGATTTGTGATTGATATTTAAACATTCCATTGTGTGCTTTGTGTATCAGAATTCGTAAGCGTTAAAGATCGCAAAGTACATTAGAATGTAGTTACATGTAAAAATCAAAGTACTTTTAAAAAGCATTATTAAATTGGTCATATTTTGACAGTCGAAACGATTCTTTTGAAGCGAATCAAAGTTTAATTAATTTAATGAAAGGTAATAAGAAACGAGATAGAACGAAAAGTAAATTTTTATTTTTCTTACGTCAATGTACATTATAACTAAAAACATTGTCTTTGTTACACGTTACATACATCATTTTTGTAATGTTATTTCGATAAAATAATGTTTTTCTATGTATAATTTGTATGTACTGTTCGTCAAATTTTTTTTTTTTTTTTTTATTACTAATCCATTGTATAAGTTTGTTGCAGCTTTAAAGTTTTACAGAAACGTTCATTTGATTGAAATAGTACAACATCAGGATCAAAGTATATCATGGAAGTATGATAATGTACGCATATAAATTGGATGATGGTACGAAGATGAAGATATCATCATATATATACAATACGAATCAAAGAGGATGAATAATAAAAAGGATATATAAAAAAAGAGGTATAAGTATTACAAAATCATAAATGGTAAATATTTATTCTTACATATATATTTATATATATTATTATGAAATAGCGCCCTGTGATGGCTGCTTTTACTCTGTTACATGTCATATATATCGTGAGCCAATTAATGATACAGTCTAAATTTATTTGTGACTCATTCGTCGCATTAAAAAATATTTCAAACTATTTGTTTGGAACATTTTTTTTATACAACGAATAGTTTACCAGTAAATTTAGATGTTACAATTAAATAGCTCAACCTATATATTATGTTATATTATATTATGTTATGTTATATTATATTATATTGTGTTATATTATATTATATTGTGTTATATTATATTATATTGTGTTATATTATATTATGAAATAGCGCCCTGAGATGGCTGCTTTTACTCTATTACATGTTATATATATATCGTGAGCCAATTAATCGTACAGTCTAAATTTATTTGTGACCCATTCGTCGCATTAAAAAATATTTCAAACTATTTGTTTGGAACATTTTTTTTATACAACGAATAGTTTACCAGTAAATTTAGATGTTACAATTAAATAGCTCAACCTATATATTATGTTATATTATATTATGTTATGTTATATTATATTATATTGTGTTATATTATATTATGAAATAGCGCCCTGAGATGGCTGCTCTCGCGATATGTAACGGTATTATTTTTATATAAATGTTATGTATCTTTTCTTGTAAATTTGTTTCTATGTTTCTATGTCTCTATGTAACTTTTTATGTGGGCATGTGTGCATGTGTTTCTGTCCTTGGGCATATCTTTTGTGCTGTGTTTATCATATGTCTTTTTAATTATATCTATCTTATATTTATATGTATTTATATGTATTTATATGTATCTATCTTATATTTATATGTATTTATACGTGTCTTATATTTATATATATATATATATATATATGTGTGTGTTTCTTTTCTTGGATATATTTTTTACGAAATGTATTAACCTGTGTTATGTTGTTATGGTTCCATATGTTGCACATTTTTGTTTTAGATATTGCAGTGTATCCAGTTCTATTTTAGGTGTTCCAGTGTTCCCAGTGTTGTTTTAGGTGTTCCAGCGTTTCCAGTGCTGTTTTAGGTGTTCCAGTGTTTCCAGTGCTGTTTTTTAATATTACATTACTTTTAATTCTGTCGTCTTTTGTCGTCACTTATATTTTGTCTCGCGTTTTGTAAATTTGATCGTAAATTAGACCTATTAAGATTTTAGATTGATATAAATTCCTAGTTACGTAGGTCATTTTGAAATTAAAGTCAATTATTAATTAGGTAGATTATTTGTGTCTTCTTTCATTCGCAATAATTCTTTCTCGCGGAAGTTCTTTATGAAACTCCGTCTATTGTGCGTTTGTATAGGGATCAAACATTGAACTTGTTGCAAATGCACATTGGAAGGAGGTTTTATTCAATGATATCTTGTATAAAAGGAGGGTGGATGGGACGTGGTTAGGGTGGGTCTCCATTCGCAGCAACCTCCACGTGGTGAGACCCGGGCACTATTTATTTAATATATAATTATTAATTGCATCGTATAGTAATACGCTACAATTAAAAATTATATAGTAAATAATTAGAAGCAAATGGCTGCCATAGGTTAGTTTTATTTAAATTGATTTAGAATAAAACTTTGTAAACCTAGCTATAATAGATAAAAGAGTTTTGCGAATGAAATTGTTGGTAGTAATTCATTCGAAATTGGAGGCAAATATTTTATAATTTTTAGATAGTTCGTTTTAATGTAATCACTGACGACGTCGCCCGTACTAGTAAAGCTACTAGTTTAGTTTTAGTTCCGATGATTCTGTGCTATATGATGAGTAACACTAAAAAGATACGATGGATAAATAGAGTCCTTGAACTGTGGGATACGTAGATAAATTAGGTAATTGGTTTATCTTATATCTGGTCTAAGCAAGCTAGTTTCGGGTAGAAACTATCGGAAACTGTCCAAAACTACCATTTCCATAGTTTAGACTAATATGCTTAGAAATATTAATCGAGTGAAAATCTACAGGTATTATTGTGTTCTCTCTCTCATTTAGAGAGAACAATATGGGTGTTACTTAGACAGACAATCATTACTCGAACCCCATGTAAAGTTTTCAAGTTCTACAAAGAGTTTAGAAAATTTTAAGTGAATCGCAATTTCATCTTGTGCGCTTTTCTAGGGTTTGGGCGTTTTGCGCGAATTCTGGGGATTCTGTGGGAAGAATTATGCTTTCCTGCAGTTTAAATAATTGTTTGGACTATAAAAATGTAGAAATAAAAGGAAAGTCATATGATAATGTACGCATATAAATTGGATGATGGTACGAAGATGATGACATGATCATATATGTATTTATAATACGAATCAGAGAGGATGAACAAGAAAAAAGATATATGAAAAAGAGGTATAAGTATTACAAAATCACAAGTGGTAAATATTTATTTTTACATATATATTTATATATATGTAGGATATTTATTATTTTAAAATTAGATACAAGGATATTAAGAACGTATTTATCACTATATGTTTTCTCCATAACGCACGACGAACAACTGACTCAATTTGTTTAAAAACATTTACTTGAGAGACTCATTCAAATGCACATTCGCTCTCGCTCACATTCTAGAATATTCCATAAAAATTGAAAAATTGAAACTCTTAAATTATTGATTAATATAAATTATTTATTAACAAACAAGGATAGTAAATTATTAAACAAGGATATCTAAGATTATTATCCTTCAATAATTATGCTAAATGTACTAAAAAGAATTATTTAAAAAAAAAACGGTGGAGAACACGTATTTTACATAATATGTAATATAATATACCTTATTATTTACTATTTTTATGTATACATAATTATTATTGTACATAATTATACGTAATTTATTATATTTTCAATCGTATATAAACGTATTAACGCTCGAAATCACGTATTTTGCACTCTATACGGTGCTATTACGTTACTACGTGTCCGTCTATTATGGTCAGATCATCGCGTGTTTATTAGTCCGACACTGTTGTCAGATTCTGTTCGGTCTCTGACGGTGTCCTGCTCGCTGGCAGGCTTTGGTTAGGATCTGCCGACACCTTGCGCTAAAACCCTGTACTACTAGGCTCAGCTTATTGCGAAAATAAAGAAATTAGAGACTATCAACCTGCCGACACTATTCGTTACAAGACCGTAAAATAATCGAAGGAGACGATTATAGTTCGCAGGATGAAGCATAGATGTTTGGAACTGCCCTGATTTGCCATTGCGTGTTTCATTTTATTCGTTCGAAGAAGATATATGGGTAATTTGTTGGTTTAAGAAAAGTGCACTGGATCCCCAGAATGATATCGTGACGTCGAGGATTCCCGTGGAGGTAAACCCCGTATGGGAAAGTTGCGCGCGCAGCGTCTAACATATGGTAAAACTGGAGGGGGTATATCAGTCCGTACCGTTTTAAAGGAGCAGAGGTATATCCGTCCGTACCGTTTTAAAGGAGGAGAGGTATATCAGTCCGTACCGTTACCGCCGAATGACAGTATTCAAACAAGATATTCTTATTTTTTTTAATAAACTATGAAATACGCAATCGTAAATTCACGTTTCATAGTCGTTTAAGTAAAATGAAGTGGCACGTTCATTTTTAATAAGTTCAAAGCGAAAAAATTCCAATAAATATGCAGTTTCGTTGAACAAAACGAACTAACCTCATCCTTGGATATGCTCTTCGCCTATTTGTCAAATTTATTGCATACGTGAAATTTACTTAACATTTTGAACTTAATAAGGCTTCTTGACCCTATTTTCGTTAGTTAAGGATAGCAATTCAACGACGATTGTTTCTCTATATGCATTTATTAAGCTTTGTAAAGCGTCGTCGTGCTCCCGCTCATATCGTGAGCCAATTAATCGTACAGTATAAACTTATTTGTGACACATTCGTCGCATTAAAAAATATTTCACACTATTTGTTTGGAATTTAGATGTTACAATTAAATAGCTCAACCTATATATTATATTATATTATGTTATATTATATACAATCATTACTCGAACCCCATATAAAGTTTTCAAGTTCTGCAAAGGGTTTATAAAATTTTAAGAATTAATGCTTTCCTGCAGTTTAAATAATTGTTTGGACTATCAGCATGTCGAAATAAAAGGAAAGACATGAGTCTTGGACGCGACAAATGCTGGAAATCGCATCAGAGCGAGGTTGGCCTCATCGTGTGCGCTTTTCTAGGGTTTGGGCGTTTTGGGCGAATCCTGGGGATTCTGTGGGAAGAATTATGCTTTCCTGCAGTTTAAATAATTGTTTGGACTATAAAAATGTAGAAATAAAAGGAAAGACATGAGTCTTGGACGCGACAAATGCTGGAAATCGCATCAGAGCGAGGTTGGCCTCATCGTGTGCGCTTTTCTAGGGTTTGGGCGTTTTGGGCGAATCCTGGGGATTCTGTGGGAAGAATTATGCTTTCCTGCAGTTTAAATAATTGTTTGGACTATAAAAATGTAGAAATAAAAGGAAAGACATGAGTCTTGGACGCGACAAATGCTGGAAATCGCATCAGAGCGAGGTTGGCCTCATCGTGTGCGCTTTTCTACGGTTTGGCCGTTTTGGGCGAATCCTGGGGATTCTGTGGGAAGAATTATGCTTTCCTGCAGTTTAAATAATTGTTTGGACTATAAAAATGTAGAAATAAAAGGAAAGACATGAGTCTTGGACGCGACAAATGCTGGAAATCGCATCAGAGCGAGGTTGGCCTCATCGTGTGCGCTTTTCTAGGGTTTGGGCGTTTTGGGCGAATCCTGGGGATTCTGTGGGAAGAATTATGCTTTCCTGCAGTTTAAATAATTGTTTGGACTATAAAAATGTAGAAATAAAAGGAAAGACATGAGTCTTGGACGCGACAAATGCTGGAAATCGCATCAGAGCGAGGTTGGCCTCATCGTGTGCGCTTTTCTAGGGTTTGGGCGTTTTGGGCGAATCCTGGGGATTCTGTGGGAAGAATTATGCTTTCCTGCAGTTTAAAAAATTGTTTGGACTATAAAAATGTAGAAATAAAAGGAAAGACATGAGTCTTGGACGCGACAAATGCTGGAAATCGCATCAGAGCGAGGTTGGCCTCATCGTGTGCGCTTTTCTAGGGTTTGGGCGTTTTGGGCGAATCCTGGGGATTCTGTGGGAAGAATTATGCTTTCCTGCAGTTTAAAAAATTGTTTGGACTATAAAAATGTAGAAATAAAAGGAAAGACGTGAGTCTTGGACGCGACAAATGCTGAAAATCGCATCAGAGCGAGGTTGGCCTCATCGTGTGCGCTTTTCTACGGTTTGGCCGTTTTGGGCGAATCCTGGGGATTCTGTGGGAAGAATTATGCTTTCCTGCAGTTTAAAAAATTGTTTGGACTATAAAAATGTAGAAATAAAAGGAAAGACGTGAGTCTTGGACGCGACAAAAGCTGGAAATCGCATCAGAGCGAGGTTGGCCTCATCGTGTGCGCTTTTCTACGGTTTGGCCGTTTTGGGCGAATCCTGGGGATTCTGTGGGAAGAATTATGCTTTCCTGCAGTTTAAATAATTGTTTGGACTATAAAAATGTAGAAATAAAAGGAAGGACATGAGTCTTGGACGCGACAAATGCTGGAAATCGCATCAGAGCGAGGTTGGCCTCATCGTGTGCGCTTTTCTAGGGTTTGGGCGTTTTGGGCGAATCCTGGGGATTCTGTGGGAAGAATTATGCTTTCCTGCAGTTTAAAAAATTGTTTGGACTATAAAAATGTAGAAATAAAAGGAAAGACGTGAGTCTTGGACGCGACAAATGCTGAAAATCGCATCAGAGCGAGGTTGGCCTCATCGTGTGCGCTTTTCTACGGTTTGGCCGTTTTGGGCGAATCCTGGGGATTCTGTGGGAAGAATTATGCTTTCCTGCAGTTTAAATAATTGTTTGGACTATAAAAATGTAGAAATAAAAGGAAAGACATGAGTCTTGGACGCGACAAATGCTGGAAATCGCATCAGAGCGAGGTTGGCCTCATCGTGTGCGCTTTTCTAGGGTTTGGGCGTTTTGGGCGAATCCTGGGGATTCTGTGGGAAGAATTATGCTTTCCTGCAGTTTAAATAATTGTTTGGACTATAAAAATGTAGAAATAAAAGGAAAGACATATGATAATGTACGCATATAAATTGGATGATGGTACGAAGATGATGACATGATCATATATGTATTTATAATACGAATCAGAGAGGATGAACAAGAAAAAAGATATATGAAAAAGGGGTATAAGTATTACAAAATCACAAGTGGTAAATATTTATTTTTACATATATATTTATATATATGTAGGATATTTATTATTTTAAAATTAGATACAAGGATATTAAGAACGTATTTATCACTATATGTTTTCTCAATAACGCACGACGAACAACTGACTCAATTTGTTTAAAAACATTTACTTGAGAGACTCATTCAAATGCACATTCGCTCTCGCTCACATTCTAGAATATTCCATAAAAATTGAAAAATTGAAACTCTTAAATTATTGATTAATATAAATTATTTATTAACAAACAAGGATAGTAAATTATTAAACAAGGATATCTAAGATTATTATCCTTCAATAATTATGCTAAATGTACTAAAAAGAATTATTTAAAAAAAAAACGGTGGAGAACACGTATTTTACATAATATGTAATATAATATACCTTATTATTTACTATTTTTATGTATACATAATTATTATTGTACATAATTATACGTAATTTATTATATTTTCAATCGTATATAAACGTATTAACGCTCGAAATCACGTATTTTGCACTCTATACGGTGCTATTACGTTACTACGTGTCCGTCTATTATGGTCAGATCATCGCGTGTTTATTAGTCCGACACTGTTGTCAGATTCTGTTCGGTCTCTGACGGTGTCCTGCTCGCTGGCAGGCTTTGGTTAGGATCTGCCGACACCTTGCGCTAAAACCCTGTACTACTAGGCTCAGCTTATTGCGAAAATAAAGAAATTAGAGACTATCAACCTGCCGACACTATTCGTTACAAGACCGTAAAATAATCGAAGGAGACGATTATAGTTCGCAGGATGAAGCATAGATGTTTGGAACTGCCCTGATTTGCCATTGCGTGTTTCATTTTATTCGTTCGAAGAAGATATATGGGTAATTTGTTGGTTTAAGAAAAGTGCACTGGATCCCCAGAATGATATCGTGACGTCGAGGATTCCCGTGGAGGTAAACCCCGTATGGGAAAGTTGCGCGCGCAGCGTCTAACATATGGTAAAACTGGAGGGGGTATATCAGTCCGTACCGTTTTAAAGGAGCAGAGGTATATCCGTCCGTACCGTTTTAAAGGAGGAGAGGTATATCAGTCCGTACCGTTACCGCCGAATGACAGTATTCAAACAAGATATTCTTATTTTTTTTAATAAACTATGAAATACGCAATCGTAAATTCACGTTTCATAGTCGTTTAAGTAAAATGAAGTGGCACGTTCATTTTTAATAAGTTCAAAGCGAAAAAATTCCAATAAATATGCAGTTTCGTTGAACAAAACGAACTAACCTCATCCTTGGATATGCTCTTCGCCTATTTGTCAAATTTATTGCATACGTGAAATTTACTTAACATTTTGAACTTAATAAGGCTTCTTGACCCTATTTTCGTTAGTTAAGGATAGCAATTCAACGACGATTGTTTCTCTATATGCATTTATTAAGCTTTGTAAAGCGTCGTCGTGCTCCCGCTCATATCGTGAGCCAATTAATCGTACAGTATAAACTTATTTGTGACACATTCGTCGCATTAAAAAATATTTCACACTATTTGTTTGGAATTTAGATGTTACAATTAAATAGCTCAACCTATATATTATATTATATTATGTTATATTATATACAATCATTACTCGAACCCCATATAAAGTTTTCAAGTTCTGCAAAGGGTTTATAAAATTTTAAGAATTAATGCTTTCCTGCAGTTTAAATAATTGTTTGGACTATCAGCATGTCGAAATAAAAGGAAAGACATGAGTCTTGGACGCGACAAATGCTGGAAATCGCATCAGAGCGAGGTTGGCCTCATCGTGTGCGCTTTTCTAGGGTTTGGGCGTTTTGGGCGAATCCTGGGGATTCTGTGGGAAGAATTATGCTTTCCTGCAGTTTAAATAATTGTTTGGACTATAAAAATGTAGAAATAAAAGGAAAGACATGAGTCTTGGACGCGACAAATGCTGGAAATCGCATCAGAGCGAGGTTGGCCTCATCGTGTGCGCTTTTCTAGGGTTTGGGCGTTTTGGGCGAATCCTGGGGATTCTGTGGGAAGAATTATGCTTTCCTGCAGTTTAAATAATTGTTTGGACTATAAAAATGTAGAAATAAAAGGAAAGACATGAGTCTTGGACGCGACAAATGCTGGAAATCGCATCAGAGCGAGGTTGGCCTCATCGTGTGCGCTTTTCTACGGTTTGGCCGTTTTGGGCGAATCCTGGGGATTCTGTGGGAAGAATTATGCTTTCCTGCAGTTTAAATAATTGTTTGGACTATAAAAATGTAGAAATAAAAGGAAAGACATGAGTCTTGGACGCGACAAATGCTGGAAATCGCATCAGAGCGAGGTTGGCCTCATCGTGTGCGCTTTTCTAGGGTTTGGGCGTTTTGGGCGAATCCTGGGGATTCTGTGGGAAGAATTATGCTTTCCTGCAGTTTAAATAATTGTTTGGACTATAAAAATGTAGAAATAAAAGGAAAGACATGAGTCTTGGACGCGACAAATGCTGGAAATCGCATCAGAGCGAGGTTGGCCTCATCGTGTGCGCTTTTCTAGGGTTTGGGCGTTTTGGGCGAATCCTGGGGATTCTGTGGGAAGAATTATGCTTTCCTGCAGTTTAAAAAATTGTTTGGACTATAAAAATGTAGAAATAAAAGGAAAGACATGAGTCTTGGACGCGACAAATGCTGGAAATCGCATCAGAGCGAGGTTGGCCTCATCGTGTGCGCTTTTCTAGGGTTTGGGCGTTTTGGGCGAATCCTGGGGATTCTGTGGGAAGAATTATGCTTTCCTGCAGTTTAAAAAATTGTTTGGACTATAAAAATGTAGAAATAAAAGGAAAGACGTGAGTCTTGGACGCGACAAATGCTGAAAATCGCATCAGAGCGAGGTTGGCCTCATCGTGTGCGCTTTTCTACGGTTTGGCCGTTTTGGGCGAATCCTGGGGATTCTGTGGGAAGAATTATGCTTTCCTGCAGTTTAAAAAATTGTTTGGACTATAAAAATGTAGAAATAAAAGGAAAGACGTGAGTCTTGGACGCGACAAAAGCTGGAAATCGCATCAGAGCGAGGTTGGCCTCATCGTGTGCGCTTTTCTACGGTTTGGCCGTTTTGGGCGAATCCTGGGGATTCTGTGGGAAGAATTATGCTTTCCTGCAGTTTAAATAATTGTTTGGACTATAAAAATGTAGAAATAAAAGGAAGGACATGAGTCTTGGACGCGACAAATGCTGGAAATCGCATCAGAGCGAGGTTGGCCTCATCGTGTGCGCTTTTCTAGGGTTTGGGCGTTTTGGGCGAATCCTGGGGATTCTGTGGGAAGAATTATGCTTTCCTGCAGTTTAAAAAATTGTTTGGACTATAAAAATGTAGAAATAAAAGGAAAGACGTGAGTCTTGGACGCGACAAATGCTGAAAATCGCATCAGAGCGAGGTTGGCCTCATCGTGTGCGCTTTTCTACGGTTTGGCCGTTTTGGGCGAATCCTGGGGATTCTGTGGGAAGAATTATGCTTTCCTGCAGTTTAAATAATTGTTTGGACTATAAAAATGTAGAAATAAAAGGAAAGACATGAGTCTTGGACGCGACAAATGCTGGAAATCGCATCAGAGCGAGGTTGGCCTCATCGTGTGCGCTTTTCTAGGGTTTGGGCGTTTTGGGCGAATCCTGGGGATTCTGTGGGAAGAATTATGCTTTCCTGCAGTTTAAATAATTGTTTGGACTATAAAAATGTAGAAATAAAAGGAAAGACATATGATAATGTACGCATATAAATTGGATGATGGTACGAAGATGATGACATGATCATATATGTATTTATAATACGAATCAGAGAGGATGAACAAGAAAAAAGATATATGAAAAAGGGGTATAAGTATTACAAAATCACAAGTGGTAAATATTTATTTTTACATATATATTTATATATATGTAGGATATTTATTATTTTAAAATTAGATACAAGGATATTAAGAACGTATTTATCACTATATGTTTTCTCAATAACGCACGACGAACAACTGACTCAATTTGTTTAAAAACATTTACTTGAGAGACTCATTCAAATGCACATTCGCTCTCGCTCACATTCTAGAATATTCCATAAAAATTGAAAAATTGAAACTCTTAAATTATTGATTAATATAAATTATTTATTAACAAACAAGGATAGTAAATTATTAAACAAGGATATCTAAGATTATTATCCTTCAATAATTATGCTAAATGTACTAAAAAGAATTATTTAAAAAAAAAACGGTGGAGAACACGTATTTTACATAATATGTAATATAATATACCTTATTATTTACTATTTTTATGTATACATAATTATTATTGTACATAATTATACGTAATTTATTATATTTTCAATCGTATATAAACGTATTAACGCTCGAAATCACGTATTTTGCACTCTATACGGTGCTATTACGTTACTACGTGTCCGTCTATTATGGTCAGATCATCGCGTGTTTATTAGTCCGACACTGTTGTCAGATTCTGTTCGGTCTCTGACGGTGTCCTGCTCGCTGGCAGGCTTTGGTTAGGATCTGCCGACACCTTGCGCTAAAACCCTGTACTACTAGGCTCAGCTTATTGCGAAAATAAAGAAATTAGAGACTATCAACCTGCCGACACTATTCGTTACAAGACCGTAAAATAATCGAAGGAGACGATTATAGTTCGCAGGATGAAGCATAGATGTTTGGAACTGCCCTGATTTGCCATTGCGTGTTTCATTTTATTCGTTCGAAGAAGATATATGGGTAATTTGTTGGTTTAAGAAAAGTGCACTGGATCCCCAGAATGATATCGTGACGTCGAGGATTCCCGTGGAGGTAAACCCCGTATGGGAAAGTTGCGCGCGCAGCGTCTAACATATGGTAAAACTGGAGGGGGTATATCAGTCCGTACCGTTTTAAAGGAGCAGAGGTATATCCGTCCGTACCGTTTTAAAGGAGGAGAGGTATATCAGTCCGTACCGTTACCGCCGAATGACAGTATTCAAACAAGATATTCTTATTTTTTTTAATAAACTATGAAATACGCAATCGTAAATTCACGTTTCATAGTCGTTTAAGTAAAATGAAGTGGCACGTTCATTTTTAATAAGTTCAAAGCGAAAAAATTCCAATAAATATGCAGTTTCGTTGAACAAAACGAACTAACCTCATCCTTGGATATGCTCTTCGCCTATTTGTCAAATTTATTGCATACGTGAAATTTACTTAACATTTTGAACTTAATAAGGCTTCTTGACCCTATTTTCGTTAGTTAAGGATAGCAATTCAACGACGATTGTTTCTCTATATGCATTTATTAAGCTTTGTAAAGCGTCGTCGTGCTCCCGCTCATATCGTGAGCCAATTAATCGTACAGTATAAACTTATTTGTGACACATTCGTCGCATTAAAAAATATTTCACACTATTTGTTTGGAATTTAGATGTTACAATTAAATAGCTCAACCTATATATTATATTATATTATGTTATATTATATACAATCATTACTCGAACCCCATATAAAGTTTTCAAGTTCTGCAAAGGGTTTATAAAATTTTAAGAATTAATGCTTTCCTGCAGTTTAAATAATTGTTTGGACTATCAGCATGTCGAAATAAAAGGAAAGACATGAGTCTTGGACGCGACAAAAGCTAGAAATCGCATCAGAGCGAGGTTGGCCTCATCTTGTGCGCTTTTCTAGGGTTTGGGCGTTTTGGGCGAATTCTGGGGATTCTGTGGGAAGAATTATGCTTTCCTGCAGTTTAAATAATTGTTTGGACTATAAAAATGTAGAAATAAAAGGAAAGACATGAGTCTTGGACGCGACAAATGCTGGAAATCGCATCAGAGCGAGGTTGGCCTCATCGTGTGCGCTTTTCTACGGTTTGGCCGTTTTGGGCGAATCCTGGGGATTCTGTGGGAAGAATTATGCTTTCCTGCAGTTTAAATAATTGTTTGGACTATAAAAATGTAGAAATAAAAGGAAAGACATGAGTCTTGGACGCGACAAATGCTGGAAATCGCATCAGAGCGAGGTTGGCCTCATCGTGTGCGCTTTTCTACGGTTTGGCCGTTTTGGGCGAATCCTGGGGATTCTGTGGGAAGAATTATGCTTTCCTGCAGTTTAAATAATTGTTTGGACTATAAAAATGTAGAAATAAAAGGAAAGACATGAGTCTTGGACGCGACAAATGCTGGAAATCGCATCAGAGCGAGGTTGGCCTCATCGTGTGCGCTTTTCTACGGTTTGGCCGTTTTGGGCGAATCCTGGGGATTCTGTGGGAAGAATTATGCTTTCCTGCAGTTTAAATAATTGTTTGGACTATAAAAATGTAGAAATAAAAGGAAAGACATGAGTCTTGGACGCGACAAATGCTGGAAATCGCATCAGAGCGAGGTTGGCCTCATCGTGTGCGCTTTTCTACGGTTTGGCCGTTTTGGGCGAATCCTGGGGATTCTGTGGGAAGAATTATGCTTTCCTGCAGTTTAAAAAATTGTTTGGACTATAAAAATGTAGAAATAAAAGGAAAGACGTGAGTCTTGGACGCGACAAAAGCTGGAAATCGCATCAGAGCGAGGTTGGCCTCATCGTGTGCGCTTTTCTACGGTTTGGCCGTTTTGGGCGAATCCTGGGGATTCTGTGGGAAGAATTATGCTTTCCTGCAGTTTAAATAATTGTTTGGACTATAAAAATGTAGAAATAAAAGGAAAGACATGAGTCTTGGACGCGACAAATGCTGGAAATCGCATCAGAGCGAGGTTGGCCTCATCGTGTGCGCTTTTCTAGGGTTTGCGCGTTTTGGGCGAATCCTGGGGATTCTGTGGGAAGAATTATGCTTTCCTGCAGTTTAAATAATTGTTTGGACTATAAAAATGTAGAAATAAAAGGAAAGACATGAGTCTTGGACGCGACAAATGCTGGAAATCGCATCAGAGCGAGGTTGGCCTCATCGTGTGCGCTTTTCTAGGGTTTGGGCGTTTTGGGCGAATCCTGGGGATTCTGTGGGAAGAATTATGCTTTCCTGCAGTTTAAAAAATTGTTTGGACTATAAAAATGTAGAAATAAAAGGAAAGACGTGAGTCTTGGACGCGACAAAAGCTGGAAATCGCATCAGAGCGAGGTTGGCCTCATCGTGTGCGCTTTTCTACGGTTTGGCCGTTTTGGGCGAATCCTGGGGATTCTGTGGGAAGAATTATGCTTTCCTGCAGTTTAAATAATTGTTTGGACTATAAAAATGTAGAAATAAAAGGAAAGACATATGATAATGTACGCATATAAATTGGATGATGGTACGAAGATGATGACATGATCATATATGTATTTATAATACGAATCAGAGAGGATGAACAAGAAAAAAGATATATGAAAAAGGGGTATAAGTATTACAAAATCACAAGTGGTAAATATTTATTTTTACATATATATTTATATATATGTAGGATATTTATTATTTTAAAATTAGATACAAGGATATTAAGAACGTATTTATCACTATATGTTTTCTCAATAACGCACGACGAACAACTGACTCAATTTGTTTAAAAACATTTACTTGAGAGACTCATTCAAATGCACATTCGCTCTCGCTCACATTCTAGAATATTCCATAAAAATTGAAAAATTGAAACTCTTAAATTATTGATTAATATAAATTATTTATTAACAAACAAGGATAGTAAATTATTAAACAAGGATATCTAAGATTATTATCCTTCAATAATTATGCTAAATGTACTAAAAAGAATTATTTAAAAAAAAAACGGTGGAGAACACGTATTTTACATAATATGTAATATAATATACCTTATTATTTACTATTTTTATGTATACATAATTATTATTGTACATAATTATACGTAATTTATTATATTTTCAATCGTATATAAACGTATTAACGCTCGAAATCACGTATTTTGCACTCTATACGGTGCTATTACGTTACTACGTGTCCGTCTATTATGGTCAGATCATCGCGTGTTTATTAGTCCGACACTGTTGTCAGATTCTGTTCGGTCTCTGACGGTGTCCTGCTCGCTGGCAGGCTTTGGTTAGGATCTGCCGACACCTTGCGCTAAAACCCTGTACTACTAGGCTCAGCTTATTGCGAAAATAAAGAAATTAGAGACTATCAACCTGCCGACACTATTCGTTACAAGACCGTAAAATAATCGAAGGAGACGATTATAGTTCGCAGGATGAAGCATAGATGTTTGGAACTGCCCTGATTTGCCATTGCGTGTTTCATTTTATTCGTTCGAAGAAGATATATGGGTAATTTGTTGGTTTAAGAAAAGTGCACTGGATCCCCAGAATGATATCGTGACGTCGAGGATTCCCGTGGAGGTAAACCCCGTATGGGAAAGTTGCGCGCGCAGCGTCTAACATATGGTAAAACTGGAGGGGGTATATCAGTCCGTACCGTTTTAAAGGAGCAGAGGTATATCCGTCCGTACCGTTTTAAAGGAGGAGAGGTATATCAGTCCGTACCGTTACCGCCGAATGACAGTATTCAAACAAGATATTCTTATTTTTTTTAATAAACTATGAAATACGCAATCGTAAATTCACGTTTCATAGTCGTTTAAGTAAAATGAAGTGGCACGTTCATTTTTAATAAGTTCAAAGCGAAAAAATTCCAATAAATATGCAGTTTCGTTGAACAAAACGAACTAACCTCATCCTTGGATATGCTCTTCGCCTATTTGTCAAATTTATTGCATACGTGAAATTTACTTAACATTTTGAACTTAATAAGGCTTCTTGACCCTATTTTCGTTAGTTAAGGATAGCAATTCAACGACGATTGTTTCTCTATATGCATTTATTAAGCTTTGTAAAGCGTCGTCGTGCTCCCGCTCATATCGTGAGCCAATTAATCGTACAGTATAAACTTATTTGTGACACATTCGTCGCATTAAAAAATATTTCACACTATTTGTTTGGAATTTAGATGTTACAATTAAATAGCTCAACCTATATATTATATTATATTATGTTATATTATATACAATCATTACTCGAACCCCATATAAAGTTTTCAAGTTCTGCAAAGGGTTTATAAAATTTTAAGAATTAATGCTTTCCTGCAGTTTAAATAATTGTTTGGACTATCAGCATGTCGAAATAAAAGGAAAGACATGAGTCTTGGACGCGACAAATGCTGGAAATCGCATCAGAGCGAGGTTGGCCTCATCGTGTGCGCTTTTCTAGGGTTTGGGCGTTTTGGGCGAATCCTGGGGATTCTGTGGGAAGAATTATGCTTTCCTGCAGTTTAAATAATTGTTTGGACTATAAAAATGTAGAAATAAAAGGAAAGACATGAGTCTTGGACGCGACAAATGCTGGAAATCGCATCAGAGCGAGGTTGGCCTCATCGTGTGCGCTTTTCTAGGGTTTGGGCGTTTTGGGCGAATCCTGG
Organism: Xylocopa violacea; assembly: GCA_963969225.1. Taxonomy (NCBI): domain Eukaryota; kingdom Metazoa; phylum Arthropoda; class Insecta; order Hymenoptera; family Apidae; genus Xylocopa; species Xylocopa violacea. The sequence goes on from CAXAJV010000014.1 coordinate 18,510,013, forward strand.
GGATTCTGTGGGAAGAATTATGCTTTCCTGCAGTTTAAATAATTGTTTGGACTATAAAAATGTAGAAATAAAAGGAAAGACATGAGTCTTGGACGCGACAAATGCTGGAAATCGCATCAGAGCGAGGTTGGCCTCATCGTGTGCGCTTTTCTACGGTTTGGCCGTTTTGGGCGAATCCTGGGGATTCTGTGGGAAGAATTATGCTTTCCTGCAGTTTAAATAATTGTTTGGACTATAAAAATGTAGAAATAAAAGGAAAGACATGAGTCTTGGACGCGACAAATGCTGGAAATCGCATCAGAGCGAGGTTGGCCTCATCGTGTGCGCTTTTCTAGGGTTTGGGCGTTTTGGGCGAATCCTGGGGATTCTGTGGGAAGAATTATGCTTTCCTGCAGTTTAAATAATTGTTTGGACTATAAAAATGTAGAAATAAAAGGAAAGACATGAGTCTTGGACGCGACAAATGCTGGAAATCGCATCAGAGCGAGGTTGGCCTCATCGTGTGCGCTTTTCTAGGGTTTGGGCGTTTTGGGCGAATCCTGGGGATTCTGTGGGAAGAATTATGCTTTCCTGCAGTTTAAAAAATTGTTTGGACTATAAAAATGTAGAAATAAAAGGAAAGACATGAGTCTTGGACGCGACAAATGCTGGAAATCGCATCAGAGCGAGGTTGGCCTCATCGTGTGCGCTTTTCTAGGGTTTGGGCGTTTTGGGCGAATCCTGGGGATTCTGTGGGAAGAATTATGCTTTCCTGCAGTTTAAAAAATTGTTTGGACTATAAAAATGTAGAAATAAAAGGAAAGACGTGAGTCTTGGACGCGACAAATGCTGAAAATCGCATCAGAGCGAGGTTGGCCTCATCGTGTGCGCTTTTCTACGGTTTGGCCGTTTTGGGCGAATCCTGGGGATTCTGTGGGAAGAATTATGCTTTCCTGCAGTTTAAAAAATTGTTTGGACTATAAAAATGTAGAAATAAAAGGAAAGACGTGAGTCTTGGACGCGACAAAAGCTGGAAATCGCATCAGAGCGAGGTTGGCCTCATCGTGTGCGCTTTTCTACGGTTTGGCCGTTTTGGGCGAATCCTGGGGATTCTGTGGGAAGAATTATGCTTTCCTGCAGTTTAAATAATTGTTTGGACTATAAAAATGTAGAAATAAAAGGAAGGACATGAGTCTTGGACGCGACAAATGCTGGAAATCGCATCAGAGCGAGGTTGGCCTCATCGTGTGCGCTTTTCTAGGGTTTGGGCGTTTTGGGCGAATCCTGGGGATTCTGTGGGAAGAATTATGCTTTCCTGCAGTTTAAAAAATTGTTTGGACTATAAAAATGTAGAAATAAAAGGAAAGACGTGAGTCTTGGACGCGACAAATGCTGAAAATCGCATCAGAGCGAGGTTGGCCTCATCGTGTGCGCTTTTCTACGGTTTGGCCGTTTTGGGCGAATCCTGGGGATTCTGTGGGAAGAATTATGCTTTCCTGCAGTTTAAATAATTGTTTGGACTATAAAAATGTAGAAATAAAAGGAAAGACATGAGTCTTGGACGCGACAAATGCTGGAAATCGCATCAGAGCGAGGTTGGCCTCATCGTGTGCGCTTTTCTAGGGTTTGGGCGTTTTGGGCGAATCCTGGGGATTCTGTGGGAAGAATTATGCTTTCCTGCAGTTTAAATAATTGTTTGGACTATAAAAATGTAGAAATAAAAGGAAAGACATATGATAATGTACGCATATAAATTGGATGATGGTACGAAGATGATGACATGATCATATATGTATTTATAATACGAATCAGAGAGGATGAACAAGAAAAAAGATATATGAAAAAGGGGTATAAGTATTACAAAATCACAAGTGGTAAATATTTATTTTTACATATATATTTATATATATGTAGGATATTTATTATTTTAAAATTAGATACAAGGATATTAAGAACGTATTTATCACTATATGTTTTCTCAATAACGCACGACGAACAACTGACTCAATTTGTTTAAAAACATTTACTTGAGAGACTCATTCAAATGCACATTCGCTCTCGCTCACATTCTAGAATATTCCATAAAAATTGAAAAATTGAAACTCTTAAATTATTGATTAATATAAATTATTTATTAACAAACAAGGATAGTAAATTATTAAACAAGGATATCTAAGATTATTATCCTTCAATAATTATGCTAAATGTACTAAAAAGAATTATTTAAAAAAAAAACGGTGGAGAACACGTATTTTACATAATATGTAATATAATATACCTTATTATTTACTATTTTTATGTATACATAATTATTATTGTACATAATTATACGTAATTTATTATATTTTCAATCGTATATAAACGTATTAACGCTCGAAATCACGTATTTTGCACTCTATACGGTGCTATTACGTTACTACGTGTCCGTCTATTATGGTCAGATCATCGCGTGTTTATTAGTCCGACACTGTTGTCAGATTCTGTTCGGTCTCTGACGGTGTCCTGCTCGCTGGCAGGCTTTGGTTAGGATCTGCCGACACCTTGCGCTAAAACCCTGTACTACTAGGCTCAGCTTATTGCGAAAATAAAGAAATTAGAGACTATCAACCTGCCGACACTATTCGTTACAAGACCGTAAAATAATCGAAGGAGACGATTATAGTTCGCAGGATGAAGCATAGATGTTTGGAACTGCCCTGATTTGCCATTGCGTGTTTCATTTTATTCGTTCGAAGAAGATATATGGGTAATTTGTTGGTTTAAGAAAAGTGCACTGGATCCCCAGAATGATATCGTGACGTCGAGGATTCCCGTGGAGGTAAACCCCGTATGGGAAAGTTGCGCGCGCAGCGTCTAACATATGGTAAAACTGGAGGGGGTATATCAGTCCGTACCGTTTTAAAGGAGCAGAGGTATATCCGTCCGTACCGTTTTAAAGGAGGAGAGGTATATCAGTCCGTACCGTTACCGCCGAATGACAGTATTCAAACAAGATATTCTTATTTTTTTTAATAAACTATGAAATACGCAATCGTAAATTCACGTTTCATAGTCGTTTAAGTAAAATGAAGTGGCACGTTCATTTTTAATAAGTTCAAAGCGAAAAAATTCCAATAAATATGCAGTTTCGTTGAACAAAACGAACTAACCTCATCCTTGGATATGCTCTTCGCCTATTTGTCAAATTTATTGCATACGTGAAATTTACTTAACATTTTGAACTTAATAAGGCTTCTTGACCCTATTTTCGTTAGTTAAGGATAGCAATTCAACGACGATTGTTTCTCTATATGCATTTATTAAGCTTTGTAAAGCGTCGTCGTGCTCCCGCTCATATCGTGAGCCAATTAATCGTACAGTATAAACTTATTTGTGACACATTCGTCGCATTAAAAAATATTTCACACTATTTGTTTGGAATTTAGATGTTACAATTAAATAGCTCAACCTATATATTATATTATATTATGTTATATTATATACAATCATTACTCGAACCCCATATAAAGTTTTCAAGTTCTGCAAAGGGTTTATAAAATTTTAAGAATTAATGCTTTCCTGCAGTTTAAATAATTGTTTGGACTATCAGCATGTCGAAATAAAAGGAAAGACATGAGTCTTGGACGCGACAAAAGCTAGAAATCGCATCAGAGCGAGGTTGGCCTCATCTTGTGCGCTTTTCTAGGGTTTGGGCGTTTTGGGCGAATTCTGGGGATTCTGTGGGAAGAATTATGCTTTCCTGCAGTTTAAATAATTGTTTGGACTATAAAAATGTAGAAATAAAAGGAAAGACATGAGTCTTGGACGCGACAAATGCTGGAAATCGCATCAGAGCGAGGTTGGCCTCATCGTGTGCGCTTTTCTACGGTTTGGCCGTTTTGGGCGAATCCTGGGGATTCTGTGGGAAGAATTATGCTTTCCTGCAGTTTAAATAATTGTTTGGACTATAAAAATGTAGAAATAAAAGGAAAGACATGAGTCTTGGACGCGACAAATGCTGGAAATCGCATCAGAGCGAGGTTGGCCTCATCGTGTGCGCTTTTCTACGGTTTGGCCGTTTTGGGCGAATCCTGGGGATTCTGTGGGAAGAATTATGCTTTCCTGCAGTTTAAATAATTGTTTGGACTATAAAAATGTAGAAATAAAAGGAAAGACATGAGTCTTGGACGCGACAAATGCTGGAAATCGCATCAGAGCGAGGTTGGCCTCATCGTGTGCGCTTTTCTACGGTTTGGCCGTTTTGGGCGAATCCTGGGGATTCTGTGGGAAGAATTATGCTTTCCTGCAGTTTAAATAATTGTTTGGACTATAAAAATGTAGAAATAAAAGGAAAGACATGAGTCTTGGACGCGACAAATGCTGGAAATCGCATCAGAGCGAGGTTGGCCTCATCGTGTGCGCTTTTCTACGGTTTGGCCGTTTTGGGCGAATCCTGGGGATTCTGTGGGAAGAATTATGCTTTCCTGCAGTTTAAAAAATTGTTTGGACTATAAAAATGTAGAAATAAAAGGAAAGACGTGAGTCTTGGACGCGACAAAAGCTGGAAATCGCATCAGAGCGAGGTTGGCCTCATCGTGTGCGCTTTTCTACGGTTTGGCCGTTTTGGGCGAATCCTGGGGATTCTGTGGGAAGAATTATGCTTTCCTGCAGTTTAAATAATTGTTTGGACTATAAAAATGTAGAAATAAAAGGAAAGACATGAGTCTTGGACGCGACAAATGCTGGAAATCGCATCAGAGCGAGGTTGGCCTCATCGTGTGCGCTTTTCTAGGGTTTGCGCGTTTTGGGCGAATCCTGGGGATTCTGTGGGAAGAATTATGCTTTCCTGCAGTTTAAATAATTGTTTGGACTATAAAAATGTAGAAATAAAAGGAAAGACATGAGTCTTGGACGCGACAAATGCTGGAAATCGCATCAGAGCGAGGTTGGCCTCATCGTGTGCGCTTTTCTAGGGTTTGGGCGTTTTGGGCGAATCCTGGGGATTCTGTGGGAAGAATTATGCTTTCCTGCAGTTTAAAAAATTGTTTGGACTATAAAAATGTAGAAATAAAAGGAAAGACGTGAGTCTTGGACGCGACAAAAGCTGGAAATCGCATCAGAGCGAGGTTGGCCTCATCGTGTGCGCTTTTCTACGGTTTGGCCGTTTTGGGCGAATCCTGGGGATTCTGTGGGAAGAATTATGCTTTCCTGCAGTTTAAATAATTGTTTGGACTATAAAAATGTAGAAATAAAAGGAAAGACATATGATAATGTACGCATATAAATTGGATGATGGTACGAAGATGATGACATGATCATATATGTATTTATAATACGAATCAGAGAGGATGAACAAGAAAAAAGATATATGAAAAAGGGGTATAAGTATTACAAAATCACAAGTGGTAAATATTTATTTTTACATATATATTTATATATATGTAGGATATTTATTATTTTAAAATTAGATACAAGGATATTAAGAACGTATTTATCACTATATGTTTTCTCAATAACGCACGACGAACAACTGACTCAATTTGTTTAAAAACATTTACTTGAGAGACTCATTCAAATGCACATTCGCTCTCGCTCACATTCTAGAATATTCCATAAAAATTGAAAAATTGAAACTCTTAAATTATTGATTAATATAAATTATTTATTAACAAACAAGGATAGTAAATTATTAAACAAGGATATCTAAGATTATTATCCTTCAATAATTATGCTAAATGTACTAAAAAGAATTATTTAAAAAAAAAACGGTGGAGAACACGTATTTTACATAATATGTAATATAATATACCTTATTATTTACTATTTTTATGTATACATAATTATTATTGTACATAATTATACGTAATTTATTATATTTTCAATCGTATATAAACGTATTAACGCTCGAAATCACGTATTTTGCACTCTATACGGTGCTATTACGTTACTACGTGTCCGTCTATTATGGTCAGATCATCGCGTGTTTATTAGTCCGACACTGTTGTCAGATTCTGTTCGGTCTCTGACGGTGTCCTGCTCGCTGGCAGGCTTTGGTTAGGATCTGCCGACACCTTGCGCTAAAACCCTGTACTACTAGGCTCAGCTTATTGCGAAAATAAAGAAATTAGAGACTATCAACCTGCCGACACTATTCGTTACAAGACCGTAAAATAATCGAAGGAGACGATTATAGTTCGCAGGATGAAGCATAGATGTTTGGAACTGCCCTGATTTGCCATTGCGTGTTTCATTTTATTCGTTCGAAGAAGATATATGGGTAATTTGTTGGTTTAAGAAAAGTGCACTGGATCCCCAGAATGATATCGTGACGTCGAGGATTCCCGTGGAGGTAAACCCCGTATGGGAAAGTTGCGCGCGCAGCGTCTAACATATGGTAAAACTGGAGGGGGTATATCAGTCCGTACCGTTTTAAAGGAGCAGAGGTATATCCGTCCGTACCGTTTTAAAGGAGGAGAGGTATATCAGTCCGTACCGTTACCGCCGAATGACAGTATTCAAACAAGATATTCTTATTTTTTTTAATAAACTATGAAATACGCAATCGTAAATTCACGTTTCATAGTCGTTTAAGTAAAATGAAGTGGCACGTTCATTTTTAATAAGTTCAAAGCGAAAAAATTCCAATAAATATGCAGTTTCGTTGAACAAAACGAACTAACCTCATCCTTGGATATGCTCTTCGCCTATTTGTCAAATTTATTGCATACGTGAAATTTACTTAACATTTTGAACTTAATAAGGCTTCTTGACCCTATTTTCGTTAGTTAAGGATAGCAATTCAACGACGATTGTTTCTCTATATGCATTTATTAAGCTTTGTAAAGCGTCGTCGTGCTCCCGCTCATATCGTGAGCCAATTAATCGTACAGTATAAACTTATTTGTGACACATTCGTCGCATTAAAAAATATTTCACACTATTTGTTTGGAATTTAGATGTTACAATTAAATAGCTCAACCTATATATTATATTATATTATGTTATATTATATACAATCATTACTCGAACCCCATATAAAGTTTTCAAGTTCTGCAAAGGGTTTATAAAATTTTAAGAATTAATGCTTTCCTGCAGTTTAAATAATTGTTTGGACTATCAGCATGTCGAAATAAAAGGAAAGACATGAGTCTTGGACGCGACAAAAGCTAGAAATCGCATCAGAGCGAGGTTGGCCTCATCTTGTGCGCTTTTCTAGGGTTTGGGCGTTTTGGGCGAATTCTGGGGATTCTGTGGGAAGAATTATGCTTTCCTGCAGTTTAAATAATTGTTTGGACTATAAAAATGTAGAAATAAAAGGAAAGACATGAGTCTTGGACGCGACAAATGCTGGAAATCGCATCAGAGCGAGGTTGGCCTCATCGTGTGCGCTTTTCTACGGTTTGGCCGTTTTGGGCGAATCCTGGGGATTCTGTGGGAAGAATTATGCTTTCCTGCAGTTTAAATAATTGTTTGGACTATAAAAATGTAGAAATAAAAGGAAAGACATGAGTCTTGGACGCGACAAATGCTGGAAATCGCATCAGAGCGAGGTTGGCCTCATCGTGTGCGCTTTTCTACGGTTTGGCCGTTTTGGGCGAATCCTGGGGATTCTGTGGGAAGAATTATGCTTTCCTGCAGTTTAAATAATTGTTTGGACTATAAAAATGTAGAAATAAAAGGAAAGACATGAGTCTTGGACGCGACAAATGCTGGAAATCGCATCAGAGCGAGGTTGGCCTCATCGTGTGCGCTTTTCTACGGTTTGGCCGTTTTGGGCGAATCCTGGGGATTCTGTGGGAAGAATTATGCTTTCCTGCAGTTTAAATAATTGTTTGGACTATAAAAATGTAGAAATAAAAGGAAAGACATGAGTCTTGGACGCGACAAATGCTGGAAATCGCATCAGAGCGAGGTTGGCCTCATCGTGTGCGCTTTTCTACGGTTTGGCCGTTTTGGGCGAATCCTGGGGATTCTGTGGGAAGAATTATGCTTTCCTGCAGTTTAAAAAATTGTTTGGACTATAAAAATGTAGAAATAAAAGGAAAGACGTGAGTCTTGGACGCGACAAAAGCTGGAAATCGCATCAGAGCGAGGTTGGCCTCATCGTGTGCGCTTTTCTACGGTTTGGCCGTTTTGGGCGAATCCTGGGGATTCTGTGGGAAGAATTATGCTTTCCTGCAGTTTAAATAATTGTTTGGACTATAAAAATGTAGAAATAAAAGGAAAGACATGAGTCTTGGACGCGACAAATGCTGGAAATCGCATCAGAGCGAGGTTGGCCTCATCGTGTGCGCTTTTCTAGGGTTTGGGCGTTTTGGGCGAATCCTGGGGATTCTGTGGGAAGAATTATGCTTTCCTGCAGTTTAAATAATTGTTTGGACTATAAAAATGTAGAAATAAAAGGAAAGACATGAGTCTTGGACGCGACAAATGCTGGAAATCGCATCAGAGCGAGGTTGGCCTCATCGTGTGCGCTTTTCTAGGGTTTGGGCGTTTTGGGCGAATCCTGGGGATTCTGTGGGAAGAATTATGCTTTCCTGCAGTTTAAAAAATTGTTTGGACTATAAAAATGTAGAAATAAAAGGAAAGACGTGAGTCTTGGACGCGACAAAAGCTGGAAATCGCATCAGAGCGAGGTTGGCCTCATCGTGTGCGCTTTTCTACGGTTTGGCCGTTTTGGGCGAATCCTGGGGATTCTGTGGGAAGAATTATGCTTTCCTGCAGTTTAAATAATTGTTTGGACTATAAAAATGTAGAAATAAAAGGAAAGACATATGATAATGTACGCATATAAATTGGATGATGGTACGAAGATGATGACATGATCATATATGTATTTATAATACGAATCAGAGAGGATGAACAAGAAAAAAGATATATGAAAAAGGGGTATAAGTATTACAAAATCACAAGTGGTAAATATTTATTTTTACATATATATTTATATATATGTAGGATATTTATTATTTTAAAATTAGATACAAGGATATTAAGAACGTATTTATCACTATATGTTTTCTCAATAACGCACGACGAACAACTGACTCAATTTGTTTAAAAACATTTACTTGAGAGACTCATTCAAATGCACATTCGCTCTCGCTCACATTCTAGAATATTCCATAAAAATTGAAAAATTGAAACTCTTAAATTATTGATTAATATAAATTATTTATTAACAAACAAGGATAGTAAATTATTAAACAAGGATATCTAAGATTATTATCCTTCAATAATTATGCTAAATGTACTAAAAAGAATTATTTAAAAAAAAAACGGTGGAGAACACGTATTTTACATAATATGTAATATAATATACCTTATTATTTACTATTTTTATGTATACATAATTATTATTGTACATAATTATACGTAATTTATTATATTTTCAATCGTATATAAACGTATTAACGCTCGAAATCACGTATTTTGCACTCTATACGGTGCTATTACGTTACTACGTGTCCGTCTATTATGGTCAGATCATCGCGTGTTTATTAGTCCGACACTGTTGTCAGATTCTGTTCGGTCTCTGACGGTGTCCTGCTCGCTGGCAGGCTTTGGTTAGGATCTGCCGACACCTTGCGCTAAAACCCTGTACTACTAGGCTCAGCTTATTGCGAAAATAAAGAAATTAGAGACTATCAACCTGCCGACACTATTCGTTACAAGACCGTAAAATAATCGAAGGAGACGATTATAGTTCGCAGGATGAAGCATAGATGTTTGGAACTGCCCTGATTTGCCATTGCGTGTTTCATTTTATTCGTTCGAAGAAGATATATGGGTAATTTGTTGGTTTAAGAAAAGTGCACTGGATCCCCAGAATGATATCGTGACGTCGAGGATTCCCGTGGAGGTAAACCCCGTATGGGAAAGTTGCGCGCGCAGCGTCTAACATATGGTAAAACTGGAGGGGGTATATCAGTCCGTACCGTTTTAAAGGAGCAGAGGTATATCCGTCCGTACCGTTTTAAAGGAGGAGAGGTATATCAGTCCGTACCGTTACCGCCGAATGACAGTATTCAAACAAGATATTCTTATTTTTTTTAATAAACTATGAAATACGCAATCGTAAATTCACGTTTCATAGTCGTTTAAGTAAAATGAAGTGGCACGTTCATTTTTAATAAGTTCAAAGCGAAAAAATTCCAATAAATATGCAGTTTCGTTGAACAAAACGAACTAACCTCATCCTTGGATATGCTCTTCGCCTATTTGTCAAATTTATTGCATACGTGAAATTTACTTAACATTTTGAACTTAATAAGGCTTCTTGACCCTATTTTCGTTAGTTAAGGATAGCAATTCAACGACGATTGTTTCTCTATATGCATTTATTAAGCTTTGTAAAGCGTCGTCGTGCTCCCGCTCATATCGTGAGCCAATTAATCGTACAGTATAAACTTATTTGTGACACATTCGTCGCATTAAAAAATATTTCACACTATTTGTTTGGAATTTAGATGTTACAATTAAATAGCTCAACCTATATATTATATTATATTATGTTATATTATATACAATCATTACTCGAACCCCATATAAAGTTTTCAAGTTCTGCAAAGGGTTTATAAAATTTTAAGAATTAATGCTTTCCTGCAGTTTAAATAATTGTTTGGACTATCAGCATGTCGAAATAAAAGGAAAGACATGAGTCTTGGACGCGACAAATGCTGGAAATCGCATCAGAGCGAGGTTGGCCTCATCGTGTGCGCTTTTCTAGGGTTTGGGCGTTTTGGGCGAATCCTGGGGATTCTGTGGGAAGAATTATGCTTTCCTGCAGTTTAAATAATTGTTTGGACTATAAAAATGTAGAAATAAAAGGAAAGACATGAGTCTTGGACGCGACAAATGCTGGAAATCGCATCAGAGCGAGGTTGGCCTCATCGTGTGCGCTTTTCTAGGGTTTGGGCGTTTTGGGCGAATCCTGGGGATTCTGTGGGAAGAATTATGCTTTCCTGCAGTTTAAATAATTGTTTGGACTATAAAAATGTAGAAATAAAAGGAAAGACATGAGTCTTGGACGCGACAAATGCTGGAAATCGCATCAGAGCGAGGTTGGCCTCATCGTGTGCGCTTTTCTACGGTTTGGCCGTTTTGGGCGAATCCTGGGGATTCTGTGGGAAGAATTATGCTTTCCTGCAGTTTAAATAATTGTTTGGACTATAAAAATGTAGAAATAAAAGGAAAGACATGAGTCTTGGACGCGACAAATGCTGGAAATCGCATCAGAGCGAGGTTGGCCTCATCGTGTGCGCTTTTCTACGGTTTGGCCGTTTTGGGCGAATCCTGGGGATTCTGTGGGAAGAATTATGCTTTCCTGCAGTTTAAATAATTGTTTGGACTATAAAAATGTAGAAATAAAAGGAAAGACATGAGTCTTGGACGCGACAAATGCTGGAAATCGCATCAGAGCGAGGTTGGCCTCATCGTGTGCGCTTTTCTAGGGTTTGGGCGTTTTGGGCGAATCCTGGGGATTCTGTGGGAAGAATTATGCTTTCCTGCAGTTTAAAAAATTGTTTGGACTATAAAAATGTAGAAATAAAAGGAAAGACATGAGTCTTGGACGCGACAAATGCTGGAAATCGCATCAGAGCGAGGTTGGCCTCATCGTGTGCGCTTTTCTAGGGTTTGGGCGTTTTGGGCGAATCCTGGGGATTCTGTGGGAAGAATTATGCTTTCCTGCAGTTTAAAAAATTGTTTGGACTATAAAAATGTAGAAATAAAAGGAAAGACGTGAGTCTTGGACGCGACAAATGCTGAAAATCGCATCAGAGCGAGGTTGGCCTCATCGTGTGCGCTTTTCTACGGTTTGGCCGTTTTGGGCGAATCCTGGGGATTCTGTGGGAAGAATTATGCTTTCCTGCAGTTTAAAAAATTGTTTGGACTATAAAAATGTAGAAATAAAAGGAAAGACGTGAGTCTTGGACGCGACAAAAGCTGGAAATCGCATCAGAGCGAGGTTGGCCTCATCGTGTGCGCTTTTCTACGGTTTGGCCGTTTTGGGCGAATCCTGGGGATTCTGTGGGAAGAATTATGCTTTCCTGCAGTTTAAATAATTGTTTGGACTATAAAAATGTAGAAATAAAAGGAAGGACATGAGTCTTGGACGCGACAAATGCTGGAAATCGCATCAGAGCGAGGTTGGCCTCATCGTGTGCGCTTTTCTAGGGTTTGGGCGTTTTGGGCGAATCCTGGGGATTCTGTGGGAAGAATTATGCTTTCCTGCAGTTTAAAAAATTGTTTGGACTATAAAAATGTAGAAATAAAAGGAAAGACGTGAGTCTTGGACGCGACAAAAGCTGGAAATCGCATCAGAGCGAGGTTGGCCTCATCGTGTGCGCTTTTCTACGGTTTGGCCGTTTTGGGCGAATCCTGGGGATTCTGTGGGAAGAATTATGCTTTCCTGCAGTTTAAATAATTGTTTGGACTATAAAAATGTAGAAATAAAAGGAAAGACATGAGTCTTGGACGCGACAAATGCTGGAAATCGCATCAGAGCGAGGTTGGCCTCATCGTGTGCGCTTTTCTAGGGTTTGGGCGTTTTGGGCGAATCCTGGGGATTCTGTGGGAAGAATTATGCTTTCCTGCAGTTTAAATAATTGTTTGGACTATAAAAATGTAGAAATAAAAGGAAAGACATATGATAATGTACGCATATAAATTGGATGATGGTACGAAGATGATGACATGATCATATATGTATTTATAATACGAATCAGAGAGGATGAACAAGAAAAAAGATATATGAAAAAGGGGTATAAGTATTACAAAATCACAAGTGGTAAATATTTATTTTTACATATATATTTATATATATGTAGGATATTTATTATTTTAAAATTAGATACAAGGATATTAAGAACGTATTTATCACTATATGTTTTCTCAATAACGCACGACGAACAACTGACTCAATTTGTTTAAAAACATTTACTTGAGAGACTCATTCAAATGCACATTCGCTCTCGCTCACATTCTAGAATATTCCATAAAAATTGAAAAATTGAAACTCTTAAATTATTGATTAATATAAATTATTTATTAACAAACAAGGATAGTAAATTATTAAACAAGGATATCTAAGATTATTATCCTTCAATAATTATGCTAAATGTACTAAAAAGAATTATTTAAAAAAAAAACGGTGGAGAACACGTATTTTACATAATATGTAATATAATATACCTTATTATTTACTATTTTTATGTATACATAATTATTATTGTACATAATTATACGTAATTTATTATATTTTCAATCGTATATAAACGTATTAACGCTCGAAATCACGTATTTTGCACTCTATACGGTGCTATTACGTTACTACGTGTCCGTCTATTATGGTCAGATCATCGCGTGTTTATTAGTCCGACACTGTTGTCAGATTCTGTTCGGTCTCTGACGGTGTCCTGCTCGCTGGCAGGCTTTGGTTAGGATCTGCCGACACCTTGCGCTAAAACCCTGTACTACTAGGCTCAGCTTATTGCGAAAATAAAGAAATTAGAGACTATCAACCTGCCGACACTATTCGTTACAAGACCGTAAAATAATCGAAGGAGACGATTATAGTTCGCAGGATGAAGCATAGATGTTTGGAACTGCCCTGATTTGCCATTGCGTGTTTCATTTTATTCGTTCGAAGAAGATATATGGGTAATTTGTTGGTTTAAGAAAAGTGCACTGGATCCCCAGAATGATATCGTGACGTCGAGGATTCCCGTGGAGGTAAACCCCGTATGGGAAAGTTGCGCGCGCAGCGTCTAACATATGGTAAAACTGGAGGGGGTATATCAGTCCGTACCGTTTTAAAGGAGCAGAGGTATATCCGTCCGTACCGTTTTAAAGGAGGAGAGGTATATCAGTCCGTACCGTTACCGCCGAATGACAGTATTCAAACCAGATATTCTTATTTTTTTTAATAAACTATGAAATACGCAATCGTAAATTCACGTTTCATAGTCGTTTAAGTAAAATGAAGTGGCACGTTCATTTTTAATAAGTTCAAAGCGAAAAAATTCCAATAAATATGCAGTTTCGTTGAACAAAACGAACTAACCTCATCCTTGGATATGCTCTTCGCCTATTTGTCAAATTTATTGCATACGTGAAATTTACTTAACATTTTGAACTTAATAAGGCTTCTTGACCCTATTTTCGTTAGTTAAGGATAGCAATTCAACGACGATTGTTTCTCTATATGCATTTATTAAGCTTTGTAAAGCGTCGTCGTGCTCCCGCTCATATCGTGAGCCAATTAATCGTACAGTATAAACTTATTTGTGACACATTCGTCGCATTAAAAAATATTTCACACTATTTGTTTGGAATTTAGATGTTACAATTAAATAGCTCAACCTATATATTATATTATATTATGTTATATTATATACAATCATTACTCGAACCCCATATAAAGTTTTCAAGTTCTGCAAAGGGTTTATAAAATTTTAAGAATTAATGCTTTCCTGCAGTTTAAATAATTGTTTGGACTATCAGCATGTCGAAATAAAAGGAAAGACATGAGTCTTGGACGCGACAAAAGCTAGAAATCGCATCAGAGCGAGGTTGGCCTCATCTTGTGCGCTTTTCTAGGGTTTGGGCGTTTTGGGCGAATTCTGGGGATTCTGTGGGAAGAATTATGCTTTCCTGCAGTTTAAATAATTGTTTGGACTATAAAAATGTAGAAATAAAAGGAAAGACGTGAGTCTTGGACGCGACAAAAGCTGGAAATCGCATCAGAGCGAGGTTGGCCTCATCGTGTGCGCTTTTCTACGGTTTGGCCGTTTTGGGCGAATCCTGGGGATTCTGTGGGAAGAATTATGCTTTCCTGCAGTTTAAATAATTGTTTGGACTATAAAAATGTAGAAATAAAAGGAAAGACATGAGTCTTGGACGCGACAAATGCTGGAAATCGCATCAGAGCGAGGTTGGCCTCATCGTGTGCGCTTTTCTACGGTTTGGCCGTTTTGGGCGAATCCTGGGGATTCTGTGGGAAGAATTATGCTTTCCTGCAGTTTAAATAATTGTTTGGACTATAAAAATGTAGAAATAAAAGGAAAGACATGAGTCTTGGACGCGACAAATGCTGGAAATCGCATCAGAGCGAGGTTGGCCTCATCGTGTGCGCTTTTCTAGGGTTTGGGCGTTTTGGGCGAATCCTGGGGATTCTGTGGGAAGAATTATGCTTTCCTGCAGTTTAAAAAATTGTTTGGACTATAAAAATGTAGAAATAAAAGGAAAGACGTGAGTCTTGGACGCGACAAAAGCTGGAAATCGCATCAGAGCGAGGTTGGCCTCATCGTGTGCGCTTTTCTACGGTTTGGCCGTTTTGGGCGAATCCTGGGGATTCTGTGGGAAGAATTATGCTTTCCTGCAGTTTAAATAATTGTTTGGACTATAAAAATGTAGAAATAAAAGGAAAGACATGAGTCTTGGACGCGACAAATGCTGGAAATCGCATCAGAGCGAGGTTGGCCTCATCGTGTGCGCTTTTCTACGGTTTGGCCGTTTTGGGCGAATCCTGGGGATTCTGTGGGAAGAATTATGCTTTCCTGCAGTTTAAATAATTGTTTGGACTATAAAAATGTAGAAATAAAAGGAAAGACATGAGTCTTGGACGCGACAAATGCTGGAAATCGCATCAGAGCGAGGTTGGCCTCATCGTGTGCGCTTTTCTAGGGTTTGGGCGTTTTGGGCGAATCCTGGGGATTCTGTGGGAAGAATTATGCTTTCCTGCAGTTTAAATAATTGTTTGGACTATAAAAATGTAGAAATAAAAGGAAAGACATGAGTCTTGGACGCGACAAATGCTGGAAATCGCATCAGAGCGAGGTTGGCCTCATCGTGTGCGCTTTTCTAGGGTTTGGGCGTTTTGGGCGAATCCTGGGGATTCTGTGGGAAGAATTATGCTTTCCTGCAGTTTAAAAAATTGTTTGGACTATAAAAATGTAGAAATAAAAGGAAAGACGTGAGTCTTGGACGCGACAAAAGCTGGAAATCGCATCAGAGCGAGGTTGGCCTCATCGTGTGCGCTTTTCTACGGTTTGGCCGTTTTGGGCGAATCCTGGGGATTCTGTGGGAAGAATTATGCTTTCCTGCAGTTTAAATAATTGTTTGGACTATAAAAATGTAGAAATAAAAGGAAAGACATGAGTCTTGGACGCGACAAATGCTGGAAATCGCATCAGAGCGAGGTTGGCCTCATCGTGTGCGCTTTTCTAGGGTTTGGGCGTTTTGGGCGAATCCTGGGGATTCTGTGGGAAGAATTATGCTTTCCTGCAGTTTAAATAATTGTTTGGACTATAAAAATGTAGAAATAAAAGGAAAGACATATGATAATGTACGCATATAAATTGGATGATGGTACGAAGATGATGACATGATCATATATGTATTTATAATACGAATCAGAGAGGATGAACAAGAAAAAAGATATATGAAAAAGGGGTATAAGTATTACAAAATCACAAGTGGTAAATATTTATTTTTACATATATATTTATATATATGTAGGATATTTATTATTTTAAAATTAGATACAAGGATATTAAGAACGTATTTATCACTATATGTTTTCTCAATAACGCACGACGAACAACTGACTCAATTTGTTTAAAAACATTTACTTGAGAGACTCATTCAAATGCACATTCGCTCTCGCTCACATTCTAGAATATTCCATAAAAATTGAAAAATTGAAACTCTTAAATTATTGATTAATATAAATTATTTATTAACAAACAAGGATAGTAAATTATTAAACAAGGATATCTAAGATTATTATCCTTCAATAATTATGCTAAATGTACTAAAAAGAATTATTTAAAAAAAAAACGGTGGAGAACACGTATTTTACATAATATGTAATATAATATACCTTATTATTTACTATTTTTATGTATACATAATTATTATTGTACATAATTATACGTAATTTATTATATTTTCAATCGTATATAAACGTATTAACGCTCGAAATCACGTATTTTGCACTCTATACGGTGCTATTACGTTACTACGTGTCCGTCTATTATGGTCAGATCATCGCGTGTTTATTAGTCCGACACTGTTGTCAGATTCTGTTCGGTCTCTGACGGTGTCCTGCTCGCTGGCAGGCTTTGGTTAGGATCTGCCGACACCTTGCGCTAAAACCCTGTACTACTAGGCTCAGCTTATTGCGAAAATAAAGAAATTAGAGACTATCAACCTGCCGACACTATTCGTTACAAGACCGTAAAATAATCGAAGGAGACGATTATAGTTCGCAGGATGAAGCATAGATGTTTGGAACTGCCCTGATTTGCCATTGCGTGTTTCATTTTATTCGTTCGAAGAAGATATATGGGTAATTTGTTGGTTTAAGAAAAGTGCACTGGATCCCCAGAATGATATCGTGACGTCGAGGATTCCCGTGGAGGTAAACCCCGTATGGGAAAGTTGCGCGCGCAGCGTCTAACATATGGTAAAACTGGAGGGGGTATATCAGTCCGTACCGTTTTAAAGGAGCAGAGGTATATCCGTCCGTACCGTTTTAAAGGAGGAGAGGTATATCAGTCCGTACCGTTACCGCCGAATGACAGTATTCAAACAAGATATTCTTATTTTTTTTAATAAACTATGAAATACGCAATCGTAAATTCACGTTTCATAGTCGTTTAAGTAAAATGAAGTGGCACGTTCATTTTTAATAAGTTCAAAGCGAAAAAATTCCAATAAATATGCAGTTTCGTTGAACAAAACGAACTAACCTCATCCTTGGATATGCTCTTCGCCTATTTGTCAAATTTATTGCATACGTGAAATTTACTTAACATTTTGAACTTAATAAGGCTTCTTGACCCTATTTTCGTTAGTTAAGGATAGCAATTCAACGACGATTGTTTCTCTATATGCATTTATTAAGCTTTGTAAAGCGTCGTCGTGCTCCCGCTCATATCGTGAGCCAATTAATCGTACAGTATAAACTTATTTGTGACACATTCGTCGCATTAAAAAATATTTCACACTATTTGTTTGGAATTTAGATGTTACAATTAAATAGCTCAACCTATATATTATATTATATTATGTTATATTATATACAATCATTACTCGAACCCCATATAAAGTTTTCAAGTTCTGCAAAGGGTTTATAAAATTTTAAGAATTAATGCTTTCCTGCAGTTTAAATAATTGTTTGGACTATCAGCATGTCGAAATAAAAGGAAAGACATGAGTCTTGGACGCGACAAAAGCTAGAAATCGCATCAGAGCGAGGTTGGCCTCATCTTGTGCGCTTTTCTAGGGTTTGGGCGTTTTGGGCGAATTCTGGGGATTCTGTGGGAAGAATTATGCTTTCCTGCAGTTTAAATAATTGTTTGGACTATAAAAATGTAGAAATAAAAGGAAAGACATGAGTCTTGGACGCGACAAATGCTGGAAATCGCATCAGAGCGAGGTTGGCCTCATCGTGTGCGCTTTTCTACGGTTTGGCCGTTTTGGGCGAATCCTGGGGATTCTGTGGGAAGAATTATGCTTTCCTGCAGTTTAAATAATTGTTTGGACTATAAAAATGTAGAAATAAAAGGAAAGACGTGAGTCTTGGACGCGACAAATGCTGGAAATCGCATCAGAGCGAGGTTGGCCTCATCGTGTGCGCTTTTCTAGGGTTTGGGCGTTTTGGGCGAATCCTGGGGATTCTGTGGGAAGAATTATGCTTTCCTGCAGTTTAAATAATTGTTTGGACTATAAAAATGTAGAAATAAAAGGAAAGACATGAGTCTTGGACGCGACAAATGCTGGAAATCGCATCAGAGCGAGGTTGGCCTCATCGTGTGCGCTTTTCTAGGGTTTGGGCGTTTTGGGCGAATCCTGGGGATTCTGTGGGAAGAATTATGCTTTCCTGCAGTTTAAATAATTGTTTGGACTATAAAAATGTAGAAATAAAAGGAAAGACATGAGTCTTGGACGCGACAAATGCTGGAAATCGCATCAGAGCGAGGTTGGCCTCATCGTGTGCGCTTTTCTAGGGTTTGGGCGTTTTGGGCGAATCCTGGGGATTCTGTGGGAAGAATTATGCTTTCCTGCAGTTTAAATAATTGTTTGGACTATAAAAATGTAGAAATAAAAGGAAAGACATATGATAATGTACGCATATAAATTGGATGATGGTACGAAGATGATGACATGATCATATATGTATTTATAATACGAATCAGAGAGGATGAACAAGAAAAAAGATATATGAAAAAGGGGTATAAGTATTACAAAATCACAAGTGGTAAATATTTATTTTTACATATATATTTATATATATGTAGGATATTTATTATTTTAAAATTAGATACAAGGATATTAAGAACGTATTTATCACTATATGTTTTCTCAATAACGCACGACGAACAACTGACTCAATTTGTTTAAAAACATTTACTTGAGAGACTCATTCAAATGCACATTCGCTCTCGCTCACATTCTAGAATATTCCATAAAAATTGAAAAATTGAAACTCTTAAATTATTGATTAATATAAATTATTTATTAACAAACAAGGATAGTAAATTATTAAACAAGGATATCTAAGATTATTATCCTTCAATAATTATGCTAAATGTACTAAAAAGAATTATTTAAAAAAAAAACGGTGGAGAACACGTATTTTACATAATATGTAATATAATATACCTTATTATTTACTATTTTTATGTATACATAATTATTATTGTACATAATTATACGTAATTTATTATATTTTCAATCGTATATAAACGTATTAACGCTCGAAATCACGTATTTTGCACTCTATACGGTGCTATTACGTTACTACGTGTCCGTCTATTATGGTCAGATCATCGCGTGTTTATTAGTCCGACACTGTTGTCAGATTCTGTTCGGTCTCTGACGGTGTCCTGCTCGCTGGCAGGCTTTGGTTAGGATCTGCCGACACCTTGCGCTAAAACCCTGTACTACTAGGCTCAGCTTATTGCGAAAATAAAGAAATTAGAGACTATCAACCTGCCGACACTATTCGTTACAAGACCGTAAAATAATCGAAGGAGACGATTATAGTTCGCAGGATGAAGCATAGATGTTTGGAACTGCCCTGATTTGCCATTGCGTGTTTCATTTTATTCGTTCGAAGAAGATATATGGGTAATTTGTTGGTTTAAGAAAAGTGCACTGGATCCCCAGAATGATATCGTGACGTCGAGGATTCCCGTGGAGGTAAACCCCGTATGGGAAAGTTGCGCGCGCAGCGTCTAACATATGGTAAAACTGGAGGGGGTATATCAGTCCGTACCGTTTTAAAGGAGCAGAGGTATATCCGTCCGTACCGTTTTAAAGGAGGAGAGGTATATCAGTCCGTACCGTTACCGCCGAATGACAGTATTCAAACCAGATATTCTTATTTTTTTTAATAAACTATGAAATACGCAATCGTAAATTCACGTTTCATAGTCGTTTAAGTAAAATGAAGTGGCACGTTCATTTTTAATAAGTTCAAAGCGAAAAAATTCCAATAAATATGCAGTTTCGTTGAACAAAACGAACTAACCTCATCCTTGGATATGCTCTTCGCCTATTTGTCAAATTTATTGCATACGTGAAATTTACTTAACATTTTGAACTTAATAAGGCTTCTTGACCCTATTTTCGTTAGTTAAGGATAGCAATTCAACGACGATTGTTTCTCTATATGCATTTAATAAGCTTCGTAAAGCATCGTGCTCCCGCTTCGTCGTTTTGACGTTTCGAGTAAATGTAGGAGGAACTACAATTAACAATTATATAGTAAATAATTAGAAGCAAATGGCTGCCATAGGTTAGTTTTATTTAAATTCATTTAGAATAAAACTTTTTTACCCTAGATATAATAGATAAAAGAGTTTTGCGAATGAAATTGTTGATAGCAATTCTTTCAAACTTGGAGGCAAATGTTTTGATTTTTTTAGATAGTACGTTTTAATGTAGTCACTGACGACATCGATCATACCAGTAAAACTACTAGTTTAGTTTTAGTTCCGATGATTCTGTGCTATATGATGAGTGATAATAAAAAGGTACGATTGATAGATAGAGTCCTTAAACTGAGAGATACGTAGATAAATTAGGTAATTGGTTTATCTTATACCTCGTCTAAGCAAGCTAGTTTCGGGCAGAAACTATCTCAGAAACTGTTTAAAATTAGCTTCTGAGCAGTTTAAACTAGTATGCTTAGAAATATTAATTGTATAAAAATCTACTGGTATTGTTGTGCTCTCTCTCTCTCTTTCTCTCCCTCTCTTTTAGAGACGAAGAAAAATGTGGGTGTCACCTAGCCAGACAATCATTATTCGTACGCCATATAAAGTTCCCAAGTTCTCCACAGAGTTTAGAAAATTTTAAGTGAATCGCACATAACTTAAACGTAATACGTAGTCTTTAGTATGATATCGTTTTCGAGAGATTAATTAATTTTCGCGAAGTCTAGATGAGCACCGCAAACAACATTGGTTTGATTGAGCCCAAAATGTCTCACAGCGTGACGATAAAAGTCGAAATCTCGAGTGAATAGGGAACAAGCTACGTGAAGCGAAACTTACGAAGCACAAAATTAGAGAGCTCAAGCAAGTAAACGGGAACTTATTAACGCGAGAACTATTAAAAGTTCTGTCTTGATAAACGAGGGATGCAAGAAAAAGGAGTGGCCATTTCTCTCTCCGGATAGAAAAATGTATTTCTTTACAATATGATTACAATTAAATTACAGAGATGTAAGTACTTATGACTAAAATCGCACGCATCCAGCGGTGATCCGGTGGTGATCCAACGATGATCCAACGACGATCCAACGACGATCCAACGACGATCCAACGACGATCCAACGACGATCCAACGACGATCCAACGACGATCCAACGGTGATCCAGCGGCGAACGGAGAGATTAAAATAAATCAGAATAAAATCATCAAACCTCGAACCATCAAACCTCGAACCATCAAACATAAAACCATCAAACATAAAACCATCAAACATCAAACCATCAAACGTCGAACCACCAAACATCAAACGACCCTCCACCGAGGGGACACCATAGAGAGATAGAAGTAAGGATGTATAATTAATAATAAAAATGAGGGAAGTGGGGATGAAATGATTATCTTATTATCTGATTATTATCTTATTAAAATTTCATTACATGAATATACAAATTGGATCACAATAATTAACAAACTAAACTATTCGTGGTTTAATTGAAAGACTCGATACTAGAAGTACCAGTGATTAAACTATTTTAATCTCTTGCGAATTTAATGAAATAATAAAAAATTCTTAAAAGTTAATCTATGAAATCTTTATACAAGTGAAAAATCTATCTCTATCAGAAGTTACGAACCATAATCTTTTGACTGGTTTGGTACTTTTAGTATCGAGTTTACAATTATATTTATGTCTACGCGCGTAGTCCTTAGCATGATATCGTTTTCGAGAGACCGGTCTTTCGAAAACGTTACCAAGGGCCCAGGCCCACCCCGTGGAGGTGACTACGCAGGGGCCCACCCCTATTTCCCTAATCCCATCCACCCTCCATTACATATTTACGATCTCGTTACAGAAGGTACCGAGATCTGACTCTACTTGAATTTAATAAACGCGAGATCCATAATACATTTTCTAAAATCTATCAGATATTTAGAAATTGCAGTATGGACTTTACGGAAGGGGTGACGAGAAATGCCATTATCTTACCCGAAGAGAGATTTCTAAAGTGACTCTACTAACACTTTCGAAAGGCGAAAGTGTCTCGCAAAGGGTTTCACGGTACGATATTCTAAATTCTATTACTCTGGTTAAGTAACTTACCAAAGTTAAGAAAAGAAACTGAGTTGAAGCAAAAATAGAAATAAATTTCGCGACGCAACCGAATAGAGCATTCTAACCTGATGCTTCCGCGTTAGCCATTTGGCGAACCGTACCCGACGCGAAACGCGATCAAGTTATGCCACGTCTTACATTGAAACAATCGAAACATCGCTCTCCCCGATGGTGAGTGCGGGTCCCACCTGCACCCCAACGAAACTGAGCACATGGATTGCTCTACGACGAAGACGAACTGAAGTAGACCGCCCCAAAGTAGGGTAGGTGCTACCAGGTTCGTCTCCGCCGTGAGCGCGTCCATGGCTAATCCCGTTGAAGTCCAGATGAGCACCGCAAACAACACATCGGATTGATTGAGTTCCGGTTGTCTCGTTGCGTGACAGTGAAAGTCGAAATCTCGAGCGAATAGGGAAAATCTGGGAAGCACAAAGTTAGAATGCTCAAGAGAACTAAAAGTTTTCTGTCTTGACAAACGAGGGTGGGATGAAAAGGGGGTGATTATTTTTCTCTTCCGGTAAGAAAATGTATTTCTTTACAATATAATTACAATTAAATTACAGAGATGTACAATATATATAAGTACTTATAACTAATAAACGCACGCATCCCACGACGATCCCACGACGATCCCACGACGATCCCACGACGATCCCACGACGATCCCACGACGATCCCACGACGATCCAGCGGCGAACAAAGAGATTAAAGTAAATCAGAATCGAGCAGAAATTAAATGAATTTCCAACCATCAAATATCGAACCATCAAACATCGAACCATCAATCGTCAAACCATCAATCGTCGAACCATCAATCGTCGAACCATCAATCGTCGAACCATCAATCATCGAACCATTAAACAGTGAACAATCAAACAACCTACCATCGACGAGACACCATAAATAGAAGTGACGGAAGTCGGGATAAAAGGGGGTAGTTACATTATTAAAATTACATTACATGAATGTACAAATATGATCTTATAAATTAACTTAAACTAAACTATCTGCAGTCCAATTTAAAGTTTCAAAGTCCTGAGAAGGACTTGGAAAATTTTAATTGTATTGCAAACGACTCGATACTAGAAGTACCAGTGATTAAAGTATTCTAATACCGTGCAAAGTTAATGAAATAATAGAAAATTCTAAAAAGTGAATTTACGAAATATTTGAACAAATAAAAATCTATCTCTATCAGACATTACGCAACACAATTTTTTAACTAATTTGGCACTTCTAGTATCGAGTTTACAATTATACTTATTTCTACGCGCGTAGTCCTTAGCATGATATCGTTTTCGAGAGATTAATTAATCTTTCGAAAACGTTACCAAGTACCCAGGTCCACCAACGAGGAGGTGACTACGCAGGGACCCACCCCTATTTCCCAAATCCCATCCACCCTCCATTACATATTTACGATCTCGTTACAGAAGGTACCGAGATCTGACTCTACTTGAATTTAATACACGCGAGATCCATAATACATTTTCTAAAAACCATCAGATATTTAGAAATTGCAGTATGGACTTTACGAAAGGGGTGACGAGAAATGCCATTATCTTACCCGAAGAGAAATTTCTAAAATGACTCTACTGACACTTTCGAGAAGCGAAAGTGTCTCGCAAAGGGCGACACGGTACGATACTCTAAATTCTATTACTCTATTGTAACAAAAATTGATATCATTCTCTATCAGAATGCAAGTTTAAGTTAAACTAAAGTTAAAAAAAGAAACTGAGTTGAAGCAAAAATAAGATAAAATTCGCGACGCGACCGAAACGAACAATTTAGAGAGCACTCTAACCCCATGCTTCCGCGTTTGCCACTAGGCGAATCGTACCCGACGCGTATCGCGATCAAATCATGCCACGTGTTACATCGAGACAATCGCAACCGCGCTCTCCCCAATGGTGAGAACAGGTCCCACCCAGACTCCAACGAGGCCTAGCACATGGATTGCTCTGCGACGAAGAACGAACCGAAGTAGACCGCCCCAAACCGTCTTACGAAGGTACGAAGACCCCAGCGGCACGGGGTAGGAGCTACTCGGAACGAACCCCGTCGTGAGCGCGTCCATGGCTAAACCCCGTGAAGTCTAAGTGAGCACCGCAAACACGCATCGGTTTGATTGAGTCCCGACTGTCTCGCTGCGTGACGATTAAAATTGGAATTTCGAGCGAGCGGAGATCGTGAAGCGATCTAACGAAGCACAAAGTTAGAGTGCTCGAGCGTGTAAACGCGATCTGATTTACGCGAGAACAATTAAAAGTTCTGTTTTGATAGACGAGGGTTGAAAGGAAAAGGGGTGGTTTGTTCTCTCTTCGGGTAAGAAAATGTATCTCTTTACAATATGATTACAATTTAATTACAGAGATGTATAATATGTAAGTATACGAGTACTTATTACTAAAAACGCACGCATCCCACGGCGATCCAGCGGCGATCCAGCGGCGATCCAGCGGCGAACGTAGAAATCAATGTTGAAATTATTTATTGGAATTATAGCAATTTTGTTATAGCAATTTTGTTATAGCAATCATAAAAATTGGATAATATAAAGGAAATAGAAGGGATTAGGGTAATTATTCTCGACGAAGTTGATGTAATCGTCGAAATTCGGCCCAGAACCACAGAATTTGTGACAAGAACGGAGAAAATACGTCAAATTCCAAGATTCACTTACCATAATTTGCGTGAAGCAATTGGAAAGAATCTTGGAAAACGTGGAAGTGGAAACCTTTGACTTGAAAGAATACCATAGTGATGTCTCCAACGTTGTATTCACCAAAAATATCATAAATTATGCCAAATTGTTTAAACAATTCCCTGAATTCCCATCGTCGCATATATCTTTTAACCACAAGACAACTCAAGACAACTCAGGACAACTCGAGACAACTCAAACCAACTCAAGACAACTCAAGCCAACTCATGTACCAATTACTGAACAAATTATTAATACCCACCGAACTGATTAGTATAAAACTGATTAGTATAAAAATAGATGAGAAAGAAATAAATATGGAATACCATTAAATTATATTAATCAAGAATATTTAATAAGTCATATCACGCCATCCAACGGCGTTCCAACGGCGATCCAACGGCGCTCCAGCGGCGCTCCAACGGCGAGCCAGCGGCGAACGCAATTAAAATTAACTTAAGCTATATCTTATTCTCTAATTACACTAGATACACTTAAATCTACGCGCGTAGTCCTTAGCATGATATCGTTTTCGAGAGGGCAATCTCTCGAAAACGATACCAAGGGCCCAGGTCCACCCCGTGGAGGTGACTACGCAGGGACCCATCCCTATTTCTCCAATCCCATCCACCCTCCATTACAAATTTACGATCTCGTTACAGAAGGTACCGAGATCTGACACTACTTTAATTAAAAACGCGAGATCCATGATACATTTTCCAAAATCTATCAAAGATTTCTAGAAACTGTAGTATGGACTTTACGAATCGCAAAAGGAAACACATTTTCTTATTCAGGGAGCTATATTATTGTAAGATGATTTTACGATGATTCTACTTTAGAGAAGTTAAAGTGTCCTACAAAAAGCAATACAAAAGGATATTTTAAATTCTATTACTCTACTTTAAAACAACTCAAAGCTAAAAAGAATAAATCAAAGTGGGTGTTGCGCTCTGAATAAGAAGAATGTGTTTTCGTACAATTTTATTACAATAATCGGTAGGATGCGCATACAAATGATGGTACAGTAATTATAACAATGAAATTACAATAATCATGACAATTATATTATAGTAATTATAAAAATTGGATAAAGTAAAGGAAATGTGAAGGATTAGGGGAGTTATTAAAAACTAACAGATAGATGCACAGTTTGAGGATTAATTGAAAGAGATAACACCGATCCAGCGGCGATCGCAGATATTAAAATATATCAGAATAAAGCGGAAATTGAGTGAATTTCCAACCATCAAACATCAAACCATCAAACGTCGAATCATCAAATGTCGAACTATTAAACATCAAATCATCAAACATCAAGTCATCAAACATCAAACTAGCAAACGTCGAACCATCAAACATTGAACAATCAAACGACCCTCCATCGAGAGGACACCATAGAGAGATAGAAAAGGATTAAGGGAATTGTTCTTGACGAAGTTGGTAAAATCATGGAAATTCGTCCCAGAATCATTGAATTTTTGACAAGAACGGAGAAAATTCGTCAAATTTCAAGATTCTCTTAATAGTCACTCTCGATTATAATTTCGCATAGCCTGTTTTCGTGAAGTAATTAGAAAGAATGTTGGAAAATGAGTAAGTGAAAATTTTTGAACGTAAAACAATACCATAGTGATACTTCCAACATTGTATTCACCGAAAATACCATTTTCTCATTTCCAAATATAAAGAAAACAATGATACCACTTTGCGACCATAGAATAGACAAATACAAAGTCGCTGATTGAACTGAGAATAATTTCAAGCTAGTTCTTATCAATATAGATTATTTTTTCAAGCCAAACGCATGAATATCGGTGAAGAAAAAAATAATTATTGTAATAAACAGAAATTCAGTAAACTTTGCGTTCAGAGTCGTATCCAACAACGTTCCAACGATGAACGCAGAAATTAAAATAAAGCAGGGATTAAGTGAATTTTCAACCATCAGACCAACCTCTGTCGAGAACAAATACCACAAAGAGATAGAAATTGCCAAAGATAATGCAGGATTGTCTTAAACGAACTCCTGAATGTGGACCAACGTGTTTTTAGAATAGAAAATTAATGATTTTATACCTCGCAACAAAGAAATACGAGATATCGGTTTCGAAACAACCCTTCTATCACTTGTCGAATAATTTATTAATACCCAATGAACTGGGATACCTTTCTCACGAATTGATTAAGGTGAGAATAATTACGCTCGGTTGTGATAAGTGAGAGGAATCAGGATAGGAGGGGAATGGTTACACGATTATAAATTTACATTATACAAATGTACAAATATTATGACAAGAATTAACTTAAATTAACTTAAATTAACTTAAATTAACTAAATTAACTTAAATTAACTAAATTAACTTAAACAAACTATTTGTCGTCCATTTGTACCGCAAAAGACTCGACTCTAGAAGTACCAGTGATTAAATTATTCTAATCTCTTGCAAAGTTAATGAAATAATAGTTGGATAATGGAATCAATGAGCATTATGAAAAATAGTTGAAACTAAATCTATGTAATTTATGTAATCTTTGTACAACTGAAAAATCTATCTGTCTCTATCAGAAGTTACTAATCGCAATCTTTTAATTGATTTGGTACTTCTAGTATCGAGTTTACAATTATACTTATGTCTACGTGCGTAGTCCTTAGCATGATATCGTTTTCGAGAGGGCAATCTCTCGAAAACGATACCAAGGGCCCAGGTCCACCACGTGGAGGTGACTACGCAGGGACCCATCCCTATTTCTCCAATCCCATCCACCCTCCATTACAAATTTACGATCTCGTTACAGAAGGTACCGAGATCTGACTCTACTTGAATTTAATACACGCGAAATCCATAGTACATTTTCTAAAATCTATCAGATATTTAGAAATTGCAGTATGGACGTTACGAGGGGGGGGGGGGGGGGGGGATGACGAGAAATGCCATTGTCTTACCCGAAGAGAAATTTGTAAAATGACTCTACCAACACTTTAGAAAAGTTCAAGTGTTTCGCAAAAGGGGATACGATACGATATACTAAGTTATTTATTACTCTACTCTAAAAATGACTCGAAACTGAATTAAATAATTGAAGCAAAGATAATTAAAAATGTAAAAAAAATTCAAGCAAAACTCGCGACGCGACCGAAACGAACAAGTTCACTCGAGGGAGAACCCTACATCCTTCCGCACTAGCCACCAGGCGAACCGTACCCGCTACGAATCGCGAACAAAAATCCCACGTCTTACGTCGAAACAATCAAAAGCTCGCTCGCCGCGACGAGTGCGGTTCCCACCTGAACTCCAACGAGGCCCAACACGAGGATTGCTCTGCGCCAAAGAACGAACCTCATGGAACCATCCGAATCCGTCTTACAAAGGTTAGACCCCAGCGCATCGGGTTAGGAACCACTCAGCTCGAACTCTGTCGTGAGCGCGTCCAAGGCTGAACCCGTGAAGTCCAGATGAGTTCCGCAAACGTCGTTTTGATTGAGCCCAGAATGCTTCACTGCGTAGCGATAAAAGTCGAAATTGCGCGCGAATAGAGAACATGCTGCGTGAAGCGACTTATGAAGCACTAATAATAGAGTCCTCAAACGAATAAACGGGCACTAATTAACGCGAGAACTATTCAAAGTTCTGTCTTGATAAACGAGGGATGCAAGAGAAGTTATTTTTCTCTCCGGATAAGAAAATGTATTTCTTTACAATATGATTACAACTAAATTACAAAGATGTACAATATATAAGTACTTATGACTAAGAAACACACGCATCCAACGGCGATCCAGCGGCGATCCAGCGGCGATCCAGCGGCGATCCAGCGGCGATCCAGCGGCGATCCAGCGGCGATCCAGCGGCGATCCAGCGGCGAAAGGAGGGATTAAAATAAATCAGAATAAACCAAACATCGAACCATCGAACAATCAAACAATCAAACAGTCAAACAACCCTCCATCGATGGTAATAAATTATAACACATCCAGCGGCGATCCAGCGGCGATCCAACGGCGATCCAACGGCGATCCAACGGCGATCCAACGGCGAACGCAAAAATTAACTTAAACTATGCCTTATTCTCTACTTACTCTATCTATGTACGCTTAAATCTACGTGCGTAGTCCTTAGCTTGATACCGTTTTCGGGAGACCGGTCTCTCGAAAACGTTACCAAGGGCCCAGGTCCACCCCGTGGAGGTGACTACGCAGGGACCCATCCCTATTTCTCCAATCCCATCCACCCTCCATTAGATAATTACGATCTCGGTACAGAAGGTATCGAGATCTGACTCTACTTCAATTAAAAAACCGAGATCCATAATACATTTTCCAAAATCTATTCAAGATTTCTAGAAACTGTAGTATGGACTTTACGAATCGTAAAGGGAAACACATTTTCTTATTCAGAGAGCTATATTATTGTAAGATGATTTTACGATGATTCTACTTTAGAGAAGTTAAAGTGTCCCACAAAAAGCAATACAAAAGGATATTTTAAGTTTTATTACTCTACTTTAAAACAACTCAAAGCTAAAAAGAATAAATCAAAGTGGGTGCTACTCTCTAAGTAAGAAGAATGTGTTTCCTTACAATTTTATTACAATAATCAGTAAGATACATATACAAATTTTGGTACAATAATTACAACAATTTCATTACAATAATCATAACAAATTTTCGTACAATAATTACAACAATTTCATTACAATAATCATAACAAATTTTCTTATAGTAATCATAAAAATTGGATACCATAAAGGAAATAGAAGGGATTAGGGCAATTATTCTCGACGAAGTTGGTGAAGTTGGTGAAATTCGGCCCAAAATCATTGAATTTTCGACAAGAATGGAGAAAATACGTCAAATTTCAAGATTCTCTTAATAGTCACCCTCGATTATAATATCGTATAATATCGTATAGCCTGTTTGCGTGAAGCAATTGGAAATAATCTTGGAAAACGTGGAGGTGGTGACTTTTTGACATAAAACAATACCATAGCAATGCCTCCAACGCTGTATTCACCGAAAATACCATTTTCTCATATCCAAACATAAAGAGAATTATGAAACCACTCTGTGATCACAGAATTGATATATATATATAATCGTTGATCAAACTGACTATGATTTCAAATAAGTTCTCGCCAATATAGATTATTTTTTTTAAGGCGATCGTATGAATATCAGTGAATAAAGAAAAATCTATTGTAATAAGCGGAAATTCAGTAAAGTTCGCATCGAGAAACGTATCCAACGACGTTTCAACGACGAACGCAAAAATTAAAATAAAGCAAGGATTAAGTGAATTTCCAACTATCAGACCAACCTCTGTCGAGAACATACACCATAGAGAGAGAGAGAGAGAGAGAGAGAAATTGCCACAGATAAAAGAGCCATAAAGAACCCCTGAATTTCGACCAGCGTATTTCCACGAATACAGAATAAATGATTTTATCGCTGGCAACAAAGGAATGCGAGATATCGGTTTCGAAACAACTCCCCTACGACTCGTCGAACAATTTATCAAGACCCAATGAACTGGGATACCTTTCTCACGAATTGATTAACGTGAGAATAATTACGCTCGATTGTGATAAAGGAGAGGAGTCAGGATAAAAGGGGAATGGTTACATATTTATAAATGTACAAAAATTACTACATAAAATTACAAATATGATCGTAAAAACTAACTTAAGTTAAACTATTTGCAGTCCAATTTAAAGTTTCGAAGTCCTGAAAAGGACTTGGAAAATTGAAATTGTACCGCAAAAGACTCGACACTAGAAGTACCAGTGATTAAATTATTCTAATCTCTTGCAAAATTAATGAAATAATAGTTGGATAATGGAATCAATGAGCATTATGAAAAATAGTTGAAACTAAATCTATGTAATTTATGTAATCTTTGTACAACTGAAAAATCTATCTGTCTCTATCAGAAGTTACTAATCGCAATCTTTTAATTGGTTTGGTACTTCTAGTATCGAGTTTACAATTATACTTATGTCTACGCGCGTAGTCCTTAGCATGATATCGTTTTCGAGAGGGCAATCTCTCGAAAACGTTACCAAGGGCCCAGGTCCACCACGTGGAGGTGACTACGCAGGGACCCATCCCTATTTCTCCAATCCCATCCACCCTCCATTACATATTTACTGATCTCGTTACAGAAGGTATCGAGATCTGACTCTACTTGAATTTAATACACGCGAAATCCATAATACATTTTCTAAAATCTATCAGACATTTAGAAATTGCAGTATGGACTTTACGAAACGGGTGACGAGAAATGCCACTGACCTACCCGAAGAGAAATTTCTAAAGTGACCCTACTAATACTTTCGGAGGACGAAAGTATCTCGTAAAAGATTCTACGATACTCTAAATTCTATCACTCAACAAATTAAAGAAACAAACGAATAGAGCATTCTAACGTGATGCTTCTCCCTTAGCCAATAGGCGAACCATACCTGACACGAATAGCAAACAAGTTCTGCCACATCTTACATCGAAATAATCGAAACATCGCTCTCCCCAACGGTGAAAACGAGCCCCACATGAACTCCAACGAGGCCTAGCACTAGGATTGCTCTGCGATAAAGAACGAACCTCATGGAACCATCCAAATCCGTCTTACAACAGGCCAAAGACCCTAGCACAACGGGAGAGGAACCACTTGGGCCGAACCCCACCGTGAGCGCGTCCACGACTTAACCCATGAAGTCTAGATGAGAACCGCAAAGAACACATCGGATGGTCCCACTGCGTGACAATGGAAGTCGAAATCTCGAGCAAATAGAGAAAATCGGGAAGCACAAAATTAGGGTGCTCAAGAGAAGGGATACAAGGAAAGGGGGTAGTTATATTCTTCGGATAAGAAAACGTATTTATTTATAATATGATTACAACTAAAGTACAGAGATTTATAATATATAAGTACTTATGACTAATAAACCAGCGACGAACATCAAACCATTAAACAAACATCAAACAACCATCGAACAATCAAACAACCCTCCATCGATGGTAATAAATTATATCACATCCAGCGGCGAACGGAGAAATTAGAAAGAATTGGAATAAAGGAAAATTTAAGCGAATTTCCAAACCATCAAATATCAAACCATCAAACATCATATCATCAAATCATCATCATCAAACTATCAAACTTCGAACCATCAAGCCATCAATCATCGAACAACTAAATAACCCTCCATCGAGGGAATACCATAGAGAGATAGATATATTATGAAGCATTCTTTTAAACGAACCCCTGATTTTCGACCACCGTGTCTTTATCAGTAGAAACATAATGATTTCATCACTGGCAACTAACAGATACAAGACAACGGACTCAAACAACTGTCGTAATGAAGTGATCAACTTGAGAATACCATAATTAAGCCTCGTCGTGATAAATGAGGGAAGTTGGGATAAAAGGGAAAGGTTACATATTTTAAAATTTACAAAAATTACTACATACAAATACAAAATTACAAAATTCCAAAAATGATCGTAAAAACTAACTTAAGTTAAACTATTTGCAGTCCAATTTAAAGTTTCAAAGTCCTGAAAAGGACTTGGAAAATTGAAATTGTACTGCAAAAGACTCGATATTAAAAGTACCAGTGATTAAATTATTCTATTCTCTTACAATGTTAATGAAGAATCAATTAGCACCATGAAAAATTCTTAAAAGTGAATCTAATAATCTTTGTACAAGTAAAAAATATATCTATCTCTATCAGAAGTTACGGTCCACAATCTTTTAACTAGTTTGGTACTTCTAGTATCGAGTTTACAATTATACTTATGTCTACGCGCGTAGTCCTTAGCATGATATCGTTTTCGAGAGGGCAATCTCTCGAAAACGATACCAAGGGCCCAGGTCCACCCCGTGGAGGTGACTACGCAGGGACCCATCCCTATTTCCCTAATCCCATCCACCCGCCATTACAAATTTACGATCTCGTTACAGAAGGTACCGAGATCCGACTCTACTTGAATTTAATACACGCGAAATTCATAATACATTTTCTAAAATCTATCATATATTTAGAAATTGCAGTATGGACTTTACGAAAGGGGTAACAAGAAATGCCATTGACTTAACCGAAGAGAAATTTGTAAAGTGACTTTACTGACACTATAGAAAAATCAAAGTGTCTGGCAAAAGGTTTCTACGGTACGAAACTCTATATTCTCTAATAAAAATTGAAGCAAATCTCGATAAAAATGAAAGCAAAGTTAAGTTAAACTAAAGTTAAGAGAAAAAACTGAATTGAAACAAAAAAATGAAGATAAAATTCGCGACGCGACCTACACGAGCAAGCTAAAGAGCACTCCAACCCTATGCTTCCGCGTTAGCCTTTAGGCGAACCGTACCCGACGCGAATCGCGACTCGCGAGCAAGTTTTATGCCACGTCTTACGTCGAAACAATCGCAACCGCGCTCTCCCCGACTGTGAGTGAGATGTCCATCTGAACCCCAACGTGGCCGAACGCGAGGATTGCTCTGCGATAGAGACGAACCTCGTGGAACCGCCCGAATCCGTCTTACAAAGGTCAGACCCCAGCGCCACGGGTTGGGAACCACTCAGCTCGCTCCATCGTGAGCGCGTCCACGGTTGAACCCTTGAAGATCCAGGTGGGCACGACAAACACGCATCGGTTTGATTGAGTCCCGACTGCATCCCTGCGTGGCGATTAAAAGCTAAATCTCGAGCGAAAGAGAAAAAGGAAGGAGGAAAAAGAGGAAGGAGGGAAAAAACGAAGAAATCTACGTGAAACGATCTTACGAAACACAAAGTTCGAGTGCTCGAGCAAATAAACGCGAACTAATTTACGCGAGAACTATTAAACGTTCTATCTTGAGTAACGGGGGTTGGAAGGGAAAGGAGTGGTCTCCCTTCGGATAAGAAAATGTACTTCTTTACAATTTGATTAAAATTTATTACATAGATGTACAATACATAAGTACTTATGACTAATAAACACACGCATCCAACGGCGATCCAGCGGCGATCCAACGGCGATCCAGCGGCGAAAGGAGGGATTAAAATAAATCAGAATAAACCAAACATCAAACCATCGAACAATCAAACAACCCTCCATCGATGGTAATAAATTATATCAAATCCAACGGCGATCCAGCGGCGATCCAACGGCGATCCAGCGGCGAACGCAAAAATGAACTTAAACTATATCTTATTCTCTCATTACAATACATATATACGCTTAAATCTACGTGCGTAGTCCTTAGCTTGATATCGTTTTCGAGAGACCGGTCTCTCGAAAACGATACCAAGGGTCCAGGCCCACCCCGTGGAGGTGACTACGCAGGGACCCATCCCTAAACCCTAATCCCATCCACCCTCCATTAGATAATTACGATCTCGGTACAGAAGGTATCGAGATCTTACTCTACTTCAATTAAAAAACCGAGATCCATAATACATGTTCCAAAATCAATTAAAGATTTCTAGAAACTGTAGTCTGGACTTTACGAATCGTAAAGGGAAACACATTTTCCTACTTGGAGAGCTATATTGCTATATAATAAACTTACGGTGATTCTATTTTACAAATAGTTAAAGTGCTTCACAAAAAGCAATACGAAACGATACTCTAAACTCTATTACTCTACTTGAAATCGACTCAAAACTAGACAGAACAAGTGAAAGTGGATGCTACTCTCTAAGTAAGAAGAATGTGTTTCCTTACAATTTTATTACAATAATCAGTAGGATACATATTCAAATTTTCGTACAATAATTACAACAGTTTCATTACAATAATCATAACAATTTTCTTATAGTAATCATAAAAATTGGATACCATAAAGGAAATAGAAGGGATTAGGGCAATTATTCTCGACGAAGTTGGTGAAGCAGTCGAAATTCGCCTAGAACCATTGAATTTATGACGATATATGATGATTATTGAATTATGCCGCATTGTTTAAACAATTCCCTGAATTTCCACCCTCGCATACATTTTTTTAACCACAAAACGATCAATCATATTCCAACTACACTTACTCCCAGTTGCAATACTCAAGATAACTCGTGTACCGATTACAGACCAGATTATTAATACCGGACGAACTGATTAGCATGAAAATAATTAAGGAAAAGAAATCAAATACAATAAAATTATATTAATCGAGAATATGTAATAAGAAGGCTTAATTTGTTACAATTATGTCACTTAAATCGTACTTATACCATATTGGAGTACTTATAATTACAAAGGTACGCATCTCTCATCAACGAAGAAGAATTATTTTATTAAATCAAAGACTCAATACAATTTTAATACTTAAACGAGCAATTCGAAATATTAAAATAAGGTAAAGGGGGGAAAGTAATATATTTCGGTGGTCCCACGATGATCCCACGATGATCGCATGATGATCCCACGATGAAGGTATAACTTACCTTGCGTAAATACCTTGTAACTAACTACTACACTACTTGTAATTCAATTTAAAGTTTCAAAGTCCTGAAAAGGACTTGGAAAATTTAAACTGACTTACATTATACTTAATACTAGAACTACCCTTGATAAAAGTAATCAGTCTCTTTCTTTCCATTAATAACACTCAAAATGTGAAGTATGCGTAAAAATAATTGAAAAATAAATTTAATTTGTAAAAAAAACTATAGAAAATTCGTAAAAATGAATATATAAAATCTCTATTTGAACTTTATTGCGAGAATCTATGTGTATCTCTACAAGAAATTATAAACGATAGTCATTTCAACTGTTTTGGTAGTTCTAGTGTTAAGTCTACAACTCTACTTCAAAATCTAACTACGTAGTCTTTAGCATGATAACGTTTTGGAGAGTGCAATCTCTCGTCAAACGTTACCAAGGGTCCAGGCCCACCACGTGGAGGTAACTACGCAGGGGCCCATTGTAACTTTGAGCCAAAGTTACCAAATTCAGTGGTATTCGAATACCGAATTAGTTGTGTAAAATTAAACGAAGAGTTTTAAGGCAACCGCGTCAAACTAAATTAAATATTATATTAAGAAACCATTTAAAAGTAAATGAAATACATTGAACAAACCGTATGAAATATAATCGCGTAAAAAGATATTTTACTAATGATAACAAAGAAATATTCGCTTACTAATGATTGTGTGCTCGAAATTAACATCAAGAAGATTGTAATTTTTTTAAAATTCAAGAATATTAAACGAAAACTATAAAATATTATTAAACATTAATCAAACAAATCGAAATTTATTAATATATGGATTTAAACGCAAGAAAATATTTAGCTTTTATAGAAACTAAAAGTAGAAAATAAAAATAATAAAGATCTACTAGTGAATTATTAACTACTCTCGACATTAATTAAATGAATTGAAGTTTATTTAAGTGCAAGTGTACGATAAAAGAACTTTTCTTCTTAAAATTCAAAGGTATAATTTTATTTATGACATGGCGCATACGTAGGGGGCTTAAATGGGCCAGCATCAACCGATTGTGCTGGCCAATATGCCCCCACGTCACGCACATCTTATAAAATACCACTACATCCACCACCGACTAATAAAATTTTTAGTCTTTTCACTCACCAACCGATGATCAGCAGCGCCTCCACCAGCCATCAGCCATTATCCATTATCGGCGCTTCCACCAAGAACCAGGCATCAATCAGCAATAGCACCTCCACCATGAACCAGGCATCAATCAGCAAAACACCTCCACCAGGCATCAATCAGCAAAGGCGCCTCCACCAGGAACCAGGCATCAATCATCGCAAGCGCCTCCACCAAGAACCAGGCATCAATCATCGCAAGCGCCTCCACCAGGAACCAGGCATCAAACATCGCAAGCGCCTCCACCAGGAACCAGGCATCAATCATCGCAAGCGCCTTCACCAGGAACCAGGCATCAATCATCGCAAGCGCCTCCACCAGGAACCAGGCATCAATCATCGCAAGCGCCTCCACCAGGAACCAGGCATCAATCATCGCAAGCGCCACCACCAGGAACCAGGCATCAATCATCGCAAGCGCCTCCACCAGGAACCAGGCATCAATCATCGCAAGCGCCTCCACCAGGAACCAGGCATCAATCATCGCAAGCGCCTCCACCAGGAACCAGGCATCAATCATCGCAAGCGCCTCCACCAGGAACCAGGCATCAATCATCGCAAGCGCCTCCACCAGGAACCAGGCATCAATCATCGCAAACGCCTCCACCAGGAACCAGGCATCAATCATCGCAAGCGCCTCCACCAGGAACCAGGCATCAATCATCGCAAGCGCCTCCACCAGGAACCAGGCATCAATCATCGCAAGCGCCTCCACCAGGAACCAGGCATCAATCATCGCCAGCGCCTCCACCAGGAACCAGGTATCAATCATCGCCAGCGCCTCCACCAGGAACCAGGTATCAATCATCGCCAGCGCCTCCACCAGTCATCATTCATCACAGGCGCCTCCACCAGGAACCACGCATCAATCATCGCAAGCGCCTCCACCAGGAACCAGGCATCAATCATCAAAGGCGCCTCCACCAGGAACCAGGCATCAATCAGCAAAGGCGCCTCCACCAGAAACTGGACATTGGTCATCGTAGACGCCTCCATTAGTCAGCATTCCTCATCGGAGCCTCTACCAGAAACTGGACATCGGTCATCATCGGCTCCTCCACCAGAAGCTGGACATTGGTCATCGTAGGCGCCTCCACTAGTCAGCATTCCTCATCGGAGCCTCTACCAGAAACTGGACATCGGTCATCATCGGCTCCTCCACCAGAAGCTGGACATTGGTCATCGTAGGCGCCTCCACCAGAAGCTGGACATTGATCATCGTAGGCGCCTCCACCAGAGAGCAATTAGTCCACCAATGGTCATCGTCCACCAACCAGTGCTTTTCCTTGATCCTCATACTCCAGTATCCAGACAGCGAAGTGAGCTCTCCGCCGTTTGCGCCGCTTATATATACCCATATCCCCCCACCATATCTCCCCTCCACTCCTCGTCATTTAAAACGGCAGCGTAACGATATTTTACGCTCTAATAGTTAAAAATTCATGAATTTTTACATTTTTTTGTAAATTTGCACTCGTTGCAGTTTATTGCAGTGCCATACATAATTAGTTAATTAATTTTATGTTAATTAAAGCTACGCTTATATATTTAATAAGGTGATTATCTATTAATACACGAATTCTAGTTGAAACAGCGTTGTTGGACTGAAATTTTATTAAAACTGAATTAATATGGAATATAGCTAACTCACTTAACGCAGATAAAGTTAAATATATCATTGCAATTTTCATTTTTTTCTATTATCTCGAGGGAAATTATTTTAGTTTTACAATTTACTGCTTTCTATGTTCCTGGGATATTACAGATCGTTTTACCAACGGTAATATTTAACTACTGCCGGTAACGAAGTAATCCCGATAAGAAAATTCATCAAGGTCAAAATATAATTGTAATATTTATCACAATAAGTTCGCATAAATAAGAATTTCACATGATTTTACGGTTATTATAATCATCATGAATTGAACAATAGTGTAATACAAAATTTATGACTTATCTTCTAGCCTCGTTCAAACCTCGCGCTTTAATATTCTCTTTACTTCATTCCGTGGCGTTGCGGTCACTCGTATGGACTAATTGTAGGTAATAGCTATAAATCTGCCGACATATTTCAATATTTATTAAACTTTTCCAGGTGAATATTATTTTTATAGATTATGAACGCGAAATGGTAATTCATTCTATTAAATGTTCTAGATATTTCTAATTTTATTTCGCGTCTCTGACCACTCGTCGAACGTCCACCAATAGGAACAGCGTTACGCAGTTGAGATAGAAGACGATATATATATATAGAGATCTCCACTCTTTGTTTCGCCATAGTAACCGCCTTTCGATCGGCTTGGAGTCGTTTCATTTTCGTCCCAGTTTCTCAGTTCTTTAAGAAGAGATTGTAAGTAATTAGTAATTATTAATTGCTGTTTCCGCTTTAATTTAGCTTTCACACGTTACATTCCTGAATATTTTTCGTAGTACGTTAAATAATGACTCGAACTGTTACAAGTAACTCGATTTGGTACCATTGAACGAACCGGCTAACCGACAGACACATCCTACGCCGAAAGGGAATATCTGACGAAATAAATGTTAAATTCGCGTTTAGTTTTCGAATTTAATATCGCTTTTAAAATACTTGAGAGATATGTATGTACGTGAACGTAAAAATTACTTGCCACATATAAAGTTCTGCGGTTACGAAAGTGTTCGTTTAACTAAGAATAGGACTAAATTGGTATTAGGGAGGGAGGGGAAGATTTGAATGCTGTTGAGCCATATGGCAAGGTTAATACCAGGAAATAACCACCTTCGCAAATATGAACGGCATTTTCGAAATATTCACGATTGATTATTAAATTCTTGTTAGCGGACGAAATACGTGCATGCCGATAGTATTTCTTAATTTTTTACTCTAGTTACACATTTACATTTAAATGTATAATTACATAATTTATGTAATACATGTTTGGGATTGTTTTGATTGATTACTGGAAAAATTGAGAACTAGAGCAGGTTTCATTTTCAAACAAATGTGATGTTTCAGAGCAGCCAATCAAATTTTACTAGAATTCCTGTGGTCAAGAGCTTGTTTGAGAGTGTCTCTGTTAGGTTTTAATAATTCCTTTCTTGGTCAATTAAAACATTCTGTTCTTACAGTAAGATGCCGAACTACAAGCTGACTTACTTCCCACTTGAGGGATTGGCTGAACCAATCCGCTTTCTTTTGAGCTATGCTGAAATTCCATTTGAGGATTACCGTTTCGACAGGGCTGATTGGCCAAAGATAAAGCCTAGTAAGCAGCAATTTTCAACAACTTCTACATGTTGAATCTTGTCCTCTTGATTGTTGCCATTAATTTGTTTGCTAAGTAATAGAGGAGATATTTATGTGGAACACAATGGAAACTACAGTTTAATCTTTTTGTTACTATGTGGGACGTGTTGGAAGACAATGGGCATTGTTAGGAAGGACAATACTCTTTGTTCATTATTAAATTATCAGTAAACAAAAATTACTTTTTAAAGCAAATACTGGGGACAAACAGCTCTACATTATGATAATCAACTAATTTAAAGGGAAATGAATCAATTGGAAATAATAATTACATAAATGTTACACCAGTCTTTGAGTGTTGTGATATCATTTTGTTACTATATCTGTTTGGTAATTTTTGTCCAGTGATACAACATATTGTTATTTAATAAGATTGGATTATTTATTTTATCCTTACTTCAGCATATCAGATACGGAGTAGAACTTGTCTTATCTAAAGCATTTATTTGTTGGATGACAAGGGGTATTATTGGATCAGATAACTGGATCATTTGGATAATAGCAGTCCACAAATTGACTCTTCCATTGCTGTTTATTCATTTGTATAACAAGAGCTAATGTTTATGTATTTAACTATTAGATTTCTAGTCGTTTGCTGTGTGCGTTATGTACGATTTTTTTCGTTGTTCATTTTGGTTTAACATTCGAATGCAAGGGCAAACGAAGTCACGCGATATATTCCGTGACGAAATTATTAAAATAGTTCGAGTACTGTCTAATATTGGTAACTGAACAGAATTTTGCATTTTCCTTTCAATTTTCAGCTACTCCTTTTGGTCAGGTTCCTGTTCTTGAGGTTGATGGAAAGCAAGTTGCTCAGTCTGTAGCCATTTCTCGTTATTTGGCTAAACAATGTGGCTTGGTCGGAAAGAACGATTGGGAAGCTCTTGAAATTGATGCCACTGTTGATACTATAAATGACATTCGTGTTAGTAAGTAACTTTGCAAATCGGCTTCACGACATTTGTTTAATTATTTTTTATGCTGAGAGCCGATATAACCCAGTTTAATCAATGTCGTTATTGATTTAACAATATAAATACATCGCAGCGACAAAGGCCAGCTACCAAAGAGGATTATTCTTGAACCTTAATCTGAATTTAAATGTAGATTAGCATAATTATAGTAAGTAAACAGCCTCTAAATGGAAACGCATTTAATAGGGATCGCTGCATACCACTATGAGGAGAATGCAGAAGTCAAAGCTGCGAAACAAAAGATCGCTAACGAGCATGTGCCATACTTCTTGGAGCGTCTGGACGCCCAAGTCAAGAAGAACGGTGGCTATTTCGTCGGTGGCGCTCTTTCTTGGGCTGACCTGACATTCGTCGCTCTTCTCGACTATCTGAACTTCATGAACAAGTCTGACTTGATCGAGAAGTACGAGAATTTGAAGCAACTGAGAGAGAAGGTCCTTAGCTTGCCCGCCATCAAGAGCTGGGTCGAAAAACGCCCTAAAGCCGTCTATTAAAAGAGTATTTCTTCTAAAAATATATCTTTTAAAGCACTACACGAAGATAAAAGAAATGAATCGCTTCCAAAACAAAACACACCACCCATCCATCCTTTACACATCCTTGTTCAAAATAAATATCCCATATATATTAAAACATTTCCTTCCAAACTGTTTATGGTTTTGTAACCACTTCAAGCTCGCGATTCGTCACTAGTTCGTCCAGGATGATCAGGAGGATCGTGATTATCAAAGTTTCGTACGCATGGAATATACAGAACGCTTTTAACTTCCATTAGTTCTAGCCTTTCAGTGCCACCTATATCGCCTTATTAGGGCTTTTCTTTAGGTCGCAACGTTCATAAATAGTTGCGCGTAATTACGTTTGTGTATTCCTACTGAAAAATATGAAGATATATGTCGTTGAGAATGTATTCTACTTTTGTATAACAAAAATAATAAAAAGTTCATTTTATTAATCGCTGTTTTTCTTTCTCGTTTTTGTATTCTAACTTTCATTGACCCGTGCTATCTAGTTAACGTGCATAGTAAACGAAAATGTCAGTATCGATGGTTCTAGATTTACATAAACACTCGGATGGCATCCGGTATATCGAAAATTTTCGATTAATGAAATAAAAATGGATTTAAATTTGCTGAATTATAAATACAAGTTAATTTATAAACATGAAATTATAGAAAAAACGAGATCTGTTATCCAAAACAAGACTATCTCAGCCTTCGGCTATCACTTAGAGGTGAAGTACCCTATTACTTTTTATGGAGGAGTGATATAGACTTGCTTGCAGCAAACAAGATATGAAAGCGTGTAAATAATTTGTCAAGCTGATTACTAAGTATAGATAAATGGTCCGTGAAAAAAATTCATTTTAAGTCGACTTCAGACGAGTGGCAATTATTGTGTTACCGTTACGTTTTTGTACGCTTTTTTTTTAACTGAAGAAGGGAAAAGAAGACATATGAAAATGCTGGTGTAATCCGCTCGTCTAAAGCTCTTAGGTTGCGTAACATTACATTTGTTCCGCACGTAGAAAAAATGCGAGGTCATTTTGTAGTCAAGTTAACTTAGCTTTACAGAATTTCAATTTTGTATATGTATAATTAGCGTGAAGTTAATTGTATTTATATGTATTCAAATCAGATTGTTCGCTTTTATTAAAATGGTCGAATTGTATGTTACTTTAAGTAGTCACAAATGATAGCATAAGCAATCTCTTCAACGTTTCGTTTCCTTGTTAAGCTGTTAATGAATGATATTCTTCATGGTAACATCCACGTGAGAGGAATCATTGTGCGGTTCGCCTACAATAACATAACTATGCAATTCTTTTGCAACATGAATAATAGGCACTATTGACGATCATAAATTACAAACTGTTTAGAGTGAAATGAAAAAATGGCTATTTTAGTTCGGTCTGAAAAACTGTAAAAAATTTACTCGTAAAAATGAAATTCGTACGCTAATCAGTATTGGTAGCGATACGTGAGATCGAACGCAATCATTTGATAAATTTTTGCACTTCATTGTGACAGTAAATTATGCAACACAATTTCATTTTTTAATTTCGTTATCAAATTCGCATTCTATTCATTTTTCTTCAATATCGTAATTAGTTTTATCACATTTTCTAGTCCATTTCACTCTGGAACATATTGTTTTATGTTTAACGTACTCATCTGAAAATTAAGTAGCAAAATCAGTTAATTTTTGGCTGGACATTAATTTGCAGAATTATTACACAACGTTGCACAATCGATATTGAGTAATATCTGATCCGATACCTACGGCTTGTGCTCTTCTATTTGCTTGAAGCTGACTCATGTACTATATATTGACGTTCAACTATGACTGCTTAACTCGAATTTTTACTGCCAACTGATAAAGATAAAATCGGTTCACTACAGTGACATTTTTATTTTTAACTGATTTCGTTTACGAACACTAATTAAAAAATGAATGCCATTTTGTATCGTTTTATTACTATCTTCTTATAGATATTTTTCCAAGACCGTTTGTGATAAAAATCAATGTTTCTCCATAACGTATAACAAATTTTTATTACATCGAATGTGTATTTTATGCATTTTTGTTTGCAATATCGCGAGACGCCTGATTTCTGAAAGCTCTCGTGACTTGTAAGTTTTTGGACGTTTCACAAGATCACTTATAGCTATGTCATGGTGAAATGGATTAGATTAAAGAGTTGTTGTTAACCGTTGAAATACGACGATTAGATAATTTATTTAGAGCACGCTTGTATTTTC
This sequence comes from Xylocopa violacea, assembly GCA_963969225.1. Classification (NCBI taxonomy): domain Eukaryota; kingdom Metazoa; phylum Arthropoda; class Insecta; order Hymenoptera; family Apidae; genus Xylocopa; species Xylocopa violacea. The sequence goes on from CAXAJV010000014.1 coordinate 18,554,151, forward strand.
TATTATTTCGTTCGAAATGATCTATAATCTATTACAAAATGTTATAAAAATTTCTGCTGGCGAAGAATTCGTCCGGAAAAAGAATTTGAACGCCCTCCCAAAAACTTCTTCCTGTAATTTCGCGTAATTTAATTGTAGGAAATACATAAGTGGGTCAGAACGATCCACGCGGTCTCTCAGTTGATATATTTTTTTTTTACCACCCTTTGCGCAGTGATTTGCTTATTAACAAATATCCGTCGCGGAGGATGTTGCTCTATGAAAGAAATCCAGCCGATTTTAACGAGTACATGACGCAGCAGATCGTTCGTGTAATTTGCAGCGTGACTTTGAAACTGAAACTGGTGGGGATCTACGATTCTCAATGCCGCGATGATCGTATCAAACCTGCAGCCAGAGTATATAGCAGCAGTCGTTCGTCAGAGATCGTAGAATTCAGTACGTGTTCACGCTATTTCGACGCACTTTAATCGAACTCTTCGTAAGTACGATCGAGTTTTTCCAATCTCATTTGCCACTAAAAGAGGACCTCCATTACCGAACATCCCTTGCGCGTTTCAAAGACATCTCGCGTTATGTAATCAGAATTTTCAATGTCTATAACTCTATAGTCGTTCACAATCGCAATTTCTACGCAACTACGTACTTTGTAAAATTTTTTAACGGATACTACGCACGAAACTATTTCACTCTTCCATCGTGATAAAAGTCTGCTACTTCTTGTTAGGTTTCTAGTCTATTTTCGAAATTTGGAAACAATTTTTGAAATTGTTGAAGAACAACTTTTGAAAGCGAAGAAAGTGCTGGTTGACAGTTTGGTAATTAAGATCTTCGACAAGGATCGATGACTAGGAAAATTATTCGTAATGGTTAAACGGTACCGGGTGTATTCCATTTTGTTTTTTTTCTTTAATTAACGTCGTTAACGTCTAGTCGTAATGAATCAATGTTATGGTAATAAAGTCAATTTAATTAGCTAGTTTGCTGCTGTATACGACCGATATGATTAATAGGACCAGCATTCGGAACCACGAACTCTGATGTTGCTAATCATCCTCAATGTCGCGGCTGTTAAACGCACGATCGCGCGTATTAACGGGCTGAAATTTACCGAGAATGTTCTCGAACGTTATACTAACTGTGGAAATAGTCGAGACCTTAAGCATGTTTGCCTTATTCATGCACAGATAATTGCTATCAGTGATAAACAAGAATTCATTTGCACTGACTCCGAGTTTTTACACCTTTCGTTTCAGAAATCTCTTAATTTACGCGACATTACGTTTTCAAACGTTCGAACTTCGGAATTTTCGTGTCCTCAGTTTTTCAACTCGATGACCTCGACAAAGAAGTTACAATGTTTACGTTAAGCGCTTCAGAGCGTGTAATTTGCAATCTGATTCATTGCGTTAGACGATCAGGAATTGCCTTTCCTTATTACTCGGCTTCAACAAAGGACCGGTTTCTCTCTAATCCTGTAATCCGCGATTCTATTAAGATTTAATTACAGGCTCGGGTGTATACTTTACTTACGTGGTATCGAATGATGGTATTTTAAGCTTCTTTCGTCCACGAATCCTATTATAAAGTTTCTTAGTCAATTTTCATTACGATCCGTAGTTTCGAATTAGTTTCACGTACCACTTGCACGTGCAAGTTTCACGAATGAGATTATTTATAAATGTATGGTGACGAAGTGATTTGATTTCAGAAAATGTCCAACTACAAGCTGATTTACTTCAATGTCACCGGTCTTGGTGAACCAATCAGGTTCCTCCTGCACCAAAGTGGCATCAAGTTCGAGGACAAGCTGGTCACCTTCGATGACTGGCCCAAGCTCAAACCCCGTAATAAAAATTGCTATTCATTTCTTCCTGATTTTCTACGAGTTTTATCCTAGGTTTATACATATCTAACGCATGATTTTGCAGAAATGCCACTGGGCCAACTGCCCATTTTGGAGATCGACGGAAAAATTTATCATCAATCCAAGGCTATCTCTCGCCTTATCGCTAGGAGGAACAACTTGTACGGCTCGAATGAAGTAGAATCCTACGAAATCGACGCTACCGTTGACACCATCGATGATTTGAGAACAGGTAAAAGTGTCTTCGCGTCTCCAGTTTCTTCGCGTTTCGATGCGCAACATTTTCTAATCGCGACAACTTTACAGCTTTCAGCCGATACCATTGGGAACAGGATGACGCGTCCAAGGCGAAACTGAAGACTGAACTCGACACCAGGCGTCCATTCATTCTTCAGAAGTTCGAAGAACAGGTGAAGAAGAATGGAGGATACTTCGTTGGTGGAAAGGTACGTTATCACGCGATTCATCCTTGTTCGAGTGGCAGTTTCTTAGTTCAATGGAGAAGAGTGATTTCATGGGAAATGGGAGATCAATGAGATCAATGTTTTACCATTAATGATATTCGATATCCTTGGTCCGTTGGAAAATCAGCCTCGAGTCATGAAAAATCCTGTTTTCGATCAAATTTTGAGGAGCTTTCGGGAAACACTTGACTCTCGTTGTAGCTTTCATGGGCTGATCTGATGTACGCCGCCCAGTCGGAGATGATGTCCACCATTCTGGGCTCCGATTTGCACAGCGACTATCCTGAACTGAAGAAGATGGTGGAAAAGGTCAGGTCGTTGCCAAACATCAAGGCTTATCTCAGCAAACGCGTCAAGATGGTCCTTTAAGTACGGAACAACTCCGTCACCAACGTCGCACGAACAACCCCGGATTTAACAGTATTTCAACGATTTAACACGATCCCGTCGACTCGTATCGACTGATTTATTTTGTTACAAGCTTCCACACTCGCACATGTTTTACATACTATACAAATACGTTTCATATAAATTCTTTTGTTCACATTTACGCGAAGATAGACGACAGAGATGGTCGATTTGCACGAGTTCTCATGTACAATGTAGGTACAAAAATAAATAACATTAATCGTTACGCAACTCTTTCTTTGCGACTTTGATTCGCGGTATATACCACGAGTGAAGGAAACGAACCGATGTTTGTCCACTGATACGCTGTTTCATTTCTTCCAGAGCAAGAATGATTCTTCAAGTACAAGAATACGTAAAGCGCAAGGGGTTGGATCGAAACTGTTTGCAATACTGATCATGATTTGTTCGTTAATTTCACTGGGATATGTGATCCGTCAATTTTTCACCTTTTTTTTTGACAGAAGTGATTGTTTTAGGTATACTTGCAGTCTCTTCTTTGAGTAAGCATTAAAGTTAGAGGGAAGGAACGGTTAATCACGAAGAGTGCCGCAATATATGCAAAAAATAGTCTAAAGAGAGAAGCGCTTTCTTTAAAAAATGAATCGCCATGTAGATCTTAACATTATCACAACTATTCACACTTAACTCTAGTTTTAAATATGGGGTTCTCCTGAAAACAGTCGTGGTTCTTGAACCGCGAACAGTTGTTTCAAGTTTCCGTGGAAACTGAATTGCGAACCTAATTTCATCGAGATCGCACACTCGTCTCGTCAAATATAAGTACCATTATGCATATCATACGTTTACAGATAACACACGTGATGATTTACAGCTTATTTCGTAATTATACGTCCTGTCGTTCGGCTCCCAACGCCTCCGATTCGAAACACCACGACTTTGATAACTCTGTCGTAACTTGCAATATCTTTAGCTAATCATTTCTTTGCGAATGATTTTTATCGACTTCCGTAAGCTCTGATTAAATAATCTTGCAGATAAAAGCTTGAAAAAAACGGGGTCCTGATTTACTTCTATCAACTTGCTCGCAGGTTTCGTTACATTGAAATCGCAACGAAAAATTGGCGATGTCGAAGAAAGCATCGAACGAAAATTGGCAAAAATTGAATCCTCCAGTTTTCAGATCTTCGAGTACTCGAACTCAAAGTAGCTTCTAAGATGTTCAAATATAAAATTCCTTAAAAATTTTAAATACTTGACGATCTTAAGCACCCGTATCGTTCGACGACAAACATGTACAATCTTTGTGTAACATCCGAACGCGAACGTTAGATAATTAAATCGCTGTTCAATTCGCCCATGTATCGCGCCAATTCCATGCCAGTGAACTCCGTTTCGTCAAAGTCCTGCAAACTGGAGTTGCTAATAGTGTTCGCGCTCTCGATGCTTGGATGGCTCTGAAACCGGGGTGAGAGGATCGTCGTTTCCGGTTTCGCGGTTGGACTAGTCGGGATTTTCTGTTGGGTGGAGAAGAATCCTTTCGTTCCCAGTCTCAATCGTTCCGCGAGTATTCCTATTTAACAAAAAAATTTGCTTACTTCACTCGTAGCTCTTTAATTTTAATCCCTTTTTCCAGTGAAAACTATCATTTTATTAGAGTCTCGAGTGTCATTTCGTTATCCAAATTTTGCACAGTCTACTCTGATAAACGTTGAATAAACGAAATGACAAATTCTCGCATCTGGACATTGTCATCGATCATTTTGGTAATAGAAATCGATTTACTCACCAAGGGTAACAGTTCGCGGCGGTCTCTGGATCTTCAACAGGCACTCGTTCACGCAGGTCGCGGGCAAGTTGTTGTTACCTTCGTTGAAACTCTTGCTGATGGTCGTCATCATTGTCAGTTGGCTGGAGTTCGAGCTCCTCGACATACTTCGGACGAATTCCCGATTGTTGGCCCTGTTCACCGTCGAGACGATCCGATTCTGTTCCTGGTCCTTCCGCTCGGTTAACCCGTTCAGCTCAGTCGTGTTCGTCGCTCGAGCAATGCTGGTCAGCTTCTGGTTGTCGTCGCTGACTGAGATCGACGGCGAATTCTGACGATCGTCCGCCTGCCTGAACGCGGACCTCGGGTAACGTGACAGGCTGCTGTAGGTCGGCTGCCGCGGCAGCGACTTCCGGGACGACCATTTCCGGCCGCAGTGATTCGACAGCATCGACTGAAAGTTAACTTGAATTTGTTTAACGCACCCTGTCGAACTCGATCGTCATACTTTCTGGGCATGTCTTTACTCGTTTTAGGTTTCTCGTGCATTTTTATATACTCTATATAGACTGTTTGTAGAATTTTTTAGTAATTTATGACTGTTCCATAGGTAGACAATAATTCATTGATCCTTGAAACAACGAAATTTGATTCACGTCCACTCAAATTCGCTTCGAGGACGTGATTTTCCGTTCAACGAAATTATCAAGAATCAAGCGACTGAAAGTTAACTCGAATTTGTTTAACGCACCCTGTCGAACTCGATCGTCATACTTTCTGGGCATGTCTTTACTCGTTTTAGGTTTCTCGTGCATTTTTATATACTCTATATAGACTCTTTGTAGAATTTTTTAGTAATTTATGACTGTTCCATAGGTAGACAATAATTCATTGATCCTTGAAACAACGAGAATTGATTCACGTCCACTCAAACCCGCTTCGAGGACGTAATTTTCCGTTCAACGAAATTATCAAGAATCAAGCGACTGAAAGTTAACTCGAATTTGTTTAACGCACCCTGTCGAACTCGATCGTCATACTTTCTGGGCATGTCTTTACTCGTTTTAGGTTTCTCGTGCATTTTTATATACTCTATATGGACTCTTTGTAGAATTTTTTAGTAATTTATGACTGTTCCATAGGTAGACAATAATTCATTAATCCTTGAATCAACGAAAATTGATTCACGTCCACTCAAACCCGCTTCGAGGACGTAATTTTCCGTTCAACGAAATTATCAAGAATCAGGCGAACCCCATTTTAATCTCGCGAAGCGCGAACAAATTGTGAAACGTTCAATCGTGAAATAATAGCGAACTTAAATTTAATCCCGGGTCTGATGAATATCAACAATCAAGGTAGACGTCACGTTTATCTCGTTCGTTACACTCGCTAGATAATTAATAACCCTGGGAGGGGCTGTTGACAAGGAAGTTGCCAGTTGGAAATTGTAATGTGATAACTTACCTTGAAAGCCTCCCTAAATTTGTTGGACATGATGTTGTAGAGCAGCGGATTCACCGTCGTCGAAAGGTAATAAAACACCCCTGACACGTACGTGAGGATAGTGTAGACTATTACTAGCGTGTTTTGCGGCCGAGTGGTACTGTTGTGCGCGTAGACGGCCATCAGCCTCTGTGCGTGGAACGGTGCCCAACAGATGAAGAACGCCACTACCACTGCAACTGAAAATTTCATTCCATTTTAATGGTCGGGACCGTAGTCGTTACCGTAGACATACAAGAATAGGCCACGTTACTAATGGAAGTATGCGATAGAGGAATAAAAAGAGAAAGTCGCATAAAGGGATTGCTATCCTTGTTTCGAGCGTAATTAACGTTGATGCGCGGTCGTTAATGCTCGTTAATGTGCAATCGCGGCTAAACAGAGAGAGAGAGAGAGAGAGAGAAATACTTTTATGCAGCTTTGCTTTTCACTCCCGTCGCCTATTCTTGTATGTCTATGGTCGTCACTCTGTCGATCCCGCCATATTTGCTACTAAATTACGACTCGAGTCTCGCACAATTGAACGGATCTCTGGATCTATCGATTAAACTTTCGATTCACCGTCGACGCAACTCGCTCGCGAGAAAAGGCGAGCAACAAGCTGCAAATTAAAAAGTGAAATGCTAGGAAACGTATGCGGTTCGGAAATATTTATTTGCGCCGCGAGTCGGGGATTCTTTGGAGTTCCGTTTCGAGGAACGAATTCGCTGGACGTCGGATAGACAGACAGGCGAGCTGCATTCCCGGAATAACTGAATAAATATTACATTCACGCCCCGTACACTCTACCTTCTCGAGGGTGATCGATTTAGTCCGATTTAATGGACTGCTAAAGCGTCCGGAGGATCTCTGGTAATTCGAATACTTGAATATCAATGAACCAGAAAGTGCTCGGCGTTGTCCTCGTGACTGAATAACCATTGTACTTTAAGCTGTTGGCCTGCAATAAACTGCAGTCTACTCGGCTAGATATATTTCGAGATAAGGTCTCCCGGGTCGGAACGACCGTACGGTTTGCGATGGATCGCACTGGATCAATTGAATGCCGTGAAATAGTAAATATTTCATAGGGAGAAAATCGTTTAGAAATAGTCTGGGCTACACTCGTTCAACAAACACTCGATTTAATACTTTCCTCGTTCGCTCACGGCATCGTTTCGGATTATTTTTCACCTATACGAAGTATTTGTCGATCTTGAAGCAATAAATAATAAGATCTGCTTCAAGAATGCTTCAACTTCCAGTAATTATTCTGCTAATTTTCGACAAAACTCACGTTGCTAACGACTTCAGTTTTGTCTAGGAAGTTGAGCAATTCTTTTTTAACAGCAATTACGATAAACAGGAGGTTCTGGGTTTCGAGATGTTGGCTTTTAACACGTAAACATCTGTGTTTAATTAAAAGAATGCGGACTCCACGGAACGGGAAATCGGAACTCGTATTCGAGAGAGAAATTGAATCAATGGGCGCGATAATTGGGGCGCCTTTGTCCGCCATTTTCCCGTCCGCTTCGAAGCAATTTATTTCCACGAAGAGAAGTTCGCGCTGGTCGATGGTTTTGATCCTTTGTGATAGATAATGTTGTCGTTAGTTCTCTGTTATCGTGCTAACGAGTGGCGCCAGGTTTCCGGTGAACGTTTTATAATATATCTGATAGCAGACCTCGTTTGTGAACTTTGCGATAACTCACCGCGATTCCTCGCTATTACACGAGTTCCACGCTCCTGGTCGGGTTCTGTAAATCGATCGATCATCGAAGAACTGAAACTAACTCGTAAACAGTACGCTAACTCAATCTATCAGACCAGCATGTGCGCATTTAAGAAGGTATTTCTCGAATACTTTAAGGGACTGCCTCAGAATTTCTTTAATACGGAAGTTTCGTTCGACAAAATTCGTCTTGGAATTCAATTTATACTGATTTAAGCTGTTACTCGGTTCGATATCAATTTTATTCCTCACGATCCAGGAAAATTTAGTCCGCGAAGAGTTAACGATCTTCGATAACTCCATTGAAGATGCGCGCGGTCTAAATTGCCTCCTCCATTTGCAGAGCCCTCAAGCTGGAGACCACATTAACTTATTTGCTCGTGAAATATCTTCAGATTCGCGTGTAAAGACGTAAAAGAGGTTTTATCCCTGAAATGAGATTCGAATCGATTCTATCGGCGCTCCGTGAGCGTTCTCACGTCCCAGTCCATCGTTTATGCTCACCTTTTGACGCGGAGACTCCTCGAGTCACTCATTTTGCATGAAAAAAAGACCGGTTATCCATCATTCCCCTGTTCTCGTGGGTTGAATACGATCGCGCTCGACGATAGGAAGCGCCGAAAACTGGGCGTTTCCGTCGTAAATAATCGAGAGCCGGCAATAAAATGTGTTCCGTCAAAGCTAATCCAAAGTTGGGGGTATATTTATCTCCAGTATTCCCACTCTTTTATCGGAAGACAGTGAGTAATCGCGTTGTTATCAATCAATTCACTCGTATCGCTCAATTATTACACGATTCTCCGTAATTAACTTGTAAAATATCAGTTTCAATCGATTTGAGCACGCGTCTTCGAGCAGTTTAAACAATATTCCTCCGACGCTTTTATCACAACGCGATGCGAATTTTTGAAATCGACCAGAGTGTTTCAGTTTGATAAAAAATCGTGCGTTCGTAGATGTACACGCACTATGTCGAATGAAAAAGGAAATGTGCGCCTGCCATGTACATTTCCCTCAACACGTGAGCCACAAACGACGAGGTTGCTGATAAGTCGCGTCAGGGCTTTCAAGGCACGTAACCTTGTTTATCGACTGCGCAGCATTTCTACTGTTATTCTATTAACGTTTCTGCCGCGTTTGTTATTAACTTTGCTTAATTAATACATAGTTATTTAACGCTTCGTCCATTACCATTATCATTATCTGAATTATTTATATTTCCTCGTTTATTGCATTTACACACAGCTTCGTAGCTTTCGAGCAATATGCTACTTTGTCGAACAGTCGCTTCAGTTTAACTTCTGATCCTCGAACGATATTATTAAGGCCATCGTTGTTGGCAGAAAATCTTTGCACGCGATTCTCGCGAGTACTTTATCTATCCGAACTGTCAGTTTTCAATGAATTATCGCGACTTTGCAATGTCGGAAGTTGTAGACAAATAGTTCGCGTTTAAAAGGACCAAACGCTGAGGCTCGAATTTTATGTTCCGCGGTAACAACCTCGACAGAGTTGTTGGTGCAAATTGGTTAAACAAATCCCTGCGGTTTACTCTGTGAGTTTATTGCAGCTGCTTGAATTTTGGTTACGTATCCTCTTGTTCGTTTCCAGCCTTTTTATCTTAATTTACATTCCTGTCTGTCCCCCTAATTAGCGCTGCAGTAAAGGTATTAATTAAAAAAACGGAAGCAGCAGCTTGAAGCCGTTTCATGCACGAAATTAAATAAATTAAATTTCTCGAAATTACTGGGTTGAAAACAAATTAAATTATTAAACGTGGCGTTAAACTGTACAGTCGATAACAAATTAACGACCTAACGATTCAACGATTTTAATTAGTAATTAAAAAGCATTGTTCTCCACGCTCTCCTGATTTTACTACACATTATTTCCTTCCCATAATCAAGCGTTTACAAATCAATCGTTAGCACGAAGATCAACGAGTTGAAGGGTGGTTTACAGAACAACCGAACCAAAAATAAACTTCGAACCAAAGACGGAAGATCGCAGGAACATCTATCCTATGCTCGACGTATCATGCGATCCAATATATCACCTGCTCGAACGGCACATTGTTGCTTGTCCATTTCCATGAACGATTTATCGTTTTCATTTGAATGTTACCCCACTCGCCCCGCAATTAGAGCACCAGTCGAAGGACCACGGCCTCACGACTCACCCTCGATTTTAATTTTTGTTTTAATGCGAAAATTGTAGTTCGCTCGCAACAGTGTAACATATTTAACTTAACGAATAGACTCGTTGCTCGCTAATCTCGTCGAGGAGGAACAACTTCGCGAACTGACTCGATTGTTTTGCTTCCAGACGCAGGCTTCGAGCTTCTTGTAAACACGCCAGCTCTCAATTATTGCACAGATAACGACGTACACAGTCGCGTGACGTGCAACCTATTATCAGTCCACCGATTCTAGGAATCTGAATCGAGCACCCAAAAGCAGGTGAAGACGAGCGTCGAGGGTGTCGCGGAAATACACGAGTCATCGACACTTCCTCGCACGAAACACGGAAGAAAGAAAATATTAGTCATTCCGTGGTGTGAACTGTAAGACGATAGAACTTGTGGATAGAATCGTGGATTCTCGTTAACGAGAAAGTAAGGTATGTATATACTCGAAAATTGTTCAATACGTAATATAATTACTACTTTTACCATTACTTTTGTTATATATGTAAATAATATATTATTTTATTACAGATATCTATATATATTCTTTCATTTTTCTATATATATATTATGATAAATGAAAGAATATGCAGAGAATAAGTAATCGATGTTTGTGCTCGTAAAACAGTGAAGAAATTCATTGCACATGTTCTGAGACTATTTATATTTAATGGTTTATATAAATAGTGATCTAAAGTTGATTTGTTTGAAAGAATTTGAAAGGATTACGGATATCGTGGAAGTTCCTTCGGTTCGCGTTGGCATTTGTCAAAGAAATTTTGTAGTTATCGTTGTGGATCATTAATAGCGGCATAAATCGTGCCTTTATAGGTCTGTGTGAAATGAACAGCCGGTACATGTGCCAGGATTGATTTACGCGGGTCTATCTTCTCTGGATATTTTTTGTCCACTCTGTGTGGGTACCGCGTGCGTGTAAGCTGATTTGATCTTCTTTTACGAACCGTGCCGTACGGATTTAGATCGAGCAGCCACATATTTTTATAATTTCTAAGTATAAAGCGTCTAAAAAAAAACACAGAATGAAAATAAATATCGCGTAACATTTGTCTCTCTAGAAAATGGAAAATAATTACCATTTAATGGTAATTTATGGAATCATTTGAACGCGGAAACCATTTTCCACGATACGTAGTACATTAATCCTAAAACGCGAACGATCTTCATCATATCTCCGACCTAAACTTTCGTCAAATTTACAACTCGTGCGCAGATTTTTTCTCCAACGCAGCATTGCGATTTCATACTCGGCTTTGCCACCGAAATATATTGTTTAACCAAAACCGCAATGCAACGACCGGCGTAAAACCGACTAGTCGTAAAATTTTATATTCTCGGGGCTAAAAAAAATTTGCTCGACTCGCGAAAATGCTGGCTGTGAATTTTACAGGGCGAATTAATACGATGCGAATAGCTCTGATAAATATTGCTGCACGCGGTATCGTCTGGGCTATCTCGTGGCACTTGAGCGAGAGTGATTAAAAGAAAAGGGTTCGATTTCTCGAGGGTGGAATTTTCCCGACGATATTTCAACTTTTAATCCGGATGACAGGCGAAAATCTATTCTGGCAGGGTTTCGGATATGACGGCTGCAATTTTTGCCAGCGTTATCTCTTCAATGGTGAACACTTCCATCGGGGATGAAGATAAGTGGCCCCCAATGCACTCGTAAATTTGGAAACTCGCATTATCGGGGATTTCCCCGCCGTCGATCCACCCTTTTTTACGATACAGCGTTGCACGAGCCACTTTCTCAAACAATTTGGTTATTTCTCAAGCGATCGATGTGACATCAAAATAAATACGATATTCTAAAAGAAGAAAAAAAATATGGGTAACGTGGCATCGTAAAATTCTTCGTACATCATTAAATGAATTATTCAGCGCCTCGATCGTAGATTATTTCAGTGAATTGTCGCAATAATTTATTACACCATTAGCGGAGACACGTTTCATTCGTCACCAGCGAATTAAATTGTTTTTACATCGGCTGTCGCTTCTACAATCAATTTGTGTTTTCGCAATTTGTTGAATCCTAAACAAGCAAACGTCCGATGATTTATTACGCGCAAAGTTGAATTTCGCTGGCGTTGGGTCGTTTTTCAAATTTCGAAAACGATATTTTTCGATTCCTCTCTTCGTTACTTTTTTTCACTTAGCAGTAGCGAGCTATTTTATGAAATTTACAGTTGATACTTTATCGATCTTTCTATAAATATGAACTTATCATCGGACAGTGATAAAGCTGGCTGCAAGGCTGTTGAAATGATGGAGCGCCCTATTAAAAGGGCACTATTAGCCGCGAGGAGCCGATAGATCTTCAATTTCCCGGAGATTTCTTTCACGTCCGCATCCGGCCACGAAACTAGAGCGCACTTGGACATTTTTGCCACCCCGTCTCAGTGGTGTTCGATAGATAGACGTGTATACTGCAAAAATCATCAACCACGTACACGTATGCGTCTTCTGGCTGCTCTCGAGTAAACAAATTCAGAATAGCAATCTTTTAAACAAATAGAGTGAGTGCATCGCCAGCCAGCACGCTACTTTCTATCATTATTTTCTATTACACGTTGCTCGTGAAATCGATACAAAATTTATTTAAAGTAAGACATTTATACGAAATACAATCAAATTAAAATGCAAAAGTATCTTAGTTCAATAACAAAGTAGTTAACTATTTCAAAATAATATTCACGATTGTCTAACAAAAACTATTCTCGAAGACCAAACTTGCAATCCTCGAAAGGAACTTCATTACACTTTTTATTCGACAAAAAGAAAAGCAAACGCAACCCCGTGCTCTCGCCCGTTTATTTTCCCTTGCAGGATCGCTCTCGGTTTACGCCACCTGTCCAACCACCTCATACAATAAAGTAACGCGCTGCGTATTTGTTTAAGCAGCCAGATTGTCCTCCGCCCACGTTCTAGCTTTTTCAAAAAGTCTGAACGCGCGCAGAGGCGCTCCTGTTCGTAGAAACGACCACCGCGACGGGGTTCGCGAATCTCGATTAACCCTTTGTCAACGTGGTCGATGGTTCCGCAACCACCAGACTCGGATCGGTCAGTTTCGCAGCCACGAGAGTTAACAAGCGGCAACAACGGCCCCGTGGCATCTATTTACAGCCGCATTTTGACAGCACCGGTTTGTATAAAGTTTCGCGAGGCCGTGCCCGCGAACGCGATCTATTTCCTGATCGATCTGCTTACGCAGAACGCGGACGAGGCTTCTGTTTTTCGCGAACACCCCCGCAGCACAATGTTCCTATTTGTAACCATCCATATCCGTGTTATCTGTCTGGGAATCTGAGGTTGTTGCTGCGTTTCGTGTAGACCGCCTCTGCGTGGATCGTCTTCGTTGCAAGGTGTTTCTACGAGCTCGCACGATCATCTAAATACTCGAGATTTGTTATAGCTCGTCTCTCGCACCTAATAGAATTGCTGCGATTAAAACGAGAGAATAATGGCGGATTTTTGATATCAGTGGTGCGATTTTCTCGAGTCCATTCGATAATTAACAAGCTACGTGCCACGACGATACGAGATGATCGTTCAGCTGTATTTCACATTGAGAACTATCATTTCAACGAGTAATACGAGACTGATTACACAGCTAGAGGAATAAATTGCGCGATGTCAATGATGGGAGGAACGTAACAGTTAAATGGAACGTAAATCCGCGCGCGAGAATAAACAGGGCGATCTTCGCTTGGCTGGGGTACACAAAAGAAGTGCTCGAGATTCCCGCGAAATCTTTAGAAAAGATCGTAGAAACTGGGTGCCGGGGAAAAATGATGGCGAAGGTTAGCGGACGGTGAGTAAAAGAAGGAGCTAAGGTGACGCGTAATAGTCTATTTGCGGTGGCCGTAAAACGTGTCGTAAATTACCAGCGGAAAATACTGTTGCAGTGATTTTTCTGGCGTTAGTCAGCGAGTCGTGGTTTATGAATGGGAAATGTGTTGGGCTTCCGGTTCGAATCTGTGAATGGAGCCATTGATTATCTCTGCGCGAACTTGCTGAAACTTGTCCAGAAAGAAGTAAACAGAAATTTTCCGTTAGGTACCATTTTATGTACGTATACATTGACGTGCTTTTATGACGCGAAATAAAATCTATGAATCGAGTTATGAGAGACAAACGTAGAAGCCATTTGGTCAGAGACGAAATTTGTTTAATTCCATAGTGAAAAGAAGAAACGAGACACGTTCGCTGCGAACCTGTCGAAGCCAGAGCCAATTTTTATAACGCAGTTCGCAGTGTCGTTATTAAATAATTTTCCACGCGAGATGACGTGTCGGCTGTTTTGTTAAAATACGAATGGTCGTAAATAGACATCGATAACTCAGCGTCAGTTTTATATGGTGACGAGATACGCTAGTCAAATTTTATTGTCGGCGTGTTCCGAAATTTACGAGAAGACACGGCGCTCCAACGCCATGGAACTTTTTTTTATTAAACATAACCGCTTCTGTCGTTGCTACGAAAATATCTGGGCTGCTGTCGCGTATTTCGTTCACCCACCCAGCACGTCGAATCACCGAATTTCCAATCGTCCTGGGGAGGAAAGACGCGGATTCGAAACAAGCTCTGGGGCGGGTTATCGATTAACTGTAACTTTGGGGTGGTAACTTCCTCTTAAATTTAATCAACGACCGTTCAGTAAATCAATTAACCCGAAGAAAGCGCAGTCGTAAACTTAAAAAGAATTCTATTAAAAGGAGCGAAATAAATTGTAACAAAAGATGTTGCGAGGGATATACAAGGCGCTGGGAAATTGGAAAAACGATAAAGTTCACGAGGTTTACTTGGAATTCTGAAGCAGAGTTTTTCAAATGTCACTACACGAATAATTTAATAAAGCGACTAATTGAGCGAGAAATCTTTGTGAAAAAGTTAAAATGTTACTGGCGCGGTGGATCATTTTTTCTTTAGAGCGACTTCTAATGTGTACTCGACTTTAAAATCTCACTCTTGCTCGAGAAATGGTAACAGCTATGCGATGTTTGCCTCGGCGCGATACAAAAGAAATTTGCAAATCTAATATTATGAGCGTCGTTCGCTTCGACGAAAGGAACGAACGACGTCGTTAACCCTTTTGCTCCCAGCATAAGACGCTCGTCTATTGCTAGATATATCGCGCAAGAAATAGGAAGTTTACAGCAAAGATTCACACGGAATTTATCTGTCTGTTCAGAATTTTACGCGCGAAATTTTGAAAGGCTGAATCTTTTCTTCCACATACAAAAAGTGTTGCAAAAATGAATCTTGCAGTGCTTCGATTTCCAGTTTCATATAAAAAGATCGAATAAGCTTCTATGGATGAGATCAAGTAGAATTTAGCGTCGACGCAGCGCGCGTAAAATCGTTGCTGATGCACGCAGGATGGATTTTACATCTTCGAGAAGGTTCTCCTCTGAATTTCCTACTTTATATGTATGATTATTCGTCTGGCATTTTTATGGCCATGAATTTCACTTCGCTCGCACGGTATTCAGTGTTACTAAAAAAGAAATACCATAAAAAGGTACTTTTGGCATTCAATTGGTCGGTTCAGCGAAGAGCGGCTCGCTGAAATTTCGATGTAAATTCGTCTAAGACATTCCGCAGCCAGGTTCAATTACAGTACCCATGCTCGAGCTAACTGTTATGGGGTCATTAAGGAAGTTGCAACATGGAAATGGTTGCACTAGCAAAGACGCACGGCATCGACAGGTTGGCGAACAGTCGTTCCAAGTTGCAAATAATCTACTGAAATTTATCTACTAAACGCACTTGACTAATCGAAATGATGTACAAAATAATCTTTTAATTTCGTAAAAGCATCCTTTCGTTGCGTCCAGTCGAGTCGATTCGATTTAATCAATTAGAGATCGAGGAAAGTTCAGCGAACTCCATCGAACAGATTGTCGTTTTTTCGCTCGCAGGTTAGTGGATCGTTTCGCTTGCCTCGATATCGTTGTCGATACAATAGAACAGGAGGGTCGTGGCCACACAGACGTATAAAGTAGCCGAAATCACGAGGTCGTTCGATTTTACGAGGCCACCGTTGGGGAGGGTCCCGATGGCGGCGCGCTACCAGCGACCAAAAAAGCCTCGAGGAACATAGTTTTCGCGTGGCGATCGAATTTACGACCGCTGATTCAATCCTCGGGTATGCTTCCTATTATCAGCCGTCCCTTTTTGCGCGCGAGGCTGTCTGGAACGGGCGACATCGGCGAGGCGACTCGACTCGAAGGAATCGCTAAGAAATCTTGATGAAAATCCAGCGAGAACAAGGGATGAAAAGTTTATTGAACGTTCGACGAGAATTCGATGAGAATCGAATGAATATTCGATGGGAACTTGGCAGGAACTTGGCGAGAACTCGATGGAGGTGTAATGGAAAGGGAGAAACTGGGGAAGAATTCAATGAGAACTCGAGGAGTTCTCGAAGAGGACGTCTGCTGGAACTCGACGAGAAGGATAGAGGAATTGGAAAATTTTATCATTAAATTTGAATAGCTGGGAGAATTTGAAGCGAATTTGACGAGAATCATGTAACAATTTGGGGTTTGATGTCAATTTTATGATTTTGAAATTCCAGCGGAGTCGGAGAGAGACTCTGCTGGAACTCTGGGCAAATTCGATGGGGATTAAGTCGCGTGAAAGCGTGAATCTCTTGAGTACGATATCGCGCAGAAACACTTGGTCTAAATTTAGGTTCTCGCACTCTTGAGATAACGCTATTATAGACGATAGTTATCGGAATAGCTCGTTATTTCTGTATAATGTTTTATTCGATGCATCCATCACTCGCAAGGACGACTCGAAAATATGTACACGAGCCAGCGAGGTCGAACAGCATCGAGGATCATGTTTGTAGAGAGAACGAATAAAAAAGCCAGCGAAAAATCAAGGCCTTCGATGAAATGAAGCGTTGTTCATAATTAAGTCTCTTCGATTCCAGCAATGTAAAAAATTCCTTAAGTTCGTAAGAAATTACGCAACAAATTTACTGTAAAAGAAGTAGCACAAGTTTAAATGAATCGATTTTACATTCACTTTATAATTCGCTCATCGATCTTTCTTGTTTGTCCTTTCTAAATTAATTGCGTTCAGACAGCAGTAATCTGTACGATTCGAAATATAATAGAACCATAAAGTTTTTAGAGAGTCTGAATTCGCGTTCAGGCTGGTAAAAGAATTTTTATCACTAAAGAATTTGATTAAAAATTCTTGAAAATCGTAGGCTTCTCAATATTAAATAGGTTAATCTTCCCTTTCCCTTTTCTCGTTGTATTAATAAGCAAGCCATTGGCCAAACGTGGGGCGCGCGTCTACCCCATTTCGTCTTTTACTACTAGCAAACGATTCGACGCGTGAAATAACTCGCTCTTGAACCGATTATTCGCTGAGATTATGTATAAAAAGGACTCGAGGAAGATGCAACTACTGAAGACATTTCTTATCTCCGTCGCACTGTCCAATTCGCGAAAGTTCACGAATTTCAAATCTAACTGGAATTTTTAAACACCCCGCTAACCATTTAGTGCTTTACACGTAGGAGTTTCGAATACTTTACCTGTTATCCCTCTATCTGATCCGGACTAGCTAACTTTCTTAGCCGAGCAAGATCTCCTTAATCTCCATCGTAACGAGTCTATTTAAGCTCCCCTGAACAACCACTACTTCCGCAACTTCTCTCGGAGAAGTTCAAATAATTGGAATTATATTTAGAGCACGTTCTTTCGAGATAGAATCGTCGGAAACAAACGAGTCCTTAAAATTTTATTGATAATTACGGTCAAGAGTATCAAACGAAAATGTATCACCATCCTGAAACCCTGACAGATCACGATCTCCGCAGCTTCTCACCTAGCGTACCGATTCGACTAAAATTCAATTCCAACCAGGTGTATTCTCGGACGAATCTCTGTTCCAAGTTCAAACTCCACCCGTAAATCGCTTCAGGAGTTATCATTCCGACGGACAGACGTCAGCGAGCGTTCCTACAGCTATTAAGTAGCTCCCGCGCTACCTGATAAACCATCGCCATTCCAGAACACGCGCACGGGAATCGGTTAAATTCCATATAAAACGTGAGAGGAGGTCTCGACTCACCCAACATTCGGATCACGTTCCTCTGCGCGGTGCTCTTCCCTCTGCCGCTGTCGCAATGATTCAGTCCAGCTGGCAGATGGTTCCTCTTGACGGTGGCCGTCAACAGCCTGGACCGTCTCAGCTTGATCGCGATCAAGACGTAGAGCACGGTTATGATCGTCATCGGTAGCACGAAGAACAACATCGTGGATATCTCGAACGCGTGCTCGATCAGCGTCCACTTCATCGAGCACTGGGCGCTGTCCAGCATCGCCGTGCCGTTATTGTTCTGTCTGTAAACGATGCCGAATTGAATCGCCTGGGGCACGGCCAGGCAGAGCGCCAGAAGCCAGATCACCACGATGAACTTCACCGCCCGCGACAGCTTCGACATTGTGTGCGAGATGAAAGGATGACAGATCGCGACGTACCTGAAAGAACGACGCAACGCTTTACCCGCTTCGACGTCGTGTTCGTACCGTTCTGTCACGGCTCTTTGTCGAGCCCGTCGAAAATTAGTCCATCGAGAGGACGGTTCGCGGAAACCTCGGAAATTTTGGGAGACCCGAATTGTCGCGGACGTTCTTGGCGTCGTTTTCGTGTACGACACGAAGAACAGTGTTTTTTCTTAAGTAAACACGCGTACATGGTATTCGATACGAGGGAAAGAGCACAGACGTTTTGGAGGTAGAATCTATCGCGTAACCCTTTTCAAAGGACATTGTTATTTCCGATAGCAAGGGAAGGGAACAGAGGTAAGGTAGTGTTTAGAGTGAATATGATTTCGAGAAAAATCAGTGTTACCTTTGCACTGAAAGAATATTCGTAGAATCGCATTTTCTGGGAAGCTCGCTTTTACCAAGAGAAAGCATTCCAGATTCTCAGAAGACGTTATCACGGTAGAAATACCTTCTACAAAGCGCACGTGCAACGGCATATTTGATGTAATGGCTAAGAGAGAGAGAGAGAGAGAGAGAGAGAGCAGCTTCAAAGGAAATAAACTTCTAATGATTTTTTAATTAAAGATTCTCTTTGAAAAAACGAATTAAATTATCGTCAAGGTAATTATTGAAAAAAGTTAGCAAGATGACTCGTGCATTTCAAGGGAACTTCTTATGAGACCAAAGTCACCGTAGTGACAACCGTAACACCTCCTGACTGAAGAAGAAAAATTACTCCAGCCTCTTTTAATCAAATATTGATCATACTTAAAAAAAAAAAGTATGCATGCTGCTCTTCTTCGTGCTCGTGGAGAAAGAACTCTGTGTCTCTATTAGGGTGTTCTTTTACCACAATTTCCGTGGTAATCGTTCGTTGGGAAACAGGGTGCGGCGAGACAAAGGTCGAAACGTTTTTCCACGGCAGAAATAAAGGGAAGACGAGGGCCCTGGCGAATCGGACGCGCTTTATTTGCGTCGGACGGGAAGGGTTACTTCCGTCGGGGTTCTGGGAACTTCCTTGTGACAAGGGGATGACATGTAACCGTACACCCCTCCAGCTCGATGCTTTTAGTCAAGAACGCTTTGGTCTATACTTATCGAGAGGTCGAAAGCGGGCAGAACTGCGCGGCAAAACGACGGAGGAGCGATTTATTGTACGATAATATTTGTCGGGTGTGTTGGTTGAAAAAGATCGTAATTTCGCGGCTGACTTAAGCGATAAGGCGCAGCCTGGATTAGGAGGATGGTTGAAATAGATTAACGCTTTATAACCGGAATTTGTTGCTTGCGGAGGAAATGGAGTTCCAATTAAAGGTAGCTGCGATTTCTTATTCCGCCAGTGGCAGCTATCGGTGGGGCAAATGAATTGTTTTAACCGAGTATCCCGGATAAATGCAAAGCTTTATATATGAACTCTTAAAGGGGATTGTATTGATGAATCGTCGACTGCATTCGAGAGGATGCTTATCATGGTATATTTACCGACTATAAGGAATCGCTTTTGGGATAAAACCTAAATTGCGCGAAAACCGATAGGGTTATCTTCGAAACTTTATGGCATCCATATACAACGAAGAATATACGGATAAAGCATAATGCAGGGGAAATGGTCTGCGATGCGCAGATGCTATGTATTTTCCTTAGAATTATGAATATCAGTATATCCACAAATGCAACTGTTTATCTTTTTTCTCCTGCACTATGCTAATCCAGCCTCCATAAACCAAACGACTCTTTACGTAAAATATAAAATTTCCAATCCACCAGGTCCCTGCGTCTCTGCCACCTTCGTCCCTTAACCCCTTCCACCCCTTCGACGCGAACGATCGCAGACCAAAGAGAAGAAAAGTGATATTTCCATCGAGAGCTTTTTGAATCTAAGGGGTGACGTTTCAGCGCTGCTCGCTAGGCGAAATAATTCAAAGTCGCTTACGAACCTCTCGACGGTGAAGGCGGTGATGGTGAGGACGGTCGCGTTCGAGGACGTCTCCGCGGCGAAGCTCTGAATAATGCAGAACGCCTCGCCGAACACGTACGGGAAATGCGACCAGATGTAGTACATCTCCGGCGGCAGGCCGGATATCAGTAGCAATAAATCAGACACGGCCAGACTGAACAGATAGTAGTTGGTCGCCGTGTGCATCGACTTGTTACGCGCGATCACCACGCACGTGGACACGTTCCCAACCAGTCCAGTGAGAAAGATCACCGCATAGATCACCGTGATCGGCAGCACGATGTACAACGGGTCCCGTCTGCTCGCGTTCGTGTAATTCTCGAACGTCTCATTACCAACCAGCGAGTCTTCTCGACTTCCGTTAGCGGTCGCAATGGCGGCCATCGTTGGAGGAGGTTCGCTCAAATAGCTCGATTCGTTAATGGAAATCATTCTTCTGGAGGCTTGGACGATTTGGATGGCTACGATTGTTGTCTGAGTAGCGTAGACTAGCTGGAAATCAGCGTTGGTTAGCTTCTAGGCACCCAGATCGATGGTTCCTCTGGTTTCTTTATGTTGGACGAAGGGTGCAGTGGCAGTTTGGTTCGACGACCACCATAGTGGATAAATGGCCTCGATGTCTTTGTTATTGATGTTTGCTTTGTTCCACATGCATTTAGGTTCGATAAAAGTGGCGCTCAAATTCTTGTGGACAAGAGTAAGAATATTGAAGCAGTTTCACCGATGAAAGTCTTGCTGAACGATCCAGTTAGGCCGGTTCGTGGCGTTCAGATCGATTCGAGGCTTTGAAAATAGATCCACCGTCTTGCTGGAGCACTTGTGACTTCCGTATTGTCAGGGACAAGGCGACGGACAGAAAATGTCGCCGGTCTCGGATACGACATATTAATAGAAAATCGCTAAGCTGGCAGCACGAGTTTATTATGGTTTCGCTGGGTTGCACAGTGTCCCATCCACGTGTACAGTCTGGGGGGCCATTTTGTTTCACACTTCCGGGTTTAGGCTATCCGCTTCTATCTTCGATCAGTTTTTACTGAGCGATGTCACTAGAATCCAATTGCATTTTTACGTAAGAAAGAAATAGAGTTTGCTGTGAACATTTTTTAATCCATTTTATAATCCGTTCCCATTGAAGTTTATAGTTTATGGTATATGTAAATGAACTTAATTACTGTTAAAAAATGATTATAAATAATTTTGTATACAGAATCTTCGGTTTTTAATATTACTTTATGTTATCAAAATGGCGATTATCGATGGTATTCTTACAACAGAGCGTTCGCGTCTTCCTCGTTGAAGTGGGCTCGTATGATAGACCGATTTATCAATTCATCGTTACGGGTGTTCACTTAATAAGCCATTATGCCAATTTATGGATCTGACAGCCCGTGGTTTAAGCGTTCATCGATCAAATCAGTATCAATCGTGTCGGTTTAATTGAGTTCGAACCGGATCTAGTTGTCCACGGATCGTTCATCAAACCGTTCCGCCGATCGTGCGGTTCGGTGTAGCTCGAGGGTCCGTTTAATAGCTAACGCGGCTCCGTATAATAGTTACACGACTCCTGGGTGCATATCATTAATAATTTCGTCGCGATTAACACGCATCGCGCGCAACTGATCCAATCAACCGCGACAGCGTCTAAAAATACTGGCACGTGCGAACATTTCCTGGCATTTTCGTCGCGATAACCAATCGAACGTTATCAACGGGACCATTACGCCAATTACACAACCGTTCCGCTAATTTCCTTCGATTATCACTATTTATACCAGCTCTATTAAGCGTAATTATTTCTGACCTCGATCTGTACCAATTTTCGTTCGATCTGAAAATGAAATCGGTTACGTTCAAAATCGACGAACACAACTGGATCGTTTATTCGTTGCATGCAATGTCTGTTCACGCGAGAAACTACTGTTTCGGTATTAGAAACTAGCGTTAAGCGAATCTGGATTAAATTCGAGGCTAGACTGCGACGTCCCGGTTAATTTACAGCCGTTATGGTTACACGACATGATTTTCGTATCAATTTGTTCCGTATGTGCCGCGCGACGATCGGTCAACCTCATGATTTATCGTGGCAACCTAGTCACAACCAAATTCCACGATAATTTGTCTCAGTTATAGTGCTCATCGTCA
Organism: Xylocopa violacea; assembly: GCA_963969225.1. Lineage (NCBI taxonomy): Eukaryota > Metazoa > Arthropoda > Insecta > Hymenoptera > Apidae > Xylocopa > Xylocopa violacea. Next base: position 18,576,657 of record CAXAJV010000014.1, read on the forward strand.
CGATTATGACAGTCATTCGTCAAGCTATCAGCGCACCCTTAAATATTTCAATACACTTTGCTTCACCACTAATTCGTTCCCTTTTTAGGAGTCCCTCATTTTTTTCGAGTAGACAATCACTGAAATAATTTTAATACCTCAATTATCCAACTATCGTTGTTTCTCCTTTTATGTTTGCAATATTAACGGCTCCACTTTGCCCTACGCGCCCTAAAATCGTTATTCCTGCGTCAGTTAACCGAGTTTACTCGCAGGCGAACACCTCGATCATTGAGAGTTACTGTTATGCTAGCAAAATATTTCAGTGCCGCCATTCTTCGTCTAAGGAATTAATGAACCGCTTTCAGTAACTTCTTTATTGCAGCAGATAACTTTGCGAGCTCGGCCTTTCCGCGATTCATTTCATTTATCTGGAAAAAGTCGAGCCCCTCGACTCTTTTTTTTAACTTCGAGATTCAATGGAGTTCTGTTAATAATTAAAATTCTCCCTCTTAATTAACTGGCAATAATCAATCAACCTCGTTCAATTCTTGACCTTATCGATAAAATGAACCCTTATATATATCACTAAATTTCTTCATAGATATTTTAAAAAATATTCACTAGGTCCCTAGTAATTAGTAATTTAATTAATTTAGAAAAATAATTTGCCACGAATTTTTCCTTACTCGACCAACTTCAATGCTTTTTTTAAAGGCTCTGAGAAGTTTTCCCACTCTACGAAATTGCTCCGTCAACTAATTAATCTCAATTGAAACGGTCTTCCACCTAATTCCCTTCTTCGTTCACAAAGACAACTCTTTCCTTGCGCGATGTGGACACGATCAGCGAGCGGTTCGCTCGCGACTGAGCATCTTCTTCGCGGCGAGGTTCGAATCAACCGCGTAAACGCTTCTCCCTCGATCGGAGGATTGATTCACGCATCTGGCACACTATTTCGAGGATGAAACGAGCCTACTGTCTCTGCGTCCTTCCCAATTTCGAGTTCAAACGAAATTTCACGCGAGTTCATGATTATTTTTTCAAGGAAAACGTTCGATCAATGCAAAACTGAATAAAATTACGAGTTCCGCGATAGTTTGTACGTAAGAAAAGGGGATTGTTTCTCTATAAGATTACGAATCTGCTGACGCCCTTTAAATATTAATGAAGACCCTCGAACAGCCTCCTCATCACGTTCTACCCTTAATTACCACCCTGCTTACGGTTATCGCTGATGGAACGCGTATTCTCGCAATAATTAACGTTGCGGAGTACATCGAGAGTGATCAATCGAAACTTGGACAGCAATCTCAGTACGATCACTGGCACTGTAATCCCAGTTTGGTTAAACTGGAGCGGTACCATATTGTTTAAAGATTAATTTCGTTGGTTATTTGCTTTGGGTTAATAGTAGTTTTGTTTGGCCGCGTTGAACATCGCGTTGATCTCACGCGAGCTTCAATTACTGTTGATTCGTTGCAGGCCTTGAATCGATGATTGTTATGGCGTTTGACGATCAATTTCATCGGTTATTTATTTTATTTTAATGGTCGCTCCGATTCGACTGCGTTGGATATTGCTACAGTGGAAATCCGAGTATTATCGAACAGCAAAGTAAGTATGATACTTGACGATGAGCTCCTTCGGCTCTGTACCGTTTTGATACATCTGCTGATGGTCTTTCGGGGGTAGTTTCTCTTATTTTTAGTGATGGTCGATCTTAAAGAATCGAAAGAACGAAGCTTTCGTTAATTTTTGTTTCATCTAATCGCGAAATTTCGACAAAATTGTACAAAACGCGAAATCACGGTGTTGAGAACGAAAATGTAGAGAAAATACTTGCAGCAATTCGAAAAGATGCTGCGTGTCAAGTAAAAAGGGAGAACATTAGAGGAGATGGGAAAATCGATATCCCCGAAGTGAAGTTTCATTGATGAAAACAATTTCGCGGTATCGCGTGGCTTTTATACATAAACACGCTGACAGGGAAAGTTTTTCTATCGGGGAGCACCGTGTTTCTCGTTCGAAGTAAACGTGACAGCATGATGGACACGCTGGTGGTTTTAAGAGAGCCATCGTTTACACGCACTTCGAAGACGAGGAGGAGAACAGAAGGTGTTCACGAGGCGCTCGTTCACGAAAGACTTTTACATTATCCGATTGCTTTTCTTGAACCAGTGACAACGAACACAATCAAACCCACCACTGAGTACACACCGTTCGCGAGTGTAACGCTAAACAATCTTCTTCGGTTTAATTCTCTTTACCTCTTCATTTCTGACTCGAATTTACGCTGAAAATTACCAAAAAGTAGCCTGACACCGATGAACAACACCATGAATCGTGGCTCGCATACAAAAAAGCATATAAAAAGATTCGATTTAAAAATTCATCGCTTCACGAATTCAACTACCTTGTATATCTCGACTCGTAGAAGAACTATTTCAAAGGTGAACCAAAAAAGAGGCGGATAAACGGAATATACTGTACACGGACGTTCCTCGCAACTATTCATTATAATTTACACGCGAAATAATGCCACGTTTACGAAACAGCTCCGATGGGTGTCTACAAAAGCCTTTCATCTATGGTACAATACGCAACATCAATCGACCACTGTTCCCACTGTGTCCTACAATGGCCACACTCACTGAAAGCTCACGGCGCACCAAAACAGTTCGTCGCACATGTCGCACGCCGTAGACACGATCGGACGCGATCTTTCGCACGGTTCTCCGGAAACGGCTCGAGTGCAGCTTCGCTCGCGGCGATCGCTCGACGAGGACGACGAGCAACGTCCTGGTGTATTTTTGGAGAGCAACAAGACCGGGTTCGACCACGGTTTTTCATCAGAAACCCGCCTCTCGTGCGAGTTTTCGAGAACGACCGATGCCCACGAGAACCGAACGCGTTGTGAGCGTGCGGCGGCTGTGCCGGGAATTTGAAAGAAGCATCGTTAAGAGGCCCTCACAACGCTTCGCACCTGCGTCTTCCGCCTTTGGCCCGTTCGATAGCTCCGACATCGTTCGAACGGTAACATTTAAACGCTCCCAATGCGCGAATCGTTTTTCCAATTGCAAAAGTTCCTTTCTGCTTTCGAGCAGAACAAACTGGTAGCTTGGAGCTGGAGCGACTAATTTTTTCGACCTCGAATCGATTTTATACTCCGTTCTCGCGGCTATTTTGCGTTATTTAATTAATAAACGATTAAACGAGCTTTTCAGTTGAATAATTGAACGTTTCAGAAGGCATAATGTTTTGTTCAGCTTCAGCTTACGGTTTGCATCATTGCTTGTTAACTATTTCGTGATTTGCTTGAAGTTTCTTGTGTTTCTTGCGAAGAGGAAGTAACAGACTAGAATTTGAAACCAGTTTTATTAAATGCGAAATACGCTTGAGAGGTTTTGGAGAGTGAGAATGTGTCGTGTGTGTGGGTAACGTCGAGCTTGGACGTGTTGGCGAGACATTGGAATATCGAAACGTAGATTGGCCGCCTCCCTTCCGATCGGAGGTGGTAGAAATAAATATTTAATTGGAACAGAAGCTGGTAGCTACGCGGAGTTCAATTGAATTTCGACGATTCGATTAAGGAAGGTGTGAGGGACGCTTTAGAGCGCATAGTCGTGGGTGTAGGTAGGAATTTTTCGCGAGATAAACGCGTGTTCTGGAATTTTCAATGGATTATTAATTTTGTAATTTGATCAAGGAACCGGTATCCGCGCGCGTAATTCTTTTTTTCAATTCTCTGATCAATTTGACGCAGATTCTGATCAATTTGACGCAACGCTCGCTTCGAGATGCAATCTAATTTAAATTTCTCCACGATTTAAAGTCCTCTTAATTAGACTAGTCTGACTAAATTAGCGAGAGAGATTAACAAGTCCAAAAATTTTGCGACGCGTCCGAATATTCGCTTTGGAACATTTTCATCGGCTTTCGCGTTAAAATAAAGTGAAACTTGAAATAAAAAGTCCACGATCCAGCGATTTTCATCAATTGGTAATTTAATTTCAAGCGAGAGAAGACGCGAGAGCCGTCGATAAGGAAAATGTCGAGGAAAAAAGAGTGGCATCTCACCTGTTGCACAGTAGACAGTTGTCCACCATGGCCTCGTTCCTTTCCAACATCTTCGCAGTTTATCGAACGCACGCGATCGTCCGCGAGACGCGTTTAATGCCGGACATCGATTTTCCTTGTTCCCGGAGATTGCATCGGGCGTAGACTCGCTGCTCCACTTCCGTCGTTTAGGGCTGATGCGTGACAGAGGGTGCACGTCACCTGTTGCGTTCGACGCATCGTAACGAGTCGCTGTTTGGGCGAAAAAGTCGCGCAAGTTGAGTAAATCGCTCGATCATAATTAAAAACAACCGCAGAATACACGTTTTCACGATAATTCGAGCTTCGTCGCAGCGCGCAGCGTTCGAACGTTCGCGTTTCTTCATCCTCGCTGGCAAAACGAAGAAAAGTAATTGGCTGCGAAGATATAAATTCGTAAGTTTTCTTCCAAAACGATCCTTCAACGTCGAGTGAATTCTATTCGAGAAGATAAACGAAATCGCGAGGGATTAACGCGCGAGAAGTCTCCACGATTCCGCTTCGAACGCGCGCACGGTCACCTGTTTCCGTCTCGAAATCTCCACGAAGATTTACGAGCTCGCGTGTTCTTCGTTGATCTGGAGTGTAAAATTTCTGGTTTAATCTCCGCGAAGAGAGGCACCATCGAAAAAATTTGCGCTTGTATTGTCTTTGCGACGATAGCTGTGAATTGATGGTGGTTTAATCTGATTTTAAAATAGATGTCTATGGTAGCGTGGAACTTGGCGACGTTGGATGCTTGGGTTAATCCTGTCGAGGTCTTCGAAGCTCGAATAGTCTTATCGTTTATTTAAAATAAATGTCTTGGTTTTGCATAACTTCATTTCGTATATTTTCAAAATTGATACGCAATTTCTGTTTCTATTCGGTTGTTTATTGAACATTGAATAGCTTGAAGATCGCAAATTTTTAAAACACAAAGTAATTCTGTAAACTTATCATCATTAAAAGATTACGAAAGTTCTTTCCTCTGAAATCACGCAGGAATATACACGAGTGTCTGATCGTGTCGCGCTGATTCTACTGCGAGACTCCTATGCATAACATGCGTGACGCGTGATTAATATATCGCATAAATGTCATATATTTATTGCTCGCTTACTGTTCTGTACATTTTATGCTCGCAAATCTGAAAGCGTAGATGATGCTGTCCATATAGATTTATGAAAAATAAAATAATAGGAATTTTTCCACGCAGGAATATGCGTCGAAATTAATTATAAAATTTTTAGTTTTTAATTCCTTCGAGTCGCTAAAAGCTCGATGGTTCTTTTTATTCTTCACGGTTTATTCTTTCTCCACTTTTTAGGCGCATCGAGATTCCTTTTAGAAGGAAGACCGATTGGTGAAGATGAATAAGCTTTTACAAATTTCGGTTCAGGGTCCATTTTTGGCTGGACAAATGTTGCTTCACCAACTGAACAGCCTCCTCCTTCATTACTCGAATCCAACGTTACAGGGATATATCATCGCTTTTTGGAACATCATCTCCGGTTCCGGTCGACTTGGACCCGACTTCGCGTCTCTAATATAAGTTATCGCCCTCTTTCTGCTCGGAAAAATATATTTCCGGAGTTAAAGCGTTCGCATTTCTCCTTCAATATTTAGCGATCAATCTTCCATAGCTTTCCTTTGGTAATTACTTCGCGAACTATCGGTGTTATGCTTCTGGCCAAGTCGGAAAGTACACGGCGAAGTCCGACTTAGTCGATTATTGATTAGCAACTGAAATTATTTAGTGATTCCCAGCTTACGCCTCAATTTCCTGATCAAACATTTACATAGACGTCGATCCAATCGCCTGGTCTTTAATCTGTCGACGAGCAGCGCTTATTTCGACTAATTTTACCAATTGGGGAGGCAGGATAAAATCGATTTTCGTGAGTTTCGTCGAAATTCCAACGCCAGTCGTTGACCAGAACCTGTCGCCGTTTAGATCCACGGTTGTTCGACCAATTATCGCTCGCGATTCCGTGCCAAACGCTTCGAGTTCGGTAAATTTGGGATGCGCAGCATCGATCTGTTTACAGGCGGGGGGAAAGATTGCTCCTCTTTTCCTAGCAAATGGATTAATTCGCGTTCGACAATGATCGATCGAGAAAACGAGGACTGCTAGCTTTTCGAACGCTAGCTGACCTTAATTCCGATGTTTGCCAAACGGCTCGATTGGACTCGCGTGTTATCTCGTCCTCTACCCCTTGTTGCATCGAAATAACGAGCGAAAGATATTTTGAAAAGTTACGCGTCAACAAACAGTTGTTGCGGCAACAACGGGCGAACACGCGCGAGAGACGGCGTGCGTTCCGATTTTAGACGCGGGCATCCTGCCAATTATAATGCACCGTGTTCCTCGATCGCGTGGAAACGTCAGCCAGATCGATTCCGCCTCGCGACGAATAAATCGACTCGCGATTATCGGTAATTAAACCGTGGAACGCTTCGACTACGCCTGAATTTTACCGCTCGTTCACCTTGGAGGCAACAATTTTTATACTCCAAACTGGTTTTCAAGGAACGTAAAAAAAATCCTTCAAATCCATAGACGTATGTTTTTACATAGGACAACGTCGCAACGATAATTGTTTTAACCCTTTGCACTCGACGATTTTTTCGCTCGCGCATCGTGTTCTCTGTTATTGATTTTCTTATGAATACCATCTTATTTTTTAACGATTGAAAATCAATTTCATCTTCACTCGAGCTAATTTTACCCTTCGAATTCATTTTTACAGGGCTTCGAAACTTAAAATTAGTCGATGAAATACTCGAGTTGTTGTAAGAAACGTCATGGCGACTATGAGTCGCCTCTCGAGCGCAAAGGGTTAACAATCAACCCCGCACACTTTGCCAGAAGTCTTCTTCTTTTTTGTTTCACTGTCGTCGATCGACGCGGTTTTCTGGGCGATCGAAGCGATCGTATGATTGATCAAGTGTCTTTCAGCGTTATCAATTCCAAGCTTGTTTCGATGATTCGTTAACTAGACTCCAGTGGATTACGTAATGAGTTATCATCGACCTTGTTTTGGGATGTATCAAACCTTGCGTCGTGGAATAGACAGAGTCTCGCCTGTTTCGTTTCAGCTATTCGTGGGATCAGAATGATTTTCCAATCGTCTACTTTGTTTAGAATAGCGTAATTTTTTTTGCAGTTGTTATAACACCTACCGTTTGTACCTCATTTATCTCATTCGCCTTGACAGCGTAATTGGCTAATATCGTTCTTATATTCTAATCATCATTACCAACTGAAGTTGAGTCCCGTAAACGAGTGTCGATATTTGTGGTAACTTAATTCCGGTCAACGAATCAATTTATGCGGCCCGTTTCGTCAATGGCAGATCAATTGACAGATCATGAGGTCCCTGGGGAGGCGACACAATCGACGATGTCGTGGGACGACAAGGAAGCGGTACACTTGAATCGTGCGTAGCTGTTCGAATCGTTTATTTATTCTTTGAACATGTTTCGCGAAGCTGCACTTAAAGGCGTCCATCGAAAAGTGGAAATTTCGATCCCTAAACGATGGGAAATCTAAATTTTTCACACAGTGGAAGCATTGCTCGCGAAGATTGCAATTATAGATTTCTCATTAGTCGTTTGTTCTTGCTGCCACCATAATCGCTTCGATTCGAGCGAGGGCGTCTATCTCAATTCAAAGAAGCCGATATATCGTTTCTACCAATTCAATAAAGATCATATCCTGTTCATATGACTGTTAGTACTCGCCCTTTCCAAGCCAGACTGACGACACCGACGAATGTAGACCGTCGCCGTATTACTTCGTAGCCTTCGCAGCTAGACGAAGGTAAAGGACGATCTATAAATCCATAAAAACAAGGAAAAGCAACGTGAACGAAGGTTCAACTGGTTCTCGTTCCAACCACGATCTTGATCGTCTCGAACGACAGTGGAAGATCAATTTACGCCGCTGATTACCCTTCGTTTCATGGTGTAGCTTTGACTTCGCAGGAACAAGAACGTTTGCTTCACTCGAAATGTTTTACTTGTTTAAAAAAGAATTTTTACTTTCTCTCTTACCTAGACTTCTCAAAGTGTGGTTCACAGTCCGCTACTTTTATTTAACGACATGCATAATAAAATTAAGATAATGGATAGATATTTCAAGAAGCTGTGCAAGGAAGGAAATAAAGAGAGGTCTAAACTCATTGTTTCTTACCATATTCGTACGTCTTCAGAACTCTTTATCAGCGTAATGGATCAGATTTTTATAATGAAGCAAACGATGTAAATAAATAAATTGCATTTATGCGAATGGATTTGAGGAGGTTAGCTTATCGTTTCATATTAATCATTCCTGGTATCTGAAGCTCTGTTCTTTTTAATGCGATTTATTTTGCGACCGCATCGTACAATTTCGAATTTACAATTTCGAATTTACAAATTCAAGTATTAACATTGGATGTGAAGCCTTCGATATGGTGGTTTACGATTACTTGAAAGCACAAGAAGATTCCCAATGTGAAGAACTGTCAAAACTATTTTCGAATACAATAGCTGACCAGATCTTCAGCCATCTGTCACGCTGGGTGCGTAGATGGATCCGTCCCCAGTTTTCATCGCCCGTTTTTTAATTGCTTCCGGCGAAGCAGTTTTCAAATCGTACGCTAATCCTAATCGAGCGCAAAAATCGATCACTCCGGTGGTTAAGTTACTCGCGTAACCATGCAGCTCGCCAGTTTTGTAGTCCCACGGGAATACGTGGTGATAATTGTGCCATCCTTCGCCAATAGCGATTATAGAAGTGACTACATGATCAGTTGGACCGATGTTCCTGAAAATTGACGGCGAAATTCATGAAAAAATCTATCGTACAACTATTGTGATTTCATAGCACGCACTTTGATATATTTTTCTCCGCGAAAAATAGGAAGAAATGAGAAAGAAAAGGGAGGAGAAGTAAAATATACGACGAAGGCAAAATGTGAGAAAGAAAAAAGGTATCATACTTGTCGTAAGGTTTCATCCCCCACATATGAGCAGCTGAGTTCACCAACCACGTAGAATGTAGGACTGAGACGTATCTAAGCACGGCGATGTGATAAGCAACGAATAGCTTCTCATTCCAGAAGTAACACGGCACCCATATAGGAATTATGAAGGCGCACACTGGCATCAGAATGGAATAGTACCTGAAGAACGTGGAAGACGTACTCTAATTGCTTGTGTTGTTCGTATTCTACACTAGTGTAGAAAGCACTTAACTTGTCGCATTTATTTTTTACCTTCTCTGCCAAGCAACAATTGGGTCTTGCTCTACATCACTCATGTCAATCGTCGCACCTTTCTTTTTCACTTCAGGATGCTTCCTTACTAGAAGCCAGCCCATATGCGAGTAGAAGAATCCGCGTTTCGCGTTGTGGGGGTCCGCGTCTGTATCCGTGAATTTGTGATGAACTCTGTGGTCCCTCGTCCAGTCGTAAATGTCATTCTGCAATGTAGCGTCAGAAGCAAATTTTCAACCACCGAGCACAGACTGTTTCGCGAGAAACAGAAGGAGTTCGAATAATTTTTAAGAAAGCAATAACGCAGGAACTCACTTGGAAAGCAGCCGAATTTAAGAGCATCAGTATCACTCTTAGCGGCCATTTTGCTTTGTACGCTCTGTGAGTCCATAATCTGTGAGCGCCCGCTGTGATGCCCACACCTGCTGCCAGTCGCACGATGTTACCTGAATTTATCATTTTACTTTTTATTTTCCGAATTTCATTGCACGAATCGCAAGATATCATGCAATTTAATACATACACCATATAATCGTAAGGATTTTTGCTTCCGTAAAGACAAGGTAGAGCCCATATAAGGCTGACAGGTGCAAATAAATAAATATTATGACATTTCTCCAAACGATCGGCTGCAATGACTTCGAGTTAGGTGTTAAATTTTTGTTAATGTCCTCTTGGGAATTTTCCGTGACCAACGTCGTCGATACGTCGACTTGGTTTGGGGCCATTCTGTAGAATCTTGGACTGGTCTTTAACAGCTGGTTTATAAAAGATGTTTAGGGTTTCTATTTAAAAAGTTATTGGAATTTAATTCGAAACGAAATAATTCTATTGGATAAGTGTTATCAAAGAAAAATCACTTACGATTAAAAACACGAAAAATACACCCCCCTAGTGTTCACACGATTAAATTACTTATTCAACTGTTAACGAACTTTTCACTGCACAACTATCACACTAAATTCGTTCTCCAATGTTACTGCAACGATTGGACGATTGTATACGATTCTTATAAAATACCTGCAATGGTACATTGCAAAATCGTACGATGTATTTATTAAGTCTCCCGTCACTCTAAAAAAGGCGTAAGGTTAGGTTATTACATTAATGACAGGAATCATTACCAGGATAATTATTCAATAAGTAGGGGGGTTTACTTGATGGAAATGTTAAATGTAGCTTGCGAAGTATCAGCTTTGTAAGCATCTTTTGAATAAAACATGTAACACGATTACCTGAAGGGGAATGATCATTTATGCAAATACAATTCGGAGCAGACAAATAATATTATTATGGATAAAAATCATTTCGGCAGCTCAGTCAAGTAAATATTCGTGTCTCTCAGACGGAGTGCCACGTTTCCCAGATTTAATCGTTGTAAAATCTAGATGTTGATCTTTGTCTTCTCGAAGTTTCTATTAATGAATGCGATGAGTGAATGTAGTAAGGTGTCAATCAGAATTGTAGGCCTGCTATTACTTTAACAAGTTGTTTTTATATCTTCATCGTATGACTACTAAAAACGTGTTATACGTCAGACACACAGTTTGATTGCGAAGAGGGTATGAAAGTTGTCTGAGGTGACTAATATTGATTTAAACGACGTTCTAGCCAATTATAAGGATGGAAATCATTTCCAACTGAACGTCTTATAACGAATGTTCATATTATATGCTGGCAAGACTATGCACGATCAATATTTGTATGTTTTAATCTATAATTTCCGTTTCTCAGCTTTCAATCAATCGAATTTCGAAAATTCGAACGTTAGTATCGTAGGTAGGCGAAACGGAAATCCCGAAATTTTAATGTCATTTAACGATTTCACATTCAGTTCGCGGACCTTGGTCATTCGTCGTGACCGATCCGTTTGTCCGATTCTGACCCCCTGTTTTTTAATTGCCTCGAGTGAAAAGGTACTCAGATTGTATGCTAATCATAATCGAGCCTAGAAATGTAGCAGTGCGTTGGTTCAGTTGCCCATGTAATCACCCGATTCGCTGGTTTTCCCATGGGAACACGTGGTGGTAATCGCGCCACCCCTCGTCGTCAGTCAGTAAGGACATTTTGTTTTCTGCTGGAGCGATACGTTCGAAAGTGGGCAATTAGTATTTCCACTGAATCGCGACGCGTAATATATTTATACGAATAGTGCGAATAGTAGGAGCAACGAGAAGAAAGCAGTAAAAGGGCGGAATGCGAGAAAGGAAAGGGACATCGTAGTTGTCGTAAAGTTTCATCCCCCGCGTGCGAGCAAGAAAGGATCGAAACAATATCCACGTGAAGTATAACTGCGTAGTCTACGGCGATGAAATATGTAAGATAAGCTACAAAGTTCAGCTAAGTCATGCTAGTATGTTCGTGCATTCGCTGGTGATGAAACAGTTTAATTGTTGCGAAATGGACCTACAAACGAGTAAACTGTCGAACGACAAATGCAGATCATTCTACGTGCATTGAAATTATAGTTGAGAATTTTCTGAAACAAGAACAGCGCGACGTTTTACCACGAAACAAAGTGTAACATTAATTTCGTAGCCTCAAGGAATTTTGCTTGATTGGATGTACTTTATTTATTCAAGAAACGTATTTATTGTTGGCTACTACATGGTTTCTTATTGACGCTGAGAAAACGATTGCGCAACGATGCGAGGACGGGCATTGCGCTCTTGTTAGGCCCTGCACCTTCTCTGGAAGGCGCTATCTCTCACATTATATAATATTTTAATATCAAATTTAATTAGTTCTTGAAAAATTTGGAAGTAAATGTATCTAATCGCTCAGCGATGCGAGATCCTAGTCATCAATTGTCATACTTTGACCCGTCTTCGGTTCTGATCGCTCGATCTTTAATCATCTCGAACGAAGTGGTCTTCAGATCGTACGCTAATCCTAAACAAGCAAAACAATCGACTCAATTCGCTACTTCTGTAATCCCATGGAAATGCGTGGTGGTAATTGTGCCATCCCTCGCCAGCAATCAGCAGAGGCACCATTTTGTTCTCCGTAGAGCCGCAGTGCCTGAAAATTGGCAGTGAAATTGGTAAAGAAATTTCATCTGAGAGAAGTAGAAACAGCAGAGAAGGAATGAATGAAAGGATAGAACGTGGGGAACGTAGAAAAATAAAAAATGTATCTTACTTGTCGTAAGGTTTCATGCCCCATCTGTGGGCAATCGAGTTCACTAGCCACGTGGAATGCAACACTATCGTGTATCTAAACAAGGTGACGCTATAAGAAACTATTAGATTTTCGTTCCAAAAGTACCAGGGCACCAATATAGAAAATAGAAAAGCGCACAGTGGCATTAGAACGACGTACAGCCTAAAGTATGCAAAAGCAACATGTTACTATTCGAGCCCTTTACTATTGTAGAGCACGCTTGTACTACTACTTAATCATTTTTACTTCTTCTGCCACACGACGAAAGGATCCTCCATTAAATCGCTTAGATCAAGGTTTGCACATTTCTTCTTCATATCAGGGTGCTTTCTTACCAACAGCCAACCCATATGCGCGAAGAAGAACCCTCGACTTGGGTTGTGTGGGTCCGCGTTTGTATTCGTGTATTTATGATGCATTCTGTGGTCCCTTCTTCAACTTCATACGATTCGTCCAAAATCGCTGCAAGAGTTGAAAAAATGCAAGATCGTACGATCTATTTATTAACTGTCCTGTTATTCTAGAGAATCGTAAGTCGATGTTACGAATAATATCGGCATAATCATTCAGTAAATAATGAGGTTTTCTTGATAACAAGATTGCATATAGACGTGTCTGCATTTGCTAAAAACATGTGACACGATTTATCGAAAGGAAATGATTATTATGCTACATTGTGCTTGTGATTGGGGGCGTCATCTGTTACCAGAACAGTCGAGTTGTAGGATCCGCGTTCTGTTTGCGGTGTTTATATTTCGAAGAAGAAGAGGAATCGTCGATGGGTTCAGAATTTACGTATGTCACTATTTGCTTATGCTCTTATGGCGCATTAGCAGACTCGAACCCCCAATTAACAAGAAACTTCGACAGGGTTAACAATAAACTGGGTCTAGAATAACTGAATGGTTGAAGCAGTCGCGCAACAAGTGAAAGATCCGAGTTCTCGCGTATTCTCTCAGATCGATCGTTTCTTTTCCTGCTACTACTATATCATTTGTCTATCTGAATATTCAGGAAGTTCAGATTCCAATAAATGCGACGTGTTTCGAGGAAGCTGATGACGAGAATTGTAAACCTTACACGTTTACAAACGAACTGTTCTTTTTCGTAATTGATAATTTGTGTCTGCCGTTTTTACGCGCAGCCATAAAATATCAATAAAAAAAAACAAATATTAATCATTACTTCCAATTTTAGTTTAGTTCCGTAAACGAGCTCCGATATTTGCGGATGTTCATTTTCAGCCCCCATTTGTACAACTAATCAATTTGTGCGGCTCGTTTCGTCAATGACAGATCTATTGAGGGATTATGAGGCTCTTAAGTAGCGGGTAGAATCGACAGTACGGTGAAACAAATTGTAAGCGATAGAGTTGAAGTGTAAATATTCTAAAAATAGTGTCGTTCGAATTATTCATTCGTTATTTACTATTTGCGGTGGTATCAGGCAGCCTTGAGGGGTGAACATTTGAATTTTTAAACAGATTAGAAACCTTTGTCTTCTGCAACAGGAAGATCAGTGCACGTAAATGGATGCAGACATACTGCTCGATGCATATCTTATCCATATATTTTCACTTCATTATGCGATCAAAGTTATTGTAAGAAAATGTAGAAGTGTGCAACAAAAATACATTCCAAGACACGAGCAAAGAACTGTTTATGAATTCCTAAAGAAACGGAAACGCAACTCGAACAGAAGTTCGAGAGTGCAACGTGCATGCAACGTGCATGCATGTGACTATAATCTTGATCATCCGATTGACGTGATTCTATTAAACGACGATTATGGAGACTCAATTTGTCCCATTCGTTATCTTTCGATTCGTGAAAGAAAGTGTAACATCTGTTTCGTTCGTTGGAGCGATAGGAAATTTCGTTTCCATCGAAACATTTTATTTATCTAAAAAACAATAGAATCTCTTATAGCGAGTACAAAAATCGTTGTAGACCTGTGAACGTATACTTTTCGTTTAGGTATTATTCTATCGTCGAATAGGGTGAAGTAAAAAAATGTATACGTTACGTTTTGACGTCTCACATTGAAATTAAATGCACACGAATCGGCAGAATAAAAAGGAGAATTTTACAACTTCTTCTGCCTGCATAAGCAATCAATGAGCTTTATAAAAAGTTGAATGTTGATTCTGAACGATATTGAGTCCACGAATTACTCAATTATTGTTTCGAACTTTGCATTTCCTACTCCAGTTTTTTCTCTTCCCTCTTTTTCCTGCTGTAAAATAAAGTAAAAAAGAGACCAAAAAAAAAAGAAAAAAAAATAGGTACGATCTTAACATCTCACAAGAATCTTTCTTTTTATACAACATTTCATTTTTTTCACATGTCGCGAACTTCGTTAACATATTGATTTCATCGCGGCGCGGATTATTCCTGAAATCCAGCGGATGGTCTTACGCGTGAGAATTTAACCAACTTTCGAGCTTCTCCCTGTTCCTGGCCAGCCATTTTATATTGTTCGACACCGTTTCCAGCGCTTTGGCGCGGTTCATGGCGCCAGCGCCAGCGTCGGGGTAGCTGGCGAAGAACGCCTTCATCTCGTTCAGTTTTGTCTCCGTGGCGAAGGTGTTCGTGATGGATGGGATCAAAGAGCCTAAGTAGCGATCGTTCAGGGTGTATCTGTTGACGAGGAACTCCCAGTTGGAGCGCACCCAGTCCCAGACTAACGGTGTTCCTACTGGATTCCCTGAGATGGCGATCAAACAGCCGAAGAAGTCCTGGGCACGGACGTAGTTCTGGTCCGTCGCTGTTGCGATGAATCTGCGCAGGTTCATTGAGAAACGTTTAAAAAACGATGAATAATTGCTTCGTAATTATTATTTGACTGTGTTCAAAAGAGAGAGATTTAATCTACTTGTTCAAAATCCAACTGGATCGAATCCCAGCAAGTCCGCGCATCAGTTTCAATTTCTCTGTCGCGTCAGTCTCAGCGACGAACTTATCGAACATGGCGTTCCATGTTGCCTCGTCGCCAGCGTGATGCATCCCTGCAAGAACGAAGGACGATATTTAATCCTTTGCTCTCGAATGTCCCCGCTGAGGAGACATTAAAATTGATTTAGTGATCAAACTTCTTCCACCGCAGCTTTTTGAGAAATGCGTATGTCCCTCAAATTTTTTATTGATGGAAGACGTTAGCAATAGAAACTATTTGCTTTATTAGCAATATTTCTAGCTTCTATTGCCAATGTCCAGGAAGGAGAAGAGTGTAAAGGGTTAATGATTAATATTCGACGTTTTAGAACTTTTTTCTATACCAATGTGCCAAGTAGCAAGCACCATAACGTGGCATAAAAAATTTACCGTAATAGTAGACAAGATCTCGCGTATCAGGGTGCGGTCGAACGTCCTTGGAATCCTGAATCCAGTTTTTGAATAATCTCCCAGCTTCTTCCAGACATTCTTCGTGCCCCACGGAACAAGCCAATCGCAGGATGGTTGTTCGAAGCTTCCTGTATAAATGAACGTTAAACACATAGGAAATTAACCATTTTTTGTTGACGGTAAAAAACAGCGAGAAATGTGATTGGTTGTTCGAGAACGAATCGCTTACGTACAGAAGAACACGATCGTTAGTCTCGCTGACGTTCCATCCCACTTGATGGTACACGCTGTCCACCAATCCTCTCACGTATTTCTAAGGAATGTCGTAAAAATTAATCATTGAACTTCAGTCGACTTCTTAGGTATTTATGGAAAGTAGAAATAAGAAAATGTCCAAGGTACGCGTTGTAATATATCGATTTTGGTCGCGTTCTTTTTTTAAAATATAAATGTGCTTAATAAATTGCAATTTACGATATCGTGAAGGCAGAGTTACCTTGAATTTAGCTGAAAAATTAGTCGACGACAGCAGAGTGTCGATGTTCTTTAATTTCGAAGAAGCCACGCTCCACGGAATGTAGTGTTTCTCTTGCGGAAGATAAGCTGTCATGTTCATCGCTATTCCGTAGTCGAGTTCTCCAGCACTGGCCAGGCTGAACGCGTCTTCCAGTAGATGCACTCTGTTCGCCACAGACAGCGTCTGACGAGTTCAATGGATTAGCATTCACCAATATTCAAAGACCAAATCCAGGATGAATAAAGAATAAAAATATTATCAATTCTACCTCGTGCTCTCGTTGAAGAACATTCGAGAGGCTGTTCCACGCGGATGGCTCATAATTGACGCGATAATATCCAACTTCGTCAGCGTTGAACTTAATCCAGTCAACCGCCTCTTCCAATTCGATTGTCACTGGAGAATTCAAATAATTATCGATTCGTTCGATGAAGTCAGAAATGATTAACAACCACGATAATAAACGCTTACAATCTTTGGCATCTTTGTCGAACCACACGAGAGTTGGCTTCGACATTCTGTTCGTGATGTACGTGACAGGAATGGTCCATTTGTATCTTCGAATCAACACGCAACAATCAGTATCTCGCTTGAAATTAATTAAACAGCTAAATGATCTTATTTTAACCCTTAAATGTATAATGTTACCACCTGGCAACGTAGCATTTCTCAATGCTGCATATATATAAATATGAAAAGTGTGAAAGTGTGTTCATATCTCGCATAATTATGGACACTGTCAGAATGATTTAATATTATCGGAAGCATCTCGCATTTAAGGGTCGAATTTATTATTTTACCCGTATTCCGACTCAGAAGAATCGAACTGTGCGTCAGGATCGGCCAAGAACCGTTTCTGCGTCAAAGTGTACTTGTTTTCGGACTTTTTCACGTTCACCACTGGGAATCCTTTTTGCCTGGTCCACGTATCCATGATGGCCGTCACGTTCAATTGATTTAGCGAAGACTCCTGTATTATCTTGAAGAGATCAGCTGTTACAGCGTTATGGTACATAAATTTCTTCAAGTAAGCGGAAATGGCGTTGTAGAATACTTCTGGTCCGATGAAATTCTCCATCATTCGAATGACGGACGATCCCTTGAAAATGAATTTTGGGAACGCATTAAGATACGAATAAGGCAATTAAGTATCGAATTAAGTGGAGTCTAGGAAATTAGCTACCTTCTTGTAAGATATCTCATCGAATATCGCAGTTATCTCGTCGGGGTTATTGACAGTCTGCACGATTGGGTGAGAGCTCAGTTTTGCGTCAGTTACAAAGACAGAGTGCATTTGTTCTGTCAGGAACATGTCCATCTGTCAGAAAATAAATATATTTGTCAGTAACCATCAAAGTGTTTCGCTATCTGAAAGGGCTAGTGAAAAGGAATCAACTTTTAACAAAATTAATTAAAAAATTTAATTAATCACCAGTCCCCAGTCAGGCAGAACTCCATCCGCGCTTTTGTACTGCATAAAAGAGGCGAAACCTTCGTTCAGCCATAAGTCGTTCCACCAGGACATAGTAACTGAAGAGGCAACAGAGAATGACTTGAAATAATAGAGAAAACAAGTGTCTCCTTGTCTTTGTTGCAAGTAATTATACTCACCCAAGTTTCCAAACCACATGTGAGCGAACTCATGGCTAACCACAGTTGTAACATCGTAAGCCTGCGAGGTAGAGCTCGTTTTCTTGTCGTACAGCAACCTCGCTTCTCTGTACGTGACTAGCCCCCAGTTCTCCATTGCACCGGACACAAAATCAGGAATAGCCGCCATGTCTGGAAAGTCAAGCACACAGAATGCATCAAACAGTCGTCCAAACGAATCGTTTCTTCTTTCAATATTCTTTTCCACCTTCTTCATGGAATTTAATTGAATTTACGAAACTTTGTGGATGTCTGAAATCATTTTCGACTTCTTGTCGAATCGAGGAGGTGGCGAGTTTAGAACTTACCAAGCTTTGGCAAAGGATAATCGATACCAAACAGGTTGATATAATATTCGATGATTTTCACGCCTATGTCGAGGGCGAACGCGCCCTTTTGCTGTTGCGCCCTCGTCGTGTACACGCTGACCGGAAATTGGCGGCCATTGAGGCCCTTCGCGGTTTTTGTCAGCGGAACGAAGTCGCTGACGATGAAACAGGACAAGTACGTCGACATTGGCACGCTTTTCGCAAACGTGACCGTCGTCAATCCTGGCGATGGTTGATCTATTTGAGTACACTGAAACACATTTTTAACGATATACATTAGTTACATTATTAATTAATTTAATTTAATTAATTTAAACAATTTAAAATAAATTTTAGGTATACTTGTACCTCTGAATTCATGTTAGATAAGGCACTGTAGTAATCACCAGTGGGGTGCACTAGCTTCACTGTGAATTCCGCTTTGAAAGCTGGCTCGTCGAAGCAGGGGAACGCTCTTCTGGCATACGTCGGTTCGAATTTCGACGTAGCGATGCATCTGTGAACCGAAATCCGAATTAAAATAGCCGTATAACATTTGAATCTAAAAACTATCTGCAAACGTGATACAAGTATCACCAATAGCTTCAAATTTAGAAAAAAAAAGGAAAAACATCAGAACTTACCTGGTACGGTTCTGTTCATCTTTGTATTTGCTCGAGTAGAAACCCACAATCTTATCCGGTTCCAGGGCGCCATTGAACTCGAAGCTCAGATTGTACATCCCAGCGTGAAGCTCATCTTTCGTTGGCACAACGAACATCTCATGTTTTGGGACCTGTACCAGATCCAACACCTCGAATTCGTAGTTCTCCTCGCGGTCGTACGTCTTCAGCGTGGTGGACGTGATGTTCAGCTCCTTTTGGTGGAGCGCTATGTAGCTTCTTCTGTCGACCACGTCGATCAGGATCGTGACTTTACCTCGGAAGGTGCCCTTTTCGAGGTCCGGATGCAAGTAGACGTCGTAGTGCAACGGTTTCACTTCCTTCGGCAAACGGAAGGACAAGTCTGGTACTGTTTCGGCGCCCATCGTCGTCAGCGCTGGAAACGAACGAGAACGGTCGTCGATGAACAATCAGTCGCGCTAATGACTTGCCAGTTAATCTTCGTTCCGACGGTACTTCGATAAAAGTATCTGCGCGGCGGTGATAAGAGGACGATACCGGTGGTAAATCGTTGTAGCGAGAGCCTGCGATAGAAATCGATCGCTGGGAATACTTTATTACGGCACGTAAACAAACACTTTAATCCCAGCGCCATTTATGCGATTCTATCGATGGTATAATTAATGCGACAGGATTATGCGGTACATTTGGCGGTCGGGCCTGTTGTTGACAGTGCGCTATGTACTGGGGTATGCCAGACGAGCGTCCATCGTGGGAGCATCCGGAGAACATGGAAAAGAAAATAAATTCGAGAGATTCGTTACAGCGTTAATTTAGAAAAACAGCATAACGCGACGGAAGCACTGTCAATTTACGAAACTTAAAACGCGATACGAGGGACCTGAAAATTGTAATTAAAATTTAGGTGCAACGCAGAATCGATTAAAAAAAGAAGAATCATAATTTGACTACTACATTCAGCAATAGTTGCCAGTTGTATATGTTCGTTAATGATGCAGACAGAATTTCGATTTTCCCGCCACACGCAGATCACTGTCACGAGAACCGCCATTGCTATCGTAAACTTGACTTAACCGAAGGAAAGTGTGCTACTCACAATACGGATGATAGCTGGCAGCTTCGACTTTCTGATCGAGGAGGACCAGCAACGTGGTCAGACATGAGCAGATCAAGCTTAAAACGACGCAGACGCTGCAGGTGAAGCAGAGAACGCCGGATCCACGTTGTACGAGTGTTCTTGTCGCTGAAGAACTTGCTGCGCGGTTCCCAGCGCCACCAGAGCTACGTTTCGATGTCTTCGCCGCCATTTAGGGCGCATGCGACGCCGATGGAAACTCGAGTTCCAGCTGAAAGATCATTTGCGTTTTCTGATTACATTTCACGCGACACAGGGAGGCAAGATTGCGCAAAAATAAATCGATCGAGCGTCGAAATCGCCTCCTCGGACGTGAAATCGACGATATCAATTTAGGCGGGAGATTTGAAATGGAATATTAGATCGATGGAATATGAAAGAAGAAGAAAACCGCGCTGATCATTTTCTAATAGCCAATAGACCGTTGTGAAACAATTATTCGCGCAATTTTTCGTTTGCTAACCCCTCTTTTTCAATATTTTTATCGACAGTTTGAAGATTATGCAAGTATCGGATCGCGTAACGGTAAATGGCGAACGTGGGGTTGCGGAAAGTTAAAGAAACGTCTCACTGGAGGCGTCATACGTGTCAAAGTAAACGCAGACACGATCCAGCGATCGTACACCACTGACGCAATCAGAATTGGCAACACTGAACGAGTTCACTGCGGTTATTAAACTAGTCTTCTCTGTCGCTCCACTTCTTCCCAGCAGAAGAGGTGTTCTGGCCCGTTTGATCCAGTAAAATTGAATAACAACCGACCAGCGGCGGTTCAGAGTCCGATGGGACAATGTCGGAAATCGATCGCGATAAAGAAACGTTGCTTTCATCGAGACGTCTGATTATCCGTTAATCGAACCGCGCTTCTTCGCGTTCCTCTGTTTTGTAGAGCGCGATCTTTCCTTCCTAATCGCTGGGATTAGTTTCCCGCTTGTTCGTGGAAAGTATCGCGAGAAATGAGATAACCTTGATCCTCGTTGACAGATTTTACAGCAGAGCAAAGTCGAGATCGACGTCAGCTGATTCGAGATCCAATTTGAGTGCGATCTATCGGCGTGTGTCGCGACGCGTTACCGATCTTGAGGATTATCGATGCGCGATCGATTCTTTGGCGGAGACGTTTTAATGTCGACGCGAATCGATCGACTGAATTCTTTCGTGGACTGTATACTTCTTATTCCGTCCTTCGATTGTATGATTTCACAAACGCAGCGACTCCCAACTTAATTTAATCGTGCAACCCTTTCCATCCTCGGTATTAAACGCTTGGCTGCTCTTCTCGTGGAACGTGCAGACCACAGTTTTTACAAATTTCTATCGTGAAAGGCTAGAAAGTATTAATCCGAGCAGAGAAATATTAATTTTATAAGACACTTCATTTCTATTGCACCTCAAAGGTCGTCGACAGAACCACTGCTTTAATGCTTGATGAATTCTAATTAGAAAGCAAATGTCGTCACGTCTTGTTTTCTGTTACCGTTTCCCTTTCGAGGTTTTTGTTTCTGCTTGCAACGCCTTCTATTTTATTGTCTCGTTGAGAAGCTTGTAAAATGGAATATCCTCGGTTTCCCTCGATAAATCGTTCATGGATTAATAACGAAAAGGATTTCTGTTAAATTCTTCCATGAAATCTTCCCTTACGTTTCTTGTTCGAAGCAAAACGCGACAGAGAAGCAATTAAATTAAATAACGAGCGACTACGCGATTACCTTTGATTTTCTCTGAATGGCTTCGTCGCGACGATCGATCGGAAGACCTCAGAATACTCCGATCGCCCTTCCGTTTTCAAATTAGACTCCAGGTGGTCAACAACTTCATCCGGTTGTTCGTTCAACCAACGAACGAACACTGCGACGAACAAGCTGGTTCTAGTGTGCGAGCAGGTCTTGCTCCCAATTAAAATCAACGTGGCTAATTAACTCGAATTACCGATTAAATTATGGAAACCCGCGACCTTGCTCGCATTGTCGAAAGTGTTTGCAGACCAGCTGTCTTGAAAACGTTTCATCGATGTGCGAAGAGGCGACTTCGTGACTCGATTAAACGAGGCCTCCGATAAATATCTTTCGAGAAGCAAAACTCTGCTCGATCAATCAAACGTTAACTTCCCACCATACTTTCTTGCATACACAACTCATTATCCCCTTTTTTCTTACTTTTTGTAGATAAGATACCAACGTCAACTGACATCGATGTTCAATTATCCAATAGCAGTCGCCTAATAACAATTATATCATTCGATACACAGTACGCGTCTCTTCTTCCAGTGAAAAGGTTGAAAGAAATTTTTTACGACATCCGTGAAAGTTTTCGAACCACCAGCGCTGAAAATAACGTAATTAGCGTTAGACGATGAGGCCATCGCCTCTGTTTGTTTTATTAGACTTTCTTTGCTATCGTGGTAGGCGCCATTACATATTCATTTCCTTATTGACGCTTGGAAATTGATGCTGGTTGAAGGAACTTCGTTTTTACTCGAACTGCTTCTACTTCCTTAATTGGACATTCCAGCCATGATTCATCCACAGGCGTTACCTCATTCATGGTTCATTTATCGCTGAACTCTCGTTCGGAATCACATTTATGTTTACCTAACAGGCGTTTTAACATTCCATGCAAATTTCATGCAAATCAGCTGAAAGAGAAACAAATTGACGGCACGTTATGGCGATCTGTTTGCATATCGATATATACGGTGAAAAAGTTTTTAAACGATCGAGCAAGTGTACGTCTGTTCCAGGTAGAGTGTCGCTACTGACAGCTAGAATTGTTCGAAACAGTTGGGCATTCGTTAATCACTTTTCAAGCGCGTGTCTCTGCAGATAACAATCATTTATTTATAAATACACTGACAACTGTCAATATTGTACACAATTAAATGTACATACGCCTCTAACGATAACAAGGACTGTTTCCCTGTCTTTCGTAACTATCTAAACTACGAGTTTCAACTCCCTAAATGCTAATGGCTTCTTAACACCAGTATTCGTCCGTAACGCTTTCATTGTTGCGAATTAATGAAATTCATCACACTAATCGCACCCTCAACGCATAAATACTTGTCTACGAGATCTGCCTGCAAGTTAATTCTTCCTCGCCTGTATGTTTTCGTCATCTTTCGAGAAATGTTTCTCAAATGTGAACAACTTAAAATACGCGATAATCTAAATCAGGATAACGCAAGTTTCACGACGAAACAAGAAGTTATCCCGTACTCTTAAGCGAGATACTGGCGCGAACGAGCAAGTGGAAACAGCGTTCTGTGGTCAGACGCTGCAACTGTTCTTCGCAGGACTAAAATTTCTTTCTCGACTGAATTCTTTAAGGCTATTTAATCAATGATAACCAAAAAGTACAGCGCAACGTTTGAGAATTCTCCGTTTAATTTGAAAACTGAAATTGCTTTTGGTAACGAAGTATCTAAGTCGAGCAATTAATTATGCATGTGCATACGGGTATTCAGGAGGAAAAAGATTACAAAGTGATTGACACGTTTTGCACTTTAAATAATATTTAAATAAACAACTACATTATAAATACAGTACCCTTCCCCTGAACCATATTTACAGATAGACTTCGCGCGGAAGAAAACGATTTCCAAGCAGATCCGTGTCCACGTTCACAGTTTTCGTGCACGTAACGTTCGATGGCGTCGATCAAGTTGTTCTCGTTTTATACGGATTAATTATCCATCGTTCATCCTCCGCAGAACAGCCTCGTCGGAAGAACGTAAGAACGCGTACTCCTCAAGCTTAGGACGAATCGAGATCTGGCGGGTGCAATAAATTAAATTCACGGTAACAAGGTCGAGCGATTAAATTCGAGACGAAGCCATTATGCAAAATCTGTTGCAGATTTTCTTGTCTCTTATCCTCTATATCAATAAATAAATAACATTCGTTCGGAAGAGATACAATTTTCGTTCTATTCAACGCAATAAAGTAGAACCTCTGTTAAACGCGCCGATGGGAGGACGAGATCAATTTGCCCAGATCATCGAGTCGTACGTACGTGGCTTCGACAGAACAGTCTTCGACCTTTTCTTGTTCAATTCCTCGATCTTTACAGGCGAAACGACAGCAAACGGCTCGGGTCTGACGCGTTCGTAAACAATTGACGGAAGACGAACGAACGAAAATCAGACCCGAGTGCTTCGTTTCCCTTTGGGGCCGATCATTCCCTCGTCGAATCGTCGTTGCGCCATTTGCGATCGCCTGGCTGATCATCCCCTTTCGTGTCCATCGCGTAATTTCCAAAACAGCTAATGCACCACCGTTTAAATGGCTAACAGTTACAGGATAAACGCTTGGCGGTACTCGTCGTTGGTTAGATCGATAAAAAATTGTGCGTTTGGAAAATTGTGTGGATCGTTGGTATTCTTACGTACAGGGTGTATCACAAGTGTTCTCTGGATGATACTAAGACCAATATATCGTACGTAACAGGAGAAAGAAGGCAAGTTTAAGCGGCTAGCGAAGATCGTGCAAAAACTTGTGGGACACCCTGTACAAATTTTTGGATGGAACGTGTTACGCGTGTCTACGTATTGTCTGATCGTATTTCTAAAGCGAGTCGTTGGAAATGGTCCTTCAAATGTAATTAATAACATTCCTGTGGGTTCATTTTTGGATTATCGTTCAATTTTTAATCTTACTACAATCTAGAAAACGTAAAGCGATTCGGTAACTTCGTAAGAAGCACACGTGACTCTTAAGAGAGACGTGTAACTCTGACAATGTTTTGTTTTTTGGCTTTCTCGTTCCACCTATTCCACTTAACGAACGCAAATATAAAGATCCCCAGCTTCAACGATCAAAGTTCGATGTCCAACGCGCCCATTTTTACGCTTCCTCGTTTATACAATAATATATCTAGTCGATTTGGCCACGGTAAAAAAGTCTACGTACGAAATATATCACCGTTTCGCGCAGTAAAATTAGTCGACGCATTGCTCGAGCTACGATACAGCCGATTCTTTGGATAAACCAGTCCAATGGCGATCGAGAACACAAGGCTGAAAGGGTCGTGACACTGCGGACGATCTTCTCGGAAGGCTACGAATTTTACTTGTCGACAAACAGTCGATCGCAACGAGGAAATTTTCGAAGTTCACTTTGTCGATCCTTTTTTGCCGTCCTCGTTATACCCCCTACACCCCTTTTTTTAAAATTTCGTTTCCTTATTTCGACGCGACTACTCTTTTCCTAACGTCAGACTGTTGCTCGATCGCGGCCAGGTTGGAAGCGCGAATTGATTACGTCGGAGAACCTGTTTAACCGCGCAACGCTCTTGCCTAATTTTTAATAGAGAACACGCGAGTTTTCTAACACGTATAACGACTATTAATTGACGTTGTGAACGAACCGATCGCCTCTCGACTAGTTAGCGGTCGCGAGAGGATTCTATCTTTGTTGCACCTAACCCGATCGATCGTTTACTCGATCTTGTTGATGATTTCTATCTCCTGGATCTCATCTGGCTGCATGTCCTTGTCGCCCCAACCCCATTTCGCGTTCTCGTGGCTGGTGTTGTGTTGGTTTTCCTGTGTGCTGTATCTGAAACAATCGAGGCACCGGATTCGAGCATTTTTCCGTTTCTAATTCACCGATTTCTAGACATCTCGCGGCATTTTTTATAGCTGAGAAGCCATCGCGCAGTATGTATCGCGCGCAATCGAAACGATCGATTCTCTAAACGTAATGGCGATCATCGATACCTCGATCCGTCCCCTGTTCTGCTCGCTCGTTTCTTAATCGTCTCCGTCGAGACGGTTTTCATCTCCTGCGCGAGGCCCAAACGGGCAAAGAAATTGATGAACGCGGTGGTCCAGTTGGTGCTGTAGTTGCCAAACTCGCCTGCTTTGTAGTCCCACGGGAACACGTGGTGGTAATTGTGCCATCCTTCGCCAAGCACGACTATGGATACCATTTTGTTTTCCGTTGGGCCGATATTCCTGGAAATTTACTATGAGATTAGCGAATCTCCACACGCGTGGCCTCTAAATATATCTGTACAGGCATCGAGAATCGAATTTTACCGGTCGTAAGGTTTCATGCCCCAAATGTGCGCGGCTGAGTTCACCAGCCAAGTCAAGTGCAAGCTCATGGTGTATCTTAACATCGTGATGTACCAAGAAATTAGCGGCTTCTCGTTCCAGAAGTAGCAGGGCACGCATGCAGGTAGTATGAAGGAAAACAGTGGCATCAGGATGATGTAAAACCTGAAATAAAGCGAGATGGGAGGGTAGAAACCACGCTGGACGTTGTAGACTTTCAATTAGTTTCTCGCCTCCTCCTCTTTTCTTACCTTCTTTGCAAATTAACGACGGGATCGTGTTCCAAATCGCTCATGTCAACGGTGGCGCCTTTCTTGATCACGTCCGGGTGCTTCCTCAGTAGCAGCCAGCCCATGTGCGAGAAGAAGAATCCTCGCTTAGCGTTGTGAGGGTCCGCGTCTGTGTCCGTGAATTTGTGGTGCACTCTGTGGTCCCTGACCCACTCGTAGATATGGTTCTGGAAGGTTGAAATTTTCAAAAATTCTCTAATTAATGGATAGGTCAGCGAAAGCATCAAAAATGTTGCTAGTTTTGCGCCAGAAAGTGACCACCCATGTAACAGAAACGTATCGTAATTGTCACTCTCGAGTGTGTCGCATGGATTGCCTCGCGCAGAAGAATCGAATTCTTGTAACTTTCGAGAGAGAGAGAGAGAGAGAGAGAGAGAGTAAAATAACGTAGGAACTCACTTGAAAGGCTATTGTCTGCAAGATCATCAGCAGAACTCGCAGGGGCCACTTCGCTTTGTATGATCTGTGGGCCCAGAGTCTGTGGGCGCCAGCCGTGATCCCCATACCCGCGCATATGCCCAGGAACATCTCTGAAAACGTTCGATCGATAGTGATACCATCGAGCGATTCACGTGAAACAGCATACGACGCGTGTACAATGCTATTCCGGCAACTCCTTTTCACGCTCGACCCAGTTACGAGCGGCTAGCATTAATAATGGCATCCGAGCATCGAACGGAAATAAGAACGATGGAAAGAAACAGAGAGAACCGGGATCATGAGAGATCATCACTTTCGAAACCGTCTGGACGAGAGGCACATGATGCGCGACGCTCGGTTCGGGAGAGTGGAATAACGTTGCTTTCACGATTTCCACCGATTCGCGTTGCGGTTGCTGTGAGAACCGTTGGCACGTCGCTGTGCTTAACCTGGTATTCGCCAACCGACTTCATCGTCGTCCGATAGCGATACAGCGAAGCAAAAGAAAAGTAGCAAGAGTCACTTCACTCTTACGTGTCCGAGCGTTGAACATATCAGAACTACTGTTATCAGGAGAAAAGAGAACACAATTATCCGTTTGAGGCAAGCATTTGTAAATCTACGGAACCTGGAATTCAACTACGAAACGTCCAGGCAAACAGCCGCCTCGATCTCGTTCGTGGCCATTAAGAAATGGTAAGCGAATTAAAAACCGATTTGAGAATCCTAATGAAGGGATCGTTATCCAATATCCGTTTCGATAATCAGCGCTGTGACTTGCTCGCTGGAGAGGAAGATCTTTGAATAGATTTTCGTGAAACGAACCGTGACGCGAGTCATACGTACGCCATACAAATGTAATGAATTTGGCTTGCGTGAATATCAGGTAGACCCCATAGAACGACGCTATGTGCAGGTATATGAAAGCCAGCACGTTCCTCCATACGATTCTCCATTTGTATTTCGGCTGCTGGGAGTTGAACGAGTTCTGGACTAGCAATTTCTGGCTGGCCGTGTTTTCTGTCGTTGATTTGCCCTGGAGAACGTTTTGTTGGGACGCCTCCAAGTACAACGTCGCCGATGTACCAAATAGGTTCGGTGCCATCTTGAGTAATCTGAAACAGATACATCAGCTCTGCTAATCTGCCGTGACGGTTCATCGAGGTGTGACGCGATTTGCTAAAATTTATACGAAAAATGAGCTGCACCTGTAACATTTCATTAATTCGAATCAACTGTAATTATTATCAGTGCCATGTAAATGGATATGACATCGATCGTAACATTTCTAGAGTTGTGGAAAATTGCAATTTCTACGTCCTGAATGAACAGCTTCAATTTTTGAAAATCAATCAATCATCATTTGAAAAAGATCAAGCTTCGAGGTTCGAAAATAAATTAATCGTCGAACGCGATTCCGTTCTTCTCGATGTTCTGTTTTTATCAGCAACTTTTCTAATTAAATCACGTTTTTCTAAGTCAAAATAAAGCACATTCAAATGCGCATCCACTGTCGACGCAAGTGACCTAATAGCAGTCGCGTTCCACTTGCGACGCGTTTTTAAATGCGTGAAAGTTGGCCTTTCATTGTATCCGACAGATTTTCAATGCCCGTCGATTTGTATGGTTGATGCTGGCTGGAAACACGTTTCGTTTATGTCACGCGTTTCAAATGGTGGATGCTGTTCTTCTTCAGAAAAAAGAGGAACAGATAAAAGCGAAGGAGAGAGTGTTGGAGAGTGGATTCTCATTCGAATTAAATTTTCTGAAAATTGATCCAACGAAATTTTTCTGAATTAGAAATTTCGATGAATCAGAATTCAGTTTTTCTTTCGTGCGTCACAGATGTACAACCTACTTTCTTTGCTTTTCTTCTTTCTTTAGACACAATGTATGCTCCTTTCACGAACAGACATATTTTAAATATTAAGAAAGTTTAGCACGAAATTCTGCATTGAATCATTTGCCTCTTCGCTACTTAATTTACGTGATATTAGAAGATAAACTAACTTGCCATTTTTACGAGTTTTTAATTGATAGAAAAGTCTTAGAATTGATAAACTATTTTCCAAATATGCGCGAAATTTGGAGTAAACGCAGTGTTCTTCAGCAATTCCCCGTGACCATCGTCGTTGGGCAATTTCTCTGTTATTCCATGAGTCTACGTGACGTAACGATGGTTGCGAGTTCATGGGCATCGTACGCGAACAGTGGACTTGCTACTTTTTCCTTGGAACCTGATTAACGTACGTATCGAATTCGAGAATCGTCGTGGATTTAATTGATATTGAAACCATTTTGTTTCGCCCATGGTCCATTGTCCCTAACTTTACAATCGATTTTACTGGAAATATTTTCTTTGAAAAGAAGAAAAGAAAAAAGAAGAAAGGATCTTTCGAACGAAATTACGATTTTTCCACGAAATTTCGAGAATGGTCGCGCGAGACTTGACAAAATATTGAAACGGTACATGCAGTGTGTATACGTGAGAGAGTATCCGCAGAGAAAGGGGTCGACGCGACAGAGAGAAAACCAGAGGAGCGGAAACGAGGAAGGAAAGAAGTGAAGTTCCAGCATGGAAACTGGTTTTGTATAAAAGAGGTCAATGACGTTTGAGGTCATTACCAATCACCTCTGAAGGATCTGTCTCTCGTTTTCCTGTACGATCTCCTCGATCGAGAACGCTCGTTAAGGGTTAACATATTTGTACACCCTCCAACGACTGAATCATTGATACTTTTCGCTTCATTCGATCGAAGAAACGTCGAACGAACGCGAAATTAACGAGAGTACCTGAATGAAATTGAAAATACGAGGACGAAGAAGATCTGCATCGCCTTTCGTAAGCAAATTGGATCGTCGACGGCACAAGCGAAGTTTAATTGCCAAACTTCTTTCGAAGAAGCGAAGAGAATCCGGAATTTTCTCAGCTTTTCGAAGCAACAAACGAAAACTCGAGCCAAGTCTTGGTGACACGTCGCGTTTGAAGCTAATTTCGTCCAGGAAACTTTGAAAACGCGTCGAGTACCTTCGTTAAATTTTTCCAGCGAATTTTCGAACCGCAAACTTTCGAAATTCAGCGTTGCGTCGAGCGTTTCAAGATGATTCTCGAATGGCACGTGTCCGGGCAGTTTTAAAGATCCTATCGTAACTTTCGACTGAAAGGCTGCAGGTACTAGTCGGGCACAAGTACAGCTTAATGGAGGCATATTCAGGCCAACGGTTGAACGAAACCTGCTTGTAATCATCGAGGAGTCGATTGAGAAACCTGGTTCAACGCGCTGTACGGTTCGCCATTCTCGCGCACGCAAACGAAGCCAAACAAATTTTCACACACGACGAGCGACCGCCCAATTTCACGGGTATTAAGCCTGGCTGATGAATCATCCGACATGAAACTTTTCTAAAAACCATTATTCGCCGCGAGTTTCTATAAACTTTCCAGCTGCAAGCGCGACATTCTTATCCTACTTAATGTACTCTTAAAGTGAATTTAAAGCCATCGAAAGCCGCGTTTACTAGAGATATCGATGTGTCAATTAACTTTGTTATGACCTCTGTTAATATCGTTTGGAACAGAAAAATGTGATTTACTAAACATATCGATGTATCAATTAACTTTGTTTCGATCTGTGTTGATATCGTTCGAGACAGAAAATTGTGGCTGTGGAACCTTTTCAAACGTCTGCTGGCTTCCTGGTTCCACGATGCACGAAATCTGTTGCGATTAATTGAAAGTGAGAAGAAACGAAAAGTCTCTTCGGTTTCGATGTTCGACAGGTCGTCGTGGAACGTTGGAATGCAGATTCTCCGTCACGAAACCACGAACGTCAGCGTGCTTTCGGTCGAAACGGCAGAACTGACGAGTCGCAATAATGGACGGCTTGTGTAAAAAGATCAGCAAGGACGATGATAAGCATTTGGTTTCGTCGACAACGAAGGACGAGCAATTTTTTTTTTAAGATATCGTGCAACCAAAGACTAACTTAGAATCGTCTTAGTTAAGAATGATTCAGAATACTAAATAGCTTCGTAGATAATTAGAAAGCAAGTGCTTAAATAGAAAATTAGACACCAGAGTACACAATGAGGTAGTGTTGATACGAATAGTTCGCGCATAATTGATAAGGTAAAAACGTAAACACGTAGCAGCTTTACTTTTGCACGCGTAGAGTCTGGAAACTAAACAAAACGACAGTTTTAGCTTGTAGCAAAAATATGAAATGAAATTTACGCGTGATTTCGGAATTAAATTCACATAAATTCGAAGTTAACGACATCGACGATGCAGTATGGAACCTAATTAACGGTGAACCATTTCCAAGAACGCTTATATATTCCTTCGCTGTAATCTCGACAGCTACCCATGTCAATCATAATCGCGAGAGTAATGAAATCACAACGCGTACACAAATTCTTTCGTTAGAAATATTTACGGACACTTTCGAAGTCTCGAAACTACGGAAATAATTGATTTCACTTGAAACTCGCAACTGTTCCTTCTATTTGTTTTACAGTTTTCTGGAGTAACGTTTGGCAGTAGATACAGCAATCAGAGTCAGACGAGAACGCGATTAAACTTCGTTCCCATAAACATTTCGGTTCCATTTGTAGTACAGTCAAAAAGCAATTGATTTTCGTGACTACCAATCGCTATTCTTTGGTACAGAAAATACAAACCGCGCGAGTTTCTCCATTTTTCCATCCAGATCCTCCTCGAAACGGCCTTATGTCATCCTGGTTGCAATAATTAGATCCAAGTGCAAAGATAACAATCCACGGTGGTGCACAAACGGTTCAATTGCCAGGAGATGTAGACAGAAATCGAAGGAGGGAAACGTCACGAAGTGGAAACGTTGCTTCTCGACCGCGTAATGGCAACGTGCGAGCGAAGAAAGCGTTCGCTTCCTGTAATCTATTGTTGGGTCGATAGGAAAATGTCGCTTATTGTAGAAATAATAGATTTGACCTCCGAGTGAATTATTGCCAGGGAAACATTGCTGTTCGAAATGGAACAAGTTGTTAAACAGCTGCGATATACGGATTTTACAATTAAAAATTGCTTGAAATTTTCATCGTTTGGCTGTTGAATTGTTCTCGAATGACACTATTGACGGAGCTCATGCTCGTGAAGTATAATAGATTTGAATGCTTTTTAAAAATTCAATCAACATCCTACTTAAATATTTAATTACGACATGTTTAGACTTGCCAGTGAATCACGATAAATCAATCGATTAATTCTATTTAAATTCATGTTAAGTCTATGTTATATTGTTTACAAGTTAGACTGTCAGGTTTACGTGAAAATCTGGTTCCAGACAAAAGGTTAAACAGTTCCCTCTACCCAAATCCACGTCTCGTTCGTTAGACACGTATATTAGCATAATTAATTAACCAGAGATTTCGTTTACTCGGATTAGGGCTGAGCTAGTTTGACTCTATTCAAAACAGGATTTCCGTTTCCTGTTCTAGCGAAACTGAGTTTAACAATTCAAATTGTTTGTTGCATTTTTTAAGTAACGTCAAGTGTACGAGTCTTTCGACGTGGAATTAACTATAGTCAATCGAACGACGCATTGATGGACAAGTGCAAAGAAAATGGCAAATATTCCATTGGCAAGTATTCCATTTGCAATGCGAGTAAGAGTTCGTCAACGAACAACTTGCTGCATCTACGAAGAATCCAAATGTGGACAACTGATAAAGAATCTGTCGTATGGTAAGGAAAGTTCTTCTATAAAACGGATCAGAATAAATTTTCGGTATTTTCGTGAATCGAGAAGCGGTTTCTGCGCGATGGATCTTTAGAATGATTCGATTCCACTCTAGTAAGCAGACGAAACACTCAAGAAAGTGTGTCGAACGGAATGCTCAGGCACATGCTATCGGACGATGCGATTCTCGAGAATCTCCGACGAACAGTCTCGACTCTTCAATCGAGTCAGTGAAAGAGATAATCGTGAACAGTGGCATCGTTTTGAGGATTTTCGAAACAAACTCTTCTTTACAATTTCTAAATCGATCACGACAAAACATAGACGGAAAGACAATCGACACTGAACGAGCATCTAAAAGAAAGTCGTAGAATTCCCCAGTGAACGACCCCACAATCACTACGCAGAACCGACATAATTCGTTCAACCCTCTTGACAAAATACGACAAGTATCATCCCCATCTACCCTCGAAGACTCAATAATTTAAACTCAATAATTCTTCAGAGAAGAACGAAAACGAGCATCCAATCACTACGCAGAACCAACATTTAACTCGTTCAACCCTCTTGCGACAAGCATCACCCTATCTACAGTCTCTGGAAGACCCAACGATTCGCAATTCCTCGTTCGACTTCAACCAGAAACACCAACCCTCAGCCCGTTTTCTCAATTAATTCATCAAAAATCGATGAGAAACTTACAGATTTGGCGTATCGCTCGTGGCGTCCGTCAAAGCGTGTGGTATCCCCTGGTTCACGTATCACAAAGTTGTTCCGCGTGCGGTCTCGAAGCAGCTTGGACTGCAAGTGATCCGAACCGATGGCGGGATCACTACGAAATAGCAAGATGCAAGAGCGTATGTCCCACTTATCAACTCCGCTGCTGCCCCATAAAATCGCGTTGACGAAATCCCCCACGCGAGCCAGCGGTGCCGCCCCGTAAGAAAGGAGAAAGAAGCGATGGCGAGAACCGCGCCACTGGTGGAATGCGTCACTCGACGAGGCATCAATCGACTTATAAAACGACCTGTGCCACGGAAATCGCTTGCGTTGTTCGACGCATCGATGCCATCATTGTTTCGAGCGAGTCGCTTCGCACGGAATTCGTCGACTATGGAAAAGTTTGGGGGTTTCGAGGGGTAGTTCGATGATTTCAGTCGATGTCGGAAGAAATGGTTGAAGAATCCTTTCGAGCGAGTCTTTTGGCTTCAAGGATTTCGTCGGGTTCAAGTATACCAGTCTGAACGTGGAATTTTGAACCTTTTTAAAGTCCACTGTCGAGGCACGTTATTCTGACGGCTGTGAATTGGTTCCTTCGTTAGCATACATTAAAGTACTCTTCAAAAAGTGTCATCTTCCTCTTAAATCGTAACTCGAAGCCTATTTCACGAGCGCTTTGAAATCGTTCTCTGTTATTGTCATTCCAAGTAGTCGACGCGAAATTCATTCGTTGCGTTTGAGAAGTTTTGAGAACAGAAACCAAGGAGCGATGCGCAAGGTCCGAGTCCGCCAAAAAGCGACCATTTCAAGGACAATGTTTGCAATGGAGTAATGACGAATACTTCGTTCGTTGTTTTGTTCCAAGATTCATTCATCGATGGGAAATAAATCAATATTTCTTATTTTAATTTGTACATCGATTGTACGTCACGTAAATAATTTTCGCGATATATGCTCGAGCTGTATGATAATGGCGCTCCTCCTCGAAGCACTCGTAAATTTCTTTATCACCTGCCCTACTAATTTCGTGCATTACCCACTTCTTTTTCCTTCCGTGTCCCGATTTCGACGTTGTTTCTTCGTTGACAAGATTCCGTTCGTTCTGCGAAGCTTAGAAGATGTTTACGGGCAAAACGCGCGTGCTATGACTAAGGAACTCGAAGAATCGGGGACGAAAATCGTTTCTAAGAGCGCTGCGAATTTTTGTTTCGTTCGAATTCCATGTTTTATTAGAGGCGTTCGATATTTTGTTTAATTAAAGTTAAGGGGTTGGCAGAATGCACGTTTTTACAGGGGAAGCATCCAAGCATCGCGAGCACAGCGCTCTGTCTTAAATAGCATGGATCGTTGGCATCTTTTGATCGCGTCGAACGTGACTATTTTGACAGGAAACATGTTGCTTGCTATTGAAAAATGTGTAATACGCAAAACTGAAGCATCGTCAAATTTATGAATCGAATGTATGTTAATTTCCATTAGTGCATTTATTAATCAATCATTTTGATTCATTGGGCATAAATCATTTATCAATTTGTCGGAAAAATAACAGCTATAAATGACAATTCCGTATTATGAATTAATTTCTATTTTTCTTAGATACAAAAGATATCGCGTAGCTGAGGAGCGATAGAGCGGTAACGAGTGTACTAATGTATTAAAATGATGGATGCATTATGATGTATTATGCCGGAAACGAGTATAAAAATAGTGAAATCAATTTAAAACGAGGACGATTTCTTGTGTCCCGTCGATTATTAAATGAAATCGCGAGAATCTCCGTGCGAATAAGCGATTGAATTAAAAATCGCAAAGTCATCGAGACTGTGTGTCGACAAGCGTGCATTTGGAAACGATCGAACGAGTGAATATAATGTTACAATTTCCTTCCGTATTGCAGGTACACGAGTCTACTGTTAAACAATGTCTGAAATCTGGTGGGGGCTGGGGACAAAAAGGAAACCGACTCCCAGCAATAAATAATACTTAATGGAATTGTATATCGTAATCGACCGTCTTCGTGCGCGAGCGTCTTCTTTTGCACTTGTGTCGTAATTCGAAACAATGAAAAATAAAACGAGTATACATTCATGACATTTAATTATAATAATTTATCGTGCGTTTCATTAATTTTCTTACATTGTGTAGTTTACGAAAAGAGTATGGAATAGTTTTTGTTCGTAACAGGCTGTTGCGTCGCCATCGCGATTTTTAGGACACTCCAACTGGAAATTTGTTTGCTCGCGAGCCAGACGGTTCGAGCTTTCGAGCTTAGACTTTGTTTTTGCGAAGGAATCGTCGTACTTTATTACTGTATAATGATATTTACGTCGAGTCTCTAATTTTAGCTGAAGTTAGCTGCGACGTTCGTAAAATGTTCGAAAGATCCAGTCTTGTGGACGCGGCGAACACGCGAAAGCTTAAACAGAGTGACGACTGTTTGCGAAATTGTGCAGAAAACGTGACTATGCAGTCAGAAAATATTTAATAATTATATCGCGGTGATAAAATTGTACATCTTTGAAACAACCTGACCGTACGCACGATACGCAAATAATTTGAAACGGATGATTCGCGAATATGAAATTGAAATTTATTCAGATCACGAGAAAAAAATTATAATCGGTTGTTTAGTATTAATGAAAAGTCATAGACGGACGTCATGCATACGTTGCATAAGTTTTTGTTAAACGTAACGGTTCGTTAAGTCAGTGTCTTTACTGATTGACTGTATCGGGAATAAATCAGTGTTGAAAACCGAGGCATTAAGCATCTGCACTCGATGAAACTATTATATAGAGGTCAATAGTTCGAATGAAAAATGCAACGAGTTCCCACGCGATTCCCTTTTCAAAGACGCAAAAGATTCGTAACAATGGAAGTCGTAAAGAGTGAAGAAAATTGTAACGACTTGATTTTAATCATATTTCTCTCTGTATTTGCGTAAGTTATAATAAATACGCAAATTAAAAGTCCATTGAATCATAAGAAATTATAAATACAGGAAATACGTCTAATGCAGACTACAAAAATAGCTCGAAGCGCGAGAATTGTAATAATAAAAGTTCGAATGGGGCGAGGCCAATGAAATATGAAAATAAATAATTAGAGGAGGAAACTGAATAAGAAGCAGCTAAAAAAGGAAGAAAAGAAAATGGTTGAGGCCTGCATCGAAGAAGCAGATATAAACCCGTTGACATAATGGCGCTTCGTGATTTCTTCATCGCCAGTTCGGTCCGTGGAAACCTGTCGTTATCTATTTCTACGAAACGGTTCACACGAATTTCGAATGAGGAAACAGACCTGGGGAAATGTACACGAGCAAACGTTTGTCGCTCATAAACTTCGAGTCTGTTGGCCAATATTAAGTCTAGACCGATCGAGGCTTCATTTCTAGCGCGAGATACCGATTTTCGAGGACAGGTTAGGGTTGCGACGTTAATGCAACTCTAAGTCGTCATTTTTCTGCACGTTTACTTACTCAGAGGTTTGATTAGCGAGCAAAAATCGAATGCAAAATGTTTCTTTCTAGCGAATTTTCTCGAATCGCGAGCGTGTCCGTCAGCCATTAAAAGTCACGCGGAACGTCCATAAACTAATGTAATTTTGACGATATTATTGAAAACGTGGGAGAAGGATGGCTGCAGCTGTTAAATTTCACGTTAGCAAAACATCCGTCAATAAAAGATAAATCTGTCGCTCTTGCGTCTATATAAGTTCTGTCACAAATGGGTAGAGGCAATTACGTTTCTACTGACCTTAACGTTTATACGCGCTCTGCGTAGTTTCTCGTTTCACCTAATTTCATTGATTAACTTAATATATGTGCACAATCTATGATCCGTGTAAGATAAAATTTCTAGTCGTAGGCTAACTGTAAACCTAGTAAAAAGAGAGTCTGATTTTGAGTCTGGAGAAAATGGTTGTAGCCTTGACCCGGTACCAAAATGGCCTACAAACAAATAGGTGGTCAAACAGTCGGGTACCAAATTCACGTTATCTCGAAGTACTTTAAACGTTGCTAACATAAATCTTGTACGAAAACCACGATGACCCAGAATGTGTGGGGCTCGTAAAATACACAGGACATTCATCTCGCGAAATACTTAATCGTCAGGGTGAAACTGACCGTAAAACATAGGTTTAAAAAAAGACATCGGTGGTGTGACCCAAATGAGAGTCTGTCCGCGTGTGCATAATCGTTACACCTATACGACACTCGTTTATAGTCGCTAACAATGTTG
This sequence comes from Xylocopa violacea, assembly GCA_963969225.1. Lineage (NCBI taxonomy): Eukaryota > Metazoa > Arthropoda > Insecta > Hymenoptera > Apidae > Xylocopa > Xylocopa violacea. The sequence continues at coordinate 18,614,180 of CAXAJV010000014.1, forward strand.
AACAAAAATTACATGCACATGCATAAACGTATAAACTTCGAAATTAATTTGAACTGCAAATGCAGGCGTAATTAACATTGCAGCTACCACAAACGATTCTTCCAGTCATTCATAGGTAATTTTCAAGCATCGACTCTTTCTCCAGACTTCCACTTGTCTACGAAATACAATTTCACCGTCGTGTAGCATAAAACGAAGAAACCAGAAAAAAAAGCAAACACTCTTGAATCAGCCTGAAGACTTCCTCGATCGAAAGGCAAATTAGCACCATGTCGGTTCCAACGCAAGGAGGACGATGTAACCGAAATCCTGACCCAAAATCAGCTCGACCCACAACCGCGAGTCCTCCTTCCGCCCTGCAGTCTCGGCCCTGGTGTCCCCCCGAAAACTAGTCGCTCGAACAAAAGCGATCGACCGTTCGAGGAACCCTCTGAGACGCCTCGGACGGCTGCTCCAATTGTTAGAGCACGGATGTTGGCAATGAGCACGGGACGAAACTTTCTCCCACGGTCAAATGTGGTCAAACCCGTTCGACAATCGAGCGTCGTTCGTCGACACAGGACGAGCGAGATGAAGAGGAGGGACCTCTAGCCGAGGTGAGTGAAAAACGGAACGAGATGCTCGAAGGTGAGGTCCCGTTTCGAACGAAACCAACCAGACTTTCGAGTTGGCTGCAGGCGATCTACCTGTCAAACGGTACCTACCTCGAGTTCGTGTGCCTGCCTGCAGCTAAAGACCGATCCACGCGCTTCGCGACGCTTGAACGACGCGGTTGTTTCGAGAAAATTGAAAGCAGACTGTCGTTCTCTGATCAGATCGCTCGATTATCGAATTTTCAGCGTCAGCTCGGACGACGCATCTGGATTGATGGAAGACTCGCGCGAGCAGCAATTTTGTTCTTTGATCAAATCGTTCAGTTATCGAATTTTCGTTCGATTTGGATCAGCGTCAGCTCAGACGATGCATCTGGATTGACGGAAGACTCGCGCGAGCAACAATTTTGTTCTTTGATCAAATCGTTCGATTATCGAATTTTTGTTCGGTTTGGATCAGCGTCAGCTCAGACGACGCCTCTGGATTGATGGAAGACTCGCGCGAGCGTCTAGCTGACTCGCACGTTGGATGCCTTTTAGGGAAATCTTGTAAATTGATCATTTCTGGTGACCTATGACCCTCGCATGAGACGCGCTTTCAGTTGATTCTCTAACACATTTCGCTAGAGAAACCTCTTTGGTATTCAGTACTAATTAGCAAACATTTTCAGATTTTAGTTTCCTTTTCTGCGCAGTGGCAGACGTGCGATTCACAGAGGACGTTTCCGGTATTTAACATAAATTTTATTCATTAAGCAAACCGTTTTGACGATGATTATACATTTACGGGTGTAAATGGAAAACAGGCTGGTGCGGAGGAAACGCGCGAGTGTTTTTTTCTCTTAGAAAAAAGGAGTGCATCCACTGCAGAAAGGAAATGGAGGCTGTGAGAAAGAACTTGACATCGTTTTCAGAGACAGTTAAACTAAACGGTGTATACTAAATACTATTAGCAAAACGTACGAAGACAAAGTAATGAAAATACTTTCACTGGCGTCGATCTCCTTCCTAAGCGAACCAGTTTGATCGGTTTCTTTGGAACGCGTGGACGCTCGTCTCTCAATTTCGTCGATTCGATTCGATCGGATCAGGCGCGACCGTTCACCAAAGATGAACAGTGGAATCGCGCCTTAACTCGCGTGCAAATTGACTGGCGGCGCTATGGGATCGAAAATGAAACGCTGAATCCGTCTATGACTATGTACCGCTTTAGAAAGTGGGCGCTTGCTTAGTTCTTGCGTCGCGGGCGCAATTCTTGAGCCAGAGATGTGCTCCACTGACCGATTGTAAACCTCGCTTCTTGCTATCGATAACGGAAGCGGTTTTTCGTGCGGCTGTTACGCGGGGGTGAGGAACCGCTGTGTCTCACGCAGAGAACGTGTCGTGCATCGTTCTCTGTAGGGGTTGAATCGATCGCTTCGAAACTCGAGCGGACGATAAACTGCGGAACGTGCGAGACGCATGAAAATGCAGTGCTCGAGGGTGGTTTTGGGAGAAGTAACGTTTCTAGATTTGCACGCGGACGATGGCTCCGAAAATTCTACAACCGACTGTACGAAGTATGATTTTAGAGCCCCATAAATCTAATTTCGCATAATTAGAGACTTTGATGACAGGACTCGAATGCGAGATCGTCGGGAGAGTTTCGAAATCTGCGTTTTATGACCACCATCGTCGGCCATTGTACGAAAACCACATTGCATTCGTACTTTATCTACGATGGAGCATAAAATAGTTTTTCTGAGCTATAAAACTCTTTACGATTGGAAGACAGCAGGTGGTGGAGGAAAAGTACGGATTCAAACTCGTAGAGAAGCTTCGAGAGTTCTGCCAACATAAGAGCAGGTCTCGTGTAATTATCAGTTGCGTATGCAGCGAACGTGTAACAAGATAAACGTGCATCGTGGTACGTGAGCAACAGATTTTAAAACTTTCCGCGGTGGAAAGTACGCGAACGTGTATCTCGTGGATCTTCAAATGTGCTTATCGCAAACTTTTCGCTGCTTAAATAACTTTCCCTTAAAACAACGTTGAATAATGATACCGTGTTAAAAGATGCAGCATAACTGAAACAAGTATTATTGAATCTTGTCCGCTTACTAAAATGAAAGACCAGATGTGTATGCAGAGTGCAAAGAAAGAAACATCGAAAGAGAGAGAGAGAGAGAGAGAGAGAGAGAAAAGAAATTGAATCATGAAAAATACTACTAATGACAAGGGCGCCCACAAATAGTATCGTGTTCTACATATAAAACGAGAAATATAACAAGTAACACTTCAACAGCTTATTTTATACTCGGCACAAAGTAAACGGATCAAAATTACCCTGTTCAAACACCACAGACGACTAACCACCCACGCAACGCGAACCTCACCCGGTGGCATATAAAAATCCATAAATCACATCAACTAATTTCAACCCCTTTCACGTTCATTCTCACCCACACGACCCCGTCGTCACTCGAAAGAACGATTCACAAGACCACTCTGTCCGCGATTCAAAATCGGAACTACAAACAACCGCATCCCCCACGGAACAATTTACAGTGACCCCAAGGCACAACATCACCCCTTTACTCGTAACTGCACAATTCCTCACCGGAGACCAACAGAATCATCCGGAATCGAACGCCTTCATCCAGCTCGCACGGCGAAAAAACCAGCCGATCTTCAGCTTCTTAGTTACCCTCCGTTTGTTACGATCGAAGACGAGTTCGACTGCGTCGTTGGGTCAGGGGTTGCGTTCGCTGCGAGCATCGAGCCAACCCCTAGCTCGACTGCGGTTCTCTACCTCCTGACCCGGCTCGTTCTCTCCCTCCACCCACCCGTGGAACCATCGTTTTCCGCGTGCATCCTGCCAAAACCACGGTGCATGCGCGTTACTTCCATAATGGGAAAGCGAAAAAGGGCCGTTGTCTACGAAAAACATTCAGAGGGTTGCAATAAAACCGCGTACCAGTCGCGAGGTGGGCTCGATTGATTCGTCGTGTCGCTGCCGCCATTGCTGGAAGCAGCGAGAACTACCAATTGGTCCGACTCGATCGATAAAGACGGGAACTGGGCTAAACGGGTGTTTGAAAGTTGAGACTGTGCGACTTTGGCGCTCTTTTTCTGAAGACTTTTTAGACTAATTTTTTGCAGATCGTCAAGCTACAAATGTGTGATATTGAGATTGTTTTAATTGAACTGAAAGCAGTTCAGAATTAGCTAGCATTAATGTAGGAAATTATAGAAACACAGTTGGCGCGCTTAATTTTAGTTGGACAGATTCTTGATCGTGTAAAGATCGTGAAATATTTGATCGTGTTGCTATTATTGTTTCCATGATAATTCATTTTTCTATTTATAATCTGTTCCGTTTGCGAACGACGTTTAAGAGTTGAAAAATTTCCTATCTTTGTACCATTTACTCATCGGTTATGCTAACTCGTTAGACACACAGATGTTACACCAGAGTGGGATGAAACGGTGTTACAAATTAACTGTGGTAACATCGATAAAACGACCGTTAGCGTTTATTTGTAGCGTCTAGACGATAGCACCGAGCAATTTTATTTCTTATTGTCACGACGATGACTCATTGTGCGGGAATATTCATTCGTGCCATCTTGTCGTTCGATAAAAATCGAAATTTAAGATTCAATCTCAACTGAATCCCATATTTGTTGTAAAAAATATTTCGTTTTCCATCTGAACGTTTAACACGAATGAAAGAATTACTCTTCATCCGTCTTTAAATTAACACAACTCGCGATAAGGTCAACATTTGTACGAACGTGTCTTCGTTTAACCAAATAATTGACATAACAGCTTTTACAAGGTTATTGTTTACTCGACGTTACAATACGACAAAACCATTTATTAACGTGCAGTAAAAAGTAAATAATGGGGTACAAGATTCGAATCGAAGGCGTCGTATTCAATTTACTTGAGGTGCCGTTGCGAAACGATCCATTCGACGAGTTTTACAAAACCGCGAAGAATGGGAAATGCCGTTCGTGACAGAAAATTTTTCTGCCAGTCAAATGAATGGCCGTCATTGATACTAGCGTTATCGTCGTGTTGTTCGCGTATGCATATCTACCTACACCAAAGCAAACGTAACATCGTGGAATCAGAGTTACACGGCAGAAAATGTGTGCTTAAGACGGTGAAGGTTACTTTACTTGCTATTGACGATTTACTGATCCCTCTGAACGTTACCAGAATTTCATGCGAATATAACCAGCGCGTCAAATGAGTCTCGCGATCTCTCTTCGCGTAAATCGAGTATCGTGTTATCAGTGTACCCGTAATAGGCAATTATTGGTTCAGCTTCAAGAGAACAGTGACAAACTTTGACAACGTTTCTATTCGTAGTTTTGGTGGTGTGTCGCTTGGATGCACGAATTGTGATTACGAACGTGTCAATATATTTCGTCTCATCAGCGTTATCGGTGAGCAATAATTGAGCAGAGTATTCACACGAAATTCTTGTTAAACGAGTAAACATATTTCCTGTATTATTCGAGATTAGACTACTAAGTATGCTTAATCAATGGAAAAATTGCCAGAAACCATCGTAGATAAAATTGATTCCAGCGTACAAAGTCGATAACCCTCCCTTCCCTCCCAAAAAAAATTGGACACATGACCCATCTGTCAACATTTCGTGTTAAACGTTTTTCGCAAGATATCGTGGATGTCGAACGTTAAATTTTGCTGAAACTACCCTTCTCAACCCCTCCAACGAACCTGTTCTCTCAGCGTCGCCGTGGTAAAAAGAAGAAGGTCGAATCGAAGAGGAAAATATGGTGGAAGAAATATCGAAACGGAAATAAAAAGGAACGCCGTCAAAGACGAAATATACGGCGGCACGGTTGTTACGAAATGTAAATCTGATCAAAGATCTCCCTGCTTCGTGCCGATCCGTGCCTAGTCGGCGTGGCTCGTAGCGGCGCGAGTTCGCGCATGAAGCGAGCGGGTTTTGTTGCTCGAGCCGCGGGAGTTTGCTCGGAGGACAGTATTTATTCTCGAACCGGGCAGGGATCACGCGTAAGAACAGGTGTCACGTCTCTAATCGTCGTCGATTCAACGAAAGATTCCGATACTATCGTCGATTCTATCTGGTGGCTCTAATCGCGAGACGCGCACCGCGCGAGCCCGTAATCACGAGTTCTCGTGTTAAAAATCAGGGAGTTGCAGCGAACCGCTTCCTCGAATTCGCCAGGATATCTCGATTGCGCAGGTGTTTGAGATATTCTCGTTTCCGATCGGTTGGATAAAAGATACGCGTGTGTCTTCGAGTTTCGTGTTGACGAACCGCTAAGGGAGACGCGGAGGGTGGCGAAATGGGGACAAGTGGTGCACGATGGTTCATTGGGTAGTAGCCAGCACGGTAATATTTATTATTTAAATACAAGCCTCGCTAGTGTTCGATGCTTCCTGTAGTCCAACAGTATCTACGACTCTTATCTTTGACACTGGACCCATCGAAGCTGTCCGAATGTCTACTTCGTAATTTGCACGATAAGTTTGACGAAACCGCGATCCATTCATGTCGGCTCTTTCCATAATATTTACCGTTACTTAACGTTATTGATTTTCCGACTAACGAATAAATAATAGAGAAGTCGAAACGGACGCTCGTTGACTCCGAACTCCTGCTCTCTATCGATCCTTCGATTGGCAATTAATTTGTGGACAAACTGATTTGAAAATATTCCACTGGCCCACATAATGTGCGCGTGGCCTTCTGTGTTGATCGAGCGGTTTTAACAACACGTTCGAAGGTTTGCTGGAAAATGATTCATACACCGTAAATTTTATATAAATGAGAGATAAGTACGTGCGAAGCGAATTGCCATCGATAAACATTTCCGTTGAATCGATAACCAAAGAAACACGTAACGCGACGGATTTTGTATACAAGAATAGACGAACGTTTCGAACCCACTATTAACTATTCCGAGTTTCTTTTTCTTATTCGACGCTCGCAATTGCCTGCAGATCTAACGCGCTCGGATGCGTCTTCGTGTCGCCATTCTCAGTTTCAAATGTCCTCGAGTACATCATCGTTCTTCGTCCAGAAGCATATCGCGGAGAGTGTAAATTTCATACGGTACGAACAGGACGAGGACGATCAAATGTTTATCGCAAAGGAGTGGCTCTTCTTCAATCTATTTCGCTGCGAATGTGAATGCGCATTCACTCGCTTCGGTAATGATACCACTTGGAAGCCATGCGACTTCTTAGAACGCAGATATCAATGTTTTCAATCAAAACTTTAGAGGAACGTTGTACGTTTCATTGAAACGCGGCGTTACAAGTGCTTAAGATCTTTCCATTTTAATAACGCGCAAATGTAGTCCGATTCGTATACGTCTGAGCAGAAGCGGAACCATTCCACTGGCTGGGCGGTGAGCGCAGCCAGCGAGAGTAAAGTCTCCTTTGGGTTACTCGAATTATTTAAACTCGAGCAATTGGATTACAAATATGTGTTCACGCGATTCGAGCGACTTGATTCCTCCCCGTTTCAACTGGAGTACAAAGTTTGGCGATCGACGAGGATTGATCGACGAATGAAAATAGCGGCAGCGAGATTATTAAAGTTTAAGTAGGCGATATCTCATCTTTTCGCCTCGCCTTCAATAAAGTGGCGGCTGGAAGAACGATTCGGCCGTGAACTATGAATTCCGAACAATAAATACTGATTAAAGGCTGTATCGTTCGAAATGGAAGGCGTGCCGTCGCGTGGAAATTACAAGTCGCTATCTGCGACAGCCACCGTTTCTCGCGCGCGTTCCTACAGATTCAATTTCGCCGATCGCGAGCCCACGGTGCACCCTCGATCCGTATCGATATGCACGGTAACGATATGCACGATAACGATATGCACGATAGCAGACACGGTGTGTGCGCGCGCGTCGCTGCACGCACGTAACTTCCCCGACCTTCGCCGCAATTGCACAGAGATCGAGCTCGACAAGGAGTTATGTTTTCTAGAGTAGCGTTGCACTATTCGCGATATTTCCAATATCACGACGGAGCACGCCATGACGTAACCGCATCGTCGGAGCGTGGCGCAACGTCATCGCTAAAGTAGTCGGGACCAGTGTCACGATCAAGTCTAGTTGAGTTATGCCGGGACGCGCCACGTCATCGGTAAATAAGAAGGAAACTCTGCCACGGAAAAGCTGCGACTCGAAATGATATACGCGAACGATCATCCATTTGATTAGATAATAGAGCAATTATTAATGCGCCATGAAACAGTGTCACGATAGAGGATGCAGTTCCTCGCGAACAGCTAATCGACCGTTGGTCTGACGAACGAACTAGTGGACGCTGATTAAAAAATAAGCATTCACGGAGTGGCGAGCTAGAAATGGCCGCTCGATCTCGCGAGGAACGCGCACAACTCTTCGTAGACGAGAAATTACGTAGTTCAGAACCGTTCTTCGATGAGAAGTACCCGCGTTGATACTCATTTCGTTGGGATACATTAGCATAAGGACGCCACCGACAGCGAAGCGATATTACTTCCACCCCCTGCAGCTTGAGGACACGTGGCGCCAGTCGCGTTGCTCCTTCCGTTCCTCGCCTTCTTTATTAGTTGTTCATCGCATCAACGTTCGCGTTTGCGTCGACACCTACGAGAATTTCGCCTCGCGTTTCCACGCAGAAAAGAATATTAAATCCACCCTGCGCGTGTCCGACATGCCTGGCGTTGGACGCATCACCCCTCGCCATTTTAAGAGACACGTCGCGTTAGAAATGACTCGAACGTTCGAAATATCGTAATAAAATCGAGCCATTTAATCTACTACAACTTTTGTATTTACGAGTGTTCTCTCGTGTATCTGGAAAACCCAAGGCGCGATCATTATTCTCCCGCTTCGGGGAATATTATCAATAGTTCAACAAGAGAACACGAAGGCAGTCCTCCGAACCAGGTGGAGGTACTCGTCGAGTAACGCGATAAGCTGTCGGATCTAATTGTAGCTGTGTACGTTGGCTAAAATCTGCTATCGATCGTTCCATTAGATTGGTAAACATTCAATTTCTTCGAACCGTGAACATATTCGAACGAGTTTTCAAATCTTAAGATCGTCGTTTATCTACGACGAAATAATTTTTGTTTTTTCCCGATCATTATTGCTTCTTGTGCCACTACTTTTCAAAGCGTTTCTACCACGAACGCGTGAACTTGTCACGAAGGTCACGGGATTCTATCCGCGAAATGTGGCTACCTAATCTTGTAGCTAACGATAACCATGAATATCTGGAAATGAACAGAGAGAAAGAGGAAGAGAGACGAGGGGGGGAAAGAAGTTTTATCAACGCATATCGCTGTACCGCAGGTGGCAATGTCTACGATCGATAGAGGTTATCCTTTAACTTTGAGCGAGGTTGCGTGCCCTGTGTCAGTCTTTCCTAGCCAGCGGCCGAGCGTAGTGACATTGTGACGTAATTGATCGATTCGCGTTACTCCGGTTGAAACGGAATCACGTTGATCGAATAATCGAAAGAAGTATAGTGCACGCCACGAGCAAAGTATGTACGAGAAACCGTACGCGTTATTAATGAATTATTATGAAATTTGTTGCGCTGGCTATCGTTTCTGAAATCGGGGAAAATCGTTGGCTTCCAGTCGAGAGAAGGCATAGAAATTAGGACCGTTTAAATGCCTCGAGGCTGAGGTACCCGAAGTGTCCGTAAACGGAATACTCCATTGTTTTCCTCTTCGTTGACTCGATTACACAACGGCCAGAAATAAGTATGATACTCTTTGAGAGCCGATCGCAATAAAAAAGCACATCGTTCCCGGTGAAAAGAGCGTCGAATTGTCGGATTTTTTAATGGCTCGATACATTTGGACGATGACGAGCGTAATTGATAGCTCCGAGAGAGGCCAGTGTATATCATATGTAAACGTAGCGAGAAGATAAACCGTACAAATGCAAACAGTGTTTTTGGACCAGCGCGTTAAGTGACGGTAGTAGATAGAGTCAGTTTCAATCGGACGGCCGCGCAGTAGATAGATCCACTTTCGTTTGAACGGCCCCGCCACGCACTCGAGGAACGTCTGACAAACGAATCGGGTCAGAATCGTTGCCTGCGTTCTTCGTACTCGAACGCAACCTTTCTCACCTGAAACTGTAAAGAGTTAACGCGAAAAAATGGCCAGCTGGCATGTACAATATATACAGAGCATCCTCGATGTTTTGCATTCGCGATGCCAGAAATTTCATTCCCCGATACCGATATCATTCGTTACTAGGAAATACTCTGTTTGGATTGCGGAATGTCGTCTAAAAATGTTTGCATAAGCGGAATGTCCGGAAATTAGGATATTCAGATAGTGGCTGTTCAAACACGGGACGTTCTACTGTACACTCGCGAGCGGTGATCCTGGTCTTACCAATCAGGCTGTACTACTACTCAACGACGTGGATGCGCGACGCTGCCGTCCAATCAGAGGCCAGGGCAGCAGATAGAGCCACTTTCGATCGGACGACCGCGCCACGCGTTTCTATCGTGTTATCAAGGCGCGCGAAACCAAGATCCCACCTCGCGTCTGTATTGTACAATTATTTCGATAACAGTTGCCCCTCTTTATTGCAGGAACTGTCTTCCGATCCAACGACGACGCGCTACCAATCGATCGAAGGCTGCAAGAGAAATAAAGATGAAGGGAGCAGCGTTGAAGAGGGTTTAAGAGCCAGCGACTGATCCAGCCTCTATTCCTCGCACAAATTCATTGGAAGCTAAAGAAGAATGTCTCCGGACAAGGAACGCGTGCCACCCACAGTGCACCCCGTGTTGCACAAGGAAGAGAACGAAGACGATGGGACGAAGAACCGTAGATTAGCGGAGACCCAGGACTTCTTGGCCGCTGACGAGAGTTATCGCAGCAGCAAGTCCGAGTATGTTCCTCGTATCATGTGGCCGGATCTGCTCGCGCAGATTTTCATTCACTGCGGCTGCTGTTACGGATTGTACCTCGTCTTCACGGAGGCCAAGCTTCTCACCAGCCTGTGGGGTAGGTGTGATCGGTATTAGTTTCGTCGCGGACGGTTTCGCCAGCAGTTTGCGCCGCGTTTCGTTTCAATTACGTCGAGTTAGCACGGTAACGTAATCCACGAACGAGCTTAGTCATTTTCGTTCATCGAAATCGCAATGACACGTCGCGAAAACCGTCGGTTCGACTTTATTTTATCTGCTTCCTCGCGTTCGAGCAAAGTTTGACGACTCCTCGCGGAATCTTCAATTCGGAAATCTTCGTTCTTCTTGAGACTTCACCGCGATGTACGAAAGTTATGTAACACGTTTCAAAACCGACGACCACGATGAAGGAGTGTTGCGTGTTGATCTCTCGACGAAATGCGTCGCCGTGGCTTGGCGTCGCAAAAATTCAAATCGGTGACAGAAATAACCAGAAGGCATTTCCTGCACGATTATTATTAATCTATGACACTGTTCTTGGCCACGGATCACGCAAATTAGTAGAAGTTCGTGATCGGTGCTCGTCGACCGACAGAGAGCCAGCGTTCGAGTTACGACTGAAATAACCTCCGTAAATCGTGCGCTTGATCGGTCGATCCTTGTCGATAATGGCAGCGTGTGTCTTTCGAAATCTGTGATCCAAATCGTAACTAATTATCGTTCGATATGTGGTACAACGATCGGTGACGAACTAAATAAATACACAGGTTTCACTTTATCAGCACTCGATCGTTAATTGAGATACGATTCTCTAATTCAATCGAATTGCTCGGCTGCTCGCAGAAAGAGCAGAGCCTCGAACGTGCGAAGAAGCACGAGCAGAGCGTGAATGAAAGCGTAGAAACCGATCGTATTCGAATTTAATCACCTTCTATAATTAGAATCAGGGCGTTCCTCTCGGTTCTGATGAACTGCGCGGGTGAAGTCGCTCGAATTGGCTAGAGTCGGTTACAACGATTAAAACGGGGGCGTAGGGGATTCGATGAAAACGAGAAGATGAACGAGCCATCTTCTGAAAATCATTTCATCTATCTCCCTCTCTTTCTCTGCCTCTTGCGTAAATATTGTTACATAACACCATTAAATAAACATTGTGACTGAACGATGTACTTGTTTAAAATTGAGGAGTGCAAATGATTGATATTATCGAAACTAGGGCGACAGCAAGAGCAATCAGATTTAGCAGTGGAGATATGATAAGAGAAATTTAGAAAACGATGGACACCACTAAATTTAAATACAACTTGGTGCGTTCAAGTTCAGACTATAAATATATCTGATGCGTCCCACGTAGAAGTATAAATATACTTGCCACATCGAAGAGCGAACTATAAATATATCTACGTACGTACATGTGTGGGCTCTTTTTTTTACAGCGTTTATCACTATATACACTTCCGGGTTCGGTATAACCGCTGGTGCGCACAGGTTGTGGTCCCACAGAGCGTACAAGGCAAAATGGCCCCTGCGTTTGCTTCTGATGTTCCTGTTCACCATAACCGGACAAGTTCGTAATGTTCCTGCTGCCATGCTTTCTACTATTGCTACATACTCTTGATAATTAATATCCGTTTCTTAATTTCTAATGAAATTTTCAAGAAACACTTGGTTCCGCTTGTAGAAACACGTGTACGCGTGGGCGTTGGACCACAGGGTGCACCACAAGTACAGCGAAACCGACGCTGATCCTCATAACGCGAAAAGGGGCTTCTTCTTCGCCCACGTCGGCTGGCTGTTCACGACGCCGCACCCTGACGTCGTCCTGAAACGAAAGGCAGTGGATATGAGCGACCTGGAGGCGGACCCGATCGTCATGTGGCAGAAAAGGTGAAAATACCGGGTGTAACTGCACATATTGGCATCAGAATTCAATCAGTATCCGAATACATCCGTTACCAACCGTACCTTCATCCGCAGACTGTATATACCCCTGTTCGCCCTGTTAACTATCGGACTTCCAGTCGGCGTGCCCTGTTACTTCTGGTCAGAGTCCATCTGGACGTCCTTCTGGGTGAACTTCAACTTCCGGTTCTGCGTGAACTTGAACATAGCTTTCTTCGTGAACAGCGTGGCGCACATGTGGGGCCAACGACCGTACGACAAGTGAGTTACCCTCCTCGCGGTTTCCAACGCGGCCGATAACGCGGCTCAAAGATTTGCATACAATCGGCTCGTGCGAATCAAAGTTGCGATTCTGCGTCTATCCGTCCTAATCACGTGAGCCGTTTCACGTTGCAGCTTGACCACGTGTTACGTTCCACCTCGACGACCAACCGAAATCCCCCGCTCGTTTCAGATACATCTCACCCGTGGAGAACGTCGCGGTTTCCATAGCGGCCCTCGGCGAGGGCTGGCACAACTTCCACCACGTGTTCCCGTGGGACTACAAGACGGGCGAGCTGGGCGACTACTCGTTCAACATGACCACTGGGTTCATCGACGCGTTCGCGTCCATAGGCTGGGCGTACGACCGCAAGTACGTGTCTCCAGCGATGGTCAGGCGCAGGGCGAACAGATCCGGCGATGGCAGCCATGTTTGGGGCTACGGTGACGCGGACATCCCCAAGGAGGACCTCCAGGAGCTCGAACTGATGGACAGAAAGAAGCAGTGACCTACCCGTTGCTTTCAGCCATCAATTACACACCGATGCAGTATTCCCTCGACCGTCAGGGCGTAAATATGGCGCGGGTAGACTGAACGAAGCGCGGCCGCATCGCTCCAACTATCATTGTGATATAATTCGTCGTGCACCCGCTCGCGAGTGACGCGTCGCGTAGATTTTTGTACGGTTCGTGTGAACACTCCTCTCGCAGTGACAGTTGCTGCAGTTTAAACGACGAGGTCTAGTGGGATTACTCGTAATTGAAGAACTTGAACGTAAGAAGACGCGCGAGGAGTTGAGGCGTCCGTTCGGTCGCGTCACTTAAACGAGTCTTCTTTTTAAGGGAACAAACGTAAATGTAAATGCACGTGATTAAGGAAACTTAAGTTTTGGTCACGTTCTATTTGGTAGAGTATTTGCGTACCTTATGATAGCCCATTCGCTGTTAAATACGAGATATCTCGTAGCAAGCGTCTGTACCAAAACCGCGAACTACGAGACATCTCCTACTTCGCGTTGCGAGTTTAGATCGGTTGCGATTCGTCACGGGACGAGTGTAGACTTAAAATAAGATCTTGGCGCCCAGGGCAAAGCGTTCTAAATTCGCTTGGCAGTAAATGGGATCACTTAATTACGATTAGACGTTAGACGTTTCGATTATGGTCCAATCGCTGTGGTTGGCGGGAGCCATAAGTAGCACGAGCAATCGTTTGAATGTCCCGCTTAAGAATTAATTGTCGAGCTGGTATGAATTACGTATGTAGATGCATGCGGACAGGAGGCAAAATATTCTGCATCACTTTCTTCTAGCAATCGTCGCCCTTTCGACGGAATATCGACAAATAGCAAGGGCAGGTTAGAGTAATGCGTCCATTGTAATATCTTCAATGAGAATGCGAGATTAAAATATATTTCGTCTTGATTTGAATGGTATTCAGAAATATGGTTTAAGAGAGGACAGTGTAAGAGACATATATATTGTAACGAGGATAGTATGAAAATTACACAAGAGGTAACTATCAACTTATCGTCGAGTTCACGTAAGAAATAAAAGGCTATCTAAAAGTCAAAGGATTTCCAAACGCTAAACTCTCCATAAATTGAAATCGTTGTTTAAACGATCCGACTTCGTTCTGTTCCGCCTCTTCTATATCAATTGTATTTTAATTACATTAATAGGAGATCGATAAGTTTCAGAATTGATGAGCGAAGCTATGAAACTCTTACTATGTTCGAGAATGTTAAAACGGCGGAAATGACGCTGTGAATTGTTTAATAATAATAAAATTCGAACGGAAGCCGAGAAGGTTAATCGACGAGGGCTGCGGTTCGCGCTCGCTTAAGTAGTTCTTCTCGGATTCTCCAGAAGCACGTTTCGTGTCACAGAAACAGCCAGGTAACCTTTCACGAGCCGCCTCTTCGATACGCGTGTCGATCTTTCGCGTTTCACTGCTTCATCTTTCGGATAAACCGAGCTCGATTTCGCGTCACACCTTCTCCTTGCTCGTTGGGTCTGCTGTGCACGTTCGAGTTCTTTCACAAACGATTTCCATCCAGTTTCTGCGATGTTATTGAAGAATTTAGGGGCTGAAGGTACCGTGTAACATTTCTACTATTTATTTAAGATCAACGGATTCTGTCTTAAATTGTAAGAAAAATTATTTTTCTTCGACAGCTCGCGTAGTTTCCCACTTTATACATTTATGTATCCAAAGGTGTATCAGCAAATGGCAACGCTGCGCGTTTTAGCATTCCTTCGCTTTGTTCGTGTTTATACTGATCAACTTTGAACTCAATCTACTCGTAACGTCACATTTACAGCACCAATCCTTCGATTTTCATTTTACCATTAATCCGTTTACTTTACGGTGGTCAGTGGAACGATTCGCAGAACGTTTCAAATGGTTATTCGAAATAGAAGCAAGTGAGCGAAAGATTCGACAGCAGGTATCCAGATAGCACAAAGACATCCTACATGGGCCTCTTAAAAACGTCTGAAACAGATGTTCGAATCATGTTAGCCAAGCTACGAAAATCCTAGTCGCTTAAAAGTTGGAAAATCGAAATTTTGTAGAAAACATTTTCAAACATCCGTCAAGTATGCTTATTGCGTATGCTTAAATTACAGTACAAGAACAATGGGGAGTAATCGATCCGATTGATCTTTTGTATTATACGTTGTCGATACATATTCATTTGTCATGAGCGTGCAATACGACCACTCGGAGTTCAAACCAGGGTTCAAACAGCAAACAGATAATCTACAAGTATAAACGTATGAGCGAGCGATCGTATAAAATTATTGCTTCCGTTTGTACGAGCATTTACAAGTCATAGAGTATTGAATCGGTTTTAAAAGGAATTTTGAAAGATTTGATGAAACGAAAGAGAGAAGAATCAAAGAGTAAAAGAAATTAAATTTGAAACGCGCTTTTTGGCTGAAAATCATGTTCAAATTCCACGTGGCTGCGCGCAGCTACTCCTCGTGGATCCTGCCATTAACGCGAGCGCACAAATGGCACTTACAAAGTCGTTTTCCGCAGTAAAGATCTTATTTTGGCCTTTAGAAAAGCTTGTTAAAATCTCTTCCAACACCAAGAGTCAATATTGTCTCGTACAATCCGAGTACTCTTTACAAACGCGCAAAACACATAAAGGAAAGGCAATGTTTGTCGAGACGCGGGATGTTTGGATAAAACAATGGCGTAAAGTGGACATCTGTAAGATGTCTGTGCTATCTGGGCGATGGTTCGTCGCGTGTCATCGAGTTCAGCTTTAATTTTGCGACAGCAGAATGTCGAATGAGCAGAAATCGGTGAAAATACAGGACCTCAAATGGGGAGCTCTTCTGTGGTACATTCATCTGCACTTCTTCGGGGTCTACGGCATCTGGTTGATATTCACCGTGGCCAAATGGAAGACTGCGTTCTTCAGTAAGAATCTTTGCACACTTTGCTGCTCCTTCGCCACGAGTTTCACTTTTGTTGAGTACCATAGTCTTGCGTACCATTATTCCGCTAAATCTTTCACTGAATTATCGTGTTCGAATCTCGATACACCTATAGCCTTCATTTTGATAGCAATTACTGGCGTTTACATTAATTAACGAACAAATTCTCCAGCGATATTCCTAACGATCCTCGGTTATCTCGGAGTAACGGCAGGAGCCCATCGACTGTGGGCCCACAGGGCGTACGAGGCTACATGGTCGCTTAAGCTCTTCCTGATGTTGGCTCACACACTTACGGGAGTGGTAGGTGTCTTGAATTATTAAATTTTAAAAAGGGACTATTATAATTACTGTAATCGAGCCCATTCTATATCGAAAAGTCAGTATGCGTCAAGTAATCCTTCGAATTCTTTGAATACATTGAATACTCAATCGAAGGACCAAAACTTAATGGGTTTCACATACTTTTGTAGGGTCCCATATACGACTGGGTGCTGATGCACAGACTCCATCACAAGTATTACGGAACCGACAAGGATCCTTACAATCACAAAAAAGGATTCCTGTACAGTCACTACGTGGCGAATTTCCTGTCGTGGGACGCATACCTCGAAGAGATGGCAGTGGAGATAGACATGCGCGACATGCAGCTCGATTACTTCGTTTACTTGCAGAAACTGTAAGATCCGTTCGACTGGCGAACCTTTATTATCCTCTGATTTCTCCTCGCAGAGTTCGACATTTCGAACACCTTTGATCGCTGAACATCTCGTTGCCCAACACTGACGCTTCGATCCTTTCGTTGCGTTCGCAGGTTGTACTGGCCGCTGTTCATAGTGTTTGGTGTGATGCTGCCATTGAACGCGCCATTAGAGTACTGGGACGAGTCGATGACCGCGTCCGCGGTGATCACTGGGCTTCTGCGATTCGCGATCATGGTGAACATATCCTGGCTGGTGCACAGCGGACTAATAATCTGGAGCGCTGAAGGGAAAAAGTTAATGCCCATTCTAGATACACTTAGCTTGTTCTACACTCTCTTCTTTAACACGCCTAAGAGCCATGGCACTGTCGTCATTGGCAACGAGGGAATCCTTATAAAATAAACTGTCACAGTGGTTCTTAATCCTTTAGATGTCAGAGGCCGCTTGCAAAGTGGCCCAAAAGAAAAGGTCCTCAGCGTGAAACGGTTAAGAATCGCTGGGCTGTTATATTTATCGAAAATACGTAGGATGTATACAATTCCAATTATCGTTTGGTGTAGGCATTTAACAGGATTCAATAATTCCTTAAGCAAAATACAACAGAGTTTGTAATGGAAAATTTTATGTCGTTCAGTTAGTTTTTACTTTACGTATGAATTGCACGAGACAAATCGTGGTGTCCATGTGTCTACTTGCGACAATCATATCGAATGGTTAATCAAGAGACAGAATACTCCGTGACAACGTTACAAATAGAATCTTCCATTGATAGTATAATGGAAGGCACCAACAAGTTTGTATCACATTGACTATTCACTCAGTCTTGTATCCAACTTGAATCAGGGAGCAAATATCTTAATTGCGTCTAAATAGCATCTCCCGCTAATCGACTCGCAATAATTTCAGGATACCAGCGAACGACCTCAGCATATTCTTCGTGAAGCGCACGTTTTGGCCAGCGTATCATTATATGGTCACGTGGGACTGGAAATGTGGAGAGTTCGGTGGTTACGGGAACGAATTCGCCACCACTTTCATCAAAGTATCGTATGAGTTCGGTTTGGTGAAAGACTTGCTAACATCCGACACCGAGGACATCAGGGAGATGCTCGATCAGCTGGCCAAGAAGAAAATCACGCTGGAGAGTGGCCTGGAGAAGCTGAAAGAGATAGCCGTTTACAACGCGAAGAAACAACGACTGGAGGTTCAAATGTGATTTAAGAGGATGACGCTGCTCGACTCTTTTCAGAACAGACTACTCTATTATCCTATCGCATTCTATTTCTGAGCGTCGACGTGTTATTTAGTGCAGTGTTTCACAGACTGTGCTGCTCTCCAGCTCGAAGAGCGCTACTTGGCCAACCTGGCACAGCGCAAGCGGGACCAATATGGCGTCGGGACACGTAAAACGCATAGTATTCGATCTTGAGCGTCGACTTTGAGCACAAAATATCGCTAACTGTATTTTTATTTCTTCTGACTCTTTGCATCGCGCTCTCATTTTTCTGGTGCCACGTTGGTCTACAAGATTGACGAGTCCTTTTCAGACTTCCACTGACACACGTACCCACCGTTCCATTTTCTCGTCTCTGATCTTCTCGAATATTGAATAAAATCTAGTTCGAACAACCGTGCAAGATTCATTTCTGTTGTTTAAACGAAATTCATTCGATCCTCGTTTCGTTCTGCTACTTTCTAATAGTAGTACGGTTATTACGATGGTATTCATTTATTCGTGAAGCCATCGCTAAATTACGAATAGTCGCGATGTAATAAAATTGCATTCCAAAGAAAACTGACGACAAAGAAATTGGCAGACACATTCACTTTGCACGATGGGCCACTGTTTGACGTAATAACGTTGACGAACCAAACGAACGAAGAAACAAAAGAAAAGCTTCGTTCGTATCGCCGCAACGAACGTGCTCGACAAATTGGAATGAAATCAATCAGTTCCCTCTGATCTGATAACAAAACATCGTATATTTGTCTCTTAAAATCAGATAACAGCACACTCTTTTATTCAACATTAAGATTAAACCTTAGATCTAATCGCGAGGGTTCCTCGCACGGCTTACGGCCTGTATGCACCGACACGTGTACGTTCTTACAATTGGAGACAGAGTTTCCTGTACTCGTGTGCCATACTCTACTCCCTTGTATTTGTGCACGAAATTAAAGAGGAAAGAAAGGCATGGACGCGTACGGACCAAAAGTTTGTGAAAAGAATAAAAAGAAGAGACGTTGTCGCATGGTCCTCCATCGAACAACGCTGGTGAAATCTCGTATTTCATTGTTGCTGACGCGTCTCGCGAAACCACGCGACAATCGCTGGTCCATACGCGTTTTATAGTCGCGAAGGGTTAAAAGTTTGTGGGTGGATGTGCAAGTGGAGGGCTGTGTTCGAAGGCATAGGGGTGAGTGATCACCGCTCAGGGAACATTATTACTCTAATCGAGGTAAGTATTGGAGTTTGGTTACTTCGTCAGCTTGACTTCGCAATGAAAAGACTGAAGAGACTGAAACTTCAAGGGTTGCTTTCGTAGCGTTCTCGGTAAAAATGGAGGAGTTCCTGGCCTCCATACATACGTTCAGGTGATTCAAGTAGAAAACTACAACAGTCATTCGTATCAACATTAAGCGTATAGCATTTTCTTCTACGATCTTCCTTTGCGATCTTCTTCTAACAGGTAGCGCGATTGTTGGTCTTTAAACTGATCTCGACATCTTTTTTCTGCACTTTTTTTTTATTACCTTTTCTCTTTTAATATGCTCCTATATATCTGTTACAATAGAGTGTCGTCGCGTACAGATTTTCTGCGTCCTTCGTGCGCCGATCATTTAACGGGACAGTAAGGCTGGAAATGCGTTACTTTCATTTTCTTCTTTCCCATTTTCTACTTTTCAACCAGAGAAAGCACGAAACTGTCGCTTCTTCTACGATCAGGTACCAATGATGAGTCTACTCGCAGACTTTGCTCGCCGCGATTACTTTGCTCGTAGGGCTTTTTATTTTCCGTAAAAATACTAATCGATATTATCCTCCGGTAGTATACAATAAATTAAGTTGTGCCTTCTATGATGCGCATAGAAAAAAAAAAAAAATAAAACAAAATCATCGGGCTCCCTCTGATAGTAACGATTAACGAGAACAAAATGGAACCTCGTGTTTCACACTCTTCGGTAGCTTCCGCTTTCCGGGTTCGACGTGGAGTGCAAAAATAGTTGGGGCGGCTAGGAAAGGGAAGTTACGCTCGAGTTCGTGCGGTTCGTTGATTGCAGAAAAAAGAAATTGCGACGAAACACTCGAACGAGAACGAACGGGGAGAGAGGCAAAAGCGAAAGGGAGGGCAGAGAAAGGATAACGTTTATTTTAATACATGAAAGACGAGAGGAGTGAAAATAAAGGAAGGAAATTAATCGTGCAGCGACTCCTTCTGCGTTACTAGCAGCAGCGACTAGTGCGAAATCAGGCGTCGAACGCGCATTCCTATGCGTATGCGTAGCATAAGCGACGAATCGATTTTATAAAGTAATTACATTTTGAATGAACCGAATTGGAACGTTTAACGCGGCCTGATTTGCACGTAGTCCGCTTCGATGATCGCCAACGAATTGCTTCTCGAACTATTCTTGTACTTCCATGCTCCCAGCCTCGACGACGCGATTCTTGCTTGGCGATTAAATAGAAAAAAAAACCGGAAAGTTCATCGAGCAGAATAAGTAAGGAATAGTTAAAGAAGTTTGCGCTTAGTGTAAATCAACGACACGATAGTTGTGCAACTCGACTAGTTTGTACATGTAATGGGGTCGAAGAAGAATCGGCGAATCTCTGAACGAGATGGCCGCCATGTATTATCCAAATCGTAAGCAGAGAAAATGTTTGAAATTAAAAAGCGTCTGTTTTATCCACGTCAGTTTAAACGAAAGCCTATTTCTACGTGACGCCATTTTTATTCTTTTTCTTGTTTACGTATAGTAATTGAGTCCTTGTTAGACGATCTGGATCCTGGGACAGTAATTACTTTCAACATCAGTGGAATAAAAAACCGCGGAATTGCACAACGTCATCGAAATGAAATTGTAGCGACGTCGCATCGATGGTCCCCAACAGGCCTTGCGGGAGCACGAGATACTGTTCGAACGTTCGCCACGATCTAGAACATCCTCGAGGAACGGAATTCCTGGCCAGATGTTCCGACCATCTCTTGGAATCAGTAAGGTTATTTAGAACCAGCTACAGGACGCTCCCGAATCAATCGAGTTACCGTAATGTCGGTTATGTCCGATTTTTCCTGTAACAGTCCTATTCAGCAACGAACCGTTACTTACTTTACGAAAACCGTCGTTCACAGTACATAAATATATATTTTATATATTATTATATATATATTCTCTTAAAGCCTACGTTTACATCTAAATAATCTTAATAAAAGGAAACAAAAAACACTCATTCGATAGTAGAACAAGCGATTCCCGTGCGCAAAACTATCTGAAACGAAAAATCTCGAACACTATACTGTTTGAAACATTAATAATGTGCAAACTACTATTCACCATGAACCGCTATGAACCCGGTTTTGGATGGAAATCGAACATAACCGACACTTTTACAGCAGCGTAACTAAAAGTATTAAACGATATCCCAAAATATTCCACTAAATCCTCGGATAACCTACATATCCCTCTCCTTTCGAAAAGAACTATATATATGTATGTATATATATATATATATATATGTGTATATATATATATATATAAAGAAGTGGGCGGTCGTTCGTGTTGTTAATTGATAAAGAAGGACGAACGAACCGTCAGTTCTGTGTACCATGAGCGTGTTTCCTAGCAATCCTTCTTGACACAACTCGTCACTACTGTCTGGTCCCTTTCCTCTTGAGTCAGGTCCTTGTCACCCCAGCCCCATCGATCGTGGCTGCCATCCCCGGTCCTCGCAACGCGCTTCTGCACTACGTCCGTGGGAACGGTCTTCAAGTCGTACGCCAAACCGAGTTTCGCGCAGGCGTTGATGAAGGCCGTCGTGATGTTGTATCTGTAGTTGCCCAATTCCGCCGTCTTGTAGTCCCACGGGAACACGTGGTGATAGTTGTGCCAACCCTCGCCCAGAGCTACTGCAGCCACCCCCTTGTTCTCCGCAGGGTTGATATACCTGAGAGTGTGATACGATCGCTTAAGTAACGATTAATCGAGGCTGCTTTCAGTTTTCACGGTTTTCTGCTTCCTCTTTTTTCGTTAACTGTGATTTACGTAAGCATAGGGGCAACCTTGACTGTGTTTACCGAACGCAAGGATCCAAGGTTTAAGTTTTTAGATACGAAGGAGCAAAAAATTAAAAGCAGCATCCTCGAAGGAAGAAAAGAGAAAACGCTAACCTGTCATATGGTTTGTTTCCAAACAGGTGAGCCGCGGAGTTGACCAACCACGTCATATTCAGGGTGAACACGTAGCGCAGAATTGTGGGGATGAAGTAAGCGTTCGTCCAGGTCTCGTTCCAGCAATAGACTGGGATGACAGTTGGTAGGACGATGCAGAACAGAAGGATCAGAAATCTGTAGTATCTGTAAACAGCGAATGGGGAATGAAATTTTAAAAGTAGTTTGAAAAGCGAATTGGAAAGTTGTCAGCGATCTATCGATTAGGGGATGATAGGGGATGCTTACTTTTTCTGGAACCTCAGCAACGGGTTTTTATACAGATCGCTCAGATCGAGACCTTTGCCCTTCTCCTTGATATCAGGGTGCTTCCTGCACAACAGCCATCCCATGTGTGCGAAGAAGAATCCTCTGGTCGCGTTGTGAGGGTCCGCGTTCGTTTCGCTGTATTTATGGTGAAGTCTGTGGTCCCTGGCCCAATCGACCGCTGCGTCCTGTCGATAACATAAAAAGAACGTTTTTTTTTATTTAAATTCTATCGAAACTTCAATCGCCTACAGTTAACCAGAAGAATTCAATTGCACGCAAACTTAGATGAAACAATTTCGTATTCCCTTTTTAATATTTTCAAAAAATCGCGTTTCAAATTTCATTTCTCTCTCGTCCAATTATCAATATAACAACTGCAATCGCAGCTTAAAGTTACTGGAATTCTATTATAATGTTACTATTAAACATTAGCAAACGATTGCTAGAGAAGACCAGTGACTAGCAACTCTATCTTCGTCAACTTTGTTATTATTGATCGAATATGGCAACAAAATTTCGATACACATGAGACTGACAGCCTATATGTTGCTTATCACCGATAGATTATCTCGTTATCACGTAGATTGTCTTCTGTCTGGCGAATATTTCCACGAGTACCTTGCAATTCTGTTGCACCAACATTCTGTGCGATACATTATACAAAATCTAATAAGACTAATGACATGTTGATTCGATG
The DNA here is from genome assembly GCA_963969225.1 of Xylocopa violacea. NCBI lineage: Eukaryota > Metazoa > Arthropoda > Insecta > Hymenoptera > Apidae > Xylocopa > Xylocopa violacea. The sequence continues at coordinate 18,637,413 of CAXAJV010000014.1, forward strand.
CGACAGAGTGATAAGCATATAATACATTTTATTAATGCATCGATAAAGACGGTGCAAAAGTCGTTCTATATCTCCGTGTGATAATTTTACTGTCTCTTACGATCGCACAATAGTATTAACAGTTGCGATTCACAGAAGAAAGCCACTTACATGTTACATATTTAACAGCGAATCGATTGCTTACCTGAAGCGCCACGGTGTTCATGATCACCAGGAGAAGCTGGAGGGGCCATTTCGCCTTGTAGGATCTGTGCGACCACAATCTGTGTGCACCAGCTGTAATTCCCAAGCCACTGAATATGTACAAGAAGTAGGCTGTAAAACAAAAGCAAAAAAAAGTTGACTATTTTAACGTTCAAATATGACAAGTGTCGTTTAACGGTAATAGAAAAGATTTAGTATCGCGTTCCCTAAACAAAGCAATATGGAGGAAAGGTACACGCGACCATCGTAGGCACGCGTGGTACATAAAAGTTTTAGCACCAGGAGAACGATAAGTTTGTTACGAATAAAAAAAACAATATTTATAATCGAGTGCAAATATATGCAACAATTAATCTCTAAAACTAATTAAAATTAATTATCATATCTATTGTATAACTGTGTCTGTATTTTCCATATGCAAATAAATAAAAACAAGGCGCACGCAACTAGATGAGCGCAATAAAAATAATTAAATAGATCGTTTGGAAAAATTTATCGTTATGTGCGCTGTTCGAGTAGCACTGCAGAAAAATCAGCGAGCGTAACAGCGTCGTCAATCATCTTTTTATTGCCACGTATGACAATAATGTAAAAACCGAATTCACGCGCAAGAAATTCGCACGTCTAACGACTATCTGTGACGCGTGGTATGGAAATTAAGGGATGCGAGTGAGTTAAGTCCAGAGTGACTCACCGAATAAAGTCGTCGCCAATTTTGCCGACGTGAAAACGAGGTACAGTCCGTAAACGGCGCTCAGATGAAGGTACGCGAAGATTATCACGTTCCTCCAGACAATTTTCCTCTTGTATTTGGTTTTACTTGTTTCCAGTATCGGGGCATCCTCGATAGTTTCACCCTCGAACAGCACACCCGTCGGGGCACTCGTTATGTTAGGCGCCATTTCTTTTTTGTGCCTGGAAATACATAAATATTGAAATAAGAGCAATATGTTAAGCAGCGTTCTGTATGCGGAGGTAAAAACCTGCTAGTCTAGCACCACGATTCCGTTAAATCACAGACCGTTAATTGCAGATCCGTACAATTATAGGACTGCGCAGAGCGAGCTGATGAATGGCGCGAAATAAAGCGGGGAGATCATTTAAAACATTTCCGATAATCTAAAAATTACTCACGCACTTTCTTCGAGTTATCGTAGAGATCAACAAGGTTAATAAAAATATTGACGATTATTGAATGACGAATGTTCAATCCGAAGAGATAACACTTTTATCGATAGTAGAACAGTTAACGTTAACCTTAACCCTCCGCGAAATAAACTCCGAATAAGCAGATATTTTATTTATACGACAATATTGATCGAAGTGAATAAATCATTCGCGACGATAACGGGTGTAATCACATACAGACGCAATTTCATTGCTGGTAACAATAAAACGCAATCAAAGCTGATACGTTCTATAAAAATTTCAGATACTTAAACTCTTTTTATTCGCAGATTTCAGTTTCATATCGAAAAGTTTGCTTAGAAAAGCATTTTGAGTAGACCAATAACTGTTCGCCGATACGTTGCTCGCACTCTGGGGTATCACTGGCGATGTGCGTGCAAGGGTTACGTAACATTTTCCAGCATGGAACCGAGCGACCACCCCTCCGACCCGTCAAAACAGGACATCCCCGCGAAATCGATAACGCGAGCCGCGTAAACATCGTCTGCGATCAGACACGCGAATCCTCCATTACTCGCGATTTCCTCTTCGATCATCCAACGATGACCAAATTAATATCGAAGTCAGAGTGACTTCGATTCGCATCCTACAATTTAGCCCTTCTTGGGAGTTCGCCAATCGTTCGCCAAGCTTTATGGACCCTCACTGAAGCGAGCAAGCACGTGTACCCACTAAACGTTCGTAACTATTTAAACAACTACCGAGGACCTAATTTACGAGGGAAATTATCCATTTAATTTAAAATTAAGCGATCGCGTGCGTTTCCGTTATTAAACTTGCCTTAACTTAAGAATCGGGGGTAGCAAACACATGTTGGTTCACGCTTCGAGAACCATTCCGCGCAAAGGATTTATGTAGACCAACGAATTAACATCGATTGCGATCGTTCCTAGTTACGAAAGCTGAAGTGAACCGCGTGTCACAATGATCGTTGCAAGTCATCGAGCTCGAGTGTCTGCGCAAGACCATCATTCAAAGGCAGCCATTTCATTCGTCGCCCTTTTCATTCGCACCGCTCGACGCCAACTATTGCGTTCGCCAGTCTCTTTACCAACTTCGGATTAAAATCGAAATTACGTTGCCAGGTCGTTCGTTTGCGTTTCACGTGTTCCCCGTAACACGAGGCCATCCAAATGCTTGTGGACGATAACGCGCGGCACGTGTTTAGTATCGAAAGGGTCGTTCAGCCATTACGAGGGTTAATGAAGCGCCATACAATCTACGCGTTCCCTCCCTCCCGTTGGGAATCGCTTCGAGGACTCGCAACCTTCACTGTTACATCACGGATCTGACTGGCGTCTACCCAGTAGGCACCGTTCCTGCTCGACAGCTGCTAGACGTCCGTTCGAAAACACCTGTAACCCCTTCTCCGGTTGTCCAGCGATGGCTGCGACGGAGGGTTGAACCTGTCGATTGAAACCATGGAAAAACCCGCGGATTATACGCCTGGTCGAAGCCCGAACGAGGTCACCTATCGACTGGCAGTTGGATCGCGCGATGCGCGCCACCCATAGGGCGCAGACTCGGTCCTCCTCGCGTCCCGGCACTGTTGGCCCGCAGGATGTTCCTTCCGCCGCGTCGAGACGCGACCGGAACACTGATCGAAACTTTCGGTAGGGTTGTCGACCCGTCTCAAAGACTGTGAACTTGACTGGGACGGCCATCCTTCGCCTTGGCGCTAATATTCGAGAATGGCAGCTGCCATCTAGTTTCGAACGCCACGGGACTGAGGGTTGTCATTGAAGCCATCGCCTCGAAGTAGCTAGTCAATGACAGACGGGCCCTTCAGATTGCGCGTCTAATAGGTACTACGTATGCGTGGGAACTATTTATTTTCGTTAGTTTCGCGAAACTAATTTCATTGTGCGCTTCCCTCGATGAGATTGTAGAGAAACGAATCTTTTCATTTAATATTATTTATTTTTTAATGTTTCAATTGTATGTTATGTAAATATGAATTTGTGCGAACACCAGCAATCTAGTTCTGAAGGTTTCAGAGAGCGGGAACGTTGGTACGGAAAGCTGAGAGTCTTGGGAAAGATGAATGTTCGGTGGGGAGTATGAAAGAGGGTGAGAGTGAATAGGGTCGGAATAAAGGGTGAAATGACTGAGATGGTGGCAGGATTTTTGGGGAGTATTGCTTCCTTGGAAAGAAAATCGCTGAGCACAGAAGGGCATCGACGATAGGGGTGTCGTGAAATGGGGTTGAAGCGAGAGGGGATGTAAAAAGACGACTTGGGTCGATCAATTGTTGGAAACGTAAAGGATTATGAAAAATTGTAATTAAAATCTCTTTACGATTACTTACGGTTTGATGTACATTGTTGCAAAATAAAAGGTTGCAAGCAAGTGTACGTGACATGTTAAACGAGTCATTTTAATGTGCTATTACATTACGTAAAAAATTGAAGAGTGACAAATAAGCAACTAGCTACCATCAACGATCTGTTGTTTTTTTTTAGAAGATCTTATGATATAAAATTATAATGTATCTTCAAAGAAACAAGCTGTCAATTTCATTAATTACTTTACTTATTCTAATTTCATTTTTCTTGCGAGAATGCTTTCCTCCTTCGACAAAAATATTATTGCGAACGACACCGATCAAGACACTTTACGTAGCCTTATTTCTTTGCTGACATGTGCAAACAGCTTTCAACGTAAATGGTGTAATTATAGTACAATTGCAAGAAACTATAAAACGATGAAAAAGCGGGAAGGGAATAAACTTTGAAACGCTAAAAATTCTGTACTTTTCTGCATTGAGAAAGTGAGAAAGAGAGGCGCATTTCTAAAGAGATGGATTTAAATTTGCAAATAAATTTAATATAAAATTAATCGCATATATACGGGACGTGTTAAAAGTAACTCGCGATCGTTGCTAAATGCCAAGACTACGCGGTTAGTGACTTCTGCAGACCTATTTCAATATTCACCGGACGTAACTACTCTATCAATTACAAGATTCTAATCTCGATCAAACAAGTAGTAAAATTTTCATGAAAATTCCAAGTTGTTCGAATTAATGTGACTGTGACCAAGAGTACTGGTACGCAGAATGTATAAATTGAAACGCTTATCGCTAATTTAGGCGTCTTATTAAAATGATATGTGAACTATAAAAAGAACACAGTTTGCCTGCCGTTTTTATTCTGGTCACGAGGTAACGAGACCAATACCAAGGCTACAATGCCAAAGATTCTTCAATTCTTCGACTCGAAATCAGTAACGAGCAATGTTTTACATAATAATAACACAGGATTACGATTAACGTGTACCCAGTGAACGTATATCGCGATTATATAAAATTAATCGTGCTTAAATAATTCATCGAACAGAGTGCTCTTTCACCCTTCGCGTGAACTACGTCTCGTCTTATCGACATTTGCGTGATCGTAAATGGATGTTGGTTCTAGGAACTTATAAATGTCACGAGCCTTGTCCCTGCGTGAAGTTTTCTGGTAATAAGGGAACTAATTTTGTCTTTCATCAATTTGGAACAAGTATTGCCGAGTTCACGGTTCAAATTGTTTCAGCCGCCATCTCTCGAGCCTCCTTTCGTTCAATGGCTCTAGCTCCTCGTTGGTCACGGAAAACGATACAGAAGGTGGCCTTGAACAACCTAAACCGGTGAACTCCATGATAGACGCGATACGAACGCTGATCTTGCGAAAGTCTTGGGACAGGTATCAAGCGAGCAATTAAAATTTTACAAGCATCGCGACCTTGCGCATATAATTATGAATTTACATTATAAAGGCGACCGATTATTCTTAGAACGAACCTTGGCTGAACCACTTTCGATTGAAGGTGCCAGCGTCAGCGACGCCTGGGAGCCTGCAACCCGTGCGCGCAAAAGATGTGCGCACTTCCAACGTAAGCATAGACACCGATTCGTCGAAGCGAGTGTACGTTTCAAACGGGTCAAACCTGTTGAACTCGAGAATGTCGTGGAGAAAAAGTAATCAGAAATTAATTGCGATATCGGTCTCGTGTAACATTGTAACGATTGCAAACGGCAAATAAAAAATTAACGTATGCAAACGAGACGGAGACTTCGCTTCCCATTCATCGAAACGATAAACACGTTCGCGTAGCGTGCGTGGAAAAAATATTTTCATCGATCTTTCGAACGCGATTGAATCGGAACGGGACGTACGATACAACAGATAACGTGCTTCGTCGGACGCAGGCAGCGTAGTTTCGATAATATAATAGTAGCTGGCCGGTTCTTTGATAGAGGAACGCGCTTAAACTCAGACACGTAGCGACGAACAGCGGCTCAGCTGAGACCGGCTGAGCCAATCCCGTGGCGCGTCACTGCTCTCGCCACCTAAAACCGACGAATGGGGCTCCGCGAAAGACGTACGACCGGTCGCGCGGCACGCCAGAATCGTATCGACGTGTTCCCGCCGCGTCTCGTGGAACTTGCTGGCGGTGGCCACGCGTCCATGCGATAGGCAGTGCGCGCGATGAGGTGATGATGCACTCGAATGTCATGGAGGCGTTATTGGAACGAGGGAACAGAATTTTATAGTGTCCGACGAACGAGAAAGACGAAAGGCTCGAGGGCGTCCGGGGAAGGGGAATAAGCTGATTCTGCTAACGGCGGGACGAATTATACCGGAAGGCCAATATTTCGAACGGTGAATGGGAGGCTCCGACGCTGTATGCTCGGACGGACGGGAACCTTGGGAGGGTTTCGATAGATAAACTTTCGACGAGGTTCTTTGGACGGTTCGTTCATGAAAACGGCGATTTTTAGGCGTCGTCGCTGGATGTAGAGCAGCAGAGCAGTGCGAGGAGGTTACGGTTGGAAAATTCCTTAGGAGGTACGAGGGGAGCGATTCTTTTGTCGCTCGAGACAATGATGTACGGCCTCGTATTATGTTATATATAAATCTACGTTGGCAGGTGTTAAATTCATTTACACGTGGCCACGTAGGTCTGTTTTAGGCCTACCAGTCAGCGGCATTTCTAGTTGAACTTTAACGGCCATCGAATACGTGACTTTCTGGTTTTTATGTTTTATCGGAATAAAGAAAGTGATTCAAAGCGTGTGGACTTTGAAAATTACGCGAAGAAGTTGCGTCTGTGACACTTACTGGGGGAAAATTGTACCGAAATAGCTTGAAAAGTATAGGATAACGGGGGGGAAAATAGCACAACGGTTTCTCACGTGTCGTTTTACTAATTTCAACGGTAAACAGTCGTCCGGATATTTCGACTGTTTTTCCGTTATCGTATGGGGAGAAATTTATATGCCAAGACGCGAGAAACAAGTTTTTTCTATCTGTGGGCAAGAGCGCAGAGAATGAAAAAAAATCTTTACATTTGTCTACATATTTACATCAATTCGTGAGAATATTTAATCTTTACGCATACTAATTTGACACTAAAGGCATTGCACATATAATACTAATATTAAAATACTCGAGATTGAAAAGAACTCGTAATTGAAATAAAGAGTACGATAAGTATGCGATGTAAAAGAGCAAAAAGTTTTATAAACTTTATATCGGGGATTACGTTCGCGCTGGATGCCACGCGAATTATCACGCCCATTAGCACAAGAATGAGATCCAATTGGCAACGTTAATCGTTACGATTTTGTATAGAGAATGAGAGTCGTTATGCTGTTTGATTCATAACTTGGCGGCGTTCTCCGATCTCAATGATACACATTTGCATAGCGTGCAATTTCAATGTACGTAAGGATAAGTGTGCTGTCAACGAAATTAATCAAATCCTAATGGAACTAATTCTCGTATTATGATGCAGATGCAATGGAGGCATGCACTGAGAAACGTGACTACCGTGCTGGAATAAAAGATTCATTCCAAAATAAACTGAACCATGTACTTTCGGTTCAAATTAATTTTAATACATATTAAAAGGCGCAGCTGTCTTTTTCAATCTTTGCATAATTCAGTAATTAAGTGCTAACGTCAATCACGATATTAGCCAGAAAATATTTATTACGATTGAAATATGTGCAACATGTAAAATATGATTTGCGTAATTCGTTTTTCACGGTTTCAGAACGTGCATTGTGTTGGAAAGAAGTGTGGAGAGCACGTGCCACGCGAAACGTCCATTCACCGCGTACAGCAAGTGTGTATAAAATATGCGAAGAGAATGCAGATTTCCCAGACCTGATTATCCGCAATTCTTTACAGAGCATCGATACAAACGAAACCTTCTTTCAGGTAACCGAAGTACAGGATGAAAAGAAAGTGGAAAGTATGCAAAGAAGCAGTGCCACTCTGTTTTTATGCCGCGAAGAGAAAACGGTATTTGAAATATCGCGAGAAAATTTATAGCAATAATCATTCAATACACGGTATCAGACCGCTTTTTACGCGTCGCGTAATTTCTCGGCCAAGTTCATACGTGCATTAATTCCGATGATTAACCGTTCGTGTAATTCACGAAGCACCGCTAATTATCTTGGTCGTTGTATCGTAGGTGCGCCTTTACGAATCGACCAATTCGCGCAACGGCATTTGAAAAATAAAATTCCATATCTACTATTGGCCAGTTTAGCGATATTCAAATGGAAATTACAGTTTTTATCTATTCACCGTAAAAAAAGTTATTTTAAACGTTCCACAAATGATCCGAACATAAAGACGAAAATTTCTCAGCTAGACATTTTGAATATTCATTGTAAGTATCTTTTGATTTTCGCAACTTTACGTAAAGAATATCATAACGTGCTAGCACTGCGTTCTCGAACTTCTTTCTCAAACTTTTTGGGCTACAAAAATTTCGCGCCACAGTTATCCTCAAAACGGTTCGAACGCTCTGTCGTCGTGTTATAAAAACGAATTCTGCTGTTAAATTACTAAATCTTAGCGAAACTTACATATTATTACCCCAAGGTGCCGCGCTACTCAGTTTGGAGAACCACTGCGTTAGAGTATCAAAGACCGTTGCTCAAATTATTTTATCACCGGCAATTATTTTACATATATGCTTGCAATATGAATCATAACTTCGTATGCATATGTATATATTTCGATACGGAATAATAGCAGATTTTGCATGACACGCACTTTCAAATAGCGCGTAAAATATTGAACGAGCATTCGATTAGTACGCATGCGCGAGTACAAATCACGTGTACAGCGGTCATCAGTACGCATGCGCGTAAGCGCGTGACTATCACTGTACATCAGTGAACCGCGAAAGGCAGGAGATGTTCTTGAATCGCTTCCTGGTCCGTATATGTTACGCGAGCCAGTGATTCTCAACCAGAGCTGATATCAGCTTGAATAACGGAACCGTTGTTACATATTATAGCGGTTCGATTACGTGGCTCTTAATGAGAGCCCACCTCAACTCGAAGAATAACAAACCGTCTTCGAGCGTTTTTATTATGTACTTCACCTTGCCGCAAGGAGACTGTGTACAACTGCGTAATTATTAAGTTGATACAGAAAATGTACCTCAGGGCAGAGAGTATGCCATAGTATAGGGTGAAATCTATTAATTAAAAGATATTCATTAATAATATTTATTAGATAAGAACCAATATTCTGGACTCGTGGAGAAACCAATACTCTCTTTGATCATTGACGAAATTTTTCGAACCAATGCTGAGCCGTACGTTCGTTAACGGTTCTTTGGCTAAAAACTTGATTACTACCTAAATACTAGACGCTTGGATAACTTCGGTTGTTTTGCGTTCTATTTTACGCTCGCACAATGAAATCGTACGAATTTGCTTTTCGTTCGTGTTTGATATTTGAGAGTTTAGAAGGAAGACGGGAGAACAAACAGAAAGGAACAGTCGGATGTAAATGTGTAAGAGTAGTGTGAATTTCACGGTTTTGAAATGATATGTTACGTAAGAATGTGTAAGAATTAAAAGTGAAATTATCTAAGTAAAAAGAAGTTATTGATGAATCACGTTTTTAAGACGAACTAAAAGGTATAAAATAATAATTATTAAACCCCATACAGATTTCTAACTGCATGCAGGCAGTGCTGAAAATTTGTTACTGGGAATCTTTAATAACTATGAAAATATTTGTAGGACTTAAAACGAAAAACATGGAACACGTGCAATAGATAATCGATGTATGAACAGTTTACTTAAGTGACTAACAATTTTATTGCATTATTAACGAGAATTGCAATGAAAGAGGGACGTGATATCACAGTGCGCATACTTTTCACAGTACGAGCAAGAGAAAGGTGACACTGCAGAAGAATTCGCGCGAGCGAGTGCGTTTAGGAAGTGTGCGATCGCACGATTATCGGATTCCCTATCGGCTGGAAAATTGTCCTCGTGCCTGTAAATAAACTGATAAGCAATTTCCAGGCTCTGAAAATGCGAGGAAACGGGGAGCATCCGAGGATTACAATTTTCGGAGCAGTGACATGTGTCGATGCACACACGAGGAAGCATAGCGACCAGCAGTGTCGTTGCTTTCCCAAGTTCAACGAGAAACACTTGTGTCTACACGTATGTCTCGCGTATGGTTTCGGAGCACAGGTACACCGCTGCCTACCTTTCTTTGCTCCAATTTGTGCGGGTCTGCCAGCGCGTCGATTTTCACCTGTGCATGAAAATTTAAGCACCCACGATTGTAGAATTAAGTTATTTAATGCGAATTGTTCGTTCTCTATTTATTAAACCTGTCGAGTATCCGCATCTGGTTACCAAACAGTCAACGTTTTCTTATCAAGTTTCTGGAAATGGCTGCACAATCTGGTGTTTGTGCTACGTCCAAATGAAAAGAAAAATGCTCTCATTTTTCATCCTGCTCCATTAAAGTCACGCACGGACCGAGTCCGCGTACGTGCAATCTGCGCGGACGTTTGTCTAATAAAGAATCGTGGTTCCAGCAAGAACGGGTTGTTCCGTTTGAAGGAGAGCGACCGTGGATCGCGACGGCCTTCGCCGTTTTCGAAACAATTTTCAGCCACGACAATGGTGCATTCTCGCGCGTACATATTTGCATATTATCAGGTGGATTCGTTACGAGATACGACGTGGAAACGGTCGGTGTCACGTTGACGCGTGACGACACGGTTTTCGCTCGCGCGTAACCACCGATTAACGATTTAATGACGCGATCTTGATCATTTCTGCGAATGCTCGAGCGAGACACGCGGAAAAGTTCGATCGTAAAATTAGAACCACGTAACGACACCGTAGGCAGGAACGATTTTCGTGGGAGCGTTCGAAGCATTCTCGACGACTGCAACGAGGAACGTGCCCGATCGAGTTGTTGCGTCGCTGCTCGTCACGCTGCTCGGGACTTTAATGAAATTTAATGAATGTTATTTATTTAGTACATAATACTATAAGTTACGACATGTTCGATCGTTTAACGGTTCGTAAAAATAATTGGTTCTTCCATTCAGTAAAAGTGGTCTCTGTTACAAACAAGTTTACAAAGATCATGAAACGCTTGGGGTAGAGCGGAGCAGTACAAAGATTTAATAACCGAACAAATGGCTAGTGAAAAGTATGTAAATCGTTGCGGATGGTCGTGGACGGACGTACATAGAGACTCTTGAATTCTGGCACCTGGTGTTACACTAACGCGACCGGAGCCAGCCAATGAGAAACGACGCCTGTAGGTAGAGCGTTTCCTGTTGGACGGCTGTCGAGCTGCGTATTGGTGTTAGTGTCATACGAGAGGCAACCAGAACCCAACAGACTGTACGTAGACGTAGATAGAGGTAGATTCGAACAAGGTTGAATCAATTAAAAGGGTCAGTGAAGATTATATAGGTATTGCTCCTAATTACTTGATTCAATGTGCGTTAAAGTATACCAGGTATAATGAACGATAATTTAGAATAATACGGATAACGGTGTCAATATTACGGGGTAATTGAAGAATTTTAGTCGCAATTGCACTTTCTACGCAATTGCATAGCCTCTCTCTAACGAATTAATAAAATGGACGCAAAAAGAACTGCAATGCAGTCGTAGACACCTCGAAGGTAAAAATCAATACCCGACAATCGATAATGGCAAAGGATGATTTAATCTTCGAAAGGCCGTGCGCTCTTATCAATTGATTTTTTAACGCGCAAAAGCATTTTCCATCGACGGATGCGTAGAGCACGGAGCAGCCGGATCGCGCTGGTGCCACTAATCGACCCTAATCGGATAGACGTTTCCTGTACTCGAATACATGATACATCCTCGCATCTGATCGCGTACGAAATTGCGAACGAGACGGTGCGCAATGATTATCCATCAACGGCCACCGGGGAAATGAATTTTTCTTGGCTGTTTAAAATTTATTTTTCAATCCACTTTTTCAGCTCGACCATTGTGGCACCGTGTCAGGCAATTTCTCTCCCGTTCGTTGCGTAACAGCCGTGAAACCTGGTAAAGGGACGAATAGTCGAGTATTCGAGACGGAACGAGCTCGAAATTTGTCCAAAACGATGCGCAAGTTTTACCAATAGCCGAGGTCGTCGAACAAACGTTTCCAAAGAGCTCAACAGGTGTGGGATCGTGGAAATGTTGCAGCCAAGATTATTGTCGCGCGCTCTGACTTTTATTGGATCAATTTAAATTGCGCGCAAACGAGCGTTGCGAAAATATACAGTCTCGTGCTCGAGTAAACGGAAATACCACTTGGAAGCGTTCTAAGAAATTATATCGAACGAGTTATCGATCCGAGAAATGGAAGGAATCATTTTTCTGTTCGACTCGCGTAAAATTTCAAAAGTGTTAATAAACTTTCTTTCCCTGTATACTATTACGACTTCCGCTTAGACCTCGCGTGGCGGACACAAACGCGATGAACGAACAAATAATCAACTTTGCGAGTGAAAAGAGACAAGGTAGGGCAACAAAAGCGTAACTATTTTTACTACCGTTGACGCTATGCCGTGAATTTTGGTATCGTTTCGCGAATGAGCATTTAGGCGATTGTTAGCGCGCTCACGACTGCACGCGTTCTTACATTTTCCATACAATTTTGATACATATTTTTAAATCTTGCTTTGTACATCGAAAAGAAAATGTTAATATCTTTATGGTAGTTTCAAGTTGAGTCTAGAATTCGCAGTGTACAAATATTTGCCAGAATTTTGCGGTAAATGCTGTTTAATAATAAGAAAACGAGTCGTAAAAGGTGACAAATGTCTTGTGATTTTAAAAGCATAATTAACACATCACGCCACGCGTAAACTTATTCAAATCGCGTCAGCGGCGGTAACTAAAATATGTGTAATTCCAGAAAAGCGGGAAATACTCGTCGAGATCAGAGTAACAGATCGAGTAGCGAAAGATTTTTCTTCTCAACTATGGACGCGTCGAGTCCAGCTCGAACTCTTCGAGTCTAATCGAAGTTTTCTCAGATTCGTCGAATAGTTTAGGGGTTACTTTCTATCGAATCGAAGGGTTCCCTCTCGCGTACTCGTTACTCGGTCGGTTAGGTAAAAGTTTCACCTCTGGGCAACAATCGCGCGTGCGCGTGAAAAAAAAAAAAAGGAAAGAGAAATTCAGTAATTCTCTGGACTGCGGTGAAATTAACGTTACAAAGGTCGCACGGATTTAACGCGATTTAAGTTCATTAATCCCAGCCGGTCGACGAGACGAACGATCACGCGTCGAGATATCAAACACACCGTTACATCATCGCGAATGTTGATAAGATTCAAACGATTCGGGATGTCCGATCACGCGATGTTGGGGTGACCGGTCGTGTGCCGGGGAATCGTGCCACTAACGAATGGAATCATTTTAACCTTGCCAGTTATCGCCCCGAAAAGCACGAAAGACGTACGAAGGCCCGTAAAACAAATCCACTGTTTCACCTACACTGATTTTCGATTGTTACTCCTCTCGTCCCGTGTCAATTTTGAAATCATCGATTTCACCAAATGGAATCGCCCGGAGTCTCTCGACAAACGTCGCAACGAACGGAATATTACGGTGTACGAAGAGCAAACAGCAAAACGTACCTGTATTGTTATCCTCGTGGGCTTCTTTGCCGGTGAACGTTTCTTGTTTTCAGCCGGATTGACCGAATGTTACCCAACGCCGTCTGATGTCTCGACGCCGGTGCGTGCACGATGCAAGGAGAACCCGTTCGTATACAGCAAAGTAGTTACGATACCACAGGTTTGATCTTCCAAACGGTGGGATTATATACCTCTGGAAAACACCGGTTCGTTCTTAAATGCGTGCTCTTCCCTTACAAACCGAGCGACCTGACAGTGAACCACGACTGAGATGCCGGCACTTGCGGCCAGAGCTAAATATGATTATCGGCAAACACGAGCACAACGACAAGCGCGCCTCACACCATGCGGAAGCGACGGTGGCGCCATAACGCGGCACCCTACGACGTGTTGATCCTGCGACGTTGCTCTCCGCGGACGGATGCGTACGTGATCTCTTATCGTAAGAAACGTACGTTCGTCTTCTGTTTGTGTGTATATTTTTTTCGATTCTTCGTTTAACGAAGACTGTCGTGCTTACACATCTCGCGGGAACATCCGATGTTTTCGATGTTGTCGGGTACGACATTCGTCTTGAACGTGTAGATAAAGAGGGACAGGAGAGGAATGCCTCGAGTTTAGAAAAAATTCGATCCTTTTGTAATAATAGCTTCTTCCCAGTACTTCTCACCTGAAAACGCAAGTATACTGATAGGTTTCTAAGTGACCGGAGGAAATATGACGGTTTTCGTAGTTTAAACATTTAAACAAGTGGAATAATTCATGGTATCAATTATCGTATAACGTAGTGACGGAAACAGCGTGTGTGTTGCATATATGTGTTTTCGTAATTAACTTTGAGTTTTATATTGAATTGAAATATTCTATTGTTTTTAATGAGTTAGTCACAGCTCATTTTAATATCCTGGTTGCATTCAACGACACATTTTAATTATGTAAAACTTTTGAAAAGTTTATTTAACTAAATTTACTTGTAAGATTAAACATTTTTTATCTTCAGTCGATTAAGTAGTAGTAACAGTAAAGAACAGGTGTTCTGTTTAGTAATTATTAATATTATAATGCGTTTACACGTTTCTAAGTTTTTGGCTCACTTAGACGGAACATCTTCAAAGACTGGAATCAATCCTGATTCACGTCGAGCTAGATTTATTATACCAGTTCTGTTTAAAAAGGAAAAAAGAATTTTTTATCTTCAGTCGATTAAGTAGTTGTAACAACCCTTTTGTAATCGATACCTTCATATTGTATTAAAAATATTTGTTTCTTTTCATATGAATGTATGCTACAAAGTATGTTTAACCGAATGAAATGATTTCCTCGAATCAATCTTCTATAATAGTCATTGACAGTGAGTCATTCGTCAACTTGAGCATCAGAACTGTTTTTAGCTTGTAATGCTCATTTCTCAACCCCCTTTTGCTGACTTTGAAATAAATTTGAACTCTAGAGTTCAATCCTAAGTGTAATTATGTTAAAGACATTCACTAACGCATAATACCAGAATAGTATGAATAACGCAGCGGTTAATAGGGTGACACTTTCCGGAGTGCATTTTCGAATTACATTAATGGACTAGCACTTGCTAATAATTGTGCAACCATGCATGCATTTCCTATTGTGCAGACATGTCGAAACACTGTGGTAAACGATCCATTGTTAGTCGTGATTCATTTACGTTGGGGTTGTAAAAAGTAAATTGTTGCGATGCTCGATAATTGAAAGAATCGTGGGGGCTCTTAAGTTGTTCCTATTGAAGCGATTGATAGTAATAAGCGGTAACGATACCAGTGACGTTAGTATTTTTTATAGTCATATTATGTATTTACATGTGCGAATGATATGCTTCGTGCTAGTGACTAAAATTATTAATTACGGAAGTGAATAAAAATTTGGAAAAAAAAGCCTCAAATATTATTTATACGTACAAACGCACGATGTACGTGCATTATATTGTACCGTTGGCCTGCTTAATGGCTAAATTAAATAGCCACGAAAATGAGCAGAGATCAGAAAATCTCGGATTTGAATTTTACAACTGTTTTCGAGAGTATCGAGTCAAGGATACGCTCACCGTCCTCGGTGACTGGCTTTTGCGAATAAATTTTCGGCTAAAGTGAACGCAGGTTGTTTATCACAAATACAGCTTCCATTAAAATAGCAAACGAACGTTTACAGTGGCGTTTTTTCGAAGATTTTCTGTCTCTCCTAGGGCAAAGTTTGTGACAAATCTGATTCCAGTTAAACAAACCGCATATGTCGTTTTGCTTCAAGTAAAGTTCATACGAAGTTCACAAACATTGATTGCATTTAAAAAATATTATAACTGTTGTGAAAATGTCAGTAATATGTAATCAATATGTAAGTCAGCAATAATTTCTCGCCAATGGCTATCGTCAGTGGCATAAAGAGGATGACCAATCTCGTGGCCACTTCGTTCATTTTTTTTTTAAATCATTGATATGAGCACTAGATACGCGTGTCGCGTTTAAAGGTTAAGATTCTGCATTCGTGCGAAAAAAGTTTTCACAATTTCTCAGAAGCGGACTTGCTGTGCTCACCGATTCCTCTCATCGCTCGTATCGATTGCATCGATTCCATCGATTTGCTGTCGACGGTGGAGCAAATACTATTATCGACACACCATTGTCCTCATTCTAGGTGGTTTTTGTGTACAAACGTCGATACATCCACTGCTTGTGATTTTTTCAAACACAGTAACCCGATTCCTCCATTATAGCCCCTTCCTAGCTGGCGATCGCTTTCGATTCACCCTGAGTAACAGTAAACTTCCCGGCTGGCAACGAATTTCAATTAAAATACACACCACCAGAAATGAATCGGTAAAGAAAGGAAACGTGGATCGTGCAGCAATCGATAAACGCACCAGTCAGTACTGCCTTTCTTCGCTGTGCGTTATGCAATGGAAATTAACGATCGTCTCCTCAGCGCAAACAAGAATTTAATTTACCAAACAAATCTCTAAGGGAGAAATATAACGCGCGACGTTCGTATCTGTTTTCCGCGTCGAACTTTCAAACTTTTAAGGCACACGAGAATTCCGAACTGAAACATCTTCGAGTTAAAAGTCCGAATGGCCGTGATTAATCATTAAAGATGCTCTTAGCTTGTGGATTAATATTCTTTCTAATTAACTTGACGGTGATAACGAATGTTAAAAGACAAAATAATTATGTATACTCGATCTATCGTCAAGTATACTTTCCACAATTCAGATCTGAATTTTGTAGGCACGTACGAATATCAATGACGAATCTATTTTTATAGTCATATTAAAGTTCAACATTATTATGCATGAAACGTTGTAGTAATGAACCGCTCGTTGCTTAGATTTTCGAATTAATAATTCAAGAAGCTCGCTGACTCAACGTTAATTAAACATGCGAAATTTGGTAGGAGTGACCATTTCCTCAGCAACACGTAAGACCTATTAACGCGTCCGATTACCAATGCAGTCCACCTAACAGGGTGGAACCGTGTAGAACGTTTCATCGATGGCTATCTAGGGGTTAATTTCTATCGCATGCGTCGAAGGTAAGGACGAAAGGACTACGTCGAGATAATCCTTCAGTCTATATTCGATCGCTGGCTAAGACGTCTCGCGTTTTTCTCTAAACGTCGATAGAATTCGAGGAACTGGCCATTCTTTCGTTTCCACGGTATCTACTAGGATTAAATAAAGGATGAACAGTGAATTTTCAGCGACTGTTTTTACGGGACGTTCCTAGTAAAATGATCGCAAGGTACGCATACGTTGTTCAGACGATTACCATTCCGTGTGCAATAGATTGTCTGTTCACGACAAGGAAGTGAATTAAAACCGTCGCGATATTCTCGAAAAGATAGTTTCGTATTCTTCTGTTCATAGAAACACGAGTGTTGGATTTTTCACGACGGCCCTATTCGCCATGGCAGCTACCACTTGCATTTTACCGTCGCCATTAACGTTGCAATTAATCTTGGAATTTGCCAAGTGGAGGGCTTGGGATCAAATAGTGCTGTTCGAAAATTTAACCTCGTTAGGTAAACCAAATCGATAATTAAATATTTAAATACTTAAATTGAACGTTTCTTTCCTGTACAAATTTATACAACTTATATAATTATCTCTCGGTTGAGGTATTACATGTATACACAATTGTGTTACACGCTGATAATTTCACATTGTGTTAATAAAGTTATTGAATTTAACTATGGAAAATTTGAGAGACGTCATTTTGAGAGTAGATTCCGAGAAAAATATACACGGAAATAATAAAATATGATTCACGATGTCATGGTTCAAAGCAACAACCAAACAGTTGACAGCCAAGAACCAAAATACTAAAAAAAAAACGAATTATTTACATCTTCTCATTTATCCTCATTTGGAGAGCGAGAGAGAGAACCACAAATACAATATAGAAATCGGCACGTAGACAACGCGTGTTGTTGCAACTGTATTCCGTGTATGTTGAATAAAAGTTTCCACGATTTATCAACATTCGAAATTATTACGAAACGGGATACGAATCCGTGGACTTTGATTTTAGAGCGATCAGCTTTTGTACAGAATGATGTAATGTTAAAGCTCGCGCATTACTTGCCAAAGCCATTCACGTGAAATGGAATCTCCGGCTGTGGAAACATTCAAAGAATTAAATTTTGTTCGGTGTTGTAACACGCGAATAATCGCGGGTCGGCAATCGATTGACCCTTGAATATCTTGTAATATAGAAAAATTTCTCGCATCGAATTCGATTAAGTCGTAATATATAAAACGTAAAAATCACTTCCGATTAACGTATCTCGAAAGAAGACATTTTGCTCTTTCTGTCTGCAAGTGCTTTTGACACTTGACAGGTTGCTCTTATTTTCAACTGTATCGCACAATAATCGCCCACGGTTGCTTAGCGACGTAGGAATAAAGAATATTCCACGGAACCCCATTATCGTATGTGATATTTTCTTTTTTCGGCACAGATTGTGTATTCACGTACACCAGGCCATTAATAGCGTGTCTGGCCAACGAAGGAATCAGCGTGTCAATTCAGTCAGCTGTCAATCCTAATTTACCCGACGCCCTTGCGATCCAAAAGCATCGAATTGGATCGATCGTTCTGCTCGACGGGCTTAATCTTACATCCCCTGATAATATTCTCAATGTGGTAAGAAGTACACGCGTGCAACTCACTTTTATGCGTTCCAAGTCTGGATTTTTATTTAACATTTGAAATAATTCTATTTACTATTGATTGGCTATGGAATGAAGTGGTAGTACAGGGGTTGCAACAAGCTGATGGAATTATTGATAACTGTTTAGAAATAGAAGTGTAGCGATAGAAAGATAAAGGAAGATGGTCGAATCGAACGATTTTTGCCCGCTAGGTATTCAGTTTGTTGTATAATTAATTAGGCGAGTTTGTCATATGACATTATCTTATCTCATTAATACTAATTGCCATATCAATTATGACGTAAAAGAGTAAAACGCTCTATTTGTAATTAATTACGTCCAATTGAGATCACACAATAAACTAACCAACTTAATGGCGATAATTTTTGTGTACATAAATTGCCGTTCCCTTGAATGCGTGATTTAATTAATTGCAATTTTATAAGAAACTGCTACATTAATTCAAGGAAATAAATGTTTCAGGCATCGCAGAAGTCTCAATTCAATTACTACGTCTCTTGGCTAATGATAACCACGAGAAACACCGATGCTACGATCGATACCGTCCTCCGACACTTGAATATCGGTATAGACAGCGATGTGGTCGTCGCGACACCTTCGTCCTCCTACGAGGCGATTCAGAAATTGTCTCGAATGTACTGGAACAAGTATGTACACGTACTTTTCGAACACGGCTACTATTTTTATTATTTTAAAATAAATCCTATGCAGATGCTTTAAAAAATGTTTGCATTTACACTTCATGGTCGTTGAACGTCGCAAAAGATCTATAATTGATTGTGTTATTGTACGTCGCACTTCGTAACATAGAACAACGTAATTAACAGTAGATTAATAGAAACAAAGATCAATTTGTAGATTAATTGACATGTTACAGATATGAATAAATGATTGCAAAATAACAAAATAACAAGAAAAAAGATGCGGAAGTATGACTTACTTTCGCTAGTTTAGCGTGTTAACGTTTTGAACATACGAAAAAAGTAATGACGGTAGGGTTTTATCGGTGTGCATGTCAGGTCGGTGCAATTGTCTGACTAATTTAGAACGCTTCGAAAGCCTAACTATGGTAAACCTTGAATAACTGCACGCAACTTGGACACGTACAGTTAGTTAGGTATTAGATAAGTTTAGCAGACTTCATTGGTCCCATTATTGGAACACTCGCCGCATACTTCATAAATTACTACTCTAAAGCGCAGAGGGAGTTAATGTAGAACCAACCCCCGATAAATCGCTCAGATAGCGTCGAGAGCAGCGGAATTTAGAATTCTTCACCCCTAAATACATCTCGTCCATAGTTAGTCGCAAAGAGTTAATCGAATGTTATTGTATTTCTCAGGACATGCTCGTCCTTGCAACGCTATGGTAATCACTTCGAGTTTCATAAACCATCCATCAAACGGTTTGACGAGAATGCATCTGTCAACCTGAACTATGCAGTCCTTGAGAACAGAACGATGCTGTTTCACTTCATCCACGTGTACAAGATCAGACACGTGGACAACACCAGTCTGGTGACCAATTTCCTTGGCTCTTGGAATCCGGACTTCTGGTCGCTCCACAGTCCGATTAGCGTGAAATTGCGTAGCGATTTCAAAGGTCTGCCGATCGTTTTCGGTGTGCTGAACGAAACGATCGACGGCCACACGGACGTGCCTGAGGAGGAGGCGAACGACATAGCGCCGCTCCTCGACTTCGCCAACTTCGTCACCAGCAGCGTAAACGCGAGGTACGACTTATAATTTCGACTGGGCTTGTATTACGAGTCGCTATACGAGAGTCACATTAGGCATGTCAAGGCTGAAGATTCAACGCTCACTAGGACCCTCAAGAATTTTCTCTCGTTTCTGATGAAATCATTTTTTCACTTTCAGAATATGTTAAGCGCGATAAATTTTTTTACAAATTTCGGCTGAACATCGAATAATGTATGTAAACGAATTCTGGACCATTAATCTTAAGCCAAATCATCTGCATAACTTCAACTACTATATTTATTTGGGTAAAAAAAAATGAACACGCAACACTTGAAAACGGAGATGCAGTTCATGGCCTTTTCGAAAAATTAAATCGTCAATTAAGAATATGAAAAATATACGTCTCGATCTCGCTGGTCGCACAGTTTCTTAAAGCAGATGATTAAAAAAATTGTGATATATTGAGGTTACACATTTGATTAACCTGCAATCGTATCGATGAATAATCCAATGTGTCATAGCATATTCAAATTACGCGTTCCCTTTAAACTATTTAAGAGTTTAAAGCATCTCAATCAATCTACATCGCTATGGCACGTTGTCAGATATGTTATATAAAACTAAATATTCCTACACAGTAACAAAAACAGACTTCTTAATGGCTTCAACCTTCTTTCGTAAGCAACGTATTTGCGAGGGAACAAAGTTAAAAAATACGATTATGCAGCCGTTCTTTTTTATTTGCACCACTTACTCAGAATGAAACACGCAAACCTATCGTCGAGCGATCGTACGATCTGTTTCATCCACTCATCTTCTTCCATCTCGATCCCTCTCCTTCATCGATCTACGACATTTAGTTTTTATTTAATCTACTATCTTAGAATATACTGATACCATAACTACGTAAGCAGGCGATGGATAAAACTTTGCAGCATAGAACTGATACCGCACGAGAAACTTGGCACCTTGAACAACAAAGTTTGGAACAACCTACTCGGGGACGTCGTCTCAGGAGCTGTGGACATCGGCCTCGGGTACATCACCGTGACCGAGGAACGACAAGCGGAAATGTCCTTCTGTCACCCTCTCATCCGCTACATGTGAGGAAACTTCCGTTCTCCAATTCACGCTCCTCTGTGCAGCCACTTACGTTTATTGTAGCATTGAGAAGAATTCGACAACAGCGCAGCGATGCCTCGTTAGATGCGCAAGCTTCGAGTCCAGCTAGTTAAGCTGAACAAATTTCTAGAACTGTCCGTTATTGCCTCATTGAACGGATCTGATCGAGAATTTAATAATTGGATCATTTTATCCGTTTCGAAGATCGATGTGCGATGGATGTAGGGTGTTTGTAGAGCATTTCGTGGATGCTTCTGGAAAACGGACACATCCGCTAAAATGTACCTAATACTCGAGTCTCCATTCAGATGATGCGCGTAGTTTATTGATAGAGACACTCTCCAATTCGTCAGAGACTTCTTACTCTTGCAACATAGCGATTAGTTACTTCCTATTATTAGTACCCTTTGACCTAAAGATCATGATCTTAACGCAACAGACTTTCTTTTTCACTCTGCTGCATGTACTCGCACGTGTCACGACGTAATCATTAGCTGTTAGAATTCTTCGATATATATTAGAAAGATATATTAAAATAAATACTTCGTTAATTGAAGACGTTCACACTATTCGAGCTAAATGATTTTCGTACAGGAGAAACATTTACTACCACCCATTGGAGACTGGGACTATGAGAGACATATTTCGACAACCATTTAACAACTATCTACTGGGCTGCGTGGCTTCCACTTATTTCGCTATATTAATCGCGATGGGGCTGATCATTTACGCGGCCAAGACCGTCCTGCATTACACGGAGGAGACACGCGTTGGAATAGGAGAAGCTGCGCTTTGGTGCATCAGCATAATGTGCATGCAAGGTCTCATAACTCGTCGATTAATTTTCTCGAATGTATCAAATTCTTTCATTATTCTCCAGCATTCTTGTACGAAGGAATGCCGACTGCTTATTATCTAGTTTGATATTTATCGCAGGCTCGCCGTGGACACCTCGCAATCCATCGGGGAAAACCGTACTATTATTCAGCCTAATGTTTGCATTAGTGATGTACAACGCTTACGCTGGCTTCATTACCTCAATCTTATCGGTGCAGGCCAGTGGTATCAAGTCTATCACCGATATTCTGTCGCACAACTTTAAACTGGGTTACAGCATAACCGACGACGAATACATCAGGGTGAGTTTCGTCGCGGGCGATAGGAAACGTTGAATCATCGGTCGTTTCGAAACACCCTTTCTCCTTCTCTGCTCGTTAACATGTAGAACGTGAACGACAGCAATCTTCGGGAATTATACATAAGAGCGTTCAACAATCGAGAGTCCCGACTGGACACAACATCCGGCCTGACGAAGGCTGTGAAAGGACACTACGGTTTCTTCATAAGCGCGACCCTAGCTCGACGCGCGCTGAGGTCCACGCTGATCCAAGAACGATGCACTCTGAAGGAGCTACCCCTTCCGCAGACCTTCACGATGGTAGCTCTGCCGATGGCCAACTCTTGTCCTTACAAGAAAATCATCAATTTGAAGTACGTCGATCAGTTTGGAACGCTCTGCACATTTTGTGCTTCGCATGTGCACTGTTTCTTTCAAAATTGAAGGAAGTGAAGCAGATCTTCTTTTCAGTATATTGAAAATACGAGAACGGGGAGTCCTGAACAGAATAACAGAACGAATGCTACCAGAAATGCCGCGATGCAAGTCGCCCACCACCTTCCACAGCGCCAGGCTAGCCGACGTCTACTCCGCCTTCTTCATTCTGATCGCTGGGGGGTTGTCCTCCATTCCGATCTGGATCGCGGAAAGAATTTGGAACCGACGGCGGCAAATGAAGGAGACCATCGTTCGTGGGATGCGCAACCACCATCTGATACCCTCGCATCTACCTCATCTGCCTCATTTACCCCGTTTCCCCGCGTTCTCGCGTTTCCCCCATTTACCACACATACATTCCCGCCAGAATCCGAGGAAGGGTGTCTCTGGCAACCACGGCTCGCGACGCGATTCGACGAGGAACGAGGGACACCACGCGTCGAGCGTCTGCGTGCCCGTGCCGGAAGAGTCCTCGCCAACGAAGAAGATGGAAGAACGCGTGGATTCTGACGCGGAAATAAATCGACCGCGATTCGAACCGAAATTTTTCAGCTGGAGGAAACAGGCCAGCGTGAAACACGCGAACTGGAGCTCGTTCTCGGGATCGCAACGTAGAAAGTTGATCGGTGGCCAAAAAGGTAGGTCCAGAGACAACACGGTATTTCCTTTTCATCAGTAGTTGACGTACTTTGATTAGACGCCATTAATTATAGCTTGTTATCGATGTGAATGCATATAAAAATGATTCTGCGTTATTAAAAATAGTGAGCAAATATAGAACAGACTAACCGTTTAACATATCAAGTCGAGGCAACGATGTATGGCTGTAATGTTAAGGTTGAATATGTTAAGTAGCTTACTTATTGGACTATAAATCATTTCATAGACAAGGAAGGCATAATATTATCAAATATATATGTCAATTTTGCTGACAGTGCTTTTTCCTCTGCTCTGCGCATTTGCAATCGCGTTTTTCATACTTATCATACGTCGCGGTAATTTTTACTTTTGCATTGAAGGCCTTAAATGGAGATTCGTATTTTTTCGTATCGTCCATGCTTCTGCAATCTCTTAATATACCATACGTGCTTCTAAAAAATTATTAACAACAAGAAAGCGCTGAGTGGTTCACGTTACATAAGCAAAGATATAATTATCTGTTTATTACCGGCACATAACGTTAATTAAGTCAGGATACTTTTCGTCGTCGTTGCACCATTGCTGCCATTGCTCGTATAACGATACCTCGCCGATTTCATCCAGATAATAATGGCAGAGGTCTCTCAGTCTAAAAAATTGTATTTATCGAATACAAAAATTGAATTGTACAACACGTTTACAGTTTGCTTCACCTAAATCTTCACGTTCGCTCACTTTTTCCCCCAAAGTCCATCCGCGGACGTGGTCACCATAATGGAACCTGGCAATCTGTCAGAAATGTATCGTTTCTCATCGATTTCACGTAGACTGTAGCTGTTAAAAGACCGCAAATGCGTGACTTTTATTGTTTAAGAGTGGCGTAATTTATTTGTCAGTAATTTACTATTGGAAAGAATAGTCACAGATGGTCCTCAAGAGAAGCTCGATTTCGGTATCATTTAAGCACGCGCTGGGTAATTCTTCGTGGACCTTCAGTAGCGTTTGATTTATCTAAGGAATACAAAATAATATTTCAACAAATTCTTATATTTATTGGAACTCGTCTTTGCGTGCAATGATTGGAAGATATGACATCCCCTTAGTGCACGTAATGCCCCTAATGCACTGTTGCGCAATCGATTTTTTATCTACTGTATGTAGATTTGTTGATATTTATCTCTATTTGCGAATACATAATATATTATACTGAAATACTATACTGTCGTGTTCTCGTATTGGAACGCTAGGATAGAAGGATGTTTAAAGAGAAAAAACTGGAGAAAGCGTGTGAAGAAAATAAGCAAGGACATGATAAAGATGATTCAACCTTGTCAGCGATAGCAAGACACATTCCACATCTAATGCAAGCGGATGAAAAATCGATTTCTATTCTGTCACAGGCTGGACAGGATCGCAAATACGGAATCTTTTGAACTATTCCGAACTCCGTTGGGTCGCAGCTGTAATAATAATCCGACGTGGAATTTTCATCGTTTTTATCAAAAATCTGCACTTTATCCCTTCGACATTTGGTGAATCTTTTTCTGCCGAAACTCGTTCCGTCTGACGTTAAAATTAAGAGCAGCAATATCACGATAAAAACTTTCCTCGTCATCGTTTGCTTCCGTCAAATTTTTCATCTCTTCTTGACCGAGATGCGATTAGAGTTGCCAGAAAGTTTCCTTACATAAAGTTCCTATTAATATATATTTTATCAAATATAAAACTGTATGAAACAGGTTACAATTTCAATATTTTTATCTAAAGGTATGTGTAGGTTAAAAACAGAAGAGAAATTTTGAAATTCTTTGCGCCGGAAATGAGATGGTAAAGCATTGTGTAATGTTGCTCTCATCACCGAAAGATGTCGCCACCATTGCTGTCGTAAGTGCTATAGTAAGTATTTTTCAGATGTCTGAATAGAAGTACTAGTCAGGTACTACTTAACGAGTTCTGACCAATAGGGTGGCCCATGTGGTCTGTGCAGGAGATTTGTAGGTTAGGAACATTGATCACAACAGAAGACAAACATGGTAAGATTTTTATCGACTTATACATTAAAATATCTTACTGTTTGCTAAATATTAAGCGTCTACAATATTCTTCTTACAGGCCACTGCAATGAGGAAGGAGTTCCTGAAGGCTAAGAAGGTTACGCATCCAAACAGCAGAAAATCTATTGCCATTGCAAAAAGAGCGAAGAAGTAAGTCATATGATTCTCACATATTTTATCCTTCCCGAAGCAAGACTGCTTGGAACTAAAAACTTAGCACGAGTAAAAATTGCTACCATTATTGATGAATTTGTTTTGTTCCAGGATAACAAACAGACAGAAAGCAAAACTGTCTGGCTTGATAAAACAGAATTTAATTGGCGAGAAAATGCTGTGGATAAAGGAGCACATGGTTCCAGATGTCTGTCCCTATACTCCGGAATTAACAGCTCGATTATTAGAAATGTGGGTAAACGAGGACCTGCTAAGGAGTTATAATTATTAGTAATTTTTCATACAATTTAAAGGTATATAGCTAGGAACGACGAAGAAATGGAACAAATTGTCATCAAGCGGTCTATAGGTGGCAGAAGAAATAGACAGCACGCAAGCAGAGAAGATATGATTCGGATGACCAAGGAGAGAGAACAGGAAGAGTACGATACCTGTGGTATAGGTAAGAAATTATATTCTTTTTGTCTATAACAGTAGTAATACCTAAAGTTTTTATATGTTTCAGAAATTCCGGATATTCTAAATACATCTCAGTGTAATATGCTGAGGAATTGGAACGGAGAGCTAAAGTATCTAACTAATTTTAAATTTAGGAGGTTTGGGAAGAAACATTTAGATGAAGCGTTGCAGAAAGCAGCTAAGGAACCGAAAGAATGCGCGAAACGAAACGTGGAGTCGAAAATTTCGGAGGAACCGGAGCAACCTCCAGTAGAAGTTACCCAAGAAGAAGTTAGGCCTGAAGAAGTTAGTTCTGAAGAAGTTATACCTGAAAACACAGAGAAGTCATCGAGCGAGTCGAATGATTTAGCAGAAAATAATCAGTCAGAAGAATGCAAAATGGAAGTAGAATAAATTGTACAATCGTTTTTTTTATTTTCGTCTCCTGTTTTACCCTTCCCTGACCACCTTATCTTTGATATCGATTATTGATCATTTTTTTTTACGAAATCGAGAAATTTTATTTTCCAAGCGTATCGTCGCTAACATCAATTTTGTTCACTTAATTTATATTTTATTCGATAATTATTTAAGTACGAGAAGAGAGGCCAAGTAGCGTCATCCACAGCGGATGTAACAATTCGCCACGCAGTTGTCTCCCATGGGGAACAAAAGTACTTCACGGGGCAAAGAAGAAGACTCGGCGATTGCAAAATAGTTAACGAAACTGGAACATGTGAATGCGAATTACGTGTGCGTCACAAGTCGTAAGCTTCGTTCTCGCATTTCCTGCTCTCTTCATTTGTTTCGTTTCCGTCGTTACATAAATATGACAACGATTTGCGTAATTGCATAAATGAACGAAGTGTTAAAAATCATATATTTTGAAGATGTTGAAGTATTTTTTTTCCAACTAAACAGTAATACACTTTCCAAGGTGCGTGTTACAGATGCAGATGCGTTGCAATTGCAAGGAATTTCTCTCGAAGAGCGAGACGGAGAAAAGTGAAGAAGGGGACGTCGAACACATGGATAAGAGTGAAAGTTACCGAGGCTTTTGCTTCATTAAATTATCAACATCTATTGGTATCATGTAATAAACGCATATAACTTTGGATCTTAAGCAGCAACGTACGGATTTTTAGTATTATTCAGTGTCTTTAGCTAATATACTTCGTAGGAGGCTGCAACTCCGTCGCAATCGCGTTCCAATTGCCATGCGAGCGTCAGATGCCATCGAGTTGGACGCGCCGGCCATTTTTACGCTCGCTTAAGCTTTACGATCTCTAGGCGTCCTTGTGTTCTCAATTACACGCGACGCTAATCCTCCCTCTCGTTAGACGGATCCGTGCCGTCGAATTAGAAAGTTCGTTCGTACAGCTGGGTCTTTTTCGAGCTTACCCTTCCTCACCATCCAACCCTTCAACTATACAGAGGTAATGGCTTCGTAACGCGTTGAACTCAAGCAATCGCGGAAGAAACAGTACAGAAGATTTTGTGCTTGCCCATTCGGAAATTAATGGGGTACCCATAAGGTTACGAGTTGCTGAGGCCCTATTTGTGGTACATTGACGCATCGATTCGAGTGTTTGCAGGTGAACGAAAAAGTCTTTGCCAGAAAATGTGCAATTATACGAAGTTTTCTCCATTTAATTACACCATGAAAGGGTTAACGATGCAGCGTTCACTAAATTACGTGAAATCGCCTCGTTTCTTCGTCTTCGCCGGCAGTTGCGCATAAACGTTAAACCAAGATCGTTCTACATCACGCACCGTGTAATTACACCCACTGGCGAACAGTAACTTCGGCCGACGGAGATCCTGCGCGCAGTTTCTCCGACTGTCCACGCCCTAATCGACTCTTCGCGGTCTCTCCTCGAGTTATTTTCACCGCGACGTTGTTCAATTTCGCGGTCCGCGAGCGTGACGGTCCCTAAGCGAGGTGGAGAACGCCGGATCAAATGGAACGGAGGCCAGAGACACGAAAACATCGGGAGGACGACGAGGGACGGCGGGGAGTAGTTTCTCCGGTGGAATCTCGGCGACGGAATTCGATGATCGGCTGGTGAACGAGTCAACCATCGACACGAATACCCGAGGAGACGAGGCGGACACCGAGAGGAGAGAAGAGCCTCGGCTCGTGAATGTAGGTCCTCAGGTCGCCACCTGTAACGCGAACCTCCCACCTCGACGGTCTGTTCCACCGTCGTACAGCCCTCTTCAAGAACCGTGTCCGTATCCCGTGGCTAGTTCATTCAGTTCAGCCAGGCCGACAGGTGGACCACCTTATCGGGAGACGCTTGGCAAGGTTGACTTTAACAGGAGCGTCTCGACAGGCTTGAATCTTGGGCACGCGTCTCTTCTGCGTACAGGATGCTTCTAAGGAGGTCCGTCGAGTTACTCGTGGGCGATCAAATGGATGGACTGGAATATCCTCTGTGGGTAGGGGAAGGGTGGAGGAAGAAGGTCGTAGGAACTAGAGTGCAATTGGAGCTGAGATTGGATCGTTTAGTTATTGGTTACTGATTTTATATCTATCGTACACGATATAGGGGTTGCGAATATAGGAACCTGATATAAACTGATGAAGAGGTTCTACGTGAATCAACATGTTACTCGTTACTAATTGCATAGTATTACGAGACTCACGCTCCGTATTGCCATATTATTTCTGTAATAATAATGGGAACACTGTTATTGTTATATCGTCGACGGTAACTAATAACTAGTGCGTTACCTATATAAGTAACGTAATACACGAGCACGTAAGGAATGCCAAATAAATAGCACTTTTCTAGTAAGGCATGCGGTATAATAAAACAGAAATGGCGCGTATTAGACGTGCATAGAGGAAGTGCGGTAAATATATTGCTTCATTGACACGCACGATATCTCTTTCCTCTATGCGATGAAACGTACCATTTCTTATTTCATATTCAAATGAACCTACTTTCTCAAAAAGTGAATCCTCTTCTTTTCTTGGGAGCAAAAATTCTTCCGCCGCATAATAGCTGGACTCTGTTGCGGTGGACTGTTTTTCTAGCGAAATGTTTCACGTGAAACTTCAATACGTCTGAAAGGGACACCTCTCGTCGACACCTCCTCGTCCCGAGGCAGGCCACTTCGCATAAATTACTTTTCTCCTCGAGAAAAAGTAAATCGAAGATCCGTTATTTTTGAAAGTAATTTTCTACGTACACATCTTCCAATGGCCTAGACTCTCAGGAGCTTCCATATTTTACGCCTATCTTAATAAAACTGTCCTCTGTGAACATTCCTGTCCTCTCATCGGCAGCCATATCTGCTCGCGGATTGAAAATTGACGCACGATCGGAGCACAAATCATCTTTAATTGGAAACGTTTAATTTGTCGAGATTCAGTGGAATATTTAAATGCATACGATCGCTCGTCGCATCCTCAGACTCGCGCTGTTGGAGTACCATTATCGCGAGTACCGAGGCGATTGTGCCACTCATGCTCGTTGGCGGTCGTTCCTGATTTTCTCGGGGTGATTCAGTGCCGATCGACGCGAGCTTGCGTTTCGCAATTCCGATCGACGCGAGCTTACGAATGTTCCAATTACACAGCAAAGCAGAAGTTTGACGGGTAAATTAACCCGTGTGCAACAGCTGTGACGTCTCGCGTCACTGGTGCACCGGCTAGTATTACCACGTAACGGGTGCCCGTGTAATACGGTTCGAAAGTGCCGGTGCTGAAACGACGCCCGCGACGCGAATGAGGCGAAAAAGAACGGAGCTGGCTCGCCGCTGGAATTAATCGGGCAACTTTCTTTATGAATATTTTCTGCGCCACCCTGCTCTACGCTGTTTCATTTTTAATCGCAAAACGGTTTTTCTTTTGAAATCGCCTCCTCTACTTTCACTATTAGAATTTGCTCGATAGAGTTTTCTGGATAGAAAGTAATAGAAATTTTTCTCCGACCTCAAACACGATCGTCCGTCGATGGAATTTTTGATCTTCAGACGTCTTCTGCTCATAAACACCACCATTTCTACGTTTCTCCACTCGACCCCGCTGTTCCCATTTTCCTCGCCTACCAATTGATACCCCCATCGATCCCAAAATCCTCGAACCCCAAATTCCCCCATCGTATCCCTCCTCGCGTCTATGCTCCAGTCTCTTTCCCCTATCAACCACCAAACGAGAAACTGACACGCGTCAGGAGATGGAGGCAAGGCCGAGTAGCCCGTGATAACTCGTCGCGGACATAATCTCGCGCGCGCGAGCAGTCGCAGCGACAACAACAATCGTCCGCGAGGAGGGAAGAACGCCGCGACAGCGGAACGGACCCTCTCGCTGCAAAGACAACAACCACGGGCAGAACAAGAGAGGACAAACCGGTGAACGAACCACCACAGACGTGCACACGGGTAGAGAGAGCAATAGCAAGAATGATCGTGTACGGTAGAGGGGGTTGGGACAGAAGCGAGAGAAGAGGGGCCTTACTGGCTCGCCTCTGGCCTCTCTCTCGATACACCTTTCTCCGGTTCCCAACAGCCGGCGGCGGGCCTTGCTTCCCCTTCAGTCCTCACCGGGACACAGACAAAGTTACGCACCCGGAGAAAGGTCAATCGGTCGGCTGCTCTGCTCGTCGAGTGCTCCGTAGCTCTCGTTCAATCGCACTGTCTGGTGACCAGGTGGAAAAGCCTCGACTCTTCGCGTGCACCCAGATACGTGGATAGACTGTGACGGGACGAGGAAGAAGGTCGTACCAACGCGAATTCGTCTCGAGAATCGTTCGTTTGTAGCATTTGGTTGCTCGATTTTGGTTCCCCTTTCGCTTGGTTCCGGTTCGAATTCGTCTCGTTCCCCGCGTAAAAGAGATTCGTCGGTACGCGCGTCGAAACGGAGGTGGTTCGTACGAGGTGTGAAAAGAAGAACGTCGACGGTTCTGGTGCCGATGTAACGGGCAAACGTTTTGCGTTCGCGGGCCGCTTCACGTGACAGTGCGCGTCTTCTGGTTGGTAATTTCGTGAAGAGCTACTCTGTGCCAGCGGGGAAACAGATGGGCGAAGACATGTGGAGGCTTTGGTTCACGAAGCTGTTGCTGGTCACGGCCGTGCTGCTCGCGGCCGCAGTGGAAACGAGATCCGAGGGTGAGTTCCCTTGTTTCG
The DNA here is from genome assembly GCA_963969225.1 of Xylocopa violacea. NCBI lineage: Eukaryota > Metazoa > Arthropoda > Insecta > Hymenoptera > Apidae > Xylocopa > Xylocopa violacea. The sequence goes on from CAXAJV010000014.1 coordinate 18,668,766, forward strand.
CCGCCCTCTTCGATGCCTCGCGTAGGTTTAGAACGCTCGTCGACCCTTGCGTGTCTGTTTAAGAGAAATTTCTATTGCGTCAAACACGATGCCATCCAAATGTCTCATCTAAAAACTCCATCTTCTTCGAAACAAGCTCACCGACAGAATCGACTTCCGATCAGTCTGAACTCAAATTTATTCGAGAACAGCTCGCTAACAGAAGCTGGACAACTCGATGTATCAAGATCGTTGATACCAGGTGTGTTTTACGAGCTTTTCCCAAGTCGACTTATGCAAACGAGGTTTGCATCACGCGAGCCAGCCGCGGCTGGAAACGCGTTAAACACTTTCTAATTCGTCGCCGCGAGAAGGTAGAAAATACTTGTCGCGGAACGCGTTGTGCAATGCCGTTTGTGCAGGAAGGGTTAACTCGAATTTGGCTCGCGCCTCTCGCAGGATAGGAAGCCGACTCGCGCCGACTGGTCCACCGTTTAAACAGCTGTTCTTCCGCGTGGAAGCCGTGGCTCGCGGTTGTTCTCCATTAATAGGGCATCCACTTTTGCGCTACGCTCCGCGTAGCTCTCACCGAGCTGGGATTGTTCGCGAACTTTGTACTCGCGTGTACCACTGTGATTAAGTCGCGAGTAGGAATTACCGGACGTTTCGCGTGAATCGTGTTTGCTATTAAGGCGCTCGTCGTCGCGATACGAGGGAAAAAGGGGAGTAAAATGGCGGAGGCGACTTAGTTTAGTGGAAAGCGTGCGTGGGAAGTTCAGATAAACCCTTTGAACGGTGTGTATCTGCGCGCGTATACGCTCGATACTGTTGTTGCTCGTTTTTCCACTTTTCCTTGCATTTCGTGGACGTTTCTCCATTTTAACAAGTTACATTGTGATGCTTTGGAAGAATCCATCTGAGTATCGTTAAGTAAAGACGCTGGGCAACTTCGTGGGTAATATTCCACGATAAGTCAGTGGTATTTACAAGAAAATAGTTGACACGAAGTTGAGACGACGGACGGTTACTTGGGATTGCTCGAAAATCGGCGATGAGTACCGTAGAGAACCCGCGGAATAATTGAGTACGTATGCTCGTGGGAGAGAAGGCAGGAACAAGTGTTAGATTGAAATTGATACGGTCGGCGGGTGGTCTAAGATGGAAGGATCAACGAATGAAGGTAATTTTGAGGAACAGGTTGCATAAGTTCAATGGAATTAACGTTAACAGCGAAGGAATACATTAAAGAGATAATGCCGTGCACGGAGGTGTTGCAAACCGTGTAACGGTGTGCGCGACGTAACAATACGTCGCGTAAATCGTTGTGACCCGAATCACCCGAAATTGAATCGAATGAGAGGACGAAGTAACCCGTTCGTACGCGCCAGCATAAGTTTGACGAGATAATACGCGGGAGAGCCGCTCGAGCGGATTAGAAAATTAATTTCGATGTTCCTCGAATAGAAAAAAAAAAAAAAAAACGAAAAGTAAGGACAGTCCATCGCAGTTAAGGAGGACAGTGCAACGCACACGACGCGAAAACCTTCCGAAGTATTCAACAACGAAGCGTCCCAATTCCATTAATTAACATACGCGCAGATCGAATACGAACAATCCATCGGCGGAGTCGGCTGAATGATCGACCCACATGGAAACGGAACGGAAACGCCGAATGAAACCGATCTTCCTGGGACCGATGCATATACCCAGAGAAATTGGGACCTGCGAACTGCGCGCGGCATTAGAAAATAATGCCGATAGTTTGTGTGTTACGAACGGAGTAACGGTCTGCGCGGCTTATGGCGCTCGCTGGCTCGCGCGCGCGCGCTCCACTCCGGTATCCGCTTGCGTCGATCGGATCCAGGATCGAGGATCGCTCGAGACGAGCGTGCGCGCGCGCGCGCCACCGCGTCGATCATCGATCGGACGAACGTTCACGGGCCGATGTGTGATCGAACGACGCGAGTCGTTAAGATGGTCGTTAAGATGGTCGTTAAGATCGGTATCGTCGATCGAGACGAGCCACCAGGAACGCGCTGAGCGAGATGCGACTTTAATTAATACAGTGGGATCTTTGTTTGTTTCTATTGTTTCCAAAATTGCGTCACATGGGAAGAATTGGAAATAAGATCGAAGCTCTGACGGTAGCGAGTTTGCTTCTTCAGAAACACTGGGAATTTCCAGAAAATGGATGCTAGGAGGCGTGAAAATCGGTGACGGATGTTTGGAAAAGATGCGTTCGCAGTTCTTGCGTGTTCTTCAAGATTCTTCAGATTCAAGACTGATTAAGTTCGACTGTCAACGGTACCTGGACTCGCATAACCACACTTTCTCATTATCCGCGTAGAAAAAGCGTTTATGAGGATCGTTTCGCTTAGATTAGTCCAGAGGATCGTTTAGAAGGCTGGCGTGCGTTTGGTCTCGACGTTCGCTCGATGGAACGTCGAGTCTTTATTAAATATGCACGTAATCGCTGGCCAGCGCGAGCCGCGCGCACGTAATTCTTTAATTAATTCCGGAGCGGTATCGCGTACGATGACTCGGCGGTCGTTCAGCGAGCTGCTCGCGCGCTCGAGCCAGAAAAACAAACCGCGAACGCGTGCTGGCCGAGATCCCAGTTGAACGTCTCGGAAACGAGCCGGTGCGAATTAGCTCTTCCGCTCGCATCGTGCGAGTGCTGTGAAACAGCGAGAGCAGTGGAACGAGCAGCGATTACGAGGAGCTTCGAGCTTCTGCGCGTGGAGGGTTGAAATTCTGGAATCGCGTCCCAGTTTTGATCTGGATGCGACGAATTTCCTAATTTATCGATTAATGCTAATTAATACGATGCAGACATATCACTTTTTATACGCTTCTTAAAACTAGACTGATCTGACACTGTTCGCCATTAGCACAAGTTTAACGAAACCAGTGAAGCAGCTCTTTTATGGAGGATCTTTGCAAATAGTTTAGGATCCTTTACAGACAAATCTAATCGAATTAATATTACACATTCTCTGGTGATGTAATATATACAAATTCCCAGTTCCATATCTCGAATTCCATGTCGAAAAGCTGAACTCCACGGTCGCAGTGGATGAGTCTGGCGTGGTTAGACATGGTTGCTCGCAGAAGGAACGCGTCCAGTCTGCTGGAAAAATTCAGGTGTGCTCGATAGGATCGTCGTTGCAGGAAGCACGATTTCGCCATCTCGAAGCGCGGAATCCTTTTCAGCGGGCAGGATCGTATATTAGATCGCGGACGACGTCTCCTAACCGCGAAGACGTACGAGCCCGAAGGAATCGGGGCTCGTTAGAGGCGACGATCTCTCCCGTTTCGCAGCAGTGAATGGAAACACGGAGGTAATGTCCGCAAGGCCAACCGGCGCCGTTAAAAACGTAGCGAATAATGCAACCGGCCTGCGCTGTTCCGCGCCTCGAGGCCCTCGTTTCTCTCGTGATTTTCTGGTTGTGGTGTAACCGCTCCGCGAGTCGCGTTTCATGAAATGGCGGCCGAATTCTTGAGGGATCCTTGCTCTTGGTGCTCCTCGTTCTTCGTCGCGTTCTAATCGCGGACGAAGTAAAAATGTTAAACCATAGCCTATTGCGAGTGACTATTTTTAAAGAAATTTCAGACACTCGTCCATCAAATGGTAACTATTCTGTCAGAAGATTGACCATTTTTCACGAATTCGTTTGGAATATTATAACAACGCGTAGATACGAGCGAAAGAGGAGAGTCGTCGAGGCTGCTCGATGCACTGCACGATATTCAGGGTTAATGAAAATCATCGGGACGTCTTCTTCTCGTCGATCATGGGAAAGCGTAGCTGGTATTCTTCCATTGGGAATAATTCGCGGGGAAAGCTTCCGATTGATGAGTTACACATTAATGCAAGTGGAAATCTCGGTCGCAGGCCGTAAGAAAAGTGAGTACGCGTTCGAATCGCCTTTTCCGATCGGCTAATCGATTCCAGCCATTGGGGAACTCTCTGGAAAGTAAACTGCGGAGCTCTTCGCTGGTAATGGTCGTAGAAAATGTAAAAATAAAACGCGGTCGATCGAACGCGGCGGCTTAACGCTAAACAGGCGGAGAGAGGAACTTCTTCGATCAATATTTGATGGACGAGAAACAATATTGAATTGAATGGATTAATTGATTTACGGCTTCCTTTATCCAGGCTAACTAAAGTAGGATGATGTAAGAACTAACGTATCGAATCATCGACGAATCACCGCGCCATCATCGAGTTCCATCCGCGAGTCAATCTTTATATAATCGCCAGAGATTCGTCATGTAGATTTCAATTGATCCAGCGTTTACGTAAACAATTAGAGTGCAATTTAATTAGACAAACTGGATATAAATCAGCGTTTTATAGAGATAGAAAGGAACAGAGAGGGCCGATCTTTTCTCTCCCCTTTGTCCACTGGGTTTGGAGCGGAGACTTTCTCCGCTTCACGGAAAAAACGTCCGATGGCTCGCGTGCCCGCGAGAAATGCCGCTTCTGTTTGCTTTGCGCAATTACCCGGCCATCGCTATCTAAGGGGGAGCGCTCCTTTCCCGAGTGCCGTTTAATTTCCCGAGCCGCAGTGCCGCGAAACGGGGCAGGGACGCGTTTAAGTCGAGCAGGAATGCGTGGCTTACGCACGCTCTCGGGAACAGAGCGTTACGTTAACTCCGTTAGGCTGCCGTCCCTTCGAGCGCAAACGCGATCATCTTTGGTAACCGACTCGATTTTCCCTCCGTTACGTCTGGAAACTCGCGGCGTTCCTCGAGCTTTCTGGAAGCCAGCACGATTTTCTTCCACGCGTAAGAAACTCGCGACGTTCTTTCCACGCGCTTCGAGATAACTCGATTAGCTTGCTCCGAGCTTTTACGTTCGCCGTTCAAACGTTCTGACGCAATTCTGCTAACATTTGGCCGATTTTTGCACCGGTATTTTCGTTTTACTATTATCCAAGGGAATTAAAACGTGAAATTTTTTAGTTCTCGGTTACGATCGCGTAAGAAACCGGCTCGGCTCGGTCGACAGTGGTGGTATACGAGGTTCGATTGGCCAGGACTCGGTAGAGCGACATTTTCGTGACATTTGCGTCACTGCGACTGCCTACGTAAACGGATACGAGGGACAAAAATGTATCCAGCTGCCAAGTATAACTATAATACACAATTAGCGGTATTAACATGTAGTAACGTATACATTGGAACGTCAAAAGTTTATTTGATTACTCTCGTTAACAAACACAGCAGCAACTGTTCTTTTAATCACATTATTCTAAGTACCTTTAAATATATGACAATTGATTTCAGAACTTGTTATAGTAGCAATAATTTTCGAATGTCAAACGTAAAGGGGTTATTAAGAACCACCCTTCAGAAGCTCGAGGGTTAATATTCCGTCGACGGTAATTTACTGCTAAATGTCTCATTTCGAGGCTCGAAATCCGGATAAATCCGACTAATTGAAAGTTAAGAGTTGTAAATGCCACACGGCCGATCAAAGTGAAACCACGACGAATTATCACGTAGCCCCGTTTTCTCCGAACGATCACGGCGCCGTGTTTGCGTGAGCTCTGGACCAGAGCCAATTAGAAACACCAAAGCAGTTCCCGTCGTTTCCACCGATCCTGTTCCTCGTGACAAAACTGTTGCCCGTGAAATTAGAAAGAGACGAACGCCTCCGCTTCGAAATGAGTTGCATTTCCTCTCGTCGAAATTAACGCTCGACATCCACAGACGTTAAGAATTAAAACTCCCAACGTGGTCTCGTCGAGGCGATTAGAATTCTATGAAAGACTGATTAAATACGGTGACAAGAACGATCGCAATCGTCCGGCTCGAGCAACGCCTGTCCATTAAACGCGAGGAATGAAAGGACGACGAGTGCATTGGAAGGCCATCGGAGAAACGCGCGGCGGGAATCGCGTTTAAAACGCGATCGAGTTCGACGGAGGCGAGCGGAGTAACAGTAAGACAGATTTCAGTCTTTACCAAGGACGAGAATTCGAAAGGGACGCGTCGTGTCACGGTCATCGCGAAACGGTGTCCTTACCGACGTCGATCAGCTTTTCCCGCTCATTTCCCGGCTCCGACAGCCTCGACGAGGCTTTTTGCTCTCGTCGAGCCGGGTTTAAGCCGAGAAAGTGGTACGGCATGCAAATTCCTGCGTCTGCGACTGTGCAGAGCACCCTGTATCTCCAAACGTTTGCTTATCTTAATTCGTTCTTCTGCAGATTTTCTAGAATTTATGTGTATTACTTTAATTCGTCGATATTGTTATTTCTTCTCATTTCGAGGTACGCTGTTACAAATTGAAATATGAAAGGTGTTCCATGTAAAACAGGAGACCGTGTCGGGCTCTGTAATGGCGTCGGTTTCGATTAATTCGAGAGGACGTGCTGCTCGACAGACGGAGAGTCGGATCCAGAAGGTCCGTGGAAAAAAAATGTGCCACGGGAGGACTCGATTCACGAAAGTGGACACGTGGAGATCACTCTCCCAGCGTCCGAGTGCTCCGGGCGATGAAAGTTCGCATTCCCTTGTATCGAGTCCCCGGACCCGGGTCCCAATTTCACGAACGCGAGCTCATCCGTGGGCACCAGCAAGAAAAACACGTTCCTGGACGCTTCCTCCTTCTCTTTCCCTCTATCCACTCCCCCCGTGATTCATTTCGATGACCTACAAGCACTGGAGAACTCGACCGCCTCTCGATCATCTTACTTTCTTGCTCCTCTTAATTTACGGAGCCATTCTCTCTCTCTCTCTCGAGGAAACGTTTCCGATTATTATTGGCGTTTAACCCCATTTTTCGGGTATTACACCGTGCAACAAAAATCAATTCCCTGTATTTTAGCAGATCACGAGCACCGTTCGATCGTATCTCACGCGATATCGCCAAGAATCGATACCAAATACCTCCGATCGAGACTAATTTTCCACGGGGTCGTTCGCATCGTTCCACTTCCGCGTTCACCATCTCCCGTGCGAACTCTTCGTACTTTCATCGATCTGCGATCGTACCGCTCGACGCAAATGGGGTCTGGACGCCAAAAGTGTGCCTCGAGTTCCAGCAAGAGTTCGAGGAAACGCACGCGTGCGTAGATGCAATTTAAATGGCCAAAGAATGGCCAAGTGTTCCCAGATCCTTCCTGCATCCAGCGGTACAGTTTCCGTCGACGATCGAGGCACGCGATCGAAGTCGAAGAAGATCGAAGAGGCGCGCGTGATAGAATCCGCTCGATGACAGATAGCGTACGATCGATGTTAACGGAGCATCGATACGTGTCATGAATATTCGCTGGCTAAACAAAGGCACGCGCGTACGGCGGCGGATGCGGCTTAATGACAGGGCGTACGCATCGATCCAGATTGGTCTCGCTCGATCGGTGACCCAGATTTTTGCATAATCTTATGCAACCGTGTTAAACAAAACGCCCTCCTAACGGTTCGTTACGTGACATCACTGGCAAAGCTACGCTCCCCCGTCACTGAATGGCGTTCCGCGAGTGGAACGCTTCTTGTCCGGGGCAGGAATTCAAGTTCACGGTGCCCAACAGAAATTAAGGACACTCGAATCGCGGGGAGGGATTTTCTTTTTGCGCTGGTCAGGCTTTCTCGTCGAAATTTAGCGGGTTTCGCGTCGACGATTCACCTTCTATGCAATCGAACGATGATAGTTTGTTAACTTCACGATCTCTCGACGAGACGCGAGATCGATATCGGGTTTTCGTTTCTCTTTCGATCAGATAAAAGTCTCCGTTCTTCAGTTTTCTTCTCACAATCGGACAATTAATTCGTAATGACAAACGACAGAGGTTATGACACAGCGACGTGACTAATACAATACGAATTTCGTAATTTTCACGGCAACGACGTGTCGCAAGACCTCCGCGCGTCGTGTCTGTTCCCCGCGACGCCGATCGAACCGATTCGGTGCCGCAGAATTCTAGTTTGCGCAAAGAAATTCTCCGTAAGCTAGAAACCCATTTACGTGGCTCGGTTGTGGCCCGTGGCCTCGAAGATCGCCGACTCGACGTGAATTATAATTTTCCGCCGACTGTTTAACAGTCACGACCCCGAGGGGCCTCGACCGATTCCATTAACATAGAATCGTAGCCTCGTCACCGCGACGCGTTACGTTAATCCCGCGTCAGAACGACGTATTTCCCAAATTTATTCGCTCGTTCGCTTGAGGGGTCAATTGCAAGCAGAACGGGATGAAAGTATAATCGTAGATATTTTACGCAATCGAGCGGAAGGATGAAGGTACTTAAAAAATTGCTCGACGATGCCTGAATTTCTCTTAAAGCCCAACAGGAAGTTCCGATAATTATCCCGTTGCATCGAACGTGAACCGCAAGAAACGCGTGTTCAATGATTAATGGACTCAAAAGGTTGTTGTTACCACTGAATATCAGCGATTAAACCAACTATTGGTCCGTAGTAGGCATTTACGATCTCAACGAAAGTAACGAACCGGTCGGAAAGACGCGGCAAAAAACGCGAAGCAGGACTCATCGACTCGAAGTCGATTACATCGAACAGTGGCCAGACCGTCTCGAATCTTTTACCCGGGCAAAAACGTTTGGCTGATCATCGCTCGACACTCTCTCCGTGGATGATGTCGGGGCGTTAAAAACCGCGGACGGAAGGAGGGCTCGCGATCGACGGACGGAAGCCGCGGGACTCTTTTCCACCGTGGACGGAGAAAGTGGCCGGCGGTCGTAAGAAAAGAAATCCAAGCGGTTCGCAGGAATCCCGTGACGCAGGAATTCTCTATAATTCAATTTCACAACCGTCTGTTAGATAATAGCGAAACAGAGTCGGATATGATCGTGCGTGCACGCGGAAACGGGAAAAATCCGGTCACAGTTGGTCGACCTTACGTTTCGCGGCTGGAAAAGAGTCGGTGTTTTATCAACAGCGGGAGAACTTTCACCCGCGACGAAGAAACGCGATCGCCACGGCGTCGATCGAACCGCGATCGATGAAATCTTTTTAAACGAACGATCGTTCGACGAGAGGGGGATGGAGATTTGCGCGTTGGATAAGAAGCGAAGGCACTTTTCCGCGAGATTACGTTCAACGTTGCGCCCATTGGGCCGGCTAGGGTAATTCCTATAATTTCCTTTCTTCTGCCTGTTAGCTGTCAGTGTGGATATAAATCTAGAGACTTCCAGAGGAGGTAATGATATTCTGTAATGCATATTGCCATCAGTCAGCGTTCTTACGTGCGCGCACACTCGCGTGTACCGTGCATACGGAATAGAGGTAACTTCTGGTAGCCTGAAGTTTGGATTGGGCAGCATTGATTGATCGTTGAAATGATTGATCGAGCCTCGCGAATGTGTTTTCATTAGGGGGAACTCGCGGATGCGTCCGAGGCACGATAATTTAATTATTTTCCCTCAGATCTAGGCGAAACGAGCCGGGAGCCCTTAAACCACGTAACGCGAGCGTCCGTCGAGATTTTTGCACAAACAAGGCGATCGATCAGTCCACGAGAGATCTTCCATTTTCGCCTTTCATTCTGTTAAATCATCGTTAAGCGGCCATATACGACACGCGTTTACGCAATGCTGCAAACAAGGGTCGCATGCCAGTTATCGAGTTTCTACTGCGCTTAGAACGGACGATCCAGCATTCTACGATAGCCGCGATTCGTATCCGCGAACCGTGCGGTGGGGCGCCTCGTTTAACTTTAAAAGTAAAAAAATTCGATTTCGCCAGTCCGTTCTAAATTTACCCGTGATCGAACGCGCGGCCCGCATATGGCGATCGAGGAAATGGGCCTGAATGCGAACGCGGCCCAAAGACCGCGCGAAACTTGCCAAGAAGGACAATCGCGGACCGTGTACCCCTTAACAAATCGCGAACCGTGACATACGCGCGTTTTTTCCAGGCGCGCGCGTTGCGTTCAAGTTCTGCGAGTAGTTGAAACAAAAAAAAGACGGTGCAATAATTTAGACGAAGCTTCAGCGTGGACGGAATACGCGTTGCAGTTGGTATGCAAAAATGTACGACACGTCCGAAATAAAGTATGAGATATACGTATATTTAGAGTGCGAAAGAATTCTTCGAGCTTCCATTCCGTTAGCTATGCTCACGAAAACCCGAATTTGCATAAATGTCCGCGGTATAATAATAACATCTTGTTCCCGACGAATTCCTGCAGAAAAATCCACCGACCAGAAGACCAGTTTTCGGAAATTTCTGTCGAATACCGCTGTCGCGACGCTCCTTTTTGTACGTTCTAATCGTCTCGAACGAGCGGAACTGGATACGACAAGGCGGTCCTCGTAAAATGGACACGGAACGAGGTAGTTGCGGAGTTTTCGGGAAGAACCGTTTCTTTTAACGTTCCACCCGACGAATATTAAATTCTACTTAACCTGGCCTTGGTTTCTAAGGAGATATAGTTAGATTCGTTATTATATCTACAAACGGTTCCTTATCAACTCCTGAAACGTCTCGAACGTTACTCGCAACGACTGAAATTACCCAACGCTCCAAAACGCGATGTTAAAACTTCGAGGCGTCACGTATTCCTACTGGAATCCGTCGTAACATCGACGTAAGAACCGCGATATCTTCTTCGAGCATCTGGCAGGTAAAGAAATCCGTTTCCTTGGGCGATCGTCCGTGCCCACTTTCTATCGGTACCTGTCATCTTCCTGTTACTTGGCCAAGGAACGAATAATCGGCCTCGACCCACGCGTCGATGCTCGATCGACGACCGTGGAAAGGAAGAAGACCGCGTCGTCCTCCGACAAATTGCTGCCCTCGAGCGATCCTCCACGGAACCCGCGCAACGCCATCGCTCGGTGGCCAGCCGTCGTTCTAACGACCCTATGACGGACAATGGAACCGATCGGCTGGCGTGTCCTTCGTCCTGGGACACCGTTGACGTCGTTTACCGTTCTAACGAGGCCTTCGCGGTCCGCCTTCCGTCATCTTTCTTCTTCCTCCTCCGCCTCGACGATTACCGCGCGTACGACTTCCACTCGAAGACGTCTTTGGCGTTCGCGACGCGTCTCATCCTATCTTCGAACTCGCAGATGGACGATGGTAATGGCGAGTTCATCATCGTTGGCGTTTAGACGCTGATGATGTCAGTGGTTATTCAGTGGAAAGGAATTTTATTGGTGTGTGCAGCTATCGAGGGATCGGAAATTGTTCCTTTAATGGTGCTTCAACCCCTTCAGTGGTGCGATGCTGCAAAGCGCGCGAGTGGATAGTTGCAGCACGTTCTATTTCGAAGGATTATTTTTCAAACGCAACCACGCGATTACGATAAAATGAAGTTTCATTTAAAACTGATACGTTGGAATGTTAAACTTGGAAATAATACCCGATGATATCAGTTCGTTCTGACATTGTTATAAAAAATTGCGAGTACCTTCACGGTTATTATACCATAAGGAACAACAGCTATCGACTAGATTTATTTGCGTTTTCATCTTCGCGGGAAATTGCGTTTTCATCGAGGCGTTGTACCATCGATCAGACGATATACAAATCGTTGTCGGATCTCGTAAGTGTCGCCTGTCTCATCCGCAATTAAACGACAGATACGAGGCTGGAATACGGAAGACATTATCGATCACCGTGGTATCGAATCGGCGCGGACGTCAGCGATATTTTTACGTAAGAAGAAAGCCAGACAAACGGCCGGCACGGCAGCTGGCTCGTAAAGATCAGCCACTTTGTAATTATAATAGACGTCCTTCCATTCCTGCGATCGTAGATTACCGCCGCGCGTTCGAGCATTTTCATATTTTCCAGCTGTGATGCAACCCTGAAATTCCTATTTCCTTTCGTGCCTCGCTCTCACTGTACTAAGCTATTCGCGCAGAAGAATTTTTTACAATTTCATTGTAACTGCAATTCGAGACACAATTATTATCCATTACTATGCGCGATAGTTTTGTAACAAATTCAGATACTTACGCGTAACCTAACGCGTAATGTAAACTACGAATTGCATTCGACGGTAATCGTTTTATCGAGCAGACATCCTTCGCCTCTCGAGATTCTAAAGCGGATCGAAAGGATGGTCCCGGACCACGATTCTGTCCCTCGTTAAACGAAATGGATTGAAATTTAAAGACGGATACGGCGCGCTGACAGCGTTACGCAAGAAACGTAGAAAGTTGTTTGTCATACGGGCAATGGTGCGATCAAACGGTGCAGCGAAGGAAATCCTGGGAACGCGAAAATTGTAGCGACGGGGAGCGTTGAACTTTTGTTCACTGCGCTGGCTACTTTATCGATCGCGATTGCTTCGAGACGATGGTAGAAAGTTCCGACAGTCCGAATCTTCGTAGTCCCGAACGAGAACTGAACGAGAGATTCGTTCCTCGAATATACTTTTCCCCGATAAACGAACGTTTCACGTGCAATGGCGCGTCGACTTCTTGCTGTTGGCCTCTGCAGGATGTGCCAATTTTCCCAGCACGCACTTGACAGCACGTCCTGGCGCGTGCCCCGACAACCGAGTAACTGTAATATTCGCTAGCGATTACGGGAGACGACTAATTAAACCATATAAGCGGGCAATCGTGTAAGTACACGGCTGTCTACCGCAAAGGCAATTATTTCTTTTTCGATTCGGTCGATTTCCTCTCGATGACATAAGGCTCGGGTTGCAGTGACCCGCTGGTACGCGTTAGGGTAACAAGCAACCCAGGCAGGCGTGTTGTAAGCTTTTAAGCAATGCGTTTGGTAAAAACTGGCGGAATCCAAAGAGCTGAGAATGGCGGCGGTAGAAAAAGGATGCTGACAAATTCGAATCGGTCTTAATATGTTGAACCACGTATCCGTCAGTGGTAACAGTATACACCGCCTGATTCGATTGTAATAATTTAATTTCCTGCTATTAAACTTTTTATATCGCTCTTCGACGCGTCTTTTAAATCATTTACATAGAACGCAAGGTACCAGGAATATAATCCTTAACGATTCAACGAATAATGAAAAGAGTCTAGAGCATGGTTGGCCAAGATGGAATACCAAGTAGAACACGCAAGGATTCTCTTCCTGCAATTATAAAGTTGAGACGCGGACTTTATTATTAAATTTCCACGTGGAACTTCCTGATGCCACGTTCCCCCACCGTTTCGTTCATCACGAGCCGTAGATACGGAATTGAACGGCGTTATTAGCCGCGGATCAGCCATCACGGCTCTCTATCGCACGAAAATTTCTAACGGTATGCTCGGAATTTTCACGGTAGAGCGAAGAAACCCCTATTTGCCCGCATTTCTACGCCACGGCGCAGGCCGCTATTATCTGCTACCCGGTTTCGTTTTGTTTCCAGCGATCGTGGCTGTCCACCGCGTTGCTCCGAGCTGAACGCGAACACGGTCCGTGAAACGGAGGTTTCGAACGCTCCAGTGATCGTTAGGTACATCGTGCCACTGGACTTCGTGCAACCAGACTCTTTGCGTGTCTTCTTTTCGATGTAATTTTCATCAATTCTTTCCTATCAACGATCGTGACCTACGGAATATCAATCTTAGAGACTGATTGGTACTAAAATACGAACAAGTTTCAAAATACGAACGATAATATGTAGAATTCATCCAACTCGGAATATTACTACACGCGTAGTGCGCTCGTCTCTCTGCAAGGTTCGAAAGAGTGGACGAGAGGCCGTAAGAGTGGATCGTAAGTAAACTGAGCAATACCGTTGCAGATGAAACAAAGCATGAACAGAGATATAAGTTTGCGCGGCCCTGCGTGGAAATTCCACGTGGAAATTGCACGGGCGTGCCTGCATAGGCACGCTTGCATATTTACCAGCCCACGTGCTCGCGCGGCTTCAGCCCACCCCGTGTCTTTCTGTTGGGCGCATCGTGCACCGTGGCGATGCAATCGTCACCATTGTCCATCACGCTGCCCGCGGTCAAGTGGGCGTCCAGAGCAACTTTTACTTGCGATCGTCGATGATCGTTCCAATCGGCCCGCGATTTACCCGCGCGTCTTCTGTACTTTAAATTTCGCGCTTTTCGATCGTTTCTTTTTCCGTGTCTTGGTCGTTTTCAGACCTTTCCTCTATAGCAATTGAATCGTAGAGACTGGTAGAGGTAGGGAGAGACTTGTAGAGTCGTGTAGAGATAGGGAGAACGAAGGAGAACGAGGGAGAGCCAGGGAGAGCCAGGGAGAGCCAGGGAGAGCCAGGGAGAGCCAGGGAGGGACAGGGAGAGACAGGGAGAGTCAGGGTGAGCCAGATCGAGAAAAATCGCGGAGAAGTCGGGAAAAACGGGAGTTAGAACGGCTTCTAGCGGAGCAAGTTCCCGGAACGTAGGTTTGAATGCGCGTTTTTACACTCGACCCATTGCGACCGCAATTAGTGCCGGTGCCGCCGCATGTCTGCGTTTCTACGTTTTAAATGCATTATGTAATCACGTATGCTTACCGTTACTTTATGCCTTTTAAATTAACTGACGATTCCGACGAAAGAAAAGGAAAAAAGAGAAAGAGCACAGCATTCAAACGACTCTGCAACGCGACGCGCCAGTAAATTCCATCGAAAGTAGATTGGCTATAACTTCGTTGCACCGATCAAGCTTTAAGAGCGCGAAAGAAGATCGTAGAGTCGTAGAATCGAGATGAAAATAAACGGGGCAATGAAATCAACATCGCGAACGGATATTTTTCAACAAACTGCTTTAATTGTATAAATAAATTGTTTATGAGCCGGATTGGAAGCGTTTCCTCGATTATTCGATTATAAATCGAACCATTATGCGCTGCAGGTACAAATTGTGTCATAACTACGGTCCAGTTAATACCACACTACGATTTGATATGAAATCGCTGGAAACTGCAGTAAATTTCCCACTTAAGATCGTATTTCCTACTTTACGGAAGTTCGAAACGTCGATTATTACATTCTTCCACGTATTCACTTACGCATGCTTGAAATTAAGTTCAATTCATTAAACATTCTTCCTACTTTTTAGTAGGAACAATGCGTCGTGAGTTTGCAAATGCTGAGAAACACCACTTGAACTATCAGGCAGACCATTGATGTCTGGCTCGGATCCTACTGACCCAATCGTAATGCAAAAATCGTCCACATACCTAGCACTGGTTGACACGCGAGGCACGCATCGATCGGTATTCCGAACAATCGATTCCACACGCACGCGGTCGTCACAGTAACACAGTGAACCGATCCAGAATCCGTTCGACGTCCGCGTCCCGACGCCCGCTTTCGAAACTGAGCCGACCCGGGAAACCGGTCCGCGTCGCGTCTCATTTATCACAACGAACCAGCTCGTGGCATTTTTCTTCGTCGAATGGCGCGCAACTTCGATCCGCGAGGAAATTCAACCCTAGCAACTTGGTTGCGACTCTCAATAGAAACTCAACGCGCAACTGTTGCTACCAACACTGTCGACGCGCTTTGTTCTCAAAAAGAATGGCAATTTTTGGTTAAAATTAAAAATCGTCGGTTCGAAAATGCAATTTTCACGCGGAGGAATATGAGAGAAAGCAATAACGAGAATGGGAAACATAAATTTGTGATCACGACGGTGTTTCTATATGGTTCGAGCAAAGTGTAACTAAATTTTAATATGTACGCGTTACGATTTGCATAATGTGACGTTTCGGAGAACAGAGCGTATTTTATTATTCGAGGAAAGATAAAAGCGGTTCGACCTGGTTCGGAATTATTTCGAGCGGTCAAGAGTTTAACTATATGGTTGGACGTAACGACGGCTGGCAAAAAAGTGTCTGCTGCGACGTGTAATTTCGTTTGGTACAGGCGCTACCGCAATTCGTTATAACACGTTGCTAAAAATTTCCTGTCGACCCACTTCGGAAACGGTGTCGGACAGCCATGAATTCCCCGCGCGTTTCTATGCCTCCCTCCGGCCGTGGATGCGGGTTTTATTCCCGCGATAATTTTCCCCACGAACGCGCAACGTGGTCGCGTCGGACGTGAAGTATCATTGCCTCCTTGCTGCTAATCACGTTCGTTCGAGGCAGGCAAGGATTTCTTAGATTTTATGTTCCGGTTTCCCTCGATATGAAACGTGGCTCTCGATAGTTCTATACGTGTCCAGAGTCGAAAGTCTCCCGGCTGTTTTAACCAGTTTCTGTCATTTTTCCACGGTGTTCGCGCTCGATTTTTCACGTAGAACTCGTGAGTGACGCGAGAACGGGAGAAAATGAATTTTTCCAGCTTGGGAACGATTTCTATCGACTCGATGCTAAGCGAGTGTGCGGCGAATTGCACCTGCACTTGCACCCTTTCGATTCTTCGATTCGACTCTCGCAACCTTGTCGTCGTATTCTCGATCGAAGTGAAAGATTCTTGTGTTTCAATGAACCAATTTTTAGAATAGAACATCCATACGTAACGCGATATGAAATGTTAGGGAACCGTAAGTGGAGTAAATGCATGCAATTATGCAATGATTTGACATAACTGTAAACGTATTTATCGCGTACTGTACGTAAAAACTCAAAATAGATTGAAAACTTTCAGCAATACTAAATAAAACAACACTTTCATAGCAGTACGTGTAATCGAGTTTTTGTGCAACCAATCGAGACCACATTTTTTCATTCGCACACACCGTTCGAGTTATCATTTTTTAAACTCGTATTACGCTCTACTTCCTTCCGCTTCAACGCGGCCAACGCGAATAAATAGCATTACAATATTCATCGTTACCATATTAATGAAGAAAAAGGAGATAATTATATTAATTATACGCGCGAACGTGCAATTGTCATTGCATAAACCACGTTGCCATAAATGTCTCGCAACTGCACGCGGTGCGCTATGATCACGATTATGAATCGAGGGAGACAGGCGACGAAACTAGGCGATCCGATTGTCCCGACTCGTGTGAATCATCGCGAGTCTCGAGTAATAGTAAATACGAGGATTAACGCGACGACGCGTGCAATTCAGGCTTGGTTCCATGCGCGTGGTACCGTGTGGGAAAGGAACAGAACGTTGGAGAACGCGCGACAGGTCCGCGTCCCCACCGAAAACACGACGACGACGACAAAAACGGGGCCAAAATGTTAACCACTTTTCCAGAGCGGCGAGGCGTGCGCGGTTACGCGACGGACCGGGCAACCCGAATCCGTTAAACCGGTTAATTATATTCCTAATTACGATACATCTCGACACCCATTCCGGTTCGAGCTTACTTTTGATTCTCACTTTCGATTCGCGGGGATCCCTCGTGTTCTCAGTCGAATTTCGTCAGACGATGCGATCAACGAAGAAAATGATCGCTCGCCCACGTACACGTTCTGGCACTTTGAATTTTCTGTGAAAACGACGCTTTTTATGTGAATGCCTCGAGGCAAGACCCGACCCATTAGCCAGTACATAAAACGTACAACAGGGGAATTGTGTAAGGAGTAACGCACCAGATGCAATCTACGCGACGCATGCAAGCGTAATAAAGATAACGAGATTATAAAAGTTCAGTCAATTCGGCCCCGTTTATGAACGATTAGAAACCCTCGCTCACAGCCGAAGAGTTCATCCTGCATACCAAAATACACGCGGTACGTGTCGAGTAAATTTACTGTACTTGTTGTTCGAGCAATTATCTCGCGTTTATACATGGCCAACGGTGATTACGGTCCTGCTCACCTCAATAAACAGACGCGTGGCACAGCCGACCAGTTCGAATACTCCATCTACTTCGCGACTGTCCGGCTAGGAACGACTGCGTCTACTGGTATCGCTTCTCGCTGTGCCGCTTCCGCCACGCGTTCGTATTACTCGAATCAGTAGTTATCGGAATTACTACTCGCGTTTGTACCATCAATTTTTCTATTCTTCTACTCGAAGTTATCAGTACGTATGAATATGTGTACAGTAATTAGTCGATCTGGAGAAAAGTATGCAAACTGACATTCACTTAATGCGATAACGACGCTCTAGCGTTATTAAATCATTGTATTCCTAGCGAAATATGACTATTAAACATAGTTCTTGATGACGTTCTGATAGCACGATGGTTCGAGATAGACAGGCATCGTACACGCGCGATAATGGCGGCAATGACGGCGAACATCTACCTCGTATCCCACATTCAGCTAACAGTACTTACGTACTGCCGTCTACGAGACGCCGCGTTCCCGTAAAAAATACACAAACTCGGCCACCTAGCCGCCTCTGCGACACAGTTCGGCGAGAAAACCGGGAACAGCGTAGTTAGAACGAGGATGAAGAACGTGGCCATCGTGACGAAGCGATCGCGAGATTGATTTCCAGACTATTGCTGAGGGGAAAAAATGGGGAACTCGTTCATGCCTGTAAAATCGGCAAACGCCGCGTGAGAATCCTTTTTCAGATCGATGACGTGTCAAGTCTGTCGAACTGATTAAACACTTGCGCGTATATACGGTTGACTAAGATTTCTAGATCATTCACCAACATTCTGTTTCTAATTACTTTCTAATTACTTTCTTCTGTACTCTGATTCCATATCGAATAGAATTTTTAAAGATTCCGAATCCAAAGTGCTAAAAATTCACATGATTCCAAAGATACTGCACCCGTGGAAATTGAAAAATCGTTTCAAGTAAAGCGCCCCAGTGAAAGCGTCGCAGAAGCGCGTCGCTTTTATCCGAAAGTGCGAGTAGCCACTTGATCCATAATCGTGTAGGAGTTCTCCGTACGCGTGTAACATAGTCGAGTAATTAGAACTTATCGTACCCACTTGGATAAGCAGCAGGAAAGGCAATCTGACTGGTAACCACCGAATCCAACCCCTCGAATCACGACACTTAACATGATCGTATGAAGATAAAAATCGCGTTACGTCAAAGTCGGTCGATCGAGTCGTTCGATCGACTATCCAGGAAAAGGTTGGCGTATACTATCGTGCAAAAGCCTTGCACCACGCGTGTTACCGGTTTCCTGGCGATGGCTGAAATCGTTTCCCTACCGCGAGTGTCCAAGACTTTTGCACGATACTGTAAAAGTGGTTCGCGACAGGGCACGCAGATCTGACGCGTTGAAATAGGGGACAGGTAAACGGAACTGCAATCGCACGGTTGCACGCTCTATCAACGATCGCTCGTTTCTTTCTCCTCTCTTTCCTGTTGATTATACTTCTCATCGCGATTGCGCGATCGGCGGTCGTCTTGACACTGTGGCACAAAAAAAATGTTACGCGGGCAACGCTTCTGCCGCGTTGCGCCGCGGTTGTGCAATACCTTGCGTGCTCGCTTAGACGCTTTGCCTAACGAAGCAGAGAATAATTAACTAGAAAGCGGAGATGTTTAACACGTCGCTCGTTACCGCGCCGCGTCCTTTTCAGTAGCAACGAGATGTTGCAAGCGTTCCCGTGCGTCGCGATCGGAGATTAGGGTTCGCGATCGCGGTAAGCGAGGTTTGATCGATCGAAGAAATTGCGAAGAACGATTAAAGGAACGGCTCGAAAGCTTCTCCTCGGTGTTACTGCTCTATTAGCGATTACGCGGATAAATAGGCAGACGATGAACGATTTTGCAAGATCGAGATAGAGCGTCCCCGAGCCACTAACCATTGATCCCTGCTCTCGATCTATGCTAAGTGTGTCCTCAGCTCGAAACAAATTCCAGCACGGACGATGATCCTGCATTTCGACGATCCTGCGATCGTTTCGAGCATCCCTGACAGGTATAAATCGCCACCAGCGATCTCACCCGATTCGAGTCGCGACCGTTTAGTCGCAGATCGCGAATCGAGCGGAACGAAGCTCCGCTCGACGTGTTCCCAAGCGAGTGTCGACGATTTCGCAAAGTTTGAGGAGATGGAGGTGGAGGAGGCGGCGGCGGAGGCGGCCAAGACGAGGGGAAGGGGGGGGGGACAGGAGAGGAACGCAGATAGGATCTAGGTTGGTTGCATAAGGATGAAAGTAGCGAGCGACTGAGTAAATAATAACGGTTACGTGGCTCGTTCGGACGGCTCCTCTTCGGAAAACAACCGTAACGAGTGCCCGCAGCGTGGCGTCCCGGTGCGTACCGTGGGACCCACCGCGAAACCTGGCCCATTGATCGTCACGGAGCACGCGGAGGGCAATTATCGTTGCCACTGTGCAACGATTATTCCCGCGCGCCGGCCGTGAATCGGCCACGCGCTCGAAACAGCCGGCTACGCTCCTTTCTTTTCGAGTTCCTCCTGTTCTACGAATGCCACGTGTCAGCTCGAGACTCGAGCGAGGCCTGGTTGGCTCGAAATTTCTCGAATTTTTTAGAACTCGTCGTCCGAAAGAGTCTCTTCTTCGAGAAGAATCTTCGAGAATTTGATTATTTTAGACTATCAGACTGAAAACCGAGGTGGTTCGTACAGAATTGTTCATCTTTCGTCGCAAGGCTTTCTGTGCACAGAAATGTTGGTCCTTTTTAATTACTTCGATCGCAACAAGCCTCAACAACAGATCGCGAGCATTACGCGACGCAATATTCGCACGAAGATAATAGTCAATGCGCATTGTGCGCTATAACAGTTTGGTTGAATGGTGAACGCGATGTTTAGACGTAGGATTTGACGCGTGTGTGTACGGCTTTCGTAATCGAAGGGTTAATATACTTTTGGCAGTGGTGAAAGTGTTGGGTGCACAAGGTGGTGCGTACTATTTCCTTGAGAAAGAGTGTGAATAATGGTAACATTTTCCTTTGTTGCTTCGGGACTCGGTTATGCAAGGAACGATGTGTTCCTTTGTTTTTTTTTCCTCCAGTTTCTTCAGCAGTTCTGTGCGCGATCTGTATTTAAAAAATCAGATGTAGAACTGAGATACACGAGCGGATTCTGCTCGGTCGAGCGAGCCAAGCTTCCTTTGAATTACTTCCATGTTATCGTAGTTACTCACGGAAATGCTCAATGCCACTATTTTCATCCTGAATTCTGCCCAACCTCGATTTAATCAGACAAACGGTATTAATTAGGCGAATCTCTTAAGGTTAGAAAAAATATTTGTAAAACAACCATCTGATTCCCATAATTAAAATCTGCGTGTAAAATGGCTAAAAATGTACACCATTGTATTTATTTCAACTCTCGTAGCTAATTAATTAGTCCTAAACGTATTAAAAACTTCCTACCATTCACCAACGCTGAATCGAAAGTGAAATTGTAGCGTCCCAATAAAGAAAAAAAAAAACACTGAAATCACGTGGATGTGGACAGAGACGCTTTTTGCATCGAACTGCAATGAAATAAAGGAGTGAAAAGGAATTCGAAAGTAACAATTCCTTTTTCGAAAGAATAGAAAACGTCGCGCGAGGCATCAGGTTCAAGGATCAAGCGTAAACAGCGGTCGGTTGTTAAGTGTAATTTGTTAGCGTTCTGCGTAACGCTGGTGCTTCCGGAAAGTGGTTCTTTCAGGGCGACCTGCAATCATCGTTCGCAGTCGCGTGAACAACTTCCGGAGAGAATAGCTCGTCACGCGCTGTCCTTTACCCCGCAGACGGAAAGTGATCTTTCACCCCCTCTGCGAAACGATGAGTGGTCGTGTTTTAAATTCACGCGATACGAATTTAAAATTAATATAATCACACGGTAATACGCAACTGATTAAATTAAAAATTAAAATATGAACTCCGATGATTCGGACGTTGCTTTCGTTTTAAGTCAGAACCTTTTGCATTGCAAATTGCCGTATAATGAACTTCTTTATAATTAAGCGGTCTACCGAATGAAAGGTCGCAGGACTCGACAGTATTTCAACTTCTTTCGACGAAGTTTCCCTCTCCTCGTCGTCTCTGCCAGTTCCTTCGTCGAGGATTAACCGCGACTGAACGAATTGAACAGTCGAGCACGAATTTCCGTCAGAGCGCGAGGACGTCTCGATAAGAACGTTCGCGTGGCACGAAACGCGATGGGCTCGATAAGACCCGCGAGGCCTCCGTCGGTTTGCTCCTCGGACCGTGTAAACACGGCTTTACACGCGAACGAGAACGCACGCACAGCGCGAGCCCGGTGCAACCCGGCTGTTTTAGTTTCACTGCCGTTTCCTTTTATTTTCCGCCCGAGTCTTCCGAAACATTCCGCTCCGATCGTAATTTCCAACTATTTTTAGTCGTTCGAATTGCGCGATAGGATCGTCCGCGAGCTCGTTTCCACGACGCGTTTGCTGCTTCCTTTTTCTAATTTTTATGCAACCTTCGTTCCATTCTGTTTTCCACGCGATCCTCCGTACCTTGCGCCTCTGAATTTTCGAACTCTCGCAACGCGAAGCTTCAATTACGCGAATAATTGGAGGTTAAGATTAATTAATGAAATTCATTGGCGCGTTTATTTTTTAATAGAAATTTAATGATACTTATGTTGCGTTCAATTAAAAATGCCTTCTACGTTAATAAACGTTTCGGGAGCTTACGAAACTCGATTATGTAGTAATAAGCGCCTGCGTTGGCTTATTAGAAAATTCTGGAATTAAATTTCATTTTATAATTACACATTCCCCAACACCTATTAAGCTATCATCGCTCGATCATCACGTTTCAAAATCGGTACAGGCATTCCACTGCGCGCCAATAATCGCGAGCTTGCTGCACTCGCTACCGTGCACTTCCACCGCCTTAATCCCATTACAAACACGCGCAACGCTCATATATAAAACAGTACTTACGAATAATAACAGTGCTCCCGTCCTTATCTCGTTTCAGGTGAGTATCGCTTCGTTTCGCTGGTTTCAATCATTCGACGTCCAATTGGTGAGTACAGCCGCAAAAATGACCCACGCTGATCGATCATCGTCTCTCCATTATCACCAGCGTGTGTTTATCCAATTTCCATTGATTCTGCGTTCAACCGGCTGCTCGAAAGTCCGCGCGCGTAACGCGCGGCCATTTTGCGCGCGACCGTGAAAAAATCGCTCGTTCCACCATGAAAGCGTACGCGTATCGAGAGCTCTGGCGTACCTGCGAGTCAGGAAAATGTGAAATTTGATGGACGGATAGGGGGAATTACAATACGCGTTTCTGGAATGTTAAACAACGTTTGGTAATGGAAATTGAAATCGTGATCGCAATGAATTTTACTCAATTCTGTACTAGGTTACTATACCGTCCTACTTGTTGGTGCATCGTGTCTATTTTTATTGGGTCACATAGATTAGAACACAAACGAGAAAAATTTAACCTTTTGCACTCTGCTTCTTCCTGGACGCCCTCAATAAAAGCAAGAAATATTATTGAAATTCCAATATTTTACCAATATCTACCAATAGTTTCTACTTCTAACGTCACACAAATATGCAATTCTCAAAAAATTGCGGTGGAATAAATTTAATCACTTAGGAGGGACATCCGAGTGCAAAGGGTTAAAACAATAATCTCGTCGACGAGTCTATAGTGGTGAATTATGGAATAAAAATGGCAAATTGGCAGAGTCGAAAAGTGTTCGAGGATAACTTTAATGTCTCCGCGAAGCCACGCGGTTACGTTTCGCAAATGAACGAAGCAACAACCGGTCCGATCGATCGGTTAAGCAACCGGATAGAGAAAAAAAGGGTACTGACGCTGTGGAGAGAAACGGGGAGGTGAAAAAGCTGCATAATTCCTAGACATTCCAGCCAAGGCTCCGCTCCAGCCTGAGGCAAGAATTCGATTGAACGTCGCGCGGTTGGCGAAAGTGTTTTATAACCCCTGTATCCGCCGCGATACGACTATCGGACCCCGTCGACCCGAGATAATTCAATCGTGGAACGAACGGCATCCCGATCGCAACCTCAACAACGTCCCTGCTCGAAGAACCAGCCGCGATGTAATCGATTCGAAAGGCGAACCTGGGAAACCCAGGCTCGTTGTGAAACGAAATGTTCTGTAAAAGTAGCGTTCGATTCTGCGAGCTGTCGTCCATCGTGACGTTGAAAGGGTTCGTCGATGACGTTTCGTGAAAGTCCTTGCATTCTGCGCGGAGAATTAACAGCGGATACGAGTGGCGATTTGTAGAGTCGTCGTGAACCCGATTTATCGAAAGTTATTTTGAAATTAAGCTCGAATTGGGTTAATATTTTTCAGTGACGTACGACGTATAGTCGATGGAATTTCGCAACGAGGAAAACAAGCGCATCGTGTGAAAGAATGAGTTTGAACAAGTCGTTAAATACCTTTTCTTTCGCTGGGTTTAATTCGCTGAAACGACGAAGATGAGCGGCGGGAAAGCGCGGGAATTGCGCAAAATTCGCGGCCGCGGGTCTACGCAGTTTCCCAGACACTTTCTACGCAATCCTTTCGCATCGTTAAGGGTTTGCGCGTTGGAGCCGTGAGGCAACGTGATACAAGCGGAACGATCGTTTCTGACGCGCGAGTTTGATATTTCATTTGCTCGAGACGCTTCTCTTTTCGCTGCCACGGATGTTAGGGAACGTGTGCCACGGAGTTCTGTCTCACGGCGTGTAATAGCGTTGCTAATCGTAAATTAGCCGAGTGCGTTAAACGTTACCGCGCTTTCGTCTCGCTGCATTAATCGCTTACTTAATATCTAAAGCTCTGGCGAGGGCTGCTTCGTATACGGGAAGAGTTTCAGGTAATTCCGAGTGCTGTCTCGCGTTCCGACGTTTTGAACCTCAAATACCTGTGGATAATTAGAAACAGATGTAGCAATCTAGTCATTCAGCGCTAATACAATCACTTTTTATCGTACCAATGTCTGAGAGATTTCGTTCAAACGAAACATATTCCATCGAATTAAAAATTAACTACACTGTGCAATTCGTTTGATGGTATCGAATTTATCAAGGAGATACAGACTTCCGAAGTCAGCCGTTTCCCTCGACTTTGATTAATCGCTACGGTGCTTCTCCAAACTTACCGCTAATCAAAAGTCATTAATTACGCTGCCCAAAGGGGTGCATAGACGTATAGGTTCACCAGTTCGCAACGCGTCGTTGTTACCAATCGCAGACGAATCGATCAGAGGAATTGAGCGCGATTAGTTTGATCGACGCCGACGCGGCGATAACAGTTTGGCGCTCGTTCGCTTCGCTTAGCGCGAGTTCAACTTACTATCGATCTCCGCGAGAAGCTGACCCAGCGAGCACCCATTACTCCGCGTCGTACACCGATTATTCCGCGTCATTAAAGTTCCACGCGGTACGAAACCGTGGAGGAAGCCGATGGACGAGGACTTCAGGCACGCCGTTACGTCACGATTCACCGTTTCTGCGTTCAGATGCCCGACCACCTGCAGCCAAGCGAGATCCAAAGGGACACTTGCCCCGTGGGGCCCGTAATCGCCGGGAAATTCTGATTAGTTTACGCCTCGACGTCCCACTTTTCGTTTCTTGCCCTTGGGACTCTGGGATACCTTTGGTTAGACTCCTCAGCGAAGAGCGCCTGGTCGTTGACTCGAGATCCTCGATGAGTCGTTACTGCTTCAATGGACCATAAAATCGAACAATTTTTATGGGTCCCGATCTTTTAACGCCTCCAGCGTTACGTGTTGCGAAACTTCCAACTTTAGACGAGTTTCGATCGCTTTCTGTGGCCAAAGCGTTGGAACTTTTCACTTTTTCACTTCGTATGTCCACTTCTGCGACTTGACGATGCGGTTAGTATGTTTAACGAGTTACAAAAGGGTCCGAGAGTGCAAGCAATAAATAATAACGACCGTTCGACGAAATTTCCTGACACCGTTTTCGTCAACGACTGTAGAAACCTAATCATCGTTGCGATATGCGTGCGCAAGGTGCGACGTACGCCTCCGCGGAATTCTGATTAACGATTTAACGATTGCGCGGGCCTGGTCGCGAGAGATTCGCTCGACGTCAGTGACGAAACGCGAGATTCGTCCCGTCACGTCGCCATTGCGAGCGGTCCTTACGAAATCCGAGGGATCCGCAGGAATACGAATGGGAATCGGGAGCAGAGACGATCGCGAGGACGGTTTTAATTAACGACTTCCCCGTTTCGTCGCAATCTCGCTTTTCCACGCCGACCAAGCAATTACGCGCGTTGCAATTTTTCAGACGCAACTTCGCTTTCCAGGCTAATTGCCAAACGTGGTGGCGCTCGCACGTTTCGTTTTGTCGTTGGCTGAGGACAATTTTCGATGTTCCATCGACGATCGACTCGATGAGTGCTCAATGGAGACGTCGAAATTCCACGCGTTCGTTGGTGATACAAGCGCAGACGTCAGAACCTTTGATATTCAAATTATCGAAGAATAATTAGTCGATATCGTCGGTCCAACGCAGCAATGAAGCTGGAAGAATCGCAGATATCCGATGGACCGCGCATTCCCAGTTTGCAATTTTTCAGACACAACTTCGCTTTCCAGATTAATTTCAAAACGTGGTGGCGCTCGCACGTTTCGCTTTGTCGTTGGCTGAGGACAATTTTCGATGTTCCATCGACGATCGATTCGATGAGTGCTCAATGGAGACGTCGAAATTCCACGCGTTCGTTGGTGATACAAGCGCAGACGTCAGCACATTTGATATTCGAGTTATCGAAGAATAATTAGTCGATATCGTCGGTCCAACGCAGCAATGAAGCTGGAAGAATCGCGGATATCCGATGGACCGCGCATTCCCGGTTTCTGAATGGCTAAAAGTAATCGACGACGACCGCGAATGCGATCCACGGTGGCGATTACGGTAAATTATTCCAGCCAGTCGGATTCTACGTCGACGGGTTTACGTGTTCTCGCTGGCATGCGTTTCGAAAGTGCAAGTGCACGCGCCTCGAGGATGCGCCTCACGTTGCTACGCCCCTGCCACTGACATTTCCGACGCTGGTGCACGCGAAACAGCGTATACGACGTTTTCTGACTGGCTGGCAAATCTGCGTGCACGTACACGAATCACGTGCCACCATGGGAATCCTTGCGTGCGTCCGACGCTTGTTTTCGTATCGCTTTAACCCGAGATAAAAATTCGTTTGAATTCTAGAAGCTGTTTATTCTGCTGGAAGAATTCGCGCTCGTTCGTCGCTGATAATAGTAGCGCGTAAACGCGCGCGTTGAAACTGGTTATTTGGTTATTAAACTTAACGGTACGCTTTAAAAAAGTAATTACTCGTGAATATTTTGCGTAACGGTATGCAAATTCTTCGACGCTCAATGAGAATGTAATTATTTGAAAATCGGTAGATCGTTACGTGCAAACTAATGGACTGTCGTCGGTTATTATCGAAATAACATGTTTCAAGTATTGACTGGTTAATAATTCGAATCGGATCGATTACGAATCGAGGCGATAATTCCAGATTTGGCGCTAGTGACTAGCGATATCTACGATGCGCCGATCCAGCCGATTTTCTCTCATAACGCGTGACACCCGCCATTGAGAAAGCTGGGACGTCGAGGCGCGAAAGACGAGGGTGCGTCGTCGGTTACGCTACACTTCTCTTCGTTCTCGACGATCGTCGGGCATTCCGAATTCAGCGTTTGATTGCGAGGCATTGATATTTTACTTGGCATCCGACCGCACTCCCTTGCATCGGTAAACGGCGAATTCTCGCGCAGGCATTCGTCACGAATGCCAACTCGTGTTGTTGCGAATTTGATTTCGTGGGCGAGGCAGCCGCGACAGACCGGGATATCACGATCCTTCTGTTGGCATTCGTGGAACTCGAACGGATACCGATGAAAGGAAAATGATCTTCGACAAGCTTCGCATGCAGAGTTTACACGAAGTCTCCCAAAAGAGTTGAAAGGTGATTTCAAGACAAAGCGATTAAAAATGAACTTGTGGATTCGTTGATAAATTCCAAAGACCCTGCTAAGTGTTTCAAGACTCTCGCGTTAAAGTTCGTCGGTTTCCCTTCACGTAATGCACGACGTAACGCGAGTAAGACGATGAAAATGATCGGAGAATCACGCGCCGACCTCACCCACTTAATCCACTCTTCGCAACTATTGTATAACCTCACGAAACGCTGAAGTACTTTTACATTTGAAATACCTACTTTCTTCCGTACGACCACAGCTAACGAACGTGGAAAGAAAGTTCGCTGCATAGAAAATAGATAGGAAAAAGTATGATTTAAGCACGAGTTCCTCCGGTTTCATACGTCTGACTATAACTGGCTGAACTCACTCGCTGCTTCGTCGCAGCGCGATCTTCAAACAGATCGTTCTTTTACGTTCACAATTTTTACTCGACTGTTCGTACATTATACTATTAATGTTCATTATCTACTAACACTATTGGTTATGCATATATAATTTTGCAAACTGTCATTTCCATAACTATTTCTGAATTAATTCCAAAGCGAGTTACAAAGTTCCTATAAAAAATCAAAAATTACTGAGGTATTTTTGCACCTCAGTGAACATCAATTGTCCAGAATACTGTCATTTATCGTTAATATTCCCCATCCGAGAGGATTCATCCGGAGTACTCTCAATTTTCCAGAAGCCCCGCCGCCGATTTCACCGTCCCCGTTTTTCGTACGCCCGTCGCAAGGCGATCCACGTTGACTTTCATCCGTCTTTCTCTCCGCGGAGGAGACATTGCCCTCGACAATTATCGCGCACTTGCGTGCACCGCCTGCGATACATTGCCGCGTAGGTGAAACCGATAGTCGGTTGCGCAACTAGCCTCGCGGTCGACCGCGTGTCCTTTTCACCAAGGATCCACGCGCGGGGTTCGCCGCTTCCTGGAGAACGGCCGCGTCGATTCGGACGAGAAAGCGTCTCGTGAAAGCAGCCGTGTTTTGACCGATCGCGAGGATGGGACTCGCGTGACCGTCCGTCGCAGATGGAAATTCTCGCGCGAGCGGGTCGACGCTGGGAAAATCAGAAAGTGTGGAGGAGAGCAACTGGGCATTTGGAGACATCATAAGCATACGTTATTTTAACGACGCGCTGCTCGAGTTGGTGGTTCTGATTAGACGTTCGTGGGTAGAAACGATGGATCTAAGCGCGATAATTGCAACAGTCGTCGCTTATAGTGGGAAGAGGTTGCCATTGATCGCAGCTTCTCATTAAAGGAAGTGACGTTTCGTCTTCAATCTCAATGGCACTTGATAAATCGCAAGGACTAGCTTCGTGACTCGTTCCGTACGCGCGCTCGCGTGAATCGCTCGGTTTAATTGAACAACGATGCGGGAAGGAGGGATTTTGCACCCGCAGTGGGTCGCGATTCAACGCTGAGGAATCGAGGTCTGATCTAGCGCCGCGATCTTGAACGAGGTATCCGCTCGCCTATTTCTGAGTTAACATAAGCAGACTGAATTACGCGCGCGCAATCATTAAATTCGTACCGATGAGAAAGTAGCGGCGACCTTTGCCTCGTCCGCGATGGGAGAAACTACCGCGTGCATCGGCACTCTTCCCGTGATCGATCGTCTGCATTCTCTTAACAAGGAATTTAGCCAATAAGGAAACGTGTATACGTCGTCGACGATTGAAATTTACGATACCCGACCTTAAAGTGGGACAGTCACGGGTTCAGCGGTTAGATGTAGGATCTGATCGTGGATCGAAGTTTCGAATGTCTACAGGAAGATAATAAGACGTTTAAGTAGCCAGTTTTTGTTCAAGTATTTTCTCAATTTTTCATTTTTTGGAATATTTCGAAGCATTCGAAGCTCTAATTTGCTAATTTGGACTTACAACTTCTAGAGTTTAGTACATAGCGTGTACCACGCATGCGAATCAAGTCTCCAGAAGTGGAGGTGCTGCAAAGATCACCCAGTCACTTCTACTTCCTTTAAACAACGCCACATATTTCTTCGTACGCCACTCGAAGCGTTTTCTCTTCTCCATAAAAAGATTATCACCACGCTTCTAATATTTTATCAACCTCGTATCTCGAGCAACTCTCGCATCTGCACCAAGAAAGAAATCCCATCTAGATCGCATTAAAATCACCCAGCCGGTCACAAAACATCCCAAGAAATCCGATCGACTCATTTCGCTCGATCTCCCAACGAGCATCTCTTCCTCGCCGTATACAAAGCCACGCCAGTTTCTATTTCTTGTACATGTATAATCAAACGGTGAAGAAACGTGAAAGTATGGACTCCGTATCGAGATAAAGGAACATGACCTAAAATCGTGGCGATCCTCTGTACATTTAAAGGCGAAGACGGCTAGAGGAACACGCGGACCGTAAACACGAAACTGTTTATGGGGAATGGCGGAGCGGGGAGGATCGAAATCGGGTGGATCGCACGGAAATCGAAGGCACTCGGTTCCCTCGGCCTCGACAACGTGATCAGTGGTGCGTCATTACGAGATCCCGCTGCTAGGAGCCAAGGAACTTCTATGGGCTTGGTCCATAAACGACCTACTAGCACAAATACCAAGCCTTTCTACGTTCTGGCCATACCCTCGAACACACGGGGACCGTGTAAGCCCGCCGTTTCAATGGCACTGCCTCTCGCCGATCACGAGGCGTCGTTAGCTCCGTTGCCTTCGATAGACGCGGGTTAATTACCGAGATTCTAATGTTTCGCTAATTACTTTCTATTTATTTACTTATTTAGCAGTTTTTGGTGTCTTTAAAATTAGCCAAGCTGGATGTTTCAAGACAAGTGTAAAGTTAAAAGGACTTCTGCTTTAAGAAGTGAAAC
The DNA here is from genome assembly GCA_963969225.1 of Xylocopa violacea. NCBI lineage: Eukaryota > Metazoa > Arthropoda > Insecta > Hymenoptera > Apidae > Xylocopa > Xylocopa violacea. Next base: position 18,699,228 of record CAXAJV010000014.1, read on the forward strand.
TCGAGAGATTATGCACTTGGTCATTTTTGGGGTCTTTCAAATTAGGCTTCTTTAAAATTAGCCAAGGTGGATTATCAAGACAAGTGTAAAGTCAAAAGGACTTCTGCTTCAAGAAGTGAAACTCGAAAGGCGTATTTTAGTGGATTGGTATCAATTTTAATCGATTTCCTCGTTTCGTTATTTTGCGATAGTAACGCGGTATGCAAATGTTCGAATGCAAATTCCCTAGCAACTGTGCTCGAGTTACGATTAATTAAACCACGAGTGAATGATTCATAATGAGTCATATCTTGTCGTAGGAGTTTTCACGTGGAAAATATCTTGGTATCTATTCGCTGAAGAGAAGGCAAAAGTTCCTTCTTGGGAACGAAAGTCACAGACGTTCGTTCCTTTCCCATAGTTCGCTTCGCGGTTGTGAAAAAGGGTGTACCCACGGTGATTCATTTTTCTCGAACCAATAAATTATCCGCGAGATAACTGGCCGGAAAAACTTTCCAGCCAACTATGAAAGGAGAATGTAGGTAACTCGAATCCAGCTAGTTTATTAATAGATTTGAGTGCTGAAAAGCCGCGTTTTTAAGATGCAGTTGGAAAAGTAGAACAATTAATGAAAAATGTCCACCGCAAACGTCTTGGATGTCTGTCGTTACGTCAGCTTCATACTACATACCTACATTCCTCCCTCCACACGGATTACCTTTCTCCATTCCTGCATCCTCGCCGCGCAGCGTATGAAATCTTTTCCTTCAGGGACATTTACGTACTTAAGCGAGTCGGTCCTAGCGAGCCATGAATGTCACTACGATCAATCTTTCCCTGGCTGGCGTGCAAACGACTTATCCACTGGTTTTTGCTACGCATCGGAATACTATGCCGCATTCCAACCCCGTTCTGCATACTGGCACGATTCCTTTCTTCCAGCAGTCTTATCCGTTTTTCTATTTTCTATTTTACCATGCGTAACGACGCGTACGCTCGAGATTCCTCTCGAATACCCGCGATTAATAAAAGCCTCGATCTCCGGACGACATGATTGGCCTAAACACCAAACGATGCTTCGCGGAAATATTTTATTCCTTTCCGCATTGCTAAGAGGAACAAACATTTTTACGTCGCGAAAGAGACTCAACGGAGACACGATTGGGTTAACGCGAACTAGAAAGCAATTTATTCGGCGACTGCCTCGCAGCGCAACAGCGTAGGTTTCTCTGGAAAAATTAGTCACGTCTCAGGCATCTCGCAAGTGTCGAACGCAGTTTCGTCTCGACAATTGCGAGACGGTAATTTTCCTTTCGATTGGAGCGCAGCTCGCCGCGGAGAAAGCTCCGACGAAAACCAGAGCGCGATCTTTAGACGGCGACCCACAATTATCATCCGCCAACGACGTTCCGATGCATCGACGGTCCCTTTAAAGATCAAACGCGAACAATGCTCGGACGCGACCTCGCCCAACCTAGCTCGACGATCTCAATCCCCTTTAGACGCCCGCGAACGTTCAATCGCGCCTCGTTGGAGAACGACGCTCGTCTTCCCGCGGCGTTCGAAAACAACCAATTACCCCGCCGCCGGGCTATTGAATTCCACCAGCTACCTACGCTTTCTAGCGTCCTTTCTGGGACGCGGTGGCAAGACGCGTGGACTCCAGGATGCCGTAAATCAGAATGAACAGCCGTGGTCCTCCGAGGGAAGCGGCTGGCGCGACCGGATAACTCTCTACCCTGAGGGGTAGATCTAAGCAGCGTTAAGAGCGCGGACAGCGCGAGATAAGAACTGGCTGGTGGCCGTCGTTCGAAAGTAAGACCGAACGAAAGAGAACACGCACCGCGGACACGTAATAAATTCGATGCAAATTGCGAGCCGCGCGCGGCACAAAAGGGGGTCGATTAGCATGCGAGTGGGCAGGCTGCGCGGCGATTTGCATCGGCCAATTACGAGGAAGCGTGGCCCGCGGTGAGGCCCAGTCAGTGTGCCGGCCCGTTATGGGCCCGGGGCGATCGGGTTTTCGGTGGGACGCGCGGCCCACATCGGGCCCCGTGGGATCGCGTGGACGAGCGCTGGACCGGCCAGCAAAGTTGGTCACGACTCGACTCACGCAGCCTTTCGTACCATGGAGGGCCGTACGTCATTGTAATTGGTGGAATAATCAACCCTTTGTGGGCCATGTGGGTCGTCGATGGTGCACGCGAGATCTCGTTCTGAAATTCCGTCGAGATAAATGGCGGACGGAGGTTGTACGCCGTGCGGTTGATTTTAAAATATGTCGGATAATTCGGTCTGATTTCGAGCGTTCGACTGGCTGAATACAGTCGCCGCGACTAAGCAGCGCAGTCTTCGAACGTATTATTTATGCTTAAAATGCTTAACAGCTGAAGCAATTTTTCGCAACTTTTTTCAACTGATATGCAAATTAATTCTTAATACATTTAACAGGCTGCTTATATCGTGGTTTAAATATGCTGGTTTAAGAGCAAAAAATCGTAACTGTATTTTTGTGAATAAATTAAGATTTAATTAATTCAACACCTGCGTTTTCCGATTCAAAGTGGAAGTGGTAGAAAAATACTTTCTGCCCGCCAGCAGATTGTCTATCCCTCTCTATTAATGAAGATAACCGGCAGCATAAATATTCACGTCCTATATTATGCATCGCAGACACGAGAACGTAAACTTTCCCCATAGGAAGAAAAGCATCCGCATTACAAACACCCGTACAAGAATTGTTCCAGAAGCGTTCATCGCTGCGCGAAGTGGCACTCGTGCTCGCTTGAAACAGGGTTTTTATTATTATTAACTGCTCGTGTGTATAATGCAACGAGTTTGGATACGTATTCATCGTGTAGCTCGGTAATTGCAGCAAGTGCGAAGCTGACTCGATTGCAAGCAATCGAACGTGTCTTCCAGATAAAACGTTCGCATTGTCGAACGACACAAATGTGAAAGTGTTTTCCTCTCACTGCGCCAAGTGGTACCCGTGTACTTTCATCGAACCTGCAATAAACCCCGCCTATACATGTAGATACGGCTATATTTGAATTAGCAATGGCAACCTACTTCGAGCAGGAAACCAAGCGGAAGACATCGTCCGCGCCAGCTGCCAAAATCGCTCTCCAAAGGGTTAGATGTCTGACGCAACAAAATTTGCATAATCTTCGCGAAAAATATTCCATTTCTTTGATATCGCAAAATTTGTAGTAAAACTTGTTTCTTGCGTCGATCAAACCTTTCGATTGACCTTTCTACGATGAGATTCGCGCAGAATTTCCAAATAAAGTTGCGGAATCGATTTCTCGTCGGTGCCTGCTACGCAGAATTAATAACAGTTCATGCGATTAATAGCGTTTCGTAGCACAGAAGTCCCTGTCAATTACACGGAACGGTCGAACGCGTTGCACAGGATATACTTGCAAGAGTTACCGATCAATAACGAGAGGCACCGGCTGTTAAGCAGAGCCGAGGTCACTCATCCGAACTGTGGCAACAATTAATGGGCCCGCGTGACCCAAATATCGGCTGTACTCACTTTCTAATTCCACGCGAGGACGGAGAGGGGCGAGGATGAATGACCACCGATTATTAACGCCTCGTCCGGGTGCGATCGATCTTTCGACGGAGATCGCATCGAGCTGCCGGCCATTGTTTCGGGAGAATCGGGACGCTGAGGATCGTAGGGACCGTGGAAATCGCGATGGACCACTCGAGGACGCGCGCAATTACTTTCACAGCCTCGTTCAGAATAATTAAGTCACTTGAATTCAAGTCGCGCCACGTTTCCGTGGTCCAAACCAATTTTCCAAAATAAAACAATTAAGGATCGAGATTGTTACGATAAAGAAACGTAACGATGAATTCGCACCCATCGATCGAAACGCGCGCGATCCAACGCTCGAATGGACCACGAATAGACCTCAAATGGACCCGAAATGGACCCGAAATGGACCCCAAATGGAACTAATTGACCACGCACAACTGTCCCAGGAGAATTCGCTTCGAAACGGGGCGAAGAGTTTCGTCGTCGCGAACGAAAGGGGATCTTTCGAGGGCACGGGCCTCCTCGGCTTTCCTTCCTCGCGCGTAACAGTCTCATTGTTTCATTGTCCGCCCGTACGCGGAGGCTTCCTATTTCGAGGCGGATGCGCGCTCGCCGCCCCGTAACGCTCGCTCCTCAGCCGGGGTCCCTCTCTGCGCCGAATGCGTAACGGTCCGTGAATCGATTTTTCACGTGGCGATGAGCGACGAAAAAGGGGAACGAGAGGAGGATCGAAAGCACGGACGAAAAGGCGAAAAGGAACGAGCAAACGACAGGACTCGCGGACGCTAACGGGTGCGTGAGTCGGTGGAGCGAGTCGTTCGAGAGGGATTTCGACGCGGTTGTTGGGAGATCCAGCCGGAGATGTTCACGGTCTGTTACTTCGTCAGACCAGTTTCAAATGTCTTTCTAGTTGGCCCTCGGGTATATTCGATCTTGGTACACGTCGTTCAGTATTATACGTATCCGCTTGGAAGTCGAACCGATGAATTCCACTCGATAAGTTTCAGTCGGCGCTGAAACCACCCTCTTACGCGATGTAATACAATTCAATTATGATATAAAAATTTAACAAATTTGATTCAAATACTGTTTATCTTGAATACGATCATTGTAGCTGACATTGGTTACTTGAAGAGTTATCGTACATTTCAAATAAACCTAAAAGTCGAACGCATGACATAAAATTTCAGGCGTTTCGCGTCACAAGCGTCGCGCAAGTCGACCAAAATGTTTGGCCACATCCGGGACGGTCAGATCCGATCGAAGGACCGGTATCCTCGACCCCACTTTCTTTAAACGGCTCGTTTTCCCCATAATTTCTACCCAGGTAGCGGAACTATCGTGCCCACGCGGCGTGGCGCTCGTTGCACCCACCCCTTTCACGGCTAATGACGCGCGAAGACAAATTTTACGGTGTACCGCGTCGCTCGCGAGATTTTAATAAATCGTGTCGCCTGCACGTTGAATTATTTATCGGAGAATTCGATCGCGATCTGACAAGATTCCGCGTTCAGAGCATTCCGATTGAATTTCTTCTCGAATCGAGCGATTCATTTTCCCGAGGACGTCGGACGCGAGTAGAACTGTACAGTTTCTAATTAAGAATTAGTCGTCGTTGACTTACGCGACCGGCCTCGCGATCATTAGCGGAATTTCACGACGAGAAACCTGCGTGGAATTGCGCGAGCCATTCCCGTGGAACGTTCGATGCTTTCTTTCGGATGCTGGGCGCCTCGATTTGTGCTGCTTTCGCGAACGCCTCGGGGACTTTCTTCTTTGAATAGGATAATTAGCGGGACCGGTGTGAACAGCTGATCAAATAGTGCGGAAGGAATGCGTTTGCATTCCGGCTCGTGATTTCTTCCGGCTATTTTTGTCTCGCGCGTTGATCGCCAAAGGTTTCTCGGTCAGGGAGATTGTTAAATATTCTCTGGGAGTCGTATCCGTGAAATTGGTATCCTTTTACCACGGCCAGTTACAACCACTCCGATTCGTAGTTTCTATTTCGTTCTATCCGTTGGAAGAAATCTTCGAGCTCAATTATTACAGCATAATTGCTATTTCTTTTATTCAGCAACGTTTCTCGTGTATTATGGAAATGCGTGGCACGCACGCGATTCAGACGTTTTCGTTCTCAATTTTCGCGCAACAAACGTACGCAGAAAGGTTCGCCAGCTCCGCAGATACTCTCGAGGGCTGGACGAAGGCACGTAAGAACGCTGATTACCCAACGACAATAGTACGCGAGGCTGGTTGTTCCGTTCGAACGGAAGAACGCGTTGCTGCGCGTTATCGATGCCCTGGGATAGGATGCACGGAGCTAATGAGATGTATCGGGGACAAATTCCGATCTGCGTGCGGGGAACCAGTTTATCTCGAAAGTTTCGCGTATCGAGATCAGGCTACGCGATCTATGCCGGACCTTTGGGATCGTTTCCAATTATTTCGATGAACCGGATCGCGCGGGAGAGCCCGTGAAAATCGCTCGACGCAACGCTCCAACGCTGGGCCTAACGAGCCGGCAAATCGTATCCATTGATCTCCATTGTAAAAGGCAACGACGATTATCTTTAACACTTCGAGCGCGCCAGATACGCTCCACTATCGTTGTCAATCATTTAGGTCAAGCTGTTATTTATTAAAGAAACGAGAGACTAGAAACGCGGTTAGGATTTTTTAACTCTTTCTGAAGCTTGGCCGCTAGTAATTGTTACCTTGAAAATATCCTGCTGTAATAAAATAATAATCGTCGATGTAGAAGTACTCGTCTGTTGTCGAGAGTGATCGAAAACACTTTTTAAAATTCGTGCCTCCTCCAGTTCCGCGCGAATTCAGGAGAATTGCGAAAATGTCGGCGGCGGCAGCGGAAATTCAGCGAAACAGATCGCAGGTGGTCCGAAATGGAGGATTGCGGAATCGAGCGGAAGCTCGCGAAACGATTCAGCGCGATCGCTGGCCGAGGAATTCGAATGGAGAACGGAAATGGCGAACGCGGCGCGGCTCACGGTGTTTCGCGTGACGCCCCGCCGATTGACAGTTCTCGTCGATCTTTTTGAACGCGATCGTTTACTAGGAGATAGTTATCCACCCACCAGTGATTGCTGTAATTCGTTTGGCTTGCATACAGATCGGAAGCGTACGAATCGTACGAAAACAGGGGGAGTTGAGAATAAAAGTGCGAGATAGTTGGTTAGGATAGTTCTATCCTTGTCTTGTGAACGTGAACTTCTGTTGAATGAGAATTTATGTAACAAGCTAAATTCTGTTTGCTTCAGTTTATAGCGTTGTTCGATCGAATCGCGGCGACTATCGTCGACTTTATTAAACATTGTAAACTGTTTGCTGTAAAAAATTTCGTACATGACAAATTCAGCTACAAGAAAAAAAATCGATCGACAGGGAACTACAGCGGAAACGAATCTGATTTTGCGATTAAGCGCTCGGTTTCAACAATTAAACCGAGAAAAGTGGGAGCATAGTTCATCTCTGATATCGCAGACTATCAGTGGCGATATCAGAACTTTCCATCGTTCACCGATCCGCTCGTTAGCGCCGATTTCCACGTAAAACACGTGGCTCACTCTTCCAGAACAGTGTTCGCCTGCCGCGGCATCGTTTTTCCACGAGCGTTGGCGAGAGGATCGCGATGGACGCGCGTTGAAAACCGCGTGCCGGCTCGATGACCCGCGGCGGTTTTCGAAACAGTCAAGGCCGAGCCGCCTTTCGCCGCGGAAACTCGAAAGGAAGGCGTATCGTCCGTTGGTAGATCCGATCCCGACGCAGGTGGATCGAACCCAACGCTGCGAATCGGGTCAGCGATTCGCGCCACATCGCTCCGCGAGCGACGATCGTCTCTGATCCCTCTTTTTCGTGTATGATCGCACCATTGACTGAATTTTTGAACGTGCAAGCATTACGTAGAGGAACTTAACTCACCTCTGCATGCCTCTCAGACGCTACGATGCCTCGATGATTAAGTCTGCAAGTATCCAGACTCAGTGTCTGATAAATGAACGTTCCAACGCTCCAATGCTTCGATGCTCCAATACGCCACTAATAAGTTTGATACTCAAACGAAGTACTCGAAGTTTATAATACTTTAGTACTCCAAAACTCAATTAGTACCTCTGAACATAACGCAAACCAAGTATTCTCACAGTTCAGAACTCCGATATTCCTCTCCTTGAGTACTCAACTTTAGTGCAGCACACGTTGATCAACTTCGACTCGCAGCTTATCAGTGCGTTCCGTTTCGCTCTAATAACGGATCCTCCATCGGTTCAACGGTCAATTAAAAACAAGACAACGAATTAAATATACCTGAAAGCCGCGTCCACCATCTCGTGGCGACCCAATAACGAGCCGGCTGCATTCAGGTCGTCTCCGCTCTCGGAGGCACGTTGTGACGCAAATCGTAGCTCGCTGGAAAGATGCAAGAAATGGTTGTTGCGTGGCCGAGGGTATATCTCTCTGTCTATCCGTTTGCTTGACTCCCTGACACGCTGTCGGTCACGTGCGTCCGACAGCTCACGTGGCAGTGGTCATGCTTCGTGCGCGGCTACTTTTCGCTGCTGGTTCTCAGACGCTGCCATTCTCTGGCCGTTGTTAACACAAACCGTGGCTATTTTAAACGGACGCAAATTGCGATCGATACGAGTCGCTGGAGCGGAACGTTTTTTCCATTTCCGACGAGATACAAATTCGGACGTTCAATTTTTGACGAGGCGCGCCTCGTCTAGTTAAAACAACCGGGCAAGAGAACGTATTTGTTACGTAAACAGAGCGCAGTGTCACTAAAAAGGAAAGTGAAAGCGCATATCGCGGTTGCACAATTATCCGTGGGAAAAAAATTGTGTTCCATCGTAACGAGACGCGGTTCTTTATTAAATTAACCGCGGTTCACTGCGAACTCTTGTCGCCCCGCGAGGGGGAAAACGCGCCCCGATCGTTTGCAACGACGGTCGCGTCGTCGCTCTCCCCCTCGGCGTTTCCTGGTCCCCGCTTTCTCCGATTCGCGACAACACCAGGAAGACGACGCTCGTTTTCCACGGAAGCGGTCGTGAACTCTATTTTTACCGCGACACGCGCAATCGAGGGGAAAGGGGTGCTCGCGTACGCGTCCATTCGCAATTCTGCGACTCGCGCGCGCGAATTCGCAGCCGCGGACCTCGACTTTCATCGCTGGTTATTAATAAAATCGCGGTTGAACCGGGAGAGGCACTGTCGTTCCTCTAAGGTCGAAACGCTACTACGTGTACCCTCGACCTCGTATCCGTTTCCAATCGGCTCCAACTGCTTTCAGAATTGTTTAATTTCGCTCGCGGTGGCGACGGAAATGTCACTTGACAAACGAGCGACTCGCATTTTTAAACGCGAGCCGAGTACACGTGCCGCGAGAGGATACACGTGCGCTGTAGGTATATTGATTGCAAATTCGATGGGAATAAGAAGCAGATATTCAAATAAAATTAACCACGAATACTACTTCACTGTACGTAAGTAATTTGTTTCAGATAATTATTAGTATTTGTTTATCCTATTGGAATCGGATTGCAATGTGTAAATCGTGAAGCGACAGATTCTCCGAGAACAAGTAGATCGTAAAGGAAAATTTTGACACACATTTCAGGGACGTAAATCACCAGCGAGTCGAAAATAACGAAGCTGAATTGCCTTTGATCGTGGCAATGAATTATTGCTGATTATTACCACGGTACTGCATTATCGCTGGCGCGGTGTGGTAAAAGCATTATTACGCTTGAAACTACGAGGAAATTGCACCGTCTACGTGAACGTCAACGCACCGACATTCTTCGTTGCACGGATTACTTGCAAATGGTCGATAAATCTGTCTCGATACTCTTCCACACTTTCCACGCGGTTACTTTTACACAGAAAAACGTTGCTTAACGCCAGTCTGCTACGCTTGATTATGGTAAATTGTGTTAGGATGATATATGAAGAAGATTGTAGATAATCCACTTTCAGATTGTGTAATTCACGGATTGATTACCTGGAGGAGATTAGAATGATTTGCATATCCGTAAGAGCTGATAATGGATTAAAATGGAGATTCGCCGCCTTCCGAGCAAGAAAATTGAAGAACTGTCATTTGTGACCCTCGTTCTCCAAACCCTTCCACTTAATCCACTTCCAAATCATATTAATTTACTAATATTAAGAAGCTCGCAGCACAATCATTCATCAAGCTCGCGACACTCGAAGCACCGCGAAAAAATCGAAAACCTTGAGCTACATATGTAAAACCTTTCGAGTGGCTAATTCTATCAATACGTACCCACGATTCTCGTCCCGTTCTATAACATCGATCTCGTCCGTTTCGCAAGGTGAACACGTGTCCTACCTGAACATATTGGTCCAGCGAACGCGATCATGACTTACGATATCGTGATCAATGTCTCGCGACTGGCAGCCACGGAGAACGAGGATTAAAACGATACGTTATCGACCTCTCGAGACGGGACAAGGATCTGGAGTGCGGAGAGAACTGGAGTACGGGGCAATACCGTTAAAAGCAGCCCTGGTGTCCGCGATTACCTTTTGCTCTTGCGCTCTGCCGGCCTTTTCTGCCTTTTTCAGACGGGGACGCCCGCCGTGGCTCTCCTCGAGCAATTATCGAGTGGCCTGGACCCCATTCGGGCCACGAGATTATCGAAACTGCTACAGACGCGTTCGCTTTGGCGGCATTCAGCAGGGATATTACGAGCAATTAATATCTGTGCGTCAAAAGTTGGGTTGTTTCTTTAATCACGGTTGAATAAAAACGTAATTGCGTATCACGCGTTACCCTGGTCTTAATTAGTTGCGCATAACGTATCCAAAGTCGAGGTACCAGTCGATTTCGCGCCAGAACAATGGCTCGCGGTGGACGCGGTGAAGTAGAAGTGTCCTGGCAATCGTCAGACAGCACTGCTCGTACTACTGCGCGCAGCGGCGTTTACGAGCGTATAATTAATGTTCATTCGCGGTTACTCGTGAACTAAACGGAGCGATTTCGCTGGTCAATATGGGACGTAGAGTGTCTAGAGTGTTCGAAGCGAATCTCGAAGGAATAAACACCGCGCGACGCGTTGATAGCGTTGTTACCGGTTCTCACGATCGAACACTTTCTCCGTCGAACCTGCTTCGTACGCTTGATGCACACTAAATATGCAAAATGAACAGATCTCTCGTTCTGCAAATATCGAGCTCGACTTTGACTCTGCAAAGCGTTCCTCGTTTCTTAACTCGCGAACAGAACTTTAGAAATTCCTTCTTGCTTTAAGTCTTTCGTTATTTTTATATGAATAAGTGGATTATTAACGTATTAGTTTCTACACAGATGTAATATATTGTAAAATTGTCACTCCACCAGCGCTCTTACAGGGATATTAGAAAATCTCGTTTCAAAATGTCCGAGTTACATAAGAGAACCGGACTGACCTTTTCCACTGACGCCAAAGACGCGAACCTTAACGCTTGAATTATCCCCGCTGCTCACAAGCGCGATTATATCACGCGCGAACGCAATTACTTTCCATCGTCGAAAAGCTAGAAAAACTGTGAAAAATTGTGATTACCCGATGGAACCACCCTTGGACCACTAAATATGGTCGAGACCTGAGAACATACGCGAAGCCTCGGTTGCGAAAACTCATCGCGCCAGTGAGAGTGATCATCGTTCTAGCTCTCGCTCGTCAACGAGTCTTTAAAGATGGCTCGCATTCCGAAAGCAGTACGCGTAGCTAGTTAAGAACGCTATTATGCAGCTGGTTAAGTCGATGCAGCTGGGTCCGTGGTGAATTCGTGCATTCAACTGGATAACATCTCGTTACGAAATATTTGATCGAAGCGTATTGGATCGCTCCTTTCCCGATATTAAAAGCAAATAATGGATACTCTTTTAAATTCTTCATGTTTGTTCTATACTTTTCGATTGTGAAGAGAAGAATTTAAACTTTCACACGAGTACGATCGACTAGTAAAAATTCAAAGGTAATGGCTGACGCGTCGATCAATTCAACTGTCTAGCAAAGTCAGCCATTTTGGACTCCAGAACGAGGCGCCTCGAGCGAGTTCGCCAAAAATCCAGCGCGTCATTATTAAGTCCACGTCATTTCCACGTTACAACGGAAAGTGAGATCTCGCGTTTTCGATTGAATGCCAACTGGGTTTCGTTGGCAAGCGAGATCGTTGGAACTTGCGACACGTTTCAGTCAGGGTCACCGTGTCGGCGACTTCGCGCTGGAAACAATCGCGCAGTCGTATGCGCGGTCACGTGCGATGCTGCCTGTCCGAAGATCTGCTTGTTCCCGCTAGATAAAATTCGTACGAAACGTGGAGGAGGCTTAGATCGTGACGTGGAATCAGATGGAAATGGAACGGACGCAGAGCGCGGGTACACGTTCCCATGAAACACTTTCCGATGTTATCTCCGTCGAGTTTAGGCACTCTTCTGTGTTTCTAAATTTGTCTCCGCGTGCTCTCGATCTTTTTCTGTGTTTACGAAACGCTGAAAGCGACATCGCGTGCTGTTTGAAACTTTTGTTGCAATCTTAGAGCCTGACTCTTAGTTTATAGAGTTTTATTACTTAATTGTACTTTCTCTTGGAATTTCATTCGTCGCTTGAAAAGATTTTGCGACGTAATTGTGGTGAACTAATCAATTCACACTCCTTTGAAGCTTCGACGTCCTTTTTTCACGATTAACTTTTGCATTACTCATTGTGCTGTCGCTTAAACATTTCTTCTAAGAGCATAAATTTAATCTATCATCGTGGTGACTGATAATACGCATCGAAAATGATCGATCATCCTCTCAATTTGCACGCTCCAGTTTCACCGCTGGTCGTCTTTCAACTTTGTTACGCGGAAGAGGCACTGCGAAGCGTTCAGGCGTTCACCTGGAACGCTCGATTCCCTCCTAAGGTGATCCATTTAACGTCCCTTCGCCGTTACTTCTTCGCCGCTTATTGTCCGCGCTCGATGCCCAAGGAATCTCGTTGCAACGCGTCTGGGAACGTCAGCCAGAGAGTCGAGGGAAAAAGGTTGTTCACTGGGAAACAGACGTACGTGAATGAACGAATTATCTGTTGCGAAAACCGAGGAATGCTTCGAGGGATTTCTCTTCTCTTGAAGGTGGCTGCAACGAGAAGGAGCTCAAGGCGACGCCGCGCGTATGCAACTGCGATCACGTGCTGGGGAAGATGGTTGCCGAATGACAGGCGCGATTCTACGGCTTTTTACTCCTACAGGTTTACAGTTTGTCCCATTAAAATAAGTAGTAGCAAATAATAAAGAAAATATTCGCATTGTAAAAGAAGATATTGAAATTAGAATAAAGAACACGCAATTGCGAGACTTTCGAAACAAATTTTTCTGGTTTTTCCTTCGAATCTCTCTCAATGAAACTGCAGTAGTCTCCTCGCATAAAAATGCAATTTGTTTTATTCAAGTCGTCCGCGAACTCGAGATTTTCTCGCCTGAAAGACGGATCGTCCGACAGCGTTGTTGTCGATCATTCAGCGACAGTACGAGTCCCTTGGCATCGAAACGAGCCTGGTTGGCCTCAGGCCAGACCATCCGAGAAAGAAGGGCGACACCGAGTCGACCAGCTGACCCAATGCACCGGGACGACGATGACCTCGAACCACGAGAGTACGTCGATCTCGATCGGTGGACTACCGAGAAGTGGCCACTGGTCGGACAACCGGATGTCATCTCGTTTGGCCCCCGTCAAGTTTCGACCGCCCGGTTCGCATCAATTTGGCACACGGTAAACCGTCGAAAAAAAATGGTTTCATCTTTAGAAAGCACGCCAGAAGATTTGCCTGGAAATTTTAAACGAAACGAAAGCAAGTTTTACTCGCAACTGGATCGAGCCGCGAATTTTCGATCTGTTCTCGCGTGCGCCAAACGATCGTGGAGAAAATAAAATCGGACGCTCGAAAAATGATGGTGGAACTTGCTCGGTTCGCTGTAAATACGAGGAAGACGGCGATTAATGTAATTAAAGCGGTGCAATTATTCTTTATAAGTGGGATATTCTTAAACAGATAAGGATATTGGGTCATAGTAAATCGTGTTCGAAGTTTTTCCATAAACTCGATCGTCCAATTTGCGTTCCACAGAGTGCCCCATAGTGCCGCTTTCCAGACGATCGCGCGATTCAATTTCACAGTTATTACGTTAGTTTCGTGGAGCCCCGATTAAAGAGGTTCGCAGAAATCGTTAAGGATCGGCGGATCGGCAATTAAAGGAGTCGCTGATCGATCTCGTTCGATGAATACGTATCGCCTGCAGCTGGCGTTTCATAATCGTCCGTCGTAATGCTGGAAGATTGTTTGCACGCTCTGTTTGCCGTCGTTTCGTGGACAGTGTAGCGCTTTTATTACGGTACTCCGGAAACGACATCGTATTTTTTATTAAAAACATCGCGCGTGTCGATTCGAGGACATTATCCATCGCAACTGATAAACTTAGTGCGTCGAAAACTGAATTCGCTCCCATTTTGTTCCCATTCGAGGCTAACTATACTTTTGCCAAGCTATTACCACGTTGTAATGGTAATCACAAATTCTGTCTGGGCAAACAGCCGTCGCGATCGACACGGCGGAAGAATGGTGCCCGCGAGCGACGCGACAGTGACTTTAATAGCGCTAAAAGCTAACGGGGAGCAGTGGAACAGGTGAGGCAGGTACTGGGGCACTCCGGGTCACGACGACCGCCATTCAAGACGAACGAAATTCCGCGTAATCGGTGAACTCGGCAAATCGAGCATGACGAATGAATGAAACAGCGTAGAAAGAACGCGCTCGATCGGCTGCGTTCCTACCGCGTTCGTTTAATCACACCAACTGGATCAAGCAGGTGCACCGTGTCACGATGAAGAAAAAACGAGTCGGGAGCCCTCGATCCTATTTTTTTCTCGACACATCCGGTCCGGTGACATTCGAAACAATGTCAACCGGAGGTGTCGCAACGTTGGATCGCTTTCGACGGGTTATTAATAATTAATTGCATATTGGACGCGCGCTGATAGATCGATCCACCTTTCTGTTCTCCAACAAAACTGCGATTCGATCGAAGCTACTTTCGGTTTCTGAAAATCACCTGTGACGCAGTCGAGTTCCCGTGGTCGCTGGAAAGCAACCAAGGCGAGCAGTTTGAAGACGCGCGCGTGGCCGTTCCCGAAGGATGCTTAATCGGCGCGCACGTGGTACGTACCGTGGAGATGTTCAAGCGACGAGAAGAAAGGAGTCGGTCAGATAACTGTACGTCTCGGCCTCAGGACGACATCTTCAGCATCGTCGGGGCCCTGGGACCTCTGCCTCTCTCGTTCCCATACGCGCACCCACCGCTCCTGCTCTCGGTCGTCGTCGTCTAGCGACACTGGCTCTGCTCGCTGGTTTACTTAGCGGCAAACGTGGAATTCGTGGCCGCGCTCGGAAACGATCGGCACCACTTCGCCTCAGGCGATTCCAAGAACGACGCGTTCAGTGTCGCATCGTCACAAGCGTCAAGTTTGTCGCCATTAACAACACCGATAACGATTGTAAACATCGCGAGACCGTAACATGAAATTGGCAACAAAGTAGAGGCGAGCAGTCGTGTATTAATCGCGTCGTTACGAGGATCAGGATGAAAATATTTTATTGAAAAATTTCTGCGATGTTTTAAAAGTAGCTTATGAATATTGAAGTAGATATTGTTTGCTTCGTGCAAACCAGCTGGTTGCGATACGAAAGAGCGCATATGAAATTATGTACGAATGAATAATCGCAGATTTAATTAGATATGTAGAGAAGCGCGATGAAATTTTGCTGGTAAAAAGAAACTCTTGTGATATTCAGCGTTTTCTTTACGAGCGAGCTCGTTAAGTGTAATTGAAGTAATTGGTATTTATTTGTGCGAGCTTTATTCGTAAATTTTTTGCTCCACGCTATTCTAACATTGTTTAGACAACCGCGAGACAATTCTATCGCGATTCTACCGTCAAATAAATCTTCGAACTGTATAGAATCCTAAATTTATATGTTTACCATTCCACTTGTTGAATAATGATATGGGCATCGCGCATAATTATCCTTTCCTACGCGTTCAGCCATGCAACACTGAGAAACCTATATGATGACCAAACGCAGCCTCGCGAGCAAGCATCCTTCGCGAACTTCCCTTCACCACCCACCACTTCCTTTCCCGGAGGTGCCATTACGCGGCCTTGACCAGCGCGTTAAACAAATAAACATTTCGATGAAAGTTTTTTCTTGTTTTCGCAAATTCCGTTTCCATTCGAAACTGTTGCATTTTCATCTGAATGTCTACGCTATTCTTTCGCATACGCATGTTGAAACGGTAGTCTGTTTAGATACCAGTGTGCCAACATGTGTGTCAACAGAAATGGACTCAATTCGTACAATTCTTGTAACATTAGTCTGTAATAAATGGCATAACTAGTTACTTGTCAGAAGGAAGAAAAGAGAACTAATGGCGGCACAATTCTTAATTTGCAGATGAGAGGCCACTGTCAGAAGTCAGAGCACCTAGGATAGAAAGGGACCTGCAAGGTGAGCGTTGCACCCTCTTCGCGTGCCTGTTTTGCATCCGACTCGTGTTTTCCCAATAGAATTGTACTCGAGCACGGTTCCACGGTGGAACGAAACGAATGCATATCGTCAGCCAGGTTCTATAGCTCCATTATCCGCAACGAGGTCCGTGTTCGAACGCAATTCTATCGGCAACAACGATTCTCTCTCTTTCGCTTCCCTCTCTCTTTCTCTCTCTCTTTCGTCTCCGCTGTCTGGCCTTTCTCTTCTCACAGTTAAAACCGATCGTTCTGTCTCTAAAAACCTGCAATGTGCGTGTCGACGCGAGGTGCGGCCGTGTACATAATCAGAAACGACTACTTTCGTATTATATATATATATATGTGTATCTCTCTTTCTGTGTTTGTACCCTTAATTATTTTTCTCTTCTTCTGTTACATCGTGCACGGTTCATTGTGCCGCAAGTCGATCACTTTTGCACCTACGTATCTCCATACTCGCATGCGAAAAATCTCAGTTCGTCCAGTCGCGACATTCGTCCAAAAGTGACGGATTTACGGCGCAATGTCCCGTGTCACGTTCAATTTCGTTTCCGTGGGGCAAATGGTCTCGGAATCCCTGACGATCGACTCACCGCAAAACCGTAGCCTCGGGGGACTTGATAATCGATCTAACGAAACGAAAAGTCGTAGAAAAAGAGAACGAAACACGAAAAAAAAAAGAGGAACGAAAGAAAGAAAGAATACGTAGGCACAGCGAGCAGATTTACGCAGACACGAGGACTTTCACTGGTTGAAACGTGAAATGAATTTCACGGTTCGCACGGGGCCTATAGATCGGGGCAGGAATTAGAAACGCCTCCATTGTGACCGAGTACTAAAACGGATCCTCTGGAACTAGTTCTCAGGTCCCTCGAGCTGTACATATTATACCATATTCTATATAACTAGACGCGTACGTGTACACGTATCGATTTGTAATACCGATACGCCCGACCGTCTTTTTTTAACGCCTGTGCACCTTCTACTGTCGTTTTCGCGCGCGCGCACGGTTCACGGACGCGGAACCGCGACGCCCCGATTGCACGCACCCGGTCCCGTTTCCGGTAGCGCGGAACGGAACGGGACGGCGATCCGTCGCGGGCCCCGTGAACGTGCGACGATCGGAAACCGATACCCGTGGGGAGAGGGTAGAAACGGGGACGCAGCAGGTTCCTCTCTTATAGGCTATTCTACCAACCAGGATGACTCGCCCACTAAGATCGTCTGTCTCTTTTTTTTCTGTTTCTGTTACTGCTCCCGCCTGCTCCTCGCCTTCAACTCTTCTCAACAACTGGATGCCGTCTGCCTCCAACGTCCGCCCGCCACTCCGTCTCTCCGACGACCCACATATTTTATCGAAAAACGAAAAACACGATACCGAAAAACGATAATACTTTCAAACGAGACACCGAAAACCGATTGGCCGACACCGATCGATCGCGACTGCCGACGACTCGGACGAATTCACTGCCACGACCCGACGGATCTTTATCTTTTTTTCTTCTTCTCTCTATTTCGATCACGAACGAAACGGAAACACGAACATCGATGAACCACGTGCTCCTCGTGCGGCGATTGTCCCCGGTCCTCGGGTGCTTCTGAACGATCCTGAACACTTCCCATGCTCGACACACTCGTCCCATGCTCGGTGACCGTCCCCAGGCGTGACCACGGTGCTCCTAGTATCGGCTAGACCTGGCAAATCCGTTCCCCCGGTCGGTCTGCTAACGAAAACCGCGCGAACCTTCGTGCAAGATGGCGCCAGCACGGAGTTCGCCACCCAGGTACTCGGTACCACGCTGGACAACGGTCGTCTCTACGCGAGAATACTGGCCACGTCCAGCAGGGTGTTCTACGACAAAGAGCCTAGTCCGGACTCGGCCACCCCGTACGTGGTTTACCCCTCGAGGACGTCCGACGACGATTGGCAGCTAAAAGTGGCTCTGGATAACGCACCCATCAAGGCGTTAGAGGATATCGAGAACGTGAAACAGGAGGAAAGCCAGGGAGGGGATTCCGACGCTCAGGACGAGAATGGGAGGTCTTCGACGAAGCTGGACGAACTGTCCAGGGAAAACGATATATTCAGCAAAAGGGAGTTTGGTGCGGACGGTCAGAGGTTCAAGCCAGCGAAGGTTAGACCCGCGGATAACCTGCCCACGTATACCGTGAAGCACGAGTACGTGACGACCAATTTCGATAATTTGGAAGAGGATCAACCGAAGAATTTCAGGCCCAGGGTGCCCAAGATCTTCAAACCTCAACCAAAACCGACCGTGCAGAAGAAACTGGATCCAAAACCTTTGGCTACTGTTACGTATCATGGGTTCGCGGAGTTCACCACTACCGTTGGTGAGACTGTCATCGTCTTCTCTCCCAGCACGTCACCGGCTCCGATTGGTCGTCCAGCTACCACGATCAAGGGCGACGCGACTCTGAGGCCCGACGATGGGATCGCTGTGGTAAAAATTCGACCAACCAGTGTCGTAGCTGGTCAAGAAAAGACTAAAGAGCACTCGATGCGAAAATCTGATCCGAACAGTCCAACGGGTGATCCGCTATTGGACGCCATTAACAGGGCGAATATTCAGCCCAGCGTCACCGAAAATTTCGAGCCTGAACCTTCCTCGGCGTCCACGGAGCCTCTTCTTCTGATACCAGACATCGAGACTGCCTCGTTGAAGCCTACAGGCCTTCTCAAGGTCGTGGACTCGACCACTTCTTTGGATGGTACCACTACTCATTACAAAAGTCTAATTTATGGCACCTACATTGGTACGAATTACGTTCAAACTATTCACACGTCGTCCAACGTGTATTTCTTCCCTGACGAGGCAACCGCGACATACGATACCGAGGATACCACTGTAGATTATGGAACCACCGTTGGTGAAGAGTCTGAAGGCGAACTGGATACCACGCTGGAGATGACAACTGGTACCACGCCGAGAATAATCACCACGAGCGAAGAGTCTCTCCTGGAAATGAACGAACTGACCACGCCATTGAAAGGCACCACGGATAGCGTGTTAACGACCTTGAAGGATATCCTGGAGAGCGCCAGAAGGGTTGTTCTTGGTACCACCGAATCCCCTGTTCCAACGTTGGACGATGAAATTCCTAACGATATAGTGCCTGGTGATCCCCAAGGACGCAGTATCAAGGTTGGCAGTTCGAACAACGAGCTAGGACACCAGGATCACAAGGGACACGCGTTTGGCGAACAGGAAGAGAAGATTACTTTGGCGACCAGGCTACTTCCTTCCACAGTGTACAAAACGTTCACCTATTTCACGACCTTCTTCATCCCCAATGGCGATCAGACTACGACGTCCATTAAATCCAGAGAGGTGGTCTCCTCAGAGGTCACCTATTTGACGGAGTTGATTTTGCCAAGCGAAACTGTACCCTCGATCCTTCCTACGGCCGTAACTGAGCCCATGATGACCACGACCACGCCCAGTTTGTTAGTCACGGAAGTGGAGCAAAGTACTAAACAGGACGAGGAAATAGAGTTGATCTTCAAGACACTGTACACGACGTACACGTACTTGACTACCTTCTTCCAGGAGAGTACTTCCAGCATCTCCAGTCGAGAGGTCGTCGAAACGAACGTGATCACTCAGACTGTCGGCCCCAACGGAGTATCCGCTGTGGTTGCTGGGTTGTTCGAAACGGATGAGTCGACTTCGATATTGCCTACAAAAATTTCGGACAGTGTTCTGCCTTCCACTACACCCATGCGCGAAGAGGGAACTGAGAAGTATCCAACAACGATGGAGCAAACCACGGAGGATACCCTGACTACGTTGCAAGAACAGGACACCACCACTGATCAGAACATCCCTACAGAGTCAGGAATCACTAATAAAGATTTCGAGGATGTTAAGGAAACGACGCCAGAAATTGAACCTAGCCCAACGCCAAGTTTGCCAGTCGAGGAAGTGAAGGAACAAATCAAGACGTATTATACTACGTACACTTACTTCACTACTATCTTCGTCGATGACGAGACGGAAATCGAAACGAGAACCGAGGTGGTCACGAATGTCGTTACTGAGAAGTTTCAGCCGACTGCCGTGATGCCTGTCATTCAGGAGACCCAGCAACCAACCACACCCAAAGCTGAGACTGAACCGACCAATAAACCAGCTGTTCCTCCAGAAATATTGGCGTACTTGGAAGCTATTCAGAGGCAGAAATCGCAGGAAGAAGCGCTTCTTCTAGCGAAGAAAGTGCAACAGCAAGCGTCGAGCAGCGAAGCTGCCACCGTTCCTGAAGCTAAAATGGAACCGACAACGGAGGCTCCAAGTACTTTGGAAGATCAACCAACCACGGAGAATATGTTTCGTGGTTTCGAAGTGAACGCCCAAGTGACGCCCAATCCACCAGTCGAGGGTGAAGTCTTGGGGTCCATGGTTACTGACGTGGTGTCCTCCTCCAGCTCCGGTGGCGGCACCGTTCTGGACGTGATGGACAAAAGGAACGCTGTACCCGAAGATCAAGAGCTATCAGAGTCGAATCACCACGAGGTAGAGCCAGCCCCGACTCTTCTGCTTCAGACCAGTTACACCACTTTCACGTACTTTACAACGATGTACAAGGGTGACGAGTCCAACGTGGTCAGTCGTCTAGAAACCGTCACGAACGTGGTCACCGAGACCATCCGGCCAACTGCTGTGGTGCCTGTTGAAACGAGTACTTTGCCAGTGACGTACTTCACGACGTTCACTTATTGGACGACGTTCTATAAAGATGGGGATACTGTCACCACCAGCCGCGAGGAAACAGTCAGCAACGTTGTAACACCAGGAGTGACACCCACGCCTACCGTAGATCTAGGGGTGGTCATGACGTACCGTCCATCGACGTCGGACGTTGAGGACAGCCTTGTCAGCGAGAAAGAGTCCAAGATCACTGCTGATAACGAGGTGACACCGTCGGACGTGGTCCCAATTCAGAATTCTAAAAACGAGGAACTAGGCTCCACGAGTTCCAAAGAGATCACCACACCCCCCACCACCGAACAGACTGTTTTAGAGTCCATTACGATTAACCCTGAACCAACCACGTATTACACCACTTACACTTACTTCACGACTTCCTACGTAGGCAATGAGACGATCTTGAATAGCAGGCTAGAGACTGTTACTAGCGTCTCCATTCCTGATGTTCCCGTCATTCGGCAAGCGGCAACCGGAAGAGCCATCGATGGGCCAATCTTTAAGCAAACGCTAGCAACCGAGGAAAAAACAATTACTCCGTCGAAAACCACCGAGCTTCCGAAAACTGGCCTACTTTCGACGATCAGATCCAGCCAAGTTAACGATGGTACCACCACTCATTATATAACTGACATTCATGGCACTTACATCGATGGATTGTACGCTCAGGTTAAGGAAAGTTCGACCAGAATCGAGGTGCCACCGCTGCCATCGTCCGTGGCTACACCGGTCTTGCCAACAGGCGTTCTGTCGATGAACAAAGGGAACATAATTGACGCTGATGAAGTCACTACAATTTACTTCACCACGAAACAGATTGGAACTCTGCTCGATGGTCTTTACGCGAAGGTAATCGAGAGCACCTCGAGTACTAAGATAAACGAAGAGAGAAAAGCGACTATACCACCCACCCACGGTCACAGAACTGGTCTGGTGAGACTGATCCAAGGTCAAATAGAGAATAATGGTACAACGACGTTCTACCAATCGAAAGTGATCGGTACCAACATCGAGGGTAGATACGCTCAGATCATAGAAAGTACTTCGACTTTCTTATCTTCGACTCCAACGATCAAAATCGCACCCACGTCGACTTCGCCACCCACAAAGCCCACGGAGATCCCAGAAATCTCACCATCCCCTGCGGTGATACAATCCTCCCTGTCGGAAGACCCGACGACTGAGCCTCCCGATCAGGACGAAGATCCTGAGCAAAACGAAGAAAGCGAGGAGGAGGATGAAGAGGGAGAAGATGGACAGAGTTCCAAGAAGAAATCCAGACTGACTTTCTCCACCAGGAAGAGAACATTCACTCCTGTGATCAGACCATTCGCCTCTAGAAATAGGCCCACGTTTAATCCCAAGCGGAAGGGTGCGCAGGGTGCAACTACGATTACTAGAACGGATATAACACCCACTATAACTGCAACCTTGGCTGGAAAGGGCAACAGATTCGCTTCGTCCAGGGGTCGTGTCAGTTCGCCAATAGGTCCATATTCTTCGACGTTATCGCCATCGGGGTCCAGAAGATTCTCTGGAAGAAGAGGTTCTCCGAGCACGGCAAGCTCTTACTCCTCGACTCTGTCAGGAAGTACCAGAGGCAGGGCTCAGGCCAGAATATCTCCATCCTCCGTGTTCCAAGGGAAC
Source organism: Xylocopa violacea (assembly GCA_963969225.1). Lineage (NCBI taxonomy): Eukaryota > Metazoa > Arthropoda > Insecta > Hymenoptera > Apidae > Xylocopa > Xylocopa violacea. The sequence continues at coordinate 18,721,714 of CAXAJV010000014.1, forward strand.
AGACGCGGACCAACGTCGATCAGAGGGTCCTCGGCTAGAGCAGCGTCTCGTGGCTCGAGTTCCGTATTCCCTGGAGTGTCCACCAGGTACAGGTCGCCGATCAGGCCGTCGTCCACCTTATTGAGAGGTCAGGCAACGGCTAAACACGATGACCAAGAAAATGATGCTAACGAATTCACCACGACCACTTTGGTGACTGAAGAGACACCTTATACGGAGGATGCGGAGGACGGAGAAACTGTTACAGCGCCTCTTCAGACAACCACAGAGTCCCCGAGGAGGTCGACGAACCCTTTGCTGAGATTCCGCAGGCCAAACAGTTTGAGCACTTCTGGCAGAACTGGGACGACACCCAGACCACCAACGACCACAAGAAGAAATGGTAATTTGAACAGGGCAACCACGCCGGCTGTTCCCAGAGTTAGCAATATTCGAACCAATGGAAGAGCGAACGCACCGATATCGACCAGGCCTCGACAGGGTAGCACAGGGTTATTTCCTCCTCGAGGACTATTTGGGAAGAAACAGGAACTACCCACGGAGGAACAGATAGAGCCCAGCGAAGATCTGGAAGGGGAAGACGAGGAGAATTTCGACGACGATGGTCTAGAAGAAATAGCTGATAACGATTATGAAGGCTCCGAGCACGAGGACAGAACAGCGAATAGTAATCGTCGTTCTGGAAAATCTACTAGACCAATTGTGCAGATCAGACCGAACAGGTTACGAAGGATACGTAGACAGGCGAGTCAATTGAGATCCTTGACCAGCCGATTTCGACGACCGAGTCAGACGGGCGCGCAGAAGGCTGAAGAGAAGTCTGACGTAAATGAAAATGTATCGAGTAAAGAAGAGACTTCGAAGTCTAACTCGAAGCCAATTGCACGTTACAGTAATAATCGAGGAAGGTCTCTGACAGCGTCTAGGCCTGCGTCCAAGTCACCGAGCAATTCTGAAAAGACGTCAGCGGAATCGACGGAGTTAAGTCAGAGCAAGCCTAGGAACAGGTCGAAACAGAGTAATAACAATGGCGAAAGAAGCACATCCTCTAGAATAAAACCTTCTCCAACCTCTAACAATGGCAGGTTTACTCTCAGAGAGAAAGATACGAGTTCCAGCAGATCGAATTATAAAAGACCCAGTTCTTCGGGAACCAGAACAAACGCGAGACCAGGACAAACCTCGACCAGTTCGGAACGCGTGAGGCCACCACGATTACGAAGCGGCTCGAACAAGTCCACGGAAACCACCACCACGAGGCGTGTACCACCTTCTGGTCGCACCGCTACGAGGTCCTCCAGTAGGAACGGTAACAGAAGAGGGTCGCAACCGACCAAAACTAGAGCATCCCTCGAGGATATCAGAGAAGCGCCCACCGTGCATCCCGACTACGATGGGACGATCACGGTGACTCACTACGTGCCCACGGAGGTGACCATTCCGGTGGTGAACAACGGTATCACGGAGCAGAGGAATATCATAACCGCCCAACCCAGTACCGAAGTCCTGGCTCCGTCTCAGTACAGTACCGTGACAGGTGGGGACGGCAGACAATTAGTAGTGATCGTTAGCGAGGTAACCGGTACCAATCCCCAAGGTCAGACCGAGGTAACCCGTTTCCTGCTCCACGAGACGCCCACCACCCGCGTCTCCCACACGTTAACCACCTTGGGTGGCCGCAGGGCCTCGCAATCCGTGATCGTACCCACGACTGTCTACTCCGTGGAGAACGTGGTCTCCACAGTGCAACCGTCTCTGCCCGGGAACGCGCCTCTCGCGAACATTCTCCTCTCGCAACTGCTTCTTGGTCAGTTAGGTCAGGCGAATCCCCTGCTGCAACCGCAGGGCACACCCTCCACGCAATATAACACGCGTACCACCTCGTACGTTACCACTATCACGAAACAACAGAGTACAGTGATCCCGCTGACTTTCCGAGGGAAAGAGATACTGACCACCCTGGTGGACACCTCGACGGATGTGGTCACAGCGACAGAGTTCGTCACGGACACAGTGGTGGTGACGCCGACAGCTGCGCTGCCAGCGGCGAACTTGAATTCCTTATTGCTGCTCCTCCAGCAACCCCAAGCACCGAAGAATACAAATCCCCTGTTGGATCCTTTGTTCGCAGCTGCGCCGTTTACTCAAAGCAATACTTTGCCTGGCGAGGTAGAGAGGAGGCACCAACCAGCGGATTCGGACTATAAACACGAGAATCATGACTACTCGGAGGAGGAGGAGGACGTACAGCAGTACCACAAACCGTCCAAGCCGAGAAACGGTCGGGGTAAATCGAACGATAAGAGGGAGGACCCCGTCAGGGATGAGTCCAGCGTAGTGACCTTGTACGTTTCCGGCCGAAGGCCAGGGGAGTTCAGCACCGTTCTGAGCACCGTGAAAGTGAGTGACACGGCCGGCCCGTCCCGAAGACGAAGGGAGACAGGGGTGGACTCGGTCGTGGACGTTCGACCGTCGATCCCGCCGTCGTTGCACGCGGGACCGGAAGAGGTCACCATTCTGGCGGGGAGCGAGGACTCGCTAGACGCGCACGCGCCGACACAGAGTCTCGAGAGCGTAGTGGGTGACGTCGGACGGCATATATCCACGTCCATCCACACCTAACCCACGTACACGCATCGCCAGATGATCCTCCCCCTTTCCATCCCCTAACTATCATCACTCAAGCAATTAATATAAGTCCATCGCGAAAATCCATCATGAGAAACCCACCTAGAGACCGAAGCTGACGACCTTTTTCCGACTTCGTCCGAGCCGGTGATACACTCTCACTGGTTCGTTTATCGCGCGCGTTTTCTGCGCGCAGCCCAGCGACCAAATAGATCGATCAACTTAGTCGCTGATTTCACGTGTATCATAGAGATCGAATTCTTCGTAATCCTTCGTGGTGGAAGAATCGCGAAAAGCTCGCAGCTTCGGTTGACTCGAGAATCCCGTCGCTCTCTCGACGTCCATCTCACGTCCTGTTCGCTCTCCCATTCTACGGTTCTCTCTCTCTCTCTCTCTACTCCTCCCTCTGATTCTCACCACCTCCTGTGGTCCCATCAAACGGTCCACCTACTAACGCAGCCTCGAATCCGCCGCCGCACGCGCGCCCACACGCGACAAAATCCACGCGACGCATGGTACCCTCTGTCTCTGGTCTCTGTCGAAGAACGGACCGGCGATTGCTGGGCCCAATCGCGCGGTCGATCGATAACACCCGGCTCTACTAAGTGCACGAAACCGAACGTATGAGGATGGGATGTGTCTGACACGATTTGTCTTGTTGTTTAACCTAACACTCGAGACGGCTCGAAACGTCCCCCCACCCGCCTGTTACTCACCGGTTGTCCTAGCTGTAACTCACCTACACGCGTAGAAAAAATAAATAAAAACAATACAAAGCCCATCCGACGAGGATCAGTGCGTGCACGCAAGCGAGAGAACGTCGCCTTTTCAGATGTTTACCCCGACGACTACTACCGATTAACGAGCGACGTCTCTAGCGAACGCGCGTCGCCGCCCAACGAGAACGTCAGAAGCTTCAGCGAGAACGGCGACGACTACCTCGAGGAGACGCCCAGGAAACGCGTCAGAATCCGCGTGCCTGTTATCAGAAAGAACGGAAGGCAGCACAAGCTGACGGTGGTCAGACGAAGGCCCGTAGCTCCTAGGACCGAGGACCCTCCGTTGGTCGTGGCTAGCCACACGCCTAGAAGAATCGTGGTGACTCGTGTTAGGACCCTAGGCCTGGCCAATACCATTCGCAACGACTTCGAGCCTGACGTCCTCAGACCTGAGATTGGCAGGCACAAGGTGACCATTACCAGGCGTAGAAAGATCGAATCGACCTCCGTTTCGCCTACGACTAGCGAACGAAGAGGTAGGATCACCAGGAAAAAGTTGATCGCTGTTAGACCGGTACAGCCTACCCCGACCTTCGCCATAATTACGACTGGTTTCTTCACTGCTCCGTCTTCGGGGTCCGAGGAGGAGTACTCCGAGATGGACGAAGGTGAAGAAGTGGAGAACAAAGAGGTTCCTAGTACGACGGTCACGCCTGAACTGGAGGAACCGCCTAACGTGATCGATAGCATGCCCGATGAGCCTGAAATTGAAACTAAGACGGAAGAGATCGACACGAAAACGATAGAGGAGGAAAGTTCTGTTGGTTCACCGGTTATCATCACTGATAATTTCTTCTTCCCGCCGTCCGATGACGAGTACGAAGAGTACGAGGAGGAGGAGTACGCGGACGCTACGACTGAAGCTCCCAAGGAAGAGTCTGAGAAAGAAGAAATACCAACGACGACTAAATCTACGAGAGTAGAAGAAGTTTCTGACAAGCAAGACGTTTCTACAACGTCTGCAGCTCCTGAGGTATCCGAAAAAGAAGAAACAACGCCAGAAAGTGACAGCGTTCGTCAAACTACAATGGAATCAGTTGATGCGAAAGAAGAAGATAAGTCTGAAGAGATTTTGACAACTGTGAAACCGATAGAGGATGAAGAAGTGGTGGTTACCACGCAAGGAAGCCCCGAAGAAACATCAGAAGAGGATGTTCCGACGACTAGTTATCCTGAAACCAAAGAAGAAGATAAGAAGGAGGATGAAGAAGAACGCGTAACGACAGTCGAATCTGTAGAAACTACAGTACCTGTGGAAGAAACCACAGCGATCGATATACCCGAAGAAGAAATCGAGACCACGACACAGTCTGACAAGGAAATCGTACCAATTACTGAGAAAGAAGATGAATATGTTACCACTGATCACCCTGCGTCATCCGCTGAAGTTGAATCTAACGAATCTTCCTCGAAAGAAGAAGATTCCCTCCAAGAGGACGTCGAACCCCACGTTACAACCGTTGCAACTGAACCAGAAGACACTTCATCAAGAGATACCAACGACTCGTTCGAAAAAGACATCGAATTAAATACCACGATAAGTGAAACGGAATCCAAAGAATCTTCGTCAGAAGACATCGAAGATTCCACCGAAAAGGACACCGAATCCCAAGTTGCAGTGACAGAACCCGAACCCACAGACTCTCCCCAAACCGACGACGAAAATCTCCCTGAAAAAGACATCGGAACTCGCGTAACAGAGGTTCAAGCAGACCCTGAAAGTACCTCGACGAAAGACATCGAAGAGTCCGATAAAAAAACCGAATCCCCCGTTCCAATTACAACCTCCAGCTTAACTCTCGAGACTGGTAGATCGTTCCCAGACACGATAGCCATCGCCATCCCCAAAGGGGATTCCGAAATCACGAGTAAACCGGAAGAGAAGGAAGAAATCCTCACAGTGCAACCGATCCAACCCACAACCGCGCCCGCAACGTCCACCGCGACCTTGCTCGTCGAGGTATCTCCCAGTTTCGCCAGCGTCCTACCCTTAGAGACGACCGAAACGACGTCGCAGGACGCCCCCAGTCGCTCGGAAGACTCGGAAATTCCAAGCGTGATACCCCTCGAAGTAGACCACGCGACGAGTACCCCGGAGGTTCTCGAGGCGACGAGCAGCTTCGAGAGTGGTACGGCGGCGACGTCGATCACGTCGATCGCGTCGCCCACCCCCGAGGAAATCGAGGCGGGCCTGGCCGACGATTTGTACCTGTCCCTCTCCAGGCCAGACTTACCCGAGATCCTGCCGTCGAAACCTGTCCACGTGGAGCCTGACGAGACCCGGTCCGACACGCCTCAGCTAGAGCCGAGCACGAGCGTTTACTATACCGAGACGATGGTGACGTCGACGCGACTGAGAACGTACACGTACGTGGTGACGCAACTGAACGGACTGGAGACGAAAGTGACGTCGTCGACGACCGTCCGACCGAGAGTGACGACGCTTACGTTGACGGTGCCCGTCACGGTGACTGTCACTCCTACCGTGGAGTCGTCAGCGTACTCCGTTTCGTCTGTGTATAGCCCGGTGCCCGTTGCTGGTGAGTAGCTACTACTGGCTCTGCGAGAAGCCTTCTCCACGACGATCGCCTAGTGCTCCGAGTTTCGATCCCCGATCGCCCTCCAAGAGATGGCCGTTGACGAGAAGTATGTAGCGCGTCGTTCGTTCGGAGCACTGGACGATCGATGTAAAAAGTAATGTTCTTCCTTAGACTAATATGTCACTTCTTTTCGAGCTGGTTCGAGACTGTACAGACGCTCCTCCGAGTCTCACTTCGATTGGCTTAAGGCGGTCTAAATTATTTTCTGTACAATAGAAATCTCTGAGTGAACTGTACATACCTGTAAATGAATTCTGATTCTTGTACATACCTAGTTTCTATTCTCGTTCGTTTTATTCCTACAGTCTACTCTTGTACATTTTCGTTTCTCGAATGTCAAAAGTGTTTTAACAGTGTACAGTGACCGTCCGCGCGCGGACGCCTGAACAACCGCTGCCACCGGGTGCACCGGTGGCCGAGGAACTGGATTGTTCAGGCGTATCTACGCGCGCCTGTGAATCTTTCAAATTAATTCGTTTCAGATGTACACTGTTGCTCGTAACCGTTCGGACACTTCGGTTCGCTCGTAACGATGGTAATCGCGACCATTTCAAGGTGTCAATTTGTCGAACGAACGAGCATCCGAATGGTCCTGAACGGTACGGTGTACTCGTTAATTGGTGTACAAGTGTCTAAACGTTGACGAAGCGAGAATGCGGCGATGATTCGTCACGTTGCGATATCGCGGTTTCATCGTGGAATTGTAATGACAGGAGATCACGAAGCGAAAGATGAAGAAGGTCGAAAGTTCAACTTGGCGACACGCGTCATGTCGAACGGAGTCGAGGTGATCGTGGCGGGGCCGACGCCGGCGCTGCGATGGGAGACCTCGATGCCGCAGCCTACGCTGACATTGTCTGACGCGGTTGTCATGATGCTTCCGCAAGATAAGCCGAACGAATTTGTCACGAAGACGTGTACGACCACGTTCACGTACCTCACCACCATTACGAAGGACGGGACCACTACCGTGTCGACGGAGCAACAGGTAGGATTACAATATCGATGGCAAAGATTAGAATTATTACCTGCATTTCATGTTTATTCGTGTTTAATTAATTAAATTAGCTAGAGATCAAATGTCACGACGAATGAAAACTAATCTACAAATTCCTCAAGGTGATAGCCAATACAGCGACCGAGGAGCGCCACCGGAAGCCAGGGTCGGAGACCGCTGCTGTAACTTTAGAAGCGTCGCCCACGCTACGCACAGAGGTCTTCAAAACCACGTACACCTATCTAACGCTAAACACCGATCACTCGAACGTGAACGACGCTTTGGAGAGCAGCACGAAGGTGATCACGAACACGGTAACCGCCCCTCAGCATTACCTGCACACGATCCTGGAGCCATCGGAGGCCCCGCAACCGGAAACGAACACGTACCTCAGCACCAGGTTGCTGGAGAAGACTTTCATGGAGGATGGACGCACCAGAATAGAAACCACCAGCGATACAGTAACTCAGGTTCGTAGATGTTGACGAGCGACGTGCGCAAGTGAATTCCTGCGTCGCTAAATGGGATTTAAATGGCACCGTTTCCTCTTCAGCTCATAATAACAGAGTCTGCACCGCCTCCGCGACCGACCAGCGTTACGACCACGTTAACCGCGTTGGATAGCACGGAAGAAAGCATGACAGACATCATGAAGACGTACTACATCACTTATACTTATTACAATACCTTCCTGGAGAAAGGCAATACTGTCGTGCGAACGAACGTCGCAACGTCCACTGACGTAGTTCTGGAGAAAGTGCCTGTCAAGAAAACGACCACGAAAACGACTTTGGTCAATCCCACCCCGGAGCCCATTCAGATTTTCGCTACGAAGACCTATCTGACCACGTTTACTTACTTCACAACGTTACTTCAGGTACGTCGATTCGTTCAAACAACTGTAAATTAAATATTATGCGTTTTACTTGATGGGAAACTATTTCGTACAAAAATTTCCAGGCTGGACCAGACGGCGAAACATCGACCACAGTTTCTTCGAGGTCCCACATCGTGGAGAACGTAGTCACGGAGTCCATAGCGCCCAGTTTACTCGACGCTGGATACATGAGCGCCTTGCTGACAACGGCGCATCATTCTGACCCTGTTAAAAACGTGGTGACTGGGTCGACGATCATTTTCTTCGACGAGGACGACGGAATCGATTCTACTACCAGTTCCAGTTTCCAAGAAGCGACCTCCACGATGGATGTCCAAACCGCTGAAGCGATCTCCGCGAGCTTGGCATCTAGCGAGCCGTCTCCAGTCGTTAAAGAACCGATTTTAAAACCTTCTGAACAAATCAACCAAGTAATTAGGACCTTCATTTCGTTAATCCTATGTAGAGTCAAGTTCTCGAAATATTTGACACTGTATGTTATATTATTTTATCGTAATCGCAGGAGAACAACGCGACTGTTTCCACCGAGTCTGTACAGAACAAGAAGCCTGCCAGTCAGAACACGAGCGATCTTCAAGTGAGCAATCTTCTGAATCTGGGGTCGTTGGGAATCAATAGTCTGTCGGCTCTGAGACCAGTAATTACCGCGATGGCTGGTCTGCTGCAAGGGAAGACAACCGCGACGCGTCGAAACGATTCGATCCCGCAGGTCGAGGCGCAGGAAGTGACTACGCAAAGATCGCCTATCTATATACCCGTTACCGAGTTTCCTGAACTTGACACTGCTGAAAGCCAAAATATAGGTACTGTTTCTGTAAAAACAGACGATTAACTTCCTTCAGTTATTATTGGAATCTAAAAATGTTTAGCGATTCGCTGTTTCACTCAGCAGTACAATTGTTCTTCTTGAAGGTACTCATCTGGCGAACCCCAATCACAACTACATCGAAACGCGACACAAGGTAGCGTCCAGCTTGGCGGACGGAATCCCAATCTCTCCAGGCGAAGTGATCACTGCTAATAGCGACGTAATCATTGGAAAACCGGGGAAAACGGCGCCAAGACTGCCCCAAACGTTTCTGAAAGACAAAGGGAACATCGGCATGAAGCCACCGCCGCTACCAGTTCCGAATATTCCAGTCCACCCCGTTTTAGAGGTGCTGGAGAACGACCAAGACGACTCTCAACCCCAGCAGACCCTCCAAGGTCACAAAGGCCCGCAGATACAGATATATCCAGCGCAGCAGGTTTACGAAGAACACTTGAAGATACCAGTGTCCATGCCTGTCGACTCGAAGCCTCCGTTGATACCCAAACAACCCCAGAAGCTGCTTCCTGTTCAACCACCACCACCGAAGAGGCTGGGTTCGAAGCAGGACGTGATGGAGAATGACCCTCTGCTGAAACCACCTGACAGACCTAACGTGGAGCAGTACGCAAACCCGAATTTGAACCTGAAGGAACCGGAATGGAGCCCTGAGAAGCCTAGGAGGCCGTGGAGCGCCAAGGACCCTCTGAAGCTTCCTCCACCCCATCCGCAATTTGATCAGGTACAGATTGATATTAAAAAATTTGAGAAATTTGAAAGAAGGTCCTTGAATGCTATGAAAAATATTATAGAAAATCGACTCAGGAAAAGCACCGATAGGAAAACCATGGCTGTCCGAAGAACAGAAGCGACCGCCGTGGTCCCAGAAAGACCCTTTGCTCCCCGATCCTCACGTTATCATGCAAAATCCAGAACCCAAACCTCGTCCAGCGGAGCCCATAGTTCATCAAGTGCCTCACGTGATCGACAGATCGACAGGTCAGCCTTTGTTGGTCAATATCCAACCCAGTCAGGTGGCGAACGTGGTGATTCCTCAGGGTGGAACTCAGGCACTGATCTTTGGCGACACGAGCGAACCGCACATCAGTGGACAGTACTTCGACGAACCCTCCCCTTATCCAGAATCAGAAGTTGGTCTAGGATTCCTTGGAATACAAAAGGTTAGTTACTGAACGCAATCAATTGTAAGTGGTTCACACTGGTAATGTATTTCTCTTCGCAAACGTATTTGAAACGAAACAAACATTTTTAATATTCTGAATGCAGATAGAAAATCTACCGCAGTATTCGAACGGGAAGGATCCAGCGGACTACATGGTTCCACCATCGCCACCGGTTAACTTTAACTCTCACCACGAGAAGCACCCCTCCAATCGTCCACTGTCTATTCCTTTATCGCCAGGTCGCTTCGACTACGAAAAACCTCTGGGCATGTTAGAAGCGCCCCTAATCAGACCAGAAAAGAAACCATCGGACGTGCATTTCATCAAACACCCCGACAATTCAGGAGCCATAGGCGGCCAAGGTCACCTGCACACCGAAATCCTGGTCCACCACCGGCCAGAGTCCATAAATATTCGACCGCAGAGCGTCCCACATCCTGCTATCCACCCTCACACGCACCCCAATAACCACATACCGCCACGAGGGCAGTATCCTAAGATCCCAAAGCCTGGAGACTCGAGCATTCCACCAAGAAGAACGGAAATATCGAGTCAGCAAGATAATTCCCATCGACATTACTTATTAGCCAAGCCAGACTCAGGGAACGAGATCCTTTTGAACTCCAATTGGAAGCCTGACAAGAAACCACCCCCGAGGATTCTAATCAACAACAGATTGAGACCACGTCCGCCATTGAGAACGACGACCAGTCGCCCTCTGGTTAGACCCAGTTACGTAGAGAGGCCGAATAATAGGAAGCCAATTTATAACGGACCTCAGAGACCCCAGAACACGTTTGTGCTTCCGCATCGACCGATGACGAACCCTCAGATCCATTACGAACCTCCAAGGATGACCACTTCGACGCCTGGAGACGTGGTCAAAGATGTAACGACCGAGAGGCAGCCTTCTTTCGGGCCTCATTCTCAGGTAATCGAAACTCTGAAGTGTTTCGTCGAATAAAGCAGAATAAAATGACAGACTTTTCTAATTTTTCGTTTCTTTGCAGTTCGACCTCCAAGACAGACCACCGCACTTTTACCTTGAAAATAGACCGACGAACGTGGGCCATATCAAGCCCCAAACGGAGAGGACAGTGGAACACGTGCCTACTGGAGCTGAGGGGTATCACAATCCTTCGAATCCCAAAATAAAGCAGGAAGAAAAGCCTGCCACGGTGAATAATCAGGAACAGAACTTCGATCAGGTGTCGTCTAAGCAACAAGGGCAGCTAGAGACTTGGCAGAGTAAGAACGCGACGTTAAAAAATAAGAATCCCTACGGAAGTGCAACTTCTAGTAACACAGTGATCGGTAAACCAATCGGAGAATCGGACTACCAGCAGAATGAGAAGGAGAAACCGTACTGGATTAGTCCAGGAGCTCCATTCATCGTTCAAAACGAAGGTGCGCCACCTCAAGTACCTCCTGGGCAAAATTACTACAACATTAAGCCTCATGAAATGCCAATAGTTCAAGGGAAACCCTTTGACGTGTACACTGACAACGAAAATAAGCCTGAATACGACATAGTGCAAGGTGTACCGTCGACCTACCATGGTGAAAAAATATCTCCGATCAGTCATACGAATCAGCAACAGGAACAGACTCACGAACGGGATGACACCATACATCTAAAGCCACCAGCAATGATTCCTCAAGTATTGTACCCTAGACCAGATAGTATGGGCCAAAGCACTGAAATGAGGCCTGGTCAAATGAAACCATCTAACGAAGGCAAACCAGGAAGTCTGGAATTATTTGCGAACAACAGTATGACACCTCCAAGCAAATTGAATCAGAGCCTCTTTCAGTTAGGAAGCTTCGTGGACCTAAACTGGGGCCAACGACCGGATGGTCACAAGATTCATACCAATCGAAGCGAAACTATGAACAATCACTTCAAGAATACCTCAGTTTCTCATCAACTAGACAACCAGTATGCTGAAACCAGTACCGAGACTGTAAAATTAGGTATCGACAGTAATCGTCCCAAGGTGACGCAACAGGGGTACGGATTGGGAATCAGAATTCACCCAGAGTATCCTCACATCATCGTCAAACCTAAACCTCAAGTACCCGGACCAATCACTATTTCCTCGGCTAACAGCAAGTCTGAAGCTCCGTCAAATAAGTTCTCCATGTCTGTGGAGGCCATGGGCGAAGAGGTGGATAGCAAGACGCAAACCGAACGGCCACCCAGCATGCTGGTCACGATGAATAACGCCAGCGAGAAGAACAACAACGAAGAGAAGCTGGATAGTTCGTATCAGACAAATTTTGCAGCCTTAGACGCGAACAAAGGCGATCCCATGGGATCCCACGAGAGCAAAGTCAAGGCGAGACCCATCGAAACGTCCACCGTGGACATGTTGAACAGCATGAAGGGCATGGGTGTGCCGTCCAGGGATATGATGCCTCCACCCTTGAAACCCGTAGTTGGACTAAATCAGTCGAATAAGGACGAAGGAGAGGATCTCAAACCACCCCCTATTCCCTCGAGGGATGTCGTTGGTTTATCACCCCCGCCTGTTGATATCACCACAACTAGCGGTCCCATGGAAAACAGCAGATTCTCGTTCGAGACTGCTAACGAGTCCGGATTGAAACCACCGCCTAAATATATTCCTCTGAAGGAGTCCTCGGTTGCACCTCTACCCAGCGTCACCATGGTACCCCCTAGCCCGAGGCCCTCCATTACCAGGCCTTTCATCGTGGAACTGCTGTCTCAGGTGAATTTTTGCTTCGCCCAGTTTGCGTACATATTTTAAGTTGGTCTAAGTACACGTTGTTATCGATTCGCTGTTTATACCTTTCAGGATATGGTACCTCCACCCCCAGCAACGCAAACCACTCGACCCCTCGAGATAGCCACGGTGAGACCAGCAGTGGCGGTGTCCGGCTCGATCCAAATCGCGACAGCCGTCGCGACGTCTCACATACCGGTGATACACGACATGGAATCGAAGATACCCATCATACACGGTACCGTCGATCTGCCAGTAGTCGTGGACGTGCCTGAGATTCTCAGGCCAGTCGAAACGAGGATTTCGGAACACGTTAGCATCTACACTGTGCGGCCATTCGACACGAGGCCCGTATCAAGGTACAAGAATCGTACTCTGTCTTTTAATTCAACGTATCTTCAACGGCGTTCTTAATTCTTGAGATCCTCGAACGAAAAAATTCCAGATTATCCGTGCAACCAACCGCGATGCTGTCAACGAACATAGTGATCCCAACGAAAGCGAGACCGCACCATCCGGACCACATTCAACCGAGCAGGTCGACGACAACGTCTCGACACGTGGAACCGACACGATTCCCCAACATGGACGTTCCTCGCAACCCCGTGAAGCGTCCAGAGCATCCTGTGTTTCTGGAGTCCAGCCACGACAACGTTCTACCGTCGTCGAAGGTCGAGCCCACGGAGAGCTTGACCCACGTGGTGGCCACGAGCCAGAAGAAGGAGCCGCGGCCCACGATGACCAAGAGCGACGCCACGAAGGTGGTCGCCTCGTCGGCGACGGAACACAAACGGAAGAACGAGACGGCTGCGAAGGAACTGCCCAGCGTGGTGACCAGGGTTGACAGCTCGATAACGAAGGTAACGAGCACGCTGTTAGGGAATATCGACAGGAGGAACGAGTCGACGATCAAGATAACGAAGGACGTCACCAGTGTGACACGCGCGGCTGTTAATGGGACGACGACGACTATGCACGTGAAACCGAAAGAGGTGAGCTCGAGTCCTTTCTCGATATACTAACGACTACGATAATAAAAATTGGGTTTGTATTCGCTGGATTTTCCAGAGATTTCTTTTCAAATCGAATTAGAGAAATTGCTTATTCTTCGACTCCAGTGTTATAATCATTTGTCACGCAGGTGACACGATTCCAGACGTCGACCGTAACCAGAACGGAAACGTCAGTATTGGGTTCTCCGCCTACCACGCGAACATTGCTTCTGACCCACACGATGACGTCGACCACCGTGGAGACCGTGACGGAAACGTTGCTGCGACCAACCAGCGTGATCTCCACGGTTACGTCGACAATTCTGCAATCGGTGGTCACCAGACTGCCATCGTCTTACGAAAACGTGGTCGACAACGATTCTATTCTCGTGGTGGTCAGCGATCAGAAACCGCCAGCGTCTGGCGGTGAAGAGGTAAACGTAAGGAATGAATTTCGACATTTCAACTGCACACAATCAACCGTAGAGTAAGATATATCTTAGAGTGTACGTTTCCTTCTTCAAGGTGGAGGCTGAGTACGATGAACTTCCGAGGGACGAGCAATATTCGGCTGGAAACGAGGTTCACAGAGTTCTGGCTGGCGGAGTTCTCGGAGCACCCGTGGTGTCCCTTCAACCAGTTGTCAATCAGTGCACGCCAGAGTGCAGAGCTTCCAAAGCCGAGATTTGCACGGAAGCTGGGGGTGAAATGAGATGCGTATGTCGTCCAGGTTTTGCTAGGATGTTCCCCGATAGGCCATGCAAACGTGAGTTATCGATACGCGAATATTTCTGATGGCTATTTGAAGGCGCATGTTGATCGAATTAATTCGTTTCACACGAAATCGCAGCTACCTATACGTACACGTTACGAGTTGGCTTGGATCGCATTGGACAGGAGCCAGTGGTTTACGAAGCCAGCTTGAACGACTCGAGCTCGACAGCATTCAGGAGACTGCTAGGCCCTACCAAGGACGCCCTAGACAGAACTCTGATGCAGAGCGATCTCAGAGATATCTACAGAGGGCTGAACATAGCTGGCTTCTCGCCTGATCCAACAAAAGTGGAGTTCCACGTCCAGCTCAGCGACAACGCGAACGAAACGAGGCTGAAGGAAGTTCTTCGAAAATACCTGATCGGAAGCAATTACAGTTTAGGCGGGACCGAGGTTTACGCTTCGAAAAATCTTAATTTGGTAAATATCTCGTTTCTTCGAAAGAGAATAGAAGAATTCGTCGTTTTCAAATAATCATCGACCGATTATTGCTACAGATCGACGCGGTGGATTTCGACGAGTGCGCGACAGAAGAGGGTGGGCCGCACCACGATTGCTCGCCCAACGCGGCTTGTTTCAATCTGAGAGGTTCATATCAGTGTTCCTGCAAAGAGGGATGGGCGGATTTGTCCGAGAATCCCGCGTATCCCGGAAGACACTGTTCTCAGGCGCCATTGGGCTGTCCTAGCTGCAACAATAAGGGACACTGCGTGACGAACACCAACGGTCAGGAAGTCTGCGAGTGCTTCCCTTGGCACAGCGGCCAGAGGTGTCAAGTTAACTTGAAAGGTAAATTTGTCTGATCGATTTCGCGCTGTTCTACTACGAACGAACGTAATTCGAAAGATTCGAAAGTCAGGTACGAAATTTCCTAACGCACCGTAAAACTGTTTTGCGCAACGGCTGGAATTTGAACGTCACCGTTCACGCCGATCGTAAATCTGTCCTCAGTGCTACTGATAGCTCTGGTTACGACTGGCGCGATATTGCTGGGCCTTCTGGCGGTTTGCGTGGGCATGGCTTGTTTCCGTCAGCCGGGTCGGAAGCGGAGAACGGGCGACAGAAGGGCCATGATTCCAGGAACGGGCGGGGACACGAGCAGCGAGGGTAGCGTGACGGATCTGGCGATCCCTCACCACGTGCCGCACGTTTTGCCGCCACCCCCGCAGATGATAGCACCGTTGCCGCCTAGCAAGAGGCCCATTAGGAAGATCAGCGCGAAACCCAGACATCCACCGAGGAAAGCGACCATGATACCTGCATCAGGTTTGCATCGCCACCAGAGATTAGTCGCCTCGACAATATGGAAAATGTATTCTTTTTTGTTTTGTTTCTGGGTTCGATACAGTGCCAGTGAACGACGAGCAGAGGGATCGTTCGTTGACAGTGATGATACCGCGCGCGAAGTATCGATCGGCACCCCAGTCTCCTCAGAACTACAAGTCCGGCATGAGCACCTTCTCGACGGAGGAGCACAAGCTGCTGAACTACCTCGACAACGGCACGCATAACGCCGGAAACAGGAAGCAGAGCATATCAAGCGCGAAGGATTGCAAGGAGGCTGACGTGCAGATCGTACGAACGCAGAGCACACCTGCTGGCGCCCTCGTCAGCGCTGGTTTTCAGGTATCTCCACCACCGTCTTATTATTTGTACATTAATTTTGTATTAACGTCTTCCTTCTTAGTCCTCGAATTACTCGAATGACATCGAGACGATATCAAAAGCGACGTTATCCACCCTTTCTCAGGTGTCCGCGACGGTGACTCGACCAATGGACGCCGAGTCGACGCTGGCTCGTTCCTGCGGCGAGACCACGGTGGAGACGGCCACGAAAGTGTTGCGAACGGGTGACCTCCAAGCGGACCAATGCTCCACGCTGGCGCGTTCCTGCGGCGAGACAACCATCCAAGCGCCGACGAAGCTGCTGAGGCTCGATCTAGGCGAGTCTGGCTCGACCCTGGCCAGATCTTGCGGGGAAACCACCATCCAACCCCCGACCAAAGTCGCTGACGGCAGAAGGAACAGCGTTAAGGACGCCAGAGACAACAGAGACACCAGAGACAGCGCCAGCGAGGGGCACACAATGGCCGAGAGGGATCTGGGAAGCACGCTCAGACTTCCGGCCCAGCATCCGCCCCTTTATAGCCCGGACAGGGTGAGTTACGAGCGAAATTCGAGCTTCGCGTAAAACGCTCTCCTCGCGATCACTTGTGTCCATTGTTCTTGGCGACTCGATGCACGCGGATTCGTTTCGACTTCGTTTGTTATTTTATAATTGGATTTTCGTGGTATCCAACGTGCAGTCAATGTCTATTTGGTTACCCTTTCAGACCAGCGATCGAGAATCGAACTTCGACTCCCTTTAGATAGCGAAGATCGTACAAGTGACAATGGAAATCCGGTCGACGGAGGGTCGTGGACGAAACCGCTGGACGGTGCCCTCCACAGGTTCGCAGAGCGAAAGAATATCACGAGAAACGAATTTGTTCATCGACAACGCTTAAATCGACGGATATCGAAATATATCCAGCGATTGTTTAAAAAGAAACGAATCAGGAACGTAACACCGTTAATCTTCCTATCGGGAAGCTTTAATCGACTATTTTATTAAATTAAAACGATTATTTATTGAAAGGAAAGCGTCTCGGAAAAGAAGAAATCAGTCAGAAAGAAAGACAATTTGGGTCGCGGAGAATGCGAATTCTCGTATCTACGGAGCAACGCTTTCCTCTATTTATTTAATATACTCGTTCAACGATTTTAGA
Organism: Xylocopa violacea; assembly: GCA_963969225.1. Lineage (NCBI taxonomy): Eukaryota > Metazoa > Arthropoda > Insecta > Hymenoptera > Apidae > Xylocopa > Xylocopa violacea. Next base: position 18,738,889 of record CAXAJV010000014.1, read on the forward strand.
TACGTAGACACGTCTCGGAGAGCGCTCTCTTTGCCGTCGACGGGATTCGAGGATCAATTATAAGTTCGATCGAACGCGATGAGGCTTTGTCAGATTCAAAGAGACGCGCTGGTTACTTCATCCCCGTGCCAAAATACAACCAATGAATGGGAAGGCTCCCTTTCCGACTGTCGTTTTCACGTTTTACCTTCTTCCTTTTTACTCTCTTCTTACTCTCTTCAACTGGTCGCCGAGCACTCGAGCGCGTCGTTGCGAAAATTCGATCGTCGTCGAGAGTCGTCACCTTGTCGCTGTTTTCGAAACAGACGTACCGAATCCTTCCAATTGCTGGAGGAATCGAATCGAGAGAACGACGACTCTCGATCGCGTCGACGGATTCCTCGACAAGCGTTCCACGGTGCTTGGCAAACGCTGCACGCGAATGGACGCGTGACTCAACACAGTGTCATAAGTCGTGCGAACGGCGCCGATCGCCGCGGTGGGCGGAAATTATTATTAATTGTTGTTATTGTTTGTTTGTTTAGTCTATTCTCTGGCGGGTCGTGTCATGTTGCCCGGCTTCGTCAGCTTGCGAATTCGTGCGTCGCGACGCGGCGGATCCGCGACACGTGCCAGATTCGACGAAGAAATTTGGGAATGCAAACTGAGTCCTATCGAGAAATCGTTATCGAACAGACGGTCGTAGCTCTCGCAATGTTGCTTGTAACTCTCGCAAGTTTTCAACCGAAGTAAATTCAAGGTACCACGGTACCTTTTAAATATTTTCAAGGACACAGTGTGCATTAGAATCCTCGTGGCTGTCGCGAATCGAATATTCGCGTAACGCAGATCGATTTCGATTTCCTAGTAGAAAGAAAATTATGTATTGAAATTAGAAGAGAATTTGGAGCCCGTGAAACGCGGATCGAGAGCGTTCGCTGGTTACGTCCGATCGAGACGAAGCCGCGGCAACGTCGCTGAATCAGACTCGAGGAAGAGCGAGCGGAGCATGTCGCATAACGCACACGCACGTGCATTAAACTTCACTTCTTTTACTTTGTTTAGCTCGATAAGTAGCGTAAGGAGCGGACGAGCAATAAGCGGAGGACAGGTGTATCGTTAACGATAATACTTTCTACGTTTTTTATTTCTATCCACTATCTCCACCATCGGTGTTATAAGGCCGTATTTCTCGCCAAAAGAAGAACATACGTACCGTCCGCGATCGTTTCATAAACGAGGACGAAGAAACGAAGCTCGCACCTTGTATCACGTGTAATTACTAACTCGTCCTTTTTCTACGTCCAAATGAAATTACTCCTTTATACATACATACCATATGCGTACGCATAGAGAGATATTCGATTTATACATATATAAATATATAATATAATATAAAATAATATAATATAAAATAATACGTATACATAAATATATTCTGTTGTACATACCGTCTCCAAGAGAACCTCTTCTACTTAATGTTATTGTAATTTTTGTATACTTGGAATCTCTGTATACTTCTCTGTAATATTAATAAAACTGGATAATACAAACGTTAAATCTCATTTGGCCAGCGATCGATCGACGGTTTCCGCAAGAACGACGCCGTCGAACGCCTACGTACGCCGCAGCCCTCGGCGCAACCCCCTCGACGCGACCTCGAGAAGCCGCCCTCGACGCCTGGCCGAGATCACGCTGAGAACCGCGACGCCGCGCCGCTGGAACGAGGACAACTTGATTTCTCGCGTTGGCAAAAACCCGGGGACGTGCGGCGGGCCGCGTCCCTCGATTCGTCGCGGCGCGAGCCGCGGCCGGGGCGAGCTAAAACCAGCCTAATCCGCAAAACAAACCAACATCGACGGGGCCCGCGGCCCGTTCCGGTCTCGCGAGGGACGCCCGCCCGCTCCGTCGTCCGTACGCGACGAAAGGGCCGATTCGTCGAACGGGCCCCGGAGCGGACGACGAGCGGCGACTACCGCAAATGACTTTATTTATACCGTCGCCCCTTATTAGGACTCCCCGAGCCGTGGCCGTGTAAGGTTGTCGGAAGGTAATTTCGCTGGTATCGGGGCTCCTTTTGTCGGACTCGGCTTTTTTGCCCGGCAACGTCCAGCGACCTGAAATTACTACCAACCAGAAGAGAGAGAGAGAGAGAGAGAGAGAGGGTGGGAGAGGGAGGAGGGAGAGTGGCGTGCAAGTTTTTCGAGGCGAGCGTTAACGTGAACACGCCGCGCCCCGTGCGACGCGCGGCCAGCGATGATGGTTGTCGCCGGTTGTTCAGCCGATCGGCTGGTTCAGTTCGTTGGAAAACTGACTTGCGATCGGTTCTTCTGCACGTTCCACGCGTATGGGTATATATAGGGTTCGGTGCGGCCGGTGCACGGATCGAGGGTACGTTTCAGAGTGCGCCGCGACTGTCGCGCGTTGGTTAAGGGTGGTTTTTGTGGATTAGCTTGAAATCGGAGGCACGGTTCTCGTTCACGGTTTTTCTCGCGGATAACAATTTATGTATGCTATCCTCGACTTCGAAACGGTCAAGATAGTCGATTAGACGAGTAGTACGAGTCGAGGAATACTTAGTCGAGCTTTACGTTACGCGTAACTTACGACTTTCCACCCCCGTTTCGACCAATTTTCTTCGTCCCTGCGCCCCGTTTTCCGTGAAGAATGGCAATTAGCAGGAACTGGGGTGATCGTAAAATTGGAACGTGACAGAGGTCTCAGATTAAGACTGACCAAAAAAAAACATGGAGGAGCCAGAAAAAACACGGAGAACCGACAGATTTACAATGGCTCGAGCAATATATCGCAGGGTAAAGATATTGGGTTTTGGCAGATAATAATAATCTCAGCAGGTGAATCCAAAAATCTGAAGGAAACAGCGAGAGAGTCTCAACTGTGTGTCTTTCCTAGAGGCTGCTAGAGGCTCCGTTGCGACGTCGCGTCGGAGCCAGGTCCTGGCGCGACACAGAGAAGACACAGTGGCCTTTTTTTCTTAGAATCGTCGACCTCGACGCGTTTTTGCGACGCGTTGCGCGCGCCTAGAGAAATTGGAACCCTTGCGTCCTCGTGTTTCTGGCCATGGACCCCCGTCGATTTCTCGGTGCCACCTTCTGTCTTTCTCTCTCTCTTCCCTTCACCAGGCATCTCCTACCCAGGCTCAGATAAGATTTCATCGAAGGAAAATACGAGTAGTCCCACGAGGGAGCCGTCCTCGCGCGCCACGCTCCCCCGGGAACCGTGAAAGAAATTTGTATCCGAGTTTTTGGGAATCCCAATTTGTGGATCCAGGGACAGCCTCGATCTGCTGAGGGTTCAGCTTATCGCTGCACGTGCACGATTCTCTCTTAAGGCTTCGAGATGTGAAAGTGTAGATAGCTGCGATTGATTTATTTGATTTCAACCGAGATTCGAACCGTTCGTTCTCCGAGAACATCGTGAGTCGCTCGCGCGAATTGGAACGATTGGAGACGCTCGATATGGAGTAGAATCGTTTGCAATCTTCTTATATAACAAAATTATGAGAATTGATAAACAAATCTTTACGTGTCTAACAGTCGACAGCAGCGAAGAAATTAATTTCAAGAAGAATTTCAGGAAAAAGTCACCCTCTTCGAGTGTTCATCAAAAATCAGTCAACCATCGTTCATTTTCTGCCCAACAAAAAAAAGAAAGAAAGAAAGAAAAAACTGGAGAAACTGATCTCCAAACAGCAGGTCCGTTCCCGATTATCCGTCACAATGGCGGTGGCAGCGGGCTCGCTCGCGCGCACGGTGCATGCCACGAGATAAATTGTCCAGAAATTTCAAAGGTCGGCTCTCTTTGTGGGATTAGCCCGGGCAGCGGGGGCTACCAGTTACAAATCACCAGGTACCAGTTACCAGTTACCACCTATCACGTGGCCGGGCGGTGCACGCTGGAATTATTGCGATACGCGCGTCGAATCCCGGCCCCGGCCATTGTGGGACGCGTTGCCCGCATTGTTTGTAAACCAGCCGTGATCAGCCCCCGCGGACGATTTATAACGATCGTTCCAGGCATCAACCACCGTCCCCGTTCTCGCGGCGGATCGATTGCCGTCATAAAAGCGCTCCGCCACCGACCGCCCCGCTCAACTCGCGTGGAAACTGCTAACGCTGGGCTACCTGTGCCGAGGGGTGTCCGCTTTTTTCGAATTCCCGCGTGGAGAACGCATGAACGGGTTTCTCGGGGGATTCTGGACTCTGGAATTATCGATGGAGGTCGACGGAGATCGACGAAGGCAGTCGAGGAACCGTGGGCTCGGAGGGTGGACAATTTTTAGGGCGGAAAACAGGGTAGCTATTTTAAAACCAGCAGGTGAGGGTAGGTGATGTTGAAATACAAAAATGGCAGCCCAACGCGCGATGTACGACTCTATGCACCCTGCGTCGCACCCTGTACCGCAGTCGTTAGTACGAATCTTTCGCGCCACAGAACACAGAAGAGCGCGATGGACGCGCTAATGAAGACATCTCGGTGGTAACACGGCCAAGGAAAAGGGAGGGCCACTCTGTCCCCGCTCCAGGTTTCGAATCGGCCGGCACAATGAACAAGTTCGCGTCCATTGTCGGCCACGGCCTCGTATAATGCTAGCTTCGCCGGCATTGTGCCGCTTCCTGAAAAGGGGGAGAAGAAAGGAGCCTGGCCGTGATCTATGGAGCAGAACACGGTGCCATCCGATGGCCTGCGGTCCTCTTCACCTTCGCCAAACTCAATGCCCCTGTTACCGTTCGCGCTTGGATCGTGAAAAGGATTTCACAGAAAACTCGAACGTGCACGATGTCGCCGTTTTCGACCCGCCTTGCGGAGTCGCGCTGCGAGGGTGTCCTTGTCGGATAGAGCGATCATCCGCGTCCAGCGAATCCTCTTTGACACGGTTCAGCCTTTTTTTCTTCCCTACGCACCAGTTCCGTTCTTGGTCTCCCTTTTCGAACGGCTTTTTAAGGAATTTTCTATGGTTTTCTGGAGGAGGTTAAAGTATGAACGTTCTGTGGATACGCTAATTAGATGAGGAAGCTTTGTCTCGCTGGCTAAGCTAGCAGTGTAACGCGATTACTTCGAACATTTAGAAAAGAAAACGAAACACTCAAATATGTGCTTGTTTAAAAAGAGATTGCGCCGTTCGGTTGTGTTAAAAGACCGCGAATTTGCATAAGCAAATACAACGTACTCGTTACTTAACGACCCTTCACGTTTCCATCGCCACAATACTTGCCACAATAATCGAAACACAATACGCAATCCCAGCGAGTCGCTCGAATCGCTTTTTCTCACCACGATCGAGAGATTCGCGAAAGAAACCGCGGAACAAAGAATTATGAGAAACGCGTAAGAAACAATGTAGCCGATGTTCGCGTAGCGAAGAGAATCGCGGCTCATTACGAAACTGTGAAGTCACCGGGGCTGCTAGAGGAGAGCACCGTCGGAGAAAGGGGCAATTTCGTGCAAGGGGCCCCAGCTTCTTAATATCTCTCTCCCGACGACCCGTGGCGGAAGCTGACGAGCCGTACGTCGCAGAAAACGCTGACTGTCCGCGCGTTCGATGGAAATCATTTTCGCTTCTGACCCGGGAAACGTTGGGAAACGGCGGGCTCGCTGCCGCGGCATTGTTGGAAGCCATCGCCGGAAATCGTTAAGGTTAATGAGGGATCCGGGAAGTTCTTTGAAGGCGAGATGACGCGGTACTTCCCAGCTAATAGACTCGTCCCGATTTTTACCAGCCAGCAGCTCCCGCTGGTTTTGTTTTCGACTGCTCTGTAATATTCGGCAACGTTTCCTACATCTTTCATGGAACATCCCGCTTTATAACATCGTATTTTAGTCTCGTTACCGCAGATTGCGCGTAATACTATGTTACAAAAATTCGAATCGACGATAATGAACGTGTACACTGATTTTTACCCGCCAGTTTCGAGGTACGTACGTGCGTAATAAAGTAATAATGAAGACTGTATTTAGTGCGGCATGAATACGGCATTAAAAAAGTAAGTTGATAGCCGTAAATTATCGTTTACAGGGAATACCACGCGAAAGAGGACGCTTCCAGTATCCTTCTAGCTGGAAATAACACGAAACCGAATGCGAACGCGAATCAGGTTCGATTATTTACTTCGAACTAAAATAAGGGCCTCAATTTCTCTAGTTTCGCGAAGTACCATTGGAAGAAAAAGGAACTCTGTTCTAAATCTGCGTAGGATCGATTTGAACTGGATCCAGCGACATTGTACGTCACCGCAGTGGCGACGCGATGGCGTCCAAATCGTAAAAACCGGATGTTTTCCTGCGAGGCACGTCACGGCCGAAAATTCGACGATTTCCCAGCGACGCACGATCCTGGCGCGTCCGGCGCCTTTATTGCGACACGTTCCAGGGATTTGGGACGCGCCCCGTGGAAAATGGGTGCCGGTCGACGCGTCGGGAAACGCGTCCTCCTCGTGTAACGGGCCGCGCACCGTGAAAAATCGGATTTCACCGTCTGTTTGTTATTTTCGTGCCGCGGTGAAACGTTAATGGCCGTCCCCTGGCGAAGACGCGTCGATCCACGATCGTTCTGTGGCGAATCGATGCACACGGCCACGGTCATAAACTGACGCCTCGAAACGAACGTTTTGTGGCCGTTTGATGGGCTGCATCGGCTGCCCCGGGGATTCGTTTCGTTCGCCGGTTTCAATCGTCCCCGCTTTTTTTTCGCTCGCCTTCCGTCCAACGAATTAGCTGTTTAATGCCGTTTGATGGTTAATAAAGTTATTTCCGAATAGTCTGCTCTCTTTATACCGCCTGTTGCAATTCGAGCTTGCCCTAGATACCCGATCGGCGAACGGTCTCGGCCTCCGCCGTCGATCCGGCGTCGCCGCGGTGGAATTCAGAAGCCACTGGCCATTGCCAATTTATTGGGAACAGGTTTCCTGCCGGGTCCAGTTTATCCGTCGATACGACGTCGTTATGGAAATCAGCGGCCGAAGCTTCTGCCGAGAGTCGCCTCTGAGAATGTTCGAACGCGAAATGTAACGCCGGGCCAAAAGGAACAAGTAGTTACAACGTTACGACACGTTGGGGAGGAGATAAAATTGTCTACTTTTTTATAGAACCAAGCGAATTTCACGCTCGACAGACGCCACGAACGCTTGTAAAGATGTTTATTCCACGGGATTTCATCCCTCTGCCGATCCCCCCGTCCACCCCCGTCCACGGTGCCCGAAGAGCGTCTCAATTGTGAGCGAACGAACGAGAGACGGGCCCGCTTTCGATGCCAGTCAACGGAGCGCCCATTTCGAATTCCAGCCCTCTAATATCCCCAGCCCTCGAGAGGCCGTGTAATTCCCCCCATCGAGTTCGAGCGGCGTGTCGCGAATGAACCGTGAGACGACAGCCGCGATTGTCGCGCTCGTCGGTCACGCTGAATCCGCGGCGGATGAGACGTCGAAAAGGGCCCGCCGGCACCCGTGACACCCCGTTACACGTAATTTCCATCGGCGAAGTGACGGATCGCCACGGACGACCAGCGAGCAGCCACGATGAAAAGCCAGGTGAGCCCTGGCGAACGACAGGATCCGTCCGGCTAATGTCCCGGCTTTGTGTCACTCATCGCAGGGACGCTCGATGCCCGTTCAATGGCGAGCCGCCGGCAAATCGCAAGCGCCCCGTCACGAAAGCGTCACGCTTGTTAGCGAGCCGGAAAATCGGGAAAAGTCGACAGGTGCCGGGTGCAACGCTCGGAGCACGGATGCAGAAATTCGCTGCTGAAATGCTGGGCGAATCGGGACGCGACTGTTTGAGTGGAACTGCGAGAAGTTTCAAGGGGTGGGTTTTGTGTATGTAAAGGTTCTGCCTGTGTATTTATCGCGGCAAAAATACCAAACTGCGTAGACGAGGTTTGCTCGTGAATCGCGCAAAACGTTTGAAAACTCTCGGAACTTGGTCGAGATTATAATACAAAAAAGGGGAGCCCGTCCGTTACACCGAACGTCGCAATTAACTTCAAACCCAGCGAAGGCAGTTTTCACCTCGATCTTCTTCCGCCAACCAACCCTCTCTAACGAACTGCCTCGAGTACCTCCCCCTTGAAGAAACGGAATTCTTCCCGGAACGGCTGCATTCAACTTCGAGCGCATTCGTTCCAGCGGCTTGCTCCTCTTTCCGGGGCGGCGATGCCCGCGTCCCTGTCGTGCCGAAGGTAATGGCGACGTAATTAGCGCCAGTTCGATCCTTTGTGTTATTCACCAGGCGTCGAGAACAAGATGATTACCGGCTCTCGACGAGCCCCGGGTCCAGGTTCAGGCGTTGCCAGCCTGTTCGAAAATGAAAAATCGCGCCCGTGCTCTCTCCACCCTGCCGATGCTCGCTCCTTTTGTGTACGCGCGCAGCCCCGCCCCGGCCCCCTACGAACTCGCCCGTTTTAGATGTTTCTGGACACCTCGAGAGGACCACAGAAAGTCCACGGGTCCGTGTGAAACAATGGGGGACCGTAGATGAACGAGGGAAGTGATCGTGGATCGTGATTAAAATAGACACGTGGAACGGAATGGATCCAGGCGAAGGGGGTGAGTTCCGAGCGTTTATAGAAATCACGGTTGCGAGCTTCGCGTGCGCTGATTGCAGGGATTCACGTGAAAACGCATGCATTTTGTCATAACAAATACTTTTCGAGACAGCATGGGTTGCTAGAAGTGGTTGTTTGATGTGTCGAGTGCGAGTTAGATGCGCCAACGAATTCAGAAATTGCAGAAGAATTTCTTTCACAGAAATGAATGCGAAACGCTGCAACAGACACCAAAACCCTTCGAGTAGAACGAACTACGAAAGAACCAGCCGGGGGAATCAATTTTGCTTTTTTTTCTCCGCGCGAATCGGCGCGAAGTAACAGCGGGCAGAGCAAACACGGCGATAAAAGGGGCCCCAACGAGTGACTTGCGGAACTCGCGACTTCTTACGCTCCTGGGCGAGCGTCGTGGGGCCCTTCGTGGCTCATAAAGGCCGCGAGAACGGGCCCCAGCCGTGGAAAAACAATGAGGCGGCCCCGATCGGACTCGGACTCGCTACGCGGCCCTTCTGATTCGCCACGAAGCAAACAAGAAATCGAGAACGATGGCTGCTTCGCCGACCGCGCATCTGCCGCCGTTCCTTCTCTCCTCTCTCTGCCCCGTCCCAACCGTTCGTCGTTCGATGCTCGTTTGATACCTTGCAAAATGTCCGATGAAAATTCTAAGGCGGAAACGATTACTCCTTCGCAGTAACGAATGCTTCGTTACCTTGGACGAATGTCGAGGGGTTGAAATCCGGGGGTTGCCGAGCGATTACATCCGGAGAACTTATATTTCCGCGAATCTCTAAAAATTCATGGCTGATTAAGAAACTTCACGATAAAATCTTGCTCTCCGAAACCCACCAACCACCTCACGCATCGTCGTAACCAACCCCCATAAAAATCTCGAGTATACAAGAAAAAAAGAAGCGAACGCACCGCAACCGACTGCGATTCCCGGCAATAAAAATGTCCATCGACGACCAGAACGAACCAACCCCCGGATTCCACTCCGGAGGCAAGCTTTCCGCGTCCAGTCCGTCGTCCAGCCGGCCTCTCTGAAAGTGTGACTTTCTTAAGGCTTCCACTTCTCTCTCTCTCCCTCTCTTCGCCGGCCAGTCGCTTGGTTCTCGCTAATTCGTGGACGAGCTTATCTCGGGATCTCGTTTGGGAGCAAGCTACTAACTCTCGACACCTCGGTGGTAAATTCTACCCTTCCGGCTCCCCGGTTACCCCGTGTCCAGGTTAGCTCGCGGCAGCCGGCTCGTGAGTGCAACCGGGACAGGGGGCACGGTTAGAGAGATCGGTCGCACGGACGTATCTCAGCTCGCAGCGTGCAGATCGGCCGCGCAGATAGCTCGAGAGGAGCCAGCGAGCAACCGCCGCGGAGGGAATCGCCGGGCATCGCCTCGAGAAACCGTCAGGTATCGTCGTAAATCGTGGCTCGTCGATTTCCGCCGCGTGGAAATGGATCGTCGTACGGGGCTGAAGGGGGCGCGCCCCCCCGCGGACTTTTCACCGTTTGCCACCATGAGGTCTCGCAGCGCGCACGGACGCTTCACGGCGACTTTTTCTTCTTGTTCACGGCGCTTTTATGCGGTCGACGGTTCGGCCTCCCTTTAAAGTCCGTCGCGAGCGCCTCGTTCGGACGGACGGGAAAAAGAGGATGGCCTCTCGGACGGGAGACGAAAACGTGGCTTCGCGTGGTGAAAACGAGAGGGAGAGAGAGAGACGGAGGTGGAGATAAAAGGTGAAGGGTAGATGGAGGGGCGTAGGATAGAGGAACGTGGTAAATGGAGCTGTAAATCTGGCGGGCAGACCCATTATAAGTTTATTACCGACTTTCCTCGACGCGCGACACTTCTTCGGCTACGAGTCGGACTTCGAAACCTGTTACACGGAGAACAGCGTGCCTCGAGTTGTAACCGTGGCCCGTGGCGGGAGGCTGACCGTGGGGAATATTAGTCATGTTCGTTTATTCTGTCGGAAATGCTTAGGATACTTTATGCCGGACACAACGTGCCGCGGTTCGTGCCGTTGTTCCTCCGTTTCGTTCGTTTCTTCTCTTCTTTTTTTTTTCCATCTTTTCTGGGGGTAATAAAGTATCGGGTAGTTCGAACGGAGAGAGAGAGAGAGAAAGAGAGAGAGAAGAGAGAAGGCTGGTGGAATTTAGGTGCGTGTTTGATTCGTATTACGTGAATTCGAACTCTAATAAATTTCAGCTTATCCGTGGTTCGTTTAAAGTCGAATCTTTCTGTATTACTAAATTTATGCATAGCGTACGTTGTATCGACGAGTGTTCGGAATTTGATTGTACATTCCGTGCGTTCCCCTCGCCCCGATACCGCGGTCGCTATCGAAACTGGACGTTTCTTAATTTTCCCTAGAAATATTCTTCAGCCCGGCCGGTGTCCAAAACGTTCGATTTCGATTTTCGGTTTCTCGTTCACGCTGAATATTCGTTGGAGGCGCAGCGTGCGTTTCCACGCGCAGGAAGGTGGGCCGGGGCCCTGAGGGTTTAATAACACCGTGGGCCCAGGCATAACCGAGCGAGACCGGGTCGAGGGGCCCCCCTCTTGGCATATATATAGCAATTAGGCCGTGGAACGTCTCTATCCCGGGCCGCGGCGGCCTTTCCAACCATGATTAGAGGACATACACGCGCGGTGGGGGCCCCGCGCCACGTCCATCGCAAGATTAAAGCCTCCTCCACACCGTTAACCCCCCTCGAACCCTTTTGGCCACCGATCGGTTTGCATTTCGTGCGACAGCTCCGTGCTTCGCGAACGACTTTCCAAGGGTGGAGACTTGAAATGTGTGAAATTAAAAATCGTCGAGTTCCCAGTCGATTTCGACGGTGGCGGTTCGGTACAGATGAGGGAACGAAGGACAGGTGCGTGGATATTAACGCGTTAATTAAGCAGACACAGGTATTAGAATTATTAGGTTCGAAATGTACGAATGAAAAAATCGTTGTGAAAAGGCTTTTAGAAATCTAGCTGAAAACACCGGTGAAAAAGGAGCTGGACGACGGTCGCGGGTGAAATAAGGACAAGATTAGCGTTGCGGTCGGATGGCCGAGGATAGGACGTAAATAGGACCACGGCAATATCTCGGGACAGAGGCGGCCGTCCGACAAAGATGTTTACGTCAGCCACGGAAAGAAGGATACATAAATAAAAGACAGGTGGATTTTTCTGTCCACGGTCGAGATAATCCGTATCGACCAGAACGAATCCACCGATTTCTCGTGTTCCCACTTGACGCGTCGCCTTTTTAACCCGAGCCGGAATTCCACCGTTCAAGATGGTCGCCTTTCTTTCAAAATCAAACCTGTTCAAACCCCGTCTGCTCCGCGTCTCACCTTTATCTCCATCTTTTCACCGTGCTCGTAATTCACCGGCCAATTTAGAGGAAAGCGTAGAAATTCCAGAAACGTTCCCCTGTTCCGCGTCGAAGTTCGTGAACGGTGCGCGTTTCGCGGCGAATAGGACGCGCGCGCGCGCGCAATAATTCATGCGCCGGTTAATTATAATGGGTCAATTTCTCAAAAACGGAAGATCCATCGAAATTGCAAGGCAGAGTTTCGCCGGGGATCATCGATAAACATGTCGAACGAAGGAGCCGCGTCTCTCGGGGCTCCGTGTTCGGGAGGTCTTCGCGTGGGGCGAGGCCACCATGTTCCTTCGGGTCTTTTCGAGTCTAGTCCGGTCTTCGTCGCGGCCATCGCGCACCGTTCGCTCTGTCCTCATCCACACCACGGCGTGCGAGCACCGGCCACCTTGGGGCGCCCCCGGGTGGCGAACGGACCAACCTGTCTGCCTCGCGCCACCTCTGCTCCAATCCTCTTCCCGCGCTTGCTCTCCCTTTCTGCCTTCCTCTCTCTGCTCTTCCTCGTCCACTTCTTCGTCTTCTTCTGGTTCTACGTGCACTGGGCACCTGACCGCGTCTTTCGTCATGGAAGACGTCCACGGACGCGAGAGTCGTTGAAAGGCGGGCAGCCGATTTTGGCAGACCGTTTGGGCTTCTCTGAATTTCGCTTTGATTTTCTGAACTTTCCCGCAGGAATGGTCAGCGATAGCTGGTGATCGATCACCACCGGCGACCTCGTGTGAGAATAGGACTGGTAGCGGTCGGAGTTGTCCGTTTTGATGGATTTCACGCCACTTTTCAGACTCTTACGCGCTACCGAATGGAGCATTGATTTCTTTTCAGAGATCCTCAGAGCACAGCGCGAGGAATACTTTGAGGCTGGGATACCGTTTCGAGAAACTTCGTTTGGGGTATCCTAAATCTATTTGAAACTCGGCTAATTAGTCAGAAACGTGGACGCGAGTCCCCAGTCAGAGAATTGGACATTCCAATCCGATCCACAACGCGTGCAGGCACGTTGTACCTAGACACCGTTTCCCTATCCCAGTCCTCGTAGATCTCCCTTAGAGGAGCACCAGATAACGTAGCCTCTAACGACGCGGAGTTATCGTAACGACCTGAAACGGCTGCTCGAAACCATCGACTTCTCGTTTTCCCACGACCAAGGGTGCCCAGGTCTCGGTAACGACCGAACGAGGATCGTCGCTAACGCTCCGCGTCGCTTGGACTTCTGCTTAACAATCCTCGTCGATAACGCGAAACAATCCGAGACCGTAACTCGTTCCCGCGGCCGTGCGATTAACCAGAAACCCGAAGATTTTCATACATCAAATTATAATCATCGTATCGGACGGTAAAATTTCGTTGCATCGAGAAAAGTCTGGCCGATGGTTAACTACAGATTGACCAGGCTCGTTCCAGGGGCCTCTGGACACGTCGGTGCCGTCTCCTGCTCACGAAATCCCAGGAAACGAGGAACAAATTATCTCGTCAGACGGACGCACACCGGTTTAAAGCGACGAGATCGCTCGTTGTGGCCAAGCCTCGACCCGTGGAGGGGGAAACGGGCCCCGTTCCCCCGCCAGGCGCTCGTTCGCGGCGGCATTAGTCCCATCACGTGACTGTTCGCCCCACCAAGGCGGTCGACGTCCCACCACGAGCCGAGTCAGGCTCCTTCTGGCCCCTCTCTTCCCTCGCTAACTAACTGACCCAGCGCCTAGCGCCCCGCGTGTCGGCACAGGCGGCTTCTTTCTTACCTGATGAGCGCGTACAGACGCACACGCACGTCTCCGAGGGGCCTGCCGTCACGCCAACGACGTGCAGAAGAGGATGATGAGGGCAGGGTGGAGGGAGGGATGACGGTTAATGAGCTAGAACCACGGGGGAGCTGCTACGGGCCCCGAAGGCTCTCCTCCACCTTTCTGGGAAGTCACGAATTGCGGCCTGCTGTTTTCCCTCTCTTTCTCCTTAACGCCTCCCGCTTTGTCTCTATCCGTCGCGCGCTGCTGTTCCTCCGCTCGGGTTCTGTTTCTCGCGTGAAACCTTTGGCCGCTTTTATGAGCGGCCTGGACTACCGAGGCCACGACAACCACGACTTTTCGGAGATGTACGAGCTGATGACGATGGCTCGTTGAACGGGTCGAGGATCGGAACGATCGACGATAATGGATTCCGGTCCAGGCTCGTTTGTACGCACTCGCAGGAAGCTTGCCGCTAGCTTTCGTTAGGAGTTGCCAAATTTGATTGAACCGACAAGTTGCTTAAAGTTAACAACAGAGATTTGGCCGTTCTTTCTTAAATATTAAGTACCAATCGGTGTATCGATATAACCAGAGGAACGATCTCATGGAATGGTCCCCCCTGGTTACCTAACCAATCATCCCGTTGAGAGCAACAACTTCATTACCGCTCATTAGACATTCGTCATTATTATTCAGGGCCATAAAGCGGCCGACCATGCCGTGTTACTTCAAAGGGAACACCGTGGAGGAATCGACGCATTGAGAAATCACTGTTCGCGCGACTCCGAGAAGTTCGCCGGGGCCCCAGAATGAGAAGCAACAGTGCCGAAAGATCAAAGCGGATCCGAAGAATAATCCTCGCGTTGGTCCAGTGCCTGGAACGGAACAAAAGGAGATGGTGTACCCAGGGATCGACGAGGAAAGCTGAAGAGGGAGAGAGAGATAGAGAGGGCGAGGAGGAGGGTGCGCGAGCTGGACCATTGGAGGGAAAGAGAGGCGAACGCTATGGGGCAATAGTGGGGCCCACCTGACCAACAGGTACCTGGTAGGGCCCCCCATAAGGAGTCTCATCATTGACCCGGCCCACTCTCCCACCATCGAACAGCCCGGCTAAAGGGTTCCAGTCCTTCCTTTCTGCAGTCAGCACCCTGCATCCCATTGCTAGGATGGCTCTCCGGCCACTCGAGATGCAGATAATGAGAATCTTTTTTCAGGCATAATTTCGTCGTCTAATTAAGTCATTCCCGTCGAATAATTTATCGTACGTACAGGCTCCAAAGGTAGGGTGTATTTGAAGTGGTCGGTTCGCTGCAACGGGATCACCTGCGCGGCCGTATCCGATGGTTAATAAAACGATCGACGCGCTACGTCGTGATCCTGTTTTGCTGTTATATTTATTATACGCGTAAACGCGTGACTGCGAACGATCGAAACGACGGGGGCAATCGAAACGAAGAAACGTAAACGATACGAGACTAGAGCGCCGAGTATTTCTGAAATCGCGCCGCTGGAATCACTCGAATTCCTGGTCACGTTCGAGCGTCCCTATTACGCGGGGTAGATATAAGCAATTCAGACGGATTAAACGTTAGCCTGGTGGCTTCTTGCCAATCGGTCGACGAGGAGACGACGATTAGTCAAGGGATCGCTCCCCGTAAGAAAGATATCAATCAGAAACTTTCACCGACCGCGGCGATGTATCGCGTTCTATCGATGAGCCCGTCGAACGATACCAACGCCGAGGGTATCGTCGCCGGTTGAACGCGTATCTGGGAAGATGGTAACCGTCGTGGAAGACTGGAAGCCCGCGCAAAAGGAGATCCAAGGATGAAACGGAAGGAGGATGCTGTTGGCGTCCATCGTAACGAGCGGCGTTGTTGCCAGCTCACTCGTACCACTCGGATAGACCATGTAACATGCGTACTTTTTTGTTTACACTGCATTACACGGCTACCATGAAGCGAGGTAACCGCTTTTTGCCACGGCTACGGCCGCGGTTCAGTCAAGACGGATCGATTGGATCTGTCGGATAGCCGCGGCGCTGCCGTCCACCGGGGATGTTCGAGCTATCGATAAGGATACGTGTTCCGACGCGATCACCAGATACTCGTCGACTCTATTGCACTGGAAATCCCAGGAAACGGGGAGAACTGTTTCTCGGAGAACGAAACGTGCCTCGATTTTTCTTCCACCTGTATTTCTTATTCGACAAACGTACAGATTTCTATAGATGTTACAAGCAGTCAACCCCAATAACGATCACTGTTAAAACAAGCTTCCTTAAAAATAGGAATCAGTTTTCGACAAAAGACGCGTCCCATCGTACAAAGTAATTAGAATCGAGCGGTTGAACAGCGATCCCTAAGCAGACCAGTCGTCCTCAACGAGAGTCCAACCAATCAGCAAAAGAGTTACATCGTATGAAGTCATTAGCCAGGCGTCCGCTCGTTGCGGCCAATCTCACCCCCTCCCCCAGTCCCCGTGTTGTAATTCTGCCGTTCAGGTACCTCTCTTCATCATCGAGGACGCGTCACGTCCGCGTCTCCGGCAAACACCCCTGGCTACTTATTATTTTGTTGATTTTGCCCGGCTCTCCCACCAGGCCCTGTCCCGTTTGGTCAGGACCTAATTATCCGGGAACGACCGGCCAATCAACGCACGAAAACGACAGCTCTTGCGCGCCTCCCTTGCCACCATGCTCGATGGACCGTCCGTCCTCGGACGATCGTTCGAAGGAAGACAGGCAGCTCGTTCGACGGCGCTCGTTTCGCTAAAATCCGCCCTAATTGTCGGCGTCTCATCGGCGATGATAGCACCGGTTGACAATCATGTCTTCGTCGCCGGCTACGAGGCTGCGGGATCGAAGGAGAGGGGCCAGGGACCACTCTAATGGCCGACTTAGGGGAAACGGCCAATTTGAATGCCGTGGAACAGCGATCGAGGTTTTTCTGTTCTTCGAGATGCCCGACGCGTAGCAGGAAGGGGAGAGTGTGACTTGGAAAAGGAATTCTACCGCTGTTCCGGATGCTCGAGGGTGATTACCTAGATGGAATTAGTATTTCGGTGTTGACGCGGTCGGTTCGAGGGTAGTTTCTGTCATCGGAGGCGAATTTAAGGCTACTGGATGAGACTTTTGTGGCTTTACAGTCGCTGTTCAGAATGCAGAAGAGCTGATTCGGGGATTTGGCGCGCGCGTCGATTTTATTCCGACGAAAGAACGTTGTGTACGACGACGCGATGCTTATTGACAGATGAAGATACCCGGAATGCTTCCTACGTAAGAACATATGCGAAAATATTGAACTTTTCTTGGACAACGAACACGAGTGGCCAGCGAGTGTTTGGTTTCCGGCAGCTAGAAAGTTTCACGAGAACAGCCGGTCAAATATTTTCCCCCGCTCTCAGAAGGACCTCTCCTAGCGCGTGAATTCGAAAAGCGCAGAGAAATCTGGCTACCCGACGACACGAATTCTTTGGAACCCAACCGCCTACTGTCAACGTGTCCTGCCTTTCTTCGCATTTTCGCCTCCGCCGGTTTCGTGTTTCCACGGACTCCTTCTGACACATGTGCGGCAACCGAACATCTTACGCACGAAATGTTAGTTTCTAGAGCAGTTTTCTATTTCGTTGCTCACGCAGCGTCGATATTGTCTCGAAAGAAAATAGCTTCATCTTTCTCCGTGAAGACGCGAGCAAAAAATTCTTATTTTTTACCAAATCATTTAAGCAAAACTCTAAAAAGAGCAATACACTCTTCTGTTCATATAGGAGACGTCTATCGAGGTCTCGATCAACCCCGTTTCACCCCCAGATCCACCCATTAACGTCTCCTCATTTCCGTAATCGAACTCCAAAAACCCTATCCACCACTCAAGCCCAAATTAACCCAACTCAATCCCGAAATCCACTCTCCAACCCCTTCTTATCTCTCCAAACTATCAACGTCCGAGGTACCCTTCCGCCACTCGACCCACCCCCGCGCGTAAACACACACAGGACACGGGCCCCGCTAATCGTGCCCATCACCGTGGACACGGGGCCCGTCTATCCGCGCTCTGATGGATAGTCTCTCCCCCTGGAATAGTTTCGTGTTCCCCCGCGTGTCACCCACGCACTCCCTACCCCTTGGATCTCCGCCTCGTACGCCTTCGCGGGCGAAGAGAACGGGTGGCTGCGGAGAAAAGGGGAGAGAGAGAAAGAGAGAGAGGGAGCGAGAGAGAAAGAGAGCGAGAAAGAGAGAGAACCCCGGAGGTGGGAGTCAGGGTCGGCTGGTGCTAGTTGAGTTGTCGAGCTGACACGCGTTCTCCATCCTCCTCCGTCCGTCTCCATCGCGAACCCTCTTCCTTCGACCTTCGTCCCCACTAACTCCTTCCCCTTTACTCTCTCTCTCTCTCTCTCTCGCCACGAGATTCTTCCCACCATTTCACCGAGAGATCCACTCGACCCCTCTGTCTCGCTCCCCGTTGCGTTAACCGTCTCGTCCCGTCTCTTTCCCTCTTGCTCTCGTATTGCTCGTTCAACGCGGCCAGGGGCCGTACGTACTACTCGTGTGGCTCTTTCTCGCTCTGCCCGGGAGTTTTCTTTGGTGCGACGATCCTCGTCGCACGCCAGCCACCACCGTTCGTTCGTTGCTCGTGCTCCGCCGCTGATGGTGGTGGTGCTTGGTGGTGGTGGCCAGCTTGATGGTGGTGGTAACGGTGGTGGTGGTGGTGGAGCCTCAGTACCGCCATACCCGCCAAAGCACGAGCACCGTGACAGCCCGTACACACGCCGCGGATTTTTGGGACTCTACTAACCCCCGGGCCACTTGCCACCGGCTTTCCCGCGAGAAACGTTCGTTTCGTGAACTGTGCTTGGACCGTCGGTGAACGACCCGGAGCCACCCCTGTCGTGGAACAGTTTTCTCCGCTTTCATCGGAGCGGACGAGTTGTTTGTGTCGGGGTGGTGGTTGTTGTTGTTGTTGTTGTTGTTTCGCTTCTTCTTTTCCGGGGTGAAAGACCGTGCGACGTTCGAGGGGCCAGTGAAACTGTCCGTCCGTGGTGTCCGTCATGGTGCGACGTGTATTGATACGGAGTGTTCCACGGTGAACGTGATTCCGAGAATCGCATTGGATAACCGAATGACGGGGACCCGATTTGTAAACAGTTCTGTGCGTTTTCGTTCGCTGCTGACTCTTGACAACCGGTTATTTACATTCTAGGATCGTTTCTGCGTAACAGTCTGCTAAATGACCTTAAGAGCCAGTATCTTCCACAACGAGCGGCTCAGTAGCTCCGTGAATCGCTAAGAGGACACTCCTCGGCGCACTCGACTGCTCCAATTCATCTTCACGACGATTCTCGGAACGCCATCAATCGCGTTGCTCCGAGGGAACGCCTGCTTGAAGATCAGCCAGCGATCCGTCGCGCGCAAAATACGCGGCCGCCATTAAGCGAGCAAAAAACAGCGAACTTTAACAAATTTTCACGACCGATTACCGCGGGAACGGTCAGTCGCCATCCGACGGAACGCGCGCCAACACCCAACCCCTCGAAAGCAGCCACTGGACAACGCGAACGCCAATTCATCCGCTATTAACGACCGCTGGAATCTCTCCGAATCGAGTCGAACGATCTCTGCGACAGTTCCGAAAGCAATTAGTTGCTCGACAGTGAGATAAAAAGGCATCGTCGGAGTCGAAGGGAGAGCGAGTCTCCTCAGGATCAACGGACTATGCAATCGTGGATCGAGGGTGGTTCCTATCGTCGGGCACGGGGTGGCATACGGGGCGATCTTCCCTGATCCTGGACGAGCAGACAGCCCGTTCCCTGGCGCGGCACCAGAGCCTCGAGAGCAGCGAGAACAAAATGCCGGAAAAGGAGGTCGCCTATCATCAGGAGGCGTTCTCACTGTTGCCGCCGCCGCCGCCCCCGCATCATCCGCACTCGGCGTTCCACGCGGCCTTCCACCCGCACCCTCATCCGCCGCCGCCGCCGTTCCATCCGCATCATGGACCGCCGCCACCGCCTCATCCAGCCGCAGCAGCCGCCGCCGCATGGGAGCACCACGCGGCCGCCGCAGCCGCAGCTGCCGCGGCGGCCTTCCACGCGCCACCGCCTCATCCGTAAGTTTTTTACTTTTCTCACTTTTCCGCGCGACAGTGAGAGGGTTGACGAGAGTCTCGTAGCTCTCGAAACTCCAAAGAGTCGTGACTTTTCACGACGCAGCGGCAGCTATCGCGGTGACCTTCCACGCGCCACCGCCTCATCCGTAAGTTTTTTACTTTTCTGAGTTTTCCGCGCGACAGTGAGAGGGTTGACGACAGTCTCGTAGCTCTCAAAACTCCAAAGAGTCGTGACTTTTCACGACGCAGCGGCAGCTACCGCGGCGACCTTCCACGCGCCACCGCCTCATCCGTAAGTTTTTTACTTTTCTGAGTTTTCCGCGCGACAGTGAAAAGGTTGACGAGAGTCTCGTAGCTCTCGAAACTCCGCAGAGTCGTGACTTTTCACGACGCAGTGGCAGCTACCGCGGCGACCTTCCACGCGCCATCGCCTTATCACTTGGTTACTGTCTTTTCTGAGTTTTACGCGTGACAAAGCAAGAGTTGACGAGAGTCTCGTAGCTCTCGAAACTCCGCAGAATCGAATTAGTGTTCGAATAGTTGCGTTGGTCAGACCGATATTTGTTTTTTCACGATGCAGTGGCAGCTACCGCGGCGGCCTTCAACGCGCCATCGCCTTATCACTAGGTTACTGTCTTTTCTGAGTTTCCCGCGTGACAGAGCGAGAGTTGACGAGAGTTTCGCAACTCTCGAGACTCCGCAGAGTCGAGTTAGTACTCGAGTAGTTGCATTGGTCAGACCTGTGTCTGACTTTTCACGACGACTCGTATCACTTGAAGTGTTTGGAGGATGCGTTGAGATTAACGTAATTGGACGATTAGAACTGTGAAAGAGTTCGTTTAGTGTTTCTTTAAGGGTTGTTTCGTGAGAGTGAGTTACCGTTCGGAGGCTAAGTACTTTAAGTGATACGAGTCCTGTCGGACAGCGGTATTTCGTTTGGCAATCCCTTCTTCGAAAGGGAAATTACACGATTTAATCGAATGACACAGTTGCTACAACGGAGGCAACGTGAATTAGCGATCAATCACGGTGCTCGAGCAAATTGTAATTCACACTGTTTGCTTCGCGATCAATTTCGTTGGATCAATCATATCGCACGGGCAAAGTGAACCGTGTAATTTCGTCTCCGCGAAGAGACGTCGCTAACTCGATATCTCGCTTTTCGATGAGGCTCGCGTCACTTAAAGATGAGCCTGCATAGCGATTTTATGAGATAAATGACGAGGAATTTCCAAGAGTAATAGAACCAATAATCCAGAATGATCTTCCCAATCGTACGGTAATTTCGACGATTACCGCGGTACGTAATTCCATAAAGTGATATAGTGAATATAGTACAAGAGTTCGTTATTTGTCTTAAGAGAAAAAGAGTATCATTCCGCGAGTTCCCTTTTTTCTTCGACGACGGGTAAGTCACGCTTTAGGTTTCCACGTTGAACCACGCAAAGTGCTTTATTCCCGCGGCAGAATTATCGTCTCTAAATTGGACAGCTCTCCTGGCGTAACCGAGACAGATAATTCTTGAAACAATGTTACGTTTCTCTCACCATGGTAAAACAAACGATCGTGTTTCGTACGCGGACGACTTATCGCGAACCTGGCACGTACCGACATTACGCGATATTTAATTAAATTACGCGCGCGGCTACTTTGCGCCCGCGGAGCGACGCAAAACTGCGAGCGCCGCGTCCCGACGGTTCGCCGGCGCGGAACGCGCGCTGAATGAGAATCAACGAGCCGCGGCCTAATGGTAATCCTCGCGTGGATCACCCTTGATCACGCTTATCTATCAAACGCATCGCCTCGATTCACGGCCCTTAATTATCCCCTAATGAATCCGAGCGAGCGCGAGGTCACACCGCGCCTCGCCTCTCTATATGTATTTCTTCTGAATCGCGATAACGATTTATTTTTCGTACGAGAGAGAGAGAGAGAGAGAGAGAGAGAGGGAGAGAAAAAGAGGAGGAGGAAAGCTCGATCGCTGGAATCGATAACGGACGACGAGAACGACGCGACGGGGTAAAAAAGAACGCGAAACGAATAAGAGAGGAGCGGCCGCGTATGGAAAAGAAGTAGCGAAGAAAATAAAGGGTGAAAGAGGAGAATGGTTCAGCGTTGGTGGATCGGGCACGGCGCGGCGAGGGGGAACTTCTTAACGTCTTAATCGAGTTAATTAAGGCGGCTTCGCACGTTTTCACGTTCCGCAAACACGACACGCTATTGCACGCAACGAGATTACCTCGACGACTTGTTAAGGCTAGGCTAACGGGCTCGTGGAAACGAACCACGCCGGGGGATAATTGGACGTTTCTAAACGGCCTGCTTAACCCTTTTCACGGCTGATACTCGAACGGAAGTGTCGATCGTCTTTGCTTGAATTTCAATGATTTTTCACCAAACTCGTAGCGTTTAACCTTTCCTTCCACGGTCCTGCCTGAATTTCGTATTTCGATCGCAACCGCGGTGAAAACAGAGACGCACACTCCAGTGTTTACTATGACGAACGTATTACGCGTGAAAAAAATTTGTCGCCCAATCGTTATGCATTCGTAACGGAGGACACGATTGCTTTTATGCAATGAATAATCGAGGCGGACCCCGCAGCTGCTTCCATCACTCAGTTATTAACAAGCGACGGTGAAGTAAAGATTTAATATTCGGAAATGCTTACGGGTATAATGATTCAGGGCTCGTTCGATGAGTGTCGTTTGTCGTTTCCAAAAATTCATTGCCCCAGCCCATCTCGCGGCAATTACTCGATAAGACAAATGTGTTCGAGACGCGGGCGCGCGCGGGGGGAGAGGAAAAAATGATTGCCCCCTTGTCGTAATTGCTTCCGATCGTGAGATCGAGCAAGAGGGCAAGTAGCAGGTGTTCGATATTAGCCAATCGGCCAAGCCAGCGTCGGTTCAATTAAGCGTTTAATTACACCAGCCAGCCAGATCGTTGCCACCCCTTCGATCATCCGTGAAATCCTGCTCGTTCGATGTATTCAAGCGTCCGTAACGATGTCTTTCCCTCTCGACGATCATCGTCGCTGCTCCTCCTGGACGATTGTCTCGCTACGTTTTGCTGAAATTCTGCTGATCCGCTAACGAGGACTCGTTTCACTTCTTTCACGAATTATCTTTCGTTATTCCTCTTGGAACCGCTGAAAATAAGAAGTTCCCCTATTTAGCGATCGATCGAGGCGACGAAGGATCGCGAGCGTAGGTTAAAGTGCGATTAGAAAGGCGGGCAGGGGATCGGAGCAGCGACGGGCGGCGCAAAAATCATGGCGCGCGTCGCTCAGCGCTTTCCCTTCGGCCGTTCGTCGGATATTTTCGTCTCTTTACGAGGATACGAGAGACGCGGATGTATTTTTGCCATCGGCGTGTGTCGTGCCCACCTCGCACACCCCCTCGTCGCAGAACGCGATATCGTCCATTTCATTCTCCGTGACGAGCGGTCCGTTCTAAATGTCCGGCGGATGCGCTCGTTTCCGACGTATTTCCCCTTGACTGAAAAATCCCCGGCTGGCGCCGACGTTTCGCCCGCGCCTTTACGATCGCGCCTTCGATCGGTGAATTTATAGCGGGACACCGACGGGGCAGCTTTATTTTCAAAACAAATCCAAACTATAATTGGAAATTGGAATGATGATTAAGTTATGGAGTGACGAACATTCGCGTGTGCGCCTGAATCTTTTCTTGAGTGAGACAAAAATATAGTGTTTCTGACGATGGAGAATCATATTTATAAATCATAATTGAATTAATTTTGAGATACATTATGGGACGGCGATCGAAGAGAATCGCGTTTTCCTTTTGGTGCTCCTCCAATGATAAATGTTTATTGTTGCACTTCTCTTTGTGCGTTCGATGGCTCAATTGAAATTTTATTTATTTCAAAGTTCTCAGTCTAAGTATGACGAATTATCGCATAACAATCGCGTGTGTACGGAGTCGCGAGTCTATGGAAGTCGTTTAAGTAGATTAAGCTACACGCGATGATCATAGTCAGACAAGCTGTGGGAAGGGGCGCTTGGCCTACGAATTTTTCGATCCAACAGCAAGAAAGTAACATTTTTCCTGTAATTTTCAGTTCTAAAAAAAGTTGATTTGCATCAGACCTGTAATTAAAATACAACAAACGTTCGCACGAGTTTCTACTTGCGAGTTTTCTTTTTATATTAAAAAGAGAAACAGTCGATCATTTTGGAGCACGAAAAGCCCAAAGAGAAACCTTGAAGAACCTTCGAAACGAATGACAAACGCTTACTTTACTAATATTAAATTCGTGAAAATTCGCGAGGGACGACGCAACGCATAATCCAGCCGCAAATAGGAAGCTCGAAGCGTATGTAGGAAGTCGTTACGCGTCTCTCGAAGCAAGAAACAATTCGTTCGTTGGCCAGCTACCCTTTAACGACGATTCATCCCGGGTACACGACAGGCCAATGATATTTGCATTTTCCGGCACAATCACGCCGTTACTCGTTACCCACGGCTCGTTGGACGTCGACAGCGTTCGAGGACCGGGCAGACACTTCCTGGGCACCGGTGAATGCGATCCAAGTGCACTTGCCGATTACAAATGCGGACGGTCGTCGTTTTCTACGGCTGAAACGCGCTCCCCGTGTAACACTCGGCTAAGCTGTCCGCGAATACATTACGCCTGCTGTACGCGCTCTAATCTCTACGATTCAAGACCGTCCGCGGTAATACCAAAAATAGATAGGGAGGATTTGTAACCGATTAGAGTGGCACACGTACGTCCATTACCAGTGTGTACATAAATTTCGCGTGAATTGATTGCAAAAAAATAAAGATTACGGACTCGTCAGCGCGCAGGACGCCGTCAAGAATCTATCTCGAACGATTTTAGAAAATTAATAAAAACGTTACAGGAACGATACGAGATATCTCGCCAGAAATAACGAAGTGGTCGCATTTACATTGAGAAGAGTCAACCTCTGCATATGGCACTATAAAAAAACGGAGCTATCCCTGTAAAATGCAACCAGATCACAAAAGCTCGACGCGACGAACCCAAAATGGTCGGAGCGGTCCCGCCAGCGCAGAGGCTGCGCCGATAATTCGAGCATCGACACCGGGCCCTCCTTGCTCGTCGCGTTTTCTGCTACGTTTTCGATTCTCGGGCGCGAAATAAAAAGCAAAAAATGTGGGGGGGAAATAAGAAAGGAACGACGGAGGCAAAAGGAACGGGGAGGGTCACGAATCGATTGCCTTATCTGCGCGAGCATAGAAGCTCCAGATTCCCGGTGGAAGTCGAGCAGGGAACGGTCGTAACGTCAGGTAAATCGGGGTACCTGGTCGTCCTTAGGCGTATTTTTTATCGCGGATCGGTCTGGCCCCACGCACCGCTCGTGGGAGGAAAATCTGGTCCCCGCGGTGAACAATGAACGCTCGCGTCCCGTTTATGAATGTGTCGGTCGCGTGGGCACACGGGATCCCATCGGGCGGAACGGGGAAAGCCGTGGAACGCGCGGAACATGCGGGCTGTCTGCGTGGACCCTGCTACCAACCGAGGGATCCTCTGCGGAAGGGAGCGTTCGCTTTCGAATCTTTTCTTTCTCTCAGTCTTCAGATTTCCAGCTGTTTTCGCGAGCGAAATACTTACCGCAATTGTGAAACGAGTGGTCCCTTTAGAAGCCACGCGCATTTTGCTCCTGACGCTTCTAGGATTGTTCTTAAACAGCGACCACTTTGTAGTGAAATTCTTAAAAATCTATTCCGTAGCAAGATATGGGATGTCACGAAATATTTACAGCAGCGTTTGAATATTCACGTCCGTCGAACATCCCCGTCTCGGAGTGCACGGTTTTCTTCCTCGGACGGATCGATCCCGCTCCGTTTTTCTATATTTTATGGGCGTCTGTCGCGCGGTACGCAGTTTGGCCGGCGACGGCCCGGAGCCGATTGTTTCGATCATGCGGCGACCGTCTTCCGAGAAGCGAGAGATACGATTATGTCCCGGGCCGTTTGCCGAGTTCGATCCGTTCGCGAGCTCGCGCAGATAGCGATTCCCGTGCACCGCGAGTGATGTCATCCTCCTCCGGTTCCGTTGTACCGGCCTGCGAAGCTGGTTGCTCTCGACCGGAGCAATATCCATCTGAAACGAGGGGATCCAGGCGTGGCGACGGTAATACCTGGAAACTCGACTTATTAGCCGGCTCGTAAGAGGTCCACCACCGAAGGAATCACCCCGCTGGAAGCCTCGCGCGGCCGTTCTCGCTGGACCCGTTCGAGCGGACATTCCCGATCGTACCCCGCTGCATCACTCCCCCGTGGCGTCAAAGGGAGAATCCGAGAATCGCGCGCGATAAAGAGGAGAGAAGGGGGGGGGGGAAAAGAAAGACGAGGCCGCCAAGGGACGGGAGAAAGGAAGCGTGGAGGGAAGAGGAAGCAGGAGGAGGTGAAAAAAAATGGCAAGCGATTTTCAAGAAGCCCCTATCTCGTATTCCAGGGCCGTCTCGGCTCGAGGCGCGTTGGTTGTGTAAAAACGGGAGCCGATTTGTCAGCGAGGCGGGATCGCGATGTACACGGTAGGAGCTCGTCGAAGGAAGACGTTCCCTCGTGGCCCCTGGTTATCCGGCCATCCTGTCCCCCCCTGTCTCCCCCCCTTTCTCCTCCGCCTTTCTCTGCCGCGAATAGAGAAAGGCCGGCTAGGGGCGATACGGGGGCGCGCGCGCGATTTATCATTCGCGCGGCGTCCATTGATAAATTCCAGACATTCATAACGCCACGGAACCGCGCGATCCACGTCCGAGGGACACACGATACCCGGGCACGATACGATACCGGGACGATACCGGGCACCGCCGCGTTACACCGTCGCTTGTTCGTGTTCCATCGCGCAGATAGACGCGGACGTAACGCGAGAACGAACGAATACGGCCGCGGAGGGTGGACCCCCTTGTTTGTTAAACCCTCTGTAAACGCAATTCCGTTCGCTCACGGGAGAGAAGATCGTAATCGGTCGCGATTTTTCTTCCGACCTTTGCTTCAGATAATTGATAATCCACGATCGCTGCATATCGGAGCAACGATAGATATATGTCAGTTTTCGCGGTGCGAAATTGAAAGCAATCCGTTCGAACGGTACGCTTCGTCGAGTTTGGTAAAGATGGCTCTCCTCTGGCGGACTACGGGGGGTGTCTGAATACGATTTACTGTTGTTTTCTTAATCTCTCGCAGAGAACTGGAGTATGTTTGGAAAGGCTCCCTTACAGGAGTACGGAGTTGATTACTCCAAGTGGTTTATAGTTCTTCCCTTCGTTTTTAGGACGAGTTAGTGTAATCTGTTTGGACGTCGGATTAGCTTTTATTGCGGCTGATAAGAATAGTTTCCACCAAATTGTTCCTAAAAATATGCTCCTTCTGCGTGGATTTATCGCGCGTCCACGGAGCACTTTACCAGTGACGGGTTCGATTCGATGTTTGGAAACGATTCGGACGCCATTAATCGCTGAAGCGGATGCGACGACGGACCAGCTCGAGTTTCTGGTTTTAAATTAGCGCTTAACCCGCGCGCGACGACCCCAAAAATTCGTTGATTAATCATCCGCTAATTAAAAGGGGTTCGACACTACGGCCAGCATTCTTCAATCTACGCGCGGTCCCAACCTCTTTAAAAACTTCTCGTCGGGCAACGTTCTCGGCTCCTTCTGGCAACAAAAGGGGAGACGAAATCTTTCCCACAGTTAAGAGTACTCGTCGTGTCCCAAGTTTATCCCGTGTCATAAAGCAGGAGCGTGCTCGTCAAACCAATAAGATCCGTCGTGTTCCAACAGCGGGGGCGGGGTGGACGAAGGGAGGCGCGACTTTCACGCCACTCGGCAGCGACAAGCCGGCCTCGTCCGGCTCCAAAAGGCCTAATCGCCTTAACGAGACAATTAGCCGATGATAGCCGCCGATAAATCCCGGTTTGTTTTGTCTGCTTTGCCGGACGCTCTATCTCCAGCCGAGATTACAGCGTCCAAATATTTCCCGCGGCCGGGTCTGGTAAATATTCCCTGTCGTCGTCGTCTTGTAAATATATTCGCGGCTCCTCAGCTGGACGATCGAGAGGCCTTCGTGGAAGTCGAAAGACAATCGCCGAAAGATGGTTTATGCTGGCTGAATCGTAAGCAAATAGCTGAGCGCACTCAAGCGCGACGCATCTGCACTGCTTACTCTCAGTGACGTTATTCGTTGAAAATTTGACTCGAGCTGCGACTCGTTAACTTCGTCGACGATCGTTAGGCATGCATCGAGCGACTAGCTACGTATTCGCACTTAAAAATAGCGGAAAGAAGTTTTTCGAGGTACCGCGAGTCGAGATCGAGGCTCGAGGTTTCCAGCCACCTGATCGAGGGGTTAATTGACGTACGCGCGGCATCGGGTCGTGTTTTCTGGGGAAATATTAGAGGAAGCAGTTAGACCCAGAACACGCGAGGAAACGTGCACGCCACGTGGCCAGGCTTTCCCTGGCCAAACAGATTTACCCCGGTGTTGTCTTTAGTCCGCAAACACACGGCCGCGGCGCTGCAACCACTTCCGCCGGCTTAAACCCCCGCGTCACGCGCGTCGTCTTCGACGACCGGCGGCGGTTCACACGTTGGGCAAACATTTCAATGGGGGAGCGTTTTAACGTGGTCCATTCGAGCGACTCGACGCTCGAAGATGCGAACTTCCGATACGATCGACGGTTTTCGACTTATCGTCAGCCGTCACGAACTAAAGGATCAATGGACGAGCTTTTAAACCCCAGAAGTTTAACTTTGATCTGCAATCATCGAATCGTACGGATTCTCAATGATGCCTCCTATCTATTTACAATTACGATCAATTTTCAGAGACCATCACCCTAAACCCACCTCCCCACGAAACTAGAATCCCCGAAATCCCTCGTCTTCCGCGTAGAAACACGGCAGCTAACATCAGCCGTGAACAAAGATCCTCGGCCGCGATCCACCGATAGCTCCTTAATCCCGCGTCCAGGGATTCCCTGTTCACGGGGGATGCGCGGCAAGCCGGCAACAATCGGATTAGCGGCTGTAGTCCCGATACAGGGGATATCGCGGTTGAGGAGGGGATCGAAAAACGGGGGGGACGAGGAGGGACGTAGCAGGGGGTGGGACGGTACGAAAGAGCGAGCGAGAGGTCTCGAGGGAGCGAGGTTTACCTTGTAGTTGGATTTAAACGAGCGGACTCGAGTGGCGCTCCTACGCGCGAAGATCTCTCTTCTGGCCACTCCCGCCTACCTTCTCCCCCGACCCCTCCGCATCCCCTTCGCAGCCCCGCCGCCCCCGCTCTCACATCGTTTCTCATCCGTGGGCTCTGTGTTCGCCGCTTTTCAGAGTGGTAAATTCTCGAACGCCATAACACTGCCACCGTGCGTTTGTTTGGACAAGGGCATTATGAGATTTTATGCGAGCTGCGCGTGCTTCCACGGGAACGCGGTTGTTTATGCACCCGCGCGCGGCGTCGCGGAGCTTTTCGAGGAAGCACCGATCGTCCCTCTGTTCACCTCGCCCCTCCAGCCTGCTTGGTATCGGTTCGTTTTCGTTTCCACGTCCTCCCGGTCCCTCTCGCTTCGATCCCGCGCTGCTACTCGCCGATCGGTCGGCACTCGCCCGATCTTCCCTCGCTGGCACAAGGTGGCGAGGATGACGCGTTGTTGTCTGAGAAAACGACACGTTGCGCCGCTTTCTTGTTTTCTCTGCGGGGCGAATCGTGGGGTACTGGATCGATTTGTTCGGGACTCGTCGAGCTGTTTTCTTTGCTTTCCCGATCGCTCCGCGCGGCTTCCGCACGGTCCTCGTTCGCAGCGGTGACGTGGAGGCGACGGGGGTGAGTTTTAGTCGCGGTACCTTTTTTTAGACGAAGGAAGCGAGAAAGTAGTTCTACGAAACAGTACATCCGCAGTGATTCACAGGTACGAGTGTCTTAAAACACACCACCAACTCACCAACCCCTTAAATTCCCACCCTTTAAACCAACCACAACGCTACGTTCCACCACCAATATCGAAACCAACCACCTCGAAATACCACCGCGTACGAATCACGATACTTTCGAGAACGAGAGGCTGGAATCCACGAAAGCGAGGAAGACTCGAAAAGGACGATAGGAGCAAAAGTGGACAGAGAGGGGCGGGCGGCGAGGTGGAGAAAGTCGGTGGCAGAAGGTCGAGAATCTTCTTAGAACCGACATAAAGATAACCGCTCTATTCGAGGAGCAACTGGTAATCCCGGTGTGCCCGGGATCCGGCGCCATTGACTTCTGTCCACTGTCAAGTTAACGACGCTTAATGACAGCTGACAGAGGCGGCGGCCCGGGTCGGGCGTTCCTCGCGGTTTCTTTTCACCCGCGTCACCTCCGACGGTCCCCTGGAAATCGTTTCCTACCGCGGAAACCATAAAATCGCCCCGTCCCGGGACGACTTTAATGCCGCGCCGCGCTCTCGTCCCCCTGCGACCCTTCCTCACGATTTTATCAGCGTGCCCGGCGTCCGTTCCGCTTCTTTCAGACGCGTGATAATCGTTTGCACGCTTATCGTGTCCCCGGCTGCGGACCCCGAGAATTGCGAAATCTGAACCGCTCGAAATTGCGGAATTTATACGCGAGATTGGACGAACGGATGCGAACGTTGCTCGCGATCGAACGTCGGTCTCGAAACCCTTTTTTATTAATCGCAATCAGGTCGCGTCTGTTATTTAGTATTCTAGGAGTGTTTCAGTTTTATAGATCGGTATTAGATCGAGATTATAGATTAGAAAAACGATTCGCGTCTGGATAAAAAGTAAATATATCGGTCTTATGGTAATCCATGGAAAAATGAACGCGGAAATCATCAGAGCTCGAGACTTTACATAATCCTACTATGCATTCCGATCGTGAGTTCCAAAGTGGAGCGACAAAAATCGAAATCTGCTTCTCTCCCCCCGTCGATTTACGACCACACATTAACGGAGCGATTTAAGAACTAGAAACAGCTCGCTTTCGAATCGAATCGTGTGACCCAGAAATCGAGCATTCCATATCACTTATCACGCCGCTTATCAGTTAAGATAATCCAGTCGTATCTAGGATACTTTTAAATATCCCGATGTTGGTTTTTCTTTCAGCAAGAGAATTTCGCCGAGCAAAGACACACGGCGCTCTAAGCCGCGCGGCCAGCTTCAATAAAATCCGTCGCAAAAATCCGTTCCCCGCTTCGAGCTGCATTCCTTGTCCGCCAGCCGAGCTCGTGATAAGGGAAACGTATAATAAGACGTGATAATGGGGTTGCAATAAAGATACGGAACGCACGAGGCCGGATTGGAATGTATCTCGGTCGTATTACAATGCATAAAGCCCAGCAGAGGTTTCCATAAACTTATACGCTCGATTCTGTTCCTCTTGTAACGCTCTTCTAAAAATGCCACGCGCGGAAAAAGGCTCGAATCACCTCAAGGACTCGAAAATTTCATACACGCTCGACTCTTGCGCTCGCTCGTTCTTAACCATCAGTTCCTCTGGTTGCGAACGTAAATTTGCAAGTACAATCTTTATTCGAGTCACTTTTGACATCGATATTTCATTAGGGAAGTGGATATTTATGTTACGCGCATTGGCATTTTTTGACGGAGTTTCACGCGCAACTTCTTTCAGTTGCATCGCGTTGACAGCGGAGGCAGAGAATTTTGCGTTATGTTAGATACGATTTTTCTGCTCTGATATCATTTAAATCGCCACGATTATGTAAATGTTGATATTCTTAAATTCTTTCCATTGTTTAGCATGTATCATGGCGAAATCGTTTTGTAATTTTTCAATACTCCGCGTTAGATATGCGCGAACAGATAAACGCGCATTTTTCCAAACTCCACTGAAAAATTCGAAGGTGTTAAGCGGTTGAGAAACCAGCGCAACGTTCTCCAAGAAACGATCGTCGATCCACGGGAAAAATGGCGCCTCCGAGAAGCGGCCAGGGGCGGACTTTTTGTGAAATCGAAGAAATCGGAAGCGCGTTTTTCCAACGATGTTCTCCCCGATGTTTCGCCGGCCTCCAGCCCGCTAATTGAGCCATTAACTCCGCCCTTTAATCTTTGGCTTCTACCCTCGTCGCGGTTCGATTTCCTCCGTTCCTGGAATGGAATGGAAGGTTCGACGATCCGATCGAATGCGTGTTTTCAAGCAAAAAGAATCCAGAAACGTTCTTCGCATACTTTGGTACGAACAATTCATTTTGGTGAACGACGGGCAAGTTTTCCATGTGTCTAAGGCGGGTTTCCTGGATGAAATACCGCTACATTAATGGCTGATTGTACTTTAGTAACCTGTAGTCCAATTCATTTAGTTTATTTGCTGCATCATTGACTTGTATCGCCTATTCCATTCTAAAGAGTAGCAGTATTGTTCAGCGTATTCCATTGTGGAGTACACACTGGTAGATATTTATAGTACAAGTTGCGTTACTTTATAGTTCGCCATGGCTCTGGTATCGTACGTTAAGCGAAACAACCCTATTATTCTCAATCTATCACGCGATGAAACATTAATGCAGTCTATCGGAAAATACGTATCCACAAACGCTTGTTGATCGTAATCGACTAGTGCGATCAAAAAATTGACTAAATTAATGCGACTCCTTCGAACGACTCTTAAAACAACCCTCTGTTCATCCAACGAAATACGAAAAGAAAGAGAAGAACAAGGAAGATGAAAAAGGAAAGTAACAGGTCGAAGAAAGTGTAACAAAACGCGGAACGCGAGGAAACCAGGAATCGTCCGATCGACACCGGGTTCCTCGAAAGCCGCGCCCTCGGGACCTTGGGGTGGCGGTGATCGGTGATTTTCTATGGGGAGTGAGAGATTCAATGCCGCGGGGGAACGCCTCGAAAATCCGCGTCCTAAACCAACATCTTTATGGACTCGGTGTTTCTTCCAGGGGCCGCCTTATTACGTTGATTTATCGCTTTGTGTTCCTCTGGCCTCCATCCACGGCTCTCCCGTGGCCCGCTCGGGATCTATAGATCCCTGGTTCCGTGCCCGGGCCGTGCCTTTTCACGGGCACTTGTTGCACGGACGCTCGCCCTCGCTCGAAAAAAGGAACGCTTATTTCTGCGCGAGAAACCACGGCCGTCCGAGGGCCCCATTGTGCCCGCGTTCCACCGACCCTTCGCGCCGCCTTTCGTCGTGTAAAACGTGAGTTTTCACCTGCTGCTGCTTTATGATACGCGTTACTTTCCGAGCGGCGGCACGCGGACCGCGAGTTCCGTGAAACTGCACGTCGAAACGTTCGTCGATCGAGTCGCTAAAAATTGGACACACGTCAGAACTGTCTTTAAAATTATCGTTGCATTTTCATATTTCGAGTAGGGATCTCTATGATCAGTTTTTACATCGAAACGTTCGTCGATCGAGTCTGTAAAAATTGGACACACGTCAGAACTGTCTTTAAAATTATCGTTGCATTTTCATATTTCGAGTAGGGATCTCTATGATCAGTTTTTACATCGAAACGTTCGTCGATCGAGTCTGTAAAAATTGGATACATATCAGAACTGTGTTTAAAGTTATCGTTGCATTTTCATATTTCGAGTAGGGATCTCTATGATCAGTTTTTACATCGAAACGTTCATCGATCGAGTCTGTAAAAATTGGATACATATCAGAACTGTGTTTAAAGTTATCGTTGCATTTTCATATTTCGAGTAGGGATCTCTATGATCAGTTTTTACATCGAAACGTTCGTCGATCGAGTCTGTAAAAATTGGATTCATATCAGAACTGTGTTTAAAGTTATCGTTGCATTTTCATATTTCGAGTAGGGATCTCTAAGATCAGTTTTTACTTGGAATCGGAGCAGTGGATGGCAAACGATCGATGGACAGGTCGGAATGGTCGCCAGCGACACGAAAATCGTATCGTTTGGTACCATCCTTGGTCATTGGGCCTGGAATCTCGGGGTCATCGTGGAAGGGTATCTCGATAACCAGGGAGTCTGCGTTGTGAACCAGGCCTAACAGATATCGAGATGCGTGGTCGCGCGCGCGATGGGTGTGCATCCGATTATCTTGGTAACTCAATCTCTGCTCTCGAGCGGCTAGCCGCCTTTATCCGTTGCATCGAGATCTACGCGATCTTCTGCATCGAAGGAAATCGTGATCCGGGAACAGTAGCGTCGCTCTGGTTTCCTGGAACCCCGCCACGCTCGGCGTTCCTATTTTCGAATCGTGAAAGGGTTTGGCGCGCATGTTAACAGTCGAAAAAATGCGTGAGTCATTCGAAAGTAATTTTTCCTTCGAACACAAGCTGTAAACGAACGGTGAAAGTATTCGAGCTATTCGTCGTGTAGTTATTCGATGATACATTGTATAATTCCATTAAGTGAAATGTATGTATTGAGCGTATCGGTTTATGCGAACTTAAGATAGGAAAACGATGAGTTGAGCTCGTGGTAGCTTGGTATACGAGTAAGTTTAATCGCTTACTGTGAATTTCAGTAGAAATAGAAAGGTTAAGAGATCTTGCTGCCAGTCTTTTAACTCTCGATCGCGTGTAAGTGCTCGGTAAGTAGTTTCAGAAGTTGTACGGTCAGACGCGTAACCAGTTATATAACTTGCAAAATATCGAGAATTTAAATAGCGAATGTTTCGCATGCTTACCATATATATTTGGGTAGTAAAACGAGCATCGTTCGAGTCAAAAGAATTAGGCGCATCATAAATTGCGGATTATAACGCGATAAACTATAAAAAGCCGAACAGAAACGAAAGCTGTCTGAAAATTTAAATACCATCCTTACGTTCGAACGCTTCGAGATCGACGTCGCCAAACATTCGCGAAGAACAATTCGCTTTTATATGTATATATTCCACCCCCTCCACCCCCGAGGATCGCGCGAGAGCCATCGCGTTGCGGCGAAAATTTACGGCTTCCGTTTGTAAATTCTCGTTGCGCAGTCGGCCGACATGTTTCCCCATTGACGTCTCCGGCACGTCGATGGCCCGTGGCGTGTCGAAAACAGAGACGTCGCGGTGAATCACGCGAGCCACGTGCACCATGGAATTATTGCGTACCTGCTTGCACGCGTTCATCTCGTAACCGTGCACCCGCATTAAGCGCCGCGCGGCCGATCACTTTGTTGCCTCGCGCCCACGCACCCTGCCCATCCCCACAGGAATTACGACGCGGTTCTGAGCGTTCGAACTTCCACGCACACTTCGAGTACCGCCAGCTCGCCTCTCGGCTGACAGTTCCCAATTATTCTCGATACTTTCCAATTCCACCACCCCATGCGAAGCAACGCTTCGATGGGATTTCGTCGAGGCCGTTGCGAGAATACATTTCTGGGGGCTTAATTTCGGCTCTCGAACCGTTCAGCTTGACGAGGAACAGTGGGCGCCTCTGAAACACTGATCCCTTTTATCGGCGTTCCCATATTTCGGTACACGCCCGGGGAATTATAGCGTTCGCGGAAAGTAGAATAATTTCGAGCATCGAGCATTCAGAGTCCGTAATACGAGCTTCATTAATGGGTGATAAATTATCCTGATGGTTTCCTTGAAGCTGCCTGTCCGAGCGGAGTGACTACATAGATCCAGTGAACATGCGCTCGATATTAAGGAACGCTAATTTCTTCTTCGTTTATCGAACGAAACTTCCTCTTTAAAAGAGGGTCAGGTTTTCGGATCACTGGGTTACGTATGTGTTACGCTTTTAAAATTCTAGTTTGATACACGATTACTCGCGTTTATTTAAACGCGTCTTCAATCTCTGGGAGTAAATTGACCGCCTCGAACGCTGGCGGAATCATCGAGCGCTGCGAAAAAATCGCACGGCACGGGAGCACCTATGGGTGCTGTATCGGAGGGAACAGCTTCCATTTTCGAGCTGGGGGCAATGTTTATCGCGCGCGAATCGAAAGTGGCGAACGATCGAAGGTTCTTCGTGGTGCGAGCCGAGCGGTGGTCGGATTGGTCGGTAATTCGATCACGTATCGCGAACTGGCCAATTGGCGGGCAATGATTGCGTAAGAGAATTCGTGGGCTCCTAAACTCGACCGGGGTTGGCTCGCACGAACGATCGCCGGCTCGATGATCGTAAATTCGAGATCGACGTCGCCGCGACGGAACGCGCCGGCTGCGGCGTCGCCGCTTCCTCGTTGTAAATTAACGAACGACGCCGCCTGGTTCCGAAAGCGTTTATGGATCGTAAAAGTGGCGAAGATGTAAACTATCTTGCAAAAAAGACCCCCGTCCCGGGCAGGGAGCGCTGGTAATTTCCGCGCGATCGTAAACGGTGCACGAAAAGACCGGTCTATCCGTGTTCGCGCGTCTCCTCTTTCGCGTGCGATCCGAGGCGGGCTCGTGGACATCTTGTTCCGCGGTCTCGAACTACTTCCCGAAGACCGTGTAACGTGTCGTGAATGGCGATCGTTTTAAACGGTGGGCTACCAAATTTCAGACGCAATTTTTCGTATCGAATTTATAAATATCGTGGAAGATGGAACGGAATTCTTGGGTGGTACGAGACGTAGAAAAATGAAGGGTAAAACTGCGGCACTAAAAACGCTTACTGGTAAAATGTGTAGCACAGCGCAAGCCGTACAATTTCTTTCGTTAAACCTCATAAAATGTCTAGCATTCCCGGTCATCAAGCATTTATTCGAGCCATCAGCCAGTAATTAGTATCTCTAGGTAGAAGAGAGTCGGGCCGGCAAGAGGCATCCGTCTACTCACGACTGATCCTTCATTTTGATCGTTCTCGTCCACCGTGCCCGCTGAAACCAATACGACTATAAAGATTACACAGAAATTAGACTCGGCTCGCGGTCTTCCTTTTTGCGACACCAGACGTTCGTTCCTTAATGAGCTCCCGGAGAACGCAACGCGGCCTCTTCCGCCGCGAATCTGTACCGTTTTCCACGCGATAACGACGATAATCGCGCACCGTCGCTCCGGGACGCGAACACGTTTCCATGCGCTCCGGCGGCGGACGCATCCTGACACCTAATGCATGCTCTCAGCGGGCACTTATGATCGGTATGTCTTCATCGGTCTTTAAGATAGATGCTACGCTCGCGATAATGAAAAAGGAACAGTAATTGAAGATTAAAGAGGCGGTGGAAAAAGTGTTGGTGGGGATGCTCGGGAAAAAGGCTAAAAAGGCTGATTAATGGCCGGTCTCCGAGAGATTTATTCCCTTTGTGTAGCTTTACAAATGAATACCTTTCGATTTCGATCGACTTCCTAGTCGTAAAGTGACTCTACACGCAATCAATCACGAAGCATCTTACTCCATGTACAATTTTATGACACGAAGTTGTCAACTGTACGGTAACTCAAAAAAAAAAAAAGAAGCGCGCGAGTTATATTATAAGAAATCGGCAAATATTTGCCGAAAAACGTATCCCCAGAAGCTAGCACGAGCCAACCAGAGAGAAAGAGAGAGAGAGAGAGAGTGGGCAGGCTCCCGGATCGTGGCCGGATCGGCACCAACCATCTCCCAGGTAACCGCGCGCGCAATCGATCGATCGATCTCGACCCCTCGCAGGGCCAAGCATCCAGGTCCCTTTTTTGCCAGCTCGTGAGGAGGTGGTTCGAAGGTGGTTAGGCTCGAGTCGGTAGGTAGGTAGGTAGGACGATCGCCGTGGAGGCAAGAGGCCAACCGGAGGAGTCGCGAGGTGGAACGAAACGGAGCGGAACACGGCGGCGAAGAGGTCCGAGGAGAGGGCAGCGAGCTGTCCGGATCGATGATGCATGGTACCAGCGAGTCGGTCGTGCTACTCCCTTGCAAACTTCATCTTCGTAGCTGCTACGTACCTCCCCCGCGATCCTCTTCGTCCGCCTCTACACCGCGGAGCCTCTTTATTCTGGCGCCCATCCGCGGAGCCGCGAACCCTGCAACTGGATCGAACAAAGATTCTGCTCGCCACTTTCCGTTTCCATCGCCGTGTTCCTCGATCGATCGAGAGCTCTCCAGAGAGTATATTTTAGAATAGAACTTAGCTAAATACCATACTTTATTCGACTACGTATAAAATGAGGCGCGCAATGAGGAGCTGCAAGTAGAAACGGACACTAGCTGCGGCGCAGGTCAGACGTATCTACTAGCTAACAGTAGCGCTTACTAGACGTATGTTTCACTTATTCCATCTATCTTTTCTTATGGAATAATAGAAGGTATTAGACTGCAGATAGATCAAATTATAAGGGTTACTTCATAATGTGAAACAATTGATCCTTCAGGAACAACCTTGCTTCCTAGCTTAGAGACAAACACGCAAAAGTTACTATCCTTATCTGGAATTATGCAAACTGAACTGCAATCTCTGTATTCATCGCTGTTAAACATCAATCGAACTCTCGAATTCGGAACGGCATCGCAAACATGACAAGCCTCGACATTCTGTCGCAGATTTCGCGCGCCCGTACCGAGCCCCCAGCGAGCGATTACGTTCGTGGGAGTGGTGAGGTTAGCCGCGGGCCAAGCATCTGGCCGTAATTACTAAATTATCCTTTAACTCCGCCGTCCACTCGAGGCCGTGCCGCGATCTTATCCGAGCCAGAGGGTTGTGCCTAGGTTTACTCAGCCAGCCCGTGCGCTGAAACGATCGTCGTTTATCCTCGATATTCCTCCCGGTGAAAAAGGAGGGCCGAAGAGCCCGGGCAGAAGCGTTCCAGAAGGGGTCTTGAAAAGCGAAATCCAGGGGAAAAACCGGTACGACGATCGACGTCATCGACGAAGGCGACGGTGCCTCGACCGCAACTATGCGTTTGGTGATCTCTCGGGAGACATCGCGATGATATCGCGATAACGTGGTTACGTATGGGCTCGGTCGTTTTAGGCCCTCGAGCGACACGAAGATCGGCAGATTCGATTTCAACGAGGCTCGCGACGAAATTCTTGTCTGGGAACGAGCTGGAGGGATGTTCGTGAAAAATGAGAGCTTCGACAGAGATTCCCAGGAAAAGTGCTCGGCGAATTTTGTGGAAAATGTCTCGTGCGAACGTGGCTTCTGTCGGATCATCGCGATCGAGACCGAGAAAGTTCGCGAGTATCCTTAATCGCCCGTCGTAATCTTTGCTCACGCGCTCATCCTCGCACGCAGGACGATGTCCCTGTGTTGGTACGGCGTGAGTCGCCTGCAGCGTGAAGGTACGTGCAGGCAAATGCACGGGGAATATGACTGTAATCATTGCCAACAGGAAATCACCTGAATTTAAATACTTAAACTCCCATCCTCTTCGGCACGACCTTTATCGAGGCGATACTCGAACCCGTGTCTTGTGGGAAGTTTGCTGCTTTTTGAGTTCATCGATGCACATTTTTGCGGAGCCTTTAATTACGATTAACCCTCGATTATTTCAAATCTCTCTCTCTCTCTCTCTCTCTCTCTCTCTCTCACTCAGAACTTTCAAAATTCAAAGCACAACTATCTCGATCTCCAGAAAAGAAAGGAAGCCCTCGCGCTCGATCGCAGGGGTAGAAGACCACGCGCTGATCCCCTCGAACGCAGGAGCGTGCGTGCGCGCGTAGAAGAGGATGTTACACGCGCGCGCGCGCGGTGTGGGTGCGATCCGCTCGCAGCGCGATGGAGTGCGCGCAGCGAAAGGCGGCTTTGCGCCACGAAGATCGTGCGAGTTTACTGCACGAGCGCTTCTTTGTCTCGCATGCTCGCACACGTGAGCCCCCAGCTGGCTCTCGCTCGTTCCTGTCCGGCCGTCTCTCTCCGACGACCGGGGGACGTGCACGTGAATTTATGCGTCGGTTCTCGTCGAACGAACGGCCCGGCACGCTCGTCCTCGTCCGATTCATCGCGGGACCGGAGATGATGCATCGTCTCGTGCGTCCCGATCGTGCCTCTCCGTCCTAACCGCTACCAACCCGCTCGAACCACCGCCACCGTCTCCTTCTCTCTAGCAGCCTTAACAAACGCTGGATACAACTCAATCGCCGGTCACGATCCTTAAGCGGCTCTCACACACGCCACACTCCGAGTCGTACAGTCTGGCGAACTCGATTTTCGCTTGGTTGCACGTGGAAGGGTGGTTTTTTATCTTTTTTTTTTTTTTTTCATAACATTATGTTACGTTGCGATGTTTGTACGTCCAATCAGACGTATGCACGAAACTGTAACCCTGGTCTCAGTCAGGATGATCTACATCGCTTCTCCTCGCCAGTTCCAGAAGGGCAGAAAATAGAGTCGATCGT
This sequence comes from Xylocopa violacea, assembly GCA_963969225.1. Lineage (NCBI taxonomy): Eukaryota > Metazoa > Arthropoda > Insecta > Hymenoptera > Apidae > Xylocopa > Xylocopa violacea. The sequence continues at coordinate 18,778,817 of CAXAJV010000014.1, forward strand.
GGTTGTTGCTTTTTTACGAGCAGCTTGCGCGCAACGGTTTGGTCAGTGTCATCCACAGAGGCACTTTTCACGGAGGCTTCCTGCGGTTTCTGTTCGACGGACGTCTGCGGCACATGTGCACACCAGGAAGCAAGGTCGAACAATGAGGTCTTTGGACCTTTCCTGTTATAAATCCACCGTATCCCCGTCTTCCGTTTCAACCTTTCCACGAAATTCACTTGTTAGCCTCCCGAAAGTGAAGTGCTGCTAGATCCGATCTGCCAGCGGCGCGTTGCGCGTCCACGTTCTCGAGTCGGTGCCAAAATCGCCGCCACGGGACGGGGAACCCCCTCGCGCGGTAAATTTCTCGTCGTCCGTTGCACCGAAAATTCAGCACAAAAGCGTGAAATTTGCGAAACGTCGACGAACCGCTGAATGGAAGGCGGCGTCACAATAAGTCCCGTCGCGAGAGTCGCTCAAAGGGACGCGGAAGGGGCAGGGGGAGGCTCGCGAAGGGATGAAGAAAGGGGAACGCGGACGCGCAGGCTGGCTGGCATTGGCATTAGCGCGAGTTTCCAGGCGCATTAATCAGGATTAAGCGGCGAGAACGCTCGTCGGCGTTTCACGGCCGAAAACACTCTGATATTTTTTCACGGCTCGCCCTCACCCCCGTAGCCCCGATTTATTTTTCTACACGCGGCACCTCCGCGCTACCGACTGTCCATTTGTCAAGAGCACCGCGGCCGGGGAGGCCTGTTCCACGACTCTTTTGTCGCGGACACGTCCGCCCGTAGAAAGGGTTAAAGCCCCTCGTTGTCTTCGATTTCAATGAGCGACGGCCTGCGGAGGAAACGTCCAGCTTTCGCCGCGACGATCTTCTAACTACGTGGGCAGTTAGCGACCTCGTGTTTCTGCACTTCCTCGACTCCCCCTGCCAATTCTTTTTGCGATTTTGCAGAATTTTTGTAGCGACGAATTATTATTTTCGTTTGTGATTTCGAAACTATTTTACAATTGTTTCTGATTACAAAGAGTTTCTGATTCTTAAGAAATTTGAAGATTAAATTAAATGCGAACTGCGGACGATTGGAGTGCAGCGATCGTCGCGAAAGTTAATATTGTACCGCGTGTCATCGCGATCGTCACTGTGTCGCGCTGTCATCGCGTTGCGCCCAGCCGATCGACAGAGAAGAAGAAACGGTCCTTTTATCGTGCGGGGTTATCGGTCGCCCTCGACATTAGCCATTAAAATGATTGGTCCAGCAATAATCAAGTCGCCTCGACAACTGGTACCCGCGCACCACGCATTCCGCCCCATGAATCAAAGCGAAAGCCGTTTCAACTCGACTGAAGAGCTCTCGAACGATCGCCAAATCCATTTGCACTTTCGCCTCGAAAAATATTTCAGACGCGTACGTGCGTCTCAGCTTACGAAGAGAAAAAAGTCGTTTCGCGAGTTACATCGTTCCCCGCTTTTACAATTTTCCCTTTTACATCTTCTCTCGAAACCGCAAGGAAATACTTGCCTCTTGCCTCGCGTCGATGACAAATGGGACTGCGAAGTTGCAATTTAGCCGCTCGACTGCGAAAATACGAGCTTGCGTAAATCTTCCCCCCGCCTTCCTCCCGCTAAACGCTCGCCTCCGCTTAAAATCGACACGCTTCGAACTCTCGCGCGAGATCGAGGCGCGATCTACGCGCGGAAACGCCGCGGTTCCATCTCCGACCGGAATTTTTCCCAAGCGGGAGGCGAAAAACGAAAGCGCCGGAAAGCTCGAGGCTGAACGGACGAGCGGGCAAAAAGCGGAGCGCGCAAACGCGAGAAGAAGCGTGTCGCGAAAAATCGGTCGCCGCAAGAACCTCGAAGAGGGAGAGCGAAAGAGAGAAAGGGGGATACAGGCGGCGGGAGTTATCGCGAAGAGAGCGTAGCCGGGGGCGAACTCAATGAGGGCATTGTTAGCGCACGAGTTCATTGATATCGCTCAATTAATAAATTTAAATAGCCCGACGTAATTCCGCGGCGTCTCGTCGCCGAGCCGAGCGGAGTCGACTCTCCCTTCCTCTCTCTCTCTTTCCCTCCCGCTCCTTCTCCTAATCTCCATTATTCTAATTGGAGGCAGCGGAGGAACGCTGATATTTTCGCGCTCGATATCCACCCTGTCCGTGCAGCCCCCTCTCTCGATCGGCTCCGCCGCGGTTAGATGCGTTTCCGCGATTAGCGAGACTCGCGGGCTGCGCTTTTGACACTGATAGAACGATCCCTTTCTCCGTGGCCCGTTCCACGTCCGTTTGGTTATTACGGGAGGATTAATGGGAGAAAACGCGCGCGGGACGCGAGGTGGACGCTGGTAAATGATGGCGGGCCTGGAAATTGGATAGGAGATGCTTCGCGGTTTCCTTCGAAACCGCCGATGGAGGTGGTTTTAATTAATACTTGTTTGTTTGCTAGTTGGTCAAGTCGGTAACGACGATAACAATAATTGCACCACGGATGCACGAACGCTCGTTTCGTAATTTATACGAGCCAAAGTATACAGAGCGGGCGCGGCGCGTAGACTGCACGAAGTAGAATCGGCGTTGCGATAATTAGCGCGGTAAACTCGCTGCGTATCTTTATTTTCATTTCATCTTTTAATCCTGTTTATAAATTCATTCGTCCTCGTTGCATAAATGCGTCGATAATGGCGTACGCCTCGGAGAATGACGGCTAGCGGGCAGATCGAGGATTAGATGGAAGGTTCGCTTGATAATTAGAGGAGAAGAGCTAGAAATTCAAGAGTTATCTTACGATCCTCTTCGTGTTGTTAGTAATATTGATCTTAATGCGTTTCGCGTTGAAAGAAGTCGGACGCAAAGAATGGTACGTGAAAAAGGAAATGTGGAAAAGTCGGGGAACTTTTTCGTATATCATTTACATACTCGCTATAAATTATTCCGTAATTGATAAAGTAAGCAAAAAGCCAGCGAACGAGGCTGTTGGTAGTTGGAATTAGCCGCGCACGTCCGATCGATAAATCTCGCCGGACGCAACTATCGAGATCCGCTTAATAGAAACGGCTTCGTTCGCAACGTGATGCATTACGCTTGTTCATCATCGTACAGGGGAAATGATGAATACGATTAAGGCGTCTAATTTACAATAGCCCCGACGAGCACGGCTACCGTAATCAACGCCTTGTTGCTCCCTTTTACTTATTGTATTAACTTCATCAGCAGACAGTTTCCATTAAACGGTCATCACTTAATACCGCTTACTAGCCGCGCGACGATCAGCTCTCGATGGAACTTGTTCCCGTGATACACAGTATATATTCCACATATTATGCGCGAGTTTGTACAGCTAAAGCTACATTTTCGGGCTCTACTTTCTCCTCTTGGTCTCTGAAGAATAATCGACGTTATTTTCATTCAGCACAGTTATATATAATCTACATAGTCAAACTTGTACTGAAATAAATCCTAGTATCGATATTCGATTCGTCTTCAGAAAACAGCGGGAAGCTATCACGACTATCGAAACATTTCCTAAGGACAAATACATCGATCATTACGGACATCCTTGCGACGGACGCTAAAATATTCGCTGAACCCCCTCCCAGCTCCCTTACAAACTTTATCCATCGCGATATTCAATTCGCACGACCGATCTCGTTAATCCAATCGATCCACACTTCATCTTGTCCCATACCTCCTCGAGCAGCAGTACCAGCAGGCAACATTATCGAGCCGCGGTCGCCCATCGTCTATAAAATCCAATCGATGGTCGCGTAGAGTTAATGAGACGATCTATAAAACGCGGCGTACAGCAAGACGAGAGTAGAGGCGAACAGACGGAAAGAGAGAGAGAGAGAGAGCTGAAAAGGGTAAATGGTAATTCAGTTGGTAACCGATGCAGCGGGGACAGAGTCGCGACGCCTAGGAGGCCAGGGTGCAACTCCCTGGCTCGTTAACGCTGCAGGACCGTACGAAGGGTAGGTGCAAACAGGTCCATTAAACTGAACGGCGAGATATTCTTTTCGCACGGTCGCGGCCGATGTAAATCGACCTTAATGGGCCGCGTTAATTGAAGCAGCGCCCGTTCCGGGGGGCTGGTTGACTTATCGCCGGTTTGGAATTCCGTGCGGCAGGTTGTTCCACGAAAAGAAACGGAACGGTGAAAACCGCGTCCGCTCCGCGTGGGGACCGTGCGCGAGTGCCATTTGCATTCGACGACCGCGACGCGGAGTTTCGCATACCCGCTCGTGTGCGACGATAACGTTTCTGGCGATTATCTCGGCAGAATTTTGGGCGCACCGACGGGCGTGTGGGTTGCGGAGAATGGTGAATGGGTTTGGGATCGGGAGTGAAAGCGCGCGACGAGGTCCTCCTTTTTCGAAGCCTGGTCCGGTGATAAGGTGGTAAGGGGCGAGATACGCGGGGGCTTCGAGAGAAGATACAGCGATTAAGGGAGTGGGTGGTACGGTTCGAGAAAGTGGGATGAAGGTAGTGGGTTGTATTTTGCAGAAATTATAGCAAACCCGCGGAAAGTCCCTTGGTCTTCGAAATTCGAGCAGTCGCTAACGAAGCGAAAGCGGCATTAGAACGTTGCTGCGTATAATTGCTCGTAGTCACGCGTACCGAATCCTTTGGGTCTTCGACGCGTTGGTGTGCACGCGTATAAAAGTGAATCCGCATCGAACGGACCGCCAAATAATTATGATCGCGCGTTGACAGGCCGCGGTGGGTTCGAGTTCCCATCCGCCTACTCCGTTGCATAAAACATTATGGCCGCCATCACTTAAGCCGGAGAGGGCCCGATGAGCGTGCACCGGCCGGGTGCACTACGGGGTGTCCCGAAAACTCGCGTCCATCATCTTTTCGTGGCCTGGACACCCGTCATTTGCTTCTTACGCGCACGGCGGAGATTAATGAGAAGCGACTGGCCCTTTAATTTTGCTTTCATTAATTCGGTAGGCTGGCGATTATATCGAGGTTTCGTTAGGCCCGGTAACACGAGCGAGAGAGACAGCCAATAATGAAACGTCCGTGGATAGAACCCTTCCATCTCTCCTGCCTCTGTCCGCTGCTTCTCCCTTCCCTTTTTTTTTTTACCCTTTCCTCTTCTTCCTCTCCTTCTTCTGCTCCGTTTTTCTCCTTTTTCTTGATTTCGATTTCTCCTTTTTCCCCCCTTTTTTCTTGTAGAACGACCAGAGATTCTCTCTCGCACCGCTCGCGATTATCATTCATTTGTATTCCGGGGAATCGAGCGTGCGCCATAAATGCTTAATTTATTGTTTATGGAACGTCGCGACTATACCGGCGCGTTCCCTCGAGACCGTTCTTTACGGTGAGTGGAAAAAATTCATTGGCGTATGCAAAACGCCAAGAATTCCCGCTCGATCGGACGTTTAATAGAGACATAGTGGGTTGCCAGCGACGGAGGCAAGGCGATTCATATACAGGGTGGTTGATTCATTTAACGGGGCCCCGTTCTTATGCGAACGTTAAAGAAGACGCTCGGATTAAACGATTAATCTTCCGGTGAATTCGTGCCTCGCAAGGTAATATTATTACTTTATGGATGAACCAGTTTACTCGCGAAACTGTAATCGTCCGCCTGAAACAATCTATCCAGTTGCGATCAACGTTAATTATTCCGTCATTTATTTGTTTCGTAACCGGGGAACCCATTAGTTTAGAAGATTACAAAATCGATAGAAAAAAAAAAAAAAAAAAGAAGGGAGAGCCCAGAAGAGAGGAGAACGAGGTAACAAGCGTGGCTGGCCGCGTGTTCGCGCTTGTAACGCGAACGTGATTGATACAGATTCCATTTAAACGATCGAACCAGAATTCGAGGCCTCCTCTTCAAGGCTGCGAAAGGGTTCACGGGTTCATGGCACTCGGATAACCCTGTACGACGGTGTCATGAAAGAGCGGGCAAAAAGTGACGGGCAGATGCGAAGGCAGAGCACCGCAGCGCGGATATAGTCGTGGACGAGATTTAAATCGCGCGAGCGAGCCTGCGGAGATCATTAATCGTTGTCACCGGGCTAATTTTCGGCGGGTCTTCCCTAGCACGTCGGCACATTTTTCCCCTCGTAAATATCTGCCCGCGTTCGTCGTTTCATCTCGTCGCGTGACGTAAGCGAAATCCAGTAACTTTGTATCTCGTTCTTTATTAACACTTCGCAAGGGGTTCGGAATCTTTCGGCGATCTTTCGCATTTTTCGTACGAAGCGAGGGAGCGTTCGGCAGACGCCTCGAACGAGACGAAGATCGAAATCCTCGCCGGATTTCAGGCGCGCCAGCGATTATTTAACGCGGCAAACGGCGTGCAACACGAGTCGCAAAAAGGGTAGCCGTTGTATTTTTACACTTCGCGCGCCTTCTTTTATGAATATTAATTTCGCGAGTGCCTAACACGTTCGCCGCCCGATGCATTGCGCGTCGTGCCCGGTCATTATTGCGCGATACAATCGGCATGTTCGTAATTTCACGGAGCCGACGTGGAAACGCGAATAACCGTATCACGAAAATGAGAAAGGAAAAACGAGAGAAACAATTTTTTAATCATCCCCGGTGTTATTCCGCGGGACGTGCGAGTGGGAACTAGGGAACTACGCTGAATGCCTGAGCAGCGAACGTGTTAATTTCAGATACAATCGATGTATCCACCTTGCATCGAAAATGAGATATTACTCAGGCGATCGCATACTTTATCAGAATAATTAAGCAGCGTATAAAACACGCACGGCATCGGGCAGCTCGTCGCTCAAAGGGGTTAAGTTGCCCGTTGTCGCGTGGAGACTACGAAAGGACTCGCGAACCCGCCTCTCGGTCCAACGAGTATAAATCTCCGACGATATTTCAGCGTCGAAAATCCTGGCCCCCGGGGTCCAGTTCTCCTCTGGCGATCGTCTCGCGATCGTCGCGGAGGGAAAACTCGGAGGCTCCGCGGCTATCCTCGAGGAGGAAGAAGAGGCGGAAAGGTCGAGCGAGCGTTCGCAGGGAAACGAACGATCCGCGGCAACGAATACAACGTTACGGTGTCCCGAAGCTGGGCCCGAACGTTCCAATTATACGCGAGAAACGGGCCGAAACAGGTTCCACGGCGGAACGTACACATAATTTCCCGCCCCGATGCCAATAAAGGAGCTGGCCACGATTTTATAACAGCCCGCGCCATCTTAGCGCCTTTTTCTACCTTTTTGCCACGGCTGAGAGGTACCCGTGGATTTCTCTACCGCTGTCTCCTTTTATCAGTATATAAAATCTTTTTTCTTTACCCTATAGTGGTAAACCTGGAAGCTGCTCTCGCCTCCATCCTTTCCCCCGGTCACTCCGCCACCCCTCGTCCTCGGGTCTCTATCTTTATCGTGTCCTCCCGGCGCCCTTTACCCCTCGCCCTCGTCTCTGTCTCTTTCCTCACCTTTGCTCGCCTATTTCTCTTCCTTTTCCACGACTCTCTCTCTCTCTCTCTCTCTCTCTCTCTCTCTATTCCGGCCAGTCGTTTTTTCCTCCGCGCTTGCTCACACGGGCGCATAACAAGGAATCCTACGACTTTATGGTCGCCGGACGGCAGCAGCGAGCATTTATTGGTCCGACCATCGGCCGACTAATGGCTCGGCCGGATCCAGATCCGAGGCGAGGTTCGCGCCGGCCACCACACAACTTCTTCATTTTACCACGTCGTACCTTCTCCGACCTGGCTGCCGTGGTGTATACCTACCGCGCTGTCACGGGCTTCCCCACGATTTCGTTGGTCGGCGCGAGAGAGACCCGGTGCACCGCGGCTGGAAAAATTGGAGCCGAGCCGCTGGCACACTGCGGAGGTGGCTCCGGTTATTGGGTATCCTCTGCTCGAGATACGGGACACGCTCGGCCCCTTGTTCGGCTTGTTAATGCGCCGGTGCTCGCCGATACCGAGCATTCTTCGGTCCGTGGACACGGCTGTTTTCGGCCGTTTTGTCGGGGAAATATTTTCTGCTCGATTTCGCGTAGGATTTTTGTGAACTCGCGTCGGGGAATTATTGGAGAGCTTCATCGTTGGGGCGTGGAAGGAATCGGTTGCCGTGTCCCGTGGCCCACGTATCAAACCGTATCGAGTGCTCGAGACGAGTCGTCGGAAATTGCGCGACCCCACGCGAAGATCCGCGAATGAAAACTCGTAGGGATCGTCCGAGGTGGCTTTGATGTCTCGCGCGAGACGAGAACGCGAGCGGCGAGAGGGCGATGTTCAGCGAGAACAGAGATGTAAAGCGACGGAGAACCATAAAGAGCGCGGTAAAAGGGCCAGCAGGAGCAAAGCGAAACGGGGAGGGAAGTTTCGAAGCGAAGAAATAGCGAACGACCCCGATGTGGACTGAGAAAGGGCACGGGGAGGGATGCAGAAGAAGGACGCAAGAGGGGCCAGAGGGTGGTAGGGGTCCAGTGATAATTGACCGTTTAACGATCGCGCCGATTTCCTCCCCCTTAGGCTCGGAGGTCCTCGAGCGTGGACGAGGCACGCTCGTATATACGCGAGAAAGCTAAACGAGTACGAGTAGGTACGAGAGAACGTGCGAGTCGTGAGTACAACATCATCAGAGACAGGCCTGGTCGCTGGGTTCCTTGGTCCGTTCGTATAATAAAGACGCGTTCTGCCGCTACCTCCGGATTCACCCTTTCCCTTCCTCGCCATCAACCCTCCGTCTCTTTCCCTCCTCCGCGCCTCCCAGCGCCTCCCTCTCTCTCCATCCTTCGCCGTCTATCTCGTGCCATCCTCCGAGCCGGCGTTTCGTCTCGCTCTTGGATGCGCCTCGTCCCTCCCTTCCTCGTCCCCTTTCCACGAGGCCTTTTTATTTTTCGTTTCATTCCCCCCTCCCCCTCCACCGCACCCCCCCCCGCTTGTCTGGCCGTACGTTTTGCTTCGAAGATTCGCCGTTCGAACGGTCCTCGCGTGTTCGTCCTCCTCCCTCGTTCCTTGCATCCCTCGTTCGCTCCGTTCGTCCTCTTTCAGGATCACCTCCCCTCCTCCCCGGCCCTTGGCCCACCGCGACCCCTTTCTATGTCTCACTCTTGGCCTTCCGTCGTCGTCGCACGCTTCTCCCTTTGCTCGTGTTGTCTCTGTCGGCCGCCACGTCCCCGCCGCCCCAGCCCATCGGCCGTTCCTCAGAGAGCCACGGCTCGCAACCCGCCCCCGTCGCCCGCAGCGCGAGCATCCGTGGTATTTTTGAACCGGTCCACGACGGGAGGCTGCGCCAGGGCCGCACTTTTCTCTGCGACGCGTCGAAAATTCTACGCGGTTCGCCGCCGCCCGGAAACGCGTTGCCTCCAATGGAGGTCGACCCATCTTCCATGCAAGATTGCCAAACGAAGAAGCAATGAAAATAACGTTTTCTGAAAAAACTTTCGTTATCACCTGTTGCGAAGTTGTACAGACGTTCATTGATTGTTAGAACTTCGCGTAAATAGAGAAGCTACCTAAGAAAAACGCGTAACCGTGGATAAAATATATATGGAACGATTCTACAGATAAAAATAAGTGAAAAATCAAGAACGACAAATTTCCATTTGCCGCTTCGTTCTCAGTAAAAAACGATTTGAAGAACCTGCGAAGAACGCGTGACTGCGAGGGTGCCAAAGCGCGCGCGCGCGCTCGCGTCCCCTCCTCAAAGAATCGGCATCGTTTTCCTCGAGAACGAAGCCTCGCACGCAGTTTCGTCGCTCCCGACTTCCGTTCCGTTTCACTGCGATCTGTCCGTACAAACGAACACCCAGTACACGCGTTCGACTCGCGTTTGAATTATCGGAGGCGGTCGTTGATCAAAAGCGACCGCCGACCGAGCGACACGCCGCCCCAAAGCCGCGTATTCCGCTTGGAACACGAGCGACGCTCCCGTGTCCCGATTTGTACGCGCGGGAGCAGCGCAACGAGGCGCCGGGCAAAAACACCGGCCGCGCAATTTGCGATTCTCGCGGCGCTAATTAATTCGTCCGGGGATCCGCGCTAGTTCTCGCCCGGGATTCCATCGGGACGCTGGAAGAATGCCGCCAGAATGCGACCGCGCTGGGAATTGGCTCGACCGATTCGATTCAGCGGCTTCGCGATTTTTTGAGACCCGCCATTTTTTTACCGCCGTCCGATTCGGAAGCGATTGGCGACACCGTGTCAATTTTTGAATTACGTAAAAGGACCTTCATGTAGTTTAGTTGAACTGCTCGTAGAGTAAAGTCGAAGTGAAGTATATGCAGCGCTAACAGGAATTTCGTTTTTTCTGTCAATAATTTAGTTTTACTATACTCGCTTTTCTTGTTTTGTTAAGTCTAATTACACGTTCGACGGAAATCTTGTTTAAAATGGCGCAACAAAACTTGCTCAAATCGGAACGTGGAACATTAATTACATTCTATATTAAGCAATTTAAAAAAAAAAAAAAACGAGCGTAAGAAATGTAACGCGCGTGACATGGCTTCGTACTTCAATAGAGAGGAACATTTACTTAGGTATAATCAGGTATGCCGTTTCATTTGTATTTCATCCGTGCTATTTCACGTGTCTATGATCGGACAAAACGCGAGAACGGCTCCAGCATAGCTCACCGATCACCTCTCACGGCCAATTGCAATCAGAGGCACGGGGGGATGATTAAAACGATCCATTTTAGGAAGCTCGTTAACTTTTCACCGACCGATCTCCGCGAATTTTTCAAATCCCCGCTCTCGTATCACCGCTCACGAATCCCCCGGTTCGATCCATTAATTTTCCAATTTCCGCTTGTGCAATCCACGTGCCCGCTAGTTTGTGTAATAAATCTAGCAGTCCATGTGTAATTGCGTTGCGTAACCTCGTTCACCAGCCTGGTTAACTAGTAGCCAGGACACGCTGGAAAGCTATTTCAGAAACGAGGACAATTGCTTTTCTGGGCCTTTGAATTATCCTTTCAACGTTTCGAATAAATGGAATCTGAAATACACTTGTCGCTCAAAATTGTTTAGAGGCGTCTGCGCCGCCTGCAGTGTATCGTGCAATTTTGCAATGACAAACCGGAGGGGAAAAAATGGCAAAAGGGTGGAACGCAATTGAATTAAAGGCGAGCTAAATGGCGTGGGCAGGATTAAGCTAATCGCACCCTATATTTTCGGTGGAGCGAGAGAATTAATTGGAGCACCAGTCGCGAGCGATTACCCCGCGCGAGCAACAGGTGGTTGCGTGTACGACTCGTCCCGAGGGATTCATCGAGCAGCCCCTGCGACCGACTTAGGCTTCCCTTCAATTTCACCCTTGACCGTGTCGAAACAGGTGTGCCTCGTTTTCCCCCCTCTCTCGCCTCGCGTTCTCCAAATAATTCGGCACTGTTCTCCACGTGCCTTCCATAAATCTGTCAATGAAAAACGAGCCACTCCGAGACACCGTGCGAGCGTTTCAATCCGCGAATCGAAAGTCCCATCAAGGGGGTGGAAAATATTTAATAACGCTACAGTGTTCCACTCTCGACTGCATTTTCCGCGAAATTGCGAGAGATACCGATGAAGATTCCTCAGAATGCTGTCCACCGTTTAATCGCGCGCACTTTTACGCTCCTCCTCGCCGCGCGGTGCCGACGAGCACCGTCGACGTCCTTGAGCGTCAAACCGGAGGGAAATTCGCGTCTCCGCGTCCGCGGAATGTACGATCGTACCTCTTTCGTAGGCCTGGCGCACGATTTGAAATACTTCGACGTTAAAGCTCAACAGGTGGTATCAGCCTGTCCGAGGTGCGGAGTATCTCGTTTCAAGCCGCACACTGTTACTCAAGCGGTGCTTGGCCACCGCGTGCCGTATAATAGTAATTAACGCCGCGAGACTGTTAAAATATCCCCGGCATTCCGCTGGCTCACGGTCGTTGACACGGACGATAAACGGTGAATACGGCCGTGAAAAGGCGGCAGCCCGTGTGGATCCCCGTGGACGATCCTCGAAACCGACCCGAACTCCGTGCCTTCGTCAACGGAGCGCCGTCCCTTCGGTCGTCCCGTCGAACGTACACAGATGACGATGATAAAGCACCCGGTTAACGTGGTTACGGTGCTCCTTTTAAGTGGGTCAGTCGAGTTTCATCGTGTTTATCCGTGTCTGATACGTGGCACACAAGCGTTCCGTAAAAACTAGTTTGGACGTCTCGAAAATGGAAGCCTCGAGAAGGGGTGGAAATTATAATTGGAGTCCTCGTCGGAGGTTCGAAAGCGAGGAAACAGTTTGGGGATGTGGAGGACGGAAATTTGAGGTAGAAAGAGTTGAAGGATAAGAAGATCGGTCGGGAATATAATTTGCCTCGAACGTCGTAATTCAATTCACCGCCACGATTTCCAATTGCCACGCTAAACGACCGCCTTTCGGTAGAAACGGCTTCAAAGGGAAAATCCTCCCGTTTGATTTATTACCCGCATGGCCAGCGCCGGGAATCTTCCGGTAGACCTTGTGTTTCTAACACTGTAATTTACAACAAACCTCGCGGAAGAAGATTCATAACAGGGGGATAATAAGTTTCACGCGTTTCGAAAATCTCGTCGCCTCGAAACGGAGCCGCGGGGCCGCTTAGAAATTGCACCCCTCGATACGCTTCCGAACAATGCATGATAAATACGTCTATCAAACGGTCTAATGAACTTGTTCGCGTGGTTAATGGAATTTCTGCCCGCCTCTGGTGCAATTAACCTACCGGTCGGGCAACAGCGCGCAATTTGAAACAGGATACTCCTCTCCGAGGGCCACGATGATACCACCTGTTAAGTTCGAGTTCGCGCGCGCGCGCGCGCTCCACTGAGCGATTTCATATCGCGAGGCGTGACGGGGTTATCGCGGTCGAATCGATCAGCGACGATACACGACGCGGCTGACCGAGGTCAACGCGATCGACGTCGATACGAGCGACGGAGGATATCGCGGATAATCGATTCGCGGCAGCGCGAAACTTATCGTGAACCGGACACTCGTTGATCAGCGACGCGTCAATCGGCGGAGGTCGTGCCTGCCAAGAATGTTGCTCCCCTAATTGTTCGCTCGAGCAGACGCTGGGTCGATTAGGGTGAATTGAGCGGCCCTTAAAAAGGGAAGACTGGATCGGTCGTTGAAACGGGGAAGGTGTGGTTTGGACTCCTTTTTATCGGGGAAACTGGGGTGCAAAATTTGACGAAGAAATTGCTGCAGGGAATTATTCGGCCTAACGAGATTAATTAACGATAATACAGGCGACTAATTGCGCCTGAAGTTGCGAAAAAGTTCCACGGGTATTTCAGGTGGTACCGATACCTCCGCCAAGACGACTGTACCGGACGAACTTCCAGCGGAATTCCACGGTGAATGTTAAAAAGCGCGCAACAAATCTTCTCCACCTTGTCAATCAGCATTCGTTACCATAAATCCCGGCGACAAGAAGGCTGTTGTCCGCGAGAGTCCTTCTTTGGGGCGGTAACTCGGATGCGGTTGAGCACCACTGGGTATAATTATGACATCTAATTAGGTTTTTAGCGGTTGGCGGTTGGTTCGGGCCGCAGCAACCATCCAGGACTCGAACAGCCGCAGTCAAGGTCTTTTTTCCACGAGCCAGCTCTGGTTCTGGACTCCTCTGGCTCTGTCGCGCCCCTCCCCCCACCCACCCGGTCTGGGGCCCTCGATAGAGATTCCAGCCGAGTCCCTTTGTTTTGTCCCGGTCGCCCTTTTTTGCGCTGCGACCGATTCAATCGACTCCCGTATACAGTCGAATGTCTCGCGTCCCTCCTTCTCTCTCCCTCTGGGCCCCGACGCGCACATCTGCGACAGGGAGCGAGAGGGAGCGTCGCGATGAGTCCCCGCGAGAAGTCGGCCTTGGAGGTCAGCTTTGACCCCGGACGGTGGGGAAGGGGGGACCGAGCATCGGACCCGGGAACGTGTAATCTCGGCAAATGAAGAGCCTGGGAATAATTAGGAGCGAGCGACGCCGGCAACAAGCAATTAAGACGAATCGATCGCGTTCGAGGAATCCTTCGAGCTGATGTTTGCATACTCTGCCACGGTGCTTGTTGGGTTCGAGATGGAAATTTCAGTGGTGCGCTATGCACGCTACGCAGGGAGGAGAGGGTGACTTGGGAAGTTCGATTAATTCTGATCTTTGGCCTCGACTCTAATCAAGCGAACGCCAGCCTTTACCGTCTTGCTCGACCCTAGCTTCGCGAGGGATGAAAAAGGTGGCAGGGTCGGTAACAATCAAACGGAGCCCGGCGACAACAAATCACGGACACCGGCGATAAGCATCGTGATCGAAGTTCACCAATAACCTCTCCTACCCCTACGCGAGCTCTCTCGTTTCGCTCGCGCCTAAGAACCAAAGAACCGAGGAACACGAGGGACACACCGGGTGGAGGGATGGGGTGGGGTCGAAAGGGACGAAACTCGTGGTCCGTGTTGCGTTAGCCGTGTACCAAACGGCGGACAGAGCGAACGAGCGAAAGAAAGAAAGAAAGGAGCAGAAGGGAACGACTCCCGGGGGATTAGCATTGGAACGTGAAAAAGTCTCTTGTTAGATGGCGGTGGTACCCGTTCGTTCCAAGACGTCATTAGGGCACGCCACGTGAAGCCGAGAGGCCCCGGAGATCGGGACGCGATAAGCCTCGAGTGGAGGGACGAGGACGGTAGAAGGGGTTGCGAAGAGGGGAGAGGGGCTGCGGGCCCAGTTGGATGGGCCAGGTGAACGGTGGGGGAAAGAGGAGCGAGTGACAGAGGCAGAGGTCGCCGGGGTAGGGGGCGACGATGGAACAAAGAGAGACGCGACGAGCCTGGGAGGAGAAGGAGGAGTGGAAGAGGATACGAGACGAAGAGTGATTGAGCTGTAGTCGATCTTGCTGCCCTGTCGAAGTCTCGAATGTCTTGATGCCGGCCAGTCGAAGATCGAGTTCGCTCTCAATACGGGAAGGGCCTGTTTGCTCCTTCCTCCTCGGTCTCCTCTTCCTTGCTCCTTCTGCTCATCTTCTTCTTCGCCTTCTTCTTCCTCCGCTTCTTCTGATCGCCTCCTCGCCGTCCATCTCCTTTCCGTCCACTCGTTCGCTTCCATCCGTCTCTTCTGCTCCGATCGCGGCTACCTCTATCGTCTCGGTCGCGCCCCGCGCCGCCCGATGTTCCTCTCGATGTTTCCTTGATGCCTCTAGCTCGCGCTAGAGAAGCTCCGCTCGCGTCTGCTACTACAAAGTAGCGACACATCCGGACGCGTCCGCCGCTCGACGAGCGTGCCTGGGACTTGTATACGATTTCAGGAAATTCGAGACACGCGGTCGGGAAGACTGGTTCCCCGTTGCCGCTGGACGGTGGCCCGCTCCATTTGTAACGATCATTGCGTTTCGGACTTTTTTGGCCTCTCGTTTGGCCGCGGATCGAATTTCGACGCGAGCCGCCCGTTCGACGGGCACTTTTCCCGCGGAAAAGTCGCGATCTCGATCGCGATCGATGGCTGATAGACGCGAGCGCTGGCTCGCTCGCGAATTTGCATACGGCCGATAACCGGGGCAAAAACCCGCGCGTTTTACCGGCGCCGCCGAGTACGGCCGTTTAGCGGCAACTAACAAGATTACCGGTGCGCCTGGGAGCAATTGATCTCACTTAATTACAAGCCCCGCAGTCGCGACAAACGCCCGAGATTACGCTGGTATCCCGGGCGCCTCGAAACCCCGGCGATCGTCGCGGCTTTCCTCCCTGTTTCGCGGCTCCTTTCACGCTGAATCAATTTGTACGACGTCATAAGGACTAATTGCACGAAATAGCACCTCGCGTGCGGCGGAGGGTGTCGAGCAAAGTTATTGCGGTTTCTGCAACAGGGGAGAATACCCGCGCCGTATTCGCAGCGAGTGGCGTTATTGAGTATTAATAAACCCGTGCATGATAGCCGCGTTAATTAACACGTGACCCGTACGCGCGGATCCCAACGAAATTCACCGTCGACGAACGAACGCGTCGTCGACTGAGACGGTCGACCCACGCCGCAAATCAGTTGCAACCCATTTTCGTAAACACACCGAGGCAAGAGGAGGCCCGGTAATCAAGGCCCAGCCCTGTAGATTCGAATCTCGACGCCCCTCCCCAATAATGTCTCTCTCTTCCCTCGCGCGTGCTCGTGCACACAGGGCCCAACGGCCCGACACCTGCGAGGGGTTACCGCGCGCGCGCGCGCGCGCGCGCGAGAACGAAAAATCCGTGGGCGATCGTGCAACGTCCGCCGTGGCGGACGTTTCCCAATCCCGGACACCCCCGTAATAACGTAGAAAAGCGGCGGCGGGGTGGCCCGCGAACACGCCCCCTGGCATCTCCCTTAATTACAGGCTGCCGCGTCCGAATTTACAATGTCCTTGCTAACCATCGGCCACTCCCTCGCGGAGTTCGCCCAGCGAACGGGAGGGAAAAAGGAAAGACACGCGCGGGGATGCGTTGGACCCTCCTGAGCGACGAACCAAGCGAGCTCCGCTAGGTTCCCCTTTATAAATCGTCGACTGGTTTCGGTGAAAGGTCAGCGACTACCGTTTCCGCCGCACCGGGCGAACGATTCGCTCGATGGGACGTTAACCGGCTCGCGTTGCCTCCTCGTTCATCTATTGAGACGTCTCGGTTTTAATGGGGTCGATTCTAGGTTGGCAGAAAATCCTCGGCAGGCTCTGCTTGGTCGGCGGCTGGGTCCACCCGAGATTCGTTCGCTGATTGGTGTAACTTCGCTAATCTCTGGTAGGCGGTGAGTTGGCAAAAAATTGGGAAGAAGGTTCCTTTGTCGCTAGGAGTGATTTATGACGTCCAAGTCTAGGGGTATCGCGAGGGTTTC
This sequence comes from Xylocopa violacea, assembly GCA_963969225.1. NCBI lineage: Eukaryota > Metazoa > Arthropoda > Insecta > Hymenoptera > Apidae > Xylocopa > Xylocopa violacea. Next base: position 18,795,570 of record CAXAJV010000014.1, read on the forward strand.
GAGCTTTGAATCGGCTCGTTACGGATAGATTAAGACCAGGCGGATGGGTTCGCGGGTCGGTCGTGTTACTTTTATCAGAATTCGTCAGAAATATTAAGCACCTCTCGCCAGAAAAGAGTGTCCAGATCACCCAACGTCCGTAATCCAACCAGCCAATCCGCGAACGGTCCCAACGCGCGTCGATTCGACGTTCCACTCGGTCCGCGGTATCGAAACGATCGCAGCGCCTGGAAGATTAACGCAACCGATTTTTAAGCGCGATTGATCGCGCCGTGCGCGCACGGGTGTACCTGGTGGAGCTCAAGCCGGACACCCGGTACGTAATATATCGGCGCGCGGCGGGCACCTGCTAAGAAAGAAGAAAACTCGCGGTGGGGAATACGATAAAGGGGGATGATTGTGATCTGAGAGTCCGAACGCGATAGAGCCATAGATCATCGCGGGACTGAGGCGGGCCCGGGCTTTTGCTCCATCCACTCTCGTCCCACCTCGGGGGCCTTTCTCGTTCGAGGATGCATCGCGATGCACGCGCAGGGCCGCATCTAACCGTGCATAACTTCTCTCCCCGTGGCAGCTCCTTTAATTGGTAATCTCCCGGTCGGTGGAATCCCTTCGAGCGGAATAACGCACCCGACCGGAGGTGGGGAAAAAAAAAAGGATGAGAAGGAACGGGAGGAGGGGAAAGTGGCCTGTATTAGCGGCCGCGACGCCCCTGTCTTTGGAAGCTGATAATTTAGCCCGTTTTGATATACGGAGCACGTGCTCTAGTTCCTCTCCCTTTTTTTCCCTTCCTGCTCTCCTTTCCCCCGTTCGGGTACCCCTACACCGGGCCTATTAAGCAATCAGCGACATGAAAGAACCATGGACTGGCTGGGTACACCGGGATGGCTAGATGTTGCCTCGTGGAAAATCGGTTTTTAATCGCTCTTGATGGCTCCGCTATAAGAGAGTCTTGTTCCGAGATCCTCTCTTTTGGAATTTTCAAGTAGCTATGGAGATCGTCGAGTTACTCGAAGCGCTCGATGTCCGATAGGGTGATGGATTCGATGTACGAGGTCGTGGTGATCCTGTTGAAAACTGGTACAGGTTGATTAATTAGATCGCTCGATGTCTGAACAGGTAAAATATTCTTTGGAAACACGCGCGCGAGGAGGATTGAGGGTATTTGGAAGTTTGTATCGATCTCCGTTAATAAGCAACGTTAAAGTATGACTAAAGTGTCCAATCGCCAACCGAAACTCTCGTAATAGACGCGAACCAATTGCCCGGACGAAGCTGGACGATCTCCTCCTCGAGATGTTCGTACGATTGCTTCCCGCCTCGGCCCGGGCCCGATTCCCTCGCTCTGGTTCGGGCCCACGCGACGTTGCCAAGTCTCTCGCGGGGCCTCGCGAGCGCCGATGGAAGGGCAGTGAGGGAGAGAAAGTCGAAGGAAGCGGATCGAAGGTAAGAGCCGTTAAGTCGGTAGCATCCGAGACGATTGGCGCCTGATTGGTCGCCGTTTCCCCGCGTCGACGATCGAACCGGAAGCCGCGGCACGGTGCACGCTTAAACCGCAAACAAACGCGCGCGAAAACCATCGAGATCGATCGATCGATCGATCCTTTACGCTATTTTCAGAATCTAATGAAAGTCGATCATTCTTTATTTTAATGGTGCTCGTAGTTGTGAGATAGCAGATGACGGCGTATAGAAAATTGATAAATGAAGTGTACAAAGTTTATTAGTTATCGCAAACGGCTTCTACTCGAGTGTTACTTCACGATCGTCTAGTTACAACAGTTCTTGTTGTCAGTTGTTAACACGTATGTACGGCCATAAATAACTCGGCGTAAAACTCAGCGGGTAATCAAAATAATCGATTCGTTCGTCTTAATTTATGCGATATACATCAGGCTCACCTTGTTCGCCCCAAATACAATCGCACTTTATAATCGTTATCAAGCGGCAGGATCGGCCGCATGCGCAATTTTCCTCAACACTGTATGTTTCTCTAGCAAACGTGCCAGAATAATTGCGGTGGGTACGAGGCCCCGTCCGGGTTCTCGACAATTTTAATTAGAATTCAAGGAACGATTTTATGCGCGTCGCTCGACGAACTTTCGTAATCGTTCCTGTCGGTCGCCGGGCCGTTCGTGCGCGCGATTTTTAAATAATCGGTCAAGGGAGTTGGCTGGTGTGTTTTACGAGCAAAAAGCGTCGACGAGATCGATTGATAAGAAAAAATTAATTCGAACTTAAGTACCGTTGCCTTTCGTGTTACTTAATTGCCTCATTATATACGATGTAACGACTACCGAATGAAGTACGAGGAGGGCCCTGCTTAACGCGGATGAAAGGAAGAGGAGGAAGAAAATCAAAAACGCGTTTCATTCTCGTTCGCCTTTCATAAATTAAATCGTCCCACTGCTCGAGCCTTCCGGTCGGTTTCGATTTATCGGCGCGGCCGCGACTCGCGGAAATTTACGATCCTCGCGAGGCATTCCGCGTCTCTCCCGTGCGCCGCGATCTTCCACGAAATTCCAGCGGGAACCGCCGAAACCCGCGTGCGTTCGAACGCATTCCAGAAATCGTCGCGGTGTGCTCGACTTGCGAGGAAACGAAGATCGGGCGGATAAAAAATTTGTACGATTGCGTGGACCACGGGGGATGGTCTCAAGTGGAACCACGCGCACCTGGTACATTCCGATTGCGACGCTTCGAGCGTCCCTATAGCTTTTCTAAAATCTAATGGCGACTCAAGGTCAGCCACGGTCAATTCCTCCGGAACGCTTTCACGAAAGCTCCTCGCTCGACTTCCGATAATCGTGTACCCATCTACGATCCTAATTTACCCTTACACCGATTTCCACGCTGTCCCGCCATAGGGCGTCGTCGTGTAACACAGTTATCGCATGCTGGAACGGTCTTTGTCCCCCCGAGAAAGTGAAAAGGTTCGGGCTGTTGGACGTGTTCCACGCAACTTGTTCGCCGGGCCCTTCGTCCCTCTGATCTTATTGCCTTGTAGCGGCGCGCGGTCCGCTGGGTGGGGCACGGGGGACCCGGGGAGGGTGGACGGGGCCTTGTCCAGGCCACTAAATCTCGGGAGAGGCTTCGACGTTGAAATAATAAACATGTCCACCGGGACTGTCTCTCCTTGACGTGGTTCCGTTCCTCTGGACGAGCCGTAGGACGTAAAAGGGCGCGCATACAAGGTCCTCCGGGGGGTCCACGGCCACGCCGTGGAAGGGTGGGGCGACGGGGACCCTGGCCGTGGCTGCTCCGTACATGGAACGCAACGGTCCGCCAAATAGAGCGGTTCCCTTCGAGCTTCTAATACGGGCATATTTTTCGCCCTTTTTCTCTTCCTCGGCTTCCTCGATCTTCGTGGCCATCTTCTGACGAGCTGTCTCAATTAATGCCTCTGGACTATTAATGATAGAATATAGTAACTCGAAGGAGCCAAAAATTTTTCGAAATACTCGAGAAATTCTAATCTCTGAATAGCTTCGTACGAAATAAGCGCGTTTGGTTGAAAAAAAAAGGGACAAGGAATGCGCAGCCAGTGATGGTTGATTGACTTTTCCCAGCGCCGAGTCACTCGAATCCGTGGAATCTACGGCGAAACAAGCGTCGTTTTCTTTTCGCGATTAAGAAACCACCGACTTACACCGGCTATACGATCGTACAATCCTCGTAAAGGAGCACGGGGCCCTGAAGACTTTGGCCTGGCGCAAAAACAGGCCCAGCGAACCGCTGTAAAGTCGTCGTGGATGCAGGGATGCATCTACCGATCCCGCTCCGCTCGTTCTCTCCAAGCTTAGACGACCGGATCCCTGTTACAGCCAGCGGACTCGCGCTACTTCTCAATTATCCGCGTCACTCTCCCGAACAGCCGTTTACGACGAATTGATCGCGGTTAAACGACTCAATTTCCAGGATTACTCGATCGCGGATATCGGGATGCAAAAATAGGACGCGTGGAACTCGAGAAGAATAGTCGACGGTCCCTTAAAGTACCTATCTTCGAGCAACGCGCGACGGATGGAGGAATTTCTCTCTGCTAATAATTTAAAAAAAAAAAAAAAAAAGAATAGAAAATTCGTCCAGAGATAAATAGCACGGCACAAACGGAAACCTCGATAATCACTCGAAACCGTAATAACTTCATCGCGGCCGCAAAAATTCGCAATCCCAGACCCCTGCATTATTCCCAGCCACCATCATCTCGCCAACAAAGCCTCAATCTTCGCTCGCCCAGAAAACTACCCGCGCACCGTTCCCGACCGCAGACGCGTACCAGCCGGTAGCGACACTCCCAGCAACGTTGGCGTAACATGACGAATCGAAGCGGGTGGCAGAAGCCGCTCTCAGCCGGGCGAAACACACACGCGGGGGGATGGGACAAGTCAGCGAACTAACTCCAGTCACGCGCGGCAACTGTAATCACGTCAGCGCGGTGCCCAGGCTCCCTTGATTGGACCGTCCATCGGTCCTCCCGTGTTTCTTTCTCGTGTCTCTTCCAGCGCCACAGTATATCCATCCATCCCCCTGCGCTCCCTCTTCGCCGGACGGGAGGGAGCCTCTTCGTCTCTGTCGTCGAATGGCCAACTCTCACCCCATTTCTCCGGGTGCCTCTACTTCCTCCCGCCCCTCGTCCGCCCTTCGGTCTAGTTTGCGAGAGCCAGAACCAGCGACTCCTTTCGTTCTTGTCCTACCGGTTGGCTGGCTCCCTTTTCCGTGCCGTTCCTCCGCCGTTCCTCCGCCGTTTCGTAGTCGCGGCTGTGTGGTGGAAGCCGTCGAGCACAAATGAGGTTGTCGCGTCAGCGCGTGCGTCCGCGCCGCTGCGGGGCCCGCGGCCCGACGATGTCCCAGGGAACGGGGACGAGTTTTTTCGACCGCGGACGCTCCTCGTTTTGTCATTTTGCTCTCTCCACGCTACCCCCGCCTTCGCTCGATCATTGTTCTCGGAAAGCGGAGTGGACAAGAGTAGACGACGGGGACACTGGCGAGCGCCTCCTGCGGGAGGAGGTTGTCGGGTGACTCGATTTTTTTTTTTTTTTTCGTGACACTCGCGGACTTTGGAGGGTGATGACCCAGCGCGAGGGTTCGGCTCGCGAACGAGACTATTCGCAGCGGAATTGGCGTCGGGAGTTCCGCGTGACGCGTCGAAGCGATCCGTCAGCGATCCGCCTGGCCAAGCTGAGGTTGGAGAACGCCGAAGACTCGTAAATAACGAGTAAAAAGCGAGCTGAGCACGCGATATTCACGCATACCGTGGACGCGGCCAATCCGGTGGTGCGCAGCGACTTTATGACGGTCCACCATAAAACGCGGATGTAGTACAACGGCCGAGGTAGTCGCCGTAGGTGTACCGTTTACACGGTCAAAGGAGAACGAGAGAGAAACGGGACCGTCGATCCACGGACAACTTTATTATTTTCGGCGCGGTTACTTCATCGACGGCGTTGTAAGTAAAAAAGGAAAAGAGGTACCCGAGTGAAGCTTCGAGATCGTGTAACACTGTTGCGCAACGGGATCATTGTTATCCGTTTTACATCGTCGCAACCTGTGTTTCGGTTTTGTCGTTTAGTGATCCCGATGTTCGACACGATCGCTTAACGAAGCGTGGGAGAAATGTTAGATAGATAACAATCTGAATTGTAGAATCGATCGTTGTGGGCTAATTTCGATGGTGCTCGATTACAGAAATAATTCTCATCGAAGAGTGAATCAAGTAATCGATCTCCAGTAGAACAAGCACGAAGAGTCAGACACGTGGGATCATTAAACCAGAGACTCCACGATACTCGAAGTAGAAATTCAAGAGATCTCATGTAGTAGTCGAATCCAATTTTCGGTTCGCGAACCAGCAGCCATCCATCAGCCTGGCAAAAATCATACCACGTCCATCGCGCGATCATCTCCAAACGGTGAACCGCGCTGCGCTTTTAATTGCTGTTAAACGCGGCGCACGCAGAAATTCAGAGGCGGGCAGAGCAATCGGACGCGATTTCCACCAGTAGGAGACGACAGGTAGATGAAACGGAGGAACGGCCGGCCGCTCCATTCCCTGCAAATTGGTTAAATTGCCACGTTACGTTCCACGGCCCGATTCCCTGTAACCGATCGGCTTTTTACCGAACCGATCCCTGCCCGTCATAAGAAAGACATTGCGCCGTCTCTCTCTCTCTCCTTTGTACCCGGACGATCCTCCCGTCCAGAACGGACAAAGAGGGGCCCGTCGCGAGTTTCGTTCGCATCCGCGTTGGTTAACGCGCGCCCCGACATCCCCCGTGACGCTACGCGGGTCCCTCCTCGCGTACACAGCGCGCACCATCCCCTTTCCTTCGACCGCTACCGACGTTTGTCGTCGTCCCACCGACCAATGCCAATTATTAAATTCCCCTGTAAACGCGGACCGCTCGACGTTCGAAGTTAACAGGATGAAGCGGTTACGTTTGCGTGCCGCGTTGCTCGTCGAGCGGATCCAAAATTGCGCACGAACCGCTCCCGTCTTGGAATTCGAGACGTTTGTCGAGGTGGATGCCTGCCGGGTGGAAACGTGCTTCTGGACCCGGGGAAGGTTTGGCGGAGATACGGAGAGGAAAATAGCCCGGTTGGAACACGGGAGGTTAAAGGTTGAACGGTGGTTCACGGTTAAGAGGCGAAGGGAGGGTTAAAGACGTTGCGTGAGGGGGTTGGTTGGCTGTCGTTTGTTTGCTTCGTCGAGTTTTTGGTTACGTTTCTCGCTGGGACTGTGATTAGTGTAAGACGAGAGTGTGCTGTCTAATTGCAGTGGGTCTTCGTATAATAAGGGCTGTTAGATCGAACAATTAGGAATGCAAATGGACTGCACCGTCCAACTGTTAGAAATGAAATCGCAACGAGAAAGATTCTAGCACGCAAATTAACGAGCCAGCAAAATACCGATAATTATCCTCCTAGATGATGGTACGAAAAACGAGCGGGGGAGGGACGCGGAGCCGAAACGTTCCGCAGAGAGCGCAGCAAGACCGCGAGAGCGGGCGAGCTCGAGATTGGGCCTCATTACCGGCACGCAGCTGCTTGCGGGCTAATAAGCCGTCACAGCTTCTGTGCAAACGCGTCTCGATGCAAATGTTACTTCTTCGAGGCACCGTGCGCCCGGTTCGACGAGAGGAGGGAGAACGTGGAGCGGGAGTCTCGCGAGGAGGACGCACAGAGCGAGCGAACGAGACGCGCGGGCTTCCCGACGAAAAGGCTCAGGTAACACGGTGGACCTACTGCTCGCGGAGAGACTTTTACGGGGGAGTCGGTCTCTAGGGATCGACGAGATCTCGCTGGTCGATCGAGCGAGCGTATCTTCGATCGATGTCCCCGTCGACGCCGCGGGACACTCGATCCCCCTCCCGCGGTATTGTTTCGTGGCTGCGCGGTAAATTGGGATAAACGTCCGGGTGAAAGTATCGGAGCCGATCGCGGGCTCTCGAGGCGATCCGATTCGAGATTTCTAAGCGGAGCTCCGACTGCTGGAATGGAATTGTTAGCGGAACAGCGACTCGTCCACCCTTTCCCCCCGTGCGCCCATTAACTCGATGGCTGCGTTCGACAGCGAGCGCTATCCCTAGGGGGTGATACCGTAAGTACCAACCCCAACAAATTACCCTCCGCGTTCACCCCATCGAAAACATGCTCCGACACGAACCGCTCCGACTCGAGGTCCCCTTGCTCCGCTCGTGGACCCCGCCATAACCGATGATCCACTTTCTCGTAACACGCGTTCAGCACCCACGCGATCCCTCGAGTCGTAGATCGCGCGGAAGGGGTCCGGGAAGAAGCGGCGCGGGCGTAGGAGGTGAGCGCGTTATCCCGAAAGTTTAGTGGCTGGCGCGAGGCAGAGCACGAAACCGGTAGTAAAGTTATTCAGAGGGCAGCCAGGACGGCGATAAGCGGGCGAGGGTAAAGGGGCGAGGTAGGAAGGTAGGTGGAGGCAGAAGGCGGCCGGGTATCCGAGTACCCGAACCGATCTTCACAGATAAGGGCAGAAGGTGTAACTTACTAGGCCCGTTGTATACCTCGATACATCGTGCCTTTATATATCCCCGCGTCCTCCCGTTACATGCCCTTCTCTGTATCCCTCGAGCTAAGCCCGCTTCTGCCGCGGCCCGTTCCTCTCCCCTTCCTCGCGCGCCGCAACCCTTCTGCCTCTTCCTTTACCTTTTCACCTTCCGATCGTAAGCGACTGTTATGTAGCTTGTAAACCTTTCGAATGTGCGCGTGTGTGCGAAATATATATATTAGCGCGCGTGTACGTGAATATCGCTTCTTCCGCGCGCTGTCCTCCCCCTTTTTTCTCGCATTTCGATTTTTCAAAATTCGAAACGATTCGCGAACGTTGTGCTCGCGAAATGTGTACGAACGCGCGCATGGGTGCCTCTGTGGGTGTGCACGGGTGCGCACGTGACGTGAAAACGCGGAGGGGCGAGAGGAGGACGGCCGTCGATCGTGGAACGTATAAAAAGCTCCGAAATATGCTGCCGCATGCCGGCCGGTTCCACGAACACAAAATAAAGACAATGGACGCATCTTTGGCCAGCTCTCGCCGCTTAGGTCGCGGTTCGAACGTCCGTCCGGAATAGCTGGCTCGCTTTCTTCTCCTCCGGTCGATCGAGTACGACTCGCGTCTGCCCTCGAGGGGTTGATCCGGTCAAGTTGTTTCTGCGGAAGATTCAATTCCAGCACGGCGGCTCGCGCCCTCGAACGCGTTGCTGCTAGTTCCGCCAATTCGGAAACAGCCGTTTTCGAGTTAGAAAAAATGGTCGAAGAATGTTTCACACGTTTCGTATCGATAATAAAATCGTGAACGTTCGCGACAGGAACTAAAAAACTTTGTATTGGAGACAAACTAAGAGGAAAGTTAAATCGAACGTGCGTGTATCTGTTTTCGAAGAGGGAGATGGAAGCATATAAAGCGGAGGATTATGTGAACGGGAAAATATTGGCCATCGTCGACAAGAGAAGCGATTCGAGTGTAATACCGCGAAGACGATCGAGGGTCTCCGCTGCGTTTCGTGCGGTTACTACCCAGCACGGACAGATCTTCGCGAAGGAGCCAAAACAGCTCGTTCGAGATTTAACGCCTCAATTACGAATTCATCGCCGGGGGCAGCCCGGCCAGTGATGGGATGAAGACGATTTCAACCGCCTCGGAACACGAACGCTGCCGAATATATATCGAACACCTTGCAACATTTTAAAGGGCTCTGCGCCGTGTATCCCGTGAGCCGTAAGTTCCTCCTGACAGCCGGACCCGCCGTAAAACATTCGAACGAAACAATAATAAACGGGTTTGGTATTTCGCCCGCGTCAAGAGCTTCGCTTTCTTGCCATATTCGGGAGAGGAGGAATTGCGAGGGGGCATTTCGTGGCTAATGAAACGGCGGATACATCTGGCGATCGTTCGTTGCAGAAGATCCCCGAATTCTCCGTAAAATCTTCCTACGAACTTTCGACTTTACCGCGACATTTCAAATTTTTAAACATTCAGAGGGAAATCTGAGAAAATTTTGCACCTTCGAGGACTAACTCTGCAAGCTTTCCTCGTATCGTAAGCTTGAAAAATTTTGAAAAATCCACAGAGTTACTTTACAAAATATACACCGTGCCACCCAATAATCTGGACAATTCTTCTCGAAAAAATCATCGGGGAAGGAAGGAGGCGAATCGAGTCACGAGCGCGACTTTAGCTCGCGGACAAAGAAGAGAGCCACCCTTTTCCTAGGGGCCCATGGCAGATTACGATCTCGAGGCGCTCTCGCAATTTGCATGGGGTGTAGGTTTTCAGGATTAGAAATGCGCCGAGGACGGGGGAGACGGGCGTTTTTCGTGGTCGAAACCGGCCGATGGCCGCGTACCCACGGAGATACGTATGCGTGTACAGGAACGAATTCACGGCTCCCCTTAATACTCTCGCTAAGGCGATTTATCCTCGACGCCTCGATCGGCGCGAGCAAGAAAACAAGAGGACGAACACGGCCGTTCGGGCTGGCTACAAGGCTGCGTGGAGAGGAACGCGTTCTCCTCTGCGTTTCCGAGGGTTCGCTCGCTCTCCGAGCCACTTAGCCGCGGCTCCCTTCAGCCAATAAGCTAGGTTGCGTTTTAAGGCCGTTTGATAGCGTCGATACGCGACTCATCCGAGGAGATTACGCGGAGTCGGTCATTAGAAACCGTCAATTACAGCCTCTAATGACAATAATAAAATCAGCGTCCATCCCTTTTCCATCTTTTTCCCATAGCTGTCTCGAAGACGCACGCTCCTCCGCACCCATCGCTGTTCACCCACTGAAAATCCATCCGCCTGCAGATATCGAGCAGCGTTTCGAGCGGACCTTGGACGTCTTCAGCAATTAAACAGGGTGGACAGATGGCCGCGGGTTGACGCTCGTTACAAGTTTCTCTCTCTCGCGTTGGATCACGTGCTCGATCTTCGCGAACCGAGCGAGCATCTGCCGAAATAACGACTTAATTCGGCGGGGTCTCGGTTAGCCCCGCAGCCAAGGTGGCGGATCGAGTTGGCCTGACTGGCGCGTTTCTTAGAAAACACCGTTCTCCACGGCGTTCCCCGAGCGAGTCACCGCGCAGGGGCTACCTTAAGGGAGCGCGCGGTGGATTTCGGGAGAAATTCGAGATCGAAATCAGCACGGGCCCCAACGCTGACGCGTTCGACGCCAGGAAAAGGACGCTGGGGTGCTTCGCGAACTATCGTCCGAGATTGCCTGTTTGCGCTTTTGTTGCCAGCTATTCTGAGCGCTGTGGTTATTATGTCGTTCCTCTCAAACAGCAGTGGATTGCGTTAGACACGATAGAGTTGTAGTTAGAACGATAGAGTTGTAGTGGATTGGTATTCACTTTATCGAGACTCACAATATTGTTGAGTTTTATTATTAGTGAGAACTTTTGCAATGAAGAAATTGGTACAAAAAGTGATCGTCGAGTTTAAAAAATTTGATGTCGTTTATTTTAAAAGTTTCTAAAGGATGTCGACGGCTATTCGATACGGAGCGTCAGGTGTTCTCCGTAAAAAGGTAAGCGCGTAGCTGTCCACGGAAGAAGCCAATTTTCGAGGACCTTCCGTTCGAAAATTCGTGCGGTTGCTTAAATATACATATTGGGCTACCCGAGAACGATTTCGGCGTTCGTCAAAGTCCAATATTTTCGGCCTGTAATTTCCTCTGCGTTGGAAAACAACGCTGTTTGCGCCTTTTCATCTTTTCATCGTACGTCATCCAAGATCAAATTAACTAATCGTCTCTGTTTCTCTTTCTGTTGCAGGTGAGTATCCCATCTTCCCATGATTTGCTAGGTTACAATGTTCTTAACCGAGCGTCGTGAGTACACACACAGACACACATGCCCATATATTTTCCAATTCACCCCAAATTTACTCGTCGACGTCGTTCAACCCGCCGAAGGTTGCTGTGAAAAAAATTTTCCCGATACCTCTCCGAGGAATAAGTCGCGGTAGCCATCGTCCACCGTTTCTCGATGGTTCTCTACGCGCGTAATCGTGGTCCCGTACGCGCGCACCCCCGCCCGCGTACGATAATCCTTTATCGCTAAAGAGCCGGAGAATCGTAGGCAGATACGAATGCGATTTTCAGAACCTGTTACGGTCGTTCTGGGGCCCCACCAAGGTGGTCTACAATTGCAGTAATAACTCAATTATCCTCTCTGGGGCCTGGTACCCGCCTATCTGCCTCTTTTACTCTCAAATCTCTCACTCGGCTACCCATCCCCCGCCTCCCTCTGTCCTTGTCCCACGAACGAAACCGCTGTTTAACCCTCTCGTTCCCCTTGTGGCCGCGGTTTCTTCCTGCTTTTATCTCGATCCCTCGGTCTACCCCACCCCCCTCCCCCCCGTCCTCTCCACCCGTTCTTCTCTCCTTCTCTCCCCCTCTGTTGCAGCGCCAAGAAATCCTCCCGGTGGAGCGTAATAATCCCTTCGATCCCATCACGATCTCTCCGTTCACATATTATTAAGGGCTGCGCGCGCGCACCACCGCGCACGGAAATCGACCGTCCGCCTCGCGGCCTCCGCCGTGGAAACGTATCGAAATCGTACAATTAGTTCGAACGATTGCCAGGCAATGATGACTTCTCCGGTTGCTGGCGGCTTCCACCGCGGCGGTGGCCGATCCCGTGGCCTCTGCCGTCTGTTCGACGAGTTAACCCCCGAACGCCTGCGACGCTGATCCTCGTGCGTCGCTATTTTCCGCCGTCCAACGCCGTCCGTCGTTCGCAAAGCGCGCAGAGAGCTACCAACACCGACAGCATCGACGCGAAACATTTCAGCGACCCCGCTCGCGAGCCATTCGTCAACACTCCCCCGTGCGTTCCCCGAATGCGCCCCGCGTTAATCGCGAATATCTCAAGCTCAGCGGGTCCCGAACATGGCCGCATGAATCACCGGAATCCCCGACGGAGACCCACGGGTGCGTCCCCGGATCGCGAGCCCCGTGAATAATAAAGCCGGCTCCGAAAGTGGGCCCACGGTGGAAAGAGATCGAGCTATGCGGGGGAAAACTCTGGGGAAAAGAGAGGCGAGAACGAAGACGTGGACTGGCGGTGGGTGGTAGTGGGTGCGCGTTTGCGTGCGACCGCGTGCCGAAGCCGCGGCACGGTGGAACGCGAGAGGGGTTAAGCCAAAGCCCCATCGATCATGGGATCCGGCCGGGCCGCGATCCCATGACTCTGGGAGCATAAAGCGCCGTAAGACCCGTCGCCGCGAGAGGACGGGACGAAAAGGAGACGGAAACCCTCCGGGCGGCGGGAAAGAGACCAGTCCGTGGGCGAAAAGAGGAGGACGCGGCGGCAGAGGAGCGCGCACCGTGCGTCGAGAAATGGTCAGCAGGCCCCCGCGGTGGAGGGTTCAGCGGGGGTGAGCGGCAAGCGGGCCCCATAACCGTGAACTCTGCACGCCGCGGCTTTATGGCGGTACGACGACGTGGAATTACCCCTGTCGTAAGCAGGTATATACTTAAATCTCGCGCTCATGCACGTAAGTCGCGGACGAAATTGCACACGGCCGATCGAGATTGTGGAAAACCCGGGGCCGGACGAGCGCGACTAAAGCGCGGTCACGAGCGCCCGCGCGGGGACCTCTGCCGTGGACCCACCACCGGGGGTGTGGCGTGATTTACCATTGGGAACGGTGACCGGGCCCGTTGCTTTTATGCGCGCCGCTCTTTTTGATGGGTTCGCGTGCACCGCGAACGCAGGGCGACAGATACTTGACTCGGAGAATTATCGACTTGCCGGCCGCCGGTGGGCAATTTGCTGTTTATGGGAAAGCGGGTGGCGAGGGATGTTCCTCCGTCTGGATGAGGTACTGGGACTCTTTCACGAGGAGGACGAGTTGGGTGTTTTTGGTTCGAGGTGTTTGGGATTTTTTAGTGACTTTTTGAAGTGATTAAGATACAAGGGTGGTTTTATTGTGTCAACTTGATACTGATGGATGCTGATTTTAAATTCTCTGGACTTGAATTATTCTGGAATTTTGTTCCTTAGGGTTCAACTTCAAGTTTTTCTTGTAAAGCGTGAAGTATTCGTTGAGCTTTAATTGTGGCGCAATTAATTCAATAATTGCTGCATCCCGTAGTGAAGCAAATTAGCAACGCAGATCATTGCTCCTTCATTTTTTCCGACGTTATTATAAGTACATATAATTTCGCAGGATCGCAGAGAAATGGTACGCGCAACGATTTACGGAGGCGAAGGCCAAATGATTAAGGTGCGATTAATTAGGATCGCTGCTGTCCACACAGAAGGTTAAGGCGTGACTAGCGGAACAAATAAAACTATCATTACGAAGGCGAAGATATGCATTATAGCTCGTTGGATTCCGAGAATGGATATGTGTGTAATTCAATTAACGATCTTTCTCTCGAAAGAATGCAATTATCAGGCGAAACATTCCTCGCATTTTTCCTGTGGACACAACCGCAGTACTGTGGTTTCCAATTGGAATTCAAAAAACGATTCCTAATGAACTCCTCTGGTCGTTAGCAAGGTAGAAACAATTATCGGACGAAATCCATATTGCCCTCGCTCCCTTTCATCCACGATAAAGGGAACGTTGTACAAAATTAATTCGTGACGAAGAGAAATTCGGTAACAGGAAATTTCTAAAAGGCAACCGTGTAGGGTCCTCGAAATTCTCTTCAGCCATCTTTCTTGAGCGAGAAGTGGGCTCAGGATTATCGCTTTCTTCATCAAGAAAAATACGATCACGATCATCGCGGACGAAATGTACAAGGGTCCCGTGAAAACGCAATTAAGCGCAATCGAAAATCGATTCCTCAAGGGTCGAACTCTCCCGTAGCTTTGTCCGCCCTTATCGGACTCTCGTTCGAGGCTGGACGCGCAGCGGGGCGCGTCCTCCTCGCGATATTTAGGACGCTATACTGTAATCGAGTCAAACGCGAGAAGCTCGAAGGTCGAAGGCGAGAAACGCGATTTTTCCCCGTAGTTCGGGTTTAATCTGCTCGCGCGATAAGCCGGATGCAAATTTAACGACGCCCATTAAGGGAGACATCACCGCGAGGCGCCTTAATGACAGTCCTTAAATCCCCGAGATCCGTTCGGCTTTATCTGTACCCTCGACGGGGCTCGAGGAGATCGTTTAAGCCGATCGTCTCGCCGCCGATAAGATCGGATTGTGATTCGTCGCGTTAATTGCTGGACATTTTTTTCTTTTGGTACCGCGTCTTCCTTTTTTTTAAATTTCTTTTTTCATTTAAATTCGAGGGGTTTTTCGTGGCAATGTTGCGCGTCGATGTTGCATTCTGCAGGAGGATCGAAGATCGAGGGGGTTGATTGGATATTGTCGCGAAGCGAGCCGGTGATTTTTAAGGCTCGTAAATTAGGGATGAGGTTTTAATCGAAGGACTTTCGAAATTTATGCCTTTCCGAGCGCCAATATTTCTTTGGCGCGAATATCGCTTCGTTGACTGATCATTTACGAGCTATTTCGGAATTCTACTTTGCGTTTTAGCGGTACTGGTTAAAGAAGTAGGGAAAAACATTCGCTTTCGATAACAGTTCCGCATTGGCACCAGGAGCTAATGGAAAATACGATAATCGCGATAAAAATGTCTCTATACTGTTTGAAAATTCATTTAATGTAGGAAAAGGTTAAGAGGGATAATTATAGATCGCTCGGTTGGGATAAGGTTAATATAATCATTCGGGAAACGAAAATAATCGCTGGTAACAAGCCTGTTTCGCGCTGATTGCGTTAGTTCCACGCAATCGCGAGCCAGTGGAACGTGTATCATGCGGCGAGCTTATAATTAAGCGTGTTTGCATTCGTGAGTATCCCTTTTAAATTTCGCGTTGCACTTTCTTCCTTCTTTTCCTCGTTCTCCAAGTATCTCGCGTACGAGGAACACGGAGGGGGCGTAAGGGTGGAACAGGGTTCGTGATGAACGCGGAAACATTTTTAATATTTCTAGAATCAAAGTCCAAATTGCTGCGATCACGGAATCCATCGTATCCTAAAATTACGACGTCAAGTAGGATTACGGTTGCAAAAGTTGCAAATGTTTTTCAGGTATTAATTACACGTAACAAATTTGTTGAATCGACGATGACTTTGAAAACGAACCTCCCACGCGAATTATTGAGCAAAACGCAAGCTTTAAATACGTGTGACACATAAAATAATGTGACGTAGAGTCGGTAGTAACTTCTGACTGGAAGCAGATGGTCGGAAAGGTATAATACTTGCAAGCTCATCTCCACAAATAATCTTCAATGTATTCAAAAATGTATAATTGAACAATGACCAGCAAATTTCCGGCGACTCGTTAGCGCGCGCGGACGCGCCGATACACAGAATCACCCCCGAACTGCGCCCGAGTCAACCGAAAAGAAACAAGCGGAAGCCATTAACAAACATCTCTCTTCCCAAACAATGGCTATTCCGACTTTCATCAAGTTCGAGAACAAGCAGCGCCCCCCTCCTCGGCGTCCACCTTCGTACGGATAAATGAGGACGCTGGCTGAGAACCCCCTAATAAATACCGAGTTTCTCCATCACTGGCGTCCACCTTGCCTACCACCCTCTCCAATCAGGCATCAGACACGATCCTCACGGAGGTAGTCCTCCGACCAACCTTCCTTCCTTCCTTCCTTCCTTCCTTCCTTTCTTCCTTCCTTCCTTCCTTCCTACCTACCTTCCCTCGATTCCTTCCCTTTCTTCCTTCCTTTCTCCCTTGCCAAAGCAATCTTCCATCCCCGGAGTAAGACATTGAGGCACCTGCTAGAGTCCAGCTCAATCAGGGAGTATAGCGTGGCGGAGAGGAGGCAGCAGGCGGTAGTGGGAGAGCTTGCACGGTATACCCAGGGAACTGTATCCGGACGGGGCAGGGGCCCTCGACCGACTGGGTGGTCCTACCGCTTCAGTTGTGTTCCGACGCGCTTCAAGCCAACACTACGAACACTATTTCGATCCAGCCGGTGTCGTGTGCTCCTCTCTCGTCCAACGGCAGTGCCAGGGCTGGCTGGAGTAAGCCCGCGCGAGTCCTACCGGTTCCGTCCTCGCCGTTCGATCCACGGCGACGGCCCCGCTGGATCTCCGTGATTACGCATCCATCCGCGCATACATATGTACCAACGCGTGCGCGCTTTGCAAGGGTTCGGACGATTCTCGTTCGCGGAACGCGTCGCGGGACACTCGCGAGGACGACGGACCAGTGATAGTTCGATGGCAGCCGACCCGCAGATTCGGAGGGATCGGTCACGTCGGTGCGCTGATTGGTGAAGGTGGCAAGTGTCGGCGGTAGAAAGCTCCGGTTCCGTGGCAGGCACCGCCGTCTGGCTGTCCGAGCTGTCAAGTCGGCTGGCTGTCCGCGAACCATCCCAGCGACGGCGATCGTCCAGGTTTCTGAATAGTTCGCGGATACCCCGTCACGGTGGGGCGCAGACATTCCGCGGGTCCTCGCGCGTCGATTTCTTATTAGAGAGATATCCGAGGATAACCGCGCGCGGAGATATTCCCACACGTTCCCCCGGCACGGTCCCATATAAATCAGGGGACCTCCGCGAGGGACTGCTCCGGCCGACTCGAAAAGACCGGTTCGTGTTTTCGCGGTACGATCGACGATGATCGGTTGCAGCCGTATAAACGACGAGATAATTCTTTGGCGGTGAAGTGAAACGATTCTCGATCGGGAGGTGCGAAGGAAGGAGAATGGTATAAGGGACGATAACGACAAGGTGGCACGGGCTGTAATCAAATGCAGGTTTATTTAGAACGGCCGCTTTGATAAAGTGGTTAGTGCGAAAGCGTGGATCGAGCCAATCATACCTGATTGCCCGGACGTGAGTTGTGCGAAGCCGGAGAAAGAGAAAGGGGCGAGACGTAGAAAGGAGCCGAGGATACGGCCACGGGGAGGCACGGACGGGCGCATCATCGAGTCGCGGACACGTACCGGATGAAGACGTCCGATGGTGCGCGCCACGTGATTCGTAGATCGCCACCCGATTCCTCGATACGATAATCTAATCGACGTTTCGTGACGAGCATCCGCGGCAGAGAGTGGGGGTTACCGTTTCTCGTCACGGTCTACGATGGACTCGAAAATGAGAAGAACGTCCTCCTAGTGAGGATAGAGGGTGAGTTTTCATTCTTATTTCGGAGTACTTATTAGGCACTGACGATTCATTCGTCGAGCAACGAAACATCGCAGCTTATTCCTTTGCGACAACCGCGAGTACCGTGGACCAACTCGTCGTACCGTTTAGACGCAAACTACCGCAGTCCCCAGCGGCCACATTTTTCTCGCCGGAATTTCCCGATTATCCGTGACGCGGTCCGTGCACGACGAAGCCGGCCGCTCCGTTTCTGCCGGTCCAGGGACCCAGGTATGCGCGCCCAGGCACAGGGCCCCCATTCACCGTTTTTTCTTATTCCATCCACCCAGAGTTTCACCGAGGCACCTCGTTCCGTTCGACGGCCACGAGACGCCTAATTCCTAATTCCTATTCTCGCCGTAGGCCCTTTGGCCGTTGGGCCCGGGGAAGGGACAGCGCGCGGGGCCCCGCTTTCTCGAATTCGAGCCGGCCAGCGCCCGGAGAGAAATATCTCTATTATTGTCATGGAGATGACCGACCGCGCGAAGAATAGGCCGCGGAGGGAGTTTCGTGCCGGGAACCAGAGGACGCTCTACGTTTGGGTCCGAAAGACGCGTAACTCAACGAGCTGGAAGTCGCTGGGACCGATCCGCGTTTCCGTAAGCGAGAATAACGAGGGTGAACGCGGGCTGTCGTCGGTTTCGCTTTCGAGGTTGTAATGGGACGCGATGAGACGAACGCTTGGTGGGATTCGCGAAAGGTTTGGAAGGTTGTTTCGCTTTGGTAGCGCACGTTTTCAGTGGCGTTTCTGGTCGTCGTGGGGTAACGACGACAGTCGGAAGTAGGGGAAGTTTCAGTAAAGGAATTTCGAGTAAATTATTTTATATCTCTCGACGCACTCGTTCAAGAGATTAGTATCTAGGCAATTTCATTTAATATAAATGTGAGCCTACGTGTTATTATAAAAACCGTAGAAAAAAACACACGGCTACGCTTGCAGTCTTGCTTTTTGAAGGGTTCATTAAAATGAAAAAGATAGCAGAACTATTATAAATTCTATGCTCGGCTCCAGTAATTAAAATGATTACAATTTAAAGGTAATCTGCGCATAAAATTGTGTAATGTTAGCTTGACTTATAATGCACAAATTAGAGCTCGAAGTCAAATGCAGGAAACGTAATTTTTAATTAGAAAAAAAGACAAATGCGCATCGAGAACGTTATTCCGAGTGCGTGTACCTCTGGAACATTACGATCGAACAAGTTATCTACTTGATAAGTCTGTTCAAGGAGGCGGAAATTACTCGCGGCAACTTTCACGACGGTCTACGGTCGTTCTAATTACCGACGCGCGCCATTTTTGTTCGTTGCAATTATAATTCGCTCGATAGCGTTCCCTTTATTTCTTGCCCGCGCACGCACGCCGTTCGACGTTTGTCTACATTGTTTTCACGGAAGAAACTCGGCCGGATAAGATTCAACCGAGCAGCGTCGTAAATATCCGCGGTAATTGTAGGGAAGATAGCAGGCCTTGGACGCCGTTCTACGAGATATAACATAATATTCGAGAAATCCACCGTACCGTGTTCGCTGGCAATGAACGCGCGCAAAAATTCCCGAACGCGTACACGCCTCTGGATCCTCGTTTTGCAGAAAAAGGCGCGCTTCCTGCATTATCGTCCATAAATCGTGTTATCGCTTTATTAGATTAGCCTCCAGTCGCCCGCTTGATGAAGATGTTTCCTGCGATCGCTTCTGGGACGCAGCTCGTTCTCACGGTGCTCGATGCGTTCGCAGGCGGATTTTTTTACAGTTCCGCGCCGGTTTCGGAATCGAGAATAAGAGGAGACCACGCCCGGATGCGGTCGCGTAAAAATCGGCGGCAGATAACGAAACGCGGATCGACAGAAACGGAAGGGGCCCTCGAAACAGGAAAAGGAGAGAGGGAGGAACCGGGGATGCCAGCGGGCAATCGCACAGACGGATGGACATAACACGGGAGAACCAGTTCTCTCATTTCATTGCGTTCGTTGTCCGATAATGACGCATAGCGCGGCACGCACGTCGCCGTGGCGCTCGCGAGGTGATTCCCTCCCACGTTTCGTCCTCCGTTTGAAATTACCCTCGATCGAGGCCCCTCGCGAAGGCTAATTCCACGGATCTCGAAGGATCGAAGCAGCTCCGGTTGATGATCGGCTACGGAAATCCGCGGGATCAACGCTGGGTCGCGGAGGCGATTGTTAACCGCTCGCTTTGTAATGTTGGGTAGCGGTCGCGGAATGCGTTGGTATTCAATTGCGATAAACGTGAGTTGCATTCGCGATCGGAGCTCGGGGAGTTTTCGTTGTCGCTGTTTAGGTGGCGCGGGTACATATCGAACCAGTTTTACGATTGCGAGGTTGCGAATGATCGCAATGGTTGCAGTGGTTTTAAGTAATCGAAAGAGAGAATTTTTATTGGAACCCTTTCTAGGATTTCTCTATCGTTCTCTGCGTTCGAGATTATCCGAACGGTTCGCACCCCCAGAAGAGGATAAATAAGAAATCTATTTACAATCTTCGCCAACAGCTCAATAACCCGCTCCGGAATGCCGCCAGCGGCACCATAATCGAGCACGCGGTATCAATCTCTCCGCAGCGTAATAATTCGCGACGAGGTGGCCGCTAAAATCGCAAATAACTGTATTACCGGCGGCGCAATGCGGTTGTAACCATAACAAATAGGGGGTTGGGGCGGCCATAAGACGGGACGATCGACGCGCGGCCGTAAGTAATTCGAAGTAACGTCCCTTTAATGAAATTACATCCTATTTGCATCCATAATACGATGCACGGCGAAGAATCGTCGGGCTCCCAATAAAAACTCATTAATTTCCACGATCGCCCCCCTCTGCCCCCTCGCCGCCCCCTCCCTCGATATCATTCCGGTTCCACGGCCTGGCCAGCCCTCTTCGCGTGTACCCACAGCGGAGAACAACGACGGGGGAGAGTGGGGGGAAAGAACGAGACGAAAAAGGCACGCAATAAGTATAAAACGGCGATAAACAGAAGAAAAAGCGGCAGCAAGAAAAAGGGACGAGCTCGCGAGACGTGATCGATCTTTCGAGCGTATCCGAGCGCATGTACGAACGAGTTACCTGTTACCACATGTTAATCGCCGCGCGTCGCGGACTTTCCTCACCCCCTTTTTGCACGCGACGCTTGGCGAACACGCGCGGCTCCGCG
The DNA here is from genome assembly GCA_963969225.1 of Xylocopa violacea. NCBI lineage: Eukaryota > Metazoa > Arthropoda > Insecta > Hymenoptera > Apidae > Xylocopa > Xylocopa violacea. Next base: position 18,816,388 of record CAXAJV010000014.1, read on the forward strand.
TGCACCCACCGATCCGCGATCGCGCCTTTTTCGCTGGGAACTAACCGAGGGTAATTAGCGTACGCGAGACGCTCGCGTGGACGTTAATAGACGCGTCCGCGGATTATGTTGAACGGCGACGATTCCGCGTACCGCGTTTGACTCGATACGCGCCTCGAACGAGCGGTGCGTGTGCGTGCCAATGGGCGCTGGGATAGCTGGGTCGCGTTTCTGTCGCTCGCCGCGTTTCGTCGGATGATTGGCTAACGATGGGATAAGTATACCCGCGCGTCTCGCGGTATCTCGCGCGATTGCTGGCTACCTTTTGTGGTAAACGGTTCGGTGGTGATTGATAAATTTCGTTTTTTGCTTGAATCGGGAATGGAGACGGCTTGGGGTGTAATCAATCGCAATTAGAATCGAGGGACTCGAAGAGAACGCGTTTCAAGTGGTGGAGACTTTAATTTGAGGAAACCATGGGTGAAGTAAACTTTGCGATAAAAAGGTACTAAAAGCGAAGATTCTCTTGCTGTTGAAAAAAAAAAGAAAGAACGTGCCTCGAGCGTTCGTTTGTTTTCAAAATCCACGAGATCACCCAACAAGCGATGCTCTAACTGCATTCCAAAATAAACCAGAAGAAACAGGCGGATTCCGTCGCGAGAGTCTTCAGCGTGCGTTCATAAACCCAGCGCCGACGCGATGACTTCATCCACGGTCCGCGGCATTCCTTCGTCGGCATAACGAGAACGAAGGAGCTAACGCGTCCCGCGCGTGCACTCAAGGATCGCTAGACGCGGTCGTGTCTAAACTCTGGTCACGATTAGGCGATCGAAGCAGCGCGGAACGGCGGACGAGAGGGTAGGGACAGCGCGACCGAAACGATTCGTTGGCAGCCATGATGCGGAGGCCCGTCGCGCCGATCGCATCGAGCCCGCCATTTCGTCGAAACGAACGTCCACGCGGTTCCTTCGATCGACGATTAAAAATTCGGTGGAAAATAATTGATGGACCGACTGGTGGGCTCGTCCCGATGGAATTGTGGGTCGGGCTGATCGGGAATGAGTAATCGATCGTGGAAACCGGCAAATGTCGAGGCGAGCCGCGCGGCGTAATTAAGTAATGTTCGATGGAAGATTTATGATCGGCCCAAGTTGCACGTTTTCGCGTTTATCGAGCGTACATCGGTACGATATTCCAACGAGAGCCCGAACGCTACGATCGAGGCGATACGAGAGGCGTTTAGCAGCGAGAACTCGTTCGATTCGCGCGATCTTCCACCGTCGAGGATCAACGGCTGCGTTCTCCACCGCGTCTCGATTCCGGCGGGCGTCAAAGCGCCGCGAGCCGTCCCTGAAGAGAATCGCGAGACGACGGGTTGTTTGCTCTCGCTCGGATTTTACGGCTCCGACAGGCCAGGCTGGACAATTACTGGTTGTTAAACTCTCGGACTGCACGGGCAAAGGCGATCGCAAAAGTCCTCTCCGCGGCCGCGCGACCATCGGCAGCTGCAACTGCGCACTTTAAAGAATCACCATCCACGCACACCGGTTTCTGTATTTATTTTTGCGCGCCACCGCTCCCCCCTGCTCCCTCCCCCCCTCTCTCTCTCTCTCCCTCTCGCTTTCCATCCCTCTCCGGCTGCTCATCGTCCCGATTTATGAACGACGATCATTCCGGAGTGCACGAGCGCGGCTGAAGCGGCTGCGAGGGGCCGCGGGGTAAAAGGAGGGCAGGGTGGAGGGAATCACGCTGAATTACTCATTAATTCGACGTTAATGCAGCGAGAGGGTAATTTGCGCTTTTATGCCGCTTCGGTGTCCCGACTGTTTTTGTCCTGCACTTCTTTTAATGAAGGTAATTACGGCCAGACCGGCGTGCCCCACCTACGGGGCGATCTTCCTACCCGAAAACGTATGAATTTACCCGGGGAACCGTGATGCTTCTGATGCTTTCGCTGGTAATCTTCAACTTTTTTGCGTGCGAGTGTATTTTTTTCGATTCGCAGGCGAGAGAGAAAGAGAGAGAGAGAGAGAGTTCGGCGTTGGTCCCGTGTCAGTTAACTTCCACGGTGATGCGGCTTTACTTTCACGCGCGGCCATATAATCTTCGGTGTTTTACGCGAGGCTGGCAAATTTAGTTTTTACCAGGAGGAATAAATAATCTTTGCTTTATGCGCGAAGGAATATAAATTTGGAGCCATTATAATGATTGATAATAGCGGCCGCGTGTGCGAGTATGAAACGAGTGTCTCTGAAAATTGTTCGCCATTGAAGCGGACGAAAAATCCACGAACGCGCATCCACACCTCCCCGCGTACCCATTATTCTATAAATACCGCGAGGTCTTCCCTAAAAATAACAGAAATTTGCTCGACAATCTCCATCCGAACCCGGATCTCTCCCCGTCGTAACCCAACCAGCCAAAAGATCAAACCAATTACGCTATCCCCTGATGGCCGACGTCTTCCTCGCCTCGGCTCGTCCATTGCTCGAAACGGATTGCAACACATCCCCCGAAGAAATTACACGAGGCGACCTTCGACCTTCCGTAACCGGAGGTAGAGCGGACGAGCTTTTCAGAATTTTTAGAACGCCCAAACAGAGAGAGAGAGCGAGAGAGAGAGAGTGAAAGGGGAAAAATGAACGAAGAGAAGACAGGGGCTGCGCGCAGGGGCGGTGGATGAAGAGATTACGCGATGAACGGGGATCTCTTAATTCTGACGGGACAAGTTCGCCAGGCTGGCGAACACCGCGTGGTTCCGAATCGTGCGCTTGGCCAACCGATGGACAACCAGCAATTATCTTTGGCAAACTAAAGATCATCGCGATCGCTCTCCGCGCGTATTTTCCCAGACGCGTACCAGGGTATCCGCTTTGATCCGGGCTGGTTCATTTCCCAGCGTCGTGGATTATTAACGGGCCGTGCTCGTGCCACATCAAAAGGTGCGATTTAATTGGGGAAACGTTGGTATTCGAGCTCGAGCGCCGCGACTCCTCGGCGACAGGGTGAGGGGTGCGGCGCGTGGAAAAATAGGAGGGAGATTTATCGGCCCCTGCGATGGTCGAAACGATGATGGCTCGAGGATTTACCGCCCCGGATCTGAAGTGGTAAACTCGCGGCACGCACAGCCAATTTAGCCCGCAGAAGCATTTCATTGACAGGCGACAATTTTCGCCGAGACGTCGCGTACACGAGAGGTGGAATGGAGTGGAGAAAAAAAGAAGAAACTCCGAACGAGAAATTATCTGTCCCCCGCTTTTGAGAATTGGTATTATTACGTAATTGAAGGTACATAGGCGAGGCTGAGAATTAAGATGTCATTCCGTGAAAGTGGGTTTCTTCGGGTTTAGTAATTTGATATCGAATGCGGTATCAAGATTTCGGTGGCTGAATTTCAATGATCCTAACAACAGTAGCATATACCACGAATTTATAATGAGTTTCTAGAGACAGGTATTCCGGAGTGTCTCCGACTGTATTAGCATAAACGAATATTTTAACAAATATCCTGTTTTCTGTATTCATTGTGGAAGAAACGGTTGATTTATAAAACAGTTTATCCGTTACTCATTATACTAACAGATTTTATTTGCATTTTTATTTCTTACTTAAAAATTGGTAAAAGTTTCCTTTCAAGAAATCGTTAGTTCCATATTTACTGCAATCGTTTCGAAAAACTTTAGTTCATTTCATCAAGCGTCCGCGACGTTCCATATAATTTATTAACTGCTCGAGCTGACCGCTTAAGGAGTTGGAAAACTCACCCCTCGTGCACCGTGGCAAAACAAAACCGGTGCGGCAGTTTAACGGATTATTGAAACCTCCTCGCCTCCGATCATCAAAGAGTATCCGCTCAGCCGTGAACTTTATCCACGAGCCATTCGTAACCCCGATATTTCCGACCGCCGCTCCAATTATTCTCAACCAACGCAAACAATTAAACCTGACGTGTGCCATTCTCGCGCACGGAGGTGGTCCGTCTCCCTCTGAAAAAAAGAAGTAAGAACCAAAGAGTAATCCTGACGGCAATGAAGGATCAACAGAACGCATTGAAAATGGTCAAATTCCGATCGAAATAACCGATTGTTCGCCATGGCAGGCGGCAATTAACGCTCGCCGCGCCACCAGTGGCGACTTCCTGTCCCAGTGTCCAACAGAAAGCGCGAATCCACGCGGAAGATCGTCTCGAGGCGAGTTCGCATAAAAAAAGAAAATGAAAGGTGGAAAAAAAAGAAGCGAGCGCGTCGACCGCTTTTTGTTGTCCCTATTAAAATGAGTAGAGCCCCTCGTCCCGTGGCTGAAAGAGACAAATCATGCGGAAAGTCAGCGCCGCTATAAAGACGTTCCGCGTGCGCGCGGACCCGTCTCGACGGTTCCGCGCGAGAGCTGTATGCAAATCGTTCCGCTTCTCAGCGCCGCGCCACCGCAGATCGTCTTTGTTCCACGGTTTTGCGGTTTCACCAGCGGAAGAAAGCCTGCGGGGGGGAAGAAAGGAGTTGGCGCTTAGAACAACGCCGGCAAAACAGCGGCCGTTAACGCGCGCGCGGCAGTCTTGAAATAATAATAAATAAAGGCGAAAGAAAAATGTACCGCGGCCTCCCTTTCGAGGATTCGGAATCAGCCAGGCGGAAACGCACGCGATTCGATCATTGTCCCCCATTGGCACCCGAGCGAAAGGGTTATGCGCGGATTTTGATGAACTCGCTGCTCGATGGCTGCGCACCATCGACAGATCGAAACAATTAGGGGCGGAGAATTAGGGATGCTTGTGGTTCGAGGGGTAAATGTTGTGGGGCGTTCGCGATTGGGATTTATGGGGATGAGGAAGGTTATAGTAGGGTAGATTGCGGAACACCTGCGGATGTTTGTGTACGATTGAGTGACTGCTGGTGGTTGAAGACGGGGTGAGTTGGGGGTTATTGTTCTCCAATTTTTTGCTTTCTTCGCTAACACGTTCTTCTTGGACCCGTTAAAAGGTAGAAGACGATTAATCAAAGAACCTAAGTTAAAATTGAAAAAATAATAATAAATAATCGAAGACCGAGTAAAAAAATTCGGTGCGAAATCGAGCACAAGGTCCTCCAAGTACCACTTTCCTAGCCGCAGAACGCCGGAAAGTCGAGTACGTCCGTCCGGATCCATCGACATCCCCAAACGCGTCCGCGCAAGAAAGGGTTCACCGAGGCGTGTAAACGTCCGACCTCATCGCGACGTTACCATTGTTTCACCGTCCCATTGGCGCAATTTCGTCGACGTCCAAAAAAAGAAAGTGGGCGTGCGCCGTGCAGCGACGTGGTTCCACCTTGCGAACAAAGCGTTCGTTGATACCGGTCCCCGCGCGAGGGGTTAACGATCATCGTCAATACGTCAACAAGAACGGGATCCTATAGGAATCAATCGACCCCCCTCGGGCGTTCAATTACCATCCACCCAGTCGGAGCCTTTTCTCTCCCCTCTGGCACGAATCGAGCCTTGCCAACCCCTTTGACGCGAGAGCTGCTCCGCTGCCCGGAAGGGAGGCGTCGTCACCGCGGTTTCCGGCCACAATGGTTGCTCGCTGGACCGTGGCTAAGTCGACTCGGCGTACCCCGTCGACTTTATTGCGCGACAATATAATCATTTCGCGTGCTACTAGCGGCAACAGCCGATCGACAGGGGGCGAAAGAAAGAGGCGGAAGGTGCGGTTACCGAGGAGCGAAAGGGGCGCGAGGAGGACGACGGCGGAGCCGAAAAAGCAGGCGTGTGCCGCAGTCGATGGGCAACAATGAGCCACGGACCCGTTTGTTTGCCAAACAATCGGCGCCGCGGCGAAAACAACGCGAAACAATCGGCCATTGTTTCGAACCGGGAGAGGCTATCGCGCGGAAAAAGGGTAGGGCGGCGAGAGTATTTCGGGGGTGGCGGCGCGTCGAGAAGGGGGTCTTGTTTATGACCGCTCGAAATATCGTTAATTGTCCGACCCCGCGGACGGGTCGACGAGACGCGTCGCGACGCGCGAACGACGCGCAGCCAGTTAACACTGTACGAGGAGCTATACTGGTCAGCTACTTGGAAGTGAACGGTCTGATCTTTGTAACATTTAAGAGGAGCTGCAAATACTTTGCTACTGAACTCCAGAAATTATTCAGAAGTGGAAGTGATCGGTTGGAAGTAATCAGACCAAACCTTGCCAATATTCGTTCAGCTATTGTTATTATATTTGTTGATTTTTCTGCAATTTTGCATTCCATAAATTTCACTCCATAAATTAAATTGAAGACAGTTTCCTTTAGACAAACGAACAGTGACTGTGTAGATTCACTGATTTCTCTAATCCGTACGCTTGGCGCGACGGTCGGATAGAAGTGGCTGTATCTACTTAATAAATAGATCGTTTCTCGCTGCACTGCCGCGGTTACACGTCTGCGATGCCAGTAGATCCAGACTCGCTGCTCGCGTTTGTACCACTGTTCCTTTAGAATACTAACAGCAACGAGCAAAATCTCGATATTTCCAACTGTTTTTGGAAACAAGGATTTATCTGTCGTTTCTATTCTTGGGCTAGATACAGGTATACGTTAAACGTCGATAGTTTTAGCATTAAAATGGGATTCGACGCGGGAACGATCGCACGATAAACGGGTAACTGGTTTGGGAGATACGAGGAAGTGATTGGACCTGGTGCTTGGTTACGAAACGATTGTCAAACAAGAAGAAATATTGTTGGTATTCCCCGAGGTGGTTGGAAAACACGTTCTTTGACTTTGACGTCTCATTTCGGGATTGTTCCGCGAGGTAACGTCTCACTGTTGCAATTGTCTGGCCATTTGCCGTCGTAGTCGCAAGTATAATTGCCGGACTGCGGATAAACTTACGTGAATTTATGCTTTTATAAATGCACGTGCAGACACGGTACCTGATTGGAGATTTGTTTCGTCGATGCAGTGTTGTTCGAATAGCATGCATACAGCTAAATGGCGGAACACGAAGCACACGGTGTACCTTTTATTTATCCGACGCCGTAAAAGGAGTAATTGCTCCTTGTCTCCAGCCCACGACCTCACTCCCAAACAATCAGATTCGAAGACCTAATCAAAGCCAACGTTGCGCCACGCTTCCTCGCAAGCTCACCGCGAAAGACAATAAACGTCCTCGGGAAACCGCAAGAGTCCATAAACATCCAACTTGCGAGCCCGCGTAACGCGTATCGAGCAACTCTTATGTTCGTCGAATCGAACGATAATTAAACGCGCGTAACACCGCGTCGTGTACGAATCAAGCAATTTCCAAGCTTGCGAATTTGCGAAGCCCATAATCGAACCCGAGTGTCTGAAAGATGTCGACTGATAACGGCTGACAAACTGTTGGCCAACGGGGCTCGCGCGTTCGTTTCCCCCGCGAAAGGAAAGAATCTCTCTCTTTAGAAGCGGAAACGTGGTAGCGGTCTCGAGTAGGCTCGCGGATCGTCAGGCTCGAGCGAGATCCGCTCGCTTCCTCTTTCCCCGTAACCCGCGCGCTGTCAAGCCCGGTGTTCTTTTTTTAAAGCCCGCCGACAATGTACCAGCCGCTATAAATACGTACGCACGCGTGAATACGTCGCGACTGTCGCCACGTGTGAAGCAGCTTGAGGGCTCTCTACGCCCGTCTCGCTCCCTCGCGTCTCTTCGCGCTCACGCGTCGTTTCCTCCCGCTGTTCCCAACACCCCCCTCGCCCCGCCGCCCCGTCCTCCTCTTCGGCTTCTTCTTCCTTTATTTTCTTGTTCCTCCTTCCTCGCGTGTTGCGTGTTCCTTTCGCGAACGACGGAGACCATGGCGGCTACGGCCAACCAGGAGGCGACGGCGGAGGAGGGGGCGGACGCTGAAGAGGGAAAGAGAAAGACCAGGGCAAGGATATTCCCGGTCGACATTTTTCTTGCCGGAATGCGGAGTCGTTACGTTCGCGAGGCGTTACGATCGAAACGCCCGAGATGCTCTTACCGGTTCCACGGACTCCTCGACGAGGGCCACTAGCCCGCGCGAGCGCGCGCGCGCGCGCTCGTACGCCCGCCGCTCTCTCTTTCTCTCTGTCCCCTCGAGACACACGGGATCCACGGATCGAGCCAACGTGAACAAACGTGAACTTTCCAGAGCCGACTCGTGGCCGAGCCGATGAGATAAGATTCGAGTCCAGCGGCAGCCAGTGGAACGGGCACGTGTGGACCTCCTCGACGATGGTCAGCTGGCTGGGCTCCACGGGCCCCTATCGAAGGGAGCGACGCCCGCGAGGATCCACTCTGGAGCGCGGACGCGATCTCGGGGCGCAAATTAATTTGTTAACCCGCGCGGTTTTCGATCCCCGATCCCCGCCAAGTATCGTCGAGCGATAAATTACGGGGCCTGCGAGCGAGAGGGAGACCCGTTCTGCCCGAAACAAGCCCGGCCGTGACTCCGCGACGCCGTTACGCGTAAAGCGGTCAACTTATCGGCCGCGAGGTTCGTTATTTAAGAAACGAACAATTTATCGAGGACGGGGAACGAGTTTCGCCGTGACGAGTTAATTCGACTTCCCCGAGTGACAAGGGCGGGCGAACAAAGCCTCGTAACTGGGAATTCCGATGAGGTACCCGGGGAATAAGAAACGGCTAAAAACAGCCGAACCCGGGAAACAAATAGGGTTGCTCCGATTACAATTTTCTTTCCGCGAGGCATCCAATCGGGGCCGAGGGAAAAAGGTGGAGCGCGGAGCAGTCGTCGCCGCGGGACGAAATAGGCAACGTTTCTGGTTTTTATCGCCGGCCCTGCTGGTATAATAGAGATGACGCGGCAGCCCTAGCCGGGCTACCGAATCGACGGGCCTTCCGCGAACAGTCGGGCCTGAAAAAGGCATCGTGGCATGAATTAAGGACGACTTCCGAGTAAGTAGGAGCCCTGGTACACCGAAGACCCCTGCCGCGTCTCGTTACCGCCGAAATTTCTTTCTCCCTCTCGCCTCGCCCTGCGGACGTCCCTCTGTCTCGCTCTGTCCTTCACCAGAGGCTGCTCGAACCGGAGAAGAAAAGCTCTGGCGCAGACTAGCCAAAAGATAACTCACGTTTGTCCCAATTACGATTTACCGTCCACGAAACTTCGTACTTTAAGAACACCTGTTCTTCCAAGCGAATTTATTGTCGTTACTATTCCATGGACCATCCGAGGATCGCTGAAACGCGTCCACGTAGAACTTAGAGCTCCGTTTAATGAAGACGCAACGACGAGCCACCGAATCGCGGTGCAATCGCTCCGAAATACGCGCGCTTTATCCACCCACGACGTTTCACGGAAACCGATTGGCAACGGATGGGAAGACAATAGGGACGAAGATGCCGAACCAGGGAGTCGATCGGGCGCAGCAAAAACTGGGCCGCGTGAACAGAAAAGAATCGGCGGTTCGGTAAATCCGAGGCTCGCGCGCGGGAGATGCTCGGATTCCCGGGCCCACCACGCGGCCGGTGGGAAAGTGAAAGTCCCGAAGGTTCAGCGATTCGGCGGAACCGTTTTACCCGGCCGATGAATCGATTGAAGCAAAAAGGAGGCAGCGACGGATGGTGGCGGCCAGGGTATCGTTTCCCCGGGGCTAATCGCGGCTGGCTCGTTCCGTGTGTTTAAAAACGTTTGTCGCCTTGATCGTTTTCCCCGGTATAATTAGCGGCGAGCCCGGCAGAACGGATAATCGATGTACTTCTTTTTTGGTCTGCCCGGTACTGCCGGTGCCCATCAGGCCTCTCTCGTCTTCGGTCCCCGCGAACGTCACGTGTGCGTCCCCTTAATCCCTCTTAAAGGCCCCTCGGGACGAATAGTCGGACACGAGGATGCCCGAAGTAACACGAACGTAATCTCGCGAGGACGAACGCACACAGCCGTGGCCGGCGCACACCCGCGCACCGAGGACTCCGACGGGCAGACATCTCTTTGTTAGAGGGTCCAGTTCTTTCCTCGTCGTAGGGATGGCTTCGAGCGGACCCATCGCGAGCCATCGAGTTCTTTCGCGGGGTGTTCTCTGGGCGTTTAATAATCGCGACAACTCGTGCTTCGTATCGTGTCAACTATTGCAGAGCTTCGGTAGAATTTTCCTTCGAGAGTGTACAGAAAATAGGAAATTCCACTCTTTTCGTAAGTAAGGGACAAAACTCGCGAAGCTTTTCGATCGCAATGGCAGAAGTTGGAGGAAAGTCTTGTAAACCAAAAATCTGCGAGCCATCGAGACGCTAACCGTTCGTGCAACGTCATTGAACGCGTTTTGATTAAATTTGCGAGCGCGGAATGAGAGAGAAACGGTCGCGACTCGGCGACATCGCTGGGCGGACGCACGCATAAGCGACGTGTAGGTCGGGGCCCGGGAGAAACGTGTACGCTAGTTAGTTAGACCCGCTGGCGGACTCTCCGGGGCCCGAGAAAACGATGCACGAGCTCTCCGGATGGCATTGGTAGCCGTAGGTAGGACCCGGTGCGTGCGCCACGCCGTATATTTCAACCGTTGCAGCCTGTCGTTGTGTGCATTGTCGCATGCGCGTGGTATGAGGGTCCGCGGGAGATACATATTTGTTACGGGGATGTCCCTTCTCGGCGCGGACGTGATTCGCCTCCGCGATTCCAATGAAGATCTCCCCACTGATTGACTCTCCTTCCAGCCTCGATCCGTTCGCCTTTGCGTTTCCCTGGAATACTTTGTACCGCGAAGAACGGATACCGAACGCTCGCCCGATATTTCTTCATCATTTCGGACGGCTCTCGGTTGTCGTTTAGCGACGTGGTTTTTGCCGATCGGTGGTACGTGTGCGATCGATCGGTTCGCATGAACCGAGGGAGTCGCGAGCGGATTTTTAAACGAGCCAGCCCGGCAGACGCGCGGCAAATTGAACCGCGTCTCGAGATTCGAAATTTATGCAAAATGGCGAATGAACGTTATCGCGTTATCGACAGCGGAGGAAAAATGATCGTGGAGCGCTCTAAATACAGCGCGAAATGACTTTCGCCGCATAATTTCCAGAAGACGCGAAACGAAAATCGTGTTAATTAATCACTCTCCGTCCCGTGGAAGCATCAGCCTCGTCTCGCACGCGACGCCCAGAGCCGATACGAGCCCCCTGGCACGATTCATCATGTTTCGAGGGAGATGCATATTTGTTACGAGACGGTGTCCCTCCCCGGCGTGGACGTGATTCGCGTTCGTGATCCGAATAAAGACCTCCGGCCTGTTGACTTCGTATCCAGGCCGTACGCTCGTCTGGAATCGCGAACACGCCCGTACGAGGGAGAAAGGGCGATTGGCAGCGGAGCTCTCTCGTATCCGCCGATTCCCCCGTTCCTGCCCCTTTTTCTGCGGTCTTTCTAATGGCGAGCCCGTCGTAATCGACACGCACCGCGATCCCGATGAACCTCGCAGCGGCTGCCAAGCACCGTGAAATCGCCCTTTCCCACTGCTACCACAGTTTCCTCACGACTTTCGTTGGCCAATTACGCAGACACATCGAAAGGAGAACGCCTAATTGAATCCGTCGCGTCATGGAATACTGAGAATCCTCGAGGGTGAGGCTGCGTGTGGCTGGAATCGGTATTGGTCACTCTCCTCCCGACCGTTCTTTTTCTTATCCGCGAGGCACAGATTGCTCCTTTTGGCACCGGCAGAGGCGACGGAGAATTTTTACGTGGTTGCGAGAATTTTGACGTCACTGGTGTGGGAAAGTGTGGTCTTTCTTTTGGTGGTGTTTTTTTTTTCTCCCCCCTTTTTCGAGCACTCCGTATTAACCGGTGTTTGCCAAAGTAATTCGAGGTATCAGCGTCTGTTAGCGGTCTTTAGCTACTCGCAACGATGCTTAATTATCGCGACAAAGAGTTAGCTCGAGCAATCGAGCTGTTCGATCGATGAAACCAAGCACGCGTACAATCTTCGGGTTTCTGAAAAAGCCAGGCACCGTTATTCGGCTGGAGAAACATCGATCTAGCCAGAAAACCGAGGAAACCACCTTGGATATCGTCGGATCTATGCTCGAGGATGTTTCCCTGTCAAAAGATCGCATCTTCGGGTCGTAAATTTCCTGGTTTTCAGTGGACGGCATAAAATTTACGTCGATCGTTACCCACGGGTGCAATTACTCCCCGGTACACGGCATTTCGTAACGTCTGCCACGCGCTTAATCGGTAATTAAGGCTTAAAGGTAGCCCACCTTCGTCCTCCTCCTCCTCCTCCGCCTTTGCATCCTTTTCCTCCCGCTTTTGCTTCCTCCTGCCCCCGTTTCCTTTTCAACCTCGCTCGAGTTCGCCGTGTGTTCGACGCGAAAGCGAGTTATTCCGACGGCGTTACAATTTTTTTCTCGCGTGCGTTCGCTAGGGCGCTCATTAAGGGGATGCCCAGCAACGGGGCGTGCGGGGCCGCGCGTAATTAGTGCCACTAACGAGGGACGCGCTTCTTGCGGTGCGTGTACGCGCGTAACACCGGTGTGCGACCGCGCCGCGGCATCCGCGGTCCCCGATTCTCAGCCCTTTTCCTCCTTTTTTCGAGCCCCTTCTTATACCCGTCGCTGCTACTCTTTAAATTATTATTATTATTAAAACGCATCGTCAGCAATTTTACAATTTTATCGTTATTCGTGTGCGGTACTCGACCTCTCGAGGTAATGGAGTCTGCGACGGAAACCTCGTAGGTCTTTCTCCCCGATAGTATTCGCTGATACTTCAGTCGTACATTATCGCAAGACCAGAACAAACTCCTCGTATTTGCCACCTGAGATTTCTTCGAATTTCCTCGAAACTACTCCAGAAATGTTCCCCCAGAAGGGTGCCCCGACGCAGCAACGGAGAACGACTCCGTTACGCAACGACGTCCGCGTTTCACCGTCGGTCCCGAGCGGCAGAAAATAGCGGGGCCCCGTGAAGAATTAAGACCCGAAGCCAAATTCGATGCAGCTTCGATCAGGCAGCGTAGCTCCGAGAGAGGGAAGGGTCCCCGGGTCTCCGCCGTTCCACCTGTTCTTTTTTTCCCTCCATCTCTCGAGTGCTATCTCTGTTAAAGGGCCCCGTGAGCGTATACGAACGCTTCTAGTCCAACCGGTCCACGGACGCACACCGATGCCACCGTGTTCACAGCGTGCCCGAAAAACACCGTGCGCGCCCGAGAAGGACGGGGCCCCGACGGAGGGACGAGGACGGGGCCAGCGACGAGAATTATTTATGATGGCTGATAGAGACGCGGCTTCGAGGCAACGTTGTCTAAGAGGCAACAGACCCACGCACTGGCATTCCTACCCCCGTCCACCCGGCTGTCCTTATTCCGCCGCCCGTTCCGTCCCGTCGCCCCTCTTCGTCTTCCTCCTCCTCGTGCCTCGTCCGCGTACCCTTTATTCCCTCCGCCGCTTCGTCGTCCGCCTTTCTTGCTAGCCAACTTTATCCCGGCCTGGCTCGCTGCTCGTCACTCTCCACCTTCGTGGACACGCTCGTCCGACATGGTGCTCCGTGCTGATGGGTGACAAGTCGATGAGGGAGGGATTTTCTGAAATCGATGGAACCCGGATAAAACGCCGCTGACGGACTTTCTGGCAACGCGTCCCGCGGTTGTTGGCCGTTCTTTCGCGCACGCCCTCAGAATGCGAGATCGGGCAGATGCTGAGCCGCAAGGGTTAAAGTAGTCTTCGAAGCGGATTCTCTCCGCGTAACGTCGAGCGTCGCGGCCACAAATTCTAGCTCGACGTTGTCGTCGACCTTCGTTTCCATCGATTCACTAATTGTAAGTGTGTCCAGGGTGAAATGTGGCCGGTTTTTGTCCGCGTTAATTGCCGAACACCTCTCGTGTTTTCCCGGGCTTAACGACCGGCTGAACACCTTCCTCGCGCGTCGCTTGCCGCGTGTGCGTGCACGCACCGGAGGATCCTCCACAACCAGGCTGTAAAACAGAAGAGGGTTGCTCCGTGGTCTTCTCACCTGCTCCCAAAAAATGCGAACGGGTCCACGAAAAAAACCTGGAACTCGGGCTAATTATCGATGGAACATTAGTCCAGTCCGGCGACGTAGACTTTTATGGCTCGCGAACACCGCGGGGCTTCTTTTCTCGAGGACACTCGCGTGCAATGGCCGCCCCTCGAATTTAACTTTCGACCCTTTTTCTCCAACGTTTTCAAATGCTAGACCACTGTAAAATCTCTACAACGGCTCTGAAGTGACCCTCGAATAACCACCACATACCTCGAAGCCCATACTCCACTCGTCATCGCCAATAATCGCACAACGATTACCACAGGTCACGAATGCTTATCTGCCACCCCTGACCGACTGCCTGTCCGCGACTTTATTAAACTAACATCCTCCATTAACGAAGCGGCGAGGCAGGACGATCAGAAAAACCGATCAGCCTCGAAACATTTCCGTAAAAACCCATTTCCCATCGTTCGAACGACGGAACAGAGGCGAAGCGGTCGATCCCTCGGCCGCATCGCGCTGCGACGCTTTTTGCCTGGCCGCGGCGCGCTCGCGCGATGAGGTGATAATCTTCTCCGCGTGGTAGAGGCCGGAACGCGCGCGCGATTCGATGGCGTTTTTGCGTGCGACTTAGCCGGACGGGAACATCTGCCGCGTTCGTATCATAAAGCGACCGGGATTGCCCGGCCGTTTCGTAATTACAGAGGAAATGGAAGGGTCTAAATTGTAAATTACGAGTGCGCACCGAAAGGGGTGGAGGTTTTAGACGCGTGAAAAAGGAACGGCTTGATCTTAGGCGCGGGAACACATATTTTACACCGGTAATAACACACCGAGAGGAAGTTGACGATCGGAAATTGCGATCGGCCGCGATGAATAATGCGACCCCGTTACGTCCTTCTCGTCCCAAGCCAGGATTCTAAATGTCTTTATTGTTCGGGAATAAATTCGCCGCGGTAAAACAATGGGATTCTTCCCTCCGTCGGGTGAGGAAACATTCTTTACAGTCGGTGCAAGCTCTCGCATCCGTGTCATTAGTTTAGAATAAATTTATTCGGATAATTCACCCCTTCGAATGAAACTCTTGCACGAAGCCATCGTCAGAAGAACGATATTATTCTACCCTTGTTTCTACCCCAGTTGTTTCACCCCATATTTCTAACAGTTCCAGACGCTCAGCCCATGGACAACTAATATAAATCGATTAACGTGTACCACGTTCACCAAACCCCCAACTCTCGAAAATCCCTATCCAAGTTGCTCCCACAGAATGGACCTCGCGATGCGTGCACCCGCGATATCAACCTCCTGCTCCTGCCTCCCCAGATATCACTTCCACCGCAGACTCGTCCGCGGCGATAGCTCAAAATTCATGCCCCTGAGAGAGGTCCGCGCCATCATCGGCCGTTTCCCTCCCCCGAGCGAGAGGTGAGCGCACGGGGAACAGGACGAGTTCCCCGCGAGCGTAATAACTTAATTACGCGATGCCACGGCCGGATAACGTTCGGGTGTTGAGCGTGGGGGCCACGGGAGGTTAAGGTGGGCCCACAAAACTTTTCGTACCGCGCGGACCGCTCTGCGCTCGGATCCGCCTGGGCCCCGCGGTTGTGGGCCCAGGGTCGACCGGGTTGTGGGTACTACGCGAGGCGTGGGCGTCTTGCTCTTTGGCCCGCGGGGGGTTTTTTGTGGGGCGGACAGAGCCGCATTCTCTTATTTATTACCCGGAATATTAAGTTACCCACGTTACCACGGGGCACCGTGAGGCCCCCATGGATTCTAACCACCAGCACCACCGCCGGTGATGGGCACACGATCCTTTTCTTTATTTCTCTCCCTCTCTCTCCCTTTCTCTCTGTTCTCTGTTCTCGCGGCTTCTCGGGCGATTTAATCGCGCGCAGCCTCGCTCGATCGTTTTGCCAGCCTGGTGGAATTTAATCGTTCATTAGGCGGATGAAGTACGTTCGCCAGGTGATGACGGCGGAGGTTAATCGACGAACCTGGTTGCATTCTGATGTTCGTATCCGTGTGATCGATGTGCGAAAATTGTCATTCTGCCTTT
Organism: Xylocopa violacea; assembly: GCA_963969225.1. Taxonomy (NCBI): domain Eukaryota; kingdom Metazoa; phylum Arthropoda; class Insecta; order Hymenoptera; family Apidae; genus Xylocopa; species Xylocopa violacea. The sequence continues at coordinate 18,832,331 of CAXAJV010000014.1, forward strand.
TTTTTTACTCTTCGTTTCGGCGGGTCGTGTTGAGATAGTGATCGAACGGTTGGGCATACCTAATTAGAATAATGGCCGAGAGCCGCGGAAACTTGTATTTCTAGTTTCGGCAGCGCGGAATGAATTATAGATCAGACGAGCCAGACAAAAGTATGAATATAATTAAGTTGTTTATAACTCAGCCGACACGGGATTCGCTTCATTAACAGAGAACGTTATTCGAATGATATAAATTCGTTCGGGTCCAAAGTGTTCGTCGCGTTCGACCTTCCGCGCGCGTCAAGATTTCTCGTGCCTCCACTTTTCCCTCGACCGTCAGAAGTTCGTCTAATAAGCGAACCGTTCAAACCCTGCTCAAACGTCGGAAATCAAACGCGTACAAATCGGATCGTTCAAATCTCGTTAATGCTCCCCAACGTCGGACTCGATGGCGGCAAACGTTCGGTACCGCGGAGGAAACGACCATCGCCACGTTTCAGAACGTCGGCTGCTCTCCTCCCTGCGTCCCGTGGTCGATCTTCGTTCGTCCCTCGTAGATTGCACAGCCCGTGGGGCACCGTGTGTGCGTACATCTCTCCCTTTCTCTCCTGCTACCTCTCCCCTGGATGGTACCCGGGACAATCAGCACGGCGGAGGCCAAGGGGGAGGCTGTATCGTGCAGCGGGGATCTAAATTGATTTTAGATCCCGTGGACCGATTGGGCAGCGGCGAGAGTAGCCTCGCGTTAATTAAGAGTGTCCGTGCTGCCGTCTCAATAAAGCTGCGGATCCTTGAATTACGGAATTATGACGGGAGCCGATGATGCCGCTATCGCGGATCTTGGCTCGCGGTGCTTCCGTGTTACGGAACGAGTCTGCCCGTCAATTTATTACTCGCTCCTCGGACAGCTACGCCGAGGCTAAGCCGTAAACCTAGCCAATTAAGATGGACCGGAATAATATCGACGATCGAGAAAAAGAAGGGGGGAGGGGGGGAATTTGTAAATCGTAATTAGGCTTTTGTACTATCCGTGAGAGAAAATTAGGGGGCACACATTGGATTCCGGTAGAAATTGGGAAAGGAAAGTGTGTTTTTAGCGCGGTTCCAGAGAAACGGGGGAGGGCCACGGGTCCTACGGGAGAGAGCAGGTATATACTCGGCTCGCGCTAAGGTCGAAATACAAAGCAAAAAGAGGCGGAGGCTGGCCAGCGAGGGGAGCAGGGTTCGCAGCCTGTTTCGGTCGTTCATAAATCCTCCACCTTGGATCCAACCTGCCTCACCCCCTCCCTCTCTCGTCCCACTCGTCGGTCCCTCTGGGCCCTTCTTGCCACGCACACGCGCACCACGCAGACAGCCAGAAATTTAGTCGCTCGCTCGCTCGCGCGCGCACACCGATCTCCTCCTTACGTTCTTATCCAATTTCTTATCCCTCCACGGGCTCCACTCCCGGTACCACCCCACCCATCCCCTGTCCCTCACGACCGCGCCATTATGCTTCTCGTCCCTTCATTTGTTTCCCGGGTTCTCCCTGTCGGGGCACCCTTTCCTCTCTCTCTCTCTCTCTCTCTCGGCCCATTCAAGGGGAGGCAGGTTACCCACGCAGATTTAATGCGGAATCGCGTAAACACGCGGTTTCCCGCAAAACGATGCCCGAGAACGAAGGGCGGGACGGTCGTTCGCGGGACCAGCCGACGGGGAATCGCGTGGTACCGCGCGTTTCAACGGTGTCATCGTCGGGTGACAAGGTAATCGTCGGGCGTTGGATTAATTTCTGGGTTGGGTGGGATGCGATGCTCGACGCAACAATCCTCTCCGCGTGCACCGCGTTTCGTAGCCGGTAAATCATTCCCAAGAGTTAACCGCTCGCGGAACAACGTAAGATCTGAAAGAGAGAGAGAAAAAAGAACAAAAACAACAAGAGGAATCTCTTGGTACCACTCATCCACGTTTCTCCAGCGCGTCACCGCGAGGACGACGCCAGCCCGCATTCCGCGCCGCGGCAGTCCCGAGGAAGCGGCGTCATCGCGGATTCCGCGCGCAAACATGTAAGTTAATCGGGGAACTGGTCGAGGCGAGAGGGAGAGTGATCTAGAGTACCCCTAAAGCGCGCTGGTGATGCGCGCACTTGCACGGCATGCCGCGGGAATTGTAAATAGTGTAGGCACCGTGGGGCCGTGCAGAACATCGCGGCCAAAGGGAACGAGCTCTAACCCATAGAGGCAGCAGAAGGAAGAGAGCGAGGGAAGAGGACGGGGCTGAGGACGATGAAGAGGGAGAGGGGAACCACGACAAAGAAGAAGAGTAAGCGGGACAGGACAGCCGGGCCGGCGGCGCTGGGCTGCGCGTGTATCCGCCCACGTAATCTTGATTGTCGACACACCTCCACCTCCACCACCTTCTACCACGAAGTGCAACCACATACACGCGGACTGCGCTTTACACAGACGGACGGGCCTGTGGGCACCTCTATGCAGCGTCCGGATGCAACCTGTGCGCGATCGCACACACCAGGGGCGGATCAACCCTGGACGCGCGTTGCCCGCGCTCGCCCGCTGTAAAGTATCCTCTCTAATTGAATGCGCTCGATGGCGCGTCGTGTAATTTAGCCGGGGCTTTATGATGCCCCTTTCCGCGGCCTGGCACGGGGGTGGAGCCCCTGGGGGGTTCGCCGTGCTTGAGACGTTTGGGAAACGAGCGAGCTCGAGCCGTTCCCTCGGCCTCTTCCCTTCGCTGCTCGCGCTCGGGGTTGGCGACGCGGAAACTTTCCGTTCGCCAGCGTTCCACCCGACCACTCGCCGCTAATTATTTGTTTGACCAGGTGACTGGAAACGTCGGAATTTTTACGTCTCCCTGCGTTTCATAAATTAAACGCGGCCGTAGAACGATCGATCCGCGTTTCGAATTGAATTAAGCCGTTCGTTCCAGACCCGTGCGCAGCGGAATACATCAAGGAACTTAATTGATTTCCGTTTCTGAAAAACGATATTACATGGACTCGCGTATATACGTCGATACCACGTCCCGCCGGTAAATCTACGATATACCCGGCGAGAGGGAAACTTTTTTCGCAATCCTCCACCGTTCACCAATTCCGAACTCGACGTGCTCGAAATCTTTCGACACCCCCTTCGATCTAGTCCCTCGTCGCGCCGCTTTCCCCCGGAGCGTGTCGCAAGCCAGCTCTAATTGGCCCCTCCGTTGATTCGCCGTCGGAATCGAAGCGGATAGGTACCAACGACGCGTCAACATCGATATAACGATCCTGGCCGTCTGTCACGGTCTATCGGATCGCTCTCTCCCGCGGTCGTTCATGAAATGTACGACGAAGCGTGGAACGGGCTCGTGGTAACTAGATATTACTCACCTTTCAACGTGATCGCTTGTTACCCAGCCGATCGGCCCGGGTTCCAGGCATTAGCCGGCCCACGAGGCGTCCATTCATGCCCGCGGAACGATCGCTGCCACGAATACGAAGATCGTGTGGCGCAAGCTAATCGTGCTAATTAGTCGGTGTTCCAGGCTGATCCGCTGAATAAATCAGCCGGTTTTACGAGCGGCCGAACGGTACGGTTGACCGTTCAGCCGGGGAAAAACGGCCGGGTCGATCTGGGAGCGTTCGATTCGATTCCCTTCTGGAATTCAAACGATCGCGAGCGAGCCTCGATCGTTTTTCTTTTTCGTTTTTTTTTTTTTTTTTTCTTTTCTTTTCTTATCGGAGGGCTCGAGAGGCGAAAAAATAAATAAACACGATATGTGTATCGCGACGCGCGCGCGGTTTATCGAGGAGCAACGGAATTTCTCAGCGATCGGATTATAGGTTACCGTGCGTGGAGCTCGAAAACGTTTATAAAGATACGTTGAAATGAATTAAATTACAGAGAGTTGTATTTCGCGCGATCGGCCTTTATATGCTCGCGCGGCTCAGGTCGAATTAATTGTTTTACATTTCAGCTCGATGTAGCCGCCCGTTTCAATCCGCGCCGCTGATCTTTTATACATGAAGCGGTTGCGCGACTTGGATAATGATATATTTTAGACGTCTACTTTGCATAAAGGAATTTAAGGTTTCACTGTTTATTGAAAAGTTCCTTGAGCGATCGATTGACTAGTTTCCCGGTTGGGTAGCGAGGGAGAATAGCCACAGAGAATAGCTTCACCCCCTACGCCATTCAACTGACCAACGCGTTACAACCAAGCGTTACAAATCAACGCATCTAAATCTTAATTCGCCTCGAAAATTCGCAGAACTAATTTTGCCTGTTTCCATCTCACCCCAAGATCAAATATGCAACCTCGATAACACTCTGCCGCGTCATGGAACACGAAACCCCCCCAAACAATTAACCACCCGAATCGTTCCGTCCAACAACCCCCGCTGAACAAGCAACACGCAGAAACCAGCGAACCCAGCCATTCCGATTCACCACGGTTCGCGTTTCGCGTCTCCAAGAACTGGTCCAATGATACGCCAACGTTATCCGGCTATCATCTCGTCCCTGTCCCGCACCCCCCTCCCGCGCCACGTAGGGTCTCACGGGATAAATTCATGAGCGCGGTGTCCTCGCGAGCGGCCTCGGGGAGCCGGGCATGTAAATGTAAAGAGGGCTCCTCGCGCGAGCGCGAAGCGAACGAGCCGAGCGCATTTTATTAGCGCGACCACGATGGGTGGTGCGGATCGGGCGGCAGGCGGGGGATGCGCCGGTCCCTCGGCGAGGAGAAGAAGGAAGAGGTCGATAGCGCGCGGAGGTGGAGCGGCCGAAGAGAATCTTGTAAGCTCGCGCTCGCCTCGACCTTGCCTTCGCGCGAGCACACGCCGCGCTATTACGACGCTGTTCGCGCGAGCGACGCCGACCGCGGTGCCTCGTGGGATCCCGACGTGGAAATTAACGACGGAGGCGTCTGAATCGGTTGCCGTTTCGCCGTTTCCTGTCTTCGGCTCCGGTCTGAGGGGATCCCCTATCGAGGTACCCGTCTGTTTCTATTCTTGGAACGATGGTACAACGCGCGCTCCGAACCGGGAACGAATCTGAATATCTGAGATACCATTTTTGCCATTTTTCGATGAACGATTGGCTGCAAGGTTCGCTCTGTCAACCCCATCGTGGTCCTTCTAGAATCTTCTTTTTCTTTAAAATCTGTCCTGTTACGTGGTACTTGTTACGACGGTTGGCAAGTTAATATGGATACCAATAGAATCGATCTGACGTTTCGCTGCAGAGGATGTCACGATAGTCCAACTTTCTCTCCGTAAGCGCAAGCGACGCGAGGATTCGAGTGTGTGCACGGCGTCGTGCACTACAACTCGCTGAGATCGTGTTAATAGACGTATCAATATTTTCATATTTGTTCGGCTGCTTGAGAATCGAGATCTAGTTTGAGGAATTCCTCGAAGCCACGTGCAACACGGGATATCAGATACGTTTCACAAGATCGTAGGCACGAGCTGTGTCTCCGGGGAGAAAGTTGAGTTATGCTTGTCGGGATGTCTACACCAAATGTGCATGACATTGTGCAACGCACAATGTCCGCTCGTTATTCACAATATTGTCAACGCCGCGGAGAAGTTGGGCAACCGTACACGGCTCAAACATCTCGTAATCTGTTGCACCGGCTGGGTGCACGCCTCTCGAGAGCCCTGCTATCGATTATGAGAAATTCTCGTGTGAAACTTGGACGGTCGAGCCGAGTACGGGCAACGAGACGACTCGAAAGTAGAATTTTCAAAGATACGAGAAGGGGAGGCTCTTCGAATCGAAGACCGCATAAGATTTTTTCCTGATAATCACTTTCCTCGGTTATTTCCAAGGCGAAGAGCCTGGCGATACGGCGTAACGATCTCTCGAACTCGTTTCACGACCTCGGTCGAGGAGGTTCCATTGATTTTTCGACAATAAGAAATTCATTCGTCGCCCAGAAGAACTTAATTTCACGATCGTGCGGAGTACGTGGCGGTGGTCGTGTGATCGGGAGCAAAGATGACCGGGTTGCCCTGCGTCCCTCTCCCCCCACCCCTCTCGTTCGCCAGCCAAAAGGAAGAGGCCGGCCGGGTAATTTCGCCCGGTCGGAATGAAGCGTGGCGTCCGCGCAAAAAGAGGTCCGTCGTCGTTTTATGCCTTGCTCGCACCGTGTTGCACATTAGGCTGTAGGTGTGCGTACACACCACCGTCGGGGATAGAAAAACGGCCGGGCCTCGGATGGGTGTCCGGCCCAACGGCGGGGAAGAAGGTAATTGTACGAGGCAATCACGGACGCGTTACAGCGTTCTGCCTAAAAAGCGTGACAAAACGTGGCGGCTTCTTCAATTTAGAGTGAAATAACACAACGGCCGATGGGGAGGGGTCTCGAAGCTGGGGCATAACTAAAATCTTCATCGTTTCTGCCCGCGGGGCGAGACTTTCGACGAGGCGAAACGGCACCCACCCCCGGCACCCTCCGCGATAAAAAACGATCCGACTCGAACAGTCGCGGTTCCGCGGAGCTGGACGAACGAGATGAATGGGGCGAGGCTTTTTCTGCGGGACGGTGTCGCGGCTTTTTCCCGCTTCCTCGAGACTTTGTACGAACTTTCGTTGTTGCGTTCCTTCGGGGGATTACGTAAGCGGTTTGAAAATCGATTTCTCGGGCGCAGGGAGAACGGGTGGTTGAAAGGATTCTTTGCACGGTCGGTTGTAAAGTTTATGCTCCGGTGGAGGCTTTGGTACTTTTTTTTTTCTCTCTTTTTATTTTGCCAAGGTTTTTGGCGTGGGCGGACGGTTTGTGTGGGAATGAGCGTATTGTGCCGCGCAACAAAACGCGTGGTTATTGGATCCGGTTAAGGAATGCGATACATTTTTTGATGTTTAATTACTTGACCTAAATACAAAATGTCTCTAATGTTCGCTAAGAATGAGGAAGATCTAACGTAATCTAACCTGGGGGTTGAAACCGTGCCTGCTGCTTGATACAGGAATAAAGAGAGAAATTACCTTGTTAATTACATTTAGAATTAACCATATCCGTGCATAATCGTATACTCGCGTAATCTACATCTTTATTATTCTACAAAGTAATTTCCCATAGTTCCTTAGCTATCCATCAAGAATAAGGAAGCTCGGTTAACCCTAGGATTATAACTCAGACTTGTGTTTAGCACAGCAAACGACTTGCTAATTCTGTTGAAAACACGGCTCGTATACGATCTCCGAGCTACTGTAACGCGCGTGATCTACATTTTTATTATTCCACGAAATAATTTCTCACAGCTTTCCTCGATCGAGGGCCCTCGTAAACTCTTCTCGCCTCCAATTAGAACCTCTCGGAGGCGATCGCCTAATAACCGTCGATGCAGCCATAGCTACGCAACGGTGGCAAGGTGGCGACCACGGTGAGCGTGACCGCGGTGAGAGATGCTGGTCCGCAGCCACCCGTCGCGTTGGGCATTAGCTTCATTACCGAAAGGTCAGCCGCGACACTTTCTGACCTTCCCTTTCGAAGCTCCTCGGGAGATAACGAGCGGCTCTCGCGGAGAGGCATCGAGAACGCATCGAAACGAAGAAAGAGGGAGGCGAGAAGGTGAGAGAGAGAGAGAGAGAGAGAAGGCAGAGAAAGGCAGAGGAGAAGGTGAGTCGGTTCCTCTGTGCCGGTAAACGACCTTCGGTTCTCCTCTGGTTCCAACTTCTCTCTCCGAGCGTCAATAGAGTCATTAGTCACGGCCCTCGGTGTACCCACGATATTCGTTCCTCCTCTACCTGGGGGCCCTGCCCCTCCCCCCGCCTCTCGCACCCTCTTACCTGCCTCCTGAGATCTTCCGCCGCCGCCGCCGCCGCCGCTTCGTCCCTTTTTCATCTCCACGGATCGTTACATCCCACACGGCACGAAATGTCCTCGACGAAGCGCGCCCCTCTATTCTTCGACAAACGTCTCGACTCGCGTTGCGCAAATACCGAGTCGAAACCGCGATCGAATAGGGTGTAATTGTCGGTCGAGTGCGGTAGGGGTGGCGAGAGCTTTGCGATTCACTTTGTTAGGGGACACGGAGGATCTTCGACATCTCGTATACCATACGCAGCGAACTCTTGTGTTTAACCTCGTTGATTAATTCAGAGTCGTGCCCCTCGATCGCTTAATGTTTTCTAAACACGCTGCAACTTAAGAAAAGAATGCGAACGTTAAATAAATTATAACGCGAGGTACAAGGTGCTTAATCTCGAGTAAGATGGTAAATGGAAGGCATTATCCGTGACGGATATCCGCCACGGTTAGTTTCGCAGCGTTTCAAGTAGTATGCAATATCGCGAATAAAGGTATTACCACATAACCATGTGAATCCCGATTGTTTTCCCGGCAGAGATTTATCGAGTTGATATGCATAGCTGGCGCGAGGTATCAATCATCGGACACAGTCAACAGCCGCTATTATATGGCAGCTGTCGACAATAGCCGACGGTCCAAGGGACTGACGTAGGCCCCGTAGGATTCCACGTCGAATCTCCCACAGACGCATACCCCTTTTCGTCGTTCCATCGTATGCATAACACTTTAAGGGAACTTCGTTTCCTTTTTCAAGTATTCTCAACTCCAATTGATTTCAATGATTAAAAATACGCTCGCGCGAAAGAAAAAGTTACCACGACTCTACCATCGCGCCCACGATCGTCAGAAATGCAATTGTATGGTAAATTTGATGCTCGAGGACGAGCAGCGAGACGGACGCGTACCCTACCACCCCCTACCTCCGACTCCATTACCAATCCATTAGGGATTCAACAAAAAGGCTCGGTCAATTCCGAATTAATGGATTCCCCATGGTAGGAAAAAAGAAAAAGGATGGCATGGCGCCACGTATACAATAGGAAAAGCGGCGTCCTCGGATAGTCGGATAGTCGAATTGCTGGCTGCAGGGCAGAACGGTTTCCAGCGCGATCGCGCGTCGATGAATAATTCACGTTGTACGCCGCGACGTTTTTGCGCACGAATTACTTCATTAGAGGCGACCAGTCGCATCCTGTCGTGGCGACAGTGGCTACGTTGCCTGCCTTGCATGTCGATTTTACCGAAACCTGAAAAGGAAGAAGGCGACAAAGAGCCCCGGTGAGTTTTCTATGCCGTGAAACCGTCCGGGGGTGTATCCCGTACACCCGTCACGTATCCCAGTCCTTACATCTCTGAAAAACCGCCCAACGGTAGTCGAATCTCGCCTGTAAATCGCCTCTGAGAGCCAACGCCTCACCCTGCCCCGTCTGGCTCTATCTATCGATCCGTCTAACCGTGTTTCTGTCCATCTATCTCTCCTTCCATCTTCACGCGCACCCACTCTCAACCCCTTCGTTTCTCCCTCCAGTTTTCGAGCTTCCTTTCCCGATGTTTCTGCAAATTCCTATTTTGACAAATGCCTTCCCCGTTACAGTTATCCTTCGCTTGTGTTCACCGTTACCCCGCAACTATCCCGATCTAATTTCTCCTCCGACTTAGCTTAATTATATTTCATCGCGCTCCTATTTATTACTCGCAATCGCGCATCGACCAGTTCCCCTACATAATAAGCTAATAAATCAATCAATGTCTCGCTCCGTCTCTCTCCATCGATCCATCTCTACCTACTTATTCCAATATCTGTTTCTATGTTTCCATCTGGACGTTTCTGTCCCGCGCTCCGTCGCGTCTCTGACGGCCGGATCGTTCTTAATTAAGGGAGAAGCCAGGCCGGTGATTAAACGGGGCGTTCAATCAACACGCGGGGCGAAACTCCGGGCGCCGTGGAAATGCGCCGCGACAGCCCGTCAGAGGTGCCACGGAGTCGATAGTAATCGAGGAGGGAATCCGTTTCCTGAGTTTTCCACGCCGCCGCGAGGAGCGCGGTTTAATTGGCCACGCGTGACGGGCCTTCGTGAATATTAATGACGCCGGTCGGGAGCACCGCTTTGAGGGGTTTGGCGGTCGGCCTGCGGTCGGTGGTATCGGAATTTCAGGTTATTGGATTTGTTTTGCGGCCACCTACCAATGGTGACTGGGACGTCTGTCTAGAATTTTAAGGAGGACTCGATTGCGAGCTGAAAAAGTGGTACGGTCAACAGGTGCGTACGCGCGCAACGATACACCACTGATTTCCAATAAATATTCGAGTAAATATACTTCTAATTATATCCAGAATTTAAAATGTTGGAGAAGAAACGTGCGATGGGTTGTTTAAAGAATTGCTCGCCTCGCGACCGTTCTTATACTCGTTCGAAGTGGCTGCTCGAATAACGTATTTTACTCTCGCTTTCGTGTCGATTAGTTATTCTTAAAAAAGAAGGGGAGGAGGCGAACTTCTAGAAGAGTCTCGTACGAGACCGTTTCGTGTCGTAACCGCAAGGGTTAGAAGAAACGGCGACGGGGAGAGGCGCGATAAATCCAGCGGGTGGCGCGATAAATTTCTTTCGCGGAAACACAAAAAGCGCATTAACGTCGCTTGGCCGCGCATCCCCGCGACAGGACAGGTAACCAGCATCATTCGTAGAGAAACTGCTAATGGGTAACAGCGAAAAAAGCAACCTCCGCCGATCGCTTTTTTTGGTCCCGAAAAAGCTCTCTAAAAATAAAGCTTTTATACTTAAGTTAAATTCCTGTAAAGAAATTCGCGAATCCTATAGATTGTTTTCCACGAAATTGTTCAAAAACCACCCCTTCTGCTCGATGGAGCCAATCGCCAACGAACCACCCCTTCTCCCCATCGAAATCGATCGAACAAATTTCCTTGGACAAACGACACTCTGGTCTCTCCTTCGAGAGGTGGCTCGTCGCGTTCTAACACGATCGAGCGCATTATTAATTCGACATGCTAATCGAGGAAACGTCCCCGCGTAACGAGCTACCGGATCGCGTCCCCATGGACGAATTCGCTCTCGCGGGTACGCGTCCGACTTAAATGAATTAGACTCACGTACGCGCGAGGCGCTACGGAGCGTTCGAATGGCCTATAAATAACGCGCGGCACCGCTGAGCGGCGTTTAGGCCGGATTTTCAACGAAGGAGCGGCTTCGATCGAGCCGCGGCCGCGGCTTGCATATCGATGCCACGGCGACCCTGCGCGCGTGTAAATATCTTGATTAACGAGGCCCTCATTTAGCCCTGGCCAGGGGTGGGGTAGACTGTTTGGCCAAGCCACGAAAACATTGCGGCCAGTTCTCACGAACCGGCCGTAGCCGCGATTAAGGGGATACTTATGGGCCGACCTGTCGCTCCGCGAGAACGTTCTTGCGAGTTGCAATTACGAGGAACACGTTGCTCGCCAGGGTTAATCATTCGCGGTGATTTACTGGGATTAATTCGGTGTTTGGAGGGCGCGTTGTTTTTTCTTTCGCGCTTGGTTTCAGCCGCTGAGAGGGTATTCGTGTTCCGCGAACGGAATTAGTCGTGTATAGAGGATATTAACGCGTGCATCTTCGATGATCGCGATTAGTACTCGTAGGGGTTGCGCTAAATATACGGTTCCCGCGAATGAACTACGAACCTGCGAAAACGTCGTTTAAAAGACTATATCCGTATGAGCGAGGAGAATAACCCCGCGCGGCGACGTTTCACGACTTTTCGCGGTAAGAAATACTCGCGGAGCTTTTCGACGCTCGATCCTGGCCGAGCGCCAGCCGCGGCGAGATGAATCGCGAACAGAGCCCACGAAATTACCAGAAAATCGCCGAAATCGGGGGTGCGCGTTTCTATTAGCGCCACGACGGTACGCGCCATGAATATCTACCCCTTGTCCTCGCTCGAGCGATCGATACCGTTCACTTTGCGAGTAAAAATTAAGAAATATCCATTCTGTCTTAGTAAATCGTTATGATGGATCTGTCTGGTGTAGAAAAATGGCGGAACTAGTAATCAGACCGAATATTTATACTTTCACAAAAAAGAAAAGAGGTATAAAATCTCGCATACCACTCGTAACGTGATATTAGCTGGCCAAGTTCTGTTAGATCAAACGATCCGTTTCCTTCGGTGAAATGATTATCCCCAGTTCTAATTACGCGCGTGCTCCGCCCGATGACATAGAAAACGGCACACTTCCCTCGATAAAAGGTTCGTTTCGAGTCCCGTCGTGGCGCACCAACACCGCCAGCGGCCGCGATAAATCCAATGAATAATTCCTGGCAGCCACTCGGACAAATTAATAACCTCATCAATAAGCCCCGGCACACTCCACCCACGCGTGTCACCTGTCGACTCTCATTATACTCGATCATTCCACCCATTCCGCCTCTCCGATCGCTACCAACTTTCGCCGATTCATTACCCAGCCGAGCTTCCCTCGCCGCGCTTAAATCAAGAATAGACCCGAACCGGACGGCTTGGCGAGGGGAGGAAAGAGAATTCCACGCCATTTTCCCGCGGCGACGTCGGCTCGTTTTCTTCTGCCCGGCCGCGCGTTTGAAGCGCGTGCCGCGTCGCGTCCCATATGGTTTCCTTCCGTCTCTCCCCCCGCGCCCCAACCCTCCTCGATCATCCCACCGTGGGCAGGGTTCACCGAGCCGGGGCAATAAATATCATAACCTGAAACCCCGTGGAAGTGTTAGGCTCCCGACTTAATCCGAGGCAAAGCCGCGAAACTCGTCCCAGCCGGGTTCAGCCGCTTCGAGGCGCTGGTACTTTGTCAGCGACGCGGGATTTCGCGACGCTCGAACGTTCCCCGCGGGCGAACGGCTGTTCGTGGAAACTTCGTCGACTCGTTTCGCCGATTCGACCGCGAGCTTGCGCGGATCGGCGTTTCGCATTCTCCTTTCGACGGGGGGAGAAGTTTTAGAGGAACCACCACGGTTCCCTTCAATATTTTTAAACGAATGGATTCGATGGTTCCTGAAAACCGAGGAATCTCGAACACTCTCGTGGTATTCGTTCCATTAGAAACGATGAATCGGCGCGGAGGAATGAGGCTCGTGGAAATTCTGGGAACTTTCGAAAGGGCTTTCTGTGTTCGGGTGTGCTTCTTTCGGATCTGGTTTACGCGGAAGGCCGCCTTCCGATCGGCTCGCCCAGCTTTACGTCAGAACGGCAGGGAAACCCGGCAGATGTTCCAGAGCGGAGCGCTTAGCCCGCCTCATTACCACGAGTCGCGTTAATGGGCTTGCGACCCTTAATGCTTCACCCGGCTTCCCTTCTTTGCCTACCGTTCGCGTATAAACCGTCCGTAAGTCGTAACGAAGGCCACGCTGGGTGTCGGATAATCCGTGAAGATCGACTGGAAGGTGCGTTGAACCTGTCGATCGTCCTCGAAATGATCGAGCACCCATGCGCTGCGATCGAAAGGGTGGTAACTGGCGAAACACAGCGGGACGACGCGAATTTCGTCGCGAATTTCAGCTGTCGTTGAACGCGCAGAGAAAGAAGAGTTCCTGGCGAGGCGGAGGGAAAGAAACGGCGAGGAAGGAGTCGTCGAAGGCCGAAGGAATTTCAAGAAGAGCCTGGGCTCGCTGGCAGACGGGCCGTAGATAAAGATAGATGCGTCGGTTTCCGGCGTGTCGAGTTAACGACTCGAGTTTTATCTGTCGGTCCTCCCTCCGTGTCCCTTGTTCCTCGCCGACTGTCAGGCCTGGAGGGCAGGGAGAGGGAAAGGAACATGCACGGAGAGAGAAGAACCCCGAAAGAGAAATTAATAATAGCTTAATTGGAGAACCGGGACCGTGGAAGTAAGACGGAACAGGGGGGATAAACAGTGAACATGTCGTAAAAAATTTCCCCTTTCGTTCACCGAAATTTAGAAGCCGGAGCGGAAGACCGTGAGCGATTACAAATATTCCCCTGTTTTTTAACGTCATCCTTCTGGTATAACAAACTATTCCTTTTTTGAAAACATTTAACATCGCGAAGCAATCGATTGCTTGAATTTTTGGAACAATAGGAGGGTGAGAAAGGGAGAATGAAACGATCTTTAAATAAATGAACTCGCGAGAAAAGGGGGAAAATGGGAAGGGAAAACGAAGAGGTTGAAGCAAATCCGTAAGAAAGAAGAAACAGCGAGAAGGGTTGGGAAAGAGGACAATGTGATCCGCGGAGAAAAGGAAGAGAAAAGCCAGGGGGGTTGGGGCAGGGGAGTGAGAGAAAAGGAAGAGAACTCGAAGGCAGAAGCGTATATACCACGAGTCATCTGGCACTCAGCGGGATTCGAAATAGAATCGGTCTCGTTCCCTCATCCCTCGGCCGGTTGTTTCCCCTCTCTGTTGGCCGTTCATCAGGCAACGAGCGCGAGGAAGAAAACGAGCAGCAAAAAGACGTCGAGCCGACGGGGTCGACGATGTTTTCATTGTAATTATGTCCCCTGTCCCTCTGGCCGTTCCTCGTGGCCGAGCTTTTTACGGGCCACGCTACTAAGCAGCCTGTCAAACCGTCCTAATTTTTGTCCCGGATTCGTCGCTTCTATACGATCCGGTTCTAATTCATCGCCGCCGCCGCCGAGCTCTTCGTTGAAATTGGTTTATTTCCTGGGACGATGGTTTCTTCTTCTTGTTCGGCCGCCCTCTTGCGCCTCCGAGGGAATTTATGTGGTCTATGGTGTCCCTCGAGCGTTCGACGTTTCGTCGCTGAATCATCCGTGAAGTTCGCGCGACGCGACTCGCGTGGAATCGCGCACGCACACGGTGACGAAAATTAGCGCGGTGTGTGACGAAGAAATTGACGCGTATTCAGCGGGGGCCGAGCGTAAATTGACCGTGATATTGTTGGCACGAAAACGCGACGACGGGGAGGAGCTTTCGTCGTATTTCGGTGGCGACAAGTCGCGGATTGTATGACAAAGCTGTTAACACAAGGCAGCCGCGTAAAGCAGGTAACGAGTAGGCAGTAATCGAGATCCGTGGACTCTAAGTAAAGTCAAACAGCCGCGGCGGTTGTCTTTGCTCAGCAAACTCGCGCCAGTGCGGAGCCAATATTTAGACAGGGACCGGCTCAAACATTGTAATACGCGTTAAAACGTTATGACACGCGCCAATTGCCATCTCTATTTCCTGCGGCCCGGTGTTCGCGCCTGCCGCTTTTTGTGCGCCGCCATTTTGGTAACGCGCCTCGACGCGCAGTGAAATTAAAACCGTGGACCACTGACGAAGGACTAATTCTCTCTCTCTCTTGACTTCAGACTTCTCCAGGAAAATTATTCGAACGGTTTTTGTACTCGAATCTTGATTGTAATTCTCACGAAAGTGTGCAATCTTCTACTAATTAATCGAACTCGCTGAAATCAATGGTTCGACGAGCATGAACTTCGTCCGCCAACTTTCTCTCACGCTATAACGAACGCCCCATAAAGTTGTCCCCGTTGACTCAGGGTGTAGAAACGTGTCTAGCTTCTAAAGCAAACGCTCCCCGGATAAAAATTTATGGTCCAAAGAGGAGGGTGGACGTAAATATCTGAGATTTCACATGAAACACGTCCCAGAATGCAGGAAACTGTCAAACAAACTAATTTAAAGGCAGATTCGTAATTTTAATGAACCCCTCTGACGTCTACGACGTTGTAAACGATCCCATTTACGTCCCCGTTTTTATTCTCAAAATTTGACGTTTCACTAAAAGCAGTAAGCAGAGAGGAAAGCAAACATCGTTCGTTCTCGCACTTCTGCTTCGCTTCTGTTAAATAACGTCCTATTCGATGCCTTCGCCAGGACCATTTTCTCGTTTCATCGCGAATTTCCTATCGAATTCCACGGAGATTCCTCGTACGCGCGACCTTGATCCCAACCTACGCGAAGACCCTCGCCTAACTGGCAGCCGGGATCTTCCGAGTTTCCAATAAAGATCTCCGGCCACCTGACGCTCTTTGTGATCCCTCGAAGAATCCTGCCGGCTCGCGGAGAGAGGCGCTCGTAAAGAGGCACTAACGACCAAGAGGCTGAGAGAATATCTTTGAAGGTACGAGACACGCGCCATTTCCCGATGATTCGACCGTGGCGAATGGCCGTCAGTCAAAACGCAAGCCGCTCTATTCCGCGAGGACCAGACGGGTCCCTCTGTCCTCTTTGTCGTCGTTCGCATTTCAGCTAAATTGAGCGGCGAACACTGTTTTCTCAGACTACAACGGAGCCATTCTGAGCCTTTTCGAAATTGAAACGTGGATAAATACGAACGAATTTGCCGCTTCGCGATTCGTCGAAAGCGTTGCCACTAAATCGCTCAAGAATTCGATAAATAATCGAAACAGATAAGTAGGTACCTGGTTGATTGCTAAAACAATTACGCGAACAGCACAATTGCCCATCAATCATCGTTAATTGCATGAAAATGAGATCTACCGACGAATAACCAACAACTTCCGAAGAAAACAGTTCCGCAGACGCGGGACACGCATCATTACCCGATATTCCGTGCGTGACGAATGGTTCGCGGTCGACAAAGCGGCACGCTCAACTGTGCTCGCGATTCTTGGATTCGTTCGCGAGTTCTTCTCGTTTCCCCACGACGCACCTTCGCCTGGCAACGAAAAGTGGCGGCGCAGGAAAACAGGAAAAGTTCGAGTCACTTTCTGGAACAGGCCGGGAAGCGGGCTCGGGGTTGCTAGAAGACACCTGTTTCCCACCGCGGCGTCGACGTGGCAGAAATAGAATGTTTGACGAAGAGACACGCGCCATTTGTCACGGCTTCGAGCGTGTCGTAATTTCATTCGTCAAACGGGCGTTCCTCTCTTTGCATTGTCCCTTCGAGATGATTAATCTGCTGTTTGAATTACGTCTCTGTTTCGCGAGCGCCCCTTTGCTTCTTTAGGCACTCGCCGAGATGACGGACGTGGCGATAATTCGTCGGCTTAAAAGTGGCCGGAACTCAGTTTCGACTTCTTCCTCGGAAGAACTAACCCTGTCACCCGCTTTACAACTAATTCGTTGAAAGAATCAGAATAATCCTCGAATTTCTCTTACCTTCATACCAGTATTCACGAGTATAGAACCCTTTGCACTCTAAACTACTGTCAAAATAGCATTATTTCAGCAATAGTTTCTACTACTAACATCTCCCAGCAATAGAAAATTTCCATTTCAATAAAGGACACGATGGAACGTGCATTTCTGAAAAAATTGCGATGGAATAAGTTCAACCTCCGTAATTACTTACCAACACTGATGTCCCCTCAGAGTCAACCCTCGTGGGAGTCAATCTCCCACGTAAAGGGTTGAGAGGGCGCAGCGAGAGTGGCGAAATAAAAGTAAATTTCTCGTTGGTGTTCCAGATTGTCCAGCAGCACAACGGCGATCGGCAGCGCAGCCACCGGTGGCGGTGGCGGAGCAGGAAGCGGTGCGAGCGCCGGTGGTGGCGGCGGCAGCGGGGGCGGTGGCGGCGGGGCAGCCGGCAACGGGACTTCCGGCGGTGATTTCCTCCGCAGAAGTCACCCCCTCTCGGAGCATACGGCCCTGCATCCCGCCTACCGGCTCAACTACATGGACCACCTTTACCACCAGCTCCAGGCCTCCACGCACAGTCCCAACGCCTCGTTACACGGTAATTACCTTCGCTTGTACTTGTTCGAAGATAATTAGAACGATAGCCGACCCGGGTACGTCGCCTAATTTCGACCGCGTCCGCGTTCGAAGATTTATTTCGCCGTCGAACCGTGTTCGCCATTGACAATGGTCGTTGTTCCTCGTCGATAGAGGCGCAATAAAGGGCGAAATAGCAGTGGAGTAATTCCTGCCGCGGGGATACCATTGGTTTGGAACGGTTTATTAGCCACGAATGGATTCCACGTGAAGTTTGTTTCTGTTTGATGAACTGTCTTTAAATAAAAATGATCGCTAGTATAAATAAATTATTTAATACGGACTAGTTTTTCCCTCGATAGACGTAATAAAAGGGAACAGGGGCGTGTACCTTCTCTATTATTAAACGCGGAGAAGTTATAAAGAGCCCGCATTTCCGGCGGAAGAATCCCTTTGAGAATCAAGGCCTTTGAATTCGTTAGACATGCCCCACGATACGGGATAGTATTATTCGCTGGTTGAAAATGCTGGAGCGACCGTCTCTATGCTTTTTAAACAATTTATTTTCGTCGATTTTTTTCAGGACTGGGTGGTTTGGGCCCCGAGTACCTTCTGCACGCAGCCGGACCAGCGAGCACCCTCGCATCTTCGGAATTCCCCTTCTCCATCGACGGTAAACTGAACATTTTTTATTTAAGAAGCATCTCGGTCCTAGTGCTCTTCGTGATTTTAATTCAACGCGACAAGATCGATAAAATCATTGACATTCGACACCGAATTTCTCATCCTCCGAGATGGAGAATTTACCTGGACGTGATCAAACTTGAACCTTCGGTCGCTTCCGTAAAAGGTCTGAAACTTTATCTACCTTAAATAATCTATTCAAGGAAAAAAATGCTTCTCCAGTAGTATCGTACTTTGAATTTTTATCCGCCTAAAGTTAATAGTTATCGGTAAAATATACAAAATTCGTCAATTTACGCTCTTCTTCGTCCCTGATATTTAAAAAATCCGCGATTCACGCGTCGTGGAACGGTCCCTCGCGGAGAACGCAACAGGGACAGGCACGAAAGCCTTCGAACGGGCACGAAATTGTCGAGGCGGGTCGATTCGACGAACGAAACGGGAGAGTTTTTCGCTGGCTCGCTCGAGGACGACAAGTGAATCTAATGAAAGATCCTGATGCACGGTACGCGCTGCTAGCCGTAGGTGTAGCAGCGCTAGCAGCAGGTAGGAGATCGACCGGTTAAGAGGCCGAGAGGCTAAAAGACGACTGAAAGGGTAAACGGGGCCTCGTTAGTCGCCACCGCCGCATAATTGAATCGACTCGGAGCGACACGACCTCATTAACACCTTAGCGCCTACCCTACAGGTTGTCTCACGTTTCTTCTTCCTCCGCTCGCTCTCCGCGGTCCCCTCTCTCCCTCGCCCCCTCCTTATCCGTTCTCTGCTCCCTTTCAGCGTGCATTGAGCAACGCTCCGTTCAAACGTACGTGATCAAATTCTAAACGAATATATCGGGAGACTGGAACGGACTGCGAGCATACTCTGGCTGCTTTGTCTTTGTCGGGGCATTGTTAGCTTCTTCTCCAGCCATTCGAAGGCATTACAACAGGGTTATGAAAGAGGCGCATTTAACAGTAATTGATATTACGTACGTCGATTTTTTGAGCGGAAAAAAAGGGAACAGCACGACGAGATGAAAGTTTAAACAGTAAAAAATGATAAATTCATCACGATTGTGACTTATTTTTTATTTACACAATCATATAGCTACCATTTGTTCGAACTGTTTTGTGTCTTATTCCGCCATAGCAAATCCTCTCTTAAATCACCTCGCACAGCTCTGAAACGCTACGATTGCGGGATTTGAAGCAACCTGTAGCGTGGTAGCGTGCGCCGGGTAGCGTGGAACGAGCCGCGTCGATCGCAGTGGCCGATTGCACCAATTTACATGTCTCAATCCCATGTTAGCCTCGCGAGGGGCGCAGGGACGCGAGGAGGGTGAAACGTACGGAACGTGTAGAGTCCAGAGGGTCGTGGGTCACGAGGACGTTCGTCCCTGGACGCGGGAGGGGGCGAAGGGCGGTGAGAATCGTTCGCATATTCATTAAAATCCGAGACTCCTCTGTGGAACGTGGACCAACCCTTCGAGACAGATAAGGGAATCGATGAGCTCTTTGTTTTCGTAAAAAAAATACGTCCAAGGAGTAATTATTTTTCGTTTTGTGGAACGGTGGACGGATTAAAGCTACACGAGTTAAAAATATTTTCAAGAAAGAGCAGGAACAGCAAGAAATTACGTCGCATCAGCAAAATGAGCGTGGAAAACCGCGAACGATCAGTGTTTAAACAGCATAAAAACGAACACCGCCGTCGTCGCCGAACAAGAACGACAAGCTCTAAAAGAGGAGAAGGTCGGACGACCTCGATCCGGCCACGAGACCATCGAGGAACCTTAAACGTTTCAGCTCATGCGGAAAAACCGCACGGCAGCGCGGTCCTCGTCCCTCCCATTTCTCTTCTTCCCCCCTTCGTCCGTTCGCCCGTTGACCGTCGTAAATTTGATCGTTGCTCGAATTAATAACCAGGCGAGGGGATAAAAGAGCGCGTCCGCGAGAGGCGAGGAGCCCCAACCGCGAGTAACCCTATACCCGTTGTGCGCGAACGAGCGATCAACCGAGTGGAAACCGAGGAGAGAAAGAGCTGCCCCGAACCGTGCTCCTCATCGTTGCACGGCGCTCTGTATCGCGTTGCCCGTGCGAGACCACGCGGTGAGATAGAGAGAAGCCCGAGAAACTGGCGGAGGCAGTCGAAACGAGAGGGTGGGCGTGATGGAGGCTCGCGAGAGGCGAGAAGAAAGATTCCGACGAGCGAAATATATTTTGGAGAATAGAAAGGATCGATAGCAAGATCCACGCATCAACGTTCTAAGAAGAACGACTCTTGTCAAACGTTCGAGGGTCGAAGGAATAAAAAGTGGGAGAAGCGACGAGAAATCGGAGGAATCCGAGAAACGTCGCAAGTATCGCGGACGACAGTAAAAGGAAATAAGAGGATGATGATGAAAAGGGAGGAACAGAAGAGGTAATGTAATAAAAGGAGGTGTATCGAAAAGAGAAGCAGAAGAAGAAGGCGAGGAAGCGAAGAGCCGCCACCATATAACCAACGATGCACCGTACAAGCGAGCCGCCACCACGAGCTTAAGAAAGTGGTTTGTATATTACGTCGTTGGCCTGCGGTCGCAGGCAAATCGCCGCTAAAACGTTCTGGCCGCAGAGTCTGCCTTCCTGTTCCCACCTTCGCCGCCTCCTTTTTCACCTACCGTCGCCTCTGCTTCGCCTTCCCTCGGTCAGTTCTGGTGTATCTATCTGGTTACGAGCGCGCGCACCGAAAGGCAAGAACCTTTTTAAAAAAAGCCCTCCTCGCCACGGAATATTCCTCGGTAGTACGAGCCGCAAGAATTCGTAGCGCTTAATTGAACTGGTTCTGGGGCCGCGTTCTCGCCTGTTTGCACGGGGATTCGCGCAGCTGCTCGCTGAATCCGCGCTGCGAATCGATTCCCGGACGCTTCCACGCTTTCGGTGTTTTCGCGTTGCGTTTCTATCTGTTCGCGTTCCGTTGCGTAGGCAAGCGATACTCCTGGGAGTCGACGCGACGGCTGGAGACTTCGATGCGCGGTCAGGCGATGAGCGTCGCCGCTAACTTAACGACGCTCTCCCTATTTCTTGCGTTTGCGATACTCGCGGTGGTTTAATTGTATCACGTTGTATTTTAGGAGGCTCGTGGCCTACTTATAAACGATTATTACCGGCTGCTTGTAATTTTTACAACGTAGAACTCATGTAAACACCTACTGACGATCGCGTAAGTAGATTAAGGTACCTCAGTCAGACTTATTAATTCGAAGATGGATGGAAATTATAAATCACTTGCCAAACTGATATCACCAGACTTGTTGGAGATGTAAAAACGATCTTATAAATTGACGAATTTCGTATTTCTGAACGATTAAATGCTCTCGCAGTAAAACACACTGCGGTCGACTATGCCTGAAAGGACCAAGGGGCCAAATTGCCCGTCTGAGAGGCAGTCTCAACCATCTGACGTCGAAAATATCGAATTTTCAGTATCAGCGTCGTCGAGGCTAGGAAGCCCAAGGGCGTCCGCCATCAGAGCGAGCCGGAAACGAGCCCTGAGCAGCTCCCCGTACTCGGACCGCTTCGACATCGATAGCATGATCCGCTTCAGCCCGAACAGCCTGGCCTCCATCGTGAACGGATCCCGTAGCAGCAGCGCGAGCGGCAGTTATGGTCATCTTTCCGCCGGTAAGCGACCACTTACAGGTATTATAATTGCAGTGTCGACTCTCCCCGTCAAATTTGTTGATTTATTCCCTCCCAGTATGATTTACCGAGTAATTAATTACACGTTGACTGAAAACGGGCTGGAAAAACCAGGCTCCCCTCGGACCGCGAGTACACCCACGCTCAAAAGTAGCTATCGACGCGCTTGTCAACGCGATAAACGTCGTGAAAAATGTCGCACTGTCAATCGTAAATTTCACTACTTCCCCTGTCGCTGTTCACTACTTTTTCCGTACGCAGGCTGAACGTAAAGTACAACTGAATCGAACGGAACCAATATGTCCGATAATGTTTCTAACGAACTAAACTCGCTTAAAAGCGTCTACGCGAGCGTCGTCCCGTCGCTAATACTTTCCCAACGGAGTGTACCGATCTTCGGACAAGATTTGAGGGACGTTAAATCCCCTTGCCGGTAGAATCGTGCGCAGCAATTTTGAGTAATTGGCCGGCAAACCGGTACGAGTCGATTACTCATTTCGCGGCTGTAAATTTTGGCGCGTCGCGGTCCGCCGTGAAACACCTGTGGCTAATTGCCCCCCACCCGGGCTGAGGTTGAAAGGGAGGGCGAGGAGGGAAAAGGAGACGTTAGAGCGGCAATTTACGCGGGCCCCGGATAAATAAGCGGGTAAACCGCGCGGAGGCGGGCGGATCCGCAATTAAGAGATCACCCGCGCACGATACCGACCCGAAAACGTAAGTCACCGAGCGGTTTGCCGGGCCGCGGGTTTCGTCCGCGTCACAGGGGACCCGCTGATTGATCGCCCGTAATTACTGACGCGCCTGTTCATCGTCGCCGAGCGGATCCACGGCCGTAAACGTTTTCGCGAGGGGTGTACCGCGATACGTGAATTACACGCTTGTAATTACACGTGTAGCCGGGCAGCGCGGTTGTTAATGCGCGACTACCGCGTGACGGCCGTATTTTCCGAGTTATTGCCGCGTTACGGGCCGGACGAAAGGCACGGGGCTCGTAAACGAGAGGGTATTTTCGTGATTTTATTTCGCTTTTTCTCGACAGATGGAATCTTTTAGCTCCGTCGTAGACACCGGGCCATCGATCGTTCGTATCGCGTGTCCAATGCGATGGAGATGCAACCGTCGAGCTTTTGTCGCGCACCGACTCGCGTTTCCCTCGTCGCGGTTCGTCTCGACGCGCACCAACGTAATTCCGGCAAAGTGCACCCATAAAGGGTTGAGTACCCATCACCGCGATCTTAATTCCCGGGACGAGCAACGGCCTCGTCCGTATCGCCTCGATATTAAGAAGGCATCGACGGCCAGGCGTGTATCATTTGGTGATCGCGCGGAGCGTTTTAACAATCGTCGTAAACCGGCGGATCGGGCGGTTTCTCAGAGAAACCGGGCCTGTGGCCGCCGGAATTACCATAATTACCGGACCCGTACGAAACGAATAAAGTCATCGACGGTAGCGTTAACGCGGTGGGCCTCCCCGTGCTCGCATGGATCAGGCCCTGACGTTTAAGGGCCCGCGGAAGGGACCGTGCGGCGTTGGTGGGGGCATCGAATTAAGGCGGCGCGCATGAAGCCATTACGAGGGCCCGGGTGCGCGCGGGAACCGCGCGGTGCGCGCCGCAAAATCGGCGCCGGACCTCCTTGCTCGCGCGGTTTAAGGGTAGCCGGGTAATTTGCGATTAAATGAAGTAATTAACGAATTAAAATTCAAGCGGCTCGCAAACGCCGGTCGTTTGTCGGCCTGACGACGCACGATGCCCCGTAGGATCGCTTCGCTCGTTAAACTCGCGTCGAGAGCTACCGTGCCGCGATTCCTCTCGTTGTATCGGATACGTTCTTTGGGGAAAAGTTGCGCGACGAACGCGCAACGAACCCGACCGTACGATTCAGCGTGACCACTAGAGGTTCAAGAGTTGTCCTCAGGAAACTCCATTTTTTACTGGAATTCTGAGGGCGTTAGTTTTTTGTAGCTCTCAGGATTCGTTATAATTGATTTAGAGATAAACTGCGTTACTGTGGAGAGTTCGTACGATTGGTATTCGAAGAACGACTTCGAACTTCTCATGGATGGTCGACGTCTCGCGGACAAAGGCTCGATATCGGAATAATGGAGGCAGCAAGATGTACGAACGATGAAAGGCTACTTACACGTTTCTGTCTAACATGGTCGCGGCAACGACAATGTAATCGATCGTAAATTCGAGGGATTTTCCGCAGCATTTCTCTATCGAGCGCCGTTGGAACGCGTTTCGCGAAATTTTTCGCAGCTCGTCCGCGGTTGTCGCGCGCCGAGCATCGTCGGTGATTAAGCGATTACCGTTCGGTACGCGAGTAGATGGCCGTTTACCACGGCAACGTACGGTCGATTCCGCAGAATTATAGTGTTCTTAAATAAAGCATCGTAGGCGTGCGCTCCGCGCGTTCCTTCGGTTTTATGTTCATTCGAATCGCGAGGAACTATCAATGCGCCGCGAGAAATACAGCGCGCCGCGCGTTTTACAATCTCACGTATGAAACGCGAATTTTTCCGCCGCGCGTCGTGCCAAGAATAAGACGTAAACGTAAGTGCTCGGTAAATGGCGAGAAAGCTTCCTGGAACCCGATGCAATTTTCTCGTTCCTGAACTCGCGTGTTTATTTTCCACCAATTTTCTATTCAACGCTCCTGAATAGCCCGCCTGTTAATTAAAAACTGAAAGAATTGTATGAAGTTTCATTTCACCAAACCTGGCGAACACAGGGATAATTAATAAGCACGAGAATGAACATCGAACACGATTGAAAGCGAAGTGGTTGCCACATTTTCGCTTTAAACGATACGCCGATCAGCGATCTTCCTCCAACTGCGTTCAATCGCAACAAACGGTCTCTAGCCGGTGTTTCTAGAAAAACCAGCTGAATTACCATCGTCTGGCCGAGCATTCATGGACATAGCTGTTTTAAAAGCCCACTGCTAATCGTTAAGCGTCCACGGACATGCAACGTGCTCGCTTTTATGAAGCACCGCCTAGAACGTAGACACGCATGGGCGTGACCGGTCGTCTAAGCACTTTGGCGCACGTACGCGATGGCACCGTGGATGGTGCTCGGTTGCATCGATGATGGAGCATTCATGGACTGCTAAACGGTGACGTGATTCTGCGCGGAAACCTCGAAGAGCCGGTTCGAGGCGTTTTGAGGCGAGTTGGTACCGATCTCGCGACATTTCTGAACGCGTTCACAGAATTCTGGTCTGGGTCATTTCGCGAAATCCAAAAATTGGAGCACGTTAACGTAAATATTACGGGAAGAGTACCAAACAGCCCGCGGAACGTTACTTTCGAATCGCTTCCAGTTTCCGCTGTAACGAAAGCTTCGAAGTAATTAATGGCTCGCTGGCGATACGACTGCGATTAACCGTTCAAATATCACGAGTGACTCCCGTCCATCGACCGTCAATCGAGCGTAAATATCACGGAGCCTAATTTATAGAGCACCGATAGGGAGCCTGTCAATCATGTCTGCGATTAGAAGGAAGCGTGATTCGCAGGCCCGTCACGTAACGCACCGACATCGCCATATCGAACGGCGATTAATTTAGCCGTGGCAATTTATCGCGCGGACTCGCTGGCGACCGCGCGTATCGTTAATATTTTATCGTGTATCTCAGCCATCGATTAAATCGCTACTCAATCTGAATTATACCGTTCAAGCGGTCTTACTGCCTCGACGACATCGAAAATTCCGTTCCAAAGACAATTTGACATTTGGCCGACTGTACGATTACGAATTTACATGCAAATTCGCGCGTATATATAATAATTTGGAATACCTAATGATAGATTCATAAGTTGTGCGAAAAATGGCAAACGTTGCACCGACGCGGACATCGATTTCACCGATCTCCTTCCAAAGGGTTGAGTAGACGTTCACCGCTCCGCTTATCGCGGCGTTTTCTTTCTCGCTCGACGCGGAGGGAAGGGTACGACAAATAACGCAGCCAACGCTGCCCACACGATCGCCGTCTGTACACAGGCTCGTGGTTTCGTAAGTGAGGCCTCGCAGCATTGAAATGCAAGCTTTGCCTACGTGCCGGAAGTCCGGCGTGGCGTGCCCCGACTGTCAAGAGAATGGACGCAGTCCGATTTCGATCTCTATCGATTATCCCCGGGTGTGTATCGCCACCCTCCGTCGTCCGGCGTGTTCGCGTTAAACTATTAACCCGTTCTGGGTACGCGACGCGAGAGCCCCGGTATCGACCGATTAAATCAGCGCCGGATCGCGCGAATAGTTCCCCGTTACACGCTGCGATCGTTTCTTCTCGTTTTCTTTTCCTCTTCCTCCCCTTTTCCCATTTTTCTCGTGTCCACGCGGTAACGGTATCGGCTTTCGGCTTTCTACACCAGCAGAGCTGGATTTCCTCGCAATTAATTATCGAGAAAGCGCGCTCGCGCGTTGTACGCAGCATGGGGGAACGTACGTTTGATACGGGAAAGATAAATAGCTGTGGGCGCTTGTTTGGTTTCTGGGGTGTGCTTAATTGTGTCGAGGGAATCGCGGAACCTCTCTCAGCTCGACTGTAAATATCCTGTTGATCGCGTTCGACTGTTCTCGAAATAGGATTTTAGTAGAATCGCTGACAGCGTTCAGATTTTATTGTGTTTGATTTTTTGTTGCAGCTATGAGTCCCGCTTTGGGAATGCACCCGGGAATGGCGCCGCACTTGCAGCAGCTGCAGGCCCATCTCTTGAGGAGCGCGGCAGCAGCGGCCCTCCTGCCACACGCTCATCCCTTGCAACCTCCCGCGCCTCCGCCACCACCACCCCATCCTCACCCTCACGCTCACGGATTGTCGCCGCACTCGCAACTGTATCCTGGTGTGCCGCCCCATTCCACGGCCTCGGCGACCCTGGAACCTCACGGCGGAGGTTTGCCGCCAAAAACCGAGGTAAGCAGATTTTACTACGAATTATTATCGATCATCCCTTTGCGCGACACGCGATGCCAGCGAACCCATCGCAGCGCGCGTCGAGCGCGCACAGGTGTCCATCCAATTGTGATGCGCACAGCGGCAACGCATGCTCGGTAGCTCGTCATCGATTCATCCGGGATAAATAACGATTCCCTACCGTCCAGGTAGTGCGCGACGCTCAAGATCCCTCGAAGACTTCTCAGCTTCATCCTCGCGGCACGCCAGGGAACCAGCGATGGCGCTGGTAGAAAGAGAAAACGATTGAATTACCCTCCTCGCGTGGTCCTCGGGTTACAAGCAATCTCGCGCACATTATTTCGCCAGATTTCACCCCCGTCCACCTGACCGTCGTCCTTTATCTTCCTCCTCTTCGCCAGCCTCATTCCGCTCGTATGTTCTTCATCTGCGTCGTTGTTAACCGCGCTCGCCCCGTCTCAGTCGCTCCGCGAGCGTTTCCACGGCCCGTTTCGCTGTTCGTAGCGCGCGGCTTTCCGTCTGCTCTGATTTATTTACGTCCGCGGCGGCGTTTTCATTTTCTCCGCCAGCGACACGACTCGCCGCGTGTCCGCACGCTGTAAAGTTCCCCCGGGCCTGATTGCATCGGGCTCGCGGTTTCGCCGCCTCGTGCGCGCGCTCGTTCCCACAGGGTGATCGATGGATTTATAGGCGCGCGGTAATCGAGAGGGCCCGCCACCTTCCCCTTTCGAGCAGCGTGTACCATCGCGGATGGCCTAGCGCTCGCTCGCGGAAACGTAATCCCTCGAACCACTTGCAACATCTCTATGCTGGCCGCCATTAATATTCCCCGATTGTTGCTCGATCTTTTGGGTTTGATATTTACCAGCGATAGAAAATTGAGGCGTGCTCGCGTTAAGCAGGGGATTCCAGTGCGCGGTTATTTTTTTCCTTCCTCGTTATCTGCGCGATGCGTCACGTACGTGCATGCATCTTGTTACTTTTCTCTTCTTCTTTTTTTTTTTTTTTTTAAATTATACTTCTGCGCGCTGGTTCTTGGTATTAATTTATTTCTCGCCGGGGCCACGGAGGCTGTTATTTTAACGAGTGCTACCGCCGCTACCGTTCAACGGGTATCACGCAAAAACGCGTGTGGTTTATGGTATTCAGCGACGTTCTACTGTACGATAAATTTCCTGATCGGACAACTTAATCGAAGGAAGTTCCCAGTGGAGCCGTTCACGCGTTTCTCCAGTCACGATCCGGGCACCGTCGAAAGCGCCTTGAAAGTGTTAATGGCCCCTATCTGCCGCCTATATCTTCCCCGGCTACCAGAAAGTGCTAAAAGTTTTCTCTTAGAACCCGCGCGTTTGCCTAATACTTTCCCGAACCTTAAAACCACTTTCGTCCGTGCATCTCTTACGCTTCCATTAATTTAAACGTGGCCAGCGGAGTCGGGGAGGCTTCCAGATAACCGGAATATCGCGGAACGTCGTAAAAATTTTACCCGCGATCCGTTCCTCGTCGTTTCCGAGGATCTCGTCGCATCGTCGGAATCGGTTCCAAATCTGCTACTCTTATTCGTCCAATTCGTCCTCGTTCGCCAAGGCGTCGCAGCCAAACGTCGTGTCGCAGAGGCGCAGTCAACGTCCTACGAGGGCGAGCAACGGTCGATCTAATTGGTACGAACTGCAAAACGCACGATAATTGCGCCATCGCGTGCGGATGCGTCGTAACGAGCTGCCGTTCCATCTCTAACGCCCGAACGTCGGTGTTTGCTTTGGAAAATCGTCGGTCTAGCGTTGCAGATCGTCGATATCGGAGCCTCTCTCCCTCCGCCTTCGAGCCTCCTGCAGCGATTGAATTAGCGCCGACCATCGATTCCCCGTTGCCAGCGGATCGAGCATTGCGATCGTAATTGCTCGCCCGGTGTAAATTGCCGGACGGATGCGTGCCGTGATTAATCTTTTGCATCGCGACGCGAGAAATTACAGTGAACGTCCGGCGAGCTGTTATTTCTGTTAACGCGAACACGTCGCGGCGAACACCCGTTTGATAAGGGGCAGCGTGTGTTTAACGTCGTCGTAGTCGAAAATAATTTAATTAAACGGTCAATGTCGGTGCGGGATTACGATGTTTCGCGGAATTGGCGTAATTCGGACGGGCTCTAAAATTGGTTACTACAATTTTGATCGAATCGCAGAGCGCAGAGTCGTGCAGAAAGGCGTCGGAGTCGTCGACCAGGTCGGTGACAGCCGAGGCGGACACCTCCTCGAGGAGAGCTTCGACCAAGGTGAAAAGGGAGCCAGCGACGACGACGACGACTAACGCCACGACGACCACGGCGCCGCCCGCTCACCCTCCTGGACGTAGTCCCAACGAAGATCTTAAGGACGAACCTGGCGATTTTATCGAGACCAATTGTCACTGGAGGGACTGTGGCTTGGAGTTTCCAACTCAGGTGAGGTTGAATATATTTTAGACTTACGATTGTAACATCTTTTCGTGGACAGCGAAGACACGGTTTACTAAGCTTCTTTTATTCGTAGAACGATCTTGTGAAACACATCAACAACGACCACATACACACGAACAAGAAGAGCTTCGTCTGCGCGTGGAAGGGGTGCTCGAGGAAGGCAAATCCGTTCAAGGCTCAGTACATGTTGGTGGTGCACATGAGAAGGCACACTGGCGAGAAGCCCCACAAGTGTACTGTGAGTACATCTGTTTCTAAATGAACACCTTAAGCTAAGATTCAGACGATCATCCTTAACATTCCAATTAATATGATCATAGTTCGAGGACTGCTTCAAGGCATACTCGCGACTAGAGAACCTGAAGACCCATATCAGATCCCATACCGGAGAAAAACCGTACACCTGCGAGTACCCTGGCTGCAGCAAGGCGTTCAGCAACGCTAGCGATCGCGCGAAGCATCAGAACAGGACTCATTCCAACGAGGTAGGCATTGAACCCAAAATTCTCGACAGAAAACCAAAATCTAAGTCTCCGAAGAATTCTGAATCGTATTCTCAGAGCGCTGATTGAGCTGTATTATCGAACGTAACAATTTTCAGAAACCGTACGTCTGCAAGGCACCAGGATGCACCAAGAGGTACACCGATCCCTCGTCTCTGAGGAAACACGTGAAAACGGTGCACGGCGCGGAGTTCTACGCCAACAAGAAGCACAAAGGAGGCGGTGGAGAGAGCGGAGACGGCGGGGGTAGCGACGAAGCTGGCGCTGGCGGCCACAGCCCCAGCAGAAGCGAGGATCTTCACCCGAAGACTCCCAGTTTGTCAAGCCCGAGCATGAAGTCCGAAAGCGAAGCTAACAGTCCACCCAGCATGATGCAGCAGCAAGGCAGTCCGTTGGTCGGTGGTTGCAACGACGAAGTGGCTGGCGTCGGTGCTTTGACAGGCGATGGCGTGGCGCTGGCTGAGGAACCTTGGAACGAGGAACCGGACGACCTGGACATCGCCGATCTACCGGTTGCTCTTCGTGCCATGGTGAGTTCTCGACCGAGTTTCTTCGGTTTAGTGTTACAGAAGAACGTAAAATACGGGAAATTCGTTGATTCCATAGGTGGGAGGAATGGAGTCCCAACAGCAGCAACAACCACCCCCGCCTACTTCGAGAAATCGTCTGAAAGGCAGACTGAACGCCAAGGGCATGTCAAACCTGCCCGTCAGCGTGTCTGGGATGAGAGGGACGCGCGGCATAGGTCCTCAGGGTAACATCGGCGACCTGAACAGGAGGATCACGGACCTGAAGATGGAGGGTGGTGGTCCCGCGCGTCAGACGAGTCTGTCCGACCTGCAACTTAGGCTGCAACCCCTCAACGAGCCGAGACGAGACAGCAACAGTACAGTGAGCACTTATTACGGCAGCATGAAGTCCACGGACTTCGGTAGCAGAAGAAGCAGCCAGGCTAGCGGAGTCAGCGCTGTCAGAATAGGTTCGACCGGTCCTGGAAGTTTCTACGATCCCATCAGTCCAGGAACATCCAGAAGAAGCAGTCAGATGAGCACCACTTCCGGTAGGATCAACCCACCCAGTCATCTTCAAGGACCGTACTCGACGAGCAACCTTGTAGTTCAGACGCAGAACATGTCTCTTCAGGTATTAAGAGAATGCCTGTTTACTTTTTGCGGTCTTGGTCGAAATTGTTTTGCGGAATGTTTAATTACGGCGAATTTAGGGCATCCAGGGTATGCCAGGGGACTGGAACGGTCCGAGTAGCCATTGCACGCAACCATCCGGTGATCGTCGTATGTCAGAGCCCACGAGGGGTCATCAGGGTCAAAGGAATTCTCCGCCTATGCCACCCAGGCCCAGGTCAGCTCAGCTTCCGGAACATCATCCCAATCAAGAGGTTATTCTGGATGAAGTTGGGGAAGGAGAAATGGTGGAGAACAAGCTGGTCATTCCTGACGAGATGATGCAGTACTTGAATCAAGTATGTATCTTTGAACTATCTCGTAAATAATCCTTACAGGGATTTTATTCAGAACTTATTTTATCAATTTCTCATTTATTTCAGGTTCAAGCAGGTGGAACTCAAGTCAATTACCGCAGTAGCCCTCTCCCCATTTGCCAATCTCCAATCTGCACCAATCCCTTGCACTATCAACGTCAAATGCAACCCACCTGCAATTACAATCAGCCTCACCAACAAAATTGTTATCCTCAACAGCAACCCGCTCAACCAACCTGCGCGAACTACCAAAACACCTCACCATCGCCCTATAATCAATGTCCCAGTTCTCGACCCGCTCAACCCAACTCTCAATACTGTCCACCGCCTAATTATCCATCCCAACCCAACGGCGGTCAAGTCCTCAGTCCGGCAGCGGGTCAAGTGATGTCGCCGGGATCTCACTACGCGCCCAGCCACATCAGCGACCAACCCCTAACATCGCCAGCAGCCGGCGCTTTGGCACCCCAGCACGCTCCTCAGAATCTTCCTCAGAACTCAGCTCAGTTAACCAGAAACTGTCCTCAGAACCACATGCACCACGGTTACTATCCCAACTACAGCTGCCAGGGGCAGATGAACGCGAACTGTGCCGGAAATCTGAACGGCCAAGCGAACCACCACACAAACTCCCCGTGCGTTCCGCCGAATCACAGCTCCATCACCCAACAGCAGTGCGTGCAGATGCGTCCGCCTGGCAATTGCCAGCAGTTATCGCCGCACTGCACCCAACAGACAGTCGTACCCAACCAGACGACCATAAGTCATCCCAATACGCAGTGCGGTCAGATCGTGAACCAGTGCACCAGGCCAATGGTGATACCCAATGGTCAGGTGCCTAACCTGCATTCCGCTCAGCAGACCAACCAGTGCTCCCAGATATCGCCGCACTGTTCCCAGTTGACCATGAACAACCAAGCGAAACCAATAACCAACATGACCAGCCTTCAAGGCTGCCAGCAACAAGCTCAACAGCAAGCGACTACCCCGTGCCTGCAAATGGGCAATTGTGCTCATCCTAACGGTAGCCATCGACCAATCACCGACACCAGCCTGCCTAAGAGGACGTCCCCGCAGTTGTGCACGGCTCAGCAGACCACCAACTGCAGGATGCAACACCAGCACCAGACCTGCGCCCACAATTGCCAAGCTCGCAGCAATCCTCCGAGTCACCAGCCGTACAATTGCAGCTGCCAATGGGGCTACGGTGGGGACCAGTGTTATCACGAGCCGGCTGGCGCGACTATGCCGGAGATCCAGTGCAGGGACATCAGTCAGTCCCAGGGGTCTCCCATGAAGCCGCCTCAAGGCATGAGGCAGGACTCGTACAGAAGGACACTGGAATACGTGCAACAGTGCAGGAACTGGTCTGGAAACGCCCAGACCCACGAGACGAACGTCTCCAGTTCCACTCACCCCATGTCGTTGCCTCAGCCGCTGCCGTCGAGCGCAAATATGGTGGTAAACGACATGACCTCGTCTTTGAGCTCGTTGCTCGAGGAGAACAGGTACTTGCAGATGATTCAGTGAATCGTAACGGCGGTATAAATATATAAATATATAGATATATTTTCTATTGTAATTTTTTTTTGTAACATCGGATTAACCTGTTAACCGAGCCGCCCTCCGAGTTCAGACTCCGAACGCGGGGTCAACCCCTTGCGTGACCGGCTCGCGGCGCACGCACATTAGGATTATTGTCCCGACAGTGTTTCTAATTCTGCGAGTCACGCAAGGGGTGAAAGGTGAAACTGTTTCTCCCACTTGTTGCAAACGCGAGCGTGTTCTTTGGAAAGTAGATTCGGTACCAGGTTCAGGCTAATGGTAACCCACGTGGCGAGCAATCGCGTCTTTCTCGGTTAACAAGTTAGCGAGCAACGCGCTCGGAGCGCTTCAGACTTTTGTATTTTTGATAAAAACCACAGGTTTTTTTCCCCCTCCCCCTCGTAGAGACGAGCGTATTTTGTACTCGCCAAGTGCCCGACAGCCGCTCAAATGAATAATTAAGTAGAACCGTAGACCTCACAAGTGGATGACATTCTCGGTGATTAAGTAACGATTGCAATTGATCGAAGTGATACGTATTACGAACAGAGTTCAAATGTGTTTTCTATTCTGCTACGTTATTTATAGGGTATAGTACTTGTACAAAATTCACGGAACCTCGGGGTGCCTTAACACGGACGCGAGCTATGCGCGCGGTACGCGCGCACGGAGTAATTTATTGTATTTTTTTCGGGGGTGAATTGTATTTAAGATGAGATCGTTCGAAATTCGGATCGTTCAACGTGAAATTGACCGGGTAGATTTATCGAAGCACTACGCTTACGTGCGAGATGCTCGTTTCAACGAGCCGTTTGTCGCACAATAGGGTTACACGTAAGAGTCCGTTACTGTCTCAGAGACCGCGGGTGCAACCTTGCGAACGTATTTTTCTACCAGTCCTCTCAAAGCGTGCCAATATACCGTTCTTATCGTATCGTCGTAATTTTATCTTTTAGCGTAACGCGACGAATGGTGTACTGTTACGTGCACTGTGATAGGATGCACTTGACAACGATGTGTTACATTTCTGTGTCCGAGAGCCAGACTGACTTTGTCGTGGATTCGAATTCCGCAGCGCAAGATGACGGTGATTTAATTCCAGAGCAATTAAAAAATTTGGCCACCTTGTAGCGAGTCTAGTGAAGTGAGCAAAAAAGGAAATGGTCAGTCTGGCCGCAAGATACAGATTTTATAAAATAGTTCTTCCGCGACATGATAGAACCTGTTACGAATGAGATTAATCGACGAAAAGAGAGAATGTAGACGGCCAATACTAGGATATAAAGTCTGTAGATAAACCAGAGTAACGTAAGAGATTATTGGACAATCATTTCGTGAGAATGCCTCGAACGAGTGCCTCTGCGTATGTAAGTTTCGCGCGTCGTCTTCCGTAAGGTCGACTATAAAGAAAGAAAAAGATAGTTGAGCTGAAGCATTTCTAGATTACACGTACGATTCGTGGCGAAACGACAGCCCGGAATCTCTGCGATTCGATAGTAATTGAACGACCATCCTCGAGTGCCTTTTTTACGATCGTCGTCGAGCGGTCACGCGTTGACGAGTGCGTAGTGATGTTGAGAATTTAGCGTACCTAGAGCTGTTTTTTCTTTCCTTTGTTATACAAACGATTTTGTACGAATTTTATTATATCCACGGAGTGCGCGAGGAGCCTTGTGAATATTATACATATCTATGGTATACATATAGCGTAGTGATTCAAGCGCGGAGAGGAGCAGGAACACGAAAGTTTTACACACCCTGAGAATTGTTAATTATTTTAAAATAAATCATATCGATCCCATCAACCTTACCTGATCCTGGTATATTATACGGAACAAAACCACGAAATTGTCGATGTTGAAAGCTAAACGCGAATGAATCTCGTTTTTCTTTTCATGATAAAAGTGCTATGATTAATGGTAGATATATACGACAGACCTACGTAATCATTTTGACTAATTTAAGCCTCTTGGGAGGAGCCAAAATACTCACCGTTAAAATATTCCTACCATGTGCTCGTAACACCCCATAACGCTCCGCTTTCAGACAGCTTTATTGCTTCCATGGGGTGCGCTCGCGTATCGTCCCACGTTGGTATGCCTGCACATGTTGAAGATCCGGTAACAAAGTGAACCCACGACCCTGGATTAATTCCATGCAATTAATTAACGCGACTGAATAAAACTCAGATAACAATCGCTCTTTTTTTAACCAGATTGGGTAGTGTTCTTACATTCTTTATTTATACAGCCAAATTAGTAGATATAGTTCGTAGAAGGTACAAAACAGGAACAGACTCGCGACAGATCACAGTCGGGTTCTCTGTTAGAAACAGCGAGACTTACATCGATAAAATGGACGCACGTCGTGAATAAAAATAATTCGATCGTGGAAACGTTCGTACCGATCGATCGTTTCGAATCAACGACAGGTTTCAAGGTGCTTCGTACATTACGACACGTAGATTTCGAATAACCGGTGACGGCGTTAATATTTAAGACGAGTCTGAATAGATCAGACTCGCCCGAAATTACTTAATTCCGCTCGGAAGTGCGAGCCAACAGGTTCTTGCTGGCGTGGCACGAGCGAGCAACACGTGTTCTTCACGTTTCCGTGTTCGACGGAAATAAACGCGGCGTAATCGGGCAATTAAAAATTGTAGGCGTCTCAAGACGCGTTGTTGGGCGGTGACTCGTTGGAATCGCCATTCGAGACGGGTGCCTCGGTATTTTTGGTGTCCTCCGTGGTCGACGATTCAGGTGTCTGAAACGTGGCGATACAACTTTTAAGCGCATCGTCCAGAAAAATTAGCGACTAAAAATAACGAAAACGCGGAACAATAACAATGACACATATTCCTAAAATACCGATTGTAGCGATACCATGATCTCACGCATAAACAATCGACTCGTGACCAGACGGGCTATTAATGGAACAGTACACAAGATACATGTCAGTGAATTATTGTCACGTGAATGGAAATACTACACTCGCCACCCACGATACGTTTACGTAACGGACAAGCGTTCACGGTCCATGGAACGTTCTTACCTGACGAGGTAGATTCGACAAGCTGGTCCTCAGCCTTCGACTAGGCAGGACGTCAGGCATGGGGGGTGGAACAGGCGGTTCCCCGTACACCTCGTGAAGCTCCTCCAACCTGGTGCTCAACGCGGACCCTCTTCTGCTGGTCGCGTTCATCTTGTTCATCAGCCATTTCGCCTGCTCTTCTAACCTCTTCAGCCTGTCTTCCCTGGCAGCCAACGCCTCCTCCGGAGTCCTGCTCTTCGCGCCAGCAACTCTCTTCTCGTCCTGCTTCGAGGTGCTACCAGCTTCCAAGGTACTCGTCTCCGATTTCCCAATCTCAGCCGATGAACCAGCGGTGCACTCCACCGCGGAGAACTCTTTCACCGTGTCCAAACTCGACGAGGAATCCACGGACACGCTGTCCGAGTCCATCACGTTCTCCACGGAACATCTGCCGCCCCTTTTCTCCTTGGTTTCCGCGTTCTGATGCGTCGATGCGTCAAGGGACGACGATAATTCACTGTTCGACAGCGACGCGCCGAAAACTGGAGCAAAAAATCGATTAGACGGACCGACGACCAACGGGTCGCTGAACTGGACGTTTTTCACAGTTGAAGGTGGCACGTCGGACGAAGGGAAGGGCCCAATGGAGAACACAGGCTGCGTGCTGGCCGTGCTAATTACAGTAGGTGCATGGGACACGAACGATTTTTGGGGTTCCTCGCTCTTTGCTTTCTCACCATCCGTGTTCGTTGCGTTTGGGTGATCTTCCACGGTGCTCGACTGCTGATCCTTCTCCTCCTGAGTTTCGAGGGTAGAAAGTTCTTTGGTATCTTCGTTGGCGATCTTTGGCAGCTCTATATGGATTGCTGTGGACCAGGATTCGATATGTGGTTGCTTAGTTTCAGGATCTTTAGAGGCGACGTCCTCCTTGACGATGTTCTCCGTGACGTCTTCTTCGTTTGAACTCGAGA
The DNA here is from genome assembly GCA_963969225.1 of Xylocopa violacea. Classification (NCBI taxonomy): domain Eukaryota; kingdom Metazoa; phylum Arthropoda; class Insecta; order Hymenoptera; family Apidae; genus Xylocopa; species Xylocopa violacea. The sequence goes on from CAXAJV010000014.1 coordinate 18,868,989, forward strand.
AAGTTATCGAGGTCGAGGTGATATTGTCGTCGATCCCTATCAGGTTCTGAATGACGTTCGTTAGAGCCTGGTCCAGGGGATTCAGCGTTTCCTGTGGGCTCTCTGGGGACAACTGTCGAGGAAGACGAGTTTTATAAAAAGTTTTATAATTGTTCGACATTTGATAAACTTTAGACTTTTGAAGAAAGTCACATGGTTTAACTTACTGATGCTTCGATCGCACTTGTGGACTCCGTGTTCAGCGTCCTGTCAGCAACTTCAGTTTCTTCTAACTCTGCTTCGGTGTCTGGCGTGGGTGTTCGTTGCTCCAGCGTTGCTGAGGAACCAGTCTTTGGCTCGGATAACTCTGTATCGGTTGGTTGCTCCGATTCTGTGTCTGGCGTTGGTGCTCGAGGACTCTCCTGAGAATACACCATAAATCAAATAAAAATATTAGCTTCCACGATAGAAGAAGGTCAAACAGTGATACGAGTGATTAATTCGAACCTTTCGCGGTCTTCTGCGTGGTCCCAGCCTGATTCTTCCTTCCACCGCGTTATCTTCTTCGTCAGTGTCATCCCCTCGCTCGTCGCTGAATCCACTTTCAGCACTGTATCGAAAAACGAATGGCATTCATAGGAATCTTCAGAATTACGAAGACGATCTAGCGATTTGGAGCAAAATTTCACCTATTGCTGAAGGAATCGTGAACAGCCAAGGCCTTTCTAGCAGCAAACTCTCGCCTCAAACTTCTCCACTCCAATTCCGTGTTCGTATTCTTCTGTCTGGCGGACTCCCACTTCTCGCGACAGTACTCCAACTCCTGTTTTAACTCTTGCAACATCTTCCGCTTCTGCTGTAACTCGTATCGCAGGATCTGCTCGTGGGTGTGCAGTTGGTGATGCTGAGCCTGCATTCGATCGACTATGGTCCAGGTCTTGCTCAGCTCCGCTGACACAGCCGACAATCTCTTTTCCTGGAAACGTGCGCGATGGTTTCGTTGCGATCGTTTTGAAATTCGCATGTATTCCTTACCTGTTCGCCAAGCTTGCACTCCAGATGAGCGTTCAACTGCTTCATACGGTTCATCTCCTTCTCCAAGTGTTTCTTCTCCAGTATCAGCTCTTTCAGGCGAATGTACGTCTTGCTGACCGAAATTACGAGCCTCGGACCAGCTGGCGTGTCGACCGACTTGTAACAGATGTTGGGGTCCGAAGAGGATGCCGCGGAAGCGGATGGTGTACCCTCCGCGTGGCAGCTCAAGAGCTCCAGCAGGACGCGCCATACCTGAAACAGAGCGTTTTATCGTCAAATTCTAATTTTAATCGCACTGCGCTAAGATAGTTGTCAGAGTTGTTCGAACATTACTTTAGGCAAATTGTGAGCTATGTCTTCTTGCTGTAGATCGTCTTCTTTTTTCTCCGCTTCGCCTTCGACCCCGTTTTCACCGTCAGCGCGTTTCTGGGATCCTTTGCTGCCTTCGACTTGCTCGATTAAATCGAGGAGGAGCTTGGGAAGCGCTGCAGCCTCGGTGCCTTCCTCTCTTGCCATGTCGCATATCAGGTCGTGGTTCTCCTGTGCGTAATTAATGAAATCAGTGAGATATTGCTGCGTCGTTTCAATGTTAAACCAGCGTTTTCTTTTGTACCTGAAGTAACTGAGTCAGTCGATCGAGATCCATGTCGGCAGAGGTGGCGCCCAGCAACATCTGCGTGAACAGACCATTGATCAACGACATCTGATTCTGGAGATCCCTGCAGTCCGCCTTGGTCAATCCCAACTGAGACTCCAAATTCGTTATCTCTGTATCCTGCGCGTCTATCTGTTTCACACACGAAATATATTTTAAACACGCTACTGCTTTCGATTTCACACATTTTCTGAATAATAACTGAATAATAACGACAGCGTTCTCAAAGAATTCACAGGGATGCCATCTTAGTACCTTCTCGTCAGCCTTCTTCAGATCCTCCTCGAGGCACTCGCACTGCTTCACGGAATGGTCCAACCTGACCCTGGTCGCCGCCAGCTCTCTCACAGCCGAATCCTTCAGCTCGCCGAGCACTTTCAGCCTCTCGTTGTAGAGGCTCTTCAGGCTATTAATATTCTCCAGCTGACGCTCGCACTCCAGGCCAACGTCGTCCTTCGCCTCCAAAAAGCTTCTGTCGCCCAGCCTGGCCAGGATTTGCGCGAGATGGTCCTTCAGTTCGCTGGCACGACGCTCCCGGACGTAGACTGCTTCTCGCGCCCTGTTCGTTACTTCAGACAGGCTGTGGATGCGGTACCGATGCAGATCAGGATCGGTTTCTAATTGATAACGGAGGTCGTCCACTTTGTCCATTTGGACGCGGATCTCGTTCCTCAGTTCATCGGATACCTGAGACGAAATGAGTAAAAATTAAGATTCAATCCTTTCGAGAGGAATTAACTATCGAATGAAGAATATGTATACCGTCGGTATAATTTCAGAAACGTCGAAAATAACTTGGTTTGCTTCCTAAAGCAAACCATCTTTTACTTCCTTTGAAACGTAAGCTTCGTGGAAATCCGAGAATTCCAATTAATTGGAAATAAGTGTTCAAGGATCGGTTCGACGGAAGGTCGAAAGGAGTGGATATCCATCAAACTGTTTAGCCACTCCGTCAATACGATTCTAACCCCTTTGTTCCATTCTCGCCTTTCTATTTGCTTCCCCCAGCGGGAAGTTTGTTTTACATACGGAAGGTGTAAACGTGCCAGCACGTGCTTCCCGTTCTAACTATACTTGAAAACGATCCTCAAAGAACCGACCGCGAGCAAACGATTGATTACCGTTCCAATTTTAATCAGCTTAGAATTCCTCTAAGAATAGAGAACCGACGATTTACCTTCAGAATGCTCGTCAATCGCTGAGCCTCGACGCGTTGCGAGGCAAGTTCCCGGTCTTCCTGTTTCTCCTCCCTCGATCTGGACTTCTTCGAGTCCTCGTCCACGCTGGTTCGCGCCTGATCGTCGCTCTGAGCGGACCTCAAAAGGTCCAACACCCTCGATGTCTCCGAATGGGCCTCCTTTTCCGCGTCCAATTCTCGTCTGAGCCGTTCCATTTCGGACGAGACCGCCGCAATTGCTCGTTGTCGCGCCTCCCGTTTCAAGGTCAACTCCTTCTTGAATTCCTCGATGTTCGCGCGATCCGCTGGCGGACTCTCCTGCGGATCGTCTATCGATTCGATCGGACCTGTTTGGAACGAAACAGATTAGGGGGAGGTGAGAACGAAGTTGCAATAAATGCATGAACATGAACGATTAAACTGTTATTGACACGGAATCGTCACTGAGAGAGTACGTCACTCTAATTTTTTGCTTCTAGCGTACTCGAACACACTATTTATTTGTAGTGTCAGTGTATATCGCAATACATTCGCATAATCGGACGTACCAGCGTTTACTTTTGAATTCTCATCGTTGCCACCCCTTTCCTCAGTCTTGATAGTCTCCTTCAGTCTTTGAATCTCGTCCAAAGCAACTTCGAGAGCCTTCATCTGCTTCTTTTTATCAGACACCTCCTCCGATAACTGTGCCTTTAGCTTCGACGTCTCCTGGCTCTCAATGTTCTTGATCCGTTCCTTCTCCGACATCAACTCCTGCAGATCCTGCTCGAGGCTAGAGATCCTAGCCGCGGCAGTGTCCTTTAGTTCGTTGAACGCCTCGATCTCCTTCAATAACCTCTCCGTTTCCTTTGTGGCGGCGTCGAACTTGGCCATCAGCTTGTCGTGCTCCTCTCTTCGCTCCTGTAAACTCGATTCCACCTCTTCGTGTCGTAGTTTTGACTCCTGGAAAATAATGGAACAAAGGATCTTGAGTCCGTGAATGCACGATTGAAAATCGTGCGTGAACGTACCTCATAATCCTTGGTGAGCTTTCTGACCAGCGCCTTCTGCTCAGCCAGCTCCCTCGCCAGCCTCTCGTTCTCACTTTGATACTCGGACCGCTCGACCTTCAGCCTCTCGACTTCCTCCGTCAGCCTGATCACTTCCCTTCTAGTCAAACTCTCCTTATCCTCTACGATCCTACGTTCCGTCTTTTCGGACTTGTCTAAATGCAAATTCGCCACCGAACGATCCGTTTCGTCGTTGGACCTCGAGTCTGTAAGTTCTTCCGCGTCTCGTCTGACACTTATTCTACTACTAGCTATAGTCTTCGCTCCAGCGTCCGCAGAGATCTCTGTCTTAAGTTCGCGTTCAGGTACGTGGATGCCACTCGAAAGTCTATCACACGAGACATCGTTCGTCTGTCGACACTCCGAGTCCTGATTGCTCGTAAACCTCTGTCGTTCGACCTCCCTGTCGAGCCCTCGGGACTTCGCCGTGGCCTCCAACCGCTCCACTCTCGATCGCAGCTTCCTGTCCTCTTCCTGACGAAGGCCACCTTGTCTGACGCTCAACAGGTTCTCCAATCTGTCTACTCTGACCTCCACTCTTCGTCTCTCTTCCTCCATCTCTGCGTTTCGCTCCTGCTCGATGGCCAGCCTCTTCCTCAGAGCCTCGTCCACTGTTTCCGACGACACCGCCCGTCTCCTCAGCTCCTTCTCCTTACGCAATTCCATGTACAGTGCCTCCAGGTGCGACAAAGTCGCGGTGTGCGCGGACGCCAGCTGCTGATTGGCCATCGCGAGCTGCGAGATCACTTTCGACAGCTCCATCGCCTCTTGGTGCTGCCGAGAGAACGAAGGGCTCTGCCCCTCGGCCGTCTGCCAACCTGTCATCTGCGTCGCGTACGTCAACTGCAATATAAATAAATGAACTAATTTCAGTGGGGCTAATTGAAACGTGCCGATCGACGATCGGAATTCTGGTTCAAGGAATGGTTACGTGGCTCGTTGCTCCTTTTGTCGCGAGCCCGCCGTGGGGAGCTGGGCTTGCGCCACGGGTACGTTTTGATTTCGGTAATTAGAGAACAAGAATGTTAAAGAATGAAAATTTGAAAAATTTTTGTGGTTTGCGTGATCTTGAACCTTCTTAATATTGTCTCGTTTCGCTTGTGTTGTGTTGAGGAAAAAGAATCATGATCCAAGTGTATATTTCCGCAGCGTGTCTGACCATGGGCTTCTTGTACAGCTTTATCTACTTACGCTCTCGTCATAAAGTTGCAAATAGAAACACTTACGAACAGATCTTCATACTCAGTCCACGATCTTTCCAATCCACCCTCATAAACGCAATAACACTTTGCACGAGGTACCAAAAGCTTACCTATAGAATTCAGCAACGAGAAAATCGCAGAATGTATATGATTCCTCGGTCCTCCTACAAGTCTACTAGACTCCTGAATCGTCCCAAGTGCCACGAATAAATCGCGAAATGTTCGTGAAAGAAAGAAACGCGATTGTCCAACGATCGATCGTCGACTCGAGCCTTCGAAAGCTCGATCCACGCTGCACGATCCACGAGAGTGCACTGGCACAAGGGGCGGCGCGTTCCTCGAAGGAACCAAAGACACGGTGGGGCACGTGATCGCCATCGATGCCTCCGCGAATTCGCGCCGACAGTGGCCGTGACTCAGCGTGTTCTCCCGAAATCACGAAGAGCCACGGCCGTTTTGGACGACGGCCAGCTTTTCCGCCGCGGGACAAAAGACCGCGTTCCGGAAAATTTCCTGCCGGTATCTGCGTCTCTGTGCGCGTCGATCTCGATCGCGAAAGCCCTAATAATTGCGTGCGCGTGGGCGAAGTTTTGATTTTTCGAATCGAGCCACTCGAAACGGAAATAAACGTTGGACCAAGTTTTTCAAGCTGCTCCGTTCCGCTTGCATAAATCGCTTTGTACTTTGTTGGCATAGAGGCAGACGCTTTTGGCAGAAACGGAGGGGGTAGTGTGTGTATAGCGCTTTAGAGAGGCATTCGTCCGAAAAGGGGTTTTGAACGATTGATTTTATTCGTGTTTTTATTTTATAGAGTACTGCGATGAAAGGTTTTCTGAGAAAGGCAGAGTCACGCTAGGGTTGCACGAAACACGGTATAGCAAACCGTCTAGATACAAATTATTTCTATTCTTTATGGCAAATTGACATAGAAGCATTGTACACAGAAATTCGTTTCTGAGAACAGAAGGCGAATTCATAATTCGGCTTTATTAGCGCTTTTAAATAGAAAATGATGTAAGAGATGGTTTTTTCGAGCTGACACAATGAGAGAGAGTCACGCTCGCTGGTGTACAAAGTTGAGTCATAAAGAGAAAATACAAACATCCTAAAAGTTCGAAAAAGTGGACAGATCAACATGGAATATCGTATATCGACTAAATACTAACAGCCCACCCCGAAAATTCCCATCTACCCTTCGCTTCATCTCGCTGCAAGTGGAATTCTTTTGCTTTATTTACGACCCTGTTTACGTTCTACTTTCTACTTACAATATTTATCTTCCGTGACGGTCTGAAATCCCCGGTGCACCAAATACCGAGCAAAGATCGTGCCGCTTAAACGGCAGTATATTTTCACGGACCAATTACCCTTCTACCGCCTCGCGTGCAACTTTCAGTTCGCACACCGATAAAATCAAATTTCGTATCGCGACTACAATTTGTAACTGAACAGACGAGAAATTAACAATTAGACTCCCATCAAAATTCCGCCTCGTGGCAAGTGGAGAAGCAACAAGTTTCCGGTACGATAACGATCCTAAACAATCTGACCTCTCAATAAATCCGCTGAAACCGGACCGCGTAGATCCCCGTTCGACGAAGACGAGCATCGAAAGAGTCCCAAAGTTTCTCACCGCTTGCGAGCTCTCGAACGGCTCGAGGAAGTCGAGAAGTTCGCGTTCAGGAACAAAGAAAAGCTGTGCTTACCAGAGTCTCCCGGCGCGGAGGTCGCAAGTTCGACAAACTCGGCGCCGATGGCCGTTCACTCCACCATTCGTCGCCCCTGAAGGTCGCGTAAGGACTCGGGCCCTGCAAGATCCCGTCGAATTAAAATAAAGCCCGATATATAACGGCGCGCAGAAGCGTTTTGATCGTAACCGACGGTCGACACCGTGGCTCCTCTCCTCTGCTACGTGCAACGATAAATGTTCGATTTATATTTAACCTGCGATCGAGGTTCTTCACCCACGTCGAACGCGCTGGTCCTCGTCCTTTGTCGTATATTTTCGTTCGCGTATTCCGGACAGCAGGACTCCTCTGTCCCGTAGACAAACATCTCCTCGCCCCGTTCCCTCGGGGGGGCCGACTGCGGCCCATTACTACTGCCAGCCGCGCCCATACTGCGCTTACTCCACTTGAACCGCTAATCTCCTCGCGGAATTCGTTCTCGCCGGTAGCTCGTTCCTTCTGCTCTGCGATATCCGTCTGAAATAAACGCCAGGAACCTTTCAATTATTCTCGAACCTATTAATACCGTAAACACCTCGTCATCAACGCTACGAGCGATAACCGAGTTACGACCGATCTTTTCAACGGGACTCGAGCGAGATTTCACAACACCCGCGAGAGTTACGATTCCATCGCTTTTCTCTGCATCGCATTTGCTGGTGCACGTAAATTGTTGTGTTTATAGAATTGGATAAAACGTACGCGATATTCTAATTCTGTTCGAAACGTGAAAAACACGTGGTGTTCCAAGTATTTCGAAACGTCTTCCGATGGACGGGAGATATTTCGATTAAAGAAGTTGTTATTATTTCTTGTTAACGTTCGGTAGGAATCGTGCCGCGCCAGATAGTTATTGAAGCGGGTTCAGGCGATTTTGCGAGAAGATTTAGTGCTCCCTGTCCCCCGGTTGCAATCCGCGCGGAAAGTTTCCAGCTTTATCATTTTACTGGCAGGAAGTTGCGGAAAAAAAACTAGGGCCATCAAGATAAATGAATCTGTACGTTAGATGCTGCTAATGCACGAAGTCTCGATTAGTTCTGCAGGGAGAGAAAGAGAGAGAGGGAGGAGCGAGTTGGCAGGGAAGAAAAAAGTCGGGCCCGGATCAGCTCGTATTTTTAGAAGACAGATCGGTCTAGATCTTTTATTTTAAAATCTGCATTAATCTTCCGCCGCGCGAAAATACAACGACGCGAAAAGATGAAGCCCCGAGTCGAGACAAACCGTCTACCAATTACAATGGAAACGAGTTCATTCGAGAGCGCGATTTCGTTCCCCGTTTCTTTACCATTTCGAAAAACCGACGTTCCTTTTCCACCTCTGCGGTTCGAAGATCAAAGGGAGCCTCGTTTACGACAGAGAATCCTCGAAGAAGCTTTATGAGTCGCGTGCCACCGCGTCTTTCCTCGCAACGCGAGGCGCGATGTAAATATGCTTAAATATAACTCGATCTTAGATCGAAAACGGCCGCGCATTTCCCAGCTGAACGAACGAAAACAAAGAACAGCCCTGACGAATCCAACTTCCCAGACTTTACCTTGCTAAAAAAAAACGGTTTAGCGTAACAACAACGAGAGCAGCGTACAACTCGAAACACTGCGCGTTAACTCGTGAGAAAAATTAGACCTTTGCTGCAACGATAACAAAAGTAAAAAATAGTTTCAGTCTCACTAATTCTCGATAATTACAGCCATTAAGCGGAATGGATGCTCGAAGGCGGCTTACACGTGTATTCTAACCACCGAAAGGGTCGAAAGCAGAAATTCAAGAGCAAGGCCCCAATGTTTTTCTAAACTCGTCGAAAGGCGACGATAAATCTCGACAGCGGTATCGAACGATCGTCCACGGGCCCATATATAGATCCACGGCACACGTTGAACGACTTTCCAAAACCCGTAATAGACATCCGAAGAAGCGTTCGAAGAGTCAAAAGCAAAAAACCAAAAATAGGCGCGTGTGCGCGATGGTTCCCACCCCGTCGAAGGACAACGATCGCGCGACGGAAGCGATCGATGGCGACAGAAGATCGACGGAACAGACGGAACAAACGTGAACACGAGTCGGTACGGTGCCATAAATACATCATAAATAGGTATACCTAGCGGTTCGGCACGCGATCCAAATTTAGATCCACGAGAGCGATCCAGCGGTTCCCTTCGAACCTGCTAACTGCAATTCAAAAAATCCTTTTCACGGCTGCCGGGATCGCGTAATCGCCGCGTCACGAGGGGCGGAGTTGCGCGAGAGCAACAGGAAATTGCGAAACGGGCGACTGAATCGAGCGGATGATCGATCGCTGAGAGGGGACGGCGAGCGGAACGCGAGACGAGACACGGGAACAGCTCGTAACGATCGAGGAATCCCCGTACGGGAGGGGGGGGCGATCGTCGCGATCGCGATTGGTGGTCACTCACCGGTGGTCATCCGAATCGTGGATCGCTCGCAGGGTTCGATTTCCTTAGGGTCAACGGCGGCACTCTCGACTGGTACCGTCGCCGCTTGCGGCCAGCGACTCACTTCTCTAAAAATATCGTTTCGAAAGACCGCGTGCGCGAGGACGTCGAAGCCTTCGCCTCGGGTGTCGCGCAAGCGCGCTCGCCACTTCCGTGTGATGCCAGTAGGCGCTCTAGCTTGCCGCCAGTGAATCCGTTGGATCGGGGTGGTGGTCGATTTCGAGCGAAGAGGAGCCATTGAGCTTCCGCTCGATCGAAGCGGTTCGATCAATGCCACGTTCCCGTTGCTGCCTGTCGCGAGATGCGACGAGAAACGACGAAGAGATGAACGAGAGAGCGAGGAAACGCTTCGCGGCGCGAGCGAGACGCCTGGCTCCGCGAATTTCCCCTCGCGTCGTAAATTCGCGACAAGCCCCATGACGCCCGTACGAACACGCGGACGAAGGGGAAACGCAGCGACGAAAACGCGTGCAACCTAACAATAGCGCCGCTCCTACTCTATATTTAGTCAGTTTTTCAAATGGTTCGACGCAGCGCGGCGGTACACGTGCTCGCGGGCAGAATCGTTTCGATTTCCCGCACGACCAAATCTTCCTGTCACCGCGCGGCATCTGTGTAAACAGAAAAAATTAATAAACTGCCCGACAGCGATCTCGTGATCCATTAAACGCGTTTTGATAGTGATTTTATGGCGAATACCGATCGTCTGTATTTTATACTTAAAAAAAGAACAAGGCGTCGAACGAAAAGTAACGTGGTTAGTTACGACAATATGTTTCTTTGGTTTTGCCTCAAGTGCGTAATAACGTAGCTGGTAGCCTTTGTTTTTCCTTTTCCGAGAAAGCTTCGATGAGTCGAATTCATTTCCGCGTACACCATTTTGTTGGACGTCGTCGTGTGCTGCGTTTTAAATTATATAGTGGTTTCGCAATAAAAAGAGTCACAATTAGCGAAGTAAAGAACGTACGTCGACCGTGTTATCTCTACTAAATAGTTTCGCGCGACTTTTATCGTTCGTTCCAGTTGTAACTGGAATTTTATGTAAAAATAGTCCCAAGAACGACCTATTATAAAGTATACTGTTTGCAAATGTGTAAGGAAACGTTTCTGGTTACATAAACACGTTTTCGAGTTTGCGTTTTCATGTAGACTTATTTTTAAGTAGCATAGGTTTCATTAGTATTAGTAGTCTTTCATTGAAGCGCATTTTATTAAACGCTCGATATAATACAAGAGGAGATGAAACTTGACTTGAACAGTAGCTAAGAACTATTGAACACAGGTTCCTGGTCATCTTTAAGATTGAACAGCGTATTATTTACACTGTGCTCTCAGTGGCGCCAGCCAAATTCACGATTCTTGCAAGACAGATCAAGGTTTCGCAAGACAGAATTTGTTCTCGAGAATGCGCTTAATTTTATATACCCACGTTACTATCTGTAACACAACGCGTTTGCAACAGTGATTCATGATCACGACGTTTTGTTTTTCCTGGAATACGGAAGTAATCGATATTATTTCTCTCTTGAACATCAAGATAAATTCGTTGAAAAATGAATAACACGATTGTATCAAGCTCGGCGAAAAATCCAATGCAATCAAGTTATACGAAACAAAGAAACGCGAGAACGTTGATTCGACATTTGCTATCCAATGTTTGAGTATATAAAAGCAGTCGAATTACTTGATAACACCGAATTTGGCATTTCTACTTCTTATCAGAATCGCAGATAAACCGTTTCTGTGAGAGTGTCGACTGTGCTACAATCTCAATCAGCAATGTTATCAATGATTTGATACGTTTCATCGGATATTTCCAAGTGACATTCGCAGACAAACGGCTTAGGACTGGCCCAGTACCCTTAACCAACCCTTTAATTAAAGATCCTCGTCAAATACAAGCACTTGAACATATCCGCGATGAATGTCTCGTAAACCTGTAATCTCTTCATCAATACTGCACGCGCCATTTTTTCGCTTTTCAAAGACGACTCAGCTAACTCCAAATCGCGTACCAGTCGGTTCACTACTAATTCACGTAAATCAGTCATAATCAGAGAAACGATGGCTTATCATTTTTCATTTAATACAGTTTGAGAAAATAGAATTTTCTGGTTTATCTAAAAATCAAATAAAAATTCCAGCATTCTGTAGATTCTTTGAATATTTCAGAGAATAAATCTACGCGAAACATAAAAAATAGACCCTGCGTTACCCTGTTAGCGGTGAAGAACTTAGATTTCATACAGAATTGACACGTCCTCCGACGCTGATCGGTAAATGGCCGTCCATCTTGGTACGATTGGACAATGTTATCGGTCGATTCACTGAATGCAAACAGTTTCCCCCCCCGTTTGCTAGTTATCGGTGTTATCGAGGGTGAGTGACCATCGTTGACGGCGCCACGCTGAAATATTGCGTTCGATTCTTAACGACGATGGGGCGCGCTCGCGCCGGCCGAACCGGAAATTGCAAATTTGTCGTTACGAGCTACGACTTACGTCCCTCGTTTTTGATCTTCGATCGTGGGGACGAATGGTTGGGGGCACGACGAAGTGGAAATGGCAGCTATGTGCCAGGACTTCTCCTTGGTTACTCGCGTAGACGAATTGATAGCCAATGTTTGGCAGTACTCGCGTGTGGGACTTCTAATGGCATTTACTACGTAGAATTTATTGTTAATTATTGCGTTAGGAAACACAAATAACCTCTCGATCGAATTAGTGTCTTAATTAAATGTGCGACATATGTGATCGAACGTGATCATCTTCTTGGAGAAATGCCGATCCAATCTCGCGTTGATGCGAAGACCTCAAATATTTGATTATAGTAATAGCGAAGGATACAGCAGGAAATTAGTCGCTGCGTAAGAAATCGATAAGCTTTCACTCACTCTGCCCTACTCACATAATCTTCAACTATGTCCTCGTCAGTGTTGTACTTCCTTTTTGCTTCCACGAAATGCGCACCATTGATAAACTCATTTCCGTGGTAATAGTTTTTCATGAATACCTGCGACAGACAGTCAAGATTAAGGGAGAGATCGAGAGATCGCTCTGAAAACAGCTGGATCAAAAATACGTGTGATATTTCATCGTCGAGTTACGAGACGAATGAACAAAAGAACCACGAGTCTATCAATTCGTGTTGATCGAAAATAATAAATCTGGATTAAATTATACTCGAGGAATTAGCATTTTCACCTATTATCATGTGGAATATAAATATGAAAATAGAGTTTATTCATTTATATAATCTTTATTTGTGCCGTCATCAATTGGACAGAACGAAACAGCAGCCGCCATCTGGCAGCGAAGCGTGGGTAATTGTGGAAATCCATATCACAAACGATATATAAGATAGCATAGATCTAGTATAAAACTTGCGAAAGCGCGGTTCAAGTTTATTTATCGTTACGAGTTTGCATTGAACATAACATGAATTTAACAAAAGCAGTTGCGACGTAACGTGTGGATAGAATGCACGATTACTGTCTATTAGCTCTTCCAACTCACAACTCTCTATCTTTTCCATTGCGAAAGATACGAAACGAAGTTAAATAACGCGATATACAAATTTCAATAATACATTTTCACAACGTTCATTGTTTTAAAAATCGTTGGGACAGTTTTACAGGGAAAAACAAGTCGGTTAAATGCTATATTTCATACACCTTCATATTCATGCCAAGGATTCATAAACATACAAATTATTCCGCAAATCCGTTTCTCTGAACTGTTAACGATAACAATAAACAGTACATATCCGCGCTAAAACACGAACCAGATACTACGCTCTTCCCATTTCTTTACACAAATAATTTACACCTCTGACAAATACACGAATCGAACGTGTACGTTAAACTTTCTTCCGCTCTAAAAATAACGCACTCTCGCGGTTCATAAATTGTATCGTTAAAAAGCAAGCTGTATAAATATCCGCAAATAATTCGGAATTAAAAGTGAACCTTATTTTCATTGGCGAGAAACGACGTAAATATGACCGACACAAAAAACCACGCGCGTGCTGTATCGAGCTCGAATGTATCGAATCGAGCTTTCAAACAAACGGACAAGAAATTATCGTCGCTACGCGTTTTGTACGGGAAGATTCCACGAACGTCTCGTTCGAAAGCGGGCGCCATACGGCTCGCGAACCGCACATGCGCAACATTTGTTGGAGCCTCGCTCCGATTGGTCGCACCACTGAGTCTGCTCGCTGGAGTGCACGCGCGCTCATGTGCCGTACTGATCGCCTCGGTGACAAGGCCGTCAGTTACTGTTCGTACACGAATGCGACGAAACATCCGGGCGTCTTGGCGGGTTTTCGCTCGGAGCTGCTCTCACGAGACCAGCTCGGCAACGAGGAGACGGAGGTGACGTTTCTACGAAGCGGAAACAGTGAACAGTTCGAGGATAAACAAGAAGGACGAGGAGGACACCAGCCAGAGGCGAGGGGCTCGCGTATACGAGGAAACACCGACGCACGGGAAACCTGTCGAACACCTGGGGCTCTCTATATTAGTCCATCTTTGGTCGCGCTGATAGGCGGACGATTCGCAGGTGAGTGAGCTGTAAACGATGCGTCGGCGCGACTAAGCACGCGGTTCCTCCGTCTCGCTTTCTCCCGTGTCCCAGTCACGTTCACGGAATTTGCGTAAAAATGTCGTACGCGTGTCACGTTCGAAAACACGGTCCTGCGCGTCTCGATCGGCGTGAACGTTCGCGACCGATTCGAATGACCCGTGATGTACCCCGTTTCCGATTTACCCAGCTCGTCGGCTGTCTCTCGACGAACTCGCGGCTCCTCGAGGCCACCTTGAAATTCCGTGACGGGCACGAAGGTGCGAGTGACCGACGAACATTTGACAGCGAAACCGACGGAAACTCGATTAACGGAGCCGCGTATCGCGGGACGCGGATCGTTATCGATGCTGCCCTTTCCGCGATGGTCTTCACTGGCACACGTATCCCTCTTCGTACCTGTTCCTTGGCGAATAAAAGAGGACTTGGGAAACGGTCGCGATCGAAGACGAGACGGCAGCAACCTCCGCGCTTTGAAATATTCAATGAACCTGCGTGACTGCGTTCGCGAGGCCTATCGACGAGACCTTTCTTATCGATCGATCCGTGAATGGGGGATAGACCGTCGATTCTTGAAATTAACAAGCGGCCAGCGAGGGATAAGAATAGCGGCTTCTTTAGACGTGTCCATCGACTTCGCGAGTGTACATAGCGGAAGACCCTCGCCCGCGACCTTGATCGCGGAGCTGGTATAGCGGTACACTCGAGCCGCGCGCGTCGATAATTCTTGTCGTGTATTCCCCGTCTCGTATTCGTCGTCTTCGCGCCAATCCACTCGTTCCCCTCTCGCAGCTATGCATCGACGCCTGTTTACATCGCGCTCCTTCCATCGAACCGATCGCCGGATACGGGTCCGTGTTCGTATGCGAGCTATCAAGCGTCGAATGTGGAAACGGGTTGCTTGTAAACGTCAGCTGATTCTAGCCGAAGGGAACTTGTTTCAGACTGGACGAACGTCACGAATGCTGGTACCCGAGAATATTTATTCCGCCGTTCGTATATCGTGCGCGTTACCATCTATGCCACTACTGTTATTGTTGATTTTACGATCTTTGTTTTGTTCGCAAAGGCACAGCGCTGTTTTGGGAAAAATACGCCGAGCGCGAAGCAGTTTGTCAATTACACTAGGATAGACGAGAGGAACTGATTTAAAGGATTGTTACGGTCGTCTACGAAGTCGATATCAATTAGCCTGAAGTCTAGGATCTAGACTATGGCTATGATTATACGCGATTAGGAGAACGGTTGGCGTAGGTTGTGACTATATTTGTTACATAATGCTTACGCTACGCGAATAGCTATTTAAATCACCTTCGATCCTATTAAAAATAAAAGGTATAACGGGACGTGGCTAAAACCGATGGATCATGGTTGAATTTTTGAATAATTCGTTTCCGTTGAAACGAAAGGTCGCGTCGCGTTCGGTATTTACCAATTTTCCAATGGCTTAACTTATAAGCTGGAATACTATTGAAAATATTTGGTCGAGCGGAAGGTTGTTTCATCGAGAACGCGACGGTTCCCATTGATTTCCGGTGAACCAAAAACTTCTCCACCATCCAGCGATAGAATTCCGTGGAATTTCTACGGTACTCGCTCGGCTGGAAAGTATTATTGCTGCGAATTCGACAGTTTTCGCCATAAATTACGTCTAAACTAAACAAAACCAGTGGTATCCGCTCCGAGTAAACATATCTACGTGCTACGAATTCGTATTTCAAACAATTGCTCCTTCGAACCTTGTTTGTCGAAATTGTACCTCCATAATGTTCAAAAATTTCGATACGTTCCCATTGAAGATTATTGGTGCACGAAGCTCTCCTGTTTCGTTCGTTATTGGGTCAAGTATTTCGAGAATTTTATTGCTTAACGCGTTTCAATTCTGCGTTACAACCACCTTACCCTGCTGATTAGGTCTACGTATGTACATGATAATAATTTATTTCGCGTGAGTTACTCGTTCCTCGAAATAACCCAGCATCTGAATTTATAATAATACCGTGTGTACTGGTACAAACCTAATTAATATTGAATCTCGCGAAACAACAGCAGAAGAACGGAGCGTAGAGATAATACTAAACGGGTCAATTCGCTGCACATTTGCTCGAATAAACTTCGACGACTCCCCTGTTCCATTTCGAAAGTTCGATGGACTACATTCTCTATTAAGGTTTCCAGAGAGTCTTACAATGGAGCCTGGCAAAGAACGTATTCCATTGACCATTGTACGCTGTACGTATCGAACAAAAGCGACGTCGCGGTCGTAATAATCCGTGATGCGCGCGAGGCTCAAAAACTGTCTAATTAATCCAAACGGAGCACACCCGATCGTTCCAGAGATCCAGCAAAAAATTACGATTCTGGCGCGATTAATTTGGTCGTGAAATTTTTATCGATAAGACCGAGATAGTGGACGTCTGTTAATTAAAAGCGAATTCGGATAATGGACTTTCCGTGTCCAATTTCGACGAACACGAGCCACTTGGCGAGAAGCTCTGCGCGACGTTCGTACAATAATATTCGACAAATTCTCTTTTATTCCGTCTAGGAAAATTAATTCCGCGCACTCATCGTGTTTTTTCCCAAGTTGTGTATAAATAACGCGGACCGTATTCGCGAAAGAAATTATGCCGCGTATCAGCTTCAAATCTTTCCCACTCGATCTCCAACAGCAGCGACCACGTTGCATTTTATTTATCCAAACTTGGATCGAGCAACAATTCAGTGGATTTTACGTTTTAACGGTTTCACGGCACGCAAGCTGAGAACGTCTTATCGTACTATCAACGACGTCAAAACCATCCTTTCGACACTTATCTGTGAACGATACCACGAACTCTATTCATTTATCGCCTTTTCATGTTCGAAAGTGAAAAACTATCGTGTCAATACTGTGTCATCGGTTGATAAGCGGCTCGTTTAATTGTATTTACCTCTTATCACACCCTAACGGAGCCAACTGAGCGAGTTGAAAAGCGTCTGTCTCAAAATGCATCGCACAACTGGAGAAGAAATTATTTTGCACGTAAAGCCAAGCAGACAAGTTTCGTTCTCAAGAAAAACTAATTAAAACATTTGTCATCCTGAAACCGGTTTCACATTGGCATTTTCCAAGCGATAGCACACCGACGCGATAGCCTACGTAGCATAGTACTCGAGCGAAGTGAAGACGTACGTCTTTTTGACACGCAATTGGTATATCTTTCTTTTTTCTGTGCAGCTAAGAAAAAAGGAAAAATATCTAATCGTTTTAATTAGTTTACGTAATACAATACCAAGTCTCGATGACTAAGACCAGAGAGGCAAAGAGATGGAGAGAGAGAGAGAGAGAGAGAGAGAGAGAGAGAGAGAGAGAGTTATACACTGGAATAATTAATTTTCGAAAAAATTTTATTTTGCATCCTCGATTCGTCCTTCCAAACGAAACCGATCCTCCATCCATTCGTACGTACTGCTCGCCCTACGACACCTTGCGCGTCAAGCCTCGATATCGGTGAACGAATCGCGACCCACCATGGACGCTAATCAGAGCACGACAGGGCGCGGATCGAACAAGAACCATTCAATTACACGGTCCCGCGAGCTCGGCCAAATTTGGGAAGTTAATGTAAATTATCCGCGGCGCTGCCTCGAACCTTGGACTTTATTCGCGAAACGAGGATGAAAAAAAGTCGCAGAACCGGATCCGAACGAGCTATCGTAGCTATTTCTGTCGTCGAAGCCGTTCCGCGGAGAGGAGATGCGCTCGAGAGCTGCACGGAACGAGATGGCGGATTCGATGGAGTAAGGACGACCGTGTCTCGGATAATTCGGGGCAAGGTGGCCCTTTGTCTACCCGGGCCCGTCTAGTTCGCGGCATTAAAACGCGACTCTTGGCCAAAGGTTTTATACCACCGGGGATTTTACTGGAGCTCGCATAATTTTACGGCGGATCGCGAGATAAAACGAGTCCTTGATGCGATCCTACGATACCAATACGGAGCCACGCCGCAATAAGAGTATAAAACGCCGCGCCGCGGGTTCCGCTTCGGATTCAGCGATAGAAATTTCAACAACTTCGCGTGCAATTTCGAGCGAGCTTGGCTCCTTTCCGCGCGTCGCGGGATTATAGCCGTCCCCGTGACGGGGGCCCAGCTAATTCCGCCACCGTTTCGAATAAATTAAATTCTCCGTCTCCTGCGCTGTCTGTCCAAACAGAGACGCCCGAGATTCTCTATTAAAGAATCCGGATTGAACCAACTGCCCTTCGTTTGCGCGACCCTGCCCCGAAACACCCAATTACGAACTCCCCGCGACTTCCACCGCAAGTTTCCAACTTTCCCGATGAATCTCTGAAACGTTATTAAGTCCGTCGCGATCGCGAGTCTACGACGTGTCCAACGCGGAAGTAAGTTACCAACGCGTGCAGTAATGAGGAAAGAATCGCGAAGCCAAGGGATGAATCGACCGCCTTCCGTATTCGCTGGTTCCAGTCGCTGGTTTCAGTCGCTGGTTTAGCTGGTTAGCTGGCCCTACGCGCGACCCCTCCGATGAACCCCCGATAAACGAGCGGACCGAGGCAAACAGAATGCCGGTGGTTCATTCTCAAGATGCTGCGGGCTACCCGTGTGCCGGAGGATCCGTTCGCGATACAGGGGTCGCGCGTTGATAATTTGGGTCATGCATTTTCGGCCCCGCGCGTCCGCTGCGTTTCCCATCGATCCTCTTTATCAGTCGTCCCGCTCAAAGCGCGCCAGTCCGCGCGGTTCGACGTGGCATTAATTAACGAATTTCATCGCTCGACCGAAGGGTCGATATCCCGCGATGCCGGTGCGTCTGTGTCTGCGATTTTCGAGAGAACTCGACGGACGGGGCGGCGCGCTCGCTCGGCTGGCGTATGATGATGGGCTAATAGGGTCAACTCGACCAGAAAGGGATTATGACCAGATTATTGCACTCGCGGCGACAAAGCCTTTGCACAAAGGTGGACGAGTGTTGCCGGGAATGACGCAGGATTTCGACCGGCATTGGTACCGTGATGAAATCGAGGAGGGTGCTTTCGACGCTTCCGCCATGCGGGATACGCGATACGCGTATCTCGCGCGACTCGAACGTTGCACGGTCGTTTGGCGAACGTCGTCGATTTATCTCGTATTTTAAGACCGGGTATATCTGGAACTTTTCATTAGGCGCAAGCCGTTTAGTTGGTTGCAGCAGTTAAGCCATTGAATCTTAATCGTATGCTAATTAACTGGAATAGATTGATTAGAATATTCTATGAGCTAGCTATCGAGGAAGTTCGATTAATTCTGCCAGCACTCTGCTATATTGGAGAAAGTATACGAATTAAGAACAGGAGTCGGGGAGTGGGTACGTGCAAACGTCCATCCATCACTGACAATTTTAATCGCTGCGCAAACCTTTACAAACCCTTACAAATTCTAAAATTAACAAGATACGCGTTCGCATATATGTTTACCGTCCCAAAGAATGCACGCTTTACGGCACGCATGGAGCGTTCTACTCTAAACACAGATGCCTCGTCGTTGGTTGGTCTCGTCTTTGGGAGCTTGCAGGAGGATCCACAGAAGGATGGGTCACACCTGTAAAACCGCAGCGAGCGATCGGAGAGCGCGCTAAGGAGATTTCGAAGCCGTGGAACGACCGCGAGCGGAGCCGCAAGTATCTTGAGGGGTTTTCCCTACACACAATCGATACCGGTTTGATAACATACCACGGGAAACGCCGGGTCAACGGTCCGGCGTAACGTTTCCAAGCGGGCTGACCGCGCGCGGCTACGCGGCGTGCCAACTCGCGTTTCCTTCGCGCGATCATTTGGCATGGCGCGTTGGATCACGTCGGGTCTTAAGTCGCTCAGGATCTCCCGCGGCCGATTTAGGTCGCGCATTATTTCTCACATTAAACCGGTGGCCCCGGCTCGAGAGCGTCTCCTCGACTCCATTAAGAATCGCCGGAACGGCGCGGATTCGTGACCGAAGACGAGCTCGCTAAGTCGAGAGTTTCAGAACCGAGAATTCTAAATGCTCGCTGGTCGAAGGGGAGCGGGTGGGGTGATAAAAGAAAGTAATCTATTCGCGAGTTCGTTGGGAATTCGAGGCTTTTGGTCAGAATTGGTCGTTTTCAGCAACTGTTCATTTGAGTAGCTAGCGCCACGCATGTTGGAATAGATACTGGGAATTATTGATGTTGGCGTTGATGTTCATACGATCTATCGCTGTTCCTTTTTCATCTTCCTCGTCACTGTAATAGCGTTGGATAATTTGCAATTAACTTGCTGGAAATCACAGTCGCAGTGTGATGACTCGTATAATTATGCCCGCTAATATCTGCTGGTTGTAACGATGATTCATCGATGGTTTTAACGATGTTTAGCGTGATTTGTTTTGACGATAGTTACGCGGTGCACGACAAAACGGAACTCGATTGTACTTCGAAGTCGCGCGAGTCCGACGTATGCAAGAAACGTTTGTTTGCACGCGCTGGAATAGGAAGAATTATTAATGGGATAAACATTTCATGGCTGACGGGACAGTTTAGTTTTACGAGCTACGCGTCGAAATACGATTCGCTTTACGGGCGTTTCTCACGCGAATGCGATACGAAAAGCGCCGCGAAAAAAAGAAGATATTACTCCTACGCATTTTAAATTTTTCATTCTTCTACTTCTAATTAAGCTGACATGTTAAACGATCGTTAAGCTCTTGGTTCTCGTTGAATTTTTCATGCACGATACTTCTATCCTTTTCGCCTCGCAATTTCATGCGTGTCCCACCGCCGTTCTCTTTTTCACCGACATGTTTCGCTCTTATGTCGTGCCGTTACGATAATTGTTACACGTTAGGCATCCGATGCGTAGCTTCCGCTGTAAATAGCGCATTCCATTCGCCTCATCCGTGCTCGTTTCGAAAGGTCACAATTAAAAACGCTGAAGCACCGCGAAGCCATAAAACAGCCGCTGTTCACCGTTCCCCTATTACTCTCTGTTTTTCACTCTTTTTCGAACACGTACCGTCCGTTCGTTCGAAAGGCGATTGCATCTCGTGCTCGTTTCGTACTTTTTGATAGACATGCGGCATCGCGAGCTCGTTAAATATTAAATGCGCGCAGGGAACGCTCGCGTGCGATGTCTAACTGAAACGCGACTTTTCCCAAGGAAAAACCGTCGTACTCTAAACTCGAACATTTCGCAACGACGGAGGTATTCTTGAGGTTCACCGCGATGAAATCGTAAAAGGGGAAGGGAATGATTCGCGAGGATCGTTTGATTTCAGCAATTCTTGCAAAATTCATTAACGATCCAAGGAAAATCGTGTTTTTATGTATACTTAATCTTCGCTATCCGATTTAACCTGCGTTAATCTAAAAAAGGAGACAAGAGGAGAGAAATCTCTGAGAGAGGGATGTTCGAGAAAAAAGGTCTGTAGAAACCTCGTGTGTTAGTAATACTTAAACTGACGACCGTTCGTAAATCTCATCAGAGGTCGAAAATTAAATGCGAGGACGTTTCTAGCACGGCCGTCCCGCGGATTGTTCTCCAATTAGCGGACCTTCCGTTTTCGACGACGCTTTCCCTCGAGACTCGAGGGAATTCTCGAAAGCGGTGCTCCAACCCTCTCGAGCACCTGCCAGCGACTGTGCACGAGGACATAAAAAAGTCTCACCCCTCCCGCGCCCTTCGTTTTCCCACGGTTTTCGTTCGTCGAATTTTGGCACGCTGCATTGGTAGACGAGAGATTCAATTTTTTAATTATCGCGCGGCTCTCCGACGCGACAGGTCCGCCATTAACGGAAGAGGGGAAACCTGTCGTTTTGGTTGAGCTTTCGGAAAATTGCAAATCGAACGAAGTGAATTTATCGCGAGCAGTTTATTAACGTGCCATTTTTTGTTCACGTTTGAATTTAGGTCAGTTTTAGGGGCTGCGTGGGGGGTGTTCGTGGAAAAGAGGGGAAAGTTGTGAAGTAAAGGGTGTAATTAGTTGGTTTGCTGGTTTGTTTGTTGATTTACGTGGGGTAGAAGTTTCTGCACTAGGTTCGTGGTTAATAGCGTGGTTAATACGAGGGTTGAATGAGAAGTAATGCCTCCGATTTTATAACTTCTACAAAACTGAAGGCACTTTAACGGATGGGAGGCAAAACTAATACTTGAAATTTACTGGTTCATTTGGTCCCTGCCGAGCCGAGTTAGTTTGTAACCAAAAAAATGGAGTTCTCACTGTTGACCATTAATAACATTTAGAGTCAATTACCATGCCTCGCTCTAGACGTACGAATCGTGCCGACTAATTGCAAGAAATATTATACATTCCAGTTACTATGTCTGTTTATCAAGTATTTCTTTTCAATGATAACCTTTTAAACTCCATTTCCCTAATCCCCTCCGAACGCCTCCACTATCGTCTTCCATTTCTCATTTTAATGGAGTCGTTAAGTTCAATCGCTGCTACACGATTCCTCGAGCGAAAAATCCGCCATTCCGAGATCTCATAATTTCCATTCGATTTTATTTGTGTCACCACGGATACGAACTCCTATCGACGCGTCATATTTTCTACTCGCGAACTCTACAAACGTTCGAGTTAGCCCCTAAATAATATTTGCAATTATCGTCACTTCCCTATTGAACGATTTTGCAATCCTTCCTTGCAATTTATCTTACGCGTACCTTGCGCTGCAATAAATATTTATCGCTGGTTCGTTAGAGTCGTTCGAAGCGGAATTAGAAATTATATAGGGGTCGCAGATACTTTCCTCGTCGACTGTACGGTTCCAGGGTAAAGTATTCACTGTATCCACGAACGGTCTCGTATCGATCGCGATGAATTCGTCTCGTGTCCGTCGGTGATCCACGGTGCGCGACATTCGGGACACGCCGCGTCGGATAAAGGGTGAAACGAGCGGAATGCGCGAGAGTAGAGAACAAGCAGGCGAGGTGGAACGATCCAGGACGAAATAGAGTACAGCCAGGAGAATCTGCGACGTCACGTGCCGCGAGACGTGCCTTTTTCGAGTTCGATCCCATTGAAACGTCCAAGCCTCGTTTCTTCCCTTCGATCCTGCCCTCCTCGCGATCGCTCGACCCCCGTTCCCTCGTTCCAGCGAAGGCACAACAATTTCTGACAGCGTTGACTGTGAACTCCGCTGACCAGGACAAATGGAAGGCAACGGCTGGAGATTAATTCGAAAGTTAACGCCTCAGCGGAGTAGAATTAGGGAAGTTACCCTCGAAGAAGTTTCGGGAAGTTTATAAGCGATCCGCGTCGAGAACTCTCTTCGTTTTTAAGAAGTTTCCATCTCTTCCTCCGCCGTAATGTGTGTTCTTCGGATTTTTCGACTAACTTTGCTTCAACTCGGTTTCGATCAGTTCTTACATGATTTTTATTCCACGTTTCTGGGCAAATTGATAGTAATGAACCTCGAATTGAAAGATTTGAAAATAGCGTCGAGTCTTTTAAGTGATTCCAACACCGGACAATGCGACCCAACAAGAAACGTGTAAAGTATTTCGAAACCATCTGAGAAATAAGATATTTACGATAAGAAAACAATTTCCCCATTTGTAAATCTCAAGGCGATGAAAAGGGTTGAACAGGATGTTTTATCCTTCGAATGAGGTTGCTCCTAAAAGAGGATGTTAAATTATTAATCCCGGAAGCTGTTCCGAACCAACCGCAATAGAGATAAGACAGACGAAAGAGGCGATTTTAAGAATTTATCGCCAACTATCGTCAGTTTTTACGACACGGCTAAAGTTGTCTTCTCGCTGGGTAAATCTGAATTCGGGTATGGATTGGGCGTGCACCGGGTGCTCGTCGGCTGAATTTTTCACGCGGCTGGCGCCAAGTAGCCCGTTCGTTCGCGGAATGAAAAATATTCGAAACTCCGGCGACCCTGTGTCTGAATTTTTCACGCAGCCTGCACAAGCGGCAGCTCGCTTCATCCCTCAGACGATGCTCCGGGCTAGGACCGTGTATTCCGCTGCAGCTTCCTTGATGCTTGCACACTTCGAACGCTAGAGCAAGCAAAAAGAGAAGTATCCACCCTTCAAATTCAAAAGATTTGAAGAATCCTGTGTTTCGCGTACAACTCAGCTACGATTACCAGCCTCTCGTGTGTGCAACGAAGCAATTAGCAGACAGAGAATGCAGCGTAACGTCAATGACTCGTTCAGTAGCCGCAAACGTCACCGCGACTAATTACTTCTCACGAAAATATCTGGTTCCGCCAATTATTTGAATATCCGTGAGAATCCCAAATTTGTCCACCGTGTGAATGCACACAGAGTTAATGGTCGACGTTGGCCGAGCAATCGCGATAATGCAGTTTTCGAGCGGCGTCCGCGGCATACAAATAGAATTCAAATAAGGATTACGAAAGAAGGCGCGTTCACCGAGTTCGACCAAACAATCGAACCCACCCACGGGGCAATAATTCTTCCGCGGTGCGGATTGTTACGCAGCGGTGCTCCTGTAACGGCGAAAAGCATTTCGCAACCGTGAGAAGGCGGACGTAGGAAACGGTGTTTATTTCGCCACGGAAACTGCGAACTATTCAGCCCGCGCGCGACATGAATCAGTCGGAGAAAACCGTAGGAACCGTTCTGCCAGATTAGCGGTGCGGCTCCGATAGCGTAATGAATCACCGTGCCTTCGAAAGGAACGCCAGCACCCAGGAGTGCCGCGATTACGCGACGACAGCGTTCGTGCCCTATAAAAAATAATTCGCAATTCGGTTCGACGCGTTCTGATGAACGTTCGGATTAACCGATCGACTGCGCAAGTGTTTTGTTGGAACGTTCGATTAGATTGCATCATTGACATGTGGAAAATGCAGAAATGAAGTTTCAGATCGTTTCACATCTCTCAGAATTAATCCCCCAATAATTAGCCCCAAATTGAACATCCTCCAAATTATTTAACCCTTCCAAATCTGTCCTATACAGAAACGAATGTGTTCGTCCAATGAAAGTAAATATTATACCATCGTAAACCACAGATAGTCTACGTGGCGTCGAACTTATTAACAAACACCGAACGAACGGGGATCATCTGTATCACAGATGTGCCGCAATAAAACCGCTCATTCGCCAAACCGCACAACGGCGAATGAATCATCGGTTGATTGCGCCGCGGTCTACGTCTCGCGACACTCTTTGTTTTGTTTTATCATCGACGTATCTGGCAACTCTTAGACGACAAGCCGTACTTCATCCTGTTGTTTGCACAGGAATCAGTGGAATTATTATTGGCCGCTAATGCGGGAGACGAGTCGTCGGGCGAGAAACGGCGGGAATTAGCGCAGAAGAATGCGCCTCCTTCGCGCTCGATTTCGCGTTCCAAACGTGCACGAGGAATTTCTGCGGCCGGGGAGTTCCTCCAGTGATGCAACGCCATTTCGCGTTGCATGCTGTAACGTCATTTCGAGTGACCCGGCGCACGGATATCGGATCCTTACGTCACAGCGAGCATTGTAATTGCACGCTAGCTTCGATCGCGAACCGTCACGCCGAAGACACGCCGGTTCGATCGTCGTGCTCGCTTTCCCGTCGCGATTAAACAGTCCTTGATACGCAGAAACGCGGTGCACACGCTCGTCTATCGTGGAGTTATTGGTACGACGCGAGTCGACTTGTTTGCTCGTTATTTCTGCGACTCGTTCGTACGCGCGTTCGATAAAATCAAGACGAGGCATCCTGTGCGCGCGTGCACGTCGAACATATTTAGCGTGGGACACCGTCGTGTCATGCACGATTTGAATATTTCGTTCGATCGCTCCTGCGGTCCCGTCCGTCTATGTCGCATCATCTGCTCGACGATGAACATCCACGGTGGCTCTCAGAGGGACCGACGATACTCTGGCGATTGCGTCACCGGTAGAAACCATTATTCTTGTACACCATCTCGATGAAAGGTCGAAAATAATTTATGACGACGTTAAGTAGCGCCGGGTACCAGTCCTCGCGATAGATCACGCAGAAATTGAATCAACCCAGCGGCTCCGTTCGCCACCCTTGGAAATTCGTGACTGCACGTTTAATCTGTCGACGCTTGAATAATTATCACTATCGAATATCGTGCTCCTCGATAAATTCTATACGTAACGTGCAGAATCGTGATTTTTTTATGGTCCCATTAATAGTAGTATTGGACATTTCGAATCTGCAAATGGACGGATCGATTAATTGAGTTTGGACATTTGGAGTTCCCTAAATTTCTCGTAATTCTGTTAACTTTAAAGACACGACAATTGAATTTTTTAAAATGTTTATAAGAGATAGTAAAGTACAGAAAGAGGACTAAATAAGGGCTTGACACCCTTGTTGCATCCGACAATTCTGGTCAACAGGCCCTCGCTAACTGAAGCGCGCGGCAGTGGCTGTCCTACGAGGAATGATCTACTTACTTAAGCAGATGCAGCCAGCTCGCATAGGTCAACCGCGCTACGTGCTACCGTAGCCTGTAGTAAAGTACAAATTATAAAGTCCAAGACAGCTGTGAATATTCTCCACAGTATCGAATCCATAAAACATAAATTACAAATTAAAATACAACGACCAAGAGAAGTTACACTGCTTCGCGGTGAAGTACTGTGAGGTAAAGAGGAGAATCACGTACGAAAGAATCGTAATTTTCTTTTAATAACTGCTCACGGGGATAGTAAATTGTAATTTAAAAGATTAACAAGAGTACTTCTGTGACTTAACGAGTAATCTCGACTACAATTATCGTCCGTCTAAAGGATAGTTAGACTCAATTACCCACTCTTCTCGCTGTTTCGATGTGAAATTGCGGCGCATAAAAACGTGAATATAAAAAAGGAGAAAATTGTGTCGCGACTACGAGAATGTGCACCATGCGAAGTGTTGTTCGACGGTATAATCTTATCGAAAGTTTTATCTGAATCCCGTGTGTAATCCTATTATCCCCTGCTTTTCGCGCGTCGCTACGGCCCCTGCTTGACGATCGTGGTTAGTCACGAGACAAGGAAAGCGGCGCGTTCTCCAAGTCTTGTACGCATTCGTTCTCGAAACCCGTCTGTTTGGCCGGAGATTGTTGTCTGACTTAATTCCGACGAAATTATCACGATCACACGGTGCAAATGTTTTTGTCGCGTATTTTCCGCAAGGATACGTCGCAGACGCGTGTTAACCATTGGAGCATTGGGGCCAAAGGTACAATACAAATATGGTCGCGTTAGAACTCGCTCTGCTTGCTGCTACACTTTCGTTAAAGGAGCCATATTTCTCGCAGAAGATCCTGCGGAAAATCCTGCGCGAAGAATTTTTGTGAAACACTTTGTGTCGGATATAAGTCGTGATTATTTTGATTCTCGCATGAT
Organism: Xylocopa violacea; assembly: GCA_963969225.1. NCBI lineage: Eukaryota > Metazoa > Arthropoda > Insecta > Hymenoptera > Apidae > Xylocopa > Xylocopa violacea. Next base: position 18,896,181 of record CAXAJV010000014.1, read on the forward strand.
CCAGTTGCAGAAGAAAATTCTAGAAACTTTTACGAGTTTGTCGCTTTTATTACACGGTACGCATTACGCTGCACACTTTACTTGCTCCTCCGTTGCATATTTTATGAAGTCGCTAATGGGTCGATGTTAACCCAAAGCGTAAATAAAAAATGGAACCTGTTATGTAGCCTCTGAATTTATCGATGATTCTCTTCCGACTACTCGTATACGTTTTTATTCATTTTTTTCGCTTGATTCTTCTGTTAACGATCATCTCTTTACACTTATAGTTTAATCGTTTAAAGAAGCTAAATAATCGCCTTTAGTAGGACTCTGTTATACAATATTCTAACGCGTAATCTCATAAAATTGATGATACTAGGGTATCCAATCTGCATGTTCGTTATGCACCGCACTTTTAATTGCTAAAATTGATTTCTTCGAAATCGTAACAATTATACTGACGATCGTAGCAATCGTCCTCCACTATCTTGCGTAAATGGTACCACAGAGAATTCCATTCGAGATTCAGCAATCAGACTTCGTTAAAATCTCACAAGAATGCAATTAGTCGTTTATATTCGAATGTTCACCGGTGTGTTTCTTGTACAAACACAAACGTGAGCAAAAATAACGATACTCGGCTAATGACGATGCATTCCGTGTACTGTTGGCGCGATGATAAAGGAAAGAACGGTATGCAATAATCCAAAAATCACACGAATGCTTGCAGACAGACTGTTTGTCTCTGCAATCGCAGAGAATAATAATATCGAGTGAAAAGTTCGCAAGACGAAAGTTTACGGGTGGCATTATCGTACGCAACGAAATTGGATTCCTCGAGGTCTGGTGAAATCGAGAGACGAGGTTCGAAAAACCATTTATCGCCCGCTGTACGATTGGCTGGAGAGTTTTATCGACGCTCGAAGCCTTTGACACGCCGTTTGCGTAGAGATAACACCGCGAATTAGCTAATATTTGATTGATAATCAATCGTCGGGCAAACTGTTAACACAGGCTCTCGTGGATCTTCGTTTCGCGTCACTCGCTTACTCACCAGCGATTCCTCGGACTGTGATGGCCGCTCAGATTGCCACGGGCAAATTTTCTGATCGATTGTGCCATTATCTGAGGCGACACGATCGCTTTAGAGCCAGCAGAAACGAGAAAGAATGGCATTCCCGGCTTTTATTCAATATCCTTCATCATCGTCATATTTTAAGCTCTTCGATCGACGAAAGGCGTGCACGCAGTGATTGAAAAAGGTATATATACACTGCGAACTCTGGATTTTCATTTCGCAATACGATTTTCAGAGACCACGCGGCCCTCCTTTTTCGTAGCGAAGATAGAAGTTCAGGTTTTCTTCATACTTTCAACTGGAGTGTAGATTTCGTTTGCTGCTGTTGCTCGAAACGAGAAAACTAGGAATCCGACGCGTGCTCGCTTGCGCAGCTGTAACGGCGGATAATTCGTTTAACAACCATCGACGTTTTCGTGTCAGCACGTTAATTACCGCCGAAAGAACGGGGCGACGTTTTATCAGCGACATTCGTTCGCCAACCATTTCCCTCGATCGACGTACCTTCGCCTGGATCAATTAAAAACGCCGTTCCTCTCACCCTCGGATTCATTCGTGACAGTTAATTTCACCGACAATTAATGCCAGCGCCGGATGAAGCTGTCCCGCGAGGTTTTTCCCCGATGCAAATCCCTCGACGTGCTTATTCCACCAATGGAAGCTACCACGCGAATGGCAGGTTTCCGTTTGACGGAAAATGACCCAACGAAGCCTCGTGCATGGGGTTTGCTATCCACTCCATAATTTTCTAGTATCCTTTTAATTTTTTTAATTAGCAAAACTGCAGAGTTTCTACTCAGTTTGAAAATCATTTCGTTAGAAAGCGAAGGCTTATGCTACAAAGCGTTTTCTGTAGAATTATCGCCTTTTTCAAACTATTATGTAAATTATTAATCAGAGTCTCACTTGCTCCACCGTTCCGCTTTTAATGACACTAAAAAGGTAACGACTCTACTCGCATGTGTTCTACTTGATATTAACATTAATAAAAACATATCGCAAGTAGTAGTTTTGTTCATCGCGGTGTGGTTAGATGAATCAGCACGCACACATTTTTCTAACCTGGGATATATTATTACGAAAGATAAGTCGATACTCGACTTAACATATGTATTGCGATAAGTTTCACTGGAAATTTCCGCAGTCTCTGAACGAGTCTGAATCGATTTTCGCGGGTATCAAAAATAGGAATCGAAACGTTTAGAAGGATGAAGATGAATATTAGGTTGTGACGAAGGATCGATTATTGATCGTAGAGCGTAATGTTAAACGCTTAAAGGCCGCTCTTTAATGTCGTGGAAAGTATTATTGCGCATCGTATCAGCAATCATAAATTCGCAGCGATCGCGACAGACCATCGACTGGTACCGTGAGACACTCGACCGATAAGATGTTCAACTCTCGACAAAAGGCGCGCCGTCGTGACTCTCGACTTCTAATGAAAAGACGTAGTACTGTGTCAAGAGCTCTTTTCCTTCTGGCTCGCGAAAGGATACGCTGGCACGTCAACAGATCCCAATTTTCCAAAAACCAAGTATCTCCAGCCCATTTTTAATTCCAAAAAGTACTAGACAGTACTTGGGAACCCATTGAGGAGACAGAAATTACGTGTACAATATTAATTTGAAGCAACCCTTAAGGAAAAATACCAAGACGACTTGCTAGTTGCCCATATCAGAAATTGAAGTGATAGACGGAGCAAACGATCGAGTGCAATTTATTCTGTCACGAGTGAATCATGTAACTCGGTTAGAGAGGGTTAAATGCACCAATAAAATGTCTCCGGTGCAAACAACTGAAGGACGTACTAATGTTCTGCAAATCCTCCGTGCTGCACTCGCATAGCGAGCTTTATTGTCGGAGACGCTTTAGCCGAAAAATTTTTGCAATTCTTGCGAATCTCGTGCCTGCCACAATACGTGACCCGCTCGATCCATCGAGCCAGGTCTCCATAACGCAATTAATGTGCCGAGCGGAGCGGAATCTGGAGATCCTCTTTCCACTCGATCCTTTTTTCACCGAGCCAGCTGTTTTCAGCTTAATCGGCGGGAACAGCCGGTCGCAAAGGATTTGTTTGGAAGCCCCGCACACAGAGCGGCGTATATCGGAATGGCTTCTCCGGTGCATTCGTCTGCCGCGGTTAACACATTCAATTACCCCTTTCGCGGGTCACCAATGGGTCACCATTCCGCTACGTCGCGTTCACGCGGCCTGTTACGGCTGTGCACCGACGATTGAGCGCTGTTCCATTGCGATTCGTTAGTCCATTAGATGTCGTGTCGCTGAATCGAGTGAGACACTTTAAGATCAGACTCGTTCTGCTACGTGTCGCGAATTGTTGCGCGAGAATCTGAGCTCGATCCATGCGCCTTCAGGATCGAAACAGTCATGCTTCCTTTGAGAATTGCCATCGATACGTTCGAGGTTATTTTTATCCGTCTTCGTGATGAATTGGCCTGATTGATTACAGTGACTCGCGCTAGTCTGACGATGGTAAATGGCAGAGGAATTGTTACAGTCTATTATTCTTCGCTATTCTTCATATTATTTCTGGAGTTTATCCATGCTTCGCGTTTTTGTCGCGTCATTATTTATTAATAACTCACAGTGCTTCACGTTGTCATTATTCGACGCGATGTATTCGCTGACGTCAAATTAAGTAGACCAATAAAACCGAAGCACTTGGCATTTCCAAAGGTCGTCGACCCGTAAGTATCACGACAATTAAGATACAGTGTCAGGAACGCGACAATCGCTTGAAAAAGAATTTCGAAGGTCGCATCGCTCCTATAAGATTCCACTTGTATCTCCAACATCCAAGGAAATCCTGATTTTTCCTAGAAATCCACGTGTTGGTCGCAATTACACGACTGGTGGAGTTTGTTTTGCACGCGAAAAATCGCGTGCTCCCTTATGTAAATCCGTGCAGATGGAGGCACGGACAGATTTGTTCAGACCACGTTCAACGAGGAATATTAATGGGGTGAGTATGCATATCGTGCCGGACGGGATTGGTATAAACATGCATCCCTGATTTCTCGTAACCGCTGTGACTCAGCTGTCGTGTTTGCTCTCGCCTTGTTAATTGGGGGGTGCGATTCAATTTTGGGACACGGTATCGACATCAAAATAAATCGTTTCCCGTCAACGTTTCCGTTTCTGCTTCTCTAACCGACGGAAAGATCGTAGATTTTATATTTTTTCCATGGGAATACAGTGCGCGATTAGCGTCGTTAGCGTCGTTAGCGTCTTAATCACAGCGTTCGTTCTCTTACCACTCGGCTCGAAGGCCTATTCTACTTCACATAAATTCCTCCGGTAGAACGATGTCCACTTACGTTCCTGTTGCGTTGCATGCGCGTTACAGGCGCGTAAATTGCGCCATAATGCTTCATGCAATCTTTATCGGCCCTCATAATTGCACTTTAAGAATGTATACCGTTGTTCCTAGCTTGCGTGACTGCACTTTTCGCGGTAAAACCTCGTGAAATGTTGCCGGAAGCTTTTCGACCCGTAATGTTAGGGTTCAGCTCTTAACGGGGTTCACTAGACGTTTATTCGAGCCTGATAAGCTTAATCCGAGAAAATTGGTCGAGTACAGGAAATGGTCTGAGTATATGTTTGTCTAATAATTGATTTCGGCTGATTTCAGATAAGTAACACGGTTTCCTACGTTTTAGAATGATAAAAGACCGATATGACTTCAGTTCCCCAAACGTCAAGTGAACATAACAAAATTAAATGAAACTCGGTCCAATAAATCGATGCCATGAAAACCGCAACTTTGCGTATTCTTTAATTACGCTTTCATCAAGCCCCGACTTTGCACGGACCTTCCATTCCATCAACGTTCCGCTTCGGCGAAATGCAATTTTCTCACTCATCAAAAGCAACAAAATGAAATTAAATTCGATGAATTAATGTTATGAAAAGCATTGAAAAGCTGAGAGCCAGCGTGCTCCTATTTTTCCGAATCCCTTGCACCACCAGCCGCCTATCAAGCATCGCGGAATTAAATTAAATCCGCTGAATTAATGCGATGAAAACCCGACCGTTCCCCAAAATGTTTGACCCACGAGCATCCGGTCAACCACGTGGAGACGAAATTAACAGCGCGAACCCGACGAATCGATACCCTCGGAGCCGCAAGCCCCCTTATTCTTTGATCGAATCGACCGCGCGAGCGGAGGCCGTTGCATCAACTTCTCGCCTCCCTCGAACGCAATTCCCCCCTCGAAACCGATCGAAACCGGGAAAAATAAATGAAACCGGACGAATTAACGGGCGAAGCCATTGTTGGTACCGACCTGCGGCGATCTCGATTACGCCGCGGCGTAATTGGCCCTGTTCCGAGCCGAGTCAAAAGGGAAACCAACCACGAATGCCCACCCCAACCTCGAACGGGAGAGTGCCTCGGACTTTCATTCGCCGCGTGTCGCCAGGGCTGGTGTGCTTTCAGACGAGCTTTGTTTTACCCCGTCCCGCGGCCAAGCCGTCCGCCCCTGCCTGCCCCGCAGCCGTCTTTCTATTAAACAACAAACGACCTCACACACGGCTCACCGGTCAATCGATGTTCCACATTCGAGCAAGGTGAACATTTCCGAGCCACTTCGCGTCTCGCTTCTCTCGCCCCGCGGGGCTTCCCGCTGGAAACTACCCTCAGGGGGTGAACCGAATTCCCCGCGGCCGAGCGAGACCGCGAGTTGCTTGGCCGTGCGCGTTCGATCGGGACGCGCCGATCGCATTCTTTTTCCAACAACTTTGGGACTCCTCGACGAAACGAAATGGGTTTTCGAGCGGTTACCCAGTCTGGCGTGGAACGTTGCTTCGCTAGGATCGAATGGCGAGAACGAGGTTTAAGCGTTATGTAAGCTGCAGGCAAGGTAATTGTCTTCGCTGTGCCTGCTTGGGATTACTAGCGAATTATCCGCGAATAAGAAGCGTAAGAAGTTCCAAGCGGAGCTAAGAGCGTGCGTTTAACGCATTTGGCGGTATCGAGCGCGCTTCAGATTCACGCGGGCGAATTTTGTCGCGCCTCACGCGTGCGGACGCGCCATTAGCGGCGTAAGCTCTCGAAACAGGTGGAAGTGGAAATGGTCCCTATCGATAATCGTTAAATCTAGGTCATAGCGAGAGATAGGTTTATCTTTAGTCAAATATAGACGAAACCGTAGAAACTAGAGGTTCGTGGAAGATAGAAGCGAAGCGCGGGGTGGAAGGAAGTATTTCTTTAAAACACGAGCAACTTTTCTAGACAGCCGAACACGCGACACGTACGAAACTTTGGGGGGCACACGGTAGCTGCGTGGGGATTGTGGAAAAAAGGAATGGATGTATGTACGAACTTTGTTAAACTTGCACGTACGAGCGCAAAGCAAATGCAACTTCTGGCTGTCGCCCGTTTCACCTTGTTCTTGTCCTGGAAGTTTTCATTTCGATGATTGATGGCGCAGGAGTTTATGCGATACGGAAGAGAGGGGTAAGGTGAATAGAAGAGGCTCGATTTCGAATGCATCTTCAAGGACGGTGGTGGTAAAAGTGGAGAACCCTTTACGGCTGATTAGCTCTACGGCTTTTACCTTTGTGCTTGGAATAGATCGAAACATTAACCCGTTCGCGGTAAGCCGAGGTTAAAGTAACCTTTCGAGAGCGTTATTGCAACATGTTTGCGTTTCTGTCATTCTGAAAATCGCGTTAAGCTGCTGCGGAGATCGAGTGGAACGTCTGTTATTTATAGTGGCATTAGCTTTAGCATTTTAAGAGCGGTATTTGCTAATTCTACTCGAGATGATGTTTTAACAAACTTCAGCGGCCTTCTGTTTTCCTTATCGAACCTAAATTTAATTTCCAACTTTTCAAGAGAAATAAAGTATCAGAGCACTGCGCCATTTCGATAAGAAAAATACCTACAAATGTTTCACGTCTTCGTTATCTTCGAACTCTTTCTTGACATTTTAATTGCGAACGATTTTCTGTCACATATGGCCGTGACCCTACGCGAAGCTTCAGTTCGATCTTGTCGGACAATGTTTTCCCTTTAGAATCGATCAAACCGGATGTGTTCTTAATGCGCGCGCTCGTATACGCGGAGAACTTTGCAGGGTAAACATCAGAATTCATTTGCACGATCGATGAGCATCCTGCTCCACATTCGTCAAGGTTTCGCTCGCTCGTACGCCAACGGTGCCATAAAAATGCTAATTTCTTCCATTGTGCAATTTTAGTTCGCTGCTCGAACGTTCGCTGATAAGCGAACGCTATTCAAACGAGCCGCAACTGCTTAAGCGCGAGAGCCATTTGTAGCCTCCGTTGAATCTCGAACGAACAAACATTAGGGATGGAATTTGACATAGTTCCGCGGTTCATTCTTCGGCTTTCCTCCCTTCCATTCGCGATGTTTTCATTTTCATCGGCAGTTCTCTAACGTGAATTGACGAAGGGGCTTATGCAAATAACATCTCGAGTCTCTTCCGTGATTGAAAGGAGCTCTCGAGGCTTTGTTTCGGGGAGGAGCTGGGCATGGATCGATGGAGGATGGATCTCGGTGAATGGCGTATTCTGAATACGAATTACAAGCTGTCCCTGTCTTTAAATCCTTCGTACAACGGCTACAAAAAGTATTGGGACACCGGTAATATATCTCTGGTCGTTAAATAGTATGTTCGTACGAGCATAAAAACTTATTACCGTAGAAATGATACGTGAAATCTAATGAAACGCGCCGTCAAGTCGCTCGACGTAATCCCCTTCCTCTTCCTCGTCGTTGACGCCTAGAACCTCAGGTGGTTGAATAAGTTCGTCTTGTAAAGGATTGCAGGGACCCAGTGACGCAAGGAGGTCGATGATCCTGTTCTTTATGGGGTTGCCAGGATATAAGTTCCGTAGCAGGACAGACGGCGCCAGGCTCTGTCTCCTCGCCATTAGGGAAGCCTACATTCTGTGTCCAACACGAACACAGACGTACAGTCTCCTCTCTTTGCACGCGGAAAAAGATCGCACACAGGGAAGATTTAACGTGCAGCACGTGACTGCATGCGCACAAAACGACACGGGTCGTCCACGAATTAAGTTGTTTTTCGAAACTCCCGATCGAGGTTACGTCCTTGGAAACCCGCTGCTCTCGTTAGCCCGGGGTGCGCCCCAGATTTTCATCGATAGCACCGTTTATTTTTAGGTTTCCACGATATCGGAGATAGTACGCGCGTCAGCAACTATATTTCGTCTCCGCTTGGGGTAACTTCGTCGACCTTGCTTCCCCTCACCGCTTTATGATCTTATTAAATTCGACGTAGTTTTCTCTGACGTCGTATTCTTACGTATATTCCCTCGTGTGACCTAATTTTATTATATTCGTCGCAGTATTTTGTCTCCTACATCCGGTTTCATTGAAAGAACAGCGAAACACGTGGCGTTCGATCGAATTCGAATGTCGCGCCAACTCGATCACCGGCGGTCAGAGGGCGCGCATGCGCGTAACTTGTCAGCGTGACATTTCGCGAGGAAGAATAACAAAGTAAACTCGATATTCGTGAATGAATGATGCGACAGAACGATCAAAAAATAGTTATAAAAGTTTGTGACTGTTTCGAGGAGTGCATAAGAAGTTTCTGTCAGATTTCTTTTAATCGTAGCTGACAGAAGAGTGAGGTTAGATAATATAAGAAACTACTTGTTTGTATAAGTATCTGATTGTAATCGTGGAATTTCTTTGTTTAAAGCTGAATGAGGCTCATGGAACCCTTGGGTGTTGCCCCGGATGTGGTGGAGACGGGCGCATTGAAAAGATGGTCCGACTTCCCCGTCCAACATCGATTCACGGATTACTCCAATTCCGTTGGAGAGCCGACTCATCACACCATAAGCCCTTTTCCATGTCAACCAGCGCTTAATAACAAGCTCGCACTATGGTAAGATATAAAAATATTCGTATAACCCTTCCAAAAGAATGTAACCTCGCAGACACGATACTATAAACAAGATTACGTTTCAGGACCGGAGATATTTCCGTCCTACAAGTAGATGCAGTGGTGAATCCTACTAATGAAACAATGGATGATAACAGTGCTATGTGCCAAAGAATATTTGCTCGAGCTGGTTCGGCACTTAAAATGGAGATATTTAACGAAATCAAAGGTATGCTCCGTAATCGATTTTCGCATAAGCAGTAGAGTTTTTGTATCCGAGTTAATAGGTACAATAAACGACTGTTCGCAGAATGCAAAACTGGTGAGGTGAGAGTAACGCAGGGCCATGGATTATCTGCACGCTTTATTATTCATACCGTTGGACCAGTGTATAATGTGAAGTACCAAACAGCGGCACAAAATACGTTGCATTGCTGCTATAGGTAAATTTCTATTGATATAATGAATTTTTCTATATGAAATCTTGATCTGAAGACTGAATTTCCGATTGTGTTTTTATAGAAATGTTTTACAAAAAGCACGTGAACTTGGGTTGCGCACAATCGCGTTACCAGTAATTAATTCTGTACGAAGAAATTATCCTCCCGATGCGGGAGCGCATATTGCTCTTAGTAAGTATACGTATCGTTTTATAAAACTGATGGCTAGAGGATAAATATTTATGGATAGATGTCGAACTTATTTTCTCGATCATTATTTTAATAGGAACGATAAGACGATTTCTGGAGCAATATGGTGATTCTGTCACATGCATCGTGTTTGTTCTGGAACCGTGTGATCTTGGAATTTACGAAGTCCTCCTTCCACTCTATTTTCCAAGAAACCTAGCAGAACAAGACAATGCCTGTTGGCAGCTACCGAACGATGTAGGCGGAATGGATGGGGAACCTTTACTTCCCGATCGACAAATCAGAATTATCGACAATCCTCAGCACGCTTTACACGGTACGTACAAATACAATATTAATATCGTTAACAATCGGCTGAACAAACGCATTCATTGAGACTTTCTATGTTTCCTTGTTACAGGCGACGAGACTGTAGAACTGTCCACGCAATTGGAAACATCCGTAAATATTGGCGAACATGCATTCGCGCAGATGCAGGGAGATCTAGATCGTCAAAGACTCCTTGGAGAAAGACCACCAGCGGATCCGCTTGCGGACATCATGTTGAAACAAATGCAGCAAAAAGAAAGGTATGATTAATTAAAGAATTATCCATTGACATTATTTCGAAATATTTGGTTTGCTTCGCAGTTTTAATAAACTTCGATCGTACCTGGTATCGCGAAACTTTATTACGAAATATAAAACTTAAATAACATTCGGGACGCAGAAATATTTAGTAGTCCGATCTGTTTAAAATACATTCTTTGTTCACCCGAAATATGTTCTTTCCACGTGCTTTTGCGCAGAATGCTTTAATAAACAGAGAATTCCATTCACAGCGTTCCGCAAATGCAATTTCGTACGAACTTAACATCTCTTTCGTACGTCACTATGCTATTCTTGGCCATTCACATACAAACTTAATGCTATTTTCATGCGCAAACATTTTTATCCAGATTTTCGTACTGTTTCATTCTCGAAGAAACCCCGATTTATTAATACTTTATGTTTTACGTAATGTGTATCGTTGGCTGGTAAAAAAGAAAATGAAACGCAGCTGTTTCCATGCTCCGTGTTTATACGAATATCGTGAAGGTATACAGAGTTTAAAAAGACGTTTATTCTGCGATTTATTATTTGCTGATGCAACGATGAAGTGTTATAAAGAATGCAAACCTTTCTTACCAGATACAGGTTTCCTCAATACCGACGTTTGTTACATGAATGTTTCATTCAATGAACAATGCGCCATTGATACCTGCAAAGAAACCAGTTCTTAATGACAGTACTATTCGTGGAGTACAGCGTAGTGCGCTTGCGTACGCACGATAAATTTTAATTCCTTCCGAATTTAATTAGAATAATTATACAGTGCCATTTAATTGAATCACTCACGTGATTACAGTACTATATTAAACCACTGCCACGCGAGTTAATTTTATTCTTCAACGAATTTTAAATCAGAGTTATTTCTATTAAAGTAGACTTGTAACTTTCAAGTCATACTGGGAAGTAATGAACTTGCAAATGACATACACTTTTTCCTCTACATGATTGTTCCGAAATTAAAATACTGTATTTCATGGAAATCCACTTTGCTAGCACGCGACTACAAAGTTGGAGCGGATGACAGAGAATTAATTTACAATGTCGATTCGTCAATTTATTACAATTACCTTCGTAATATCGTATGCTATTTCTATGTTCTCTCGAGCGACCCTCGCGTCATATCAAGCATTACCCGATCACATTAATCGAAAATTAATGGACATCGATTTTACGTCGGTCAATGAGACCAAACGTCTGTTCACAATCAAAGAAAAAACTGTCTATTTTCGTATAGACGGTCCTTCTTCGATAATATCACCGATCGAAACAGCCTTGCAACCTTTCCACGCTCACAACCTCGTTCATAGTCCTCGAAATAGCAAATCGTATAAGAATAGTCGATAACTGAAGCAGCTGAAAAATACAGTCGCTCCATTTCCCGCGGAAAGTCATCGACCATACTCGTTCGTACAGTCGTGATACCTCCTCGTAGGCGTCATCGAAATAAATCACGCGGCTGATCGTGACGATGCATCAAAGGAGATAAGTTGGAAATGCTCTGACGAATCTCGAGGCTGTTTTATCTCGCAGCGATATCTTCCGAGGTGGCGAAGAAGTCGAGTCGAGAACCTGAAGTTTCGTTGCTCGACAGAAACGAGGTCTCGTAATTCAACAGCAATTTGCCGCAATTTCTTTTAAGAATAGAAAATACTCCGATGGCCTAGATTGGTATATTACAGTCTTTATTTCAGATCTGTAACACTTTTCTTATTCCAATTTTCTTACGTTGTTGTTGCTTTTTTACTTTTACTTGCAAGAGTTGCTCTTTTTCTCCTTAACATCGTAAACACAGGTTTCTTGGACTTTTAAGATAGAAAGAGAAGATAATGATTGGCGAGATTTTTGGCGATGTTTAATTTGTTGTTCGATCTGTTTCAGTGTGTGTAAGGACGTTTGTTAAATCGTTCACGAATTGTGTCTTCGTAGCCTTGGTCGCTCGAAACCTTCAACTTCCACTATTAATTCCACATTTTACGAAATCTTGATGCGTCATTCACGGTAGATACAAAGTACTTATGTAGTTTGTTTTACGCCAATCTATCGGCGACGGTAAACATTAGCGTAGACATTAGTTAACGTTGTTACGTCTGACATCATTCTTCCGTGTCTTCCACGAGTGAATATTACCACGCTTACGACGAGTTTAATGGACTGTTAAGCTTCGAATACTCTATTTGTGCGCAATTCAAATACGAGAACTTGTAGAAACTATCTCTGGATCATAAATTCGATTTAATTAGAGCTGAAGGCTTTACGAGTTTATTGCTGTTACAGATCAGATTAGATTTTTCTAGGATTTAAGGAATTACCGTTTACAGCGAGCAGATGAAGCAATATTGCCTTCACGATGCTTAGGTTTTGGAGTGGTATCGTAGTTGTATTCTGGTGATGCGTATCGCGGAACAAACGCCTCTGCACTCGACAAAAAGGAGTGTCTCAACGTGGTCGTTTCGTGGAAGGAACGCCTGGAATCAATTTTAATCGAGGCCACGGTCGTGAAATCATGAACACAATCAGGGCTTGACATTTTGCGATTAAAAAATCAGCCGAAACTATCGCGGGTATTATCTCTTTTGTGGAAACGCGATCGCCACAGATCAATCGTATTTGATTTCTCTTCGTTACCTGCAGTTTTTAATATATTAAAAACCGCTAATACACTTAATGGAAGCAACGTGCAACACGATTTGTATATACGTTCATTTATAGAATTTGCGAATGTTTATAGACGCATGTAAATGGCATTCGAAATCATCGAAACGAATGTTCGCGCCAGCACAACTGGCGCCTCGAGTGCAAAGTTATAAATCCGTATTTCTAACAGCCACTAAAAGTAGACGCGTAATATTTACGTTGTTAACCATGAATGTCGTTGCAAGCTTCTGAAACGAATGTAATAATAGCAGGTGTGTGCATCGTAAAGCGTTCCTCGCACGCCAACAATGTTTATTACAAACCGAGTGGCCCTCGAGGAAGTGGCGAAATTATACTTCCGACATCCGGTGGAAGCTCTAAAAACGTTCGCTTTCCCTGTTTATGGATCCCAAAAAGGCTCGACTCGATCGTATAGCGTGTGCTCCGATGATTAATCTTCCCGTAGCCTTCAGTTGGTGCTTTTCAACAACGCGTTCCGAGAAATCGAGCAGAGTCCTATTTTCATTTCGTCGGAAACACGGGTCGAAGTAATTGCGATCGGGAATCGATGGATAGTGATTCGAAGAACCGAGCGTCTCTTTCAAACGAAAACCGCGCGATGTCGATTGATTGCTAGGGGTTGTTCTAACGTCCTTTCAAGAGCTTTTTTTAATACTAAGGAGTTACACGAAATTGAAAGTTGAACTAATCTAATGACCACAAAGATCTGTGTCTTGCCATTTGGTACAATTTGGAAAATACGACATTTTTAAAGAAAGTACCACGATCTTCCCTAAACTCTCCAATAACAGTTACTTTACACAAAATAACGGAGCATTAAGGATGCAGTTCTCTGCACCGTGACCAAATTTCGATTGTTCGATGTAAAATAATAATCGAGGGTAACAACCGAGCAGCCAGTACCGCATTAGGACCCAATCGACCCAGAATTTCCGAAAGCGTAACGCAATTCCACGACGAGCCATCGAGACAGTGCCCGCCATATTGTAGAATTAACCAATTGCGTAGCAAAGTAGCCAGCGGGAGTTTCAAGCGTTTGGAAATTGCGCGGATCCATTTGGAAACGAGCGTCCTGGGCTCGTTGATGGAAACTGAAATTTCCAGCTTATTGGGATTAAAAAATGCAACGGACGCGTCCTTTTATGGCGGTCGGTCCAGAACTCCTAAATTAGTCAACGCGTGGAATTAAACGCGGGGTGTCAGCTCGAAAATAGACGTGGCTATAAATGCGCTTACACGAAACGCCGTGTATCACGCATTCCCATCGTAAGCCCACGGAATTCTTAGCTGAAAACCGGCATTTATTCAACGGCTGGTCGAAAATACGTTGTATTATGCGTGCTGGCCAAATGTTAACCGCGTAATTCAGTCAACGTCGGTGTGGATGAAACGCGGCAGCTTCCCAGCTCGCGAATCGCTCCCAATTTCGCATACTCCAGCGACACGTGCGCGTCATGCATCACCGTGTCGCTGATTCGTGGAATTCTCTACTTAGAATTAGCTGATACACCGCTGGGTGCAATTAATAACCGTCCTGACAACAGACGCGCGTGTTTCGTCACTGATTTGTGGCAATCGAGAGTCACTCTTTCAGTTTTATCAAGCGAGGTTGAAACCCGCGCCTTAAAACATCACCGACGACTTGGGACCTCCACGTCGACATCTTTCCAAACACGTGATTCCATAGTAAATAACGATTCGTTTCAAGAAATTCTGTTTCACGACGTTGTCTAAGAAATGTTATCGTTGTCATGTTTTGTGTATTATCGATTTCGATAATGCAATTTTTTTTATCGTTTTTAACACGTACACGATTAGACTTAATACAGTTAAGATCGATTATCGACCAGTTATCAGAAAATCGCACTTAAGTGATTCATTGGACAATTAGATAAGGTGCTGCGCACGTGAATACGTATTGAGTAACATCGTGAAAACTTGTCGCAAAGAGTGTAATATAGCTTATAATATTAATCAAATAGAGTAATATATATCTAGTCGATACAAAATTCTAAAAGCACAAACGACAAAATCCTACATCACAAACGACCATCTTCATCAGATTTCGATCTGCGATCTACATCTTGCATGCATCTTGCATCGAAGCGAGACCAATAGAAAGAAAATTTCCGTCCACGAAGCAATCCTCGACGGCATCGATAATAATCTTCGTCGACTGCCTGAAAGTTGATATTAGACCCGATCGACGTCGCGGCGATAGAAACCGGCGCCCCTTTTATAGGCAACCGGTGCGATATTCCGGCAATTAGTCGACGCCTCGCGAATCGAACGTAATAACCATCCCGCGGATCGCGCCCCTACCCCCACGAGCCGGCTTTTTACTCATCGAACACGTACTAGCCTAAGCTACGAGCAGGCGCCGTGACGCAGCCGGCGGAGGCGCGAGCACCCACGAAGCCGACGAAGACGTCGTTCCTCGCCTCGTAGTCCCCCGTCTTCCTCGCTCGGCCGGCTCAGTACGTTGCGGTACGTCGCGAACGCTCGTCGTGCTCGACCATATCCGTTCGCTCTTCCATCGCGATTCTCCAACCGCGATTCCCCAGCCGCGTAATCGCCAACCATCTCGTCGAGTACGCGTGCTCGCTTTCGCTCGGCACTTTCATCGCGATCGTCGCAATTATCGCGGTACACACGATCAATCGGTACGCACCGTCGAACGGCAGCCGGTTGCCGTAAAATGAAATAGAGTCAGTGCGTCTGGACCGATGACAGCAGTGGAGACTCGCGCGTCGATTCAGCTGAGAGACGAGCAAGAGCCAGGGACCCGTTCGTAGAGTGTCGAGCAGATTTTCAAAGGCACCACCGAGGCTGTTCGAGGCCCAGGTTCTCCAGTTGTTCGAGACCGCCGGGGACGCCAGACAGTTGTTCGACTATAGCGTGTGGACACGTTCAGAATGGTCATGATTGACATGGTGGATGTGATCGAGGACGAGGACCGGTGCGTATGGAATATCGTTACCGCGTCGCTGTCCCCCCCCTGTTTCGTTGCCAATTCAATTTTCATTTCGTCTGTCACCGTGGTGTCGAGTGCTTCCGCGTTACGTAAATGTTCGCCGTCTGCCGCGTTCGTTCTCGCCGATTTCGTTGATTCGAAACGGTCATGTGCGGCCAGGATTTAACTCGACGATGCTATGGTGGCCTCCCGCATTCCCCGCTCGCTTTTCTTTTAGCCAGCTCTGTTTTTCACGCCGTTGTACTGTTAATGAATTTTCAACGAGTTCGGTCAGCCTGTTTTTGCTTACTTTTGCGATTAAAGTGTACAGTTTTTTTTATAGCGTCCCGTGTATACAGTTTCGCGCAGCGTTGCATTGCAGTAAGTGTCGTTCGGTGCTGGATCAGTAATCACTTTTACGTATCTTTGCGGTTAAGTTATTAGCGATAATGATAGCACTTCAGTTGTTGATGCACAAAGGTCCGCTGGTTAAATGTTGCGGTAACATTGCGACTAGGAGCAACGCAGTGGAAAAGCTGAAGTGTTTCGATGCACGAGGATTCTGGAGCGAAGCTTTAATCGTTTCCCGATAAGAGGCAGAGCATTATTTTTGGTCCAACGCCCAGTTTTGTATCGCGTGTTCCGCTAACTTTTGGTAGTACTCCAAAACGCTGATTTCTCCGCTCTTCCGAGGGATTTCTTAGTTCCCAGAGGAGATCTCCGTTTCTTCCTGGTCGACGTACGCGTACAGATTTCCTCGTGGCGCTCTCGATTCATCGCGGAAAAACGCCAGCCCGATGGTTTTTGCTTGCCTTCGGTTTTCCGCGGTCGTAATCTACGATCGTGGGAGGAAAATCGTATCGACCGTTCGCAGAATGGGAACAGAGGAGCGTGTAGGAAGCTTCGACTGGCGGCGTGGACGGTGATAACAGGATTGCGGATGTTTACGCGTTTGTTTCAGGAAATTTGTACGCGCGGTTACGCACGGGATACGCATAATATATGTATGAAGATGTAAACAAGGTATTTAGAGCGTAAGCAGCTCGACGACACACGTCTTTCGAGCTCCGCGACTTGCTCGATGTTTATGTAAATAGACGCAGTTTAACGATAATCGCGAAAAAATCGGAAGCGTGAACAACTTTGTAACTCATTTCGCATCACTGAGAATATTTATCGCATCGCGAGTTAATGTGCATGACGATCTTTCATGGTCGAGCTTATTTTAGTCGAGACAACGCGTCCCTTGCGAGGAACTGAAATCCATGGAAACAAGAAAGTACTGCGAAACGCGTCATTCTCTCTCTCTCTCTCTCTCTTTTTCTCTGCTTTTTGATACAGTGGACAGAATAATTTGCACGTCTCCATGAGAAGATGTCGCTGAAAAAACAATGGAAGCGCGAGTAGCAATTAAAGAATCAGCTGCGCGCATTGTCAGTAGTATGTGACTGTTCATCGTCAGACAGACACGAGCTGTCACCGTAGAAACGAACTCACGCGAACAATTGGCGTTTAATTGAGTCGTACTCTGTATCGAAAAAGAGAAAAAGAGAAACACGACTGGAGGGTACACCCGGATTTCGCGTCGCTCGAGGTTTAACCCGTTCGTTGTGGGCTCACGCGCTCGTCGTGCTTCTAACGATTAGATTTCATGCGTAGCGACTTTGAGGCGGTCGTGAACGCGTCAAAACCGATGGAATACCAAACGAAACGCGAGGGAACAGGTTCGCAAAGGGATCGATCGTAATTAAATATGCGAGGAATCGAGAAGCTCGTGTTACCAACTAATTCTCTCCTCGCACCGGCTTTGTCCCGAATTTTTCCTTTCTTTCCATCGTCACACAACTCGTCACGCATGGGACTCGCGTGCGGCTTAGCCGAGCGCCCATTAATGGTGCGTGATCCGCGCCTCGCGGCCTTGAACGAGCCTCGTCGCGGGCAGAACTGCCAGAAAAATCTGGTGAAAAGTCGATAGCTGCGCGGTGGAGGTTGGTCGAGGGCGGAAAGTCGGCTTGTTTGGATCAACCGCGTTCAATCGCGGCTTGACTCGATTAGCGACGTTAGGCGGAACGTTTCGCGGTGCGCACGTGAGGCGTGTTCATTGATTTTAGCCGGAATGGAATATTCATGGACGCGTCCACGCGCGAAGCTACGCGACGAAACGACACTGTCGCGAGCTCGCGAAATGGTGCTAGGGAACGGTCGATCAGAGGGCTGGATTTCGTGGCACGCTCGGTGGACGCGATGGGGTGGACGTCGTAAGATGAGGGCCGAGAGGTTTCTAAATATACGTCGCCTGGTTCGTACGATATCTCGTCTACGAAGTCTTGTATCGAGGAATTTACGTTGGCGTTGGAGCGGTCATATCCGTCGTAAAATTCGTATCTTGAACTCCGCAACACGAATTTCGTACGTTCGTGGACTTGTATCACCAGCTTCGCGTTACGACCTTCGTGTCGCCGATTAATATTTGGAAAGGAGCATTTATCGTCCCATTTCAGGGGGATTTTTCTTGACGAAATTCACACTAATAGAGCCGTATCGCGATATTTATTTCGTAAGGTTGAGCAGTCCCAAGGATCGCGTGTTCGCGCGAAACCGCACGCTCCCCTCGTCGCCGCGATTAACGCTACGTGATGGCATCGATATTCCAGACACGAGTCGGCTAATTTGATCTTTTTTTTTCCGCCAACAATTCGTAATCAAGAAAATTAACAATGGAATTACTCTGCTACGATTACGATTCCTGAATCGCGCTTGGACGCGACGATTACGATCACTCGAACGGTTCTAAATCAAGCGTGGGCAAATATCGCGAGCATTTGACACCTGCTCGCAACGTTGACGCTGCATATTTTTTACCTCATTTTGGTACATGCAAATAACCGGTGCAATTAAATGACTGCGTATAACGCATCGAACAAACATCGCGTTTGTGTTTAAAAACGTAAGGCAATTATTGATTCACTCGGTCGAGAGAGTGACGTGTGCCAAATGGTCATCGGGCAAGATTTGTAAATAGAAGTTCTTTACACAAATGTCAATTCCGTCGATGCTCCCTTTCTAAGCGGGAACCCGCAACTGCAACTCTTTTTCCCCGAAATACGCCAAAACGTTTTCGGTAAACAGAGGGAAAAAAGGCATCTAAAAACCCGCAAACTCTGACGAATACTTCAAACAATCGCTAGGTGTTAAAATGTGTGTCAGTATTCCAGACATCCGGCTATAGCCACTGAATAAAAAAATTGCTTGCAAAGTGTTTCGATCGATAAAAATTCACGTTACAAAGAAACTGAACGACCTAGAACAACACAACCGGTATTATCGGTAGTTTCCTCGAGAAATACTCGACCATCTGTCGTCTATAGCTGTTCAGACCAAGTAGGATGACCAAATGCCGTCGAAATAATCATAGAAATCCCTTATCTGTTGGTTTCAGGTACGAGAGGCTCCTCAGAAGAGCGAAGACGGAAGATTTGTCCGAGGTTTCAGGAATTGGCTGCCTCTACCAAAGCGGAGTCGATCGTCAGGGTCGACCAGTCGTCGTGTTCGTCGGCAAATGGTTCCCGGCCACTAAAATCAACCTGGACAAGGTGAGATTAAAATTTATCGAACCTTGAAAACCAGTTCCAACGGTGCCGCGATAAACTTCACTTTAGCTACTCGAAAACCAATTACCAGCGACTCCTCCTTTATTTTCCTACGATTCTCCTGTTTTCTGTTGCAATTACTCTTCGTCCATTCGTTTCTCTATTTCCTACCGACAATACCGTTGCACTCGTCGCGTTATCTCGATCAAAACGCACGATACTTTCGACATTTATTTCGCATCATCGACGCGGTGTGAAACGTGCACGCTCATTTTAGCTGATTAAAATTGCAGCTTTGTCGAGTCGCAGGCAGTCCATTACTAATCTACGCAGCTGTTATCGCGCAAATTAGTTGTATCACGAAGAAAAATATCCAGAGCATTTCAGGAACAAACGGAAAAAGAGTCAGCCAAGAGGCGAATTCCTGCGCGATTCAACGGTAACACCTCGAGCGTTCCGCGAAAACATTATTCATTTATTTCCCGACCAGCGGAATTGTTCAAAGAATCGCTAACGGACCTGCAACCGTTCCGCGCGGTGCTTATAACCGTACCCTGCCGCAAACACGGTTAAATAAGTCCGACAGGTATCCACGGGATCAATCAACCCTCGTTCCCGCGCGACATCCCTTCTGCAAGCCCCTCGTGCAACGCGTCGCTCGAGATTCGACACCCGCTGTCTGGTCCCTGTCCTCGGCCGACACCGTGGACACGTGAACAGGCTGGGGTCGCCTCGTGACTCGAAAACGTAGAACGAATCGCGTAATGGAACATAGTTGCGAGAGGAGAGCGTGTAGCGTGAGAGCGGAAAATCAATACGCGCCCCGCGGGGTTAGCCTCGCCTCTTTTATTATGGACTAGCGTGTTTAGCAGTTCTTTACAAGCCGATCGATCCGTTTAGCATACCTCCGCGCCGCGAGGAAATTGCCCGGACGGTTTTCCGTGGCGAAATCGAGCGTCCGTAAATCAAAACGAATTTATCGAACAGTTTATCGCGACAACTGCCCCCGCGGACGAAGAAGGGGGCAGATACGGTAGAGGTATTTTGTTAAATCGCGCTAGATTAGCCGGGTCAGCTTGTTTCGCAAGCGTTCGATGCAAGAATTCGAATAATTAACGCTGGAAATGTTCGACGGAAATCATCGATGGTAAGAATATGGATCGCGGTGTTTGTCGCGAGACGAAGCGACGAAGCAATGGCCGGCACCGGAAACGGTTTAGAATTATTCATCGATCGAATGTTTATTCAAAACGTCGCTCGCTCGACGGTCCCACTAAATCCTCCGCGACGTGGCTGCGAAACGAGCGCCGTTTGATCGCTTTGACCATACGCCTGCCACGTTCAACGGACATCCCTCTAAATGGATCATCTCGCATCACTGGAGCCCTCGATACCGCGCCAGCCAAGATCCAAAGTTGAACGTGATCCGGGAAAGTTCAGATTTCGTTCGCGCCTGAAGTTTCCTTCCCGATTTATCCTCGCGCGGTTTCTCTCTCGATCTTTAAATATACCATGCTGGATAACCTTGCACAGTTTCCTGATTAATAGAATTCCTTTTGGTATTTTTTTGCTACTCTTTTTATCGCTGACATTCCCGTTGTTCGATCATTTATTCGAGTGGCGGATCGCGATGCGTTCCGCGGCGGAATTTATTCCCGCGGACATTTTTTCGAGTCCCAATGTCATCACGCTGGAGCGCACTCGAGAAACTACGCGTCGAGTCCCACGCGAATGTTCATTCCATTCGAAGTTATTGATTATCAGGCTTATTAAAGACTGCGCGTCTGGGGATACTTTTGCGACACGACTGTCGCACCTTTTCCACGAACCATCTTCGTAGCTAGCTGTGAGTTATACGGTAGGTACTTTTCGGAAGTCTGGTTGGGATCTACGAAGAAGACTACGTGAATAGGGTCGGTCAAGTATCCATTCTTCTCGCATCCTTCAGCTCGAAAGTAGCCCTACTCGTAAAAGCTCGTCAAAAGCTCTGTCCATTCTTCGCGCCTGGCTCCTTACATTTTGAACGATTTCCCACCCACGCGTCCCAACTATTATCACCCCGAGTCCAAGGAAAGATTAAAGTTACCCGACGTAGCAGAAATTCGAAGGCAACCAACCTTCATCCCTCACATTTTTTGCTCCAC
This sequence comes from Xylocopa violacea, assembly GCA_963969225.1. Classification (NCBI taxonomy): domain Eukaryota; kingdom Metazoa; phylum Arthropoda; class Insecta; order Hymenoptera; family Apidae; genus Xylocopa; species Xylocopa violacea. Next base: position 18,917,728 of record CAXAJV010000014.1, read on the forward strand.
CCTCGAGGAGTATCTTGCGAGGCAACTTGTTACTCTCCCCTTCGTTCCCCATCGACGTCTCCCAACTACCCATCAACTGCACCCATCTCGACTAAGCAAACGAGCAATACACTCGCACAGGGTGCCTCTAACTTTCCTCGAGCCCAATTCGCGACGCGTATTCCCAGTCTCCTCATTACTCCTGCGTGTATCGATATCATCTACGCTCGTTCCTCGCTCGCCCGCCCCCGTCGCTCGTCTCCTACCCTCCCGCTGGCGACGAGCGTAGCACCGTCGGCTCGAATCGATATTTACACGTCCAGAAATAGACCGATCACGGAACAACTCCCAAGCGGAGGGCGCGCGTAGCCTGCGACGTCGCCGCCGCCGGAACCCACCCCTGGCGAAGTTTTGTTTTCATCCCTTAACGCGCACGGCAGCCCTTCTCTTTTTATTTAGCCTCGAGGCGAGCCGAGCGTCGCCGCCGGAAATAGCCGCGGTGGGATCGAAACGGAAACGCCTGCACGGCCTCGCCCCTATCGCGCGCCGATCAACCCTTTCTCTGCGCCTCGACGTCGATCGTGATCGATGGACCGAACCAATTGCCGTTTCCGACGCGTTCTCCTGCGTTTTCTTTCGGTCGATGATCATCGCTGTGTTTTTCTTACTCTTCTCACCTCCCCTTTTTTTCCCTCTCTCTGGAAGCTGGCGTTAAGTTTAGTTCGAGACGAGTCAACAGCAGCATGTGACATTGTTTAGATGGAATAGCAACAGCTACGTCTCACTGTCGATAGCGGTGGTTGGCACGCGAATGTATTGTTTATTCCGGCTAATTTACATCTACGTAGTAACTTTCGAGCCGATTCGAATCTAATTCGAAGAGGCTCGCGTCGTCGTCGCTTCGCCGTGTTCTTATGGCGACGCACGAGGCAACGAGGGAAATATAAGGCGCAATGTGAGGGCGAGGCGATGAAAATCGCGATCGACGATTCCTGCTGGCCGAATGTAGGTCGCTGTCCGAGATTCAAGGACGCACTCGATCATTCTCCCCGTGACCTCGCGATAGAAATTTCAGGTCACACGTTTATCGGCCGCTGCACGATGGAAACCTCCAACCCCCTTCGATCACCCGCTCTATTCCGTATCCCGTGGTCTTGACGTTTAAGGTATCGACAACCCTTCCATACCGTTCCGCGAAAGAGTTCATTTTCCAGCCGGTCTCGTTCGCGCTCGTCTTTTTGCTCCACTTTTCTCCGCTCCTTTCTGGACTCGGTCCGATAATTCCAGAGACAGAGTAACGAGGGTAGTTGAAATTCTGTTAGATCCTCTTTCGCATTTAATCGAACATTTTTATTTATTCGATGTTCGTTTCAGAGATTAGAATATCGCGTAGCTTCAGCGATAGATGCATCATTATACGAAGCAAAGTGTATTCGCGTGTACGACACCTTTGTTCGAAGACGATTTTATTCGCGCGTCGAAATTGAATGCGCCATGACGATAACTACTATTCATAGTATGATCGAACGTTATTAGTCACTTAAATGAACGCGCTCCTTCAAATGCGCCGTCTGATTCAACCCAGGTTTCATCTCGGACGCATAATCCGCGCATAGCTGTACGTAACGATCGTTCCTTTGAAACTGAATCTCCAAACGCAGAGGAGGCGCGCGTGGAGATGGGTTCGTGAAATTGGCCGTTTCTGCGACTCGCGTTCCCGAAGCGGGCAGAGGGACACCTCGCGAGTACGGACGCGCGCGGAATTCCAAACGGAATCTATACCTGTTATTTATTTCCTCGACGCACGACTAATTTTACTTTCGGCCGCCTTGAAACGAAACGAGATAAAAATTACAACGGCGTCGTAGAAGGCTGTCGCCAAAAATACACCCGGTACGTAGGACGCGGACACTCGCGTATGCACGTACGCGCGTATTACTCGCAGCGTGCGATGGACGTCGAAGGCGCTGTCCAAATTTTTTCATCTCGCGACGCAAGAGAGAGAGAGACGGATAGAGCGCTTGACTAACGAACGCTAATTAAACGAACTGACGAGATAATGAGACTTCAGGGTCGCGATAGAGATAGCGAGCGTTCCAAAGCTCGTCAGCGAGCTTCGCTTTGCGGCATCGTTGAATCATCGATATTTAAGGCTCCCCCTGGTCGATAAGATAGAAAGTTGCCGCCTTCGTTTATTAATATTACGCCTTTGACGCGGAGCTTTCGACTCTCTCGAGAACAGGTGCTCGATACAGGTGTTCACCCTTTCTTTCACCCTTTCTTTCACTCTTCCACGCGAATTACCAAAACTGATAACTTTCATTAAAAGCTCTTGAAAGTCTGAGATCCTGAGTTCTTGAATTTATGCGGATCTTTATGAATTTATAAATACTTAGACATGCAAGCTTTCAGAGTTTTAGGGTTCTTTAATAATCTTCTTCGAATTAAAATACGAACTCTTTCGATCCTCCAGTTCTTCAACCCCCGCTCACCCTCGATCTCCGCAACTCGCGATCGCCGCATCGCCAACCGCGAAACTTGGAATCGCGAGCATCGACGATGCTCCCATGTCCAAAGCTAGCTAATGAAATCACGGTGAGTCATCGAGCAGAAAGTTGCAGACCCCATTTTTCACTCGTTCGCTGCGATCTCGAGTAAACTCGAGCCGCGTTAAAAACGAAACGAACTCCTTCGAGTCGTACGCGTACCTTCGCTGCGTCGCTACGAATCTCTACGTCGGATCAGCGAAATAAAACACCGAACCAATGAATCATCGTTTTCGACTAACGAGCACGCGGTTACAGATCGCGCGTCTGCATTTCAAATTGTATACATTTCGAAACGCGTTACGTGCGAACTCGTGCGATCTTAACGCGTGGAAAAGGTAAATGCGAAAAGAGCGTAGTAATGGCGGGTTTCCGGTTAACGAAGCCGGTGTCGATGGTGAACGATGATTAAATCGAGCGCGCTCGCTCGAACTGGCCGTCGTCTTGTTTCCGCTTCTCTTGGCAAGCTCGTAACTTCGCGAACGGAACGACGCTGCAGAGGGATCGGTTCCAAACGCTGGTCGTATGGATTAATTCTGGCAAACGTTTGGGATTCGTGGACCGCGCAATAGTTGCGATGGTTTTCTTCCGCTGGCCGTTTCGAAGGTTTCTTTGTTGCCGCGATTCTGTTTGCTAGCCGACACCGTGTTGCTGGTAAAAGTCGGCGAAAAACTGTGAAACGCGACAACGATCGCGCAGGCGGTTCGTTTCCACGGCTTTGTTTAACGACGATGGAGGACTGCGAAGAGACGCTTCGCAGGTAAAAGTCAGCAGAAAATTCCATCGCGACGGAACGGCACGCGATGTACTTTCTCGTTCGTGGAAGCTGATTGCGACACCTCGTGACGACTTAATTTGCCGAGGATCAAACCACTTGACGCAAATCGAAACTCTTGTAAACCGCGCGATATCTCGATACCAAGCGACACCCTTTGCGTCTCCGCGACAATTGAGGCCACGTAATATCCATTATTTAAATCCTGCTGTCGTGAATCGTTTATTCATCACACGGCTGAACGATTCGTCGCGGTTTTCAGAGAGAATTGGAGATGCGAGACGAGTAATCGTAAGTGGTTCCCTGTCATCCGCTCGAATACATTATAACAGATCAAAAAGCCTATGTATTTAATAAAATATAATTATCCTTTCCTCTACAATACCAATCTGAAACATCCAGTTTTCCTTCGATTTTTCTTCTACGAATCAGACAGTCGATTAACCTTCAGTGCATGCACGAGAACGTCGAAGAAGAATCACGCGCAGCTTAAAAAGAGGAGGGCGAAATCTTCCACCCTCGAGCCGCGCCCCACTTAGCCAGAACGCAGAATTTAATATCCCGATACCGTTCGACCTACATGTGTGCGCCAGCGTCCGTGGTATCGGATTAAAATACACGGCACGTCGCGCAGACGTTCTGACGTCACGGGCAAGCGTCGAGAAACGAAAGGGAAGAAACACCCGCAAGGGGGTGGCTGTAAATCTCCGAAACCAGAGGCGAGCGTCCCTGCAGCTGAGACGATATCTGGCGGAAGGAAACCGCCGCTGTTCTCGCCCTCCACCCTCCTCCTCCCCCCCCCTCTCTCTCTCTCTCTCTCTCTTTTCCTTTCCACCCCCGTTTCTGAATCGCGAACTTTCGTAGCCGCGCCACGAGCTTCGCGCGGTGCAACCCCTTTGCTCTTTTCGGCCGCGGGACCCACGACCTGGTTCCCACGATCCTCGCGTCGAGGGCGAGGAACCGGGGCACTAATTCGAGTCGTGACGCCGCGATCGATTAAAACGTGGTGACGAGTGCGCCGCGACGGGATCAAAGACTCTTCATTGCGTATAAATCGCAGTCGGTTGCGTCTCGATTTAGGAGAGATTTGCGAGAGAGCGGGGTGGGGTGTTATTGTTTGAGGGTAGCTTCCGTTCGAGAGATTTTTCAGAAAAGAGGATCCCATTGAAATGATACTCAAAGGGCGAACGAGGGAATTAGTTTAATCCGGTGGATACGCGCGAAAGCAATTGGTTTTCAATTAAATAGTACTCGCTTGGGGGGGTGGACAATTTTTAGCTTTAAGAACTCTGCGATGTGATGACTTTCATTTAGAAACGTTTTAAGGAAGTAAGTTCGTTCAAGATATTTGTTGCTTGCAACCAGGCTAATTTTTTCTGAAAGTATATTCGCGAAACACAAGTTTACAATTTTTATTCCAACGTGACATTCTCCCCTATCCGCGTTCGAACAAAAAGGTACGCTTGGTCCCAGTTGCGCGCTTCGCTTTTGTTCGAGCTTCCGGTGGCGCCATAAATCGCGGTAATCCTGTGGCGGGTGGTCCGTTGATCCCATTCAGAGAATAATTCGTGGAAACTAAAATGTAATTCGAAAGATTAATTCTGGCGCGTGGAGAATTCTAAAATAGAAGGGGGGAAATGTCTCGAATGGGAACAAAGAGAATTTCCAGCAGAATTCAACGACAGGAAATTTCTTATTTCTGTTACAGGCACTGCTATACCTGATTCAATTGCTGGATCCCATCGTCAAAGGCGACTACGTTATCGCTTATTTCCACACGTTAACGACCAGCAACAACTACCCCAGCCTGCACTGGTTGCGCGAAGTGTACAACGTGCTACCTTACAAGTAAGATCCGTTTTCCACGATAAATTACTGGTATTTCAATTCTGCTTTGGTTTATGCATAATTCAACCTCGCGATCACGGGAAGATAGATCCGCGGATAAATAAGAACGATGGAATTTCAGTCATTTAAACTGGTTTAAGTCGAAGCTAATTTTCCGTCTCGCGCGGAAGATTTTATGTGATACACGTTTTAACTTTTGTGTTGCAGGTACAAGAAGAACTTGAAACACTTCTACATTATCCATCCGACATTTTGGACCAAGGTCAGTGGAATTTCCCCCGTTAGAAAACGTTTGGTACACTTTATCGAAGCAGCTTGCGCGATTCAGTGAGAATCGATGAGAAGCGTCGATAAGGCGGAACTTTTAAGACACCGAAGCGACTTGCGTTTCCCACATTTGCGTTCCATGCAAATCGCACGATCGTATCGAACCTCCCGACCTTCCGGCAGCCACTTAGTTAATACGTTTTCGCGTGCGCGACTTGCAAATGCGCAAGGCCAATCGGTATATTGTAAATTGGAGCTGACGTTGTTACCGGTTCAAAGGGGATACGAACAGCGGCGGAAGGCGGTGTTATTGGAGCGGAGGGAAATAATTGGATCGTTCCACACTCCCTTGTTAGCTTAAAAATGGACAGAGCAAATAATTGCTTCGATGCTCAAGCGATGGTTGAGGGATGATTAAATCGAGTCATTGTTTTTCTCTCGCTGCTCGTTACAGATGATGACGTGGTGGTTCACGACGTTCATGGCCCCAGCCATCAAGCAGAAGGTGCACAGTTTACCTGGAGTCGAGTATCTTTACGAGGTGATGTCTCCTGAGCAGCTGGAGATCCCTGCTTACATCACGGAATACGACATGACGGTGAGGGATTTCCCTTCCGAATTTTTCCTACATCGAGTCGAACTTCGTGGCTCAAAGTACCCTGACACCATTTTTCCTACTCTCTCGTTGTATCCCTGAACTGCACCACTCGACTAATATATATACTCCCTAATCGTTGGTCTTCCAGACCGACATTGTTTGGACAATTTTCTCGTACGAACTAAATTAAAAAAATACCACGAAATGTTGCAGATAAACGGTATGAGGTACTACCAGCCAGACCCGACCCCATCGTCGCCGTCTACGTCCACGTAACTCTCCGAGGAAGCCTCCCAGCCAGCGAAGCACTGGACAGAACGAAGCAGTCGGATCGACCGTTCCGCTCGATAGTACGGTGTCCGTGGTGGCGCGCGCGTTTAACACCCTCGCTTTCGCCGAGCTCTGAGCGACGGGGTCGGCTCGCAACGAATCGCACCCTGTCTGCATCGATCGCGACAAAACGGACGGTCCCTCGCGAACGGCGAAAAGTGCCTGGCGGAGACGCCGAACTGTTCCCCAAAGAGTCAAGAAGAAACCACTGCCCACCATGTCTGTTTCTCGCTGCGAATCAAACGCGCTCTCTATCGAAGAAGAACAAAGAAAAACAAAACAAAGGAAACAGCAGAGATCACCTGCCGGTTCTCTCTGTCGATAGTCGACGGGACTGACTCTCTGACAGGCGATGCTGGGAAACACCGAGAATCCGAGGGTAGTATCGAGGATCGCGGAGGACGAGGAAACGGTTGTTCGCGCGCTGCGCGGGTATCGGCTGCCAAAACACCAATAATCAGTATTCTCGTCGTCGTTGTTTACGATGGAACGTGGGAATCTTGTTGTTCTTAGAAAATAGCTAGCTGTTGTGCCGGTTTTTAGAACGAAACGGCACGGGACGGGGTAGGTGGACGCGCGGGAAGGAGCGTCGACGGCGAACCAGTAGAGTTAAACGACGGCTTAAATGCGAATACTGTCGATCGCTTTTCTGTTATTTTTCGTATCGTTGTACAGCGAAGAGCGTCCACTCGATTTATTGTACGTCGTATTTTATTATGTCACGTCGTCGGTGAACGTAAGTCGCGGCAGCTGGCGCGCGGTATTTTCGATATATATTTAAAAGTATGGAAGACTCGAGAGGAGGAGGACGACGGAGAAGAATGGTACGCAACGTCGCGACTCTTCCGCTGAAGGGATGTAGAGCGGCTGGTTCCTTACGTGGCACTACGGCTTCGGTGATCCAGCGTGGATCGTGGGTCCATCGTTGTGAACCGAGTTGACTGGTTGCGCGCTTGTTAGCACAATAGTAGCGTAAACTGGTGTTCGCCGAATGGTGAATCAATTCGTTATCGTTTCAAACTCGTGGAGGCGCGAGCACATTCGCGAACGTCTCTGTTCCGTGGAGCTTAAGCGTCCTAACTGTTAATCGTTTATTTTACAGGGTATTCGGAGGCATTTTCAAGTCTCCGTGGTCTTTGTTCGTAAATGTCGCATCACGAGTGACAGACACTGTTAGGAAGCATTGTCTCCCGTCTTTTTTGTTTCAACAGACAGCAAGAGCTGTCCGCGAGGTGACAAATCCATGGCCATCCATGACCAGCAAGGGTTTATAGCCCAACAATAATTTCCCCTTCTCCTTTCCCCTTCCCCCTTTACACGAAGAGTAAATAGTTGATAGAATTCGTGAAACTAAAGTAGAAAAAAATCTACATCGTCGAACGATACTCAATTGATTCATCGTTAAGATGGACGAACGAGAACCCCAGAAAGTTTGAACGGCTGACCGCCGAGGTCGTACACGCGGTTCAATTCTAGATTAGATGAAGCAATAAACTAAGAGCTTTCTCGCGACCTATACATATACCTATATACACGCGCGTATGTGTATACCTCGTGGGACAGATTATCGTTATACTCGTTGTTAAACATTCTTAGGTGCTCGAAGAGGCGAAAAATCGTATCGATTAACCCATTCGTATCCAGCTCCTCCGCGTCGTTCCATCCTGGCAAGACTCGATGCCGATTCGAGCCATTCGAAGATCGATCCGAGCAAAGATCGACCGCCGATGGACGAGCAGGACGGAACGATGGGTCAATCGACCGTGCCTCCGAGTAAGAAATGTGTATCCACGTTGTAATTTTACATTATCGTCATTAACCCCGAATAACCCAAGTATGCTTGATCGTTGAGATACTTTTTTATTACTTTTTATTGCGTTAGCGATGTCCATCGACGCTGGAGTAGCGTTAGAGTAGAGTTACGTTGAAACAAACGCGGAACGAACGAGAGACTGACCCCTGTGAGTCAGAAGGGTCACAGAGTCGGTCGTTTGTTCTCGAGTTCGAAGGTGCTCTGATTTCATTCGTCTCTGTTTTTCTAGTTTCCTCGTTTTACGAAACGCGTACACGCGGCGACCTCGAGCGACTCGAAGCGTTCGGTCGCTCGGGTCGATCTTTGGCGTTTTACGTTGAACAACCTCACTGTCCGTCCCTGACAATCGTTTATAGTAAGTAGCCAAGTGTCGCGCAACGGGTCGTCCAAACAGCCTCGTAGTCGTGTACACCTTACTTCGTTCTTTCGTTTCCTTCGTTCGTTCTTTCTATTTCTTGGGAGGAGCTCGTCGAGGGAGTTCGAGGCTGGTTTGGACGACCGAGCGTTGCTTCCGTCGCGGCTGTGTGCAATCACGTCGAACGGAGAGTTTGATTCGCATGTGGACGCCGTAGGCGAGACGAAGGTCCGTGACAATATGTAACCACTGCGCGCTTGAACGAGCGGCGGCTCGGATTCCGTTCGAAGCTCTTTAAAGTCCTAATCCAGTCGACGATAGAAGACAAACGCGACTGATAACGGAGCTGATAATAACGTCCAGAACTGCTGACACTAGCGGTTGCTCGATAACGATCAGAATTGCTGACCTCAGAGTACAGCGATTATCTAAAGGCATCGAGAATCGCTGACATTAGAGATTTTGGCGATTACTCGATTCGCGTGTGCACGTAGCGCTGCGATTTACAGCTTGCAAGCGGAATCTTCGACTTGGCGTTGAGAATACTCGGGAAAGAGGGAGAGCCTCGAAGAATCTTGCGTCTACGACTTTTCTCAAAGGTCTAAGCGAGCTACGACGAGTAAATCGAGACCAATTGCCATTGACATCGCAGCTCGATAAATTCCAGATGAAATCGGTCTCGCCAAAAGAAAATCTAATTCTATCCAATTCTAACCGCCGCTGTTAAGAATATTTCCAGCGTTGAGGAGCCTCCGGGAAGAAAAAGTCGCGAACGTAAATGGATTTCGAATTGGCGATCTAAATCGACCGAGTAATAGGACTTTAAACGAGACCCTCGAGCGTTAGGCTTCGCGCTTAGAAGATAAATCTACGGCTTGAGACAGGGAGGAAACTAAATCGAGACCGCTGTTCCCTCGCTTTTAGGAGCCGCGATAACGAAAACGGCCAGACCTCGCGTGGAGCGAGCTTGCAAAACTGTGCGTCGACGATAGCGTGTCGATCGGTGCTGTTGTTCGTATTAATATCCCGTGATCCACGTTTAATTTCCGAACTTTTTCTCTCGTCGCGCACCGCCATGGACGTTCTCGATCGCGACCAATCGTTAGGAGAACGGAAGCAAGTTGTTCGATTCGCTCGACCGTCTGGCAGGAGTCCCCCTGCCAGATGGGGAAATGCGAAACGAAATTTTGTTCCACGGGTATCTTCGTTAAACTCGGCGTTGAATTAAGTGTGGTGAATCATGTTACGTTGTCACGTTTGTTGCGATGTTTGTACGATGATGTCTGATAACCGTAAACTTCCCGGGTGAGGAAATATTGTTGTTTCACGTCTTCGATCTGTTTAACCCGGAGTGAGAAATGAAAAAAATTGCGAGAGGTCGTTACGTAAATCGGCTAGCAAGATAACTTAGACGCGAAATTGTTCTACTAATCGTGCTGGTACTCATTATGATTGTTAACGCGTTTCACTAATCGCAGGTTTTGCTAATTAAACGATGATTATAGAATCGATCGTTGAACGCGGTCAGCGTTATTAAAGGTGAATTTTATATGAAGAAAAGAAATATATTATAACCAAACGGTGTATTGTTTGACCATCAACACGTTCTTCCTTGACGATAAACGGCGGATCACGCGAGTTCGATCGGTTTTGGTCTTCTCTGTTCTATCTTCTAAAAAGCCAGAGGAAGCCACCGTTGCAGGCGTATGCGAAACGAAATTTTTCAACAGGTGTACTCGAATCGGTGGCACTTCGCGAGGCGCAGAGAGTAACTCAGAGAGTCCGATTCTCAGTGAAGATATTTTTTCGATGAAACGAGGATCGATTCGATGGGAGGACGAGAAGTCGGAAGTTTCGGAAACTACACGTGCATTGTTCTATGTATACGTAAAAACCGGTTAAATTGTTAATTGTAATCGTTGTCGCGATGGTAATAGATTCTAACTAACCGAGGTATATATTTTCGTCTTGGTGCCGATGCACGCCCTCTGGCTGATGCACGCCATGCTCTTTCGTCTGTTTTTTTCGTTTTTTTTTTTATAGATCGAGCAATAAACGTATTGTTTCAACAGAAACGTTGTCTGCTTCACTTTCGGCCCACGCGACGGAAGAACTCGTTGCGTTTTCGCGGTGAGATATAAAAAGGAACGAGCTGAAAGGAGGAAAAAATGGCCACGGAGGAAGCGAAGTGGTTATCTTATCGTTGAAGATACTTGTGCTATCTGAGCGTAAAATTGGAACCTGGTAGTATTACTTAGCACGTAACCATCCTTAGGATACAGGGATCGTTGCATTGAATAATGATTAATAAAGTAATATTATAAGCTAAACGTTTCGCAAATGCTGACATTGATAGATGTACCGTGACGTACAATTCTGTATGACAAAACGGAGTTACGATTGCACAAGTGTAACTGGGAACGCTCATTTTAAAAAGTAAAATCGTCGATAAGATAGCTACGTGGTCCGTATTGACACGAAGTAAACGCAAGTTTCGTACGTCACATTTGATCGCTGCTTGACGGAAGAGAAAATAAAACAATCAGGAATATAGTTGGAACGCAGAGGCAAGTACATGTTCTGAGAGAACCGGAACTCGGTCACAGTCCATCGCGATTTAACGATTAACGACAGAACGGTCTTTTGTTTTTCCTGTTACTGTCCTTCTCTTTCAAGAACATTAAACCGAGTAAAGTCCATCCCGCAGTTCTTCGTCGGACAGAAGATGATTCTCTAACTAGTTTCTCTTAAAAACAAAACTTCAGCCTCCAACGATTTGCATCCCTAATAACTTCAGAGTTGCAACCCTTCGGAGTCCATCGTTGGACTCGTCTTCGAGAAGAGCACAGTGGCGAACCACAACCAGCGTCATCAATTTTTCGACTCGCACAGAGAGAGTGAGACCGAGATAACACGAGGACGTACATTGTCGTCGGTGCGACTCGGCAGCGGTCGTGTCCGCCATTCGTACGCGCGGTCTTTCGTCCCATTCGTCGCGGTACCAAATCAGTCAGCAACGTGTCGTCGCGCCGTGTGTATCATCGCGAGTGAATCCGTGCCCTAACAATCTCCTTTGTCATCCTGATTATCCAGAGAGGTGCTTCGAAAACAACCGGTAGATGAGAGCGTAAGCGAGTCACGTTCGAGAGGGAGAACCGAAGAGGCTTCGCATTGGTAAGGCACGACGACGGATTGCCCCATCGTTTATTTTGGTGATCGTGAGTCGATATACCGTTAGTCGGTACTCAATTTTTGGCTACGATTTTCCTTTTACTCGCGATGGATCGTTGGGACTTTTAAATATGGTGTTGGTTCTTGGCAATTTTAGTCAGCGAATTTGAATTGCTTTCTAATGTACGAGATAAATGGACACATGTGAAAGTTTAAGAGTGAAATCGCGTAAACAGAATGGATCTGGTATATATTTACTTATTTTTATTTTTTTAATATCTAATTGCGTATAAGCAGCATCTTCTATATCATTGAATCAATTTAAATTGTTTTGTTCGTCACTGCATTTTTGTGTATCATTTGAATTCGTTGAAATTTCATGAACCATAGATTATCATCGCTATCTTTTATAAATATCGATTCATGTCAGTCCTGTACCTTAAATATTACTCATCCCTTGTGTCATTAATCCGTGTCTCATCCTGGCTACTATGAAACTATCCCTTCCCAACCTCCTTACAAATTCCTTAAATACCAGAGCAGCTTTCATATTCATAATTCAGAATTAAGCGGTTCACGCTCGACTGCAAATCACGTATCTCGTGAATAAACAAACTTCTTTAGACTTTGAAACGTGCTGCACTCGATTCCTTCAATTCTGTGCAACCCAGAATCGAACAGAATACCAAAGCGTTTACGCGACAAGAGATCAGAGTTAAACTCGAAGAATAATAACACTTACGTCTCGCATCAAGCCTTTTAGCAACGAGACATTAACTTTTGATCTAAAAATCACTTCTGTATGTAAAACTAACGTTTAATATCGCGTGATTGCTACTTGACCACTGGTGTTCGTATTTTTCAATCTTTCGGAGTACAAAGTAGGACACAAATTCTCGGAATACAAACCTCGAGCTTCCCTTTATTTACGATTACGAGCGCCTTAACTACGAGCCACGTTATTGTTTACATCCACCTGTTACGTCGATCGATGACAAAGTAGGCCGTCATCCGCTGTCGAGGTATCTGCAATTGAAAACAGTGGTAATTAATTTTTCCAGACACTCGGTGAACACTTCCCGCGTTCGCCAACAATATTGATTACGTTTTTCTATTCACGAAGCGATTTACATATCGACAAATGAGCTCTTAATATTCTGCAATAATAATGTTCTTACTTAAGTTCAAAGTAGAAGTCCAGAAAAGAAAGTTATTACTGGCAACTACTATCGGTAAAATGATTCGATTGATCGATCGAATGATTTTCGAAGACCACTTTTCGTTCTATCTAGGAGTAGCTTCTATAAATACTACAATTGCATTGCTAGTGGAGCACACGGTTGATCTGTAGCCGTCGATTTTCTCGCTTTTCCGCGGTCGTATCGCTCGTTAAAGCATCGTGTCCCGAGGGCACTGAGATTCCCACACGCGTGATAACCACGTCGGAAACTCGCGCGACCAGTTTCCATGTGCGCAGCGTGTTCAAAGGTGATTTTGAAAGCCGTAGGAAAGCGGAAACGAAGCGTTTCGTGATGAAATAACTGTACAAACATCGATCCGACGAGGTTGATCGCTGCATTCCGTAGTGGAACAGCGAGGCACGCGTCAAGGACTGTCGACGCGCGTGCCTCGAAATGTACGAGGGCCTCTTGGAGGCCATCTTGGCGGCAGCGTTGGCCGACGAGAATGGTCACGACCGTAGAATTCGAAGGAGAGGAAGACTTTTCGAGGTCAATGGCTTTCTAAGCACGATTCTAGGCCGGGGAATCGCGTACGCGCGTTTATGTACATCGATCTGGAAACCTCTATTCTTGGAGCGTCGCGAGAGGAACAGGACACGTGGCTTACTAATTCGCGCGACGCGATTCGCGTAAAGACTGGTCACGAGACACGAATGGAAATTAAACGTCAACTCGTTCTTTTTTTTTTTTTACAAATAAATGATATATTATTTATACTAGGAGAAAGACGGATAACCAAAGCGAGCGATAACGATGCGTTTAAAATACACAAGTAATAATGGTTTCGATAAGACGTTGATTAATATTCGAAGCGTGAACGTTCGTCGATGATAAGTACAACGACTTCCCGAACGAAGCAAGTGTTATCGCAGTAAGTCGTAATCTCCGAGTACTCCGCGCGCATTTAATCACGCCACATCAACAGTATTAGGCGAAGTGCTATTTAAAATAATGTATGCATCGCGAGAGTTCCTCGACCCACGTAGGATCGTTAACCTCGGCTCGTCAAAGGGTGGAACGCAACCGACCTCCCGACATTTACTCGCGTTGCTATTCCTATTCCTTGTTTGCTCGAATTCGCGATGCGAGGCAATTCAATCTTTGTCCACCGTCGCGGATCCGAGCGTCGCGTGATCGTTTCGAAAAAAAACAGTTACAATCGAAGCCATCAGGCGAGCGGAGTAATTTTATTCATGCATGCGCCGCGAGTGTACATAAACCGATTTAGAGCCTGAATGAAATTCCAGTCACGATGGGGTCGTAGTTGACGGCACCGCTGATAAGAGGTTCGAGCCGTAATCGAACGGGTTCGAATCGAACGCAATCGAAGCGACGTCGACGTCGCTTAATCCTCGTCGCTTGATCCTCGTCGCTCGCCTCCATCGTACTAATTTTCTGTTACCAGGTGGGCCGTAAGACTCGCGTTTTCATGCCACGATAAGGGAACAAAAGGGCGAGCGAAACTCATTAGCGGCGACGATGGAGATTTTCGGCATCAAATTCGCGCCGTTGTACGTACCATGGAAACGTAGAATGGAGACGCTGTCTGTGGCGGTGTGGGTGTTCCTACTAGGCTTCGGAAACCTCTGTTCGGTCATTTTGACCATCTATCTGCTGTACTGCTCGCAGATCACGCGCTATCTCATGCTCCTCTACTTTGTATGGATGTATTACGATTGGGACACATGCGACAAAGGCGGCAGAAGGTTCGTCAGTCCTCAGAAGACGCTAGCTCCCTTTCGCCTCTCGATCGACTCGTCTCAACGAATTCCTCCCGTTTCAGCGAACGATGGATCAATTGGTTCCTGAATTCCGCGTACGTGCGCAACTTGGCCGACTATTTCCCCACGCAGCTAGTGAAAACGGTCGACTTGGACCCGAACGAGTCGTATCTGTTCTGCGTTATACCGCACGGGATCGTCTCGATCGGAATCGCCGGCTCCTTCATGGCGCATAAGTCCAGATACAAGAAGTTATTCCCAGGGATCGAGTCCCGCGTCGTTATTCTGGATCAACACTTCAGGATACCGTTTCTACGCGAGTACACCAACCTGTTCGGTACGTATCGCATGGACGATTATATATTCAATCGATAGTTCACCTACGAACTCGTTCTTCTTGCGCAAGGGACGCGTTTTGATGCGCTGTCGAGATAGACTATTCGATCGTTGCTAGGTATGCTTATTTGTCGTCGAACATCGGGGAAAAAGGCATCGCGTTTGATATGTCGACTCGCTCGCGTTGTGAAGATACTGATTACGATTTTATTCGATTTTATTCGAACGCAGGCACTATCAGCTGCCATCCAAAGAGCGTGGACTATCGATTATCGATGAAACCAGTGCCGCCATACACAGGGAAGGCGACCGTACTGATCGTCGGTGGAGCAGCCGAATCATTGGAGAGTAAGCCGGGCACTTATCGTACCCTGTTAAAAGAAAGAAAAGGCTTCGTGAGGCTAGCGCTGAAGCATGGGTTAGAATCGATACAGTTTACTTTGAATACGAGTTAGCGCGCGCGCGAGGACGCGAAACGGGACCGCGTTCGACGCTTTCGATGCTTGACCTTAGGAAGATCGGGGCTCGTCGAGTTCACCATTGACGAGCGGTTTAGATCGCACGAGGCTATTTTTAAAAGTGTAATTTTAACTTTGATCGTGCATATAGATGTAAATTATTCCTTTATTAACATAAAAATTACCATCTTTAACCCTTGCACTCGGATGTCACCTCTGTCACCTATGATCAGCATTAATTAGTGATTATAGAAGTTAAACTTATTCCACCGCAGTCCATTTGTAGTAAAATGTAAATTTTCTATTTCTGGAAGACATTAACGATAGAAATTATTGCTTAAATTTTGCTATTAGTAACGTCCAGGAAGGAGTCGAGTTCAAAGGGTCGAAGAACACGAAGAAACGACTCGAGGCCCCATCTTTCTATTGTTAATCTCGAACCTTGGTTCGCATCGCTGACTCAACGACTCGCTAAAACGAACGTGTACGACTTCTCTGTGGTGCTTGACCAACCTAGCAGAGTTTTGCGATTTTTTTAATCGATTTCAGGACTCAATTAGTGCCTGTCATTTCCTTCGGAGAGACGAACACGTTCGAGCAATGCTACACGCGTGGGACGCGTTTGAGGAAGGTGCAAAATTACATTCGCAAGATGGTGGGGGTGGCGCCGGTTCTCATAAGTGGTCGAGGATTTTTCCAGTACAACTTCGGTCTGATCCCTTATCGAACACCGATCACTGTCGTCGGTGAGTACGCGATGAGAATTCGTCGTCGCTATTTTGCGATACCAATGATGAGATTCATTTTTCAATTGTCTAGTCGGTGCTCCGCTAAAAATTCCAAAGATAGAAGAACCAACGAACGAGGAAATCAACGAGTACCATCAAAAGTTCATCGATAGCGTCGTGAAGACGTTCGAGGCTGAGAAGCACAAGTACATCGAGAACGCGGATTCGGTGCACATCGAATTCGTCTAGCGATACCAATCGCGAGACCATAACGATCTCTAATCGTTTCCTCCGATGAGACCAGCCAGGAGAGGTCCAAGGAGGAATAGAAAAATGTCGAGAGGAGAGAGAATGTGTGAGAGAATGTGAATAAATGTGTATATATCGAATGAATCGAATCAAGTTCGTAGGAAGACTAAGAGAAAATTGATTCGATTATCGAGGGTTGTAATAGTAGCAAAGTAAGAGGCCTTGAAAGGACAGAATTTGCTCAACTAGAAATATTACCAAGGGTGGGGAGAAGTTGTGAGACTAGACACGTAAGCGTTATCAGTTTTTAGGAATTTTTGACGGGAATAAAAAGACACTGTAAACTTAAGTAACAATCGGATTTCTCGTAAAATCGATGAGCGCGCATTTTGCTTATTCACGCGTTCGCGCGCGTCGTGTACAATTATTTAATTGTAGACGTTTCTTGCGAGCAAGTCGACCAGAATCGCCATCAGCACCGCCAGGACCAGGAACACTGCACACCAACCGATCCTGCGCAGTATCTGCAAAAACGAGAATCGATCCTTGTCTTTTTGTACGTTTTCAATAACTTCTACTGTTACTACGTTTCGTCGCGTATTTTTTTACGATCCGAACCTTGTCTTGCCACGCTCTGTTCGCGATGCAATCGCTGAACTTCATCCGCGAGAAGTGAACCGTGCTGTAGAGTGGTATCCAGGTGTTTGGCATGAGCCAGTAGAGGAACGTGTCTAGGTGCTTTCGAAAGTGAAATGACTTCCTCGTTACCAAATCTCGCATCTGAAAGTGTCACGATATTCGTCGAGTATCGATTTCTGTTTCCACCTGAGCGCAGCTAGCTACTGTATTTTCAAAATCGACAGAGTTAACTGTCAATCAGCGTAACGAGAAGAAAATTACCTCGACGTAGTTGTACATGGCGAGATCGCAGATCGCGTGAGCGTCCTCGCAGCGGATCTCCGTGAACTTCGGAAGGACCTTGCTAAAATCCGAGTTGTAACGTTCCATCAACTCGTCCAGCAACAGAATGTCCTCGAAACCCTGGCGAAGGGGAGAAAGCGAGAGAAAAATAGCGGAAACAGAGCTTAAATCGTTCTGAAATCGAACTGAAATCGATCGATCGACTGAAACTCACCGTGTTCATTCCTTGAGCATAAAATGGCACCATGGCGTGAGCAGCGTCCCCGACTAGCAGGGTGGTTTTACCAACGTGATAAGGTTTGCACTACGATACATTCGCGAGGGAAAACGTTTCGTTTAATCACGACTGAATCTCTTAATTATCATTTCCTGGTATAGATACCGTCTACTCTGACTCGATTACCCATTGCTCGACATTACAGCTACGATACTACTCTTTCTCTCGAGCTTGGAGACATTTACCTTAATCGAAACTAACGGTTTCGGTTCCCTCTCGAAGTAATCCTCGACCAGCTTGTCCCTGCCGATCAGGTCGACTAGGTCTGGGAATTGTTCCTGGCAGAAGTTCACCAGATCGTCAGGCGTCTTAAGTTTATCGAGGGTGGTGAATGGCGCGAATATGTTCACGGTGAAACTGTGGTCGTCCTTTGGCAGAGCTATGGTCATGAACTCCCCTCGCGGCCAGATGTGAAGGTGCTTACCACTCATCGCGAACTTGCAATTCAAGCGATTCGAGTTTAGTACTTTGGCGCGACGAATGTGCGAGGGTGAAAGGAACAGAATAATGTAAAGTGTGTCGAGATGTTTAAGGGACGTTCGCGAACAAGTGCACCTACACTGTTGTTCTCCCCAACGGGTATGAGTAGCTCGACGTAGCCGTGTTCGATGTACGTTTGACTGCAATTGAACAACGGCCTCTTCGACATCACTTTCCTGACGGTCGAGTAAGCACCATCAGCCCCGATTATCAGATCAGCCTCCACTTCCTCCGTCGTTTGGTCCTTCATGCTGCAAAATTCGTAGAACTCTACAACCCACGCTAAGATATCGCGTCGTCGTTGTTTTACGAACATGTTTTCTTACTCCAGTATTTTCAGCTTCCCATTTTCCAAGTCCGCGTCCACCAGTTTCTTGTTGAAGCGAAGAGTCACTTCGGGATACTTCTCAGCAGCTGTTCCAACGACCCGGAAACGTACCAGAGAAATTTGAAAGAAGAATTAAAAATTTATTTAGAAATATGCATATCTTTCGCAGCTTTGGACTTTTTGGATCGGTTTGTATTTTTACGTTTCAGATCGGATCGCAAGGTGTTATGTAAATTGCTATCAGATGTGATCGAAACAAAGTCTCGAGGCATATCTCGAAACAGAATTTAATACTTCCTGGATTACAATTGTTTACCTACACAGGCGCATCTTATCGTGTGGAAAATTTTATTGTACGTGATTATTATGTATATAAAATTGATATAACAATTAAGTGTGCACCAGTTTGCATGCAATTAAAAGCTACGGTATGTTACGCGGTTATGATCCGCGATAAATTCCTTTAAAACTAACAACACTTGCTGATAATGTGATGAACGTGTCATTTTTAAACAATCGACTCGAGTCGCTGTATTGCACTTAAAAGTACAATATTTTAGTCGTTTTAAAAAAACTCACGTTTAACCCAAAGGAACACTTTTTCCAATTCGATTCTTCCAATTTTCAGCTACGATGCGTGTTTCAACTCTTTGCAAACAGCAAAAAGAGAGAGAATTTGATACAATATAACTTCTCAGGCTTATCGACAAGTGTCCTGAGTTCGAAAAGAAAGGAAACAGGTTGATTATGGCCGTGAGTTTCAACGTTGAATGGCTGAACGTAGCTACTTCAACGTTGAACGTGGCAGATCGTAAAAAGCGCAAGGTGGTAGTGGCGAGAAACACGACACTCTCGAATTCTTGTGGCTTCACGCACTGCTTCGACATCGGATATTCGCTGGCCATTTTTCATCAGAAAAGCTTCTCGTGTTCCGTTCGCGTTCTCTCAAATTAAAAATGCGATCTCGTCGAGATAAACTTCTGTGTACGAACTGGTTGGTTATTTCGCGCGAAGCAGTGCGATCACCGTGAACGATCGACCCGAGCAGCAAAGTGCCAGAAGAGAAGAACGGAGTGATTTCAGTGTTGACGTGGCTTCTACTTACCGTTCAACAGAACCATGTTCAGGTATCGCCTGCTGAGCGAGTAAATACACTGCAAAGGAAAAGAATAATGGTACCAGAAACGTTCGAAAGCGATCGTGACTATGCAAATATATCGTCTGTGCTGAAGATTGAAAGAGAGGAAAGAAAAATGAAAGAATCGCGAAATCACTCACATTTCCTTTTACACCATCGTAAAGTATTTCGTTAAGGGTACCATCCTTGTTGTGGATCATTCTTCCGCGCATGGCAATGCCATGATTGTCGACTATGGTCTCCTCGAGGCCAACCGCCCTCAAAGCGTCTCGCCCTCGAACCGACACAGCCAAGTCGATGCTCTGACCTCTGGAATCTACCACTCTGATGTCTAAAAACGATCGAATCACCACCAAGCGTTTCAATGTCCCATCCTATTAGTTTGTCGAGAAATAAAAATACTCGAAGAAGACAGCGTTTTGTACCGTGAAGAAGAGATTTCAGTGCTCGAGCAAGAGTATTAAAAAATTATTGAAGACAACTTAACGTATGAATCAAGAGGTTTAAAGATATTGAAGAGTAAGAATCGATAAAAGCTGTACGTAATAATTGAGTCGATTCTGATGGTGTTCACCTGAACGGTACTCGTAAATGGCCACGGAATGGCCCCTTTTCGCGAAGAAGCAGCCCGCCAGAGCACCAACCTAAAATATCGAACACTCACTGTACCCACGTCTCGCAAGGTGTTAAAAAGCATGCGAAACTTGCGCAAGAAACTGTTAATAATTAGTTGCCGCGAGAAATTCGCTAGTGGAAGATTGGACACGCACCAAACCACCCCCGACGATGGCAATCCGCGTCTTTCGATCGGCGTCCGCCATGGTATACCGTCTTGCACGGAAGCCGATGATCAACTACCTGCTCTAGCATAATCCTCGAGCTGGCATATATACATATACATGTACAGGGTGAGCCGCGTATTGGCGTAATCTAAAATCATGATTTTGCGACGATACGAAAAATTTCCGAGGGAATCGTGAGTTCGACGCTGGATGGGAAGAGACACGTCGAAGTTATTGGATCAGGATCGATATCCTCGGTGCAGCGACTCTCAACCGGTGCTACGAAAGGAAGTGACTAACGATAGGTGAGTAATTTGTTCAATAAGTTGAAAAATAATTTATTATCACTGTTTGTTTCCATTAATATTTGTTTTCGATGTCAACGCGTACGACTGCATCAATTGTGAGTAGAGCAAATTATTTTGTTCGTTCATAAACTTCAAGTGCTGACAATTATTTTATTGAAATTGAAGTAAGAATACGCGATGGCAACTCTTAATTGACATTAAAGTATAGTTTTGATTCCTTAATTTTCATTCTTGAAGTTGTTTTGTGTAAAGTTGTTCTCCCAATTTTGCGTACTTCGGTATCAACCGTTGTCTTAATCGATAATCCACGAATAAGAAACGTTTTCGGTGAGAATTGCTTGCTTCGTACGTTTATATATTCATTCTTACATAAGATTTAATATCTAACTATGTTTCTTTCGATATTACCTTTTATCATAGTCTTATAATCTCTAATAATCGTGTATGTAAGAATTTATTTGTTTTTCTCTCAATGAATTAGAAATTATCTATATTCCCAAAACACGTGTCAAACTGCGATTAGGGGGCAATTTAATTGATAAAGACATACATAATCTTAATCACGAGGGGAAGATTCTGAGGAAGACGAGGGGAATCATTTTTGCTGGTGTTTCTGATAACGATGATTACAATAGAAACGGTCAAGTGTTATATGTTATACAAAGTGTTCAATCAGTACTACAGAAAATTTTTAAGGGCACTTCTAAAGTTCAAAATAAAGCGTAAATTAAGAGCAACGATCCATCATATGCACACGATTAATATTATCATTCATTGATATCATTCGACAGACTTAAGTCGCAATTATTTATCCTCGCTTCGAGATACAAGTTATTGTTCACGTCAATATTTATTGCCACTAAATAGATTGAGATTTCATTATCTTATAAGGTCGTCTGACTGCGAACTTAATTCTTTCAGCATTCTACAAACCGACAAGTGCTTCGTCCGACCTCATTTGCGGGGATCTCTTCAGTTGGCAATTAGATACGAGTCTGTTCGAAACAATAACGAAATGGCAGACAGCTGGACAATCAGTCGAAACCCCGACACGATACTTCTCTAACGATAAATCTCTAACGATAAGACTTATCCTAACCAACTGCTTACATCTTCATCTTACATTTTCCAGAACTCAACGAAACCATCGAAGACTCGTGCGGCATCGGAAGACGATCCAAGAAGAACATCATCAAAGATTCATCATCCGCGCAAGAAGATGACTCGCGCTGGTCCACTGCAGTCAGATCAGATCTCCATCAAAACCGAGAAGACGGAATCCCATCGAAAGCTCTCGGAAGCCAAGAAGAAGGACGCGAATCGAACACGAAAGACACGTCGAACGACAACAGAAGAAGAAGAAGAAGAAGAAGAAGAGTCAGGCTGGCGAACGACAGCCCAGCCGCGGTCCCCTCGGTCGGTCGCGCCAGGGGGTGGCGCGCGAGGAAGCTGAAAACGGTGACGGGCAGCACGTCGTCGTGGCGTGGCCGTCGTCGACGGAGTCTCGCGCGGCGCTGTCCGAAAAATCGAAAATAGCCGGTGTGCCAGTCAGTGCGGCGATGTCGACGGCGAACGACGTTTCGACGGTACGGTTCGGCCGGTGGTGGTGGTGCTGGCGGCGACGAAGGAGGAGTACTACCTGCGGGCCAACGACGATGCCGACTGGATACGCGAAGACGATCGTCCTCCTCGGTGTGGTCGCGGTGTTATGCGCCCTCCTGGGCACCGTCGACGCGCTCGCGAAAACGAGACCGGACGAGCCCAAGCCCAAGGGTGCCCACAAGGACGCCGCGTCTGTCATCGAGGAAGTCAATGCCAAGCAGCTCGAACGGCTCCTCAAGGAGAAGGACTTTGTTGCCGTGTACTGGTGTAAGTGTTTTCACCTTGTCAGGAGAGATCGTGAAACGTTCTCCACGTATGGTTGGTAGCCTCCACCATTGCTCGATGGCCAGGGGGACGAGGATGGTACCCGTGGAGGGGGTCGACGGGAACCTCGGGTCCTCCTCCGGAGCGGAGGAGTTGGACCTGGATGGTGGTCACGATAGGTGTCGTTTTGGTCGGTTCTACGATCGCTACGTTCTTCGATCGATCCCGCGTGATGTAATTGATCTTGGGAATTGGATTCGTCGCTCGATTCCGCAATCGTTTCCCCCATCTCCGAATGATCGATCTCGGGATTTGGATCGATCTCTCTTGGTTCTGAAATTGTTTTCTCGGCTTCGCGTGAGCAATCGGCCCTGGGGTTTGGATTGGTTGTTCGGTGCTGAAATTGTTTTCTCGCGTGATGTAATTGGGGCGCGGATTGGTGGGCATTCGCGGATACTCGTTGAAATCTTGAGGAGGCATCGATGATTCTGGCTGTCCTGCTGGTTCTGTATTTTGGGAGCGCGCGGAATGCTTACTCTAGATGCAAATCGATGTACCATAATTCGACACCAAATATTTCGGCGGTAATTAATGCCGTACCAAGCACGCGCTGCTCTCTGCGTAAACCGCGATCGATCGATCCATCACGGATCCGAAGACTATTTAGGGAACTTCGATTTTCTCCGAGCACAGATCTCGCTCCGCGCGAGAATTGGCAGTTCGACGTTTCCGTTTTTTGGAACCGCATCGCGGCCACCGTTACGAAAGTGCATCGTGGAAATGCAGCATCGACTCGACGTCCACCGACACGTGGCACCCGACACGATCTTACGTAACGCGTCTACGGGCCCTTTTACCTCTGGTGCGGCCACCGAATACTTGGAGGCACCTCGCGCTGCGCGCTCCGTCCATCCCTCTTTCCCTCCCTCCCTCTGCTCCCCTATCGCGGTCCGCTTCGACTCTTGCATTCCTCTCGGTTCAGCGACTCTGCCGCGAGCTGGCTCTCGATCCTCTTCCACCGGCTTCCAACTTTTACGCCTCCCAAAAAGAAATCTAGGTTAGAATCCGAATTCCCCGAGGAGAGATTGCACTAAATCGAGTGACCGCATCGGGTACTGTCGATGCTCTCCCCCGTGGAGATTAATTTGAGAACGGCCAGAGGCATCGCGTGACAGTGAGATCGTATCGTCGAGAGACTCAGGGGGTGCGGAGGTGTTACGTAACGGTTTTTTGAAAATTCGCCTTTCGCGGCGACCGAAGTTGGCACGATCCCTTTTCAAACATTCGGAGATCTAAAGATTTCTAACCTACATATCAGAGGTTAACGCTTATACATATTTTTATACGTCGACGAACATTTATCAAGCCATCACGTAAATATGTGTAGCGTTTTCTTGGCTGCGAGACACCTCCTCTGCTCCTCCACATTTTTCATCCTCTCCGTCTTCTTCTTCTTCTTCTTCTTCTTCTGCTTCTGCTTCTTCTTCAGAGAATTATGTAATTCGTGGCTCCGCAGCAGTGGGTGTCGATGAAAGCCAGAACTGCAGCACGCGATTCGTCATTGAGATCGTTTCGAATGCAAAAGGCGACAAGTGAGACGTCAATACGGGCACGGTTTAATGTACCAAGGCGGGGACTCGCGTTCATGCGTTATAAATAAATCCCCCAGCAGGAGATTGACGCCTCTGTTTCTCGTTGAAGTCGCTCGTCCCGATGCTCTGCACGCTCTCGCAGACTCTTCGGAACAAACGATCGTCCTTTGCGCACTCGTCAGATAACACATCCAAGCCCCATGAAAATTGGCGAAAATTCCAAAGTCCAATTTGTAGATGCTCTTCGAGTAAACGTTACGTTACGTTTCGATGAATGTCTCAGGCAGCTTCAGCTCGTTCGCGCGTCCATCGATGGTACTCGTCCCAGAGTGTGCACGAGCTGCGCGTACGCGCGATAATATACACGTTATGCACGCGGATTTCATTCGCGTGACAATTAACAGGTATTAAATTCGCACCCTTTGCCAAGCGGCTGGTCCGCGCGCAGTAGGACAAGCCGTCTCGAGTCGGACGCGGGCCTTCGCGGCCGTCTGCGCGCCCGTATTAATTAGCGCGAGCCGCTCGGTGTAATTCCATCAACGTGCATCAACATTGTTGCTCTTTTCGCCGATTCGCCCCGTTCCGTTGCGTCATTGTTCCGATATTTTTACTCGCCCCTGACGTCAACAACGAAGTGCGCCCGATATTCTTGGAACGGGAATGTAAGAGGTGTCGAAGAAAATGTTGATTCTGTAAATTTTTCAACCGCCGCGCGTAAATATAGAAAAGCCGGGAACAGGTCTTGGCACAATAAAATGGTTATCAGCGTATAAACAGATAAATTGCTCGAAGGTTACGCGCGCGATGTTAACCCTCCGCTGTTCGACGTTAGGTCGAACCAGGCATTCGTCGCGCGTCCCTAGTAGCTTTTAAATTTAGAAAAGGAACAAGCCGCTTGCTGATCCTCCGAACAAAGACACGAGGAATTTCTTCACGGATTCGCGGGACGTTCAAGTGGTTCGATCCTCGGGGTTGACAATCGTAACATCTCGCGGGATAGCCTTAGAGCGAGACGTACGTATATGTAGAAGTAGCGTACCGCTCGATGGGAAATTGACGGAGACGTTGATCAAGGAATCGTTGAAAATTGCATCGAAACGCGTAAATATAGACGCCACCGGCACCTCGGTACAATGCATAAAAGCTGTATTGAAGCGCGAAACGGTGGATGCAAATAGAGGTTGGAAGAATAGTTGGCACGTCGCGCGCAACACCATAAAGTAATCCAGACTTGCAAATAATAGAGGCGCAACGATCCTGAGTAAATAATGATAATAAATCAGTTGGGATTATAAATAAACGAAAGTTGATTTATCGCGCGGAGAAACGGCGTGGCGAACGGCTCGAGAGGATCGACGTCGAATCGGGGATGGCGGCGTAGCTCGAGCTGCGCGAAGGGCTCGAAAAATGTCGCGGTGGTCGCGATCTCGTTGCTGCGATGCAGGAAATGCACCCGCGGCCACTGACTCAGCGCAGTGACGCACAACGATGCGAACGGATAGCGATTGTGGCGTATCGAGACGCGTTGCCAGCCGTTCATTTAATTCCATCGAAGCAACCTCCCGCGCACCCCACCGCCGATTCGACCGCGAGACGGTGGGATCAGTGGGTCAGGGAACTTGCGATCGATTTTTCGAGCGAGGAAAATCTCTCGGCTAGCATCGACGGATGGAGAAATTGTTAAGATCGAGTAAAATTAGACTTGGATCTGGACTAGCGAAATGTCAAGTTTAAGTTTAGAGAATTATTCAGCTACCCGAGGGAGCGCAAAATTTTCGAACTAGAACGAGCAACGCGTTTATTAACGCGTCTGCCGTTTCTATTCCTATTGAGTTTCACAAAAATCATCCTCGCCAGACCACCCACTACAGCGAAACCGAGGATGATCGAAACGGATCGTCGAGAGACAGGAGCGAAATGGAGCACGACGGAAGAAATAGCACGCGTACGGATGACCCTCACCCGGTCTAATAAGGGCTAAAGGCTTACGAAGGTACCAGGCCACGTGCACGTACGCGCGTACCTGTATCGCGTCCCTCTCGCAAGCCGCATTCCTTTCGCGACTCTCCCCTGAATCACGTTTTCATAATACCGCCTGATGTAATAGCTAACACGCTAGAAGACGGACGAAATAACCAACAGCCGTACCGTCGAAACAGCTCGAACGGCCAATATCCCCCGTGCCAAGAAGAGGAAACCGCAAGAAACAGTTACTAATTATTATCGTGACCCGTCACTTTGTCACGTCAACTTTTCTTACCTTTTATACCAACTGGTGCGTTCTGCTAATTTACGTTACGGACTTTAAGAACGCGTTCGATTCGCGCGCGCCGCCCTTCGCGAGACGGCTTTCCATAAAGCGGAAAGGAGAGACGAGCATCGACACCCCAATCGCGACCAGCTGAACCCCGTTGCCTCTTTCGTTTCGCGAAACCGAGGCCTCCTCGTCTCTCTTTCCCGACTATCTTCGACCTCTCACGACGCTCCGTGACGTAACGGAGTTACTCTGAAAATACACCAGCGTGGCGAGTACGTTTTCGCGCGCCTCTTCCTCGCTCCTGAGGCCTCCCGTAAAAATAGTCCCTCGTACACCGAGAGATCTTTCTTTCTATCCCGCGGACGCCACCCCTCCGCCCAGCCGCGTCCCCTCCGCACCTCGCCCTACGTTTTTCTTCCCTTTACGAGCACGTGGATTATTATTTCGGGCATTTTTATCGAGACCCCACTGGCCGGGTTCTGGTCTGGTCGATCGGCAGGGAAGAGAGAGCCATACCTCTTGAAGACTGCCGTAGCAAGGCCGGCGCTCCGGTAGCCGCCGCTTTTAGCACACGTTCGAGTTATTTTAGCGCTTGCCGCCAAGCCTCTCACTACCGTCTCGCCTGAAAACATACCGTCCCCGACCACCCTGCGCGCAAGACCGTCTCCTGATCAGCCCGCGATCGCCCCTGGAGCCGTGTCCATCCCTGGAGAGACTGGGCCCCGATTAGAGGGACGTCGAGGTTAGGGTGTCGACGGTCGAGTCGGCTTTCAAGTGCAACCCGTTGAAAAGACCCGGACGAACGAGCCCGACAAGCGGACCTATTTCCAGCCGCCGTGTCCTCGCAGCCTCTTTGCACGCGTGCACAGCTTTTTCGCACGGGTTTCGTCGCCAGTCAGAGACTAGATTTTGGGTTATGCTTTTCTGTTTCGACTTTCTTCCGTCGCGATGTATTAAGTTTCGAGGTGGCAGAGAGTCGAAAAGAGTTAATCCTCGATGAATCAACTTCAGATGTTTTGGTTTTCTTGGGGGGGCATACAGTAGGTGGTTGCTTGCTTGTTTCTTGTGCGCCATCGGAGATTATTTTAGCTGTCGCGGATTATTTGTTTTTTCAGCGGTACAATTAACAGGGGCGACCGAAGACACGCGTCGATTGGCCCACTCTCTGCAAATGTTGTGTGCCCCGGTTTGTTTTCCGTCTGTTTGTTCCGCGGTTTGCAAAAATAAGCGCGTCCACGCAACAAGAGTGGACGCGTATGCTCGAAGTTAGCACAGAGGCGATTATGAAAGATCCATGACGCGTACCGGAAGGCGCTGGCCTCTCGAGTAGATATTTCCAGATACGCTACCTCGTTTCGAGCATCCTGAATGACGAGCTCTTTCCGCCCAGTTAATTAAGGAGAGTATTCCTCGTTCAACGATGCTCCCTCCTTCTCTTTGCACCGCGTCATGAATACGGAACAGTTAAGCTTTTGATCCATCGAAGGATCGCTCGACTTTCATCCTTTGTGAACGATGATTTGTACACGGATCTGAAGGTATAAAATAAGGCAGAACTCAAGCGTAACGAAATTACGTTTGAGGCTCTGTTTTGCGCAAAGACACCCGCGCTGCATTTGCGACGAACTGCCGCCATTAGCGCACGCACGCTCCACGGATTTTCAAAGACGTTCTTCGCGTTCCTCTCGTTTCGATCCGCGAAATCAACCCCTAAATTGCGCCGCGTCTAGCTTCGAGCGCCGCGATTGGACCAGCGATGCCTAGCATTGGCTTCGAAACATTGTTAAACGAGGAAAATGGCTACGCTATAGCTTTCGTTCCACTAATAAACCGTACCGTTTCCCCAGCCGCGTGCAACCGGTTTAACTGTCGTCTCGAATTTCACTCTCTCATTAGCCCCGCGCGTAAAATTGCATCGGGGCCTGGAAGTCTCGCCTTGTGAAACACTGTATTTCTGCCGGGCAGATTTACGATCGTTCGCGTCGAACGCGGTTCTCGCGTCTTCGCGCGTCTTCGCGCGTCTCACCTTCCCCAGGCGTCCGGCATCGGCTACCAAGGCCAAGCCGTTGTGCGTGAATCGCACGAGACGAGCGGATGAAGAAGAGCACCTTTCGAGAGTCCGACTGGGATTCTGAAACTGTTTCACAAGGGACACTTCGTCGACGACGCTGCGAACGAGAAAAGTACCATCGAGCGACATTTTAAATCCGCCCTCGAAGTATAAACCATGCGATAAGACGCCATGCGAGGAAGTTGAGAGAAGATCGATCGAATCAGAGAAAGGAACTACCGTCTTAGCTCGAAAGCTGCACGGTATTTGGCGGCACGCACGCGGTTTAATTTAATTATCAGCATGCCAGGGAAAAGTATAGAATGAGAAAATTGCTAATTCAATGATAAGCACAGCTGATACTCTGCCAACTATTCGGTTCGCTCGGATATATATACACCCGATACTATAGGTTGTTTATTCAAGAGTGGATGGTCGGTGGTGCGTTTGCTCGCTCGTGTCGTCGCTACTTTAATTCCCGACTGGCTACGCGCCTGTGCTTTTTCTATTACATCGTTAGAAGCGAGCTTGAGAAATCGCTTGGCTGAATTTTTCTGCGTCATCTGAAAGCCTCTTTAAAAATAGTTGCATCGAAATCACGCTCGAGGAGACGAAGTTTATCGGAGATATCAATCAACTGGTACACGGGTGTAGAATTTGTACTGGATCGGAATTTGGTATTGGTATTATTAGAATCGGAGTGTGTAACGTTTTAATTAGGATTTATAACGCGCGTCTGTATTTGTTCAATTCGTCTATAATTGCCCGGGTTTATTTTACGTTTCGAAGTGTGAATCGCGGCAGTAAAATCACTGTGGACACGGAAAATATTCATTCGGAGCCACCTGCTACGAGAGCAAACAGGCAGACATGGATCTAAACGCAGAAACGGCCATATACCACCCCGTAAAACTCGCAGAGACGTCTTTGAGGAACCTTCTGGTGGCGTTCTACGTTGCCACACGGGTCACTGCACTTCGATGCTACAGCATTTATAGCCTTGACCACTAAACTATCCCCAACAGTCTTGTTCGTCTCAGTTCACGTTGCATACCATGAAACTTGTACCGATCAAATTTTGATGAAAATCATAGCGACTCGTACAGAAAAATTAGCGAAATCGTGCAAGAGACTAAAGTTATAATTACATTTAAAATTTCCACTAAAATTACGAGAAACATGTGCCTCGCTTTTCCGACGCCATATCGCCTTCGCTTCGATTACGTTCTAGCGAATGGATTTAATATAGAAGCGTCTGGATCTGTCTATGAGACCCTGGCGCCAGGCGTTTGTGTCAGCTGATCCATAATCAAAGCGCCCAATTATACAACGGTATCAAAGGAAAGCGATGGCCGCACGTGCTGGAACAGCCCCAATGGTGGGGCTGGTAGGATCGCGCACGGGTTTACCTGAGCCGTAGCGCAAGCTCGGACAGCACCCACGCGTTGTCCCAAATCGTTGATTCACTCTACTGACGCTCACCAATACCGACACAATCGCGACCCACGCGTCTACGCGTGAGACAAGAAATACGGCCGATTGAGTGGCTATCTTTAGAGGCGGGCTGGGACCCTGAAGATATGCCTCGAATGCTTCTTCCGGTATAAATAAAACTATCGACTGCGCGCTGCTTACCCCTTTACGCGTGAAAAACTACCATCGCGAGGCCCCTCTAATTTATCCCCCGCGTTGCCCCTTTTTTCGCTCGCGACGTCCTCTGCTTTTTTTTAGAAACAAATTTGTCGAGATTAGGTTGATCTGTTGTGACGTCTCGTATCACCCTTAGGGTTATATAAAGGGTTCAGAACCCAAACACATTATAAATCACATCGTTCCTCTCGTAGTCAAGTTTCCAAATATTTATTTCTGATTGAGACTTGGGACTTGCGGTAATTGGGTTTCGAGCACTCTATATATTCTCCTCGCCTATTTTATTACATTTTTTCACTAAAAACTCATCGGTTCGGTTCATTCTCCTCTCGACATTCGATCCTCTTCTTGCAGTTCGTCAACGTTCTTGCCCGTTTCGCGCACCCCCACGTCGAAGAGTCTCACCCTTCGCGAGGAGACGTCCGCGAGCGGAACGTGGACGAGTAAAATGTCGCGATGGATGGCGAGGCCGTTCGTTCTCGTATTTTTAGTGGCTCGTAAACTAGGCACTGGCCGTCGTTCGATCTCGTCGTCTCTGTTCCTCTGAGGCTGCCGTTTCCTCGCGTGCTTGCTCGCGCGCGCACGCCTAAGTGCCTCCTCGATCCCGCCACCTTGAAACGTCGAAGAACGAAGGCGCGCGGACTCGATCGCGTCGGGTATCTTTCCAGGTGAATCAAGGAATCAAGGCTGGGACATCGCGTTTCGTGGCGCGCGATTTGCGGTTCGATTGACACGTTTATGTCGGTCAGCCTTCCGTTCGACGCCTCTCCGACCGAATGGATTGACGCTGATGGACAACCGCTGCGATTCGAACGGGCGCCTCGTCGAGCGATAAGTAGAAGGCTATGAGCTGGAAATTACGAGGCGTGCCGCGTCGAGGGACGGCGCGGGGTGTTGGCGGATTTTATTTTTGGAGCTGCGGATTTTTTTATGGATCGCGTTGGTCGTTGGTTTATTCTCGTGGAAGATGATGCGGGAGATTGAACGATCCGAGATGGCAGAGGATTGGGAACCGAGGAGTGAAAGGAAATTGGAACTGGATGAGTAATGGGGAAATGGTGGGAAAGTAGTAGTTAATTGGAGATTGAAAAAGGGGTGGGTTAAAATAGCTTGGGATTAGGAACGAAAAATGTTCCTTCTAGATGCAATTGGATACGAGGGAACCTGGTCGGATTTCCATGGACAGAAGTAGTGATGATTCACGTGCGACGGTGGAGCACGATGATCGATAGACCAGGCGTGAAATCGGGTTCTAGCGTATCATTTATTTTTCGTTCCCGATTCGACGAACCGTTTAGGAGTGGAACAAGTGGGTGGATACGATAGGAAATAAAAATAGAATTGTTTTGTGTCGCTCTATTTATATTTGTTTGCGAGTCTCTGCTCCACCGGGAAGATCAGTTTAAGATCGTTTTCGTAGCAACTGAATCCTCGGGGATTATTGTAGGTGGCGGAGAAAATAATTCACAATCTTGCCGAGTGACTAGATAATAAAAACAGCTCGTTCGAATCTCATTCGTTTGCGTGGGAGAAATGCAAATTACACCATTAATAATCATATGAAAAGGCCAAGTAATTCGATACGAAACGTATCGACCACTTGATATATAAATAACCATACGATTTGATAATAAATTTTTCTCAAAACTCTCGCCTCAACGTGCCAGAATGAAAATTGCCCGTCACAACCCCCGTCGTAACGATAAACCACCCCGACCGCACAATTTCTCCCGACTAACCGCCATCGCGAAGACGAAGCCAGCGAAATCAGTCCAATTTAACTGGCACACGTCTTTCAACGGCTCGCCCGCTGTCTCTCCCTCTCTTCTTTCCGCTCGAGCCGTATTCCCGCCAAGTTTCGCGCGGTAGCGTCTACCACCAGCCGTTAAACCTGCCATCTTAACGACACCTTCGCGGGCGAAACGCGCCTAACAAGAACAGAAACAGCAAGCGAAACGTACACGGAAAAACAAACGAGGGACCGTTGCAGACTGATAAACGAGGCTGATCTGTCCCGCAAAGACAATGGCAACGTTCTACCCCCCTCGCCCCCCGCCCCCCCCGTCCCTTAACAAAAGTCCTGGTAGCCACGCAAAAATAGAATCGAACACGAGAAGAGCGGAGTGTCCGTGACGCGCGAGAGGAACCAAAGCTAGGGCGAAGAAAGAGAAAGACTGTAGAAGAGAGTGCGAATCCGCCCCTCGCGCAGCTTTTGTCGCTCTATTCTGAGGACGCGGTCGCCAAAAATGGCTACGTCCACCTGTTCGCCGGTTTTCTTCTTTCGCCTCTCGCGCGACGATTCCACGCTCGAGCGACGCTCGAACCGTGATCGCTCGGACGAGGCTCGCGGAAAAATCGAACCGAGGGAAACAGAGGAGAGACGTCTTGGTGTCCATATCCAATGATTGTAACCCAACACCCGCGCAACTGGTCTCCGAGACGACGAGCGAGGCGGATCGGTGCCGGCCAAGAACGCTTGGAACTGCCAAGCTAACTGCGATAAGCATAAAATTCCCGCGCGAAGGATCGGTTTCCCCTCTTCTGTAACGCAAGGCCGATCCCAAGGACTCCGCGTGCGAATGATCGTTAACCTCGCAGTTACCCGTCCCTTGCCAAGCGACAGCGACGATGTTCGAACTTTCCCGCGTAATCGCGTCTCGAATGGAATCCAATCGTGACACTAATCGAACGCGATCTCCTTTCAGATGCGAGAAGCTGCACGACGTGCGACAAGGTGCTGGCCGAGCTGGAGAAGATCGACGACGACACGGACCATTTCGGGGTCGACTTCGTCAAGATCAACGACAAACGACTGGCCAAGCAGTATGGCATCAAGAACTTCCCAGCCCTCACGTACTTCCGCGAGAAGGAACCGATCATCTACGAAGGTCAGATTTCTTCTAGACGACTCGGACACTTTCCTGCGAAGCTTGTCGAGTCAAGCGATGAAAAAGAAGCTTCATTCTAATGTTATTTACAAGACATTCGCGAGTATGACGAACAAAAGCGGATAGTAATGATTCCTAATGGCTGAAGGTTCGCCAAACTTTTATTGGAATCCGGCCGCGATCTCGGCAACCTTGCCAGGTATGAGAAACAAGGTTCGAGACTCGTTACTGTATAGTACTTGACCCAGAATCGGCGGAACAATCGCTGGTATTCTCGAATTATCGAGAATTTCCAACTTTTCTTCTCCAGTCAGTGGAACAAATCGGCTATGGTCAGATGTAGGCGTCTCGATCTCCTTCCTCTTAAAACTTACAGTTCTACCGTCTTTACTCGATATCTACTCTTCGAATACCTACTCTATCGACTTCGTGCTTTACACGTAGTTCAAAAAACCACGAAAAAAGTGTACATAAATTACGATACACGTATTTCTTCGAAACGTCGATCGTGTAATTGAAAAAGTACCAAACGCTCGACGAATTCTCGCATCGAACGAGGTAAAACGTTCTGTTAGCGAAGTCGATCAGAGATAACAGCCAAGCGCAACGATCTTATTAATCGCGACTGGTCTCAGATTTTCGCGGATTCGAGTAGCTACACGTTGAGCCGCTTGGACCGCCTTCGCGATCTGGCATCGTTCCTGATCGCCAGCATTTGCCGAGGTCCGCTCGCGGAACAGCGACGGTCGTGTGCTCGACTTTTGTTCGACACAACCACCCCCGTCGACGCGAAACCGTGGGCCTGGCCACTGACACGAGTCCGCCAGGAGAAATTAATAGGGTACAAGGAATGCGCGAACGTTACGTAACGGACGCAATGCAACGCGGCGCGTGTTGCACACTTACGGTTTCATTGAGCTCGCTGTCCGTCTCTCTACATTTAGATCGAGACGCGTCGATCCGCTTGGAACGGAATCGGTAGCGATTCAACGCGAGGCTGTCGCAATTACGCGAAGGCTCTTGACGAAGGATCACCACAGCGATCTGTACTGACTTCGTTTTCCAGCGAAACATGCGTGGTACAATTGTCGCGTTGAGTGTATCTGGTTACTCTTTGGTAAGACGAGCTGGTGACTGTTTTTATTCACTACTGTTTTTATTCAGACAGCTATAGACTAAATAGGGTGGTAGAAATGGTACACGGGTTCTTTTCATAGTCGATTTGCAAGAATAACGAATGTACTTGCTATACTTTACGATTTTTCATAAAAATGACGCTGCGAGTTACGATTCGAAGCGAGATACGTTAGAATAGAGCACGAAGGATGCAGTGATGAAATTGGAGGTTCGGTGCTCGGAAATTGGACGCGGTTGGACGAGCAACCCGGAAGCGGAGCGAGGTACAGGTGTGATCATCAGTCGGGCAACATTGTGACCAGCGAAGACCGCGTTTGGCAACGCGGTCCTCTACGTTTATTAATCATGTCGAGATAAAACGAGAGAGGGAAAAAGTGGGGACGGAGGACTCGATAGAATTGACTTTCACCCGGAACCGTTTCGGCTGATTTCTGCGTTCGATGATGCAACGACTGATCGCGTCTATTTCCATTGTGGCTAATGCAACAGGGACTATTTTAGACGCCTCGGGATGGTAAATAGAAGCGAGAAGAAGTCGTGATCGGGGATATATATGCTATTAACTATTTTATTTTACGCGTAGAACGCGCATAGAATTAGTACAGGGTCACTGATTATGCCATGGCATCTTGAGCAACCGTTGCTTCGCAATGGAGACGAACAGGCGGTAAAAGTAATGTTGAAAGCGTTCGTTGCACTTTTTAGGTGACCTGATGGACGAAGAAAACGTTCTAGACTTCCTGACGAGTCTAGAAGCGATGGACCTGCCCGATCGTATCGAGGAAGTGAACTCGAAGATCTTGGAGAAGATCGTCGAGGAGACGGAGTTCGTGGCGGTCCTTTTCTGTGAGTTCTCTTCCCCTCGTTATCTAGAGACGACCTTTCTTATTTAAGTATCATGTCTCTCTCTTTCTGTCTCCCTCAAAGCAAGATTCACTTTCATCCGAAAGAGTGTAAAAAAGATAAAACCATCTCCAAAGGTAAAAGCGTCAAGCCTTTACATCGATCTTTTTCATATCGAATCTACACGAACATCCTCCTCAACGAGAACAGCGAAAATCATTAGAAAAATTCGATTTCAACCATGTGTAGAATTTATTATCGAATTGCAAAATCGAATATATAGTCGTATATACATACATATGTATAGGGTGGACGACAGTTGTTGGCAGAGAACTTAAGGAACGACGACCTACACGATCGTCCCTTAAATTTTTTCTCAACGATTGCTCCGCGCACTGTACACCTGATCCAGACAATTCTTGTACATAATACGCAATACTTTTCTTATTATTATTTTATTGTCTCACTAATACGTCTGTGCAGACACTACGTCAACGCATCGTACGATTAACAGAGCTTTCACCAGAGTTGCAGTCGAGAAGCTCGGCCGCATTAACACGTTACACGTCTCGAGCAGATTTCTTTGGTTTTATTTTCACTGATATTAACGCCGAGCGTGGTTTTCCTTACGCGACGCCATCCACCATCGTGGTACAGAGAATAATCGTTAGATCGTCGCACTTGTAAATATTTCTTTCGTCCCACGATGTCACAGAGACCACATACGTCCCGTTTCCTATCCCGCCTCTAACGCTCTGGTTAACTCGACACAAACGTGTAATTAAAGGTTTTCATCGCTCGAAAAGGGAGCGCCATGGACGTCCCCCTTTCACAGAACCGATCCTCTTGTCAGTATTCGTCTCACTCCCGTCGTCTGCAGAAATTTGTTATCGTCTGTTTGATACAATTAACGCATCGCAAAGTATATCGAACGTTCAAGCGAAGAAATTTGCCGCGGACGACGGTCGCGCGACTGCGAGCTTGACGAGTCTTTCCACTTTGCGATCCGATCACTTACAACATACTTGTAAATAATACATATATGTGAAACGTTCTTGTGTGTGTTGGTATGGATAGGTCCAGATACGAAGCGGTGTGCTGGCGCCGGTTCTAGTAAGTACACACTTCAATGAAATCACTGCACTGGATGTCGCACAGCTTTTGTTCCCAATGCTTGAATACACACCGCGATACACCAGCCATGATATTTAAGAAGAAACCACTAATTCTCTTACGCGATGCTTTCCTCAACATTTTTTTTTTTTTTAATTTTGGAGGAGAGAGGAAGATTTTTTTAGCCTGCTGTTCTTCTTAAATCTGATGGCTCGTCATTGATGTTTGATTATATGTCTCCATGTATGTATCCCTCCCCAACCACCCTCTGATACACACATTTAACAATTACCACCTACTATCGAGTAATGCTCAAGAACACTGTATTATTTTCAGCAATTAGTTCTCTGTCTGTTTATTGCAATTAAAGGATTGAGAGTCTAGCGGGAAAAACGGTGATAAAGAAGTAAAAGAAACAATTTATAATATTCGTAGAGTTACGATACTTTTCCCATGTTATAAGCGAGAGGAATGAAGTATTCAGTTACTAATTTTCAAGTCCCGTGTGCACTGAGGAACGTCACAGTTTAGATGGTAGAATGTGCATTATCTTGCATCCCCCTACCCCCCCCTAGAATAGACGGAATGCGTATGATAACCGAGAGAAATGTTTCGTACTAATCCAAAGAAAGTGTACCCTCCTTTTTTTCGCTGATAGAGAACGAAACGAGACGTAATAGAATTCTTTGTTTGAGAGATCAGGATTTCCCGATAAATAGATTGCGAACGGAAACCCCATTTAACCCTTACTTGGACCGATTTCTGTCCCCCTCGCGAGGAGTGGCTCGAAACCCGAATAACATCGTTTCTATTTCAAATGGGACAGACAAGCCTGACTGCAAGAAGTGCTTGAAGGCCCTTCAAGAGTTGGAGAACATCGACGACGAGGCCGATCAATTGGGGATCGGTTTCGTGAAGATCGCGGACGAAGAGCTAGCAGACGAGTACAATCTAGGTCCTCTTCCGGTTCTGGTCTACTACAGACACCAGATTCCTATCATTTACGAAAGTAAGCGCCCCTCGAAAATGTCAATTTCGATTATCGTCGTGCTTCGTCGATGGTATTAATTAAAAATTTGCGTAGGCGAGCTCAGCAGAGAGGAGGACGTACTGGAATGGCTGATCGCGAACAAGAGCACGGGAGACGAAGAGGACGTGATCGAGGACGTGACCGCGAAGACGCTGCAAACCCTCATCGGAAATATCGATAACCTGGTCGTGTTGTTCTGTACGCAATTTTCCATTAATTTTCATTCGATCTCTCGACTTGCGCTTACGAGCCATCGTTTTCTGAATCCCTCAGACGACCACGGTGACGAGGATTCGATGCAGGTGCTGAACGAGTTGGAGAAGATCGACGACGACTGCGACAAACACGGGATCCAATTCGTGAAGATAGACGACGAGAAAGCGAGGAAGGAGTTCGGGATCAACTCCGTGCCGACGATCGTGTACTTCGAGAAACAGATCCCGAATGTTTACGACGGTAGGTGGATGGGTGTAACGATTGGAAGAGACTCAGTACGAGAATGAGGAAGTAAAAAGTAAGGCAATCGAATTGGTAGAAGTTGAGATTAAATGGAATAAAATTGGATGGTCGCAGGAGACGTAGAGAACGAGGATGAAATTCTGGAGTGGCTACTGTCGCAGTTGGAGAGGGATGAAATAGAGGATGTCACCGACGAAATGTTGGATCGTCTGATCAAGGACGGGAAGACTCTTGCCGTGCTATTTTGTAAGCTGCCTCGCGCGAATCGATTCAAATATCGGTATTCACTTTTCCTCTAAACGATGGAAAGTATTGTTTACGACTGCTAATTATTGTCAGACGACAACAACGATCGGAAATCCCAGAAGATTCTCAACGAGCTGGAGAACATCGACGACGAGTGCGATCAAATAGGGGTGGTGTTCGTGAAGATCGACAACGCCGAAGAGGCGAAGGAATACGGTATCGAGAAGATCCCCAGCATGCTCTACTTCGAGAAGGGGATACCGACGTTGTACGAGGGAAATCTCGAGGACGAGGAGAAGGTTTTGAAATGGTTAGAGCAACAGCAGAAGAGCGATCACATCGAGGATGTCACCGACGAGATGCTCGACATGGTGATCGAGAAGATGCCTCACGTAGCCGTTCTCTTTTGTCAGTGATTAATTTCCTTTTTATTTCAAGCCTTATTCGCGCGTGCATCGAATAATTTGACGATTTATTTGAATCATCGCTTGATCGCGCGATGCGTTGCGTTTACTGTATCGTTCTCTTCGCAGACGACAAGGACCAGAAGAAGAGTCAGAAAATCCTTGCCGAATTGGAGAACATCGATGACGATTGCGACCAACACAATATAGCGTTCGTGAAGATTTCCGATCTGGACGAAGCGAAGGAATACGGCATCGACACTCTTCCCACGCTGGTATTCTTCGAGAAAAGAATACCGCACATGTACGAAGGTACTTCGATTAAATACATCTCGCTGTCGATTAGTAGACCCCGTTGAGTGTCGTCTCGCAACAAAAGCGCCCTCGATTCCGCAGGAGATCTGATGAACGAGGATCAGCTGCTCGGGTGGCTACTGCATCAGAAGAAGCACACGGAGATACCGGAAGTGACCAACGAGATGATGGACAAGCTGATCGAGATCACGCCCTACTTGGCAGTCCTGTTTTGTAAGCGATCGATTCGTCTTTCTACCTCCTTTTAACATTCTTCCACTGTTACCGGTTAGGTAGGTGCCGTTGGCCGATCCCGAGCGAAAACGAGACACGAATTGATTCATTTCCGTAGACGACAAGGACGACAAGCAGGACATACGTATACTGAACGAGCTGGAGAACATCGACGACGATCTGGAGAGAGAAGGGATCGTGATTATACGGATGGACAACGACGCGGAGGCGAAGGAGTACGGGATCGATCATCTGCCGACTCTGGTCTACTTCGAGGACAAGATCCCAGCGATCTACGAGGGGGATCTGTTGAACGAGGACGAGGTGCTCGAATGGCTGATCGAGCAGAAGAACAGCGCCACCATCGAGGAAGTCACGGACGAAATTCTGGTCGATTTGATCGAGGAACACGAATACGTCGTCGCGTTCTTCAGTAAGTGCGTCAGGACTTTAAATTGCGGCGTACGAATTGGTAATGGCACGACGCTGTTTGTTTCAGGCGGGGACTGCGAGGAGGGTGACGAATGCGACAAAATACTCGAGGAGCTCGAGAACATCGACGACGAGCTGGACGAGACAGGCATCATATTCGTCACCACGGAAGACACTGGATTCGCGAAGAAGCAAGGGATCAAGACCTTCCCGACGTTGGCTTTTTTCAGGAACAAGGAGCCCTTGATCTTCAAAGGTGACATCGAGGACGAGGACGAAGTGCTCTCGTGGATCACCGACGAGGACACCCTTGAGATTCCCGGGAAGATCGAGGAAGTGAACTCCAAGATGTTGGAGAACATTCTCGAGGAGAACGATTACATCGTGGTTTTTTTCTGTGAGTCAAGCCGTCGATTAGTAATCGTGCGTTAAACGAGATGCTGTTTGCGTCTACGCACGTTTAATCGCGTTCATTGCAGATAAGGAAGGCGATAAAAAAAGTCAGAAGATCCTGCAAGAGCTCGAGAACATCGACGACGAGTGCGAAGAGAAGGACATCGATTTCGTGAAGATCTCGGACGAAGGAATCGAAAAGGAGCACGATCTTCCGGGTCTGCCAGCACTGGCGTTCTACAGAAACAAATTCCGACAGGTTTACAACGGCGACATGATGCACGAGGAAGCGATTTTGGAGTGGATCCTGGATCTCCGAACGCAGACCCCAGACGTGATCGAGAACGTCGACCGGAAGACGCTGCAGGTGCTGATCAACGACGTCGAACATCTTGCTGTATTCTTTTGTGAGTACGACAGATCGCTTCTACTTGCTCTTACATCGATCGAGTTAAAATTTCGATTCTCCGTTTGTAACCCTTTTTCTATATGGAATATCGTTCACGACTGTTGCAAAGCGAGGGTGGAGAGGGTGGTTTCTTTTAGAAAATGATGTCTGCTTTTTCGAACAGACGATGATAAATGCGAAACGTGCCCGGAAATACTCGAGGAGCTAGAGACCATCGACGACGACACTGACAAGCACGGTATTCAATTTGTTAAGTCGAACGACGCGAAATTAGCCGCCGAGATCGGCGTCTTCTCGTTTCCGGCGCTCGTTTACTACGAGACTGGTGTGCCCATCATGTACGACGGTAAGTCTCGATTGCTTAAACCTTGGCTTCTGTTCGATCACGATCTAGACCCGCGATTCCCTTCGTTCGATACGTCTTTGTTTCTTTACGTTTAAGATATTATCATACTTCTATCTTCTCTCTTTCCTTTATTTTATTTTTGTCTACTTTTCTTACTTTTTAACGTCGTCGAAACAAAGACACGTAGAGATTTCTGCTGTACATTCCTCACGGACATTCCTTTTTGCACTGCATTGTTCTTCTTTCATTGAGGTCTTCGTGAAACGTAACGATCGGTACGCGCGATTGCAAACGGACCACGATGCGAAGTCGGTTCCAGATTTTACTCGCGATTACGATCGAGAAACCAGTGTCGCGAAACTTGGTGAACCGCTCGACTAACAGAAATCAATCAATTTCCAGAAGGTTCGTCGCACTTCTGTGCAACGTAACGTCGTGCGATATTGTTTCCGTTTTAAACGAACCGTTCATTGACCATTTCGAACACTGTGGGCCACTGATTAACGAAACGTTCGCTTCTAATAACTACTTGGATGCATCAAATTGCACTTTGAATAAATTGCTCGATATAAATGTCACGGCCAAAGAAAAGAACAAGAATGTAAAAAAGAAAAGATATGTTTCGAAAAAGGAAGAACAACTGGCTAACCGATCCCCCGAGGTACCCCGCCACCAGAAAATACCCCACCCCATGCAACCGAACAAATGAATTCTCGGTACACCAAGCAAACGAGCTGATCCTGATATGCGTGTGTGCCTTTTGTAGGTAATCTTAAGAACGAGGAGAGAGTTCTGGAATGGCTAATCGAACAGAAAAGTAAGGAGATTTCTAGGATGATGATTATTATTATTGGTGTACTGTTCTTTGTGACGTTAATCTCGGTCATTACCATACCACCCGGCTACGAGTACAGTACTCGCGCCGTGGTGATCACCCCGATCACTCTGCCGCAACCGCGATCCCCGTGATCGCGTGTTCTCCAAACGGGAACAACGACGAAAGAACGTTTGTTTTCTTAGTTTTCTTGCTATGTCTATAATACTGACGCTTAAAGTACGCAAAGCGCGTAAGTTTTCCTTCGAGAAGTCAAATTAATTGATACCCTTCAAGGCGAGAACCTGGGAAAATGTTAAATATTATTTTTGAACATATAGTGTACCGACAATTTGATATAAAACGTCGATTCTTTTACCTGAAGTAGAATTTGAGGGATGAAAATTTCATGGGCAACACTTTAAGCGTTAAAAGTCTTGGGAGATCGGTAGAGGATCGGCGGTGAATAAAAAAACAAAGTCGTTGCTCGGTTTGATACAAACGAGAAGAACAAGAACGAAAAAGAAAGATCTCACAAAGCTCGGTGAAACTTGAAAAAAAAAAAATAGAAAAATTCGATCTAGCTTCTAACGCGCGCGCAAAATCGCTCTTGCCAACTGACCCGTTCACAATGCATTTAAAAGCCACACTCATACAATGCGAGCTTCCATTCTCTCTTGGCTCCACTTTTGTACACTTTCTGTCTCTTTTTTCTATCACTGATTTTGATCTCAAGTTCCTAGTTTTTTGTTTTTTTTCTACTCTTGTCACTCACTCTATTACGCAGCCATCTCACCGCAATAATACGACGCTCCACAGCAATTTCGATCGTCTGTTTCGGCGAGAGCGCGGTTTTCCCGTTCGATCGACGCGGAAAAGTAGACGAAAGCAGAGCGTTTAGCTACTATCTTCCAGTCGAGTTGATCAAACATTCTACAGGCTTCCGAGCGCAACATCTAACGACTTTTGTGACGAAAGATCTTTCTTTGACCGCGTTTCCATTGGCCTGTTTCGTTGTGAGCCGATCGTCCGATACGTAGAACAATCGACGAGGACTAAAAAACGGTTCCTGTCGAAGGAATTTCTAAATTTTTTCAGTCACGGAAATTACAAAGGAAAATTCCGAATCGCTGTTTTTTAGTCGTCATTTTACGTTGTTCTACGAGCAGGATTGCTGACAATGAAACGGTGCGAGAAAAATGAGATTGATAAAGTTCTCACGAATACACATTCGAAGGAGATCCGCGAACATATTCCATCAAGTATATGTAACACGTGTCGCGATCATCCGTATCAAGATATCGATAACATATTCGTAAATGTTCGTTGTGACGTACGTGAATAATGTGATCCATTTTGATACGTTAAATGCATGCAACCCCTTGAACCGAGAGGCCGTATCGATCACAAAAAACGTAGGTACACGCTCTCATTTCCGGTCGCGCAGAGTATTACCGATGACCCTGTTAATATGCAGGTAATGATGATGATGATGATGATGATGATGATGATGATAGTGATGATAATGATGATGATGATGATGATGATGATGATGATGATGATGAGGATGATGATGATGATGATGATAATGATGATGACGATGATGATGATGATGATGATGATGATGATGACGACGATGACGATGATGATGACGATGAAGACGAAGACGACGACGATGACGAAGACGACGATGACGATGACGATGATGAAGATGATGATGAAGATCAAGAAAAAGATAAGAATATGAACAAAGCTCTGAAGAAAATCCTGGACAAAGGTAAAGGTCCAACGACATCCAAGGAGGCCGAAGAGGATTTCACGTGAGAGATCGAAGTGTGACGGGCTTTGTGTTGCGCGATAAAAAAAAAAAAAACACACAGAAAAGATGATAAATACGTAGCAATAATATCTCGCAATTGATATTTCCCCGCAGAAAACAGAACGTAGAGATGTATACGTATATGTATTGCCAGTAGAGCGATTCGAATTGACCGTAACAAAGTAATCTAAAACGAAACGTGGCCGTCCGCTCGCCGTTCACGGTCGAGCTGGTGGCCGTAGGGCGTACCTGCATGGGAATTAAAATTCTTTTTTGTTGTTTTTTTTTTTTTTGGTTCTTCTATTCACCCGACTGACTCAGCCTGGCTCCCTTTCTCCCCCTTTTTTTTGTTCTCCAACCTCTCACCTCTAAACGTCTTTACCCCCGTTTGCATGCGAGCCTGGTGACCATCCCCTTGTCGATGGAGCTACGCGACCAAATTAAATCGTTGTACACATCTCGCTGTCTCGTTCGTGCGTTTATTAAATCATGTGCGTCTATCGATACGGCTTTCTTCGTTGGTATCAAAATTGCTCTCCGTTGCTTTCTGTTCTCTATGTTTTTGTTCCTTTTTTTTTTTTTTTTTTATTTCGTTTTTAATCGAGGTAAGTAGCACGATGTACATGTAGTTCGTTTTTCTGATGATGGTACCGTAGCTCCAGGAGACCTCGATCGCACTTTTACAACCCAACAAATGAAATAACAACGATTTCTCCAAAGCGAGCCGATGGTTCCTGTTGTAGTTGACAGCTGTCGTCTGCAGCGAGCTCCGAGTCGAAGAGAATGTCGGACTGGCCTCCGCTTGAAAGAGCGAGGAAATTACGGGTGGGGTTCGTTCGAGACATCTCGCGATATCGCGCGATAACGCGGTAAAAGCATGCCAACGGATTGATCGTTCGCGTGGTATCGAAAGTTGAAGGATTAATTCGTACGTAAAATAGAATATGTCCGTTCGAAAATGACTATACGATGATAATGAATCGTACAAACGATACGACGTGTAAGAATCGTTGCTTTCTTTGGAATTCTTAAAAGATTTAAGTGGAGGCTGGTCCACGCTAAAATGGCTACCCTGAAAGAGTCGTCGACTCGCCGCGAGATACTCTCGTCTGTGAGAAACATGCACGTTTGGCTTTTGCTGCGCAATTGGGGTTGGAGTGACACGTTCTCTCTGCACTAGTTAACGTCAAAATCTCACGAGTCAATCGAATCAATCTGTCTCTTTTCTCAATGTTTCTCTATCTTCACTTTCCGTCTGTTTTTCTCACCGCCACCGTTCCCTTCTCTTCTTTTTTTGTTTTTCTCTAATCAATCTCTATATCTTCCTATCGTCTACTTGTTTCTATTACCA
This sequence comes from Xylocopa violacea, assembly GCA_963969225.1. Taxonomy (NCBI): domain Eukaryota; kingdom Metazoa; phylum Arthropoda; class Insecta; order Hymenoptera; family Apidae; genus Xylocopa; species Xylocopa violacea. Next base: position 18,962,004 of record CAXAJV010000014.1, read on the forward strand.
GATCCCCTTCTCTCTTCTCTACTCTCACATCTCTCACACCCGACCCATTCCAGATTGGCTCGTGACGAGGCGAATCAATCAGTGCCGTAGGCTAGCCAACTTTTCTCACTTATCTCTCTATGTCTCTCTTCTTTCTCTCTTTCTCTTTGCCTCATTCACATCTCTCTGTCTTGGAATCTCTCTGTATCTGACTCGTTCTGTATTTGCTTACTGCAGGCGACGGCTGTTTCTACATCGGCATGGGAGGTAAAAGCGCGAAACCCAAGATTCCCTCCTATGAGCCCTACCAGTGCTGTCCTGCCAAGGTCGCCCACGGCACCAAGGTCGCCAAGGCCACGAAAATCGGCCCAGGCGCCAGGGACAGGGGCAAAGTACACGAGAGGTCCGAAAAGCTTGGGCTGCCCGGCCTGAAGCCGATTAACAAGCTCACCGCGAAGGACAGCAGAAAAGCCGCAACGGTGGTTAGCAAGTCGGGCGGTGGCGACCAGAAGGCCAAGAAGGGATTCTTCGGAAGCGGTAAATATCTGACCTGGCTGTGGTAATCGCGGAGTTAAATCACTGCCCACGTGCATCGAGGATCTGATCAAGAAACGCGACTCATGGAAAACCTTGCGTCCGCTGTTAAAGAGGAAACGTTCGAGAATTGTTAATGAAAAAAAAAAAGGATACTATACTCTGACGGATGCTCCTTCTATTGGTTCGCATGATTTTATAGCTGTTTGAAAACCGTGTAGTTAAGGAGATGCTTATTCACCAAAAGTTATCTACGTAAGTGGATAACGTTCGAGCCTTTTCGAAGCCATTTTGAGACTTTTGAGTGGATCATCCTAAATTTTTTTACGGAAATTAAAAGAACGTTAAAAACTGAATCGATAAGTATTAAGACATAATGTATCTGAAGTGAGTATTTACTGAGATATTTGCAGAGAAAAGTTACTTCTCGTAGGGAACTCGAATTATTGACCTGTACTACTGACACAGGCATTCGATCGCTTAACGAACAACGCGTACACGTTTTCTAGTGTATGAATACTTCTAGATATATGCTAGAATATTTCTAAAGCTCTGCTAGAGACCGTGTGTTGTCTGCAAAGCGATTGTATGTCTGTATCAGTAGTAAAGATCAATAATAATTCGAACCTTTCGCGATAAAACTTCCCTCTCAAATCTATTATGTTTTAATACTTATCTGCGACATTTTTCTTGCTCATTTTATTTCCGTAAACAAACGTGCGATGTTCTACAAGGTGGCATTGGATTCGCTATTTAAAAAAAACCTAATTTTGATTCGCAACGACTGCAAACTCGAGCAAACCGTTCCAGTGAAACCGTTCCACGCATTTTGCAAGAAGAATGAGCTACGAGGCTGAAAGAAATCAGTGTCCACGCGCAGTGGGCAGTGATTTAATTGGCACCGTAGGGGAGGTACGTAGTAGAGGGTGTTAGAGATAGAAAACGAAGTGACAGCCGATCTGTGTGAAGACGGGGCTGGAAAGAAACGATGAAGTGAGAAAAGGGCCGGCTGACGAAACGTCTTCGTATCTCGAATGCAGGTGTGTCGCGCGGTCCATGAAGAGAATCAGGAGCCCGCAAGTTCTGGACGAGCAAGACGATCCAAGAAACGTGCCTAGGGAAGCCGGTGGGCTGGCTCCTCGGATTCCTCGAATCGTCGGGATAACAGTTTCGCGTGAAAGTTTCTAGTCTTCTAACAATACACACCGTACGAACGGCCATCTTGTAAACGTTCGAGAACGTCCGCGTGCCGGATATACATACATAAATACTTACGTGACTGTTAAAACGATACAACCGCGACGGAGCTATAATCTAAGCTGCACGCGACCGTTTTTTTTTTCCGTATCAGTCAATTTTTTATTTTCGCCATTTCGAGTTGGATCGTGTCGAGGAAACGTTTTCAACCAGTTCTTTCTAATAGGTTATAAAGTGGATAGAGATATTTTTATTATAGCTCCGTCACAGTCTACCGAAACCCATCCCACTTCCTCTTACAATGTGTGTGTCTGTCCAAGAACCTTGTAATCGTCGATCGAAAAAAAAAGCAATCCGTGACAATTAAAAACACGCGACCTAACTTGATCCCATCGGCTCCGAAGAGACAGAAATTAAACAAAAAAAAAAAAAAAAACGAAAGGAAAAAAGACTATACGTACCGTGGAAATCAAGAATGTAACTAATATAGATATCGGAACGAAAACGAACGAAAAAATATATATATGCCGCGATGAGAAAGGATCGTGAGGATACAGTTTTTCTACGTCTCACTGAGAGTTGGGTCGGGGTTGTGGCCTGTTGCAGTTGTGGCCGGGCTCCCGTACATCATGAAAATCTAAAGTGCGAGCTGAAGGAAGCGAGGTGGAGGTGAAGGACGAAATGGAACAGAGAGAAAGAGAGAAAAACCAGATGAAACGACGAGAAGAAGAAGAGACAAAAGGGAAAATGGAAGAGGGTAGTCATCCAGACGAATGCTCGCTTTCCGATAGATCGCAGCAGAGGCGGAGGAAGAAGAAATATTGAAAGAGAAATTGTAAAAGAAAAAAAAAAACGAGTAGAAAATTTCGTTCGATGAACGAATTTTGTTCCTGAACGTGTCATCGCGTCATCGTCATTTTGATTCGTCATCGACACCTCGAAGCATCATCATCATCGACGTGATCATCTTTCTCCTCCACGTTCACCGTCACGAACGAATACTCGAATACTCGTCGCGAATGCCCATTTGATCGACGCATAAAATCACACTCATTTAACCCCATATCTGTAACCTCAACGCGCCCTCGATCCCCTTCACTAAAGAAGTATGTCTATCATTGACCATCGTTCCTATCAGAGTTTTCGTTGAAAAACTGCGAATAGACCAGCGAACTCGAATCATAACTAAGCGTTCTACATCATTAAAACCAAAACGGGGGAATAAAAAGCGAGCAAGAAAGAGGAGACACGGCAGACTCTGCATCTCCCATCGCGCACACGCTTTTCACCTTCGAGAAACATAAGACTTGCTTCGGTCTACGAGACGATTTCTAGTAGTCGATTAAAAATGAAAGAAAAAAAACCAACGGGAAAACGATCAAATAAATGGAATCCACATGCATTTCTCAATGCTCGAGAGCGCGCGTGCGCGTGAATCGAAGAAGTGCAGTGAATCGACGATGGTCGACCGTACACCTCGATCGTCCTGCCGTTTATTTATTTTGCGTAATCGCCTGTGTTCTATTGTTTATATCGTCGCGACGACGCGATACCGCCGTCCCATTGCATTTTTGATCGGTAACGCTCGCGGGAGAACGGGGTAGGACTCGTTTATCGTGGACGATCGATCGATAGACCGTCGACGATCGAGAGGAAGATGTGGCTGTTCGCTGTTGCCGAACTTTTCATTGTGTTCTACCTAGATCTCGCGGTATAGGTTGTAGCGACGGACACTTTCGTTGAGTTTATCACTGGTCGGTTTTGATCCTGGAACCCGATGGCTGCGAATCACTTTCGTCTTCGATCGTTTCCTTCTTCGTGCTTATCGACGTGATTATTTCGCTTTGAACGCGTAGCTCGGTTCCAGGGCCGAAACGACCGGATTCTTATCTATACATACAATTCCTTAATCAATCTGCAGATCTCTCAAGAGTATGTTTATGTCAAGTGCAACGCGAGCGACGTGTATAGGTTCGTAGCCAGTTGGTGATCAAGGCGAACCGTATGTTGATCTGGAATAAACGACTGCTTGATCGTCCACTCTATTCTTTTAATCTCACTCCTGAGAATCAGTTTTCGTGACTCGAGATTAAGATTACTTTTCGTCTCGTTTCAGATTCTGCGACTACGTGAAACGAACTCGCGTATATATTATCCGCCACTAATCTGAAGTCAGATTACTATTCGCGATTTCCACTTTGGCCCGCCACTTCTTTTTCTTTTTTTCTCGCCCCTTTTTCTAATTCACGCTTGTACAGACACGCCACGCAAGTATCGCGAGACACACAGATCGCGTGCACACATCACAGCGCTACCCTGACCGTGGTTGCGACATAAACATACCCTAACTGAAATTCCTCAACAGACAAAACGTCGAGGAACACGTGCGTTTCTTGTTACGCCAGCTATATCACTAATCGCTTGACCGCTTACTGGGCCGCACGAGCCAGCACTAAACAAAATCAAAACGAAAACCAAAAAAACAAAAAAAAAAAAAACATCAAAGTAGCAGAGAAAAAAATATGGAAAAAAAAGCATCGAGATGTCTTGTTCTTTTTTCTCTCCCCTTTCGAACGGTCCCCAGTGGACTCGGTTCGAAGGCGAGGAGGACGATACTGGAAGGGAAACGCTCTCTCATCTTATTTATTTATTTATTTATTTGTACAAGTGTCTTATTTTTCGTTGATTTCTGTACTCACTGACGTTCTCACCGAACGTCGATCGGACGCCGATAATCTGTACGAAAAACTACGTTGGCACAAAGGGTAAATCTCGCGTGGACACTGTACGCACTCGTGTCGCGGTTCTCGAGCCCTCAGCGCGATAATTAATTATCAGTAATCGCAAATCGACGAGAGAAATTTTTCATTGAAACCCATCAGATGAGATCGAGGGTATAACGTCCGACTAATAAGGGTACGAAGTAGTGTATCGACACGTCTTAATATAAGAGGCTTAATTATCGCGCTGCGTCTGTGACCGCGAGCACGTCAGGCATGAATTTATTTTACCGCTCGTAAACGTTTTTTGCGCAACTTTTAGCCGTACGGCGTCCTCGTTAATCGCATAAGTGCAACATGTACGATATAATAAAACTCGATAATAAATATGTTTCCTAGTACCAATTAGTATCCTTTTGTACTTGCTTTGCCCGTTACTACTGCTAATCGTAGACGTAGAGTCCCCTCTCCGTAATTTCACCAGACTAGCAGACTAGTAGATCGTTGAAGCTCGTGAATTGAGAGTCGTGTGCTTCGTGATCGTCCAACGAGTGAACGAACCTTGCGTTAAGATTCATCACTGACACTTCGAACGCCGTCTTCTTACGTGAACGTTGCTTGCACTCGGCGAACACATCTCACGATACTCCAGCTACACACGGCCATCGAACACTCACCGTGGACTCTCGACGCCATCTTTTACACCGTTCTTGAATTGTAGGAGGAACACTTATGAAGCAACGTTTCTCGAATTAACGATTACCGATTCTTTAATCGAAAATACGTTTTCCACCTACAAGTTTGAGAGCGACTTCTACACCTTCGTTGTGGACGTCGAATAGATCTTTAAAAAGCATCACGTGTCAAGGATTTACGAAAATTGGCGATTATCAATTGTAATTGTTCGTTTGAGCGATCTATGATTTACCAGGAAGAATTGTCTTCCGATCGTTTCAACTTCGAACATTGAACGACAACTATGCTATGAGTCGCTGAAGGGTAAGTTTTCTTAAACGTCTAGAAATCTCCAGAATCGATCGAAAAGAATAGCCATTCCAGACCCTTAATAAACGACTATACTGTAACTAAAAATCTTCTCAAAATAGATTCTCTAATAATTAATTTTATTTTTCTTTTTTTTTTAATGAGCGTTCCATTAACATGCTTCGAGTGAGCGTTTGTTAGAAAACAATGATAGTACACTCGAGCAAACTTATGACAACTTAGGTAATCTGCTCGACGAGAGCGAAGTGCTCGATTGGATGGTGAAGCAGAAGACGGACGAGAGCATCGAAGAGATCGATCGTGACCTCCTGAACAAGTATATCGAGACGAAAGAATTCCTGGCTGTCGTTTTCTGTAAGATATGTTCCACTTTATTCGCTAAAAACAGAAAAGACAAAATGTTGCACGAGAATCGTAAACTGTTCGCAGTAGCTTACACAATTCGTTTACTTCTGATTCAATGGCTAGGGGTAAGTAAGATTCATTGCGTAACCGGTCAAAATCCAGAAACCTGATCGAATAACGTATCAGTGATCCAAAATCGTAAAAAGATTACGAGGAGTACTTTATAACCACTGCTTCAATATTTACGGCTTAAATTTCCTTAAACTCGTAATTCGGCGTGATTCAAAGTTGCGTTCATCCCTTAAGTGATCCGTTAACGATCTAATATACTTCGTATCTTATTCACCTAATCAAATCTAGAGTACTAGAAATATTTTATCACTAAACTAGCGAACTCTTTGCGATTGGAACAAGAGTGTTTCGTGAAGATAAAGTATAAACGCTTGAGGGGTTGAAATCTGGTCCGTTCGAAACGAAAAAAAGATATCTCGATCCCGTAGACAAGGAGGAGGATCCAGAGAGTCCTAGGGTGCTCAGGCACGTCGAGTTGATCGACGACGAGGCAGCTGAGTACGGCATAAAGATCGTCAGGATGAAGGACCGGCTGATGGCGAAGAAGTACGGCTTCCGGAACCCGCCAGGCATCACGTACTTCCGCAAGGGGAAGAATATTAATTACGACGGGGACATCGACGACGAGGAGGAGATCCTCGACTGGCTGACCAATCCTGAGAACATGGAGCTCACCGATCACATCGAACGAATTAATAAGAAGATGTTCCACAAGATACGACAGACCACTGATTACCTGGCAGTGTTCTTCTGTGAGTACCGAAATTTGAACGAAAAGCTACCTTTGTGATTAAGAGAAAAAAAAAAAGAAAAGGGAAACGAGATTTTCGAGCATGTCGAACGCGGTGGCGCGCGTATGTTTAGACAGCAACGACTGCAAACAGTGTGGCAGGGTGTTGTCGGAAATCGAACACATCGACGACGAGGCGGACTTCGCGGGTATAAAGTTCGTGAAGATCGACGACAAGCAACTGTCCAAGCAATACGGTGTCTTTGCGCTGCCCGCTATATTATTTTTTAAGATGTCCTCCAAGGAACCAGTCATTTATGCAGGTAGGTGGATGTTAATCAAAGCTACGCGGGAGGATCGAATCTAACGATTTAATTTTCATTCGCAGGCGACTTGTACGACGAAGACCAGATTCTGCAATGGCTGATGACGCAAAAAGACCCGTCCGGAGAGGTAATCGAGGATTTGGAAGGAGAAGAGCTTTTGAATTTGATAAGAGAGTCGGAATCGTTGGCGGTATACTTCTGTAAGTCTGACAGTCCTTCAACCACGGCCAACTGCCAAGCAGGAATGTATCTCTAGCCTATTGCGTACCACTATATTCCTAATATTTTCATACTTCTACTTTATACATTCCACGTTCCATTCCGCTCTTCTTATATATATATTTTTTTTCATGCAAACTCAACTGTAAATATTACATTTGTACATTTCTTTTCATTCATAATTCGCGAAGCCAAAGATCTCTTTAGAAGATGTTTTTCAATTATTTTTTCAAACGTTTCGATCGCTATATTATAGCCAATAATTAGTAGTAGTTGACCGATAATTTTATTTAAATGTTTAGAGCGGATCTCCTCGCAACCAATTCTTCGTCCTCGTCCTTTTACGCTGATCTATCGACCACTCTTTTCTACTAAAGAGAATAACAACTGTATCGCAACTCGTTTTCGTATGATAATTCCTGTCTTGGAAGCAGGAATGCCGAAGCATACGTTTCGCGATCTCTAATCTCGTATTTTTCTCTGCGAATTGCGCTTAATGTGCTGCAATCGATTTAATCAGATTTTGGTTTTCAATTCTAAAAAATTGTTCGTCGTCCTTGTTATTGACATTTCACGTTTTTTTGTACACGTCTCTTCGTGATCGTTGCTACTTGGCCTGTCTGTCTATCTCACCTTCTTACTCTCTTTGTCTCTGTCTGTTCCTCTTTCTCTATCTCTCTTTTACTTCTATCTGCCCTTCGTCTCGTCCATACGCTGTACACGTTGTCTGCTAATGCCGCAGGGAACAGAACGCTTTGTGACTTGTGTCAGGCAAAATATCAACGCAAGCAGACTCGACAGAAGGAGCGCAAGATCATCGAACACGAGGCAGCCGAAGAAATCGATGGTACACGTGAACACAGAAAAAGAAACACTTGAGTTACCGACCTGATTTATGTTTTCTCTTTTCTTCTTTTCTTTTCTTTTTTTTTTTCTCTCTACAAGTTTAGAATATCAACCAGTTTAGAGTATGTTCCAGATAGTTCATCCAGATTGCATTCATCACCCTGTGCGCCACCCAGAATACCACCGACACTCACCAATTACACCATACAGCACAACAATATAGTACTACGCCACGTAGTGACTATATGACATGTTTTTATTCGAATTTTCCTTTTCGCGAATACACTTTTTTCGCTTTTCAATATTTTCTCAAAGGGGAAAGGGCCCGCGTTACTTTTTGTTCGCGACAGAAATTGAATCTTTTCAATTGCTAAACGAATTTAGCCCCTGCCCTCCGTTTTGAAGTTGGACAAATTTTTGCCGGATCTTTCCCGGATCGTGCGATTTTTCGTGCGTCCCACACACAATTACACTGTCACAGAAGTGTACCTGCACGATTAGAGAGCATGCACGGAGAGTATCATAGATCTAGACGGCAGAAACCACCATAGTGACCCTAGAGACCCCGCTGACCAGCATGCCAGCAATTTTTGTTTGATTCGTGTTTAGATAGAGCTGCAATCAGATGAGTATGGTCAGTCAAAATCGTCGTTCTCGACCGAGTTAGTTTCTTCCCATAGATGAAGTGGATATACCGCTTTCTTAGATCATCGCTCAATCATCCGTATTACCCAATCACTATCTCATCGTAACAAATCGTTGTCTTATTAGTAGTGACCACTTCCACGTGTTCGTGAATGTTATAACGATGCAGTGTCTCTTTAGATGCCGAAGACTGCGATCAATGCATCGGGATCCTCGAGGAACTGGAGAACATCGACGACGATTGCGACAGACACGGTATCACGTTTGTGAAGACTCAAGTGAGTACCAAAATGGCCATTCGTGAAACTGTAAAGAGTTCAGCGACCATTGGTGAAAAATTTAAAGAATGAATAAGATAAAATACTAAAATTTCTGCTAAGAGTGGCTGAACATGCTGTATATTTATTATTTGATGTATGACTAGGAGATTTTTATTGTTTTTATAGGATTACAAAGTGGCGGAGGATTATGGAGTGACAGAATTCCCAGTGCTGGTGTACTTTGAAAACCTAATACCAAATGTGTTCGAAGGTCCGTTATATTTGTTTTAATGTTAATATTATAGTCGGTTAAATCACGAACTACTTCGAATATCTTTCTACATAGGTGACTTAAGAGTGGAGGAAGAGGTTCTACAGTGGTTGATTACGCAGAAGACGGAGGATCGAATAGAATTGATAACTAGAGTAATGTTGGAGAATTCTGTTGAAGAGACACAGTATCTCGCAGTTTACTTCTGTAAGATTTCTTATTGTCTTCTATCGAAATTAATCTAATCGATAGTATGAATACTGCTTCACATGCATATATCGTTTCATTGCAGACAAGCAAAATTGCCATATATGCGATGAAATTTTGGATGGGTTGGAAAAAATCGACGACGAGTGCGACGTGTTTGGCATTCATCTGGTAAAAATTCAGGATCCCCAGCTAGCGAAACGATACTCCATCAAGACGTTCCCTGCATTGGTTTACTTCAGAAACGGCAACCCTCTTCTTTTCGAAGGTTTCTAAATTTTTCTATTTGAAAATCATGATTATTCCTCTCTCTAAAATTTGGATAACTTTCAATGAATTCGAACAGGTGATTTGCAAAACGAGGAATCGGTTCTGGAATGGTTGATCGACGACGATAATCGAGAACTGGCGGACGAGATCGAAGCTGTGAATGAAAGAATGTTGGAGAGACTTCTCGACGAATCTCCATTCTTAGCCGTTTTCTTCTGTAAGTTGTTCCTTTTTTTAACAAACTTACAAAACTTTCTCACGTTCACTCGAATCGAATATTATTCGAATCAGACGACGAAGACTGCCCCGAATGCGACGAGATCATGGAGGCTTTGGAGAAGATCGATGGCGAGGCAGACTTATTCGGCATCGATTTCGTGAAAGTGCTCAGCACCGAGGCTGCTGAGAAATTCGGAATTCTCAATGTCCCATCGCTGGTTTACTTTCGCAAGAAAACACCTCTGATCTACGACGGCGATCTGACCCAGGAAGACAAGATTCTCCAATGGCTGACCTCCCAAGACGTGTTTGAGATCAAAAACGAGATCGAGGAAGTGAACAAGAAGATGCTGGACAAATTGCTGGACGAAAACGAATTCCTAGCTGTCTTCTTTTGTGCGTACTGAAGAAACATCCCTTCCTTGTTTCTAAATAGAAATACAATCGAGGAAAAATTTGTAACGGTTTAATTGGTGTCTTCAGATGAACACCACAGTAAGGAGAGCGAAGAAGTGAACGAAAGGCTGGAAAATATCGACGGCGAAACGGACAACTTGGACATCACGTTCGTCAAAATGGCGGACCCGCGATACGCCAGAAAATGGGGCGTTACTAAACTTCCTGCCATCGTCTATTTCCGCAAGAGATTCCCCAGTATCTATCGAGGTAAAACAATCGTTATCTGATCCCAATTTGTCGAATCATAATCGTTCTCTTAACAGGTGACCTGCGCAAAGAACAAGAAGTCCTGGAGTGGCTACGCAAAAACAGGTACCGCCAACCGGAACTGAACATCTACATGTACATGCTGATCGCGATCACCGTTCTGTTCGCCATGTACACTGGCTTCCTGTTGTCGTGTTTCCGGTCGGAACCAACGACGCCCACGCCGCACCCGAAGCAAGCGTGAAAATTCGTGCGTTAAGAGAGCCAGGAAATGAAAGATAGAGAGTGAGAAAGAGAGTAAGAAAGGAAGGGAGAGAAAGAGAGTAAAAGGGAGAGAAAGAGAGTAAAAGAGAGAGAAAGAGAGAGAGAGAGAGAAAGAAAAAAAGGAGGAACGAGAGAGTACAGATTTATGGATTCTGTTGCTGCGCGTATGTGCGTTGTTCTTGTTGTTGATCCGACTCGTTTTACGTAAGATTAAACGGCGGCCGTTCGTCCGGAACGAACGATCCGTACCAAGGCTCGACGATTCTACGAGGATGACGACGAAACCTGTCTATGTATAATTTCATTTTCCTTAGACGATTAACGAACGACGAGAAAAATGATAGACTTTGCCGCCGTAAACAGGCGCAAAAGGTTGTCCGTGAATTCCGTGAGCGCGTGGTATGCTTGCATAACGTGGACCAAATCCATCCGATTTTCTATAGGAAGATTGGTAGACCTCTGTCAAATTGAAAGATGGCGCGGACGTTTTTAGGGGTTGCGAGCGTACACGAGGTGACGTTTGCGGGTGTTCTGCTCGAGTTTTATTCCAGACGAACTACCATTGTATCGTATATATTTATATATGTATATAAGAGGTGATCGTTATACGTTTGCCACGATGTCTCTTGATCGCGTTTAAATCACTTTACAGCGACAACGTTGTGTGATATATACATATACTTTTACTGTATTGCTTTGTAACGATAGGGATATATTATGTTGTATCGTATTCCATTCACTTTGTATTAACTTCTGCTGACTCGACGATTTGTTGCTGCGTTTTCAGGGTGAATAAAATTGATCGGCACTTGTGTACATACACTGTTATTTTGCCGCTGTTCATGGAATGTTGCTAGACAATTCGATCAACGAGCAATCTACGGTTTCTTCTTTTCCCCTTCTTTTCTTTTTGTACGTGTTCCTTGTAAATTTCATTGTTTTACCGCCGATTAGTATTGACAGTGGTCTTGTTCTGCATCTCGAGTGATCACCTTTGGTCCACGTATAATTTAAATGTTCGCGAATACGGTTTACAGATTTTCAGCATACCCTCCCGGATCATCGCTGATTTCTGTTTACTACGAGCGGGACGAAAGGATAAGAATGTACGCGAAATGGTTAAATACTGCCTATCCGATGCTCATATTTTGTCAAGGAAAGGCTAATGATGTTAATATGATCATGAGGAATAAAGAGCGAACCCTTGGACCAATTCCAAACTGCTTAAAGTGCCACTTCCGTCTGCCAATTGTAAATAATAATATAACAGTGTGAACGATGCATTACATACATAAATACAAAGAAGAGGACGATTTTTCCTTCCATCTTCAAGTTTCACTGTTTTCTTCGTTTTTCTTTTTTTCATTTTTGTCCACAGAACACTGCATAGATTAATTAATATACGCGTATTAGGTAAATTAGCTCTTTTTGGATACATCTTCGACTTAGAAATTTCTTGTTGACTCATTACATATGTATTTAAAATATGTCTCTGAAAAATCAATGAAATTTTCGAAATATAACTGGGATTATGGCAATATGCCAGTGCGTAAATGATACCCATTGTCCATTTTATTAGCATTCTATCGTTTTCTCTATATAAAAATAAAATTCAATAAAACAAATAAGATTTTTAATAAAATTCATTGTTATGTTCAATTATTAATGAATACTAAATTATGAATACATGAATTATTGAATTACATGATTTACATGAATACTTATATAACAAAAAGATTATTATTTTACGATTAATAAATTTTTAAGGGCGATTCTTTCTGAATGTGCATCTTTTTTTAAAGAATTTAACGCAACCTTTCCGCGTGAACACTTCTATAAGCTTTAGTGTTAAAAGTAATCAAATTTCAAATTTACCGCCGTTACGCAAAAACCGGAAGAGTGGTAGTCAACTTCAGGATAAACGTTTCGACAGCTCTGAAGTACTCAGCGGTTGAGAATTTCTTTACCCAGCGGAAGAATGGCGGACGCGTAAGTGTTGTTCAAACTCGTAATGAAATCTAAAAACATCACTAGTTAACATGATTCTAATATTCTCAAAAAGTATTATTCTTAATTCTCTTTAAGTCTTTTATCATAGATTAGTTATAGTTTTTATTTTCCTCACGGAAATAAGAAATTATCACACAGTGCTGACACAAGTCATACTGTTGATCAATATGAAATATAATTAATATTACACCCCCAATGTGTACATTAATCCTTTAATGTAACATTAATTTTTACTTAGTCTGGTATCAGATTTTAATGATAATCGTTTGAAGTGAAAACTACATTCTTGTAATTTAAAGCAACTTAACCTAACTTCAATTTTGTGTACCATGCGACTAGTCTATTTTTATGTGAGTTGGACATATAATTTTTAATTTAACATTAATAATTTACTTTGCAGGAAGGCAGAAACTGCACCCGCGGCTAAAAAGCTGCCAGCGGTACCAGAATCGGTTCTTAAGAGAAGGAAAACTCGCGAAGCAGTACGTGCTGCACGTCTTCAAATATCTATTAAGGTACTTTCTTAAAACTCCTAGTTCAATGTTTAAAATCAGCATAAGCGATTTAAACAATTTTATCTCAATATTTAGCACCGTGCGAGTCTTTACCGGAAGAGGAAAGAAATATTCAAAAGGGCTGAGAAATATGTGAGAGAATACAGAACAAAAGAGAGGGACGAAATCAGATTAATAAGACAAGCCAAAAGCCGTGGCAATTATTATATCCCTGGAGAAGCACGTCTTGCATTTGTTATTCGTATTCGAGGGTAAATAAGATTCCTTTGTTGGTTCAACCATTTTAGTGCTACTAAATTATTGGTAGATAACGTGTAAACAAATACTATTATTTTAGTGTGAATCAAGTAGCTCCTAAGGTGCGCAAGGTACTTCAACTGTTTCGCCTTAAACAAATTAATAATGGTGTATTTGTAAAACTAAACAAGGCAACAATTAACATGCTTCGTATCGTTGAACCTTATATCACATGGGGATACCCAAATCTGAAATCAGTCAGAGAACTGATTTACAAAAGAGGATTTGCCAAAATAAATAGGCAACGTATCCCAATTACAAGCAATTCCATCATCGAAAAGAAACTTGGTCAGTACATTTACCATTTATTCTTCCCCTAATGTAATGTAAATTATTTTTGTACGTTTGACAAGTCCATGGGAGTTGTATGCTTCTATTCTAATCTACTCCCTTCCATCTTGTCAAAGAGTAATAGAATTTTTGTAGGTCTCTTCCACATATCTTTGGAATGGTCTTGAAACGATTCTTACAGTTTATAATAGTATTGAATAATTTTTTTTGCTAACATTAAACGTGTAATTAACACGGGAACTATTGTTGTAGGACGCTCTGGTATTATTTGTGTGGAAGACTTGATTCATGAAATATTCACAGTTGGACCAAAGTTCAAGTTCGCAAGTAATTTCTTGTGGCCATTTAAGGTATATAAATCTCTAAATCCAATTTATCGACATAGGCATGGTTGTAAAGACATTCAATGTTCTATTAACCTCCTACTATGTCGTAAAGTAATACGAGTTTCTCTTTTTGGTACGCATGTAATTTTGCGTTTCTTAGTCTAACTCAAACACTTCAATTAGTCTTCAGAATTCGATGAACTTTTAATTACCCTACTGTATTTATACCAATTCATTCATTTCGATTCGTTCACTTAGCTGAACACACCCAACGGCGGATGGCGCAAGAAGACTAACCACTATGTCGAAGGTGGTGATTTCGGAAACCGTGAGGACAAAATCAATGAACTTCTCAGGAGAATGGTTTAAATTTATAAAAATCTTGATAAATAAAAGTTTAAATACAACACGTTACATTGAATCATATTTTACCTACACTTTCATTTAGTATATTTATATAATAAAGATAGAAGCTTGCTTCCCAACATCAAAAATGAATTAAATATTAAAATGAACATGTTATTAAAGAAAACTACAATTCACGAGATTACATAGAAAGAAGTATGTACAGATGTATATATTTGTTGTTACCTATTACTGCAATCAATAATCTATACCTGCAATGCTGTACGAATGTTAATTACACAAATACTCTTTATTTGAACGTGCAAACTTTTCAAACAGAAACGCATGCGCTGGATTACTGTACCGAATAGTCAGTCGGTATTCTATACTATAATATAATCTGAGAATGGTGTGTCAAAGCGAAGTTTGCTGGTTCGAATCTTGTTTCAAAGATTTTAGATTGAATATTTTATTTTCTAATAGGATATTATTTTTAACGTAGAAAAAAATTTTGTTATAAATTCTACTAAATATATTGCAAAGATATCGAGAAATCGTTGAATGTTAAAATTATATCATAAATTTTCTCACGCGTACGTATTACACGCCTAACCTTAATACAGTTTTGTGCTTGGTGCAAAAAAGGTTATGATTGTAATTAATTTTCTATGGTATCAATAAATTTTCACAGCACTTTAATTATTTCTTCGCGTAAGAAACTGACTCGGCCCACGTGTTCGTCTGTAACAGCTAATAAATTGTATTTGATTTTGGATTAGAGTGCAAAAAGCCTGTTTCAACGTTGCATGTTCTAGGTTCAAGTCCTGTTCATGTTAATTCTCTTTTTAATAAATTGAAAACAATTTTTTTATGCCACAAAATATTGCGAAAAAATAGTTAAATAACCTGTGAATTTTTAAATATTGCTCCACTCTAGAATAGCATAAAAAATGTATTACTTCAATATCCTCCTTAATTCCATATAAAACATAATATTCGAAATTACATAATATCTGTATGTTTTTACTATTCCAGATTATATTAATAATGAACAAAAAGACTGTGGATCCTAATACTTCATCAGATAATGTGAACTCGATCATTAAATCCAATCATTCATTAGCCAGGAATACTAAAATGTTCATCCTTCCGCCACATGTGTTACAAAATATTTGCCTTGGTAATTCTATGGAAAAAGGTAAGCTAATTAATTATTATAATAATTTAAAATGTAATACATATGAATTTTTGCCTATTTCTCATTCAATATTTTCTTTTGCAGATGAAAATATAGTTTCTACCTTAGAATTTATAAAAAAAGATAGCACTAAAGATCATAAGATTTGTACATCAACTGGAAACTGTACAAATTCAAACAGTGTGATAAAATCAGCCACAGTAGTAAAAGTTGAGGTAGATGATATGGATAACGAAAGTTTAAGAAGTGCAACAGAAGTACCTGCAAATGAGGAGAACTTAGTGTCTAGAGCAGTCCATATAAAGCAAGAAAAAAATATTCATAGTACTATAAGGAAAGACAACAGTAACACAAAAGCAGATTACTTGGTAGATGTTGTAGGGAAAGGGATTACTGTAGAGCAAGTAAAATGTACTAGTAACAACTTAGAAATTAATCAAACTACCTCAAATGATGTACCAAAGCTTCAGGGAGAAAATGTAGAAAGTATGTTAGAAGATCAAAGGGAAATAGAAATTGATGGAACTGTTCTTGGCAGATCTAAACCTGTTTGTGAACAAGTACACATTAATGATGGTATTATCACGTGTAAGGAGACTAAAATTTTGAATAAAAAGAAAAGAAGTACTCCTAATAATAAATCAAATCAAGCAATAATATCTAATACTTTATCGGATAAAACTGAAGCAAATGATCTTAGTCAAATAATGTGTATAAAACAAGAGCAACAAAATGAAAATGATTTACACCTTTCTTCTACTTCTATCACATCAGCTGTAACAACAAATTCACTGTCTTTGATTTCCAGTAATATTTCTAGAATTCATTCTAACACTAAAAATAACGATGAAAAATCGTCTGTACAAGATTTACAAAATTATACAAATGTAGAAAATAATAAAAATTTGGAATCGATAAATTCGAGAGATATACAATGCTATAAGAGTAAAAATGAAGTAAGAATGGGAATAATGAATACCTCTGTACTTGAATCTGCTACTACAAAAAAGAACAATATAGAAACATCTGAAAAATTAAAAGGAATAAAAAATTTAAATAATAAAGGAAACAATATAAGTGGTGATGAAAATAGGATTAATTTAATCTCTACAACATCAACTAGTTCATTAAAACAAGAAACTGTCAATGTAAGCTTGGTAAATCAAATTGACACCAGTCAAGTACCAGTAAAAAGAAAGCGAGGAAGACCTAGGAAAACACAAAAAACTCCAGATGCTTCAGTTTCAGATTTAAATACTTCGCAAAAAAATAATGATGTTTCTACTACAAACACAGATATACATAGTAAGGAAGACGATAAAAAATCGTGTAACATTAGTAATACTGATGACTTAAGTGATGGAGACAGTACTGAGGGTAATATTCCAAATCCCACTACTATTAAAAAAAGAGGTAGACCACCAGGTACAAGTATTGATAAAGTTACAGGCAGAGGCAGAGGGAGAGGTAGAGGTAGAGGCAGGGGCAGAGGCAGAGGCAGAGGCAGAGGCAGAGGTAGAGGTAGAGGCAGAGGTAGAGGCAGAGGCAGAGGATCGTCTAATCTTTCATTAGAAGCTGAATATATACCAAATTCAGAGGGACCAATATCTACAGAGCAAATAGAAGAGGACGATTCAAATGCAATTAATACTGCTGCTCATGAATCAAAAGTAGGTTTTGTAACAAAATGTTTATGATATTAGGAGTATGTATGACATTGTTTAATATTAACTAAATTGTATGAATATTATTTTTTATTCTATTTAGCCAGAGTTAGTAACTTGTGCCAAATGTGAAGTAAACATATTAAAGAGCCAGTGGAATACGCACAACTTATTTAAGCATAACAATATGAGTTGGATAAATGGTGATGAACCAATAGTAAGTGCTTATAAATAAATTAAAAAATTTTGTAAATACTGCTTATTAAGAACCTGTATGTTTTAGGATTTCGAGAATGATGTTAGATTATGGAAAAAGGTATTAACATTGGCTATTAAAACGAAAAAGGGTCAATTATCTTGTGAGAAATGTGGAACTGTAAAGCGCAGTGTGAACGGTTTCATATCTCACATGCAATTTTGTGGAAAATCGGAAGAAGTATGTTTATAATTGTTCGACTAAAATTAATAATTTATTTCAATAATTCGACAGAAAAATATGACGTAATTACGATAATTCTATGTGACAGGAAAAGCAAGCTTTGATGGTAACTTGCCCTATTTGCGGTGCTATCATGATGCCATCGTCTATGGAAATACATGAAAGGAGCCATAGGCAATCGGAACAAAGTAAAATAGTGGAATCACAATTATATACTCCAGATAATGAAAGAGTAAAACGTAAAGCTGCAGAGAAGTAAGATTTAAATTAAAGAGTTTACGATCAAAGTTGAATAAAGATAGTGATATGATATTTTAATTGTAGGGCTGTGTCGAAAATTTTAGAATTCGTCAAAGATCCCCCTGAGAAAAAAGTAAAACTTGACCCTTCTATGCTGGTATATATTATGTTTTAAAACTAAATAAATCTAAATAACATATTAAGTGAATAATTGTATGAAACTATTATCTATTATTATAGAAGCGTATAATAAAAACGCCAGAATTTGAAAAGAGTATTCCATCAGTGTGGAAAGGTATATGGAAAAAAGAATTGTCTTCAAAAGGAAAAATAAGTTGTCATCAACCAGGTTGCACTTATACGTGCACATCTTATGAAGATATGTGTAAACATTCTTCCAACTGTAACTTTACTCCTCAAGAGGTATACATGTAATTAATATTACTTTTATAAGGTATGTTATACGTTAAACACGCATGTTTTATTTTATTGCAGTGTTATCTGTGTAAAATATGTAAATTTTCAACTAACTCCAATGAAGATATGGTAAAGCATGTAACAGAAGAGCATGCAACAACACAAGAAATCGATAAATCATCAGACTTTGAAGAAGATGGTTATAGTTCGGACGAAAGTAAGAATAAATTTGATTATAAAACGAAAACACGAGTTACATTTAATGACGATTTATACTTTCAGAAACATCTTACACCATGAAGTTTTTGGACAAGGAACAACTACATAAAGTTCGATGGTCAGAGCCGTATCTCCCTGCGGTACAGTGGACTTTAGAATTGTAAGTACTTAGATTATCTACGATTGTTAGTACGTATTTTTATTCAATGTTCGAATAATTGAATATCGTTTTCTTTTATAGCGAGAGGAAAAACTATGAATTTTCTTTGTTTGACGAATATTTACCAAATCAGTTTACATTGTTAAACAATGTGGATACTTTTAAATATTTGCCAGAATTAGAAGTTTCTATGCGAGCGAAGAAAGGGACTGCATTTGAAGAACCACGTAATACAGAAATATCTTGGAAACAATGGAAACGCTTTGAAGGCGGTTTAGATGAAGGTCCGCACATTGGCAAAACAATTCCCCATGTCAAACAAATTCGCAAATTTTATTTGTTTTTTAGATGTTTCAGTATAGTATTAATGTATCCTCTTGACGTTTAATATTAGTATGCTATGCTAACTTTTCAGATACCCCAACTTTTTTTACTGGTGGTCCAGTATGGGCATTAGCATGGTTACCCATTCCATCGCCGATGTATTCTAAGGAACCTTGTCAATATATCGCGATTAGTACTCATCCAACAATGGAAAGTGAATACACCGTAGGAAAATCGCACTCTGGGCATAATATAATACAAATTTGGAGCGTAGGACCATTGAAGTATGAGTTAGTAGCAAACGAACAGTTAATGAACTGGAATATTTAGCTATATTCTGAAAGTACTATCTTTTCATTTAGGATTGACGATGATAAAAAAGAATCTCCTACTTTATCGTATGCAATTGTACATAATAGCGGCACCGTATGGTGCATAGAATGGTGTCCTTCTGGATGTTATCAACATGAAAATCTGAACAACTACGAGAAAAAAAGTGAAACGCATTCTAGTCTGAAACGGATGGGTATGCTCGCTGCAGCTTGCTCAGATGGAAACGTACATATTTATTCGCTACCTTTCCCGGAAGAATTAAAATTTAAGAAAACCGCAGATCACGAGTAAGTAAACTTTGTTCAGATTATTTAGTTTTCTGTTGGTATTAACATTTATTACCATAGGTGGCCTATATATTCTACTGATCCGGTATTAACGTTAGTGGTGAATATTTCAATGTATGATATCAATGATCAACATTGGCAGTGTACTAAGTTATCATGGACGAAAGAGCATGGTCATAAGTAAATTTTATATTATATAATTATTATTTAATTACATAATTTTAAAATGTGTAAAATAGAAGGAAAGAGAAAAGTTATATATGATATCTTTCAGTACAATTGCCGCTGGATTTTCAAACGGTTACATCGCTTTGTGGGATCTAACGTACAGATCACCGTTATCAATGGAGAAAAGACAAAACACATATTTTATAAATGCATTTCAGCATTTTTATGCTCATGGTAATGCCGTGAGTAGTAAGTATCATTCTTGGTTTTTGTAATGAAAATTTTGAGAAATTTTTACATTAAATAAAGCAACATATTTAAAAATATATCGTTTTTACAGTGGTAGCGTTAGTTCCATATAACGGAGAAAGATTTCTAGCATCTGGAAGTTTAGATAGATCATATAAATTTTGGGATTTAGAAGATACAAGTACTCCTCAAACTTCTATGCAAAAGGGTATTATAGCAGATGGTGCCTGGATGACACATTGGCCGTGCGCGGTTGTTAGTTTCGATGATGCCCTTGGGTAAGAAACAACATCGAAAAAAGTATTTTCAATCTATAGTGGAATTCGCTTTTTAATGTCTTATTATTCTACTCACAGATACAAGCATACTAATACATATTTGATTTCGTTAAGAGAACACGAATTCAAATATTATCCTATTTTAGGAACAAATTCTCCCACATATGTAAGTAATTTTGGAAGATATACATTCTATAAAATCGACAACATTTTATTGAAAAATTTTATAGGCCTTAGCAGTTTCTGACTACGCGAATAGCATTGCGCACGGCACATTAGCAGGAGAAATATTAGCGGTCTTTGCTCATGAACTTGTGCACGGTAGAGATTATACAAATTTGCATAAAAAGAGAAAGGTATTTTCTTTTATCGTTATTTGGTAATATGTTAAAACTTTTCATATAGATTTAAGTGCGAATGATGTTCTTCTAGTTGAGTTCATTTGTCAAAATAGTGGACTTCTCGGAAAAAGAAGATGATAAGAAGAATGATAAAAAGCCCAAAAAGAATTCAAAGGATTATTACTATATGCCAGAAACTTATACTCAGTGCTGTGATCGATTTGGTATTATTTTCTGTGATAATTTAAAAGTAAGTATTTTTAACAATTTTGATATTATATAACCTACTTTATCTCTATGTTTTATGTTATATTAATAAATTCTTAGAATATTAAACGATATGCGCGTAAAGGATCATCAGCCGCAGAAAAATTAACCGCTGTACCAATTGAAGAATACCCATTCATGTCAGTAAACAGAGTGCGTATATTACGACTATTTTTATCTGGTTTAATATCATAATTTCGTCTCTGGAGACTATCAAATATTAAATTTTAGATATCATGGAATCCGAATGCATGGAGTTATTTGTGGATGGTAGTTGGCTACCAAAATGGTTTAGTGAGACTATTGAATTTCAAATATATGTCTATGCCAGATGAATTAAAAACATTATTGCCTGAACACGTAAAATTTATGCTTGATAAAACAAAGGTGACAGCGAAAGATCCTTCTTAATGTAAGAAGGGACAGTTACTATTTATGCATATAAAGTTAAGCATAATAAGATCGACAGTGATCGCTTGTTGTTTAATATGTAGCAAATTATTTTTTTAACTTTATACATATTAGGCCCCATTTTTGTTTACAAGGACTGACATGCCAATGATTAAATAAGATTTATTGTTATATGTATATAAACTAAATTTATATTGTTTAGATTTCATTGAATATGAATTTACATGATTTTGTACAATATGTACACCTTTTGCAATTTCGAATATATAAAATTCTATTAATAAACGAAATTTATCGCAGCCTTAAACTGTTATCAGTGCGTACAATCTCTAACATATTATGTCTTTACGTTTATATACTCGTTAGATAAAATACATTTTATCGTAAAAGTATATAGAATGAAAGTAATTTTTAAATTTTTAAATGTTTAAAGAATCATTTGCGATAAACTCTGTTTTTAACTTATGTATATATATGCATAAACATTAACAATTATAGATATATCGCAGTAAAATGATCCCTTGGCTTTATATTCGACGAAGAGCTTTGATACTTCATAATAATGTGAAAAATATAAGGCGCACTATATATTATTATATGTTTCAAACCTTGTATGATGAACGGAACAGACGATTATTTGTATGTTAATAAACTTTTTCCTCGACGTCGGCGAAACAATACGTCATGCTTCATTTCGCGCCATTAACCACGTGATTTTAGAGCATACTGTCAGATCTGCGCGTGTAATGTATGCGCATGTAGATGGCTATTTCCGCGGACGAGTGGGGGTAAAGGACCACAATGAAATGTGGTAGGGGTCGTGTGTATATACATACAATCAAACGAAGAAAAGCATCGTGGCCCAAAACACAGTGGAGGGAAATGGAACATTTCGTGTAACGACGAATATTATATAGTTCATCATTCTTCCTTTGATATTTGAAACGAAACCGGTATCGTTGTTGCTTTATCTCGCTGACGGAAGTTCACGGTATCAAATATAAATTCTCACATACTCTAATGACAAGTATAATTCAAAGTATACACACATACAGCATTTAAGATTATAAGAAGCCATCGCGAAACGAAACTATTTTATTTCGTTTTAAGTACTTGGTACATATATTTACAAGTAAGTGAGGTATTTTCTCTTCTTTCCCTTTTTCGTTTCTGAACTCTAAACAAATAAATATAAGAAGAAACGTAAGACATTCCAACTTTGTTTCAAGTGTTTATAATAGGAGCGTGCGCACGATAGTTATAAGAGCGCATAAAGTTTTTTTTATACATGCTTTGTAAAAATGTTACGATACAATTAATGTCATACGATGAAATTCTTTTTAGTAATGGGTATTAATCCAATGAAGTGGAAGACCAGAAATGTACTTTACACTATTCTAACACTCCTGATTCTTTATGTATTTTTTGTATATAAAAAAAAACATCATGTACTGTTCGAAGGTATAATAAAAGATTCAAATCCCATACATGTATGGGAATTCGTAGCAGACTTTAGTAACATGAAAAAATTGAATCCGACAATGTACGTAAAATAAGAAATGATTGCTTTGACACTTTTTCCGCGTGGTTGTTTTTGTTTAATATTTTTATTGGGATTTGCAGAGAAGATTTTAATGTTATCGCAGAAAGTGGAAATTACGATCATTGGAAATATTCGGTTGAGTATACGGAACACTTGAGTCATATACCAATTATTCGAAATAAAGCACATGGACATTATGCTATACATCAAGATGACAATGGCTACTTAATTACTTCGAAACATCAGACGTGTTTTTTTTCTAAGTTTGGATGTTGTGAGTGAACATTTTTATCAAAAAGAAAAACAAATTTTTCGTGTAATTTAAGACACAGTGCCGGTAACCAAATGAAACTTTAAAATGATTCTAATCTTAAATTCTAATTCTCGTTTCAGTGGAATCGATCTCGCAATTCAGATTCGATCGTGACGGGGGCAAAGATACAAAATGTATCGAAACCGTACAGTATGAATGTCCGATTGTATTTTCACCACTATGCTATAAAGAAGTTATGTACCAACGAGAAGAAATTATGAAGAGATTAAAATTAAAGTTCTCGAAAGCGTCGTAAAGTTCAAAGCGGTTAATATTGTTAATATAAATCTGTTTTACCGATTCTTAAAAACTTGAAATGTATTACTTTTACTCCGTTTAAGACTAAATCGTGCACTTTTTTCAGTTTAATAATGCACTGTCTTATAAAATATAATGTGTGTTGTATTGAAAACATTAATCTTAATTTATAGCTGCATGTATATTTTACGAAAATTTTCGTATGATATTTTATATAACGCGCTATTAATTTATATACACATATATGTGTCTATCATTAGTATGACCAACATTAAAGTATAAAATCTCTGACAAAGTAACAAAAAAGAATATAGAAAAGATCAACAATTCATTGAAAACATATACATGAGAGAACGTGTGAAAGGGAAACAGAGATCGTGAACTCTTTGTATTTTTATTTATATTTGTTGAAATATATATCGTTTGTAGGACATTTAATCAATATTCTGTATAGGTTTATATTACAACTTGAAACATGTCCAATAAATTCGAGGCGTAAGTGAAACTAGCGTTCTTATTTCGTCGTGCCTTTTTCTGTGGGCTAGATAGAGGTTAGATTTGTTTTAAATAGAAAACAAAATTCATTGACATACTGTCTCGTTTAATATCGATTTTATACGTGTCTTATCGATTAATTTAACGCGTTATCTATTAATTTTTCGTCGTAAAGTATTTACTAACTAGTTCCAAATAACAAAACACGTGATAAGACCTGACATTTGTTAAAAACTAAGTACCTTCTACTATATCGATATGTCCGTGTGCTAATTTTATTGCAATTTTTCTGAGATTTTCAACCATTACTAAACAATAATGAAATTGTATTTCTCTGCATGTGACCGTGTAGAAGCAATGCTCTTATGTCGTTATTTAAAAAGTATGAAATAAACAAATGAAGCCTGTGTCTCATAGTGGTTTTGAATGAAAATCGTATATAAAAAATTGTAAGAATAATTCGATGATAATATTCGCAGTTTTATGAGACTTAAGTTATAAATTATAATAGTACTTGCAGGTTAAAAACTAATGAAGACAGTGGAGATGATGAAACACAGACGAAAGATATTCAAAAAACCGAGAAAGATTTGCTAGTAAGTATTGCTTTCCTTTTCTTCTATTAATGTTTTCATTAAATAGCATATATATATTTATATATGTATATGTATATTTATTGTAGCCTCCAATAGAAATTAGTCCAAATGAGCACAAATTACAATATGCATATGCATTATGGTATAGTCGGCGCAGTCCCGGTAAACAGTCAAGTATACAAAATTACGATCAAAATTTAAAATTGGTTGGTAGGTTTGCAAGTGTGGAGCAGTTTTGGAGTCTTTACAGTCATTTAATCCGGCCATCAGAATTGGCAACGCCTACAGATTTTCATCTATTCAAAGTTGGCATAAAACCTATGTGGGAAGTAAGTGGTTTAATGTCTTTTTATTGTCAACTAGCTATTATACTTGAAGTGCTAATATATCATTTGTTTCAGGATGAAGCAAATCAAAAAGGTGGTAAATGGATAGTAAGATTAAGAAAAGGTTTAGTTTCTAGATGTTGGGAAAATCTTATATTAGCTATGTTAGGAGAACAATTTATGGTTGGAGAAGAGATATGTGGAGCTGTTGTATCTATAAGGTTTCAAGTAAGATAATTTTTACTATATTAATGCTATGAACCATGAACTGTTAATGATTATATATCCTGGATATTAATAGGAGGATATAATATGTTTATGGAATAAGACTGCATCTGATTATGTAATAACAGCACGTATTAGAGATACCTTAAGGAGAGTATTACATCTTCCAGCAAGTGCCTCAATGGAATACAAAACTCATAATGAAAGTTTAAAGAATGTTCACCGGCTCTAAAACCTTGTGAAACTAACTCAAAACCTTGAATTGTTGAAGTTGGATGTTCAGGTAAGTTATATCAAATTATTTTAGGTAATATCCGTTCACTTATTGTGGTACAAATTGTGTACTCTTATATTTAGCCAATTGATACTTGTGAGAAGATGATACTTAGGAGAGAAATATTTTACAACTAAAAAATTTGAATGGCCATCTTATTGGATAACACATTTTATTCACAAGTGTCCCATTGTAACTTATGTAAATAACAAATACATATTGATAATAAAAAAAAAGAAAAAATTCCCTTATTTCCAAAATATATATAAAACTTTTATAATTATTTTTTACTAAACAATTTAACAAAAGAGCATAATTCGTACAATACATTACGTTGTATGTACGGACGTAGAAAGTATTTAATTATTAAAATAAACAATCCCTCTATATGCCAAATATTTTTATTCAAGGGTACTTAAAATTTGAAGCCCATTTTTACATACGGTATTTATACATTTTTACACGAGATCACGTTTCTTTAGAATGTGTGTATAATTATTAATGCGATTTGTACATAATGCTTCTATCCACAAAGCATTTCAACCGAAATGAAGCGATTAATTTTGATACAAACGTTAATATATTTTTATACTTTAACTTGAGATATATGTATATAAAAAGACGGTAATTTTGTTGAAATTTTAATGTATATACAAACTTTTTGTTTTATGCATATTTAAGGCAATGAAGCATTAACTTGGACAAGAATGTGTGTAGCGTCACATACTTTAAAAGAATAAAAGATTTCGTACATGTCAATAAATATTAGCATTAGTCATAATATAATATGACATCTTATTGTTTATAGACTAGAATCAGGTATAGCCAGTAATAAAAAAAAGGCTGTATGCCAAAAAAAACCTAAGATTAATTGTGCTTCCTTTCATGATTCTAATCATTATATTCTTTAACCAAAAAATTACAGCCTTAAGATAATAATTGTGACCATACCTATAATAAAGAAAAGAGATTCTGTTCATATTTTATTAAACAAAACATGTGAGTATGAATACTTACCTAGTACAAATGAAAATATTAATTTAAAATTTATGGAGAGATGGAGATATTCAGGCACACTATTATTCTGTTCTCCCTCTGTAGGTAAAAGTAATCCAACTATACAAATGATTCCAGCAATCAAAGCTACGTAATTTGTTCCTCCTAAAAATTATATTTGTTTAATTAATTATGTTAAAAATATTTTTCATTTTTTTATTTAAAATATATAGTGTTTTTCTTATGTACTTGTAAAGCTTGGAATTTAGCTTCAATTTATACGAAGAAAAAGAATTTTAGCACTGAGATATACTTGGAAGAAAATTTTATCACACAAATTAAAATTGAATGGCATTTAAAACAGTATATATTATGTGATATAAAACTAATAGGCTAAATGTGTCATTACACATATATTTGAATTCAGATACTAATTTTAAATACTAACTTATTAACCTTTATCCATAGCATATTGCATATCTGAAGATAGGTACATTTTTGTACTCTTATGTTGAGTATTTCCACCAAATAAATCATATTGTAATTTTACTGATTTTCGCATACATTCTGTAATTGTAAATAATGATTGTGCCATTCAAATAAGATTCTTGTACTTTAAATAATCTTTTGAACTTACTATCAATTGCTTTATTTTGAGCTATAAGAGCATATGATTGTTGCTGTCTAGTCTCATTTATTGGAAGTTGTTGGAACATCTCAGGATCAGGTGTAGATCTTCCAATTGTTTCTGTTGTTCCAGGAAGTAGTTTGGCTTCAACATCTCTTTTCCCTATAGTCTAATAATTTTTCAACAATATTATTTTACTGCAGTAGTTAACACAACCTTGATAAGCTAGTAAATAATTATGAGCACTAGAACATGTAATAAAGCATACGTTTAATTACCTGCTTAGTTGGATGTTCTTGCATTTGTATTCTAAACTTATCAATCACATTACAGTTACTTAATACAAGAGATGTATGTCTGACAACAATGTCAACGCAACACCTAGCTTTTATCGTTCCTTCAGGATCGACAACTTTATATTTGTTTGGTGCTGTGCATAGTACTGTAATAATGACGATAGTAAGAATATCTTGAATAATATCAATATTTAAATAAATATTGCTTAGCTATTAACTTTTGCAATCGTAACACACACCTTTAAATCTAATTTGAAAATCATATGGGTTATACAAAGTTAGGACTTGTTTGTGAGTGGACTGATCGTCTAAAAAGAAAGTCATACTTTGAGGAAATACAAACACTGGTAATTTTCGGGGAGTTGTTGCTAACTGGGACTGCATTATATTTGTCTAATTTTGTGTGGTCCATGCACCTACAAAATTATAAAAATTCTTGTTACATATATCTATATTTGTTACTACTGTTTGGACGTATATTATAAAATAATCTTCGTTATTTTAAGTCTGATCTTTATTAGAAATTTCTTTTACGTATGTTTGACTTTTTATACATTGTAACATCTAAAAGATAAATAGCCACGATTATATCTTCAAAACAGTAACTTACCTGAGAAAAAATGAAGCAGTTCGCGGATTATAAAAATTAAACTAAAAATTGGATGCTACCAAATTTTAGACGTTAAAATAATTTATTCGGACATGAATAAAAAAGTACAGCTAAATACTAGCGTTTCTTTGAATAAAGTTTCAGATACTTATATCCAATCTAATTTTACGGCTCATTTCAGAAAAGTGTTCAATCACTCTATTGAACAACTTCGGTGACTTAATCACTTGCGATAAGCGCTTAATTAATTATATAGCAGTTGCTGTAAGATTTAATATTTACAAGCTCATTAGCGTCATAGGTCTGTTTGATTGACCACTGCACTGTTGATCTTTCTAGTGAAACCATTCTTCGTGGTATGCGTCATACACATCACTTCTCAGTTACCAACACTTGCTATCGTGTGCGTGAATAAGTTAGTTGTGTATTCTCCCGTCTTTCCCTATTCTGTAATAACTTATCATGTGAACCATCTAATTATTTCGTCTTTCATACCGAAGAACTTAAGTATACAGCATCGAAAATCATTTTCAAATTCACACGTTGTTTCTATTCGATGCTTTCAAATGGGCTCAACGATAAGAAAATTTAATTCCTGAAGACTTCAGTGCGTGAAATGGTTAAAGATTGTGTTTCGAAGACCACGCATAATTTATTCGATTTGATTAATCAAAATCCTAGAGAACTGCCTACTGTGTGACTCATTCCTCCCTAGTTTTATTTATAATAAAACATTCGATCTGAAAGTAAGAAAACAAGACAGTTCAATCGAATAAAATTTACCTAATGTTTGTGATTCAATCCATCGTGCGTTATCATAGGGAAAAAATATGTGCATGTTTTGTTGGCAACCATACGTAACATGTTAACAATACTTACATGAATTCAACAATATGGCACCGAATGAACGGGCTTAGGAGTAATCGTAGAATTACGTTGGTCGAATGTTGTTGATATTACTATTGTATCGATATAACAACGATGTGCTAACGTAGGAGAAAATAATAAAAGTATTGCGCACATTCTGATTAATAGACATTGCTCGAAGTGAAAAAAGTAGTTGCGTAGTACGATTCTAATCAGATTTCGAAGTTTTCGAAATTCTGAGAAAGTTTTCATCAGTGGTTTTATTTTTTTATATAACGGTAACGGTTTGTCTTCGTATAATTGTGCTTAATCGATCCATATAACCTCCCTAGAATCACTTAAATTTAATCAATAAAATTGTGAAGAAAGTATTTGTAATCTCTTTTATTTCCTATTTAATTATAGAACTGCATGTAGGAGATTTGCATTCCATATATAATATATTGAGAGAAAATGGTATTTATTGTCTAATTTTCTATTTTGTACACATTTTCAGGAGTTCACAAAAGAAGATACCATGGCTAATGTTAATCCCAGAGTATTTTTCGATATCGAGGTGGGCGGTCTACCAATGGGCCGCATAATATTTGAACTTTTCGCAGACGTTTGTCCGATAACATGTGAAAATTTTCGTTCTCTGTGTACTGGAGAAAAAGGACTTGGGAAAACTACCAGCAAACCGTTACATTATAAGGGAATTGTTTTTCATAGAGTAGTTAAAGATTTTATGATTCAGGGTGGTGATTTTTCAGTAGGTAATGGAACAGGAGGAGAATCAATTTATGGTGGAACATTTGCAGGTATATACAGATTTTGATGTAGATAAAAGCTGGGAGGAGTAAGTATAAGATTTATTTGGGATAATATTTTACAGATGAAAATTTTATTATAAAACATAACAAACCATTCTTATTATCAATGGCAAATCGTGGTAGAGACACAAATGGTTCACAATTTTTCATGTGAGTATTCGTAAACAAACAGTTGATTAACTTTGATATCAAATTATAAAAATATTTTAAATAGCGCAATAAAACAATTGATTAAATCCATGATAGAAGTGCAGGATCATATGGTACATTTATTATACGTCTAGTGTATACAAATTTTAAGACTAATGCGTTCTAAAATTTTATTTTGCATGTCATTATTAACAAAAGTGATCAGCTTACTAAAGGTTAATACTTATATCTGCGAAAAGAACTGTATTTTGCATATAAATTTTATTTTTTAATATTTCTACTGGCTCAAAATTGTTTTTCTCTGCTGACAGATGTATACTTTGTCAACCTCAGAGGTAAAGGTAATAGGAACTTACTATACATTTAATTTCCATATTTTAACACTTTTCTATGCTAACATGTTTTCAAATATGTTTTAAATGAATAACAGGTGATATAATAATTAAATAGAAGGATAATTAGGTTTGTTGATTATTGTGACAGTAAATTGTCTATGACTTTTCAATTCTTGATGTTCACCATGTACATTATTTCTTAATTCATATGAATCACGTGAATCTTCTGGTGAAATACTGAAAAGTATAGAAATAAGAATATCTTTGAAGGAATGAATAACTTAGCTATATTTCTGTGTAGTCGTGAGGGAAGGGTCTGCACACCACTACTACAACACAATGACCAATGAAAGCTGGCTCTTTCTGTTCATCTCTCATCCCCTTAATCATATTTTGTTGTTGTAGTACAACACAACCAGCGCCTCACCTCGACAAGTTAGTAATAATAAATAATGAATTTAATACATATTTGTATCAAATAATTCATGAGTGGTATTTATGTTTAAATGTTACATTTTTTTGTTTTTAGTGTCCATGTGGTTTTTGGAGAAGTAGTGTCTGGCCAGGAAATTGTTACACATGTTGAGGGACTCCCAGTAGACCGTATGTCTCGTCCATTACAAGATGCGAAGGTTGTAAATTGTGGAGAACTCGTATTGAAAATTAAAAACAAAGGTGCGCTTTTTTTTAGTGAAAATTAAGTCTTTATTTTAAAAAGAA
This sequence comes from Xylocopa violacea, assembly GCA_963969225.1. Classification (NCBI taxonomy): domain Eukaryota; kingdom Metazoa; phylum Arthropoda; class Insecta; order Hymenoptera; family Apidae; genus Xylocopa; species Xylocopa violacea. The sequence goes on from CAXAJV010000014.1 coordinate 18,993,002, forward strand.
ATTATTCCAATACAATTAAAATTGATTTTATTTCTATTTACAGCAAAGAAACGTGAAGTAAAAGAGAGCAGTTCGTCCGAATCTGATTCTGATTCATATGCAGAGAAATCTAAGAAGAAAAAGAAGGCTAAAAAAAAGTATAATATATTCAAGTTTTATTGTCTTTCAGATAATTAAAGAACTATAAAGTCATACTCGAATTTATTTATTGTAATTCGTAATGCTGTATATAATACTTTATAATGTTGTAGTAAAAAAAGAGCAAAATCAGAAGATGGTGAAATACATGATTCCAATGAAGACGACCTGGGAAAGCCACATCCTCTTGTTTCAGTCACGAAGATCGATCCAGATGAAATTCCGGAAGTACCAGCCAATAAATTTTTATATAGAGCAGGGCCTACTAATAATGCAAATCAAAAAGAATTCAGGCAACATTACGGAAGGGATCGAGTACGATCACATAGGAAAACTGGTCGCATATTTAAAGGAAGAGGGATATTTGTAAGTATTTGTATGCAATATATGATGTATGGTATGTATGAATTTTGGATATATACTTTTGGGTATGACACTTCACTTTTTTAATACATAGTATTGAAAATAAATGAATACATAAATACACTTTTAGCGATACCATACGCCTTCGCGTAGTCGTTCAAGAAGTGTTACACCACCACATTGGAAACAGGCTCAAAATCGTACTATTAAGTTACATGAATTTCAGGTACATAATTATATTCAAATGTATTTCGTATAAAATTAATAGAATCAATCTATATTTTGTGTGTGTGTGTGTGTGTGTTTTAATTTTTACTATAGAAGTTAGAAAAGGAACGTTTAAAGAAGGAAGAAGAATTAAAGAAACGAGAAGCAGATAGAATTAAGAAATTTACTGAAAATCCAGACGAAGATAATCAGATGATGGATAAATTTGAACCGGAGGTTCATATACCTGAAGAATTGGAAAACAAAGAAAATAATCAAACAGAAGAAAAGAAAATTGACGACAAAGACATGGAACAAGAGCAAGACAATTTGAATACTAGTTCAGATGTTAACGATATTACAATGAAAGACAAAGTAGATGGTAAAAATAAGAACGAGAAATTAACAAAACGCGATTCACATCGAGCTTTCGGTGATAGATCATCACGACGGGACTCACGGGATAGGAGTAGGAGACGTGGAAGTGGTAGATCGAGATCGCGGGATCGGCGAAGATCTCGAGATAGAGAATACGATCGTAGAAACAGTCGTGATAGAAGAAATAGAAGGAATTATTATCCTCGAAGGCGAGACTCTTACAGGATCAATAGACCCGGTAGGGACAATTACAGACATTACGATAGACGCAACGACTATAGAAGGACGAATAACTCTAATTCTAATTATGAAATGGACGTCAATTCTCGTTACGATAAGAATCGAAGAAAAAGTGATAACGCTTCAGACTCTAATAATCAACCGAAATTCAAACGTCGTTCACGTTCAACTAGTTCTAGTAGCCAACACTCCAAAGACTAAATGCAATGTTTCCCCTACTGTTTCTCTGCATAATACAGGAAACGAAAAAATATAATTTATGCAGCAAACTACATTTATTATGTTTTCAAATTTTTTATTTGAACTTGTTTCTCTTTGTAGCAGTAGGTGAAAATTTACGTACAAGTAACGCATACCTTAAATTTATAATGATTTAGATGATATGGGTTATGATATTCTAAATTATAAATTTTAATTTTCTGATATGAAGAAGAATTGTCTCTTATATGTCAATAATTTTTGTATTTCTATAAAGTAAATACAAAAAGTGTTGAAGGATATAATTGTTCTAATATTCAGTTGTCTGTACAATTTTTAAATATGATCCGAAATGTTTAATAGTAAATGTATTTCCTATCTTTAAATCGTATATATTGTAAATTGAAAATTACTTTTATAGTCAGTGATTAATATATACACTTATAATACACTTATAAGTTGCATTCGATATTTCCTTACAAATGATTATTCTATGTATTTTCAGTCTTTTTGTTGTGTACATACAAATGTATTGACAAAATTTGCACATAGAGACAGGAGTAAGTTTTATTCAGTGTTGACTTCACTACCTTTACAAAGTTACAAAATTAGAATCAAACAAGTGAATGCATGTTTTTTTTTTTGTATAATTTAAAAGGAATATTCATATATAAATATATTGTATAATCACTGTGCAAAATAAAAACGAACCACTATATTCTATACTCGTAAAATTGCTTTCAATAAGAAGCAACTACCTTTAATTCTCAATAAGAATGACTATGTACAATCTGATGTGAGTTATTATGAATTAACCTTTCGTACATAGAATCCCTAAAAGTGTTTACCAACATTTCCCGCTTGTCTTTACATTGGTACTATTTGTACTATGAAGTTAGCTCCGTCTGATGATTGGCTTTTAAAACTTGTTTACGTTAAAATTGTGAGTTCAAAAGTGATGTGAGTGACAGTGAATAATTAGCAGTAATCAGTGAACTTTTTCGACAGTTTTATTACAATGGTACGATATGCTGCACTCAAGGGTTTGTACGATCTGGAAAAGACCATCGGAAGCGGAGGTTTTGCGAAAGTTAAGCTCGCCACGCATATCGCAACCGGCGAGAAAGTTGCTATCAAAATAATGGACAAAACATCGCTGGGCGTAAGTGATTTTCAAAAATTCAGATAAATCGGTGTGGCATATATTGGAACATATTCCAATTTTCAGGACGATTTGCCAAGAGTTAAATTGGAAGTCCAAGCGTTAAAAACTTTGTTGCATCAGCATATTTGCCGATTATATCAAGTAATAGAAACAGACAGTCATTATTTCATGATAATAGAATACTGTTCAGGAGGAGAATTATTTGACCATATTGGTAATATTTTATACTACACACGATATCGTCATTTTTATTCAAAGTTATGTGTATAAAAACAAAATGATTCTCTTCTTATTTGCAGTTGAAAAAAATAGGCTTTCTGAAACAGAATCACGAAAATTCTTCCGCCAGATTGTCTCAGCAGTAGCATATTTACATAGTTTGGGATATGCTCATCGTGATCTAAAACCAGTAAGTTGTACTTTTCTTTTCTAGACTTAATAATTATGTTAAATGACAAACAATATTGTTCTGTTCTTAGGAGAATGTTCTGCTAGACAGGGATGAGAATTTGAAGCTTATAGATTTTGGATTGTGTGCAAAACCAAAAAATGGCATACATTCACACCTACAAACGTCTTGTGGATCTCCTACGTATGCTGCGCCAGAACTTATATTAGGAAAGAAGTATTTAGGTACTTAATATTTATGTTTTATGAAGGAGGAAGTATCAGACATATTTATAGCATTTAGCTATTGAAGATGAGACTAACATATTTGTTTTACAGGTTCGGAAGTAGACATTTGGAGCATGGGAGTTCTTCTTTATGCGTTACTTTGTGGTTTTCTTCCCTTTGATGATAATAGTATAGAGAGCTTGTATAGAAAGATTTTAGTAAGATTTTTTTACTTTTATTTAATACACGAACTTATTGAAGAAATCAAGGTTAATTATGCAAAAAATGTGATTGTTAAAAATATTATTTTAGAGCGGTAAATATAATGAACCAAGCTGGTTATCAAGTAGTAGTAAAAGATTGATACGAGCAATGCTACAGGTAGATCCGAAAAAAAGGATCACTATTCAAGAATTGTGCAATCATCACTGGATCACAGCAGGATTTCTCAATCCTGTCACATTCGTCCATAAGACCAATGTAAATATAACTTTTTTAAAACTTCCAGCAGCATATATGTATTATAATATTTTAATAAGAGAGTGCATTTACAGTTTGAAAAAGATGATGACGTCTTGAGTACTATGTCCGCGATATGCGGTGAACATGCTTCAGATATTTGGAAAAAACTTGTAAAAAGTGATCGAACTGATTATAAAACTGCCACATATCTGTTACTCTTAGACAGAAAACTTCGTGGACTCTCACTTCGAATATCGTCTTCTGCAAAATCTTACTTTAAACCTGAGGTAATATACTGAAAATATATTTGATATATTTGTTCCATGTAATATATTTCAAGTAAATCTTTCCACTTGTTTCATTTTAATATTTACAGTGTGAAGGAGGAGGTAATGGTATTATAACAAAACTTGATTATTCTCCAAGAAATAAACCTATCAGATCACCAGTATGTGATGCTACTGTCAAGGTTTTGTCAAAAACACCTGATAATAGTACGTTTTACTCACTTTTGTGTACATATTTTAAAAACAATGTATATTGTGTAACTATTATTGTATTTTCATTTGTGCAGCTAACAATTTCATGGAGCCACATTTGCCTGGTAGAAAACGACTTAGAAGTAAAGAAGGAGATGATGCATGTTCCCCTGGTATGTTTTGTAAAATTATACTTATTTTTGCTATGTCCACACATTTCTTTTAACAACTATTTTCTGACGTGTACAATTTTACCTATACTACCCACTCCTTGTCATTAAAGGAACCTTTAGAGGCATGTATTTGTGTTTCATTACAGCCATGGCAGTTAGTTTTATATATACGTTCTCTAAAGTTTACTTCTAATTAGGTGATGCCAGCCACCTAATTAGAAACTTTAATGAAAGTTTCCAAGTGCCATAAATTGCTGTAGTAGCGCGAAAAGCAGATAATTAGTCAGAGAAGAGCAACGACTTGTGAACAAACACAATTTAAAGTAACAAATAGCTATGCATAGGAGTTCTTTACTCCATTCCCCTTATAATCTCTTTTATCCTTTAATCCTTGCCTCTTTTCCTCAGTTCTTTTTAATTGCGTATTCTTAATATATCACTTAAACTTTATATATGTAAGTTATATAATAATTAATAATAAATTGATTATAGTTCCAGCAAAGAGAGCTGCAGAAAAAGATAGGCTTGTCTCTACTCCAACTGATACTCCAGGATCGGACACAAGGTATTCGCGCGATAGTATTACATCATAAAATGTTTGTTTAAGGAAGTATATCGTAATTTGTTGGTAAATACATTTCAATTTAAATGACATATACAAAAATAAATATTTAGGGGATCGCAGTCTTCTACACCGGGGAGTGCAAGAAAAGTAATGATGGGTCTAGAACGTGGCTTGAATCGCGTACGTTGTGTCCTCACGCCAAAGAGACGAGTAAAGAATGAAAATATCGATCCAGACCAACCTAATGTACTTTCCGGAAAGGTTCGTACCTATTATCTTAGATAACTTTCAGGAATCGGTGACTTTATGAACTTAAATGTATCGTGTCATTATTATATTTCTCAAGGGTCTCTGTAACGTATCGTCAACGTCAAACGATGATCCGAAATATGTTCTTTCACAACTGCGTCGCGCGCTTCGCCGTAAAGGAATCATGTGTCACCAAAAAGGGTAAAATTTAAACGAATGCTCTCGTAACATTTTAAATAAAAACACATTTTATTGTCCATTTTCGTGCCACGCATCGAATGTATTTGTAGGTTTATCTTGCAAGGGGAAACGGAAGATTGTACGGAAGACGACACTGCGCGGCCATTTTCTTCTAGAAATGCTTGTTCCTTCGAATTGGAGGTTTGTCTATTAGAGGGTGTGTCCAATAACAAATTGGTTGGGATTCGAAGGAAACGACTAAAGGGCGATGCATGGGTTTACAAGCGGGTGTGCGAAGAAGTTCTAGCTCTGGCAGCTGAAGAGCTTTCTACGGAACCAAAAGGTTCAACTGAATCGAAATGTCCTATTTAAAGTCTTCCCAACGTCCATCTACCTGATAATATAAACGTACATTTAAGGTTATACGTCATGAAAAGTCGACAAAACCGTTCGATTATATTCTGATCTCCATTAAGTATATTAAATAGGTTAAAAGAGGAAAGTAATGCAGATTATAAAGGACTGCTAACTCTCGAATGTCTAATTCGGCAGATATTATTTGTGACAGTTTTGTAACATATCAGCACCGAACGTGCCTTGCTATGTGTAGAGTATACTTTCTTTGACAGAAGAAACGATCACGGGGGAAATATTGCAGAAACACGAAGGCTATAGCAAATATTTCTCAGGATCTCCTAAACGATATAGTAAACTTGCAATTCCAGTGAGGATTAGAATCGTCAGTTGTGTAATATTTATACAGTACAAGGGAATTATAAAAGAGTTTTATTTTTTCCTACAATCCTTCGTTCAGTATAAGGAACTTGTAGCAATAAAGGAACAGTGAAATTACCTTTTATACATTAAGAGTGTACTATGTATTAAATATGTCTATTCATAATAAGACAATAAAAATGAGAGCATGTATATTTCCGTAAATGAAAATCGTAATGCGTCATTGCATAAAAAAAATGTACTGTTTAAATGTCAGCGAAAGGATTAAGAAATATCGCGAATAAAGCGATAGACATTCTAACTCGATGCGAGTTAGCAACGCAGATGCCAAGCTTGGCACAAAGAAACGTTTTGTAAGAAAATCTCGTGCCTCTGCCCCTTTCATAGGAATATGTAAAGCTCCATTTTGCGTTGCACCCAGCGGATATAAAATATCGCGGCTCGTTTGAACCGCGGCGTCTACAGGGGAACCACTATGGACAGGCCAAGTTATAAAATCACCACAAATCGATCAGCATAAAGTGGAGCCGCGTGCACTTTGCTTTATTGGCAGTCAAACCGACCTTTTATCTCTGCCCGCTCAATAATCGTCGGTTCTTGTTCGTAGGGGCAGCCTTGGAGGAGTCCATTCCGCCGAGGTCCGATCGGCACGCTGTTTTTTTACTCCTCCTCCACCTCCCTCGTTGAACCGTCGATCGAAACAAAGCGAGATCCGCAGAAAATCGAGCCGTTCTACCGAAAGACATAAACGCTGGAATAAAGAAATTAGACCTTCAGTTTATGATCTTAAAATGTTTCAGATCCGTACCGGACGAACGTCTCAAAGACATACCACCATAGATCAGCCGAGGACATAAGAGATTCAAACGAAAAATAGATGTGCAGACATGGGTTTTTCAAGAACTTGGAGTTTTCAAGCTTTAATATTATGTAACGAAGAGAAGAAGAAGATGAATGCATCCATTACATTGGAAAATTTTCATGTGGATTTAGAAACGTTGAATTATAATTACACGACCATCTCAACGCAGATCTCAACGCAAGCAACCGATTTTTCACAACAAGAAAGCCGTGAATAAATCAGTGGAGTACACGGCTCTCTAAATATCGCCGAGCGAGCCGCTCGCGTTGAATAACACTCGCGATGGGGTGCGCATTTTACCGGAGCCGACCTGACGATTAATTAAACGGGTTATTTCGCGAAATTAATCAAACCACGCGGAGACAAAAAGCCTGGCCGATATAAACGAAGCAACCGGGCGAGACGCGGGCCCTAAGTCGTCCGGGCATAAATTACAATTAAACCGTTTTAGCATGCGTGCGTGAGCTTTCGCGTGAGCGCGCACGCACGTGCAACTTACGGTATTAAATTCATCCTGCATTTTATCGAAGAGGCGAAGAGGATCGGCGTTAGAAGAGGAATGCCATCGGTTCACCGTGTACGCGCGACGTGTATCCAATTCAATCGACGATATCCGCAGACCGATAATTAAGCTGTCTAACGATCGTTACGACACCAGTTGCATATCGAACGATGGTCCGCGGGTTGACGTGCAACTTTTGCAAAAGGACACGTTCTAATGGATCTACGATATCGATTTCGAGCGTTAGGAAAACGCTGGAACCAGTTTTCGAAAATTAGATGCTCGAGATTGTTTATAGAGCAAGTACCACGATTATAAGTGGATTCCTTCGTTTTCCAGTGGACGCCTGTCTTTTTTCATTCCTCGGCGAACTAATGGAACTAGATTGAGAAGGCTATAAAATATTGCCCTATCAAGCGGTATTTTGCAGAACACATATGGTAAACTGTATACAATATTACTTTATTAAAACGTTAATATATGTTCACGACGAATCTTCCTGTTCTCTAGGATCGAGCTAACAGAACAGTTTTTTTACACAGTTTTCGAAAGTTAATTTCGAAGAACTTCCTGTTACAGTTTTTATCATTTCCGGAACACATAACGATTTCACGCTGCAGACTTCGCGTACAACACAGAAGAAAACCAGGGGGATTCGAAGATCCGACCGGACCATCATCCAAGGAGAAGAAAAGTGGCGGCTAAAAGCTCCACCGTAATCTGAGCATCAATATTGCATCGATAACGTCGTTGAGACCCTGTGAACAGGCATTACGTGTTATAACATAAAAATTGGATGCACGCGAAACGAGGAGCTACCGATTTCTTATCTGGGACCGTCGAATTACTCGGTGCTCGATCGTTATTCGATCGGGCGCTCGCATGGGGAACAGGACGCGAGTCGATACGAGTGGTAGAGTCCTCTGGACGTGTACGTATATGCACGCGTGTACATTATTCACCACGTGCCCTTCGTTCTCGCCAATGGATCGGGTGTCGTACACCGGCTCGTACCAATTACCGTCTGGCCGCTGGTTAATTAAGGATTGGGGCAATGAGGCCCGGCGATGCAGTTTCCGTGATAATGATTATCTGCGACGGTAATTGAGCGAGCTGCTACGCCGGCGAGCAAACCGAGGCACATGGGAATCGAGGATAAAGAGGAACGGAGGAACATGTGACGTCTCATTTTTCGAAAACCCTGGCGTTCTCGAGAAGAAAATTTGATTGCGTGGAAGCTAGAGACGCGAAAGGAATTGACGTTTCTGACGAAAATACGCGTTTCGGAAACAGCAACGAGGTGAATAAATTCTAGCGAGCGAATGTAGGAAAGAAGAAAAAAAAGGGGGAAGTCCTGGTAGCCGCGAGGCGAGCCTGCAGGCAAGACGGCTGTACGGGGGCCGTGCGTGTGGATGTGCGCGGACACGAACGGGTATACGATCTAAGACACGAAGAAAAGGTAAGGGTGGCACGCGCGGCCCGCTTCTATCGCTTCCGGGCATCAGCGTGCTCGCGAGCCGCGGCTAATTGCTCTTTAATGCAAGCCAGCGAGCGCGCTGCTTTTCTTAGACACCGAGGGAAACTGGCCGACGCTCCTCGACGCCGGTAAGAAACGGAATACCGCGAGATTTATGCTGGCCCCTACGGACATTTCGTCACGCTTTGTCTGGGACACGGTTCTAGTTTTGAGAAAACCCCGCGAGGCCTCTTCCTTCTTTTTTAATTGCGACGGATAACTGTGCTTCTGATGCCGATCTACCGGTGGAAACTCGTATTACAGGATCGTTAATAATCGGACCGCGCGTTGTAGCGGCCGCGGATTAAATTAGCGAATGGAAGCTTCCTCGTTTTAGTTTACGAGCTCGATGTTTTATTACGCGGTCTAACTCGAATGTGTTTGCAGGGGGAGCGACCACTTCCGGAAGAAATTTTTGAGAGAGAGAGAGAGAAAGAGAGGTGACTCTGGAAGCCAGAACAAGAGGAAAGTTGACGCGGAGCGACTCCAATTTTTTCCACTTCCTTCGCCATTTCACGCCAACAGTCCAACCTTCCGACTTCTCCCGGTAATGCTCGAATCTCTCCAATCGTTCAAACTTCTTCACTCACAAAATTTACCATGGTCGTCACAAACTTGTTCACAACTCACATCGTCCACTAGAAAGCTACCCCAACATCAAAGGGAATGAAAGAATACGAAAGGCAACGCGCACAGGATGCTTCCCCTAGCTGCAATGGACGGCCGCGTGGAATTACGGCCGCTCGAAGCAATCCAAAGTCGAGCATCGTTATGCAGCTTGCACACGGAAGGAAGGAAGGAAGGCGAGGAGTGCTAATCATCCGGTTTACCCGCTCTTTTTTATCTTTCCTTCTTTTTTTGTTTTTTGCCTTTTCAGGTCGACCCCGGTTGTTTATTCGGTCCCGGGTCGGCGTGCACACCGGGGGTACAACGGCAGCCAGCGAAAATAAAGGGCAGAAAGCTCGATTCGCCGAGGCGTGACCGGCGTAGTCCAGCAGAAGCTCATACATATGTAGACGGCTCCGGCCTCGGACACCGGGAACCGTGGGGAGGAACCTCCGGAAAAATGAATATGCAGCCACGTAGAGAGGGGTATTATTTTATAAAATTTACTATCCCAGGTATATATCCCAGATATTATGTACTTTTCCGTCGACCATTCTTCACCGTGAGCCCAGTGTGCACGTTAACGAGCCCTACTCGACAGATGTACGTTCACGACCAACCGCCTTCTCCGCTAGACAAAATTTCTTGTCTGTTTGACAACCGTACAGGAGACTGTTTAGCTAAGTAGAGTAAAATTAGGAGAAAAAGCTCTGTTTTAAACTGTTATCATAGAAATTCATCCACTTTCATATTGAAGTAACACTCGACAGTAGATTAGGTGGTAGATAGTCGGACAGTAGTACTGTTAGAGGAACACTGGTGTAAATCTTGCGTAATTAGCGTATCTTTTAGAATCTCGAACTAGTTTAAGGGTTCTGGATTGGTTTCGTTTGAGAGCGTCTTTTGAGGTCTGTCTATGACAGACATATTCCACTTATCTTCGCTCTTCATTGTACACTGGTATTATTCCCTCTTCGATCGATTTCTCGGTTCGGTCGTCCGCTTCCGGTTGCCGCGGAACGTTCGAAGAGGGTTTAATTGCGAATCGAGCTGTACACGCACGAGGCGTCTCGCCTTTCGTTTTCGTGAAGGGACTATGCGACGCGGCGTGGTTCTATAAAATCCGTAGCCCCTTATCGTCGCAGAGGAAACGAAACATTAAATCGGCCCCGACGGAGGGGGCGGGCTGTTTCGGTGGGTGCGTCCGAGATTTCCTGTGCGGACTCTGGATGCTAGGAAGGATGACTTCCTACCTAGCGCACAGGGCGCGTCCATCGTGCGCGCTGGCGTCATCGAGCTAGATTTATTCGATGTAACGAGGGAACGCGTAACAGGAATCCCCGCGCGGATCCCTTCGCGTACAGCACGTGCGATCGCCTTCGCCTCCTCCTTCTTTTATCCACCTAGCCGAAGTTGTTCCCTCTTTTTCTTGGAGTTTATTAACTCTCTCTGCTAATATCGTTCATCATGGATGTAGCTAGAATTCTTCGCGTATTGTTAATTATAAAGATCTAGTTTTACACGTAGAAGATATACAATTTTCGCTCGAGCCAGTAAATCATGACGCCATCTTGTTTCTCCTCGATCGAACAAATGGACGCTTTAGGAGGTGGAGCGACCAAACTAGTTTATAATTCAAAACCGTGATTCGAATAGTGCAAGTCGATAATAATAGTGTTCGCGGTCATCGATGACACGTTCCGTGACACGTGCTCGATCGTCGAGCAACGCTCGACCACGTCGACACCTCGAAGGTAGTCATCCGTACCACGCGCGCCGCTTTTCCTCGGTTTTCCGTGCAAGTCTGGTCCAGGCAATATCGCGACATCTAAACAACTTTATCATTAATGCAGCAGTAGCGGCGCATTACTAGGAATTTGTATATAATGGTGCTATGTACATATGTAATGCCCCGGCCCACACATAATGGCGATATCATAAGATACGAACCAATAGCGGCAATTGTATGGAAATATGTATCTATGAATGAAGACACTTTCATTTATGAAACCAGATACTTATGTACCGGACACGGGGCGTTGTAACATCCTGCTATTATGTGTCCTTACCTACTCGTCCCGTCCTCTTCGCCTTCACCATCGATTCCCTCGTCCCTCTACCGTGTTCCTCGTCTGCTTCCCTTCGGTGAGCCACCTTTGGCTACCGGTCGTCCGCTTTTATAGATTGGATAGTTCGCTCGCCGCTCGTGTTTATGCGCATATCGATGAGTAGACAGTTTCATTCTTCCAGCCACTATCCTCTTTAACTGAAACGGATTTTTCTCATTTCAGGGTGTCTCGAGATATTTGGGATTTTAGAAGCTTTTCACCTTTTTCATTCCGAGTTACTGCGTGTTCTTCAGGGGTCTAATAGGTAAGTAAGATGAGAAGAGATTTGAAATAGAAATTTAGTAAATTGAGTAACAGCGAAAGAGTTTTCGTTGAAATATTTCTGTTTTGTTCGTTGGTTCATTCATAATATCGCAGGTAGGGACCGGCAAGTCAGAAGGGACGCGCAACAACCCTTCATCGAAGGTGGCGGAGGAGGAAGAAGGCTGGCGAAAGAGGCGAAGCCAGAGGGGGAACCAGAAGGAAAGAACGAGGCTGAATGCGGTGACTGTGACGCTTTCCGGTCAGGTGCCGCCCCGACGATCCTTCTCCTTCCAACTTCCACTTGGATCCACTCATTCACTTACTTTTACCCTCCTCGCTTCGCCTTCCCCCTCGATCCCTTCCTCCTTAGGTACGTCCACCCAACAAGTGTGCGTACAGAAGAAAACAGGAAATTAATCCTGTCTGTATCGATATTGCGAGGTCTGAAGGGAACGATAACGATTTTAAAAATATTCTTCCTCATTCTCAATCTGTTTTAGGGAGAAATTATGCGTAAAGCAACGGGCAGCAGGAAACAAACGAATTTCACCGGTCACTAAGGCAATATCCGACAGATCGCGTCAGGAAGAAGCTAGCTGGTCGCTTCTTTCTATTTACCGCGTTATTACCGGGCGTAATTATCGCGCTGCCTCGGGAGGCCATTGTCACAATGGGCGTCCGGAGTTTCCCTACGATTATCGTACCGAAAATCTCTCGCTGGCCAACCAACTCCTCGTCAGCTTCCTGCCTGCGACGGATAACGATTATTTGTCGCAGCAACACCGTAAATTCTGTTAGAGAGAAAAAAAAAAGGAAAATTAGTGGTAGGAACGACGACTTTCCATTCTGGTCATCTTCGTTATTAAACGTGGTTTAATGCTTGGATTCAGATCTTCATATTTTACACTTGTTATCAACTAATCGCATTAGCATTAAGATCTGCCCAACAGCCTCAACTTCTCCTTCTCATTACTTCTCTCAAAGAGAACCACAAATCTCACAGTTTACCCTTGCAACACCCCTCCACGTTCTCCAAACCCAAAACCCACCCCACGCGACGATTATTCGGCACGCGATGCTTTCGCAAAAAGCATCGCGACGATCTCGTCGTTCACCCCGTAGTTTCTCCGCGATTATCCTACCGAAAAATCTCTGCTTTTTTTTCTCTCCCTCCCTCTCGTCCTCTCTCCTCACTGTTCCTCGTCGCCGGTCGACTTCCTGTGCCCGCCGGGTGGACAATGACCAGCACTTGCCGCAATGGCAACGGGGCAGACGCGCTCCTAATATCTGCTCGGCCGATCTAGTTCGCGGAAGCCGGCCGATACTCGTGCATAAAGGTACTTACATACGTATCTGCCGTGCACGCGCTCGAACGTTCACCAGCGCGCGCGCGCCGCCCGTTCTCCATAAGCATCGCCTGTGTACATGTGTGCATGCGATCCGCTCTTCTTTCTCTCCTCTCCTTCCTGTTCCATACCGGTTCGCGTGCGCGCCGCTTTCCACGCTCGAATTTCTTTTCGCGAACCTGCAATTTTTCCTCTTTCCATCGGATACGAACATTTGGGGTGGTTCTCGACGTTTGTTTAAACAGCAGCTTGCTAAGAGGAACCGATTTCGTTTAGAATATACTCTTCGACTCTTCCAATTATACCAATTGGGACAAAATTCAAAGTATTGGAAGTATTATATCATCTACAATAGGACATAAATTCGTAGATTTTTCATCCCCCTCGATTTTTCACAGTATCATACGAATCATTGTTTCTAAGAAGAATTGTAATTCTATTTACGAGCCGATATTGGAACAAGTTTCAGACAGTCCCAATGCTCCACAATTTCTAATTAGACCCAAAAAGAAATCTCCACAGAGCGTTTAGCCTCCACAGAAACGTTCGTAGCTCTTTCATCCCCGCGTCTATCGTTGCTGCGAAAAGACGGGTACCAGATCAAATCGGGAGTGAATCGTGGGGAGCAAAAGTTCGAAACGTCCTGGAAATCGATGGAATCTCGACGGACAGGCCGATTCTGAAAATCACCTGTCTCGTTCGTCCGTGGCTCTCGTCCCAGGTGTCTCGTTTCTTCCACTTCCTAGAGCGCGCATCCCCCACGCGGACACGGACACGCGTGACGCGTACACTCCGGCCAGGAGGACTCGTGCTCACTCGCGAGGACAGGGGGGACACGGCGTGCTCGAACGTGGACGAGCGGCAGCGGCGAGGGCAGCGCGGGGGTGGAACACCTCCGGAGAGGGTTTCTGGAAGGAGGATATGATGGCTCGTGGCGTTATGCTCCGCGGGCTGTTATGCTCCTCGGGCACCACCGGACCATAAGCGAGGCTACTTCGCTCCCGTACGCTCCGCGCAACAGCCGCCACGTTTCTTGTTATATTAGCGCATCGGCGTCGCCCGACTAAAGCCGGGGCATTACCAGCGCGAATCTTCCTCGAGCGCGTGTTTCGCGAGCTCTGCTCGATGATCGGGGGATTTCATTTCGGAGAAGAATGTTGAGAGTCGAGACACTCTGTTACTTCTAATTTTATGCTTCATAGCTGATAGAATTTTGATCATTTCTTTTTATGTAGTTAAAGATTCGACTCGAGGCACCTTTCACGTTTTAGAATTATATAGAGATTTCTAAGTGTAAGCTTACTATTTAAGGGTTGCGAAATAGTGGTAGTTTTGTTGAAGAATCAAATAATCTACTGTCTTACAGACAGAATTTTGTGTAATTTTAAGATAAAACAAATTCGAATACATACTGATTCAATTTAAACTTTGCAGGGACAACGCTCAAGCGGTCGATTGAAAATGGAGACACGTCAACCTACGCGTAGCAGAACGTTTGAACGAGCAGAATTGAATTCAGGAGTCGGACGCCAATGGATCTAGGCACGAGCCACGAGTCTGCGTCGAATATGCCTTGCAGTCTCTGACCCGCAGTTCCTCTCGGGGTAGAGTGTTCCGGGGAGGCGGAGGTGGACGAGCAGCACGACGACGAGGAGCTGGTGGAGGAAGATGCCGCGGTAGGAGGACGCGAGGGGGTGCGTTTGCCGTTCAGCATGCGTAAGGAGCGCCGCGGCATTATGCACGGGCCCGTAAGGCCGGCCTGAAACGAGCGAATAAGAAAGTAGTTAAGGCCTCGGCTGGCGGAGGTGGTTGCATGGATCGAGGCATTAGTTGCCGGAGGAGGAGAGGGTCGACAAGGGGAGAGGCCTGCTGCCACGCGCTGCCTGTCTCTCCTCTCTCTTCTGATGCGCCTCTCTGCCTCTCCTCCACCGCCACTTCCTCCTCCCGAGCCGATCGTGCCATCGTTCCACTCTTTCTAATATCATTTTCTTTTTTTCATTTTATTGTACTTGGTCTTTTTCTCTCCCCCTATCCTACTCTATTTGGAGACGTCTTCGCGATATTTGTCGTCCTTCTCCCGCACTCGTTTCTAAACATGGCCCAGTTTTCTTGATTTTTAGTCTTTATTTGATCAGTAGAAACTGTTTCAAATATTTTCCTTATTATTCTCTACTAATTGTTGGCCTTTTTCTTTTCGCAGGCCGTACCAGACAGTCCTGTACTACTTGGAGACATCTCTACGAGTTCCACCGAATGCTCTCCATTTTGCCAGTGGGTTTTTTTCATCCTCGCTCAAGCAATTTGCAAAAAATCATCTCATTTTCCTTCATTTCTACAATTCAAGTAGTTGCGCAGTAGACTGTCCACTGTTGTCGGTGTTCGACTATCGTACACTACTTATCCTGAACTAATGTGCTCCACGCACTTATACTACTGCGTTTGACCGTCCTATTCAACTTGTTCTACACCACTCGAAGACATTTTTCGAGGTACGTCCGCTTTTCACCCTTATTCCTTACTTTCTAAGTATCCAAAGTCTCTTCTCAATTTTACTCCGTTTTTCTGCGATCTTCATGCAAAATTGATAGACGCGCTATTTTTTCGACCTCTCGCAAACTTCTTCCAGATCGAGTTCTTTTCCCCTCCCTCTCTTTCTGTCTCTCTCTCTCTCTTTCTTCTCTAAATCCCCCACCTCGACGACATCGGGGATTTACGATCCTCCGCGCGCCACCCCTCCGTTCTCCATGCCATTCCTTCATCTAGCTCGAGCGATCATCCTCCGTGCCGCAATGTGTAACAACGACTCGTCACACTCTGCTTGCCGGCGCACACGATAATTGCCCTCATTATAGTTATTTAAAAAGCGCTGCCGCCTCCTCGGCAGCGATCGAGCCGCGATATAAGGACGCGGGCTCTCGCGCGCGCGCGCCAGCGCGAATTAATCGCCGCGCTGGATAGAGGGAGGAGATGGAGGAACGGAGAAGCGGAAAAAAAGAAGAGAACGAGAGGAGAGAAAATTACTCGTGTACGCGGTCGTGCGCCTACGTTCTACGATCGTAACTCTGTCGCGTTACCATAGGCAGTTTCAGCCGTTTCTTTCCTCCATCCTTCCCTAAGCCATCTCTTATTCCGTCTTTTTGCCTCTCTCGCGTTTGCTTTTTCATTATCCATCCAAGCCAGGCCATTGTTCCGGTTTGGAGGTTTTAAACGAACGTACCGGCTCCTGGTTTGTCGGCCGTAGAACGCAGTACCCGATAAGGACGCGATTCTTTTATTAACTTCTACCTTTTCCACCCTTCCGTCCACTCTCCTGGTCGTTCTTTATCCGTCTCGACGCGTCGAAACGGGGATGATTCAGCGGCAGCTCCGCAATAAGAGATTAATGGGGTTTAATTAGCAACTGGGATCGTAATTATCATGTGCAATGAAAGTTTCCCGTAATTGGGGAATTAAATGCGCCGCGGCAGATAAATTGACGGAGATTATACGGGGGTTGGGGCTTCCTCGCGCGAGCCACCGCTCGTTAAACCGCTCGAGTCTTGCCACCGTGGTTGCTGGTCCGTTCCTTCGCGTCGTGGTATTTATTAAGTCCCACCGAGAGATACGCGGAGCAACTGAGGAAACAGTTCGCAATTTAGATTGCGCGCAACGCGGTTTATCTTAGCATTGATTGAAATCTTTATCGCTGAACGCATCGGACGACTAAATCCTAGCGCTAACTCGACGATTACGTGGAAACGGCTACCGTGCCGCATTCTGGAGCAAGAAGCAGCCGTCTCCGGTTGTTTCGATTTCTCATCGAAGCTACCCCTGCGACGGGAACAAGGATGGAAGCGACCAGCCGCCGCGGCCGTGCTGTCAATCGAACTGCGAAACGAGCCAAGCCGTTTTCGATAACAGTAAAATCGAACGATGCCATTCGTTCGCGCCGCCCGGACTTCGTAGACGCTCGTTCCTGTTTTTATGGTCCGGTTGGAACGCGACGGTGCTGCGAGCGTTGCTCGCTTTTAGACACTTGGCGCGTTATTAACGGGTTGCGCCGCGAATCACGAGCCGTGCGATATTTGTGTACACGTCGAGCGAACGGCCACCTCTAACGGTAAACCATCGCGCGAATCCTAAGGTGGGCCGATTAATTAAACGCGGTATCATCTGGTCAACCGAGTTTCACCGCCCGCGCCAGATTGATACGATCAGCCTCGAGCGAGACACACGTTTTTAAAATTCAAATGGCCGGCCTAATTGAGTTTCAGCTTCCGTGCTAGTTTCCTTGTCAGATTTCTAATAGATCGTTTCATATAATTATCGTTAACTTCGCGGTTAATTCATTTTTCTAATTTCCCGTTGATTTCGACGCGCGTCGACTGGAGGCCGTCTTCGCGCAGCCGGAGTGGGCACTCGTTCAATAGAAATAGAACAGATGGAACGGGCGTTAACAAGAGGAAGGAATCCTTGTAATTGATATTTCCAGCGATACTTGACACGCCATTGAACGATCGCCAGCGTACATCGTCGACGTATAAATTATTCGCGTCAGCGGCAGAGGCGAATCTCCCATTCGACTCTAATTTATAACGTAACGGCTCTTGTACCGTTAAGAGTCGAATATTAGCGAGCTTTTCCTCGCCTGTGGCGGTTCGTCTCTTCTGCCTCGGAACGAGCTCTGGATTAATGGTCGGCGATAACGCATTTTCAGACGGATCATCGGTCACTCGCGACGATAAGTTACTTCGCTAGGAATGATACCGATCAGACAGCATAAACACGATGGATTCTCCGCCATTTTCCTGAAAACTCGTTCCGTATACGATATCTATGCACGACCGCTAAATTTCGCGGAGAGAAAAAATTCCCACGAAGATAAGTACGAACGACATCCCGAGGTCCTTCCGTCGTGCTCTAAAGGGGTTATTTCTGCGTTCGCTTCCGCGTTTCAGTCCGCAGCGGCGAGCTTCCTTATCCGGCGGACATCGTCCTCACGATTTCGACGGACGCGACGCGTGCGGTGCATTTTCACGGTGCGCTCCGCGAGGTAGGCGAAAAATTCCCGTGCAAGGGCGATCAGAGGAACGCAATCGCTCGCGAGAGGACAGAGGAGGGAGGAATCGAGAGGAGAAAGGATAGAATTCGCGCGGCGGGTTTGATTTTCCGGCCGCGTCCAGGTCGAGAGGCTGATCCCCGTCCGGACAAACACCGCGAACAAGCGAGGGAGTGAATCGTGGGGAGCAAAAAGGAGGCGAAACTAAGCCGTGTGGCACGGTGAAGCTGCGTTTAGCCAGGACGCCGAAAGAAGCGGGAGCAGCAGCATTCCGCAGGGCATAACTTAAGCGAGGCCTGCGCTCACGAAGAGAGGAGACGGGTCACGACGCCATGTGTGCGGCCTACCAACCACACCCACCACCTATTTATTTATGTCTACCTCACGGCTTTTTGCTCGTGCCATCGAGCTTTCATTGCGCCGCGGTCGAACAACGCGAACAATCGACGGGGAAGAGGGGCGGCCGCCGTGGCCGAGCGAAAAAAATCATCGTCCCGGAGGAATCGGTGCGCCGAGCCACGGCCGTTTCGAATTATTTGTAAAGCGGCTCGCTGCGCCGGGGAATCGTGCACGCGAACGTGCCCCGGATCCAGGAAGAATGAAATGGTTAAACGCGTCTCGACGGTTTCCCCGTGGAATTACGTAACGGCGGCGACGGTGCAAAAATTGCAGGCGCGCAAGATTGAGAAATATCCTTTCCACAGCCTTTCCAGGCATTCGAGACTCTTATCGCTCGTAATTTGGAGCTTCCTAGACCTGAAAAGTGGAGATTCATTTATATTGCGCAACGAAAGCGTGTCAAAAATCGCTACCATATGTTGGAGAGGATGGTAAATCAAAGAACACCATTGTCACAGTTCGCAATTACTTGAAACTCTTTTCCATCGTTGGATAGAGTACTCCGTATACACCAGAACCTCTTCATCTGCTCCAATGCAAATCAACCTGAACTTCCATGAAAGCTACATGAAAAACCACAGTGGAAACAACATCGAAACAACGTACATCGTCGAGTACCACGATACTTTCCATTACCAGCGTGTCCGACGCCCCAGTCGTGGACATAAAGTCGATCCTTCCGTTTCCGGCGGACAGCGAGTCCGTCGCGGCGTGATTTTTCCACGGCGGGCACTGGTTGGCCGGGGTCAGGTCCCCGTCCCTATCCAGCTGGACGTTTCCGAGGCCGTGGGCAACGCCGTTCATGACTTAACGCGGCGGTTGGGTTCGGCTGTGCCTCTCTCGGTCTTTGGCGGTTCACCACTGCCGGGACAATGCAGCATTGTTTCATCGTCTCTGGTAGCCTATCTAGTCGGCACGGTAGCGGGCCCGTACGATGTTTATTATCCTCTTGCGCAACAAAACAAAATGCCCCCGGTGTTATATTATCCACCGGTTCGTGGTCGAATCAGTTTCCCATATAAAATCCACGGTAAGACGCGGCGGGCCCCGTCGTAACTCGGAGCCGTGCACGACGCGAGCTGCTACGGGGTGTCCTTGGGCGCAGTCCGGTACCAGCGGCCCTGTTGAATCCCGTGGAAAAGCTGCCCGCGCTCTGCTGCAGCCTTAACGGGAGATGGGACTGCTTTGGAAATTGTTTGGCGGAGTTCTGGGTAGTTCTTGTCCTCCGTAGGAGGATCAGCGGCGTCGAAGCTACGAATTCTTCCGGAAGACTCGCGGAGAGGTTGAGCAAGAGTTTAACGCGGAATCTTTCACGGTTCTCGGTTAATATTCTAATCGACGGCGGAAGATCTTCCACCTGCCATCGCTTGGATCATCCTTGAAGAGTGGATAAACGCTAAAAGGAAACTCCGCTTAACGGGCTCTCCGTTTCAGATCCTTAATTAACGAACTTAACCAGCTTACTCGGAAGCCTCCCCTTATCGCTGAGACGCGATACTTGAAAAATTGAACACCGGCACAAAGACGGCACCACAGGTTGTCAAGGATTATCATATCAGTTCTGGCAAGCAGCCAGACGTTAATTAATCTCTTGCATATTTGCGTTTTCGCGATTAGCATATCGGTTAATTAAGGAAACTACTTTGTATCTCACGCATCCCAACCGGCCGCTCTGCGCGGTGCATGCATTAGGCGTGCGTTCGCGCGATGACGAAAAAGGAGGCAGGGAAAAACCCGGTGGAAAAGACAGAGAGATAAAAATGATACGATGGGTGGGGGGAAGAAACGCAAAAGGAATTAGAAAAGCTTTAGTGGCCATTGTCCGAGCCGGTGAAAGCGAGCCGTTTTCAGATTTGATCTCCGATTAGCCTTGGCACGATTCGATGGAAATCAACGAGGAACGTGCGTGCACCGCGAACGCGGTGGCCACCTCCTCAGGGTTTCCTCGTCGTCGTCCCTATCGTGTTCCTTTCGAGGTTACAACAGATCTCATCTTCTCCTCGCTCGCGCGTAATCTTATTCTTAATTCAGCTTAACTTACGCCACTTCGTTATAACCTGCAATTACCACAACTGCGATTCTACATCGTAGAAGTTCGCAAATTTCGAACGTTCGATTAAAAAGTTTCTGGTTTCACCAAAACGGGTCGTCGACGGTGCAAACGGAATCTCGCAGCTTAATGGTTCCGCGTTCGTCCCGACGAATCTTAGCCGCGCCATCCCCTTCGGACCGAGAGCTCGCCCCCGGGCAGGTTTTCTTATTTCCATGAAAATCGCTCGCGCCGATCCCGACGACAATGCCATTCCGGTGTTTTAAATGCAAATCCGCGAAAGGAAAAACCGTAAGGGCATTATAATTTATATTACTACATGTGGCAGCGGCACTTCCGGCGAGAGAGCATAGGCGCAGTTCCGGTCAGCTCGGGCTGGAGATCCTACATCGCCAGATTATGAGCCCATGCCGCTTTTACAATGGATCGTCTGCCCTGACTCATACGTCAGCGGGAATAATTTCGTTGCCGCTACGCACGCCGTGCACGCGTGTACGTGGACGGGTAGGACGCGGGCTGCGAGCCCCGTCGTCGACGGAACAGAAGAAAAGAATATCGCACGATCTCTTCCCCCCCCGGGTAAAAGTTCCCGGCACGTGTGCGATGTTCTCGATAGATTCGCCGCGCGTCCTCGATGATTGATACCGCCGGGTTTTCGCAGGTTAATCGCGGAACCGAGGATAATTTGTTCCGTATTTAGGAAATTTATCGCGAGCTAATTTTGTAATTAAGGGTTGATTATCTTTCACGATGAATCGGACTTCACTTGGGATCTTGGAATATCTTACGGATTTTTCACTTAATCTACTTTTACTGCCTTTTTTTTTTACTCATTTTATTGCCTCGTGTTCTTGTTCGTGATCGTTTTAATTGCTTAATTCGTGGTAGACTTTTTTTCTTAATTACTTTATACAATTCTTTCAAATACTGGAAAAGGTTTTGTCTCTTGGTTTTATTTCACAATTGACAAGAACATTTTGTACTCGTAACAGTTGTCGTTCAAACGACAAATTGGCCGTTCTTGATGTAATCGACGATCTCCTGCACGGTGCTCCGGAAGCGGCCAAAGTTCACTTTGGCTTCCTCCGAGGACTTCGACTTGTAAATGGCGGTGGTGTACGCAGCCGTCATCTCGGTGACCAATCTTTGTGCCCTCCTGGCGGCGGTCTCGATCGAACCTGATGGCGTTTTTATGCTCCTCGCTGTCCTCACGATCTCCTCCTTGATGAGACTCACCAGCCGCTCGTCATCCTTCTCGCTCGACTTCCCCGTCGAGATCAATCGAAGAATCTCTCTGATAGCGTCATCGGCTACACCTGGAATAACACCAGAAAGTTAAAGAATGCTATTCAACTTATTTCTTCGAGTAGAATAATTCACGGATCGACCAACTGTGCGCGTACTTCTCGAATTTCCTTGAAAACAGGCTCGCAAATAAATGAAATTAATTTTCCATCTAGAATCGTTCGATAATTCGTACTACTTCGAAGCAGAAGAACACAAGTTTCTCAGTTTGAGGGAAGAATCTCGTCGCGTATCGAACAAAGAATGTTTCGTTCACCTGCCGTCGTTACCCTCCTCCCGATCAATCCTCTGAAATCGAACCCGTCGGATCGAGGGAGGCTGCAAGCTGCTAGAAGGACGATCGCGATCGTCGCGATCTTCGCCATGCTGGGCCGCCCCATTGGTCGAAACTGTTGCTGACAGGACGTTCGATTTTCTCTTTTTATACGCGTACACAGGTTACTCCCCGCGTACGCAGGTCCCGGTATTATGCAAATCGTAATTTCTGGTTCGTCGTCGGAACCGATCATTACTGATGGTCTCGATGAGTGTCATTAAAAGGAAAAGACAGAAGGGAAAGTGGAGCAGCGTAACGCGGCGCAGGAAAGTATATTGTTTCGCGGGTATCTTTGATTTTCACGTCGCAACTTGCTTGTGGAGGGGGGAAGAGGTCAGTTTGTCGAGGAAAACTGCTGTTACGAGAAAGTGCGATCGCGATTGGGACGCGTTCAAGGCGTATTTCCATCGAAGCTTTGAGTTTTGAGACTCGTGAAGTGAAATCGTTGGAACACTTTGACGACGGAAAAGCTGGAAGAGAGAACGGACTTGGAGTTCCGCGGACATCGGCAGCGATATACTTTTTAACCCCTTCAGGTGCGTCGATCCTTTGTTTCGAGAACGGCGTGAAATCTATGGCGTAGAAATGACCGAGGACTCCATATATAGCGTTTCGAACGATACAGGCGACTCTCCTCGACAGGACAACAGGCTCAACAGGTCGTCGGTTCCCCCTCGAAAAACGCAGAACCAGTGCCGATGCTAGCCGGCGGTAAAAGTGCGTGAACACAGGGAGGGAGTGCATCCAGCCATGATTCCTCTTCACCGATTTTTACCCCCTTCCTGTCCCCTTCCACGCCACACTCCCCCATTGAAACGGCGGCTCGATGGCTCGATGGCGATTAAAGCCTGCAGCGTCGTTTCCAGAATTCGTGTTTCGCAAAGGACGTCCACTTTCACCGACGGATACACTTTGGAACGTACCCGACGCCGCCGCGTCGACGCTCGGACTCGTTTCTAAAACTGTTCGGATGCGAATCGGGAGCGGCGACTGTCCTGTCAATGAAACGTATGGCGTTACTGGCGACGATTAAACGGAATGGTAGACGGAACGCTGCAGTTAGAACAGGATACAACGGTGTCACTGTGCCACTTGGAACAATACGCAAAGGTTAAAGATAACCGCAAACGACGCCAATTACACCGAAGAAAAAAGGATTGCGACACGATCAGAAAAAGAATCGCCACGGATCGAGGTGGTCTCGGTATGGATCGTGGCACGTCGAAGGCCAAGAAACTCCGATCGCGCGATCATTTTCTTCGATAAAGCGGTCGAAACGGGGATTTCACCGCGCTCGCCGCGCAATCCCGAACTTTTCGAGCCGCGAGTTGCGCAAAACGCCTCCCCGAAGGATACCTCGGGCCGAACGGTGTCCACGACGGGTGTGTAACACGCGAAACGCACCCGTCCGCGATTAGCCACGGCTGTCGCAACGTCGCTCGGGCTAGGAAAAGCTGCACGCGAAAGGAGACGCCGCAGGATGTCGAGATAATACACATTATAGGCCGGCCATTATTACGCAGGAGCACCGTGGCTTCTTTCTACGTGCGCGACGCGGTGCCGGAAGGCCGGACTCCCGCGTGTCTGCTTTTCCTGCATGAATGAAATGTAATTTAAGCTTACTCAAGTACCCGTATTTCCATTCATCCCACATTCGCGTGTACGAGACTCCTACGTGCCGTCCGATCGCCATGAGGGACGCTTCGTTTGAAATCTGACGGTGGGTTTCGCTCGCTAACTCTTCCTTGTGGCTTCAGCGATCCGAGGAAGAATAGGGTGCGTCGGTTGGAGGAGTATCACGGGGGTTGAAGAGCGTATTATTTTTTCATCTCACACAGTCGTACAGAAAGAACAGAATCCTCTCAAGGATTCGTAGCATCGATAAGGAAATACAAAAGTATCGCGGCTTCCTCGAAGATTCCAGTATCGAGCAAACCCAAGAAGCAACCGCTTCGTGCGCAGGCCCCCAGCCAAGTTCGTCGACAGGCGACGGACGAAATATCGATCTCTCGTACCATCGATCACGATCTTATCAGCGACACCCCCGTTGCAAGCCGCGGGATGACGCGCCATCGAACGCTCGGTGCGTGCCAGGTCCTCCGCCGATCCCAGGACGACACCGCCGGAGCGTGTACACACGTACAGAGGCACAATGAGAGAGCGAAGGGGCAAGAGGCACCGAGATCGGGACTCTTTATTCTCGTATCAGGAACGATGGAAACGACGTGGCCTATTATGAGCGGATCGCGTCAGACACAATGATCAATGCCGGACGGGGCTGCGCGGAGAGCCGGTGAATGGAGGAACGCCGGTTCACCGTCCCGGGATTATGGCACCGGAGAGGGCCACCGAAGATCGACAGGGCCGATTACGTCCGCGATGACTTTAAGCCCCCTTTAAACGCTGCTATTCTTTTCGTACAGGCCCTGTTTGACCCCGTCTATCGAGGTGGTATCCGTGCGCCGATTTTCTGATCCCCTCTCGCCTCCGCTTTCTTTATTTCGTACCTCCTCCTCCTCCTCCTCCTCCTCCTCCTCGAATTGTTCTTTTTCTGCCTTCTTCCGCCTGCTTTCTTTCTTTGTTTTCGCGCCTTTCCTTTTGATCCGGGTTTGTTCCTCGGGATCAAGGGTTCCTCTCGTGGGATACGAGCCGCGCGAAGTCCCGGAAGTGGACGGTTTTCTTTATTCGACCAGCACTCGGAACGGATAATTCGAGTTGACGGGTGGTCATTTCGTTTTACGCGTAGACTAGCCTTTCGAAGCCTTCGTAATCCTTTGGTGTCTTAAGTACGACGACCGATGCACGGGATAGAAACGTTGCCTCTGGTTTTTTCGAGTTAATTAACGAGTTATTTTGCCATAACGATCAGGCGGAGGGAGCTCGATCCAGTTCCACGGGGGAACAAAGATTTCTACATCTAGGAAATCCCAGCTGCTTTCGATTCACCGTGAAGCGAGAGGAAAAAAGCCCGGTGAGTCAGCTCTGCGAAGAGAAATCAGGCGACAAATCGATCGGTGGACTTGATCCTACGGTTTCGTCCACCTGCCACCGAAATGTCTGTTTTCCGCGCCGCCATTGAACGAGGCGGGACTGTTTCGATCGATGTCCCGATTTTTCACCGCAACGAAGACTAATCGTTTTCGCTCGGTCTATGGTGAAGATAGATTCAAACTTCGACTTTTATAGGGGTTTCATAGAATTGTACGCGCCTCCAAAAATCGGGAGGATCCACCGCCATGTAGGTGGTCAACGGCGGAATAATTTTCAAAATTTCACGGCTCCGTTTCCTAGCGGAGGTCCTGCCTGTTTTTTGTATCGATTAAGCAGAACCGTTGAAACCCATGCCGAATCTCGTCTTCCTGTCCCAGTATTTCGAATTAACTCAGCAAAATCTCGCCTCTGGCAGCCCTGCGACGCAGAGCGCCGCTCTAATGCCTCCCTTTCACTTCTGAATCTCTTTCCCTCCGTCACCGTCTTTCGCCTCTCTTTCGCTTTGCACGGGCTCCACATTGTTGCGCAACACATGGACATTGTATAACCGGTTATCCAACGCGCAGAAAATTATGAATATCAATCGTCGGACGGATCATTTGCGCGCCGAAATGCTCGTCCAACGATTACGCGCGCGGCTCGACCGGGCAAACAGCGCGGCTCGCCAAATTATTATCGACGCTCGTTTCGATCCCATCGAAACGCCGACTTCTTTGGCGCGAAACGAATCTCGGCTGCGCCGCTCCGTTATTCCTTCCGTTTTTAGCGATATTTCACCGCTAATTAATCCCTAATTATTTTTAATAATCTCGGTGAAGAAAATTGAGCGCTCGAATCGCGCTAATTTGAAACAGCTGTTCTCTTTTCGTTTAGGCGACAATCGCTAATTGATCGACCAATGGAACGAACAGGAACGACGATGGTTTTCGGGGGCTGTATCAAGGCGCGTCACGGGATTCGTTTTAAGTGAGAAGCGATTCGAGGAACCCGATGTTCGGCATCAACGAGCATTCGTTACGAGGAATCATCGTCCTCTCTTCTCATTAGCTCTGCTGACGAAACTCGGAAGTCATGGCAGAGTTAATATTTAATTTCGAGGGTGAAAAGAGAGCGCGCGCGGAGGAATGCGACGCTCGAACGATGAGCCAATGGGTAGTTAAGATATGAGGCACCTGCTGTTCGTTGCACTATCTACAACAATCCGTTCAGACGCGATTCAAGGCAGAAGGACGTCTGTACGTGTCATTTGTCGACGCGCGCGTGCTTGTACACAGGAACGCGGGTTTACCCTGAAAGGGCATTTCAACCGCGACCATACGATAGCTTGCACCAGTGGCGCATTGTGGCGCACATCATAGACAAAGCCGGATTATTTTTCACGGTTGCAAAGGAAGCGTGCAGCGGTATTGTGCACGGGCCGCGGTAACAGGAACTAGTAACAATGGTCGTACTTTTTGCCTTCGTTCTTCGTGTTACACTGGTTTGACTGGACTTCTAGAAGAGCGGCCCGTACGCGAGATGAGGAATGGCCGTGGACGGTGCAGCTGTCGGGTCGAGCAAATTCACGTAACCTCGTCATTTGTTTCCTTCGATCTTCGAAATCGGTTGTTTTATCGTTGAAAACATTTTTTTAAAAGAAATATCGAAACACATTCGCTTCTTCTTTAAAAAAAATTAAGCAAAGAACAATCGAATGTCACCAATAGGGGTGCGCAGAGGTACATTCAACCCCTGGCGACTTCCTCCCGACAACGAGAGACAGTATCCGCGAGAAATCAACCGGAGAAC
This sequence comes from Xylocopa violacea, assembly GCA_963969225.1. Classification (NCBI taxonomy): domain Eukaryota; kingdom Metazoa; phylum Arthropoda; class Insecta; order Hymenoptera; family Apidae; genus Xylocopa; species Xylocopa violacea. Next base: position 19,020,240 of record CAXAJV010000014.1, read on the forward strand.
AGCGTTCCGGTAGAAAATCAGTCGCAACGCGCGCAGCGTGTACACACATCGAACTGTGTCACGGCTAATAATGTGGGATCGTAATCGGGGATAGGTAAGACCGGTAGCCGGTATTGGAAATCTCTTATTTAATCCGGTCTGTCCATGCACGAGCGTTCTCCAGCCGATTCAGGGGCGAGTTACGGGCGCGCGCGCGGGGATTAATCACTGAACCTGGCCAGGTACACGCGACACGGTCCCTCGCGCGTACACGCGCGAATTACACGCCCGGACACGGGCCAAGGTGTACTCGTACCAGGAGGTAGGAACACGACCGTGCGATTTCGAGTCGCACCGCGCGCCACTTGCGCACGTCCGTACGTCGATCGACCCGATTCCGCGATTTGTCACGCTTCTCGTCGCGCACTTTCACTGCTCGACGGATGCAAAGGGGGCGGATGTCGAGTTGCGTCGTGTCCCTTGGCTCGAGCTGAAAAATTGGGGAACGATTGGTTCCTGGTTGTTTCACTCGAGAGTTGATTTCTTCGTTTCGTGGTCAAGGGTGATCGCGTCTGAGGATATGAGAATTTTTTATTCGAGTAGTCTCTGTCGAGTAAAATAAGAGGTATCGATATTCCTACGCAAGGCACGCGCACATGTTCTACGTACACATGTAAGTCGCTAGGTTTAAATTATTCGCGTATTTAAGAGTTAAATTGCCGATGAGGTTCTCCAAGCATAACGGTGATCAAATTGATCGTCGCTGAATGTGTCGCGGCATTCCGCGCGTTTATTTACAGAAACACTCCCGCGTTCGTTTCCTCCATTAGAGCACAGTGCAGCAGGTTGGCTAACGGATTGCGAGCTTTTTATGCCCTACTACGCTCGCGCCTACACATTGTGGCAAATCGAACGCATCGGGCAACATTTCATCCCGACGTTTAACGTCTCCTCTTATCGCCGATATCATCCACACGCGTCCCCTGTGATCAGCGCATTCCTCCGGCCGCGGAGTCAAAAATCGTGAACCTGTTGATAAGCCTGCCGCAACATTGCACTTGAGAGAACCACTGTAGAGGCCAGGGTAATCACTTAATTGGACATTTCCCGGGTAGTTCGACCGTAAAATCGCTATGTACCCCGCGGCTGGGAGGAATAAGAAAAAAAAAAGGGGCGTTCGTAAAATCGCGTCGAGATAGCGCGCTCGCGCGGACCAAAAGGTGCAGGCGTACCGAAATGGCGGACACGTCGATCGCGGAACTTCGCCGCTCGGGCAGCGGTCGATCGATAACCGCTATATTAATTCGAATTGAAACGCGGGGAACGGGTCCGGCGGGTGTCCGGACAATTTGTGCCTGGGACTGCTCGATCGATATCTGGCCGCGCGTTTTCAACAATGGGCATTAATATCGATCAGCCGTAAAGACAGTGGTCGCGGCCGTGTTCGGCCGCGCTTGATAAACCAGCTGAATTATCGCCTTTACGACACCTTAACGCTTGTCGCAGCTAGTTTACGGCCATCGTTTGCCTCTCGTTATTGCGGACACGTACCTGTCATTATCGCGCGCAAGCGGAATCGGTCGGATATTTGTCGTTTCCCGATCTTTCCGATTTCTTTCCTGTTTTTGCTTTGCTTTTGGCGGATTAATACCTTGGTCGCTGGCCGTTACAACGCTATTTAGATGAAATATCGTATTTTGTACGATTGAAAAGTATATCGATTAGTAATATCGATATTAACTGTACTTTGAAAGTGATTTATTCGATTTCGTTACTGTTCGTTGGATACTTTTGCAGTGGTTAAATGTGATTATCAGTTATTAATATTATTCGTTATTAAAAAAGATTTGAATTTGTTACCTGCAGTGCGATAAGGAATGAACAGTAAGTTCGAAAGTCTGTTAGTCCCAATTGGACAGTTATTGCGTTACCAGCGATCTCTACCGAAATGTGTAACGACCATGAGTATCGAATCAGATCGTAAATAGCAACATGTTTTTAATGTGCAACATAAATTACGACAAAGCGGAGCCGCAGAACTCGTTGGATAAGAGCTGGTCGTGAATTAGTTCGATCTAATGTTGCAGGAAAATCCAACGCTGTTGGTAATTGCTTTTCGGATAAGCGCAAGGTTGTTGCACGATACGAATCCGAACGGTCGAAAGTGTAAATCGCAAAGACAAGTTGAGAGTTGCAGCGTGTAATTATCGAGAGGAAGTAACATGGCGCGTGATATGGTTCGAGTTGAGAATAAACTTTGTCAAGAACACGATGCACGGTTGTATCAGGAATGGCCTAGTACAAGTTTTCATCGCAATCCAGTTTTAACCTACACAAAGCCAATGTATCCAGTTATCTCGCACACCCACTATTAAATTAGAAAATACCTGTTTCGCAGACACAGCGTCAGAGAAAATGGACAATTCAAAAAGGTTGTTGAACGGTCAAAAAATAGGAAAAGCACGAAGCTAAGGAAAAAAATGGCTAACGAGTCCAGCCGCTGACACAACTTTTACTACTGATTCGTTGCGCCTGGAGAAGGTTTAATTTTTCCCAAGATTGGAGTCGACAGATCCTGCGAACGTTTCTGTCCATTGAAAGATTGAGCAGCGGAAACGAGCATTAAAATTCCAAGTGTCGAACGACAGAAAGAAGATCGAAGGGGCGGACAGGAAGTGGCGTTGGTGAAAAAAGCTCGCGGCTTTTTCAACTCTGTCCCCGGTGTTTGCTCGGGACGCCCTCGGAACTTCCGCAAGAAGCACTCTCGATAATTCCTTCGGAATCCGGTTAATTTTTCCGTAGGCGGTGGACAAAAAGGAAAAGGGAGAAAGAAAACACCGCTGCCGTTCCAGCGTCCACGTAATCCCGTGGCCAGGCTTCTTCCTGTGGCCATCGGAATCGACCGTCCTCGCCTTTCATCTCGCCACTTTCTTGCGTGCATTCCGCTGGACGCGAGCACGCGGCGATCGTCTCCGCGATCCCTGTAAAACCGAGACTAGTCTCTCGCGAAGGCTCGAGAGATACTCTGATATTCTGTTCCAGAATTGCGTGATTCGTTAACGTCTGTGGCGATAGAACGAAATTGATCGTATGACCGAACACTTCGTCTGCGTCGTTTCGGCGATCGACATCTACAATCATCATCGGAAGAACGAATACTTTTCTCAGCTATCGCAAATTAACTACAGTCAAATTTAATAAGGCACGAAACTCGACCGCTTCCTATCCAACTCTGAGACGAACCACTGAGAACTCCATCTTCGAGCCATCAACCGCACGTTTCGTTTCCACTAACCATCGTCAAACTGGTAGCCGCATGGAAGAGGCTGCCGACGCGCGCGGCCCTCGGAGTACGCCCGGACCCTTTACACCGTGTTTCCGGTCGCGCGGAGGCCGCACGTGACTCCGACACTGTTCGCTTCACCTCGCCTCCTGCTACCTGTCCTAATTTAATCTATCTCGGCTCCTGACCGGTGGCCGATTACCACCGAGTCGTCCCGCGACCGCAGCCCCAGCCTCGTCTACGCGTGTAAATAACACACCGGCAAGAGGGAATACCAATATCGACGTCGAGCTCGTAGCAACGCTTAGAATTATGCCCCCATACGGGTCGAACGGGCCCGGGATCTCGCACCTGAAATCGCTTTCGGTTCCACCGCGTAATTCGTGATTCGATCAGTTTAGCCCGCCTCCCCCTTCGCCCTTGGCCACCCTATTCCTCGACGCCTCTCGATCTGAGACGCGAGAGCGTCTCCCTTTTTGCAACGGAACATGTTCCTTCGTTCGATACGAGTTTGAGTATTTAGTGGTTGCAGAGGAGATTAGGGTGAAATCCGACAGCGTTCAGAGAGAGAGAGAGAGAGAGATGGTGTTTTAGACACATTTTGGGACGTCGCGAGGGGTGAATATTTGAAGAAAAAAGAAATTTAGTAGAAATGTATCGACGCTCGTGTACGTAGCAAAGAAACGCGTTTCAACGATCGCGAGAACCATATTCTTGGGGCAACAAAACGCAACGGCCAGCGTTAGAGCGATTTCCTCCTCGAGGTAGCCGGTCGATCCTTCCATAAATCATCCTTCAACGCGGGATCATTCGCGGGAACGAGCGTGAACGAGGGAACAGAGATTACGGGGCACGCGTTCCGCGAGCAAACGAACGCGGCAATTTTCGGCGGGGCGGTTTTTACCCCCTCGTTCGCTGGCGCTGTGTGCGTGGCTCGCGGCTGAGGAACGTTAGCGTTCGCGATCGAACGCGACCCGTTAAGGATGATCGTGCAATTTATAGCGGGGGCAATTTACATCGGGAAGCCATTTAGCCGGTGGCAAGGCAGCGAGGATAACGGTACGGGATGAGGACGCGCGCGATGTCGCCGCGGATCGTGACTATGCTAATGACGGATCACCGGGCTCATTCATAAGAGAAGAAACCGGCTGAATGGCCGCGCGACCGCGGCCACGGCCTCTGGACGGCCTGTCCGTCGCCGCTCTCGTGTCGATGTTTGCGAAGCGTTAGCGCGGCCACGCTTTTTCCCACCCCTTTTTCTTTCCACGGAATCAACGTGAAGCAATAATTATAATTGATTGCCTCGCAGCCGCGAAATTCATTTTCTTAATACAATAGCGCACTGTGAAGCATGAAGAATAACGCGTCGAAAACACAGAGGCGCGTGCAACGCTAGCGAGCGATTGATTTATAGTGATTATTCACAGTTTCTATTTCTCCGATTGTGGACACAGTTTCTACTTTTGCCATTAGAATAAAAGGCCGCCGCGGTGGATCGACGTTCTTGTTCCCCCCGACAAAGAAACGTCGACGTTAGCCGCGGTTTAATCGGGAAATTTCTTCAAACTCTAACGCCACGGAATAAGAGAAACCGCGATTCTTTTATGTTTCGAGCGGGTCGTAAATTATACTTGTAATTAAAATGTAAACTAGCGGCGGCAAATGTAACCAACGGGGTATCGCAATCCGAGTGGCGAGTGTAATACCGCGGCGGTCGTTCGTTTTGCCTCTTTTGCCCTGTCGCCTTCTATTTGCGGCGTCGTCGAGGGTCTCGTTCAATGGATCGCTTTAACGACACAGGATCGCGGTCGATTTAACAGGTGTTTCGAGCTCGAGCGATCGATCGCGGCGGCACTGCGTCCCTGCCCCTTCGAGGGATCCTCGTAAAAAGAGCGTGGTGAAACAGTGGCCGATAATTAAAGCGGCGATCAAAGGATTCGCTTTTCCACCCGTGACACCAGCTGCCGATTGGCTGGCCCCGGCGATTGAACGATCTTGTGTCACAGCCGCTGATTTTTTACCCTCCTCGTGCCTCCCGCGCTTCTTATCAACTTGGCGGATCGTCCGCGCGAAAAATTGCGCGCTGTCACGGCCCCGCGAGCGTTCGTTACCGTCGAGCGTCCATTTTTCGCGGACCGATGAGAACCTTTTGTGTCGCGGCCGAGGAATGCGGCTCGGTACCCGGTTATTCCCGACAAGGAACGGTCTCGCTTTGCTTTACGTGTGTTCAAGGGTGGGAATTGGTTCATTTAAATGGAATTCGCTCGTTTCCAGCGAGATTCTTTAATTGCCGAGCGACGTAAAAATTGTTTTCTGGCTGAACAGACAGGAGTACCGTGGGACTTTCCGATCGTTTCACGGCAACACAGAGACCTTAATGAGCGTGATCGCTGGGAATGGAGCACTTCGGACCGAATCTAGTAATCAACCGAGGGAGAAATTAACCTAGTCCTTGGACGCTCGAGGAACCGAGCAGAGTCTACGGGACCGCGTCAACCTCGAAACACCAGTCACGAGAACGCGACGACACGCAGACAAATGGAGAAGATCTTCAAGAGCGACGAAAAAAATCACTCTCGACTGTCGCGCAAACTTCGTCCACCTCCGATCCGAAGAAAGACCGCAAAACCCGCAGACCACGCTCCCAAAAGACGCGGCTCATTATCCCCCCGTCGACGGCCATGCAGCCTGGACAGAGTTGCAACGCCGAACGCCGCCGGTCTCTCGTTCGAGCGAACGATCTGAAACGGGCATTGTTCGCCGGCTGCAGGGCGGCAAGAACGATCGAATCCACGCGATCGATCACAGGGCAGAGTCACGGGGACGCCGGCGACGTTTACCTAGAAGTATGCGGAGAGTGGGCCCGTCACGGTCCAGGGAGCGCAACCTCCGGTGCTCGCGCCTCGGCCCTGGTCGAGGCTAAACGGATTTCACCGCGAGTCGCGGGACAGGTGCGAGCGGACACCCTCGTCCCCAGCCTTTGTCGCCTCTTCGTGCCACTGGAAACGAGACTGCCACCTGCGGACAAGCCTTTTCCCGTCCGTTTTCTCTGGATCGCGCTAACCGATCGCGGAACCTCCGTCGAGACCTCTCGCTCGTCGGACTCGCCCGCCGCGCCGCTTCTTCTGGCAGGCTGCGACGGTGAATTGCAATTTTGTTGCAAGGGGATTAAAGGATGAGTCGTGTATCGCGGGGTAGGATGATTGCGAGATCGCGATCGGTGATTGTCGAGCGGTACGGTGGTCGATGGCTGGTTCGGGTGCGGAGGGTTCTCTTGCAACAGTGCGAAGATGGATGCACGTTTTTGCGCGGGCACTCGTCTCTTGGGTCCCTAGTTGTTTTCTCGCGATTACTTCCCTTCGATCTATATAAGTATAGAATCGTGATACACGCGTGCTGTAACGAGGCTCGAAATTGGCGAGATGAAAAGACAAGAATCCGTCGTTTCGTCTTCCCTTAACCCTTGTGCTTCAACTAATGACGAGACGAGTTCGATCAACAAGTATCACGCGATGTTATATTGTACATCGTCGACAACTTCGATGGCGAAACGTCAGAGAGAGAGGGGAAGCCTGGGGTTAAAAAACCGCTTATCGACAGAACGATCAGCGTCGATCGATATCTGGCCTCGATCTCCACACAATGGCCGCCCCGGTCGCGTCTAACCTCGGCTTCCGGCTGGCGGAATCCCCGAATTCGTATCGTCCATCTTGCTAAACAAACACCGCCGCACCCGGTGGAATTAACCACCCTCTCGCAGCATCGCCACGCGCCGTCGACGATCGTATCGACGGACAGGTGCGTCCAGGTGCAAACGAGCTCTCAATAGCGCGGCGACGACGAGCCCGCTTCTAAACTTTATCAGCCTGTCCCGGGTCGGGCCTCGATCGGACAGATTCCTATCTGAATTTGTTGCAATAACTCGCTCCTCTATCTCCACTCGCGATCTGCTATCGATAAGCCACCGCCTAACGGAATTCAGCGCGTACGACGTTAATGATAGTACGTTAAACTTGTCGGAGGCGTTCCTGATCGTCTCTGGATCCTTGCAACACGGTTCTACGTTGATTGCGGGGTTATTTATTGATAACTGGTACGCGACTTCAACTTTGTAGAATAGTCGACTCGATGGCGCAAATCTAATCGTACTCTGTTAATTAAGTCTACTTTATGCAACGGAGCTTTTTCCTTTTAAATCAGGAACATAGTTGCGATAATCTGTGTTCAGTTTTATGGTACATATCGAACTGATGGTGCAAACTCGAATATTATCAGCTAATTAGGTTTGTTGTACACGATTCTTTTTCTTTTAGAAATCGTGGATACGAATGCAAGGTGCAGACCATATATAGAGATAGTAGAGTGGATTTATTAATTAGTATTTTGTAATTAAACTCGATTCGTACAAGAGTTTATCTCTTCACTTCGTGTCGGAGTGATGGCACGCGCGGCAGTAGATTAGGTAACAAGAGCCAGACAAGAATCCACTTAATCGGGCATTCGCGCGAATTTTATATTTCATGTACCTTTCTTTTCCATTTTCTACATACAAAACGATTCCTAACTTTCCTCTGAAACTCTTCGCTCGTGGATTTCCGAATCGTTAGGAGTCTTCGGATAATCGTTAATTAATAGGAACAGAGAATGCTGGTCGAACGGTACGAAAGATTTCTCAGCCTCGCTGTCCTCGTTCTCACAAATTCCTCTCTCTCTCTCTCTCTTTCTCTCTCTAATAAGATGATTACTGGGCTCGAGAAAACTTCATCGGCGGACACGACTTAGTCGTCGAGCGATTTTCTTTCGACGCGGCAATAACGTCGACGACAGCCCGCGTCGGTATTCCCGGTACCACTCGGTTGGTTTTGCGTCATTGTTTGCTGGTTCGTCGTGGTCATCGTCCGTTAGAGGGAATCAGAATTCGCCGGGTTCCCGCCGTGGGAGAGTCGATCGATCTGGATCACCACGAGAGGAATCGCCCCGGGTAAACCGATCCCGTGGCCAGAGGAAGGTGTGTCACGGTCACTTGACCAGGGAAGCGTTTAAACAAAATCGGCGAAGACAGAGTCCGGCCGCTTAGGTCTCGATAGATTCGCACCTGCGGTTCACGCGGTTTAATGAATCTTGTAATTAATACGATTCCGTTGCGAGTGAATTTCCAGCTCAACTCGAAGCTCTGCGAATTTTTACGAGTCAGCGACGAATTGATCGCGATCTCTCAACTGCGTACGTAAAAGTCGATAGGATTTCCCCGGATTTCCCTCGACAAAAACTTGGTCGAATCTCGACGATCGTAGAAACTTGGCGCGGTCCAGTTTGTAGCAGACGAGTAGATTCGCCGGGAAAGGGGAGATTCGAGGAGTTCCAACGTGAAATTACGTCCGGTCCGCATACTGGCGCGCGTTGGTGTTGCGGGGCACACGCACGCGTCGTCCCGGCGAATTTATCGGGTCGCATCGCGGCCTGTTCGCACGCGATTCCACGCGGAATGGCCTGTAGCATGCAAAAGGAATTTCACTCCCGTAACGAAGTGAAAATTGACGCGCGGTCGGCTCCGTTTTCTGTATTAACGATAGACCCGCCGTTAGACGTATCACCCTACTTTCGTCCCAGGCGGAAGCGGACGGACCAACGAGAACGCCGGACGAACGCCCCGCCGAATTCCTCCTGTTTTTCTTCGTTTCGCCAGGCGTTCATCTTTTCGTTGGTCGCCGGCGTTTCCTGGCCGCGTTGGAAACTATTTGAAACCAACGAGCCGCTCCGGCGTTTCGTAACAGGAAGAAGGGGATTCTTAACGAGGACAAATTCTTCCAGTCGACAATGCTTCGCACCGAGTGCGTTCAAGACACGGGTTGCGAGGAGCGTCGACTCGATTCAAGCAGAGCCGCGCTATTAAATATACTCGCAAAAATGCTTCAAAAATCCATCTGAATAACAAATCTACCTAAATCTCTCCAAATAGATCTCAGATCCAACAACTACATCCTTCGTTTCCTTAATAGTTTCCCTCGATACCAGCCCAGCGACCGCACCAATTACAAACAACAATTACATCCTTCGTTTCCTTAACAATTCCCCCCAATAGCAGCCCAGCGACCACCAGAAATGGTCCCAACGTGGCCGACTCCATCTCCGATCGCTCGGCTCGTTGGACCCCGCCGAAAGCGGAAGCGGCCATGGCGGCGGCGGCGGCGGCGGCGGCGGCCGGCCCGGTGACGAAAGGGAGCCAAGGCGAACGAAACGGAAAGAAAGCAGAAAAAGCTTCGCCGCAAGGCAACGGCCACGGGGACCGGATCGGGTCCTGGGGAGTGGGAGGACGGCTGGGACCGCGAGGACGGCGACAAAAAAATGGGGGAACGCGATTCGAAAAAGCGGGACGGCGGTGAACCAGGCCCGTGTAGGAGAGGAGACGAGAGGAGACGAGAGGAGAGAGAGAGAGAGAGAGAGACGGAGGGCCCGGCGAGGTATACGCGTCTCCACGGCAGGGAGCCCGGCCAATCGGAGCACGGTGGGCGCCGCGGGTAGGAGGAGACAGTTCCGCGCCGACAGGCGACGTAATCACCCGCGGCCGTGTCCGCCGTTGCTCTCTGGCCCCTCCGGGCCCTGTTCCCTCTCCCTCCGCCGACGGTTCGGGCCCCAACAGCTCCCTCCACGTCCGCGACACGAGAATGACCCCACCACGGACACCGTCGGAAGCCAGCGCGAGGCGCTGCGACGGTCACCGACCAGGTCGCGAACTCTCTCGACTCTTTTCGTCCCAGCCGTACGTTTATTGGCCGCTTTTCGTGGCCCTTGGAGCAGCAGGATGTGGATCGCTGTGGATGGAGTTGGTGGTTACCTTTGGGTGCCTCGCGGAGGTAAGATTGGCGAGCCGTAGACGTGTTTTTTTGGGTATCGCGAACATCTTGCGTCGAGATGAAACGACGTTGATTAGGAGTAATCGTTCGAGAGGAGTTTTGGAAGATGGTTAGGGGTTGAAGATCGGTAGGCTCGAAGGGATATGGAAAATTCTAGAAGCTAACGATCGTTTTAAGTAGTTTCGTCGATGGCAGTACGATGGTATGTAAAAAGCGAAGGAGCACAGAATGACAAGCGAATAGAATAAGCTCAACAGTCCTCGAGCAACTTTCAAATTACCAATTGATAATTACGCCTAGCACGAGCCAGCACGACGCGAGCAACTTTCGAATTAACGCGTCTCGAAACTTCGGACTGTCGTAACGATCGATTTAAAAATACCGGAATCCCGAATAAATTTCACACCGTCGAAACAGCGAGCGGGTCCGCCGGTTCGAGACCTTCCTCAACTTCCTCTTCGACGCGGCGGACCGGTCGGGGCACGCTCAGTCGGGGTGTGTAATTTCGTGTTATTTTCTCATTACTCTCAACGGCGCGGATGAAGATGGGATGTGCCAGCGGCTGCGTAACCCGGTGCCGAAAGACGCCGATGAAGGCGTTGAAACGATAAGTAGCGTACCGTCGGGCCAGTGCACGAAACTGGACCGCGAATCGATCGCTTACGCTATCGTCTGTAAGCGTGTGTCCATCAGAAACACTTTTATTTTGGAGCGATACATCTTCGATTACTCTGCGTAGAAGAATAGTCTCGAATAGAATTTCAAAAATCGCAGAATCGTGAACGGAGGGACCTCGCTTCGTTCCCCATCGATCCATTACGATTTTCCAATGGAAGCGTTACTTATCGAAGCGTTCGCGTTATTATCGCTAGCGAGTTTTTACGGTGGCCGTTTTAACAATGTGTTTGACAAACTTGAGGTCTCGCGGAGCGACGACACGGTTTTTCTGCTACTTTCACCGTCCGACCAGGGCCGCGACAAAAAGCGGATAATGGAGTCTAATCGATTCAATTCTCGTCGCGAGGAAATCGTTTTCTCGTTGGTGTCCGATCGCTGGCATCGCGTGGCTCAGTGATTTCGTAGCGAAACTGTTGTTCTACGCTCTGAATTCGCCGGATGTTTTCTTTGACACTTTCTCACCGATCAAGCCGATCGTTGCGAGCAGTGAAACTTCAGTTACCCGGTGCAAAATTGCCCGGCAAATACACTTTTTCTCGGGTATCAATTAATTTCTTCGACGCTCCCGAACCGGCTGCGTCGAGGATCACCCGGGAGGAGAACGGGGAACGATCGAACGCGAACGAAAATACAGACGTCTCGTATCAATTAGGCTTTCGCCATGTCGCGAATTAATATCTCTCGTTTCTATCTGCGGCCAATTATCGGTAGCTAACCAAATTATGCCGCGGAACAAGCATAATTAATAAATGTATCTCGCTGATCCACGGATAAGGGTTCTCGCGCGTTGCAGAGGCGATATAATGAATTCATATGCGAGCGACGCGAAAGAAAAAAAAGGAACGGGGAACGAACGGAGGCAGGGGAGGGAAAAAAAAGGGGAGCAGAGGTGGATATATACGGAGCAGGCCTGAAAGACATTACCTACCCTACGTCCGGCGGGGCTGAAAGAAAGAAAGCTGCACCTGCTGGCGGTGGTACGTTTGCTGACCTACGATTACATCGACGTTTGCTCCTTGAATCGCTTTCCCGGCCGGATACCGATCTAACTGGCTCACTGCGCCCGGCGACGATCCATTTTCTGTTAATCTGCGATCAAGAATTTTCGCGTAATTCGACGCCGCTCTGACGTTCGCAGGTGAGGCGAGATAAGGGGTATCAAGAATCTTGGCTGGTTGAATTATAGCGGATCGAGAGCGGTGGGTTGCTCGCGCGGGATTCAACATCGAAGCGCTGCAGTACCGATTGTGCGCGAGCCGGTGGATACTCGCGGCGAAAGAAATGGCGGCGGCTTGTAATTAAAATCGGAGCTGAGAAGCGCGAGGTGCCGCTGTCGCAGTGCGCTTCGACGAGTAAAACGTCTTGAAGAAGTTTACGTCACGAGAGTAACATCGTGCACGAGCGCGGAAAGACTTTCGAGCCGTAACGTTCGAAATTTGAAATTTTGAATACGAAAGTAGTCCAATTGCCACTCGGCGCCCTGTTTCACGCAGCAACGAATCGGTCTTCGTTGTCCACAAACTGAGCAACGATTTAGTTGAGCGCGGCGAGCAGCTATTTCGCGGCAAACGAAACGGCCTGCTTTCACTCCGGCTCATTCCATTTTCTATTTTCTATTTCTCACCGCCCAACGCCGCGAGCATAATCGACGTCCACCGCGCGCATCGCGCACCGTTTACGCCCGTCCACGGCGTCGGGAAACAGCGGCCCTTATCTTCTTCGCCAAGTTACAGCGGCAATCAGAATCGATGCAGGCAGGTGGATTTTTCATTTTCTGCCCTGGTGAGCACTTCATTTACGCCATCGACCGGACAATTGCCACGTTCAAGGGCGAAACAACACGTTGCACACCCCTACGACCGCCTTTTTTCGCCATCTAATCCACCGTGGCGCCTTTATCTCGCACGGCCGCGGGACCCATCGTCCTCCCAGGTGGCAATTCACGCGTTCGCGTCTCGCCTCGAGCGTTTATTTCGATCCTACGGTCTACGGGCGATCTCTATCCACCTCCTCGGACCAATCGAATTATCTCCACCCCGCGAATTATCCCCGCGTTGCGATGCTTAATAGCCCCGTCCAACTGCCTAATTTGCTCGACGGTGTGGACTCGATCCATTACCGGCCGTTCGAGCAGATTTATGGTTTGTCGAGGATCGGATACGGTGTGATCGAGACGATACCGAGTGCCGCTTTATCCTTCCAGTCTAATTAATTGGAATTCCGCTTAAAGCGTAATTGCACGTTCCTTTGGGTCCGCTCGATGCGATTGGGACAGAATGCATTTACATAGTTAGCGAAACCTAGTTCTCTATACTCCTCTATCTGACATCTCGTCGACTCGTTGTCTCAATCGGATCGTAATCTGCGTCACGAATACGATGCTCGCGATCGTCGAGCAGATAAGGGAAGTTGTCTAATTAAAAAATGATCTACTCGACAAACAGTGATCGATTAAAATCAATCCAACAGCTCGCCGTGCACCCAACAGAAAATTCCCTCGCCTCGTCACCTGGTACTCTCCGACGATACTCGATTAGGCGGCCGAGGACCACCTCAAACTTGTCGACGTCCACAAAAATCCCGGGACAGGTTATCGTCCGCTCGTATCGGACGTAGGAAAGCGACAAGAAAGGCCGCGGCTACCGGAATTGCGTGGAACGGGCCAGGACGCGATCGTGACGAAAAGGGACGAGTAGGGCCCCGCCCCTGGCTGGGCCCGGCTCGTTACAAGGCGTCAGGTGCCCGGGACCGTTGACGCGGCCGTTACTACCATCCCCGTAATAACGCATGCCATTAATAAGAGCACACCGACGAAGGAGGAACGTGCGTGTCCTCGAAGGATCCCTTCGAGCCGCGTTGCGGGCCATGTGCTCACCTTCGCGAAGGGCGTTTAACGGTCGAAAGTGCTCCGTTCCTCGATATCGCCGGCGAACACCAGCTGATCCGCGTCTCCCGCCCCTAGGATTACCTTTGGCCATGTGTTTCCCGCGCTTCTCGCACCCTAGGATGCACCCTGCGATCGTCGCTTCCATTTCACGGAGACTCACGCTCGCGAGGGTCTCCCGCGGTAGTTTTCTAATAGCCGAAAGATCGCTCCGTCCACCCTTTTGGTGTTGTAAATTCGAGGAAACGCGTGCGCGACCTTCGTTCCGTCGATCGCGCCTCCGAGGGCACGAATTTGCATAAACATCAATCAACCCCGGCCGCAATATTCTCCGATTCGCCACGCGTCCACGAAACACCACCGAAATGACCCAATAACAACATCAATCTCCCTCTCTTCGGAACGCAATTCTCGAAACGCAGCCCATTTATCCCCGGCGCGCCGTCCATCGAGTGGCAGAAGATAGAAAAGCTATTAGGCCCGGAGTGAAGGAAACGAGCGGAGGTTACCATTAACGCGGGACCAATCGTCTATTCCGGATATTGCAAGGGCCGCGGCGCAGGAGTGGTGAACGCGTACGGCGGGAACGTTGCACCTTACACAGCCACCAGCCGGGAGGAACAGGTGCCACAGCTGTTTCAGCAAGTGCAACGAACGCCGGTGGATAGACGCGCCGCTATTAGAACTGTTGCAGGGCCGGGGCCGCGGCCGAGGCGAAAAAGGGGTGCATAACTATTCGAGGTGTTGCGCGTACCTTTTTACACAGGGGCGAGACCGTTGAACCAGCCGGACAGGATGCGCGCTGCCGACGTTTCATCTGGCACGGGCGTCGTTAAATAGGCTCGCCCGAGACGCCTTAATATTCTACGAGCCCGTCCAGTTTCGGGGGGCAAAACGAGGCCAATGTTTCCTTGAATACGTTAAGAGTTAATTACGGGTACGAGATGCAGACTCGTACTTGCGGCGCAGCGTCGAGCGTATCGGATATTTATGAAACACGGAGTGTTCCTCTGTTTTTTCCCCACTCCGTTTCCGTTACGGAGAGATCGATGCAGCTGTACCCCTCGTGTTCTCGTTTCGAGTCGCGTAATCCATCAAAATTATACCTGCGTACCTGGGAATCGAGGCGCGGAGGTTTGGGACGTCAAGAAGTTTATTAATCGCAATCTCGGGAGCAATTTTTGGGGGGTTGGGCTGTTATAGCGCGGACGCTGCTTCGGTGATGGAATTCGCAATGGAACGCTTCCTTCTGGAAGCGATCGAACGAGCCAGCCTTTGTTCTCCGACCGCGATACTACCCAATTTAACGTATTTGCGAAACAATGCTGACCATGAATTTGTAATTCAAACGAAATGAAGGGCCAGGCGAGGGGAGACAATGGAGGGAGCGAACGATGGGAGTCCATTTTGGTAGAATTCGCTGGTGTCGTTAAATAACTTAGAAACTTCTGGAATTAAGATTCGAAACGACGAGCACTCTCGTCAAGCTCGATGGTCCCTGCGCTCAGCTTTTCAGCGCGAAGCACGCGATCGACCTATCGAGTGGAGAACAAGTGGAGAACAAGTGGAGAACAAGTGCCACGGAAGCAGGATATCGTATCGCGTTTCCGCAATCGAGCTGCTAGCCGCGCGTTCATATCCTGCGGGTCGCGGGCTGGCTATCGAAAAATTTACACAAAAATTCAATGGCCTTCCGTTCGGTCCGTTTCACACGCCCACGCGTTTTCATCGAGCTCGTACGAGCGAGCGCGTCGATTTACGAGCGGCGACGCGGGAATACGAACGAGACGCACCGACTTTGCCCAAAGTCCAATTTAAACGGGGAGGGAAGTTTCGCTCGGCGCACCGAGCGTGGTTCCGCTCGGTTCCGCCCATAACGGTGACGGTGTGAACTGCTCCGAGTGGACCTCGGAACAGCGGTGGAATTTTCGACGATGGACGATCTTCAGCGCACGCGGCCGAGTCCTTTTCTTGGGTCTTGGTCAACGTTCGTTGAACGAGTCGAGTTTTGAAAGTCGAAGAGTTACTCGAATCTTCGCGGTGACCGTTGGAGGGTTGGTCAAGAGCGTTCTTTCAGGGTAGTTAGATCCAGTACAGTTTATTGGATCGCAAAAGTATATCCCATCTTTGAATGGGCAGGGGCTTCGAAGACGAACCCCCAAAATCGGCAAGCAGAAGCATCGTTCGATCGCGCCACCTGGTCAACTTCAAAGCGACCAGGCCGCGCTCCAATCTCTCCGCACCTCGCGCCACAGCGTGTGGGGGCGTCGTGGTACGAGCGTCCACCAAAGGACTTCAAGAAAGTTGCAAGAGAGGGGCCGTTTTCATCATTACCTCTCCCCCTTTAACCCCCTTGGACTATCTCTCCGTCAGCCTATCTATCCGATTCTCTCTCTCCTTCTGTATTCCTCTCTGCCCCCTCGACGACTCTTTCTCTCTCTCCCCGTCGGCCCACTGATATCGCGGTGAGGTCGCGGTAGAAGGGGAGGCAGAGAGACAGGTAAGCCTCGTAGTGCTCCGTTCGAGGCTTACGCGAACGAAGCCAGCCGGTCGCCAGGAGAAAGAGAGCGAGAGAGAGGAAGAGAGGCAGGAGAGCCGCCACGTCCAAGTGGAGGGAGGCCGGTGAAGCGGAGGTGAAGCGCGACCGGCCCTCTCTACTCCAGGGGCCCAGGCTAGTCCAGTCCGGGACAGCACGCCTCCTGCTGCACGCTCCACGAGGTAGAACGGCGAACGTAGACACGAACACGTAGGACGTGAAGCGCGGGACCAGCCGACCGATCCTGTGTGCGCTACCACGCTGGCTGATCGTCCTCGCCAGGATAACCGCACGGACCTCGTCCATCGGGATCACGCATCGGCGAGCGTGGGCCTCGTCATCGATCACCGTCACCCGGTTCGATCGACGTGTGTCGCGGGCGCTTGTTCAATCCTGGTGAATCCCCCCTGGACGAAGCCTGGATAACAGGCCAAACTTTTGCTCCGCGCGTCTCTATCGATTATCGATCGCCTCGTGAAAGTTGACCGCTCACTTGGTTCGACGCGTCCCAACGTCCGTGGACGATTAGGTTATCATCCCGTGATCTGTGAACTGTTCTTGTGAATCCGTTGCCTCCGAGCGTCATTAACGGAGATTCGCCAAGGGTGACTTCGATGACACGGTCGGAGACCCGTTCAGTCGCCGATCAAGGACGCTCCCCTCTGTGGTAACCCTCGGGAGTTTCCGGGACGGAGCCCCAACCTGGGATCACCCGCGTCGGCTGTTCGCGCGTTCGTCGATCGTAGAACCGTGATCGGATCCAGTCCGTGGATTTTATCGTCATCCCCGACGGCGAGCTTTGCCGAACGCTTCCTCTTTCAACCGTGCAACACCACCTCCCCTCTCCCCGGTATCACACGCGTCCAGCCACGCGATCAGCGGGACCAACGATCCGGAAGGTTTCGCGGAACGGTGACCAACGAGCCGGTCACTCTTAATGAACACCCGATCCACGGTGATTGAACATCCTCTCGTTTCGACGCGTCTGCGAAGCGTCACCTGTGTCGTCCGTCGTCGATCATCGACGCGCGCGATGCTCGCAAGTAATTGAATTCTTCCTGCCGCCGAAGATTTATCGAGGACAGTTTATCAACCGCAGATTTCAATAATCTGTAGTTGACCCAGGCAGTTGGAGAGTTCGTCCGATCGCGATTCGATACGGATCGTTTCGTCGCGACGTTCGGAGTTTGGCTGAGAAATCCCCGTACGAATGAATTGTAGAGGAACTTGGTAGATAATAGAGGAGCCTCAGTTGTTGTGACCAAGGGAATCTTGTGCGGGTATGACAGACGATTGTGAACGGTGCGACGGGCCGCGCGAACGGTGAAGTGTTTGCCGCGGTGTTCAGTGAATATTCAGAGACTTCAACGCGCGGTCAGGCGGTAACCGAGGGATACAGGCAGCCGACGAACACGACCACGACGACGCAGCGATTCGTATTCGGGTGAGTTTGCTGCGCATCTTCGAACGAGCCACTCGATCCCAGATTATCGATCCTTTCTTTACTGTTTCCCTTGTTACGCGTCCAGAAGAAAAATGCACGTCGCGATCTACGCCACGCGATCTATCGTGACTTTACAAGTGCTCGCTGATACCTCGAACCTCTGAAATGCTTCGATCGATGCGTTCATAAATCAGACGGAATCGTATCTACGATTTAATTCCGCGTTATCCGAGGCTAATCGAATACTTTGATACGCGAGTGGAAGTATTTTCGCGAAGGTTTTAGAGAACATTATCAGTCGCAGAGCGGTTACTAAGGATTAGAATGCAACGTATTTGCATGCGGCACGCTGAATGGGGCAACGATAGTTGCCTGCACGCGATTCACACGCGCAAACTGGCACGCACACAGGGCGGCAAACTCTGTGTTTACATTGGCCTATAATAGGCAACCGGTCTCCTACGTAATAATGATAGATCTGTCCGCGCGGCTAATGACTAACGAGCGGACTGTGACAAATATTAGGGACATTTTCGAGGCAGGCGGCCGCGACGTTCCGCGAACGAGGCGCGGCGGTTTCTCTTGGCGAACTTTCATCGCGGGAAAAAGATCGAGCGGGCCGTCAAAAAGTTGATAAGAGACGGGTAACTCGATGTAGCGAACGGTAGCTGTTTTATGACATATTACAGCCGCGATTATTGCGTTTTGTGAACGAAAGAGCGAACGGGGCCGCGTTTGTTTAGTCCTTTTCCTTAATCTCGAAATATATGGAACGGGACCATAAATTCCCGAGTGTCATCGTTGAATCACTTCGTGTAGAGCCTCTCGAGCGAGTTTATCTCGGCGGCGGAATATTCAGCGGAGCAATAAGTATCAAGAACGGCTTCGTAGGCCGCGTTTTTGAGCGCATTACCGCGGACGTTCCGAGATTGACGCGTTATAATAAACGCTGAACGATCCTATCTCGCGAAACAGAGGCTGGCCAGAGACGTTTATAGCCCGGTAAATCGGCAAAACACGCGGTCTACGGCGAACATTCGCCTCCGTTTCAATCGGTTAATCGCTTACTCCTTTTTTCACGGAAATACCTCCGGCCGTTGCTAAAATTCTGTTGTTGGAGCTGCTCGAGCCGTCAGAGGTGGAAGCGATTATGCGATAACGCCGATCGATAATAATTCAGGTGACACGGCTCAACTTTTTCTCCCGACCAGTCGTTTTTCACCGCAATCGCACCATCGCCGTCTACACCGATCGCAATTGCGTTCTACTCCATTATTACCAACGAATTTTGTATTCCTCCATTTCCCGTACGGCTTCCAGGAAAGAAATCTCGCCAACCGTTAGGCTATCTTGTATTATAAGTCGCCGATGCATTGATAATATTATTAAGATATCGAAGAGCCGAATGGCGGTCGTTACATTAGAATGTAACAGGATTCCTGAGCAATCTCATTTTCGTTCGCTCGCATTCGAACGTATAAATACGCCAGTCGAATCCACGTTCCGCGAACCAATCGGATCTCCGCTCGCCGCGTGGAGGAAAATTATTCGTTTCGCGATATTTCGCGCGAAATCTAGGCGCCCAGGCTGGTGCAAAAACTTAGCGACGTCTCCTTCTTTCTTTTCGGATCGCGGATGAGTTAAATCGAATTTATTAATATACTTATCGGTAGCATTACCCTTTGCCCCGACCGCTCCCCCTTTTCCTCCCTCGACGGAGGCATTCCTCGACGGAATTACGCGAGGCGAAAATTAATCGGACCGCACGTCGTTTCCGCGAGTTTTTCGCCCGACGACAGGCATACCGTATTCAATTTGCGGACACCGCGCGTCCCCTCGGCCTCTAACGATCCTCTCCGATCGTCAATTTATCAAATGAATATTCATTCGCGCGCGCCGTCGAGAAACGGCTTGCCCGCTTCCTCGCGCGGCCGTATCGGCGCTGCTCATCGAGAATTTGTGCGCGATCGAGGAGCCGGATAACGATCGTCTGTTTCCTTCGACCGGTCCCCATTATTCCCGAGAAATTCGTTTCTAATCGGGAGCGAAACGGGGGCATCTGCCCTTTTTCCACCCTTGCGGCACGCTTCCATCCGAAGACAACTGCCATCTTGGGGCGAGGAGGCAGTTGTTGCGTCAGGTGGCGGTCGTTAAAGACGGCCCTCGTTCGCGTCCGAGGGAACAAGGGTTGACAGACGATAGGGCTGCGAAGGGTTCAACGGCGTCTTCGGTGCCCTGGCTTCCGTTCGAATTGATAACAGCCATTATGGGAGCGATTAAGGCGATTAGCCTGCGAGGGGGATGATCGATGCCTCGCTCTAGCGTCCCATTGTTCGTGACGCGTTGCTGTTTTTGGAGATTCTTTTTTGTGCTGCTCTCGAAGTCTCGAAGTCTGGCACTCTGGGAAGTGGTTGTAGGAAGCCTTTGTGCAGTTCGTGGAGAAAAAACTTTTGATACGAATGAGGCATAGGCGCATTAAATTATAATAAATGGAGGGAGTTCTGTAAGTGTTGATTTTGTTGAATGTAGTTTATATTAATTTTAGCATCTCTGATTCCAAAGATGTCAAATGAGAAATTAATACGATGTCCTTGCTATGGTATGAACGAAGGTGTTTTGATTGGTCGGTTATCATCGATCGTTTGCAATCCTTTAGTAATTCCACCTGACTCAGTTTCTCCCCGGAACTGTTAATGGTCTTATCGATTGCACCTCAGGATTAATAGTTTTCGCTGTTCGTTCGGCGTATTCGCATGTTACATCGCCGCTTCGTTATCGAACTATTTCAATCTAATTACTCGTGAATCCGCGTCCGCGATTTTTCAACGACCCAATGATATTCATTCGCGCCGTTCATCTTTTTCCTTGGAATCTATACTCCGCAATCGTGACTTTCCAATCGATACAGCGCATCGTTTCGCGCTACTTTCCGTTTCGTTCCTTTTTTGCGTCCAGCAATGACTGATTATCACTTTTGCAATATAACTGTAACGAGTTCTCTCTCTCTCTCTCTCTCGCATGAATAATTTAATCAAGCAGAAGTTTCAGAAGTAGAATCGTTTCAGAAGGACGCGACAAAGTCCCATCGGAAAAATTAGAATACCAACTTTAAACAACATTTTCTCTTCTTAATTTTAATGCAAAATGTTGAAACTCTAATCCCAAGTTTTTTCTTGAGAGAAATTTAAACTTCGCGGATCTCGTGGCATTTCAAATTGCCCATTGTCCGACGAATAGAGAAAGCAATAAAATTGCAGAGGAGGACGAGTGGGAGGTGGAGGGGATGGAAAAAAAAGTGGCGGCAAGAACGAAAATCTAAATTTCTAGCCATTTCCTTCCCCTCACTTTTCCAAGGGGAATTTAATATTCGAGTGGCGGAATTTCGGATTACCGATTATTTCGTTTGTCTCGCATCGTAAGCGTTCAACGCTCGTAATAAATAATGCCCGTCAGCACGGTGGTGCGCGGCGAGTCGCTGGGAAGTTTAACCAATCGCGCGGGCAAACTGTTCGCCTGACTCGAAGACCATTATCTCAGCTGGACATCCGAGTAATTTTCTACTGTCATTTCGCATCGAACTATACAATTCCTCTCGTTGCGGGGCCCGCGACACCGTGCAATCCGTCAAACCCCGCTCGTAATCGATCGATCGCGGGGTCACACCTGTTTATCTTCCCGCGACCCGATCGTGTAATTAGATTTCACAACGATTTTTACCCGGCCTACCTGTTGCTACGCCGCGACGAAGAATCGACGCGCGCCAACGGTGACTCGTCCTCGAAAAGAAACGGCAAATGCATTCGGTCTCGAACTTTTCAGCCATTAATTGTCGATATAAATATGTAACGCTGATAACGCGAGCAGCGGAAGTTTCGTAGATACGCGTGGCGTTATTAATGGTACGCGCGCGAATGGACGAGTTCCATCCAGTTCGAGTGCATCCTTTCAAACGGAATCGTAGCGTCGTTAAATGCGAATAATCAATGCGCGTTCAACGTTTTCGAGAGCTTCCTGGTTTAACGCAAGTGATAAAAGACGCGTCGCGAATAAAACGCTCGCCA